>CM060906.1:699718573-701080448 GCA_030737815.1 Allium fistulosum
TGTTTGATCAGCTTCACGAAGCTAAGGTGTTTTCTCAGATGGATTTGGCAACGGGATTTCACCAGTTGAGAGTGGCTAAGGATAGTGTGCCGATGACTGCTTTTAGGACACCATCCGGTTTCTTTGAGTGGCTGGTAATGCCATTTGGATTGACTAATGCGCCAGCATATTTTGTGGATCTTATAAATAGGGTGTTCAGAGATCAGTTGAGCAAGTTCATGCTAGTGTTCGTGGATGATATTCTGATTTATTCTAGAACTAAAGAAGAGCACAAGACACACTTGCGTATTGTTTTGGAAATTTTGCGGAAACATCAGCTGAAGGCTACGTTTTCGAAGTGTCACTTCTGGAAGAGTGAAGTGAGGTTCTTAGGCCATGTTATCTCTGGAAATGGAATAGCGGTTGATCCCGCTAAGGTGGCAGCAATCCAGGATTGGGTTAGACCTAAGAATGCATCTGATGTGACAAGTTTTCTTGGATTAGCAGGATATTATCGACGGTTTATCAAAGACTTCTCCAAGGTGGCTGCACCGTTAACAGGATTGACGAAGAAGAACCAAGTGTTCAGATGGGAAGATAAGTGTGAGCAAGCTTTCAGAATCCTGAAAGAGAGATTGACAAGTGCTCCTGTTCTGACTGTTCCAAGTGGGAATGATGAGATGGTGGTTTACACCAACGCATGTGGTACTGGACTTGGAGCAGTGCTAATGCAGAGGGATAAAGTTGTTGCATATGCTAGTCGACAACTGAAGCTGCATGAAAGGAATTACCCGACTCATGATTTGGAGTTAGCGGCGATTGTTTTTGCTCTGAAGATGTGGAGACATTATCTATTGGGAGTTCGATTCGAGTTGTTTACAGATCATAAGTCGTTGAAGTATCTTTTATCCCAAAAGGATTTGAATCTTCGGCAGCAACGTTGGCTAGAGTTTTTGGCATCGTATGACTTTGGTATAGCTTATACTTCGGGAAAAGGTAACGCAGTGGCAGATGCGTTAAGTCGAAGACATGCAGGATTGGGAGCCATGTTTTCAGAATGGAAGAATCTCGAGTATCTAGCTGGATTTGACTTCAGGCCCAGATGTGAATTGGAACCTGAGATGTTGGAAAACTTATCGATAAGACCGACTCTTGTGGAAAGAATTGGCGAGAGTCAAAAGCGAGATGATAAGCTCGTCAAGATTATCCATGATTTGGAATCTGGATTGGAACTAGAAAAGGATAAAGGATTCGAGGTCGATCGAGAAGGTTGGCTTCGAAAGCAAGGACGACTAATTGTTCCCGATATAGATGAATTGAGGAATGAAGTTATGAAGGAAAGTCATCACTCGAAGCTGACAATTCATTCAGGTGGAAATAAGATGTATCGGGATATGAAGAGAACCTACTACTGGGAAGGTATGAAGAAGGATGTTGGAAATTTTATTTCCAAGTGCATGACCTGCCAGTTGGTAAAAGCCGAACAGAAGAAGCCAAGTGGATTGCTTCAGCCATTAGAAGTTCCTACATGGAAGTGGGAACAAGTGTCGATGGATTTTATTGATGGACTACCTAGAACAAGAACGAGAAATGAAGGGATTTGGGTCATTGTAGATCGTCTGACTAAGAGTGCAAGATTCATTCATGTTTGATCGACTAGGACTGCATCAAAGTTGGCCGAGTTGTATGTTAAGTGGATAGTTCGATTTCATGGTATTCCGAAGAGTATAGTGAGCGATCGAGATCCATTGTTCACTAGTGGATTTTGGAAGAGCTTCCAGGAAGTTTTGTGAACCGAGTTATGTTTGAGTACAGCTTATCATCCTTAAACAGATGGTCAGACCGAGAGAGTCAACCGAGTTTTGGAAGATCTTCTTAGAGCTTGTGTCTTGGATTTCGGAGGATCATGGGAAGATCATCTTCATTTGGTGGAGTTTTCGTATAACAACAGTTACCAGTCCAGCATTGGTATGGCACCGTATGAGGCATTGTATGGGAGACTGTGTAACTCTCTGACATGTTGGTTAGAGACAGGAGAAAAGCTGATGCTTGGGCCAGAGATTATTCGACAGACTTCGGATTTCATTGAGATCATTCGGCAACGAATGAAGGCAGCCCAAGACCGTCAGAAAAGTTATGCCGATAAACGTCGTAAGGATTTGGAATTCGACGTTGGGGATATGGTTTTTGTGAAGATTTCTCCACTGAAGAATGTTATTCGATTCGGGAAGAAAGGGAAATTGACTCCGAGATTTGTTGGACCATTCCCGATCATCGAGCGAATTGGAAAGCTCGATTACAAATTGGAGTTACCAGAGAAGATGTCGGGTGTGCACAATGTTTTTCATGTATCGTATCTACGGAAGTATGTGCACGACTCAAATTCAGTGGTTTCTGCTGATAGCTGTAAAGATTTTGAAGTTGATCCAGTCGACAAGAGACCTCGTAAGCCGCTTCGTGTTGTTGAAACCGACACGAAACAGCTTAGGGGGAAGGTAGTTAAGTTGCTCAAGATACAATGGAGTGACGATGATAACGACTGTACATGGGAGGTGGAAGAGAGGATGAAAGCAGCTCATCCTGAACTCTTCAAGGTATGGCCCTAAGGTGTCGTGTCATCTCACGATATTGTAACTTGTTCTAGTTTTACAATTCTGCATGCTAAGCTAGAATTGGATGCATGGTTTGTTGATTGCTATGGATGATAGGCGTGCAGAATAGTCTTTGATTGCTCTTGTTTGTTTGGAATTTCGGGGGCGAAATTCCTAAGGGGGAGAGAATGTAACAACCCGTATTTTTACGGATCGAAAAGTTCGTAAGAATCTGGAATTCTTAGCGTTGTTAAGTCGTTTCAGATTTTGGGCAGAATTTTGTTCAAGTCCTAAGTCGTGACCGACTTATAGATTGGACGACTTAAGGAAAGGAAGACTTAAGTTGGTGACGACTTAAGAGTTAGATCGTCTGGTAGCTTAGGTTGTGTAGGAAGTAAGTCGTGGGATAGGATAGGTCGAATGAGCGACTTAAGTTAGTGGCGACTTAGGAGTTAGCGACCTAAGGTTTTGAGCGACCTAAGGGATAGGTCGGCAACGACCTAAGGAACTGGTGAGTAGCGACCTAAGAGTTAGGTCGTGAGCGACCTAGTGTTCAGTTAGGTTGTGAGCGACCTAAGTTTGGAAGTTGGATAGTTAGGTCGTCTAGACGACTTAGGAGTTAGGTCGATTTATCCTGTGTATATTTAGGTCGTTAAACGACCTAAGGTGTTAAGTCGTTAGGTCGTAACTCGTTGAGTCGAGTAAAGTGATAGGTCGTTAAGGCGCATCTCAGTTAAGTCGCGTGGATGCGCATATACGTTAGGTCGCGTGAGGGCTTATCAGTTAGGTCGTAGGTCGGAGACCCTGTTAAGTCGTATAGGTTTTTAGGTCGGCAAAGCGTTAGGTCGTATGAATGCACTGGACTGATGAGTGTTGGGTCGTAAGTCGTAGTAGCTTGGGGTTGTTGAGTCGGAGATTGTTAGGTCGAGGACTTTAGGTCGGTGGGGTTTTAGGTCGTAAGTCGTGGACGACCTAACTCCGAGGTGACGACTTAAGGAGGATTTCAGCCTATAAATAGGAGGGTTTTTCTCACTTTTTGGGATCCGGATTTCGAAGCGACGAAGTGCTACCATTTTGAGAGCTCGACTTCTACACTTCTTCACTTCTTTTCTCCACTCTAATCTAGTGATTCCTTCCATCCAAGTTGAAGATCAAATTGAAGATTCAAGAGCTTATCTACATCCACCGAAGATAGATTTCATCATTTGAAGCGGATTGGTGATAGATCGAGCTAGATCCTTCACTGTCCAGATCTGAAGCATGTTGCTTTTGGGTTGTTTAGGTGATTTGGTGAGTGGTGATTATCTCTCACACGGATCCAAAGGAGTATATCGGATTGTTAGCTTGATTTTGGTGTAAAGTAGTGATTTTCATGCATCTTTGTAAACTTAAGTATAGATCCATTGTTTGTGATGATTTGACAACCATTTTACTAAGTGTTAACCTATGCAAGTTCATTCATCAAGATTTTAGAGACATTGCTCATGTTTTCATTCTTGTTAGACTTTCGACTCTTTTTTTACGAAATTGCCATTATTGTTATAATTGTCTATGTAGATCATATTTGAATGCTTGATTACTTGGATTAATGTTTGACTTGATTGATTGCTATGAATTAGATGATTGATGATTTGATTTAGACCGAAGATGATTCAAAAGCTAAGGGAAAGGCTCTTGAATTAGGAAAGCTGCTTGTGGCATATGTGGCAGATGTGGAAGCTCATATGGATAGATTTGATGATGATGTTGAGATGAAGCTTTGCTATGATGATGATGAGGCAAAGCATGAGATGAGATATTCTTGGTCTAATCCAGACGGGATCATTCCAAGCATGTTGATAACTCGGTGAAATTGTTCGAGTTAGAGGATAATGGTTTGCTCGAGAGGCGCTTGAGCTAGTATGGGAATAGTCGTCGAGGAGGATGACTAGAAGGCTGATATCTCATCGTTGTTGAAGGTTCTAGCATGCTCAAAGTAAGAGTACGTTGGGCAGATTCGATAGTCCTCGAAGGCTAATGATTGATAGTAAAGTACTCTGGGCAGATTCGATAGTCCTAGGCACGGGTCACGATGATGTGCAGAGTTATGTCTAGAACCGGGGTTTCCATTAGCCCTTGACGGACGGCTGAAAGAATGTGACGGTCATTCAATTTACGATGATATCAAGGCAACGATAACAGTGATAGCCAAAGTCATGGATGTTTGGTTGTATCGTCATTCGGTCTCAAGAGCGGTATTTTCTGGGTGCTTATTTGATCTTGGTTTAGGACTTGGGGGTTTGTACTTGGAAAACATCACCCTTGACTCGAGTGATAATTGCTTTACTTTAAATTGTATGCTCTGTTATTTTTGCTTCTGCTTAGTGTGTCTGGGGGCTATCACTGTAGAAAGAGGTGGAGTGGAAGGGTTGTATTCCTATTCCTTTTTCTTTATGCTCTTTTGGTATGTTGTTAGTTAATTTACTGCTCACTAAGACTGTTGTCTGACTCAAGGCTATATGTTTAACTCTTATTGCCTTGGGCTGTTCGTCCATTTTGGGACGGGCAGACTAGGTAGCAGGTGACAGGTGCTGTTCTTGCTTTCCACGATGCTGATGTCGAAGACGAGCTGGAGGCTTGCATATTATCTTCTTACTATATGTACTGGATGTTCCGCTGCTTTGTATAATTCTCTGAGTGATATGTAGTGAGGCTTGATGTATTGACTATTCAGATGTTTATATTCAACTATTAAGAAGTTCTATATGATGACATTCTATTCTGTAAAGCTTCACTATATATATATTCTATTGTATTTTGTCCATGCGCTGTGAGTAATACGATAGATTCTGCTGTTTTAATTTACCCTGACAATCGTCCATGGTCGCCTGGCACACTTTACAGCACACTTTCTCTAGGTTCAGTGCAGGGGTCATGGGCGGTCGTCACAAACCGACACATCCATAATCATTTTACAATTTCAAGCAGAGCTTTTTAAGTAAAATATGGACGCAAATGGTTGCTGTTCCAGGCTCTCGGGATTGGATCTCCTTCGACAGTTGTGAGTTTGAAGGTGCCATCAAGAAGTTTATTGCCTATGACATATGGTCCTTCCCAATTTGGTCCCAACACTCCAGTTGCTGTCATGATCCTTTTCAAGACTAAGTCCCCGATCTCAAAGCTTCGTTGACGAACTTTAGAGTTGAAGTGCCTGGCTATCCTTTGTTGATGGGCCGCAACTCTGAGCCTAGCTTCTTCCCTTCTTTCATCAATAAAGTCAAGTGCTTCGAGTTGTAATTTTTTGTTTTCAGTCTGGTTGAAATGAATTCTCCTGTGTGAAGGGATTTCTAGTTCTACTGGAATCATCGCCTCTGATCCGTATGCCAATGAGAATGGAGTGTGCCCAGTCGTAGTTTTATGGGTTGTTCTGTATGCCTATAGTGCTAGTGGTTGCTTATCAACCCATCCACCTTTTGCTTTTTCAAGCTGCTTTTTGATGGTTGACTTGATAATTTTGTTTACTGCCTCCACTTGCCCGTTTGCCTGCGGGTGAGCCACCGCTGAGAAGCTTTTTCGGATTTTGAATCGCTTGCAAAAGTCCTGGAACTCTTCGCTTTCGAATTGAGTACCGTTGTCTATGATTATCTTCTGTGGCACACCATACCTGCAAATGATATTTTTAGTCACAAAATTTATCATCTTTTTAGAGGTAATAGTAGCCAAAGGTTCAGCTTCAGCCCATTTAGTGAAATATTAATCAACAGCAACAATAGCATATTTGATTCCCGACTTGGCAATTGGTAAAGGTCCGATTAGATCTATCCCCCAAATAGCGAATGGCCATGGACTGACCATCTGTGTTAGTTCGGTGGAAGGTGCTCTTGGTACTTTTGCAAATCTCTGGCACTTGTCGCATTTTCGGGAGTAGATAGCAGCATCTCGATTAATATCTGGCCAAAAATACCCATACCGGAGAACTTTCTTAGCAAGAGTTTGCCCACCTGAATGATCCCTACATTCTCCTCCGTGCACCTCTGCTAAAATTGTCTTGGCTTCTTCCTTGGTTACACATCGGAGTAATGGCATTGAGAATCCCCGCCTGTATAACCGGCCGTCTTGAATTACATATTTCGATGCTTTTCTTAACAACTTTCGGCGTTCTTTAGAATTTTTCGGCAGGGAGCCGTTGAGTAGATATTCTTTGATCGGGGTCATCCATGACTCTTGTTCTTGAGATACAGCCATGATCCAATCGACATCCATCTCATCAGTGCTTGGAGCTAACAAGACCTCTACAGGAACCAATCCCAATAATTGAGCTTCTCCGGAAATTGAATACTTTGCGAGAGAATCCGCCTTCATATTCTCCTCTCGAGGTATGTGGCTTATCGAATAGTGATCGAAATCATCGAGAAGCTCACAAGCCTTTGACAAGTAAGCAGGCAGATTTCCTCCTTTAGTTTGAAACTCCTTCTTGACTTGACATACAATAAGCTGAGAATCACTAAAGATCTGCAATGCTTTGTTGTTCAGTTCTTTTGCAATCTTTAATCCAGCAATTAGAGCTTCATATTCTGCTTCATTATTTGTAGAAGGAAATTCCAATCTCAATGCGTAACATAATGATCGCCCTTCGGGGGTTTCAACCACAACCCCAGCTCCAGAACAGTAATCATTTCTTGCGCCATCAACATATAACTTCCATCTGGTTGGGATGTCAACTGTAACCTCTTCCTCACTGTCACCCTTATCTGTGTACTCTGTAATGAAATCTGCCAAAGCTTGTCCATTGATTGCTCTTTGGGGATGGTAAGTGATATCATATTGGCTAAGTTCAATATTCCACTTCAGAAGACGGCCCGAAGTCTCAGGGCGAAATAGGACTTGCTTTAGAGGCTGATCGGTGAGAACTTTGATAGGGTGAGCTTGAAAATATTGCCTCAACTTTCTGGAAGCAATCAGTAGACAATAGGTGAGCTTTTCTAGCTTTGAATAATTCATTTCTGCCCCAGTGAATCTTTTGCTGATATAGTAGACCGGGCGCTGAACTTTCGCATCTTCCCGCACTAATGCTGCACTCAGGGCATGAGACGAAACTGCTAAGTATATGAAAAGATCTTCACCATTGTTGGGCTTGGAAAGTATTGGAGGCGCTTCCATGTGACGGATTAGTTCATCGAAAGCTTTTTGGAATCCAGGAGTCCATTCGAAGTTTTTCTTTCCTTTCTTTAGAGCGTCAAAGAAGGGGATACATTTATCAGTGGCTCTGGAAATAAACCGACTTAAAGCAGCAACTTTCCCATTGAGGCTTTGCAGTTCCTTCTTTGTCCTAGGGGCTTTGACTTCTCTCAGAGAAGTAATTTGAGCAGGATTAGCTTCAATGCCCCTAGCGCTTACAATAAATCCCAAGAATTTCCCGGACTCTACTCCGAATGAACATTTCAAAGGATTGAGCTTCATTCCATACTTTCGGAGAATTGCGAACATTTCTGCTAAGTGATCCATATGGTCAACTACTTTCTTTGATTTCACCAACATATCATCAACATAGACTTCCATAGTTTTTCCAAGCTGTGATTTGAACATTGCAATAACAAGCCTTTGATATGTTGCCCCTGCATTTTTCAGTCCGAAGGACATGACTTTGTAGTAGTAAAGACCAACATCGGTGATGAAGCTCGTATCCTCCTGATCCGGCTCATGCATCATAATCTGGTTATACCCGGAGCAAGCATCCATAAAAGATAACAATTCGTGCCAGGCTGTTCCATCGACCAGCTAATCAATCCTCGGCAACGGGAAGCAGTCTTTGGGGCAAGCTTTGTTTAAATCTGAAAAATCGATGCATACTCTCCACTTTCCATTTGCTTTTTTAACCAGTACTGGATTTGAAACCCAATTTGGATAGGTGGACTCTTTGATGAAACCATTCTCCATGAGCCGATCTACTTCTTCCTTTAGCGCTGCTGACCTCTCTGGACCTTGGGTTCTTCTTTTCTGCTTCACGGGTGTAAACTTTGGATCAATATTCAAAGTATGTACAGCAATCTCCGGAGATATTCCGCACATATCGACGTGACTCCATGCGAATACATCCAGATTTGTTTTCAAAAAAGATATCAGCATATTTTGAACCGCCACACTGAGTTGTGAACCCACATTTAGCACTTTATTTGAGTCTTTAAAGTCAACAGGTACTGGTACCGTTATTTCCACTGGCACCACTCTATTCTCCCCTGCACTGACCTTTCTGGGGTCCATTTCTTTCCTTGCACCACTATGCTCACCAGTGCAGGGGACACCCTGTACTTGCTACAAGGTTGGCTCTTTGATGCGGAGCGGAGCCGCCGCATCTTTTCCCATCTCTCTCTTCCTTGCCTCCCGAAGCTCTATAAGATAACATTCCCGCCCAGCATTTTGATCCCCTTTAATGACACCAACACCATTATCCGTGGGGAATTTCATAGTTAGGCACCACGGGGCGAGAATGGCCTTGAATGCAGCTAGAGTTGGCCGGCCCAGGAAGGCATTGTAGGCAGAAAATCCGTCAACAATTACAAAAGTCTATTTCCGAACCACCTTTTTCTGTCCCTCACCAAGTTCCACAAACAAGTCAATAGTTCCAATTGGCTATTGTGGTTCCCCAGTAAACCCAACAACCTTCTACGATGAAGCCTGAACATCAGTCATTGGAATTTTCATTTGGTCGAATGTCTTCTTGAAGAGTATATTGCAAGAGGCGCCGCAATCAACAAGCACCCTTCTTACAATTACTAGCCCAATTCCTGCAGAAATGACCAAAGGATCCGTGGTTGGAGCTTCAACACCCATAGAATCCCTAGCTCTGAACATAATATCATCATTAGAAGTTCTCTGCTGTTTCAAGGGTGTAGCATCTTCCAAAACAAAAACATCCTCTTCTGCCGGGGCATACTTCAGAGCCCGAGCGTATCTTTCCATCTCACCCCAGCTTCTGCCCACTGGATGTGGGCCTCCTATAATCACATTGATAACAGGCCTTTCATATTCATGTGCGGTAGTTCCCTCACCTAAGCCAGATTGGTGAGCAGGGAGTTGCTGCCCCTGAGCAGACGAAGTTGCAAATATGTTTAATCCTACTATTGAGCACATGATTAGGTATTGAAGCAATTATGCGCTGATGGGATGCTTATTCGCATATATTCACATCTAAGTAGTATGCTCTTGCTATGAAAGAGGTACATAAGATATGAAGTATAGATGGTGGGGATATATATATATATATTATGTATATATATATTATGTATATATTTATATACTTGTATGTCCGTTGAAATGAGATGCCTCGGTATGAGATGTATATATGTTGTTTTGGGATTTTTCGGAGCTAGCCTGCGAAGGAGGTGTTATCGAATTTTTCCAAAACAAGAGAAGTTTTGAAATACTAAAGGTTGGATGATAGATTCTATATTTTTAAAGACCTATAATGCTAATCGCGCAAGGGAAGAACCACTGAGATTATTCGAAGCAGATGCTTGAAAATTTTAGGTCAGTTGGTTTGCATTGCTATACTCATAGGAATTTCAGGGACGAAATTCTTTTAAGGAGGGGTGAATGTGACAACCCGCATTTTTAACATTAGGATATTAAATAATTAATTTAAATATTGAATCATTAATTAATTAAAATTCAAAATTAACTTTTCTCATACGGTTGAACTGGGGATCGAGACCATTTCCATTGAGTCCGGATCGATGTTGCAAATCAAAGCGAGTATAAATATCTCTATAGTTTGAGACACAATTTTTCACGATTTACATATTGTTATATGTATTTTATAAAATACTTGTGTAGTCGAGTCCAGTGGGATCTTGACTTACGGCTTTTGATTCTAGGACGAGGACTTTATTATGAGACGTAGAGTTAAGGATTTTTTGGAATCGGCTTATCTGATGGCCAAAACGACCTCGAAATGCGTGAAACTATCATTCTAGAGAGCCTTCTTAGATGGAAATGAAATTTATACCATTAAGACCATAAAAATGAGGTGATGTGTGAGGACGAGTTTCAAGGAGATTTGAGGTACCGTGTGATCGTACGAGCTTGAAGCGTGCGACGATTTATTTGAGAAATCAAATAAAATATATATTTCTTATTATATATATATATATATATATATTATCTCCCATATAATATCTTCTCTCTCCCACTTAATATCCCCTCAACTATAAATGAATAAAGGCTGCTCTTCCTTCTTTAATTTAATCAATAGCTCCAGGCCACGTTGGATGATGTGAATGGATTCGTTGGACTAGTGGAGAGGAGGGCTTTACATCGGAGGTGGCATTATTGTGTGTGGTTTTTATTTGCGAAGCCATCAATTTGATGCCAACAACTAGGGTTCATCCTTGCAGGAGCTAGAGGTACAGTTAGGTATAATGGAGTTTAGGAATGGGCCTAGGGGACAAAGATCTAGAGATCCACTATTTTTGCTAGACGTGGAGATGTCGAGGTGTCTTGATTTTTTTGGGGGTGCGGGCATGGCGATTTTGGTGTTGTTGGGTTTGACTCACGAAGAGATGAGCTTTGCAGCAATTGGATAGGCTCCGATGGCCCATGGCGGTAGGGGAGAAGGATGGTCGTGAGTGCTTGATGGGTATAGGAGGCAGGATTTTACTTGCCTTCAAAGATCAATTAAATAGGTTTGTACTTGTATTCACCTATGGTATTCTTATATGTTCATGGATAGATCAAGAACAAAACCAGCACTTGAGGATTGTATATAAATGTTGAGGATGCACTGCTGAAGGCTATATTTTCAAAGTGTCACTTTTGGAGGAGAGACGTGAGATTCTTGGGTCATGTTTTCTTAAAATAGGGCATTACAGTGGTTCCTTTTGAGGTAGCGGCAGTCCAAGATTGGGACTGACCTAAGAATGCTATAGATGGGAGGAGTTTCTTGGATTAGCGGGTTATTATAGACAGTTCATAAAGGACTTCTCAAAGGTAGCAGCACCGTTGACTATTTTAATGAAGAAGAATTAGACCTTTACTTGGGACGCAAGGTGTGAACATGCGTTCATTGGTTTTAAAGAGAGGTTGAAGTGTGCACCCAGTGTTGGACTTTCCAAGTGGGAATGAGAAGATGATAGTATACACATATGCTTGTAGTAGTGGATTGGGGCACAGTAATTATGTAGAAGGGAAAGGTTGATGCATACGCGAGTAGGCAACTAAAACCGCATGAGAAGAAGTTCTTGACCATTGATTTGGAGTTGGCGATGATATATTTGCATTAAAGATATGAAGGGATTATTTGTTAGAAGAGAGGTTTAAGTTGTTCATCTACAATAATTCATTGAGGTACATTTTCTCACAGAAGGATCTCAACCTTCAACAGTAGCTATGGTTAGAGTTCTTGGTCTCCTATGACTTTGATATTTCCTATACGCCTGGTAAGGGGAATGTAGTCGCCAATGCTTTGAATAGGAGATATTCTAGCTTGGGAGCTATGTTACTAGAGTGGAAGAATTTAGAGCATATTGCTGCGTATGATATCCAACCTAGATGTGAGCTAAAACCGCTAGTGTTGGCGGGCTTGACTATTAGACCTACTCTAATGTAACAGATTGGTATTAGTCGAAGGCATGATGTTATACTAGTAGAGATCATTTCTAAGATTGAAATAGGAGTAGAGTCTGGGGAGATGAAATAGTACGGACTTAACCAAGATGGTTGGCTCCATAAGGATAGAAGGTTGTGTATACTTGATGTTGATGGACATAGGAATAGCATCTACGAGAGTTCTATCATTCGAAAGTAATTATACATTGTAGAGGCAATAAAATGTATCAAGATGTGAATTGGTCATTTATTGGGAATGGATGAAGAAGGACATTAGGACATTCATATCGAAGTGTATGAATTTGTAGTTAATGAAGAATAAGTAAAAGAGGCCAAGTGGTTTACTACAACCACTTAAGATTCCACGGTCAAGTGGGAATAGATATCGATGGATTTCATCAATGGATTGCCAAGGACTAGAGGAAGGTAAGATAGTAATTTGGTCATAGTTGGTAGATTGATGAAGATTTTTTATTTATATCCATGAAGTATAATGGAACAACATCGAAGCTGGTTGAGTCATATGCGAAAGGGATTGTATTATTCAATGGTGTGCCAAAGAGCATTATAAGCGATCGAGGCTTATTATTCACAAGCAGATTTTGGAAGAGTTGCAAGAGGCATTAGGGATGGAGCAGCATTTGAGTACAACATATCACCCACAAACTGATGATCGAACCAAAAAGGTAAATCATATATTTGAGAATCACTTGCGAGCTTGCATACTTGACTTTGGAGGCTCATGGGCCAATCATTTGTATTTAGTAGAGTTTGCATACAATAATATGTATTGTTGTAACATTGGTATAACACTATTTAAAGCATTATATGGTCGACCATGCAACACCCCTTTATGTTGGTAGAAAGTGGGTGGGAAGCTAATACTAAGGCCTGATATGACATGGGAGACTATAAAGAAGATTGAGATCATTTAGTAATGAATGAAAGCTGCTTAAGACAGATAGATGAGCTACACTAAAAAAGAGACGTCATGATCTAGAGTTCTCTATTGGTGCTATGTTGTTTGTTAAGATCCCTTCATTGAAGAATATAGTTTGGTTCGGTAATAAGGGGAAGTTGGCATTGAGATTTCTTGGTCTTTTTGTGGTACTATAAATGTAACAACCCACATTTTTAATGATAGAATATTTAAATGATTAATTTAAATATTGAATCGTTAATTAATTGAAGGTCCAAAATCTAACTTTTTACATAAGGTCGAATTGGGGTCGAGACCACTTCCATTTAGTCCGGATCAACATTGCGAATCAAAACATGTATAAATCTCTATATTTAGAGTCATGGTATTTTTATGATTTACGTATTTTATAAAAATATTTGCATAGTCGATTCTAGTGGGATCTCGATTGACGGCTTGTGATTTTGAGAAGAGGAGTTCATTATAAGACGTATAGTTGAGCAATTTTGGAATTGGGCTATTTGATAGCTAAAATGAATTCGAAATGTGAAACTATCATTCTGGAGCACCGCCTCAGATGTCTATGAAATTTATACCATCGGGACCGAAAAACAAGATGATGCGCATTGATGAGTTTCGTGGCGATTCGAGGTATCGTGTGATCATACGAGCACAAAACGTGTGGTGATTTATTTGAGAAATAAAATAATATATATATATATACATATATATATATTTCATTATATATATTATCTCCCACTTAATATCTTCTCTCTCACCATTAATATCTCTCCTCCTAAAAATGAATAAAGGCTGCTCCTCCTCCTTCAATTTAATCAAAAGCTCCGGGCCACGATGGATGGTGGGAATGGATCCGTTGGACTACTAGAGAGTTAGGCTTCACATATGAGGGAGGTTGTGCGCGGTTTTGCTTGGGGTTGCTACCATTGTGAGTCCAACAACTAAGGTTCGTCCTTGTAGGAGGTATGGAAGGAGTTAGGAAAAATGGAGTGTGGGAATGGACTTAAGGGATAGAGATGTAGAGATTGGTGGTCATTAGGTGTCATGCGATCACTACGGGTAGGCCGCGATTTTCGCTTAGACACGGAAATGAGGTGGTATCCGATTTTGTTTAGGGGTGCAGGCATGGCGATTTCCGTGTTGTTAGGTCCGGCTTGTGAAGAGATGAGCATTGGTGGTAGTTTGAGGGGCTACGATGGTCCATGGCGGTTGTGGAGAAGGATGGTCGTGAGTGCTTAATGGGTACAAGAGGTGAGATTTTGAATGGGGTAGACGGATTAAGAAACATAATTATAGATTAATTGATTAATTATGTTAATTAATTAATATTTAAATTCGTATTCTTATAAAATTCATATCTCTTGTAGACGAGGTACAATCAGGATGCGATCTTCGCCTTACACTGGTAGTGAGATTACCTACAACATGGTATAGGCTTGGACTAGGTTCAGACACTTGGGAAGTTACAGTTCAGGTTAGCATAACTCTGAATTTATATTTCAGTATAAAACCCCATAATTATATATATTGAAAAATATTACCCAGTAGAGGTACAATATATATATATATATATATGTATATGTATGTATGTATGTATGTATCTAGGTAACTATTCTCTTATTTAATTGAGTTTATTCGAGTATATATTCAGGGTAATTGATTAAGATCTTGTATATATATAAAATTGTTGTGATGACTGCCTTACACATCTGATGCACATATAGTCGACTAGCGCACTGCTGGAGCATTCGGCCAACGTAGGACAGTGGTCGAAGTTAAGAAAAGAAGTAAAGAAGAGAAATAGAAGAGAAAGAAAACACCATACAATCATAGAACCTGTCGTATATCTTATAGGGCATCAAATAAATATAATAGTCACCATAGATATAAAACTGGCAAGACAATAGTAACTACACGAACCATAGAATTAGAGTATATAGGCTCATACAGTTATACAAAATAGCAATAGAGTTTATGTAATAGATAAATAAACTCAACTAATAAACTGTCTCTAATAATAGTAAGTCAAACACTGTAAAGGCTCCACAACATCACATAGTGGAATATGAAATAATTAACTCAAAATATAAACATGAGAAAGCATCGTCTCCTACTAATCCATCTATAGAACTCCATGTACCGTTTACACCTGCTATCTAGGTTACTCATTTAAGAGCACCCAGAGTAATAAGAAGCAAAGCATAAAACCTCGAGTTAGACAAGAGTCTAATATGAGCGATAAACAATCTCAAAATACTATAAAAGTCGATATAGTATATAGAACAAAGGGTATGGAGAATCATACTTCACTTGTCCCTACATCTTAAAATTTAGCATATAACATCAATAATATGCTACTCTACAGACATCATAAAGGTAGTGTACTCTATCCTAAGTACAACATCGAGTTGTCTAGGTATCCTTATCCACAATACCTACATCATATGACATCCGTATGGTGACAGACTGCATAAACACGGTCATGGAAAACATAGCTTCCATCAAACAAACCTTATTGTCATTCAATGTGCTTTGGATATATGATAACTTGTATGACCATTCCTCTACAAGGGGTTAATGGATAAATCTCGATTTCCTATATACTAGATACACTGCCCGAAGCTGTTACTACACCCAATCAACCAGTCCAGGGTATATGGATCCAATCAACCGATCCGGGGTAGCCAAACAAAGTACCCATTAGCGTCCTCACAATACCCCTTTTTTTAGTACACTAGAATACACTCTGAGTACCAATGATCCCTTAACATGCGTATCCATGTCTTTCATTGATTCAACAATTTCCATTCATCAATTTCCATGGTAGAACCATTCAATATTCTATCCACGGGTCACCCTCAAAGAACCCGCCTATGTGGTTCATCATCACGGCTCCATTGTCATCGAGCCATCATCATCGAAACACAACTCCATCACCATCGAGTCGTCGTCGTCAAAGTCCTAAAGCCATCACATCCAAGCGCCATGTCATCGCTTCCCCATTAAAATCACTTGCTGTAGAGCAATAACATCAAGACCAAGAGTCGGACGCACGAACAAACCATCACGTTGCACTCCTCGAAGCCTTCTCGCCGTCCATGTCAAGAATCGACTAAATCGGCCATCATCAATAGTGATGGGCACCAACCACTCTACATGGTCAATGCTGACCACTTTGGTCGTGTAATTAGCCAAAAATGGCTAAGTATAAATCATATGAAAATGTATGGCATCCATCCTTAAGTCCGAAGCGCATCTAAGTCCATCGTCTTCCCTCTTCAGGTCGATCGGCATAAGTGAAACTCTATGCATGAAATTCTATCCTATGGGATAACTCCTAACACTATATTGCATTTCGATCGGTGTTTTCAACCAATACAAGCAACAAGCATACATACATCTATCATAGCATAAATACAAAATATATAACACATCTACATCAACCAATTCGGGGATTCATGTCAAAAAGGGCTTAAAACTAGGAATTTTCTAAAAACAGTACGTCCATAATAACATGTGTGAAATCTAATTTAAAACTATTTTTAAATCACTTTTAAATTCTTTTATAAATTGGGTGTGGGTTTAAATATATTAAAAATCATTTTTTAAAGTTGGAAATTAGTCAGAAATGTCTTTTTATATTATACTAACAATTAAAGTATGTGAGAGACAATATCACTCATCTCAACAAAAGCTAACTAATCCAATGTCAAGCTATATATCTCTCCATCACGGGCAGAATGCAAGAAACCGCATCAAAAACAAACCGCGTATGCATAAGGTATGAATTTTAATATGAAACGTGATTAATAAAAATAATCAATTCACTAATTAGTCTATTAATTACCTTTATTACCCCCTAAATCATCTTCCCCAAATTGGTTGTGCACTCCTATACACGTTCACATGCATGAACCCAAAGCCCATGACCTTCTCTCCTCGATTCTTCCAGATTACTCAAAAAATCCTGGCATCGTCTTCACCAACAGGCTCCACTAGCCTCCTCTCCATGATGATCCTCATGAATTCAAGTTAATCGTCCACCTTAATTCGTGACCTAGAAACCCGCACGACCCTCCCTAGATATCGCGATTTTTTACCAAGCATAAGAGTTAATGAAACTTCATGGAAAGATGCTCCTCCATAAGAGAAATATGATGGTGCAGTCGTCTCCGCCTAACTCTTCCTTCTTTATCGACAAACCCAAACCCTTGATCAACGGCTGAAATGGGTCATTCACCAATCACTGCCATACCACCCAAAGAATATATAGATTCGAAGTTATCCTTGCCATGAGTTCAACGATTCTTGTCTCATCGATTTTCGTGGCCTATAGCTCTCGATTTAATTCCTTGAAGGGTTCTAACGGTGGGGCAGCTGTTTTCCTCATTTACAGGAAGAGGGAAGAGGGAAAAAATGAAAAGAAGGGAAAGAGAGTGAGTGTATATTTATATTATTATTATATAAAATTTATTTGATTTCTTAAATAAAGTACCATACGTTTCGAGCTCGTACGATCACAAAGCGCATTCGATCGCCACAAAACTCGTCCGTGCACATCTCCTCAATTTTTCGGTCCCAAAGGTATAAATTTTGTTGCTATCCGAGACAGTGCACGATATAATAATTTTGCATCTTTCAAGAGCTTTTTGACCACGGATCATCCAATTTCCAAATATAGCGATGCTTATACTCATTTTGATTCGCAGTGTCAATCTGAACTCAATGGAAGTGATCTCGAGTCCTAATTTGATCATATACAAAAGGCCGTATTTTGGACCTTCAATTAATTAACGATTCAATATTTAAATCAATTATTTAAATACCCTATCATTAAAAATATGAGTCGTTACATTCTCCTCTCCTTAAAAGAATTTCGTCCTCGAAATTCCCAAAGCAAGGGAAACGTCTCCTAACCCATAGTCTTTTAAAGCTCCTCTTGTTTCGAGAAATATTCGATATCTCCTCCTTTGCGCGGCTAGGTCTAGAAAAATCCCCAAACAATATAGATATATGTACATCTCATATCTGAGGCATCTTATTGCTAAGGACAAATAAGCATATATACCCAAATCTACACTACAGATCTTACATAACTCTTTCATGGCAAGAGCATGCCATTTAGATGCAAATAAAAGCAAGTAAGTATCCAAATAGCCAACACTTGCTTCCATGTACCTGAACATGTACTCAACAAAGAGGATTAAATATAATAGCAACATCATATTTAGTATTCAAGCATGCTAATCATATATAGCAATCATCCCAAATAAATATGCTATATCAAACTATAACTATCCCGCATGCCTTACAACTATATAAGCATAAGTAATCATATCAAATGCCAACAATCAATATCAAACAAGCATATATAAGATCAAACATCAAAAAGTAACATCCATGCCTATCCTAGCATGTAGGATACTAAATTATCAAGTAAAAAGCATCAAATATGATATCCAATATAAAAGTTGATGAATAATGGAAATCTCACTAAGTGAAGAGCTCCAAACAAGCAGTCCTCATGCTCTCATCAGTCTCATACGCAATTGCCATCACCATCGCCTTCACTCCACTGAATCTTTACTACTTCACTGTCTTCCTTCAAAGTTGTTTCTTATCACGTCATACGATTCAAATAGGCCTATGAGGTCTCGAAGTTTCTGCTTCGGTCTCGATATCATCCATTTGATTCAGTCCATATTTCCCAATGCCTCTTGTAAGTTCCCCCAGAACCCACTTCATATACAATGCTCCTCGACACACTTACAATGCTCCTCAACACACCATGGAATCACACAACCCACTTCATATACAACTCTGCTAATTTTTAAATGACGTTCCATTGCAGTTTACGGGTATACATCTAGCACTCTTTATCAATCTATCGACTATGAGCCAAATACTATCGTACCCTCTTCCGACCCTCGGTAATCCATAGACGAAGCCCATACATATATGCTCTCGCTTCTACTCGAGAACATACAATCTCTCATCTCTATGGAGTCAACCATCTCGGTCGAGTCTGCACTGCATCACCTCTGTAAACTCTACTTGTTCCTCTAACTTAGCCATGATCTCCTCTAGTCTAGCTTTGTGGCTCTGGCTAATATCGATCCGCTAAATCAAAGTAGGTCTGATAGTCAAACTAGCCATCACCTTTGGCCATAGTTCACATTGAGTTCTGAAGTCATAACCAACGATAAACTCAAGCTGTATCCACTATAGGAACATCGCTCCCAAACTGGCATGTCTTCAACTCAAAGCATCAACAGCTGCATTTCCCCATGAGCATATAGAAAATGTCAAAGTCGTAGGAGGCTAAGAACTCTAACCATCGCTACTGGCGAACGTTAAGATCCTTCTCGTAGAAGGGATACTTCAATGATGTAGGATCAATGAACACTTGTACCCCTCTCTTAATAGAGAGACCCTTCAATTCCTAAAGCAAATACTATTGTTGCTAACTCCAATCATGAGTCAGATACTTCCTCTTGTGCGGTACCAGCTTTCGACTAGCATATGCGACAACCTTACTCCCTACATTAATACCACACCTAATCCAATATCACAAGCGTCTATGAATTCTATCAACTCCTTATTCCCACTTGTAATGAGTAACATTGGTGCACTCAATCAACCTCTCTATCAGACCCACAAATGCGTATCTGCACCTTACATCCCAAATAAATGTCTGATTCTTCTTGTCAAATTGGTTAATGGTGCTGCTACCTTAGAGGAGTCCTAGATAAAACGTCTATAATATCTCGCTAATCCAAGAAAACTCCTCGTATCCATAGCACTCTCGGGTATATTCTTAACCTGGACTATCGTAACTTACAAGATCCATAGCAATGTCTTGCACCAAAACAACGTGATTCAAGCATCTCACTTCCCTCCTTCAAAACTGATACTTCAAAAATCTTACCACCAATCGGTGCTTTCTCAACACCTCTAACACAATCATCAATCATGTCTTGTGCTCCTCTTTCATCCATCAGTAAATGAAAGTATCATCAATGAGCATAAGCACAAACTTACTCAAGTGATCCCTCAAAACACGGTTCATGAGATCAACAAAGTAGGTCGACGCGTTGGTTAGCCTAAACGGTATAACTAACCAATCAAAAATCATAGTAGCGTGCGAAATACTGTGATCAGCACAATCTCTCTAGCTACTCTCAATGAATGAAACCCCATCGCAAGGTCCAACTAAGAGAACACCTTCACGCCATAAAGCCGATCGAACAAGCCATCAATAACCAAGAGTGGATACTTGTTTGTTATCTCATTCAGCTCATGGTAATCAACATATAACCCCAAAGATCCATCCGCCTTAGTGGCGAACACTATAGGTGCATTCCACTCAAACATGCTCCTATGAATGAACCCTCACCTCAATAGTTCATCCACTTGCACCTTTAGTTTCCTCTACTCTTTGGACATCATATGCCTTGAATATATAACTACTATTCTAGTACCTCCAACCAGACCGATACGGAATTTTATCTCCCTATATGGTGGCAATCTAGTCACCTCATCGAATATGTCCAAATACTCTCAAGCTATAGGCATAGATGACAACTTGTCATGTGAGATATCGAGCGAATATAGGAAGCTAACAATCACCTCACCATCAGGTAGGCAGCCAAACACTGCCTTCTGGTCATCATCTGTCCCTGTCATTACCAACATCCTCTCATAACCCATCATTATTTTGTATCTCTTCAGCCAGTCCATTCCCAGACTATAAGATCGAACCCAATTAAACCTAAATAAATCAATAAAAAAACAAGCAAACATCCATAACTCGATAATGCTAAGTCACAACACAATACACCATGCACAGGCTGGTTGAGCCACCAACAAGGTTCGTCATAATTTAAAAGGTCGGTCAACAATTTCGGGTCTCAATTCCAATCCATCTACTAAGTCACTAGATATAAAGGAATGTAAAGCCCTGGTATCGAATAAAATAGATTTGGAATGCGATAAGTGGAAAGCATACCTCGGACGGTAATGCCCATTTTTTTCTCCTTCGCTGATGGAGCACTCGATTAAATAGAAACGACAATCAATGCATAGGCCTTCACGGTTTGTACCTGCTTAGCTTGTTCGGGAGAGTCCTTCTACACTGTACAGGCTATCACATCATAAATCCTTCTCGATTAACTTCTCAAAGCTCTAGTCACCAATCTATCGCTTTCTAAGATGATCACTAGACCCAATGATAAACATTCATTCTTTATGAGTGGATATCAATAAAAGATAGACCATACTTTAATAGCACATCAATTCGGTAGCTTACTCCGTCACAGACATATCGCCTTAAATCAAGTAGGCGAACTTCCTGAGCAACACTGACTTTTGAGTAACCATAACAAATTTCGCTTCGAACCAAACTATGAACTAATCCTAGGTAAATCGATGCTCAAGGGTCGAAGCTATAAGGGAACTCCACTAGTTCATTTCCCACCCTTAGAGTTATCTAGAGGCCAACTTCTCATGGCATCACCTAACTCCAACCATCAAAAATTCACCCGCAAGTATCCACCAGTCTTGCACCTCAATAGTCTACTTCGTTCCAAGAAATGATCTGCCTCTTAGACTCATGTAGTCTTTATATAATCGGAAAAGTTGACTATAGGAATTTACACTTGATCACCATAATCATTTGGAGCAAGTTGGGCATTCTAGACAATGATTCGCACCATCTTAGCGAACATATTCTATAAATCAGGGTTAATGGCCCCCGATCCAACCCACTCCTCAACTCTTGAGATGGAGTTAATAGCATCATTTCTCGTATGCCAAATCATTCCTAATTTATAATGAGGATGATCAATCTCTCATAAAGAAACTTGCATCAGTGGCTCTCGTGTACAATATGAAATATACATTACATATATACTACTATATAATTTTGAAAATCAAAATATATAACAAGTACATGCTCTTTCATATATATGTATACTCTTGATCCAGTCTAAGGTGATAACTCATACCCTATCTGTATTGGATCATGGTATAAACTAAGGTAAATCATGTAACCTATGCTCTGATACCAAGTGTGACAATCGCCATGCACCTTCAATGCTTATATAGCTGAATAGTGCGCTACTAGAGCATTTGGTTAACGTCGGACGATAGTCAAAGGAAAGAAAAGAAGAGAAATATAAGATAAAATAAGAGAAAGAAAACATCAGATAATCACAGAACCTATCATATATATCACAGTGCATTGAATAAATATAATAGTCATTATAGAAATAAAATAGGCGAGACAGTAGTAACTATATGAACTACAGAATTAGAGTACACATGCTGACATAGTTATACAAAACAATAATAAAGCTCATTCAACTGATAAATAAACTCAACTGATAAACAATCTCTAATAATAATAAATCAAACATTGTCAAGGCTTAATGGTGTCACATGGTGGAATATGCAATAATAAGCCCAAAATAAAAATTTGAGAAAGTGTCGCCTCCTGCTAGTCTATTTGTAGAAATTTATGTGTCGTTTACACTTGCTATCTAGTCTACTCATTTAAGAGTGCCCAAGGTAATAAGAAGCAAAGCATAAAAACTCAAGTCAGACAACAGTCTAGTGTGAGTGATAAACAGTCTTAAAATACTGCAAAAGTTAATACAGTATATGGAATAGAGGGTATGGAGAATCATAACTGACATGTCCCTACATCAAGATAGTTAGCACATAACTTCAATAATATGCTACTCTACAAACATCATAAAGGTGTACTCCACCATAAGTACAATTTCGAGGTGTCTAGGTATACCTATCCATAATACCTCTATCATACGACGTCCATAGCGTGACAGACTACAAAAACAATCATGGTTAACATAACATCCATCAAGCGAACCTTATATCTGTAACATCCCTAATTTTAAATAGCATTATTCAGGAGATTTAATTAGATAAATCAAATAGAATTATGTAGAGATTAGAGTGATAAGGGAATTGAGATTTGAAAACCAATTAGGGTCGTGCCTTAACTAAATTGATTTATAAGAATGGTTTATAAGTTAGATACCTAATAGAATAAGGCAAGGGCAATATGGATATAGCCGAACCTTATAACCCCTAAATACTTACCTCATTCTCATTCACATTTTCATAAATCCAAAAACATAAACAAAAGAAAACAAGGCCGGCAATAACCCTAGGAGAAGAGGAGCTCAAAATCAATTAGAGGCTAAGATTCAAGCTAGGAAGATTAAAGTGAAGAACAAATCTCAAGTTCATCATCCAAGCATGGTGAATAAAAACCATCTCACATATGTCTTCTTGAATGCTTAAATTCGATTTTAAGGTTTAAAACCGTTGGATAGATGAATGATGATATGCTTTTATTATATACCATGTTTTAATTTAAACAAGGTTTTGTTGAATAATGAAATTCAATTTTAAGTTTAAAATCATGCAAATTGATTTCGGAATGCCATGATGTTTGGATTTTATGCAAAACATTATTTCGGAGATGGGTTTAAATTTTTATAATATTCAAGCTATGGATAATTTATTATGAATTTTGAATGGAAGAAATGGATAATTTTGGGTTTAAATTATTTAAAGAATTATATGTTGACTGGATCTGAAATTTATATATGTTAGAGAACATATTAAAAGTGTATTATTGTGATTTTTGGGGAATTTTCCTAAGTATTTTATTATGGTTATAAAATTATTTAAGTTAAGGAACTTGAATGTTTTACATGTATTGTTAAGGAGGGGGCTTATTTGTTAAAATGTTTTTAATTGTGAATTTTGAATTCGGCAGCCTTCTTAGAAAAGAATTTTGATAAAGAGTAGGAAACCAATCATATTTTGGCAAATTAGGCAAGTTAGGTGAAAAGAAATTACTTTGAAAGGCATAAAATCAGTTATTTTATGAATTACAACTCTACCACTTCCTTTGATTGCTTTCATCACCATGCCCAGCAGGCCTTTCGAACTTTTTCGAAACCAATTTTTATGGTATCAAGCAACTAGTATGTAGTATATTAGAGAAAGGCAGATGGGACGGTGTCAAAAGCATGCTTTTGAAAGAGTAAAGCCATTTTTATAAGATTTCAAATTAATCCAACTTACCTTTGTTTTTAAAGAAGCTTTCGAAAGAGTTGCCACATTTTGAACTCATTCAATACCTAATTGCCACATTCATACCCTTCAATTTGGTTAAAGGCCGCTTTACTAAGTTCGAAAGGAAGGAATTCGTTTTATTAATATTGAAGCCGCCTTCCTAATGACTTTGAAAGGATCTTTTTTGCCGCTTTTATCAATGGTTTCAAAGGCAATGGTTTTAAAAGGTTGGTTTTGAAGCTATCCGTTTTTCCAACTATTTTACTTGAAGTTAATGTTTTCGAAAGGGATAATTTCGCTTTGTTGTAGTTATATTTAATGATAAACCCAATGATTTCGAAAGAGATACTTTCAAATGGTTTCGAAGCTATGCTCCTATAAATTCTTACTTGAACTAAATGCCTTCGAAAGGAATGTTTTGTGTTCGAAAGTTATATCTCAAAGCATTTCGAAAGAAAAGTTTCAATGCTTTCGAAAGGTACGTTTTGAGTATTTTGGAAGTAATATCATTAAGTGTTTTGAAAGGTATTGTTCCAAGTATTCGAAAAGTATATTGGATGGTCTCAAAAGAGAACATTTAAGGTTTTAAGTAATGATACAAAGGATATGGTCGAAAGCCTTAGTTTTCAAATTTGAGAATCCAATCTCATTTTTAAAGTAAATACATGGCGATATGAAAGAATTTGGAATTAGCATTTAACTTTATTTTTGAAGGAATTTTTCCTTGATGAAAAATAAGGTTGAAGGTGTTAACCATATTTCATTAGAATGGTGATTACAAGGAATTTAACCATGGATGTTTATATTTCTATGTTATTTGATCAGTTATCATTAATGCTTCTGTAAACATATTCCGTTCATAATTGAGCCATAACTGCATTTTGGGGTGTTAAGGGCAGAATAACCAGCTAGGTTGACCTAGTAGTGAATATACGTTGAGTTAACTCTTGAGTGAGTAGAGTTGCATCTAGGAGGTCAGACAGACCAGAATATAGGATGCCCAAAGACTGGTCAAAAAATTATTGGTTTACACAGGTTCATAGTAAGCCCATGAAAACTATGTATGGAGATTGTTATTGGCAAGGGCCAATAGATTCTTTGTGATCCCATGAGAAGTATGTCCGGAATAATTTATTGAAAGAGATCAATAGGTTCATAGTGATCCCATAAAAACTATGACATGAGAGATGTTATTGGAGAATCCAATAGGTTCATAGTGAGCCCATGAAAACTATGATTAGATGATGTTATTGGTAGATACAGATAGGTTCTTAGTGATCCCATAAAACTACGTAACCGAGTAGATAGTCCGTAAGCTTGGAACGGTTTATTAGTTGGCCCATGAAAACTAATAGGTTAATAGTGACCCTAGAAACTATAACTTGAGACAGATAGCTAGGTAAATGGGGGTGAGGGATCCAAAACATATTGCATGTCTACATACCATCAAGATACATTTTATTATGTAATGTCTTATCCATTGTGGGTGTACATGCACAGTATGTGGTTATTTTAAATTGGATTAAGATACTAGTGAGTGGAAAACCCGTTCCGCTAATCGGCGTGGTCTCACTAGATATCCATATGGTTCAAATTGGTAAGTTATTATTCATACCAGACTTTTTATTTGACTCGAAGTTTATGTTTTCCCCTTAAACTCATGGATGCTCAATTGATTTTGAGTAGTTTGAGAGTTAAGGTTTTCATGTTCTCTTTTAGACGAATAAGCTTCTGGAGATGTGCAAGAGGCAAGCTAGCGATTAGAAGTTCTTTCTATTTGATTATGATGTGTTTTAGATGTAATGGAAAAGTAGTTTAATTGCCAAAATTTAGACTCTGATTAACCAATAGGGCATCTTCGTATGTCGCTCTTGACGTATTTTGTAATAATTATATTTTTACGAATGTAGTTACAAATTGGGATTATGTAATGAATTTGAAATGTGTTTTGAAGTGGAATGAGAAATTTGTTATATGATTTTATAATTTTTCATATCCATGTGTTTCTGTTTTATCGATGTATCTAACATTAACACATTTGGTCATCGAGAATTAATAACTATGGATGACTGTAGCATCCATAGCAGTTAGTTTTGGGAGTTTAAATGGGGGATGTTACAAGTTGGCATCAGAGCATAGGTTTATGTAAATTTAAAAGAAATTTGAACCTAAGAGATTTTCAAAACATAATCCAAAGAATCAGAAAATGAGATCGAGGTTTGGGTTAACGCTATAGTAAAGTACTTGCATTTGCTATATATATTTATAAGTACGTATTGCCCTCTCTATTAGACCATTCTTCTATATCTTACTAAGGCTCGTATGTAGATTTACAAGAAAGGAAGATATGGAGGCAGGAAACGATAGAGGAAATCTAGGTGGAGGAAGCACCACCACTAATGCAAATGCTCGACCTAATACCAGAAGGAATCTAGGTCGACATGCAAATGTTAATCCCGATGCAAATGCCAACATAGGTTCTGGAACCCCACCAGTAGATATGGGGATGATTTATCTCTTCTTGGTCAATCTGATGCAAGATGGAGCAACTGCAGGAGTAGCTAGAGGAAATGCTGTGAATGTTGGTGGAGCTAATCCTGTAGCCCCAGTTGACAATAACTATGCCTAGCTGAGCAGAGATTATACTAGTCTTGGTAGGATGTCATTTTTGGGAATAGAGGATGTTGTCGAAGTAGAAAACTGGTTAATGCACTGTGAAATAATTTTTGCTGACTTGGGATTAGATTATGAGCAGAAGAGGATACTTGCTTCATAACAGTTGTAGGGAGCAGCACTTTATTGGTGGAATAGTGTTACTGTGGGAGTTCACGAGGAAGGGTTGAGTTGGGCAGAATTTCGAAGGAGATTCGAAGAGAGGTTCTTGTCTGATGTTGCCAAGTCAGTATTTCTGAGAAATTTCATGGACTTAGTGCAAGGTGAAATGTCATTGATTGGGTATGATACGAAGTTTGATGAGTTGTCCAGATACAGATATGCTACTATTGACACTGAATTAAAAGGAACAAGAAGTTTATTTGAGGGTTAAAACTCGAGATTGCTATGGTGACTATGCCACATCTCCGTGATCCAAGTATAGTTGTAGTGGAGATGGCAATCAGGAATGAAGAGATGCTTTCTACTTATGGAAAGGAGAAGCAGGTTGGAACCCAGGATTCTCAGGGCAAGAAGAGGAAATTCTTTAAGAAGATAGGAGCTCAGAAAGGAGGAGTTGCCAAGAAAGAGAAGGCCGATGTAGTTTGCTACAAGTGTGACACAAAAGGACATTATGGTCATGAATTTCGAACAGGAAAAGGGAAAATGGTTGCAGATAAGAAAGGAGTGAAGTGCTTTAATTGTGACCGGATTAGACACTACAAGAATCCGTGTCCAGAACCAGTCAGAGCGGACAACAGATAGGTTTTTGCTTTGGAACCATCTTCTTCTAGACCAGCTACTGCTGGGAAGGGAAAGACTGTGATGGAAGGTGCACTTTTGATTCATAGTATACCAGTTAGGGTACTATTTGATACTGGTGCACCACGTTCATTTATTACTCAATGTTTGGTAGATAAGTTATATTTAGAACGCCCATACCTTGTTACTTCCTTAAGGGTTGCGAATCCGATAGGAGGGTATACAACTCTAGGGATGAGATGTGACCAGTTAGAACTTGAATTGTTAGGTCATAAGTTTGCATGTAGTTTTTATGTTTTTGATTTTATAGGCTTCGAGATCATTTTGGGTATGGATTAGTTAGAAAAATATAGTGCAAGGATATTTTGCCAAGATAGGGAAATATCGCTAAGACACCCCAACGGTCATAATCGAATTGTATATTCGGTGTAGAAGTTAGACTTAAGTACTTGTGCTTGCTAAATGCAATGGAAGTAGAAGAAAAGTTGAATCATATTTTGGTAGCAAGAGAGTTTGCAGATGTTTTTCAGCCAGTCATAGGACTACCACCGAAGCAAGCCATTGAGCTCGAATAGATCTTGTGCCAGGAGCAGAACCTGTAAGTAGACCACCTAGCAGGATGACACCTATCGAGATGAAGGAATTGAAGGTGTAGCTAGTGGATTTAGAAAGAAAGAATTAATTAGACTAAGCAGTTCGCCTTGGGGAGTGGCCATGGTGTTCATGAGGAAACTGGATGGGTCGTTAAGGATGTGTATCAACTATCGTAAGTTAAACGAGAAAACAGTCAAGAGTAGGTATCCTTTACTGAGAATCGATGATTTATTTGATCAACTGAGTGGAGCTAGGGTGTTTTCACAATTGGATTTGGCGACTGGTTTCCATCAGCTAAGAGTGGCAGAGGACAGTATTCCGTTGATGGTGTTTCAGACTAGATATGGTTCATACGAATGGTTAATAATGTCATTCGGGTTAATGAATGCACCAGCTTTCTTCGTGGACTTGATGAACCGAGTCTTCCGAGAGCATTTGGATAGGTTCGTATTTGTATTCATATATGACATTTTAACATACTCTAAGGATGAAAGAGAGCATGAAGTTCATCATAGATTAGTGTTTGAGATGCTGAGGCAGCATCAACTAAAGGCGAAGTTTTCAAAGTGCCGTTTCTGGAAGAAAGAAGTTAAGTTTCTTGGTCACATGGTTTCAAAGAAGGGTTTGTCAGTTGATCTGGATAAGATTGAGGTTGTTAACAACTAGAAGAGACTAGAGATTATGATTGAGATCGGAAGTTTTCTTGGAATGGCTGGGTAGTACCGAAGATTCATTAAGGATTTCTCATGGACATCAGCTCCTTTGACTAAGCTAACCAGGAAGGAAGTGAAGTTTATTTGGTTTGACAAATATGAGGAAGCTTTCTATAAGTTAAAGCATCTGTTGGCCAGTGCTTCTGTGTTAGTAGTTCTAGATGGAAATCAAGAATTAGTAGTGTATACCGATGCATGTTGGACCAGATTAGGGGTTGTGGTTATGTAGAAAAGTAAAGTTGTTGCCTATGCTTTACAACAGCTTAGACCGCATGATGTGAGATATCCTACTCATGATCTAGAGTTGGCTGCGGTGATCTTCGCATTGAAATTATGGAGACATTACCTCTTAGAGGAGAGATTGGAGTTATATACAGATCACAAGTCCTTAAGGTATTTATTCTCTTAGAAAAAGTTAAATATGAGACAGTAGAGATGGCTAGAGTTTTTAGCCGCTTATGATTTTGGAATAGAGTATATGCCTAGGAAAGGAAATAAAGTAACAGATGCTCTTAGCATAAAACATCAGAATGTGGTGTTAGCTATGTTAGCAGAGTTGAAGGACCTGGAGGTTTTGACTACTTGTAGTGTGCAGTTAAAATCGACTGCTAGATCTAGTCAGAGCATTGCCATGATATCCTGCTTGGAAGTTTGACCGGTACTGATCGAAAGGATTGCTTCTAAGCAGAAAGTGGATCCGCTGTTAGTTGAGAAGATTAGAAGGCTAGAGGCCAGAATTGAGATTGATGGTCTGAAAGATTTTAGTCTTGACCAAAGAGGATGGTTGAGAAAGAAGGGACGGTTGTGTGTTCCGAATGTTGGGGACTTAAGGAGAGAGGTCCTTAGAGAATGTCATCGATCAAAATTTGCGATTCATCCTGGGGTGCCAAGATGTATCGGGATATGAAAAGGAGTTTCTACTGGGAAGGTATGAAGAGGGATGTTGGCTTATGGGTAAAGCGGTGTGTGAACTGTCAAAAAGTGAAGGCCGAACATCAGAAATCGAGTGGGTTGCTTTAACCTTTGGAGATACCAGTTTGGAAATGGGATTCGATATCCATGGATTTTATAGACAGGTTGACACGGTCGAATCGAGGAAATGAAAGTATATGGGTCATAGTGGATAGGTTAACCAAGAGTGCCCATTTCATTGCAGTTAAGTCAACTAGGACAGCACTTGTTTTTGCTAAGTTGTTTATGAAGAACATAGTTAGCCTACATGGGATTCCTAGTAGCATAGTCAATGACAAAGATGCCTTGTTCACTAGTGAATTCTGGAAGAGTCTACAAGGAATATTAAGTATCGAGCTTACCGCTTATCACCCACAGACGGACGGGCAGATAGAGGGAGTTAACAAGGTACTCAAGGATCTATTAAGAGCATGTGTATTAGATTTTGGTGGATCATGGGAAGATCACCTACACTTAGTTATGTTTTCCTATAATAATAGTTATCAAACTAGTATAGGAATGGTGCCTTTCGAAGCTTTGTATTGATAGCCATGCAAGTAGCCAACATGTTGGTTGGAAACGGGAGACAGATTAGTCTTAGATCCAGATCTAGTAAGGGAGGCAACACAGAAGATTGAGTTTATCCGAGGTAGGATGAAGGAAGCTCAGTCTAAGCAAAAGAGTTACGCAAATAAGAGACGTAACAATCTAGAGTTCTCAGCTGGAGATAGGGTTTTCGTTAAAGTATCATTGATGAAGGGTGTGGTACGATTTGGAAAGTCTGGGAAACTGACATAGAAATATGTTGGACCATTTCCAATTATAGAGAGGATTGGAAAGCTCGCATGCAGAGTAGAGTTGCCGAGCAGTTTGGCAGGTGCCCATAATGTATGTCATGTGTCTCATCTTCGTAAATATGTACATGTTCCAGAGACTACTATCCCTCTGACTGCATTGGAAGACTAATAGTAGAACCAGATCTAACCTTTGTTAGGCAACCAGTTCGGGTTGTAGCGAGAGATGAGAAGAGGTTAAGTAACAAGACAGTCAAGTTTATGAAAGTGCACTGGAGCGATAACGAGAAGGACTATACGTAGGAGACGGAAGATACTTATCCTGATCTATTATAAGGGTATGTTTTATATCTATTATATATAGACTGGTTGCTAATCAGGTAGGCTAGTATGGTAATTAGGAGATATTACAGATGATTGCTATACTTAGTATTTGGTCCTTGCTAAATTTCCAGGATGAAATTCTTTAAGGGGAGCCTGTAACCCCTAATTTTAAATGGCATTATTTAGAAGATTAATTAGATAAATTAAATAGAACAATGTAGAGATTAGAGTGATAAGGGAATTGAGATTTGAAAACCAATTAAGGTCGTGCCTTAACTAAATGAATTTATAAGAATGGTTTATAAGTTAAATACTTAAGAGAATAAGGCAAGGGAAATATGGGAATAGCCAAATCCCATAACCCCTAAACCCTTACCTCATTCTCATTCACATTTTCATAGATCCAAAAACATAAAAAAAAAGCAAGCCCGACCATAACCCTATGAGAAGAGGCGCTCAAAATCAATTAGAGGCTAAGGTTCAAGCTAGGAAGATTAAAGTGAAGAACAAATCTCAAGTTCCTTATCCAGGCAAGGTGAATAAATCTAAACCATCTTACATATGTCTTCTTGAACGTTTAAATTCGATTTTAAGGTTTAAAACCGTTGGATAGATAAATGATGATATGCTCTGATTATATGCCATGTTTTAATTTAAACAAGGTTTTTTGGAATAATAGAATTCTATTTTAAGGTTAAAATCATGCAAATTAATTTATGAATGCCATGATGTTTGAATATGTTATGTAAACATTATTTTGGAGATGTGTTTAAATTTTCCAAGCTATGGATAATTTATTATGAATTTTGAATGGAAGAAATGGATAATTTTGTGTTTAAGTTATTTAAGGCAATTATATATTGACTTCGGGTCTAAAATTTATATATGTTAGAGAACACATTAAAAGTGCACTATTATGATTTTTGGGGAATTTTCTTAAATGTTTACTATGGTTATGAAATTATTTAAGTCAAGGAACTCAAATGTTTTACATGTTTTGTTAGGGAGGAGGGCTTATTTGTTAAAATGTTGTTAATTGTAAATTTTGAATTCGACAGCCTTTTTAGAAAAGAATTTTGATAAAGAGTGGGAAACCAATCATATTTTGACAAATTAGGCAAGTTAGGTGAAAATAAATTACTTTGAAAGGCATAAAATCAGTTTTGTTATGAATTACAACTCTACCACTTTCTTTGTTTGCTTTCGTCACCATGCCCAGCAGGCCTTTCGAACTCGTTCAAAACCAATTTATATGGTATCAAGCAATTGGTATGTAGTATATTAGCAAAGGGGACGGGACTGTGTCGAAAGCATTCTTTCGAAGGGGTTGAAGCCATTTTTATAAGCTTTCGAATTAATCTAACTTGCCTTTGGTTTGAAAGAAGCTTCTGAAAGAGTTGCTGCATTTTGAACTCATTCGATACCTAGCTGCCACATTCATACCTTTCGAATTGGTTAAAGGCCACTTTTCTAAGTTCGAAAGAAAGGCTTTCATTTTATTAATATTGAAGCTGCCTTCCCAATGCCTTCAAAAGGATCCTTTTGCAGCTTTTTTCAATGGTTTCGAAGGCAATGCTTTTGAAATGTTAGTTTCGAAGCTATCCTTTTCCCTAACTATTTTACTTGAAGTTAATGTTTTCGAAAGGTATACTTTCACTTTTTTTCTCTCTAACCTATTAGTTATATTTATTGATAAACCCAATGATTCGAAAGAGATACTTTCAAATGGTTTCGAAGCTATGCTCCTATAAAATCTTGCTTGAACTAAATGCCTTCAAAAGGTATGTTTTATGTGTTCAAAAGTTATATCTTTAAGCGTTTCAAAAGAAAGGTTTCAATGCTTTCGAAAGGTATGTTTTGAGTATTTCTAAAGTTATATCTTTAAGTATTTCGAAAGGAATGATTCCAAGTATTTGAAAAGTATGTTGGATGGTCTCGAAAGAGAACTTCTAAGGTTTTAAGTAATGATACAAAGGATATGGTGACAGCCTTAGTTTTCAAATTTGAGAACCCAATCTCTTTCTAAAGTAAATACAAGGTAATATGAAAGAATTTGGAATTAGCATTTAACTTTATTTTTAAAGAAGGTTTTCCTTGATGAAAAATGGTGAGTTAAGGGTGCTAACCATATTTCATTAGAAAGATGATTACAAGGAATTTATCCATGGATGTTTATATTTCTATGTTATTTGATCAGTTATTATTAATGCTTTTGTAAACGTATTCACTTCATAATTGACCCATTATTGCGGGTGTTAAGGGCAGAATAACCAGCTAGGTTAACCCAATAGTGAATATACATTGAGTTAACTCCTGAGTGAGTAGAGTTGCATCCAAGAGGTCAGACGGACGAGAATATAGGATGCCCAAAGACTATCAAAGGATTATTTTTTTAGACAGGTTCTTAGTAAGCCCATGAAAACTGTATATGGAGATAGTTATTGGCAGGGGCCAATAGGTTCTTAGTGATCCCAGGAAAACTATGTCCGGAATAATTTATTGAAAGAGATCAATAGGTTTATAGTGATCCCATAAAAACTATGACATGAGAGATGTTATTGGAGAATCCAATATGTTCGTAGTGACCCCATGAAAACTATGACTAGATGATGTTATTGGTAGCTACCAATAGGTTCTTAGTAATCCCACAAAAACTATGTAACCGGCCAGATAGTTTGTAAGCTTGGAAGAGGTTAATAGTCATCCCATGAAAACTAATTGGTTAATAGTGACCCTAGAAACTATAACTTTAGACAGATAGCCAGGTAAATGGCGGTGGGGAACCCAGAACATATTGCATGTTTGCATACCATCAAGATACATTTTATTATGTTCTGTCTTAACCATTGTGGATGCAGGTGCACAGTATATGGTTATTTTAAATTAAGCTAAGATATTAGTGAGGGGAAAACACGTTCTGCTAAGCAGCGTGGTCTCACTAGATATCAAAATGGTTCAAGATGGTACGTTATTATTCATACCAGTCTTTTTGTCTGACTCGAAGTTTATGTCTTCCCCTTTAACTCTCGGATTTTCAATTGATTTTAAGTAGTTTGAGAGTTAAGGTTTTTAGGTTCTCCTTTAGATGAATAAGCTTCCCGAGACATGCAAGAGGCAAGCTAGCTATTAGGAGTTTTTTCTGTCTGATTCCGTTGTATTTTGGATGTAATGGCAAAGTAGTTTAATTGCTTAAATTTAGACTCTGATCAGCCAAGGGGGTATCTTCATATGTTGCTCTTGGCGTATTTTGTAATAATTATATTTCTTCTAACATGGTTTATGAATTGGGATTATGTAATGAATTTGAAATGTGATTTGAAGTGGAATGAAAATTTTGTTTTATGATTTTAAAATCTTTTATATCCATGTGTTTCTGTTATATCAATGTATCTAACATTAGCGCATTTGGTCACCGAGAATTAATAAGTATGATTGACTACAGCATCCGTAGCAGTTAGTTTTGGGCCTCCAAATGGGGGATGTTACAATATCACTCAATGTTATTTGGATATGTGATAACTTGTGTGACCATTCCTCTACCAGGGATTAATGGAAAAATCCCAGTTTTCTGTGTACTTGAAGGTGCTACTAGAGATAATCAACCGATCCAAGGATACAGATCCATTCAACAAATCTGGGGTAGCCAAACAAAGTACCCATGAGCGTCTTTATAGTATCACAGCTTTGAGTACACTAGAAAACACTCCAAGTATCAATGATCCTTTAGCATGCTTTTATCCAAGCCTTTCATTGCTTCATCTATTTCCATGATAAAACCATTCAACATTCTATCCACGAGTCACCCTCAAAGTACCCGCCCATGTGGATCATCAACATCGAGTCATCACTATTGGAACACAACTCCATCAACATCAAGTCATCGTCATCAAAGTTCCGAAGACATCACATCAAAGCATCATGTCATCATTTCACCATCGAAATCACTTGTCGTGGAGCAATAACATCAAGACCAAGAGTCGGTTCCACAAATAAACCTCCACATTGTGCTCCTCAAAGCCTCCTTACCGTCCATGCCAAATATTTTTCAAATCGACCATCAGCAATAGTGATGGGCATAGAACACTCTACTTTGGTCAATACAAATCACTTTGGTTGTGTAATTAGCCGAAAATGGCCAAGTACAAACCAAATGAAAACGTTTGGCGTCCATCGTAAAGTCCAGAACATTTCCAAGTACATCGCCTTCCCTCTTCAGACTGGTCGGCCTGCGTGAAACTCTATGCACAAAATTTTATCCTATGGGATATTTCCTAACACTATATCTCCTATTGATCGGTGTTTTCAACCAAAACAAGCAAACAACCATACATGCAACCAACAAGCATACATACATCTATTATATCATACATACAAAATATATAACACGTCTATATTAACCAATTTGGGGATTCACGTCAAAAGAGTCCTTAGCAATTTCCTAAAAATAGTACGTCCGTAATAACAAATGTGAAATTCAAATTAAACCATTTTTAAATCACTTACAAATTCCTTATATAATCGGGTGTGGGTTAAAATATATTAAAAATCATGTTTTAAAGTTGGAAATTAGTTCGACATGTCATTTTATACTATATTAACAATTATTGTATGGTGAGAGACAATATCACTCATCTTAACAAAAGCTTACCAATCCAATGTCAAGTCGTAGAGCTCTCTATCACGAGCACAACACAAGACATCGCATCCAAAATAGACCTCGTATGCAAAAGATACAAACTAAATATGAAACGTGATTAATAAAAATAATTAACTTGCTAATTAGTCTATTAATTACCTTCATTACCCCCAAATCATCTTCTCCAAATTGGTCATGCACTCCTGTACATGTGCACAGGTATGAACCCAAAGCCTATGACTTCTATCCTCGATTCCTCCATGATTACTCAACAAATCTCGGCACCATCTTCGCTAATGGACTCTGCTATGCATCCTCTCCGTAATGCACCCCACGAATTCAAGCTCGGCCATCCCCCTTGATTCACAACCTGGAAACCTGCACAGCCCTTTCTAGATGTTGTGATTTTCTACCAAGCATCAGAGTTGACGAAACTTCGTGGAAAGGTGCTCCTCCGTAAGAGAACGATGATGGTGCAGTCGTCTTTGCCTAACTCTTCCTTCTTTACCGACGAACCCAAACCCTAGATCGATGGATAAAATGGATCGTTCGCTAATAGCACCACCTAAAGTTTATATAGGTTTGAAGCTCTCCTCACTATGAGTTCAACGAATCTAGACTCGTCGATTTTCGTAGCGTATAGCTCTCGATTTAATTCGTTGAAATGTTTGAAAGGAGGCAATTGTTTTCCTTATACACAGGAAGAGTTAGGAGGAAAAAATGAAAAGAAGGGAGAGAGGGTGAGTGTATATTTATATTATTATTATATATATTTTATTTGATTTCTCAAATAAATTATCATACGTTCTGAGCTCGTACGATCACACGGCACATCCGATTGCAACGAAACTCATCAGGCACATCACCTCAATTTTCTGGTCCTAATAGTATAAATTTTGTTACTATTTAAGGCAACACTACGGGATGACAATTTTGTGCATTTCGAGACCGTTTTGGCCATTGGATTGTTCAATTTTCAAATATACCAATGTTTATACTCATTTTAATTCGCAACATTGATCCGAACTCAATGGAAATGGTCTCGAGTCCTAATTCAATCTTATGTGAAAATTCAAATTTTGGACCTTCAATTAATTAATGATTCAATATTTAAATCAATTATTTAAATATCCTATCATAAAAAATACGAGTCATTACAATCGTTTATGTCCATATTAGGTAGATTTAGATGGAGTTGATATTAATTTATATCATGGTTGTGAAGTAATTAAACTCTAATTTGTAGTTATATTAGTTATAGAAATATTCTTATATATTTTTATTACTAATCGAAATTTAGAAAAATGACTTTTAAAGTAAGATGTAAGGTTTAAACAATTATATAGGGAGGTTAAACTTGCATTAAAATAGCTTTGAAGTTTATCTGGCCTTGAAATTGGTTTATTATAGTGTAAATCAATAATTAACCAACTAGTGGATTTTATAAAGGTCATTTGAGATATTATAAATTACAAAATAAGTATTTATTACTTAATAGGGTTCGATTGCGGTTATAAAATCCCGAAATGGCTATTATGTGATTTATTAACTTTGGACCCTAAGAAATGGTTTGAGATATACGTATATGTATGTGTATATGTATATGTATATTATATACATGAGCTATATAATACTTTGAAGCCTTATTGATAGCTAAACTTACTTAAAATAGAAGAATTAAGGGATATTGAGCTATAATATAGTTGATAGGAAAGTTGATGGGGGTTTCTTCCCTAGTTTTGGACACGAGTCGGTGCGATGCTTTGGCTTGACTTCGAGAAGACTTTTGATTACTCAATAGAGCAAGTGCTATGAAAAGTGATATGTATGAGATCAATAAAGATCAGATATGATATCAGTGTAGTGGTTGGTTGCATGGCCACATCTGGTGAGCGTGTATGATTAAGCACAGTTAGTCTGTGCCTTTTGGCTTTGACCTTAGGATACATATGTTTTGATGAATGGTATTGGTCTTATATTAGTGACCATAAGCATTGATAGAGCTTTTGTAAAAGGAATTGTTTTGAGGTCTGAATTCGGGTTTCAGGGTTTGGATTTTAGAGAAATTGTTTGGACTCGAAGAGCTTCCAGTTTCATTTGGGCAAAGCTATTGGAATGTTCTAGCTTTATGGGGCATTGGATTTCTAATGAAGTTCAATAGCATGTGGTAGCTTGAATTTGGATTGCCTATCCATATACAATCGGATGATATAAGTTTTGTAAAAGGAATCCATCGTACCATTAAGGCACACAACCTGTAGACGTGATTCTGGAGCAAGGCAGAGATAGACTAGGATGCCAGTCTGGATAGGCCATATACTATTCCGTAATATGATTAGGTTTTGCATCAGGACCTACAGACCAATGTATTTTAGGATGTTAGTTTTTAAAGGAGTCCACAAGTTAGTTATGGCTCTCAATAGGTCTCTCTGGTAGCTAACGGCAATTCGGCATGAGCTTCGGTTATAGGTATTCATAATTCGGTATGAGGTACGGTAAGATCCACCTAGTGTGTGATACAAGGCAAAGCTTGGGATTTCGATGATATCGGTTTTGTAAAAGGAATCCATTGTACCGTTGAGGCACAAAACCTACAGATATGGTTCTGAGCAGGGGCGGAGAGAGATTGGGACATTAATCTAGAATGATCTTATACTATTTAATAGTATGATTAGGTGTTGCAAAATGACTTACAGACCAACTTCTTTTGAGGTGTTGGTTTTTAGGGAAATCCTTATGGCTCTCAATAGGTATCTTTGGTAGCTAATGGCAATTCGATACAGATATGATTATAGATATTCATATTTTGGTATGTGACATGGTGAGATCTACATGAGTTCGATCACACTGGATGCGGCTCAGGGTCTATGGTACGATTGGATAATGACTTTATTTATTTTGGACCCTGGATTGGGATCATTGGACCACGTTAGATATCCTTAGTGAACTCCACCAACCAGCAATGATGGGTATCAATCTATATTCTATGTTTGTCGTAGGACTCTGTGTGTTATTAGTTAATTAGTTATTAGTATTTCATATTGTGTGTTAGACTTACATTATAATATCTTTATTACCCCTTTCACTTGTATATTAGTTTACCTTTATCACAGTATACTGTTACGTGCCATTCACATTATATTAGTTGTGCTGACTTGTTGATTACAGGAGAAGAGCATGTTATGGTATGATTTCTTATCTTTTGGTATAGGCTTACTTTACTTTTTTTTGGGCAGTCTGGATTACCCTTGAGTTACGTTCATGGAGAGGGTCTGTTTTGCCTTAGTAGTTCTTTTTTATTTGTATATTTTTTTGATATACAGTTTTTGGAAATAGTTCCCCTTATACCAACATTTAGGTCTGACCCACATTTTGTCTTTACTTGTTTATGTCATTATAACTCTCGGGTACTTGATTGAGTAATTTGGGAGTCAAGTGCTTTAGTGATAGGCTTATGGGATAGTTGGAGCATTATGGAGGCGTAAAATCGATATATATATATATATATATATAGAAACACACACACACACTTATTGTTGATGTAGTACATGGCAGACATGCTATTTTTTATATGAGACTTGGGATTAGATATTATATTTGAAACTCCATATGAATGGAGTTGATGTACTCTGAACCTTTGTATTGATATTTATTTATTGGTTGCTTCTGCTAGTGTAGTCTCTTATTTATTGTTTATCCTATTTTGTTTATGTATATGCAGTATATTATACGTTATCTTCCAATTATGAGATTGTATCGATGTGCCTTGGTATGATGTTTAGTTTTAGTTTTACCTAGACGGACTGTTTATTATGGTATTTAGGAGTTAGACATTGTCATTTGACATTGATTTAGGGTATTACAAAGGATGGGTCGTCACAGTTGGTATCATAGCTTAGGCTCGAATCTCTGGACTAGGTAGATCAGTTTGAGTTAAGCAACCTGGTAGATATAGATATGTTGAGAGAGCATACTTTTATTTTTCTATTATATAATACTACATACACCACTTATCTCTTGAACTTCCATTTATTTATATCGCTAGTTGCTAAGGTATCTTCATTAGGCCATCGGTAGAAGAAAATGGGGATGCAAGCGACTGCGGATAGGCAGTTTGAGATGTCGAAGTGGTTCATAGACTATTTGGATATCGCATGGGATGCTCCACCACCTACGAACATTCTAGCAACTAAGGTAGGTGTTGGAGGTGGTCTAGCCCTTGGGGCATGTTAGTAGAGGAGATTAAGAGCAAGCCATGACTCGGATTGATTCTGGACGTCGATTTGAGTCTTGGTTTATTTTTGAGAACGAAAGGGACATGCAGCTTGAGCGTTTCATCTTCTTGTAGCAGGGTAGCTTGTCGTTGAAAGAATATGTTAGCCAATTTAACCTTTTGGCTAAATTCAAAGTGGTAATGGTTATTGCTCCTTTAAAGTAGGTAAGGAATCTTACATATGGTTTTAATGCATCGGTTAGGGATTTTTTGCTTAGCGATATCCCAATTTGGACCACTTTAGAGAGTCTTGGGGTGATGGTATTCCTTCATGAGAGCACCCGCGAGGTATTGCTGGAGGTGGCAAAGGCCAAGAGTGAGTGCTTCAATAGTGATCAGCTTGGTTATTTGAAGAAGAATTGTTTTGCACTTAAAAAGGGTGAGCAAGTTCTTATGGCAAGGTATACTTTAATTTGAAGATACCTGCTTATTTTCTTTTCAACACCAGAGTTGTATATTCATCTGTTGCTAGTGACTTCATGGTTGTGCTGAAACTTGACCCCTCTAGTGTAGCTAAATTACTTTTTAATGATAAACCTTGTATTAGTAACCTTAGTTGTTAAGCAAAAGTGAAGCGATCAAGAGTACTGCCATTCAAACTTGATGCACGAGTTTTCAAGTTGAGTGGGGTTCATCCGGAAGTGTTACTTGGATTTGCATCCAAGTAGGGTTCGGTGGATGCTAGTAATGAGCAAAGGCCGGGCGAATGATTATAGGTGTTCACTTAGAGCCATTCGTATTAGAATTGTTTTCCTCATTGTGTTAATAAACTTTAGGTGATGGGAGTGATCCCATGTGCTGAAAGGTATTTCCTAAGGATCATTCCATTCATGTACAAGTTCTTAATTCCTAGTTCGAGCATAGAGTTTATAGGTGATTTGCACCGGTTAGGCAAGGATTTTCACTCGATTTTAAAGGCGGGTACTTGAGTTGGATTCTTTAGGTGGTGAGAGATTTCCAAAGTGTGATCGTAGTCATGCGAGGAGATTTCAATAGTCGGATCAAGGAACCGGATCAGAGTTCACATGAGAAGAGTCAAGTGGCCGACCCTAATTTAACAAGGAAATTGTAAGGGTAAACGAATGATTGGAACATGCATCGTATCATTTTGGATTATTAGTGGTCATTGTAAAATTATAGTATAGTATAGTTAAGGTTTCTTGTGATAGTGTAACATCCCTCACTAGGAGACAAAAAATAAAAGTCAATGATGCTTCAGTAATAACCAGAATCATTTTCAAGCGACCAAGAGTGAGTTCTGTATATTAACCCCGAATCATTCTAAGTAAATAGAATAGTAAAATGTCTTATTCCATCAAATTTGTCATAATATTTATATATATTTTCAATGTTAACCCCAAGTCATACCCACACAGGGGTCAAAATATGACATAAAAATACAAATAGAGTGTCATGTCAACAAATGAAGATGCCACCCAAACACTTATAATAACAGAACTAGCATATATAAATATTTAGGCCTTCAGCTCCATCTTTGATCTTCAGTCTGCACTTAAAATAACCTGGGTGTCCCACAAGTTCAGTATTATTTACGCTCAAACTAACATGAATACATAGTGAGACCACGTCATTAAACATGGAACGAGTTTCCTTCTCACTACTTACAAACAACATACATAATAACGCACACAACAAAGGTCATATTTACTTTCCCTGGAAAATTCCTAAAGTTATTCTTAATACAGTTACTGTTGCACCCCTGCACAGTTCCCTCCTAGTCCAACACTAACCAAGGAAAAACGCTAATGCTCCTTGGAATCGTTCCTTAGCAACATCCCTTAAATTCACTCTTAGTTTTACTCATACTACACTTACCCAGTCCCTGCAGTATTATTTTATTTGTTTATTGAATGTTAGACCGCATGGAATCACTCCCCCATGGTACTATTTTGTTTAGCTCTGGGTTACTATGCTACCCCACCCACAGCCTACATTCTTATAAATTTATTTTGTTTAAATTTTCTATGAAACAGCCACCCGTGGATTCTTCCTTTTCTCATCTTTTATTTTATTCAATTAGACCTGAGACCACTATGAATCAACCACCCGTAGTCCCTTATCTAATGTTTATTCATTTATTTCTGAGCTACTAGGAATCAGCCACCTGCAATTCTCTTAACCATTATTTAATTCTAGACTATAAAGAATCAGCCACATGTAGACCGTTATTGCATAGAATTAGCCACCTACAGTATTGTTATTATTTTAACTTGAGGTTGCATAGAATCAACCCCCTGCAAACCTTTGAAAGTTGAATGCCTCTTCTCACATGGAGTTTCTTCACGTTTGCATTCGAGTAAGCATTCTTACTTGGCATTAATAGCTCATTCACTCCCTTACTTCCACTAACACTACTTCGGCACAGTACATTGTGCCCCGACCCATGTGTGCGATAGATTCTTTACTTATTCTGCATGTTCTCTCCTAAATTGCGGCGTGATATAGTGGTGCAATTTGTCTTATTCTCTTCACCTGATTGCGCATTACTTGTCTTTTGCAAATCTGCAGCGCGGAACTACTTTCCCTAGAAAGTCCTTGGATTTCTTTGGCAAATCACTAACCTACTACCTAGTGTAGTTTTATTAAGCGTAGTTCTCCCCTAAGACATTTGGCTACCAACACCTTAGCTCCGTACCTGACGCTATTTAACATTTCTGACAAAGCACGTTAACACGTGTCGCCTCCCGAACATCGTCTTACCTTTTTGACATTTTCAGTGTCCTTCATTTAACTTTTCAGCTATTTTATGGAACATATCCCCTTACATTATTATTTTAATATATATGTCATTTCCATCAACTCTCAGTGCAATCTCCTTTCCACCAGCGTAGTCCTTCATTGGTTCTAGCTTATTTTACGTATATAAAGTCTTATAAAAATTCTATAAAATTCGTGAATAATTCTTTTAGCCCTACCTTGGCTTTCATTTGAATTATGGGTTATTTTCCTTGTATATTGTAAATGTTTGCTTTAAAAATTCATAAAATTTTTATTTCTAAGCTATGAGCTTCTCAAATTACTATCCCATCTTTCGAACAATGGCTAGAATAGCATATCATGTTTTCACTTTGACATACATCTATAGGAGCACTAACAAATTACATAATCCGAATCAACCAAAATGAAACTGGATAAAAAGGTTAAGTATTACTCACTTAAGTCTTTAAGAAATCTTGTTTAGGTCTTCTTCTCTTTTCCTTAGCTTGTATTTTCTTTATTTATTCTTTATTCCCGTTTCTCTAAGCCACCACCATTAATGTATCTTTTGAGATTTTATTTTACTTTTAGTAGAATGGAATGAATGAATAAAAAAGAGTCATATTTATTGTCCCATGGTTATTTAGGCTTCAACCCATATACTCCTTTTCATTAATTCATTACCCCCTTTTTATTTTCATATTTAGCCTATCCTGGTCCTTTAATTAAATTAATCGTAAATTACAGGTTCTTATAGTCTCCCCTCCTTTAAGGAATTTCTCCCCCGAAATTCAATCAAGGCTTGGTAATGATTTGCGAACTATCTCATGCTTACTCTAAGCACAACCATGAATTCCCAATCCAAAATTAAAATATACTAGTGCTACTTACTAATACAATAATCATCCATAATATTTGTGTGTGTGTGTATACGGTTCGTAATCAACATAATACAATACATAGCTTACATGCTAATCTGAAACAAACAACTCTGGATTGGTCCGCTTGACCTAGTCCTCTATTTCCCTATGCAATCCTCTTGATACGTGCTCCATTGAGCACAAACTAGCTTCAACACCTTGTTTTGAAGACATTTCTCATCTCAGTCCACTATCTGAACTGGTCTTCGCAAATAGGTCATATTTGGCTCTATGACGAGATCTTTAAATGTCCTCGAATCTACTACTGCGTCTGGATCTTTAACGCCTTTCCGCAGATGTGATACATGAAACACATTATGGATCCCTGCAAAAACACTAGGCAGTTATACCTTATATGCCACCCTCTCAATCCTTTCTATGATTGGAAACGGCCCTACAAATCTAGGTGCTAGCTTCCCAGCCTTCCCAAAGTGTCATGCCTCTCATCAAAGAAACCTTTACGAACACCTGATCGCTAACTGCGAACTCCAGTTCTCTTCTCCTAGCATCGACATAACTTTTCTACATTGACTGTGTTGCTTTCATCCTAGCTCGGATCAGCTCTATCTTCTCCGTAGCTTCTTTGACTACTTCTAGACCCAATACATTCTTATCTCCCGCCTCCAACCAACATGTAGATGACTTACACGGTCTTCCATACAATGCTTCAAATGGAGCTATCACAATATTGCTCTTGTAGCTATTATTGTATGAAAACTCTACCAAGTGTAAATAATCTTCCCAAGATCCACCGAAGTCTAAGATGAAAGCTCTAAGCAGATCTTCCAGGACCTTGTTAACTCTCTCGGTCTACCCATTAGTTCGTGAATGTTACGCAGTACTTATGCGCAATCCTAACCCATAGCACTCTGCAAGTTACGCCAAAACTCACTAGTGAATATCGGATCATGGTCACTAATAATAGTGCTAGGCACCCCATGCACTCACTACCGACCATATATATATCCTTGCTAACTTCGATGTAGTTCTTGTGGCATTTACTGGAATGAAATGGGCACACTTAGTTAGTCTGTCTACTATGACCTATATGCTCTCATTCCCTGCCCTCGAACTTGGCAACCCATCTACAACATCCGTAGATACTGAATCTCATTTCCAAACAAGAACATCCAAAGGCTGCAAGAGCCCGCTTGGCTTCTGATGTTCTTCCTTCACTAGCTGGCATGTCAGACATTTTCTCACATACTCTCTCACATCTTTCTTCGCCCATTTCCAGAAGAAACTACTCTTCATATCTTTGTACATATTTGTGCCTGCAAGGTATATGGTAAACTTTGAATGATGATATTTGTCTATACTTCCTTTCATAGTCCTTCTGAACCCAGAACATACAACCTTCCATTCTTCTGCAGGCTGCCCTCTCGATCAACACTGAATCTCTTTAGATCTATTGTCTAGACTTATAAGTCCAATTTACTTACTATGTTTGCACAAAACTCATCTCCTTTTTGTAGATCAGCTATTCTTTCTACTAGCGCATGCCTAACTTCTATGCATGCTAGCATTCTGAATGCATTACTCGAACCTGCACTAGATCAAAATTGCACGTCACATGTAGATAATGTTTTTAAAATGGCCCATTCCTCTATCATAGCCAAAACACAAATTTGATGTTTTCGGCTCAAGGCATTATACTCTGTTGGCTTTTCCTGAGGTATACTCTATCCCAAAATCATAGTAGAAACTTTAACCACCTATGTTGCCTCATGTTCAACTCCTTTTGAGAGAAGAAATATCTTAATGGCTTGTGGTCAGTATACAACTCAAACCTCTTCCCTAAGAGATAATGTCTCCAAATCTTCAATGAAATGACAACTGGTGCCAACTCCAAGTCATGAGTAGGATATAGAATTTTATGTGGTCGTAACTGCCAAGATGCATAGGCGATCACCCTACCCTTCTACATCAATACTGCACACAATCCTACTCCTGAAGCATCAGCATACACAGTCATGCCATCATACTCTTCAGGGATCAATAACACGGGCACATCTATTAATCGATGCATCAATTCTTGGAATTCATCCTTACACACATGTGCCCAAACAAAGTGCTCACTCTTCCTAGTCAGGCTCGTCATTGGCGTAGCTATACAAGAGAAGTTCTTAATTAATCTCCAGTAGTAGCCAGCCAATCTCAAGAAACTTTGCACCTCAGTAACAGTTTTAGGCCTCTTCCACCCATTCAGTGTGTCAACTTTCGAAGGATCCACGGCTAAACCTTCTTCAGAAATCACATGGCCTAGGAGCTTTACTTTCCTTCTCCAAAAATGACATTTGGAGAACTTCGCCATTAGCTTGTGCTCCCTCCATGTCTCCATCATGTGCCTTAGGTGAACTGCGCACTCCTTCTCATCCTTAGAGTACACTAACATGTCATCAATGAATACCAACAAGGACTTATCTAGTTGATCTCGGAAAACTCTATTCATCAAATCAACAAAGAACATTGACGCATTCGTCAGTCCAAATAGCACCATTGGCCACTCATCAAACCCATACCTTGACCTAAACGCGGTCAAAGGAACACTATTCTCCGCAACCTTCAGATGAGGGAACCCCGTAGCTAAATATAGCCGTGGAAACATCTTATCTCCATTTAATTGATCAAAAAGGTCATCAATTCTCGATAAAGGATATCTATTCTTCACCGTCCTCTCATTCAACTTCCAGTAGTCTATACGTAGCCTTAATGACCCATCAGACTTCTTCACAAATACTGTCGTTGCTCCCCATGGTGAGCTACTTAGCCTAACGAAGCTCTTACCTTCTAACTAAACCAACTACTTCCTCATTTCCTCCATCTTTTTCGGAGGCATTCTACTAAGAGGTCAACAAAATGGTTCAGTCCCTAGTAGTGAATCTTTACAAAACTCTACTACTCTCGGGGGTGGTAACCCCAAAACTGGTTCAAATACATCTTAGAACTCCTTCACTACCCGTACTGCTCCCAACTCTTCTTTTGTTTTGAAGCTAAAGCAAACAAAACGCTTCTGCATTTAGCTCGGCACTCCTCCAAGACCATGTACATTCTATCTTGTGGTTTGGATGGCTAAGAGTAATAATTCTCTTGACACAATACACACTTACGTAGTACATTTCCAACCAATTCAACCCTAAAATAACTCCAAAACCTATGAAGTCCAATACGTAAGGGTCACAAGAAATCTTGTACTCCCCCAACTCAATATCTAGGTTAGTGCATCTCAATCCGAGAGTGGCATATCCCCCAATAGGATAAGCTACACGTATGGAGGTGACTAAATAGGTAACTCCTAACCCAAGTTTATCAACCAAATCTCTTGCTATAAATGAATGTGTAGCACCAGTATCTGTTATCCGGGTTTTTAACCCAGCAGGATCCAATTGGAAATAGAACAATCCCGTGACATCAGAATGGTTTAGAACTTAACCTTAACCAGAGAAGCAAAGGTAAGGAGTTAACGAGAGCCAAGCTATATTACTGAGACAACGACTGAGATTGACTAAACCAAGGGACCAGCATTCTTTCAACCCAATCAGCAGTTGAGCGCAAACAACTAGTAAATTGTCATTAGAACGGAACAACGTGCAATGAGACTACACAAACAATGATGACACCAGACCATAGAAACATCCCAAACTCCAAGAAATATCCTAAGTCCTTGGATCGCCATCGACCCATACCTTATGGATCGCTAGCAATCCATGCAAAGTGAAGGGTCGCTCTGTTGCATGGAAGAAGAGAAGGAAGGAAGAAGGATGTTACAAAAATGTGCTAAGTGTATGGGTCGCTAGCGACCCATACACCAAGGATTGCTGGTGACCCATGCTTCTCTATGAGTCTTCAAAGAGTTAACCAAGCAATGCAATGGCTAAGGAGCCAAGTTATTAGCTCGCGTACGAGCAAACTCTATGGGTCGCTAGCGACCCATGATTTTGGCTCGAATCGCGAGCTAAACCCTCCTAGGTCATTATGCATCCATCTGTGAGAAGTTGATGAAGTGGCCTAGCATAGAAGTCTCCGATCTCTATAAATACTGTCCTACCTGCAACATAAATGGGATCTCCTCCGGACTGGTTACTGAAGCTCTATTAGAAACATTCTTCACTCTACCTCCCTCACAACAATCTCCAAAGGGATTCACTGTGATTCTCCAGTGGATTCCAACTCTGGGGATTCAATCTACTTAAAGATAATCTAAGTCTTGTAATCAAACACTTCCTGTAATAGTAATCAGTCTATAATAAAACTGTTAAGTGGACGTAGGCTTCATTAATAGCCGAACCACTATAAAAATTCTCTGTCTTCTTTCTTTTACTGTTCTTTCTCTATATCTGTGATATTGCTCTATCAGAACAGGGCTGGTGCTTTCAAACTCAAACCAGGGTGTTGGTCCATTTTTTGGGTTAGCATTTTGGTGCTTTCACTGAGAAATCTAACTCAGGATCCAGATCTAGCTATCTACTTTGGATCTCATAAGTCCAGAAGTTAGATCCTTAATCTTTGCTTGAAGAATCCACTGTTTGGAATTAATGGTCCCTGGAAAAAGAAGAACTTCCTCTGGAAGATCCATAGAGGAAGTAGTAGCTGGAGAAGATGTCAATCCCCAACAAACAGAAGTACATGGCGCTAACTTAGAGAATCAGGCGCCAGCCTCCTCCAGTTAGCATGATGTTGTTACCAGAGATGAGTTAAATAAAATGGTTGATGAGATCAACCTAAAAATGGAAAGAAGCCAAAAGGCTCTAATGGATAATCTTAACGCTCTCCTAACCCCATAGTCAAATCCTAAGGACTATGCCCGAACCCGTGGCTCCTATGGAACAACAGAATTCCTCCATTTTTGGTCTATATAGAAGAAACGGAAAAAAGCCACAAAAATGGGTGACAACAGGACTTAACATGGACGGAAATGCAAGTACTCCATTCCCCATAAGGCAACCTATTTTGAATTTGAGTCAAGGGGCAAAGACCGCCATAGAAGACATAGCTATGGATCTCTCCGACTCAGAGGATGGAGAGCAAGACGACAAATTGGAAGAAAATGCCAATGCATTTGATAATGCAAGGAATATCCAAACTGCTCCAGTTAGACCAACCGCAAGCCAACGGGACCCTGCAAGAGTGGCTCTCCCAGAGGCAGGAGAGCCTAGGTCTCAGCCCACTCACCAAGACCATTTGCAAAGTCAAACACTTGGCGCAGTCACTGATTGCCGTCCTCGGGAATACCGGACATCAGAGGCATACATTGCGGATATGGTTAAAAGATTAATGGAGGAGAGTAAAGATAGAAGAGATGATGAATGGGAATCTATGCCATGTCGGACTCCCTTCACCGATGAAATCTTGAATGAGAAATACCTAGAAAAATTCACAATGCCAACTATTCCGTCTTATAACGGAACAAAAAACCCCACTTGTACAAATATAGTTGGTACATGGACGGAGTTAATGCCTCTGAAGCTGTTCGATGCAGATGCTTTCCTACCTTTCTGGAGGGAGTTGCGTCAATGTGGTTCAATAGGCTTCCACCGAGATTTAACTCTACTTTTAACCAACTGGCGACAAGGTTCCTTGATCAGTTCAGGATCTATACTGCGAAGCCAAAAGACGTCATGTCCCTATCCGAATTGTTCTAAGGGCGTAATGGATCACTAAAATCTTTCATGAGCAGGTTTAACACCGCGGTGAAAAAAGTAATCAACCCCAATAAAGTCATGGTTTTTATGGCATTAGTCCATGCCATTCACCCGGAAACTGAATTTGGAAAGTGGATTAAGATGAAGCAACCTACCACCAGGAAAGAATTCAATCGCAAAGCAAGTCAGTACCTAAGGTTGGAGGGAGCGTAGGAATTGGGAAGGAAGTCTACTAATGTGCAATCGACGAACCTCGGGCAAAGCGATGTAGCAATGAATCAAAATGCGCACACTTCTCGGACTACGGAAGGAACCATTGGGGAAGATGGAAATTCAAAGATAAAAGGTATAAACTCCAATAAGAAGAATGGTAATGGCAACAATAAAAAGCTCAAAGGGTTTAGGCCCAAAGGCTACACTCCCCTAAGCGACACACCGAAAAACATTTTTCTCGCAATTCAAGGGACCGAGGAATGCAAAAAGCCACCCAGAAAGGAGGCAACTGAGCAGTAGAAGCGCTCAGAGAAATTCTGTCACCTGAAGAATCTCATTGAGGAATTGATCTAGAATAACAAACTCCAACAGTATGTAAGACAGCCACAAAACCATGATCGATCTGCAACTCCTCAACACCTAAGTGAACGAAGGAATCAAGCTGGAACCAGCGAAGAAGGGTTGAAATGAACTGACCAAAGGCTTATTATCGGAACAATATCCGGGGGACCACATCCCGTGCAATGAAGTTGGAGAGAAATGGAGCGATATGAAAGTTCGTTGAAACATACTCAAGAGGAATCATGTTTAGCTATAGAAGATGAAACTCCGGCCAAGCTGTAAAGGGTTTTGAATGACGACAAAATGTTCCCAAACCAGGACACTAAAGGGATAGAGGCTCCAACTCTTGATCCAATTGTGGTGACGGTAGGAATCGGGCCTATGGTAGTTCGGCAGGTGTTGGTTGACAATGGCAGCTCTGCTGACATACTCTTCAAACGTACTTTCAACCAAATGAAGATTGGCATGAAAAGCATATATGCGTGCCAAACAAAGATTCAGGGGTTTACTGGTGAACCTCAACAATCGGTGGGAACAATTGACCTATCTATGGAGCTTAGAGAGGGTGAGCGAAGGGTCACCCTCATTAAGACTTTTGTGATCGTAGATGAAATGTCAGCATACAAGCCTTCTTGGGACGACCAGCATTAGCCGACTTCAGAATAGCATTGGACCAATGGTGCCTTACAATGAAGTTCCCTATAGAGCATAGATTCAGAATTATGAAAGGAGACCAAAGCATCGCCTGAGAATGCTACATCGTAGAATTGCGTGAGTCAAGAAGAAAGGAAAAAGGAAAGGATGTGGGGAAAACCCTCCACATCCGAGAACCCTCCAAATAGCAACTACAGAGCCGCCCCTGGCTTGGGGACCGTAGCCGATTCGACAAGGCTTTGGAACCTAGAAAGAAGAGCTTAGGGGAGAATCGGACAACACCGGTAGAATTGACGGTGTTTGTCCCAGTCTGTATGGTTGACCCAACACGGGTCCTGAAAATTGGATCGCAGCATGGATACAAGATGCGGTCAGAACTAAGCAAATTCCTCCATGCCAATTTGGACGTATTTGCTTGGACACACTCCGATATGTGTGGGGTATCACCCGAAATTGCCTGCCATGCACTCAATATTGACTGGAAATTAACACCGGTAAAGCAAAAAAGGCGCAGCTTGGGCTTTGAACGGTCCAAGGCATTGAGAGAGGAGGTTGATAAGTTAATGGCTAACGGCTTCATCCGTGACGCAACTTACCCTAAATGGGTATCGAACCCAGTCTTAGTCAAGAAGTCTAATGGAAAATGGCGAACTTGTATTGACTTCTCGGATCTAAATAAGGCTTGTCCGTAAGATAGATTCCTGCTCCCTAGAATCAATCAGCTTGTGGATGGAACGGTGGGGCATGAATTGCTGTCATTTATGGATGCATACTTGATGTGCACGTAAATGTGCATATTTTTACCACCATATTTAATCTATTTAAATTAAATAAATGATCATATCGGGTATTTTAAATTATTTAACCCAAAATTCATATTATTTTCAAATCGTCACATATTCATCTTCATCCAAGGACAAAATGGTAATTTTTGTGCATATATTAATTTGAGAAACTTTAATTAGAAATTTCTATATTATTTTATAGGAATTTTGCTTCATATACAAGTGGTTTCATGAAGATGTATGCATGCACAAAGAAAATACAAAGTAATGGAGGTGGAAATAATTCAAAGGCATGATAATGGAGGACCCCACCTACCCACCTTTCTTTATGTACAAATTAGAGGTAATGCACATGCTTATGGAATTAATGGCTTCATGTACACTTAAATGATTATTAATAGAAGCTAATGATTACTTGGCCTCCACACTTTCTCAAGGGCAATTTGGGCATTCCCCAAAAATATGAATTAGGGTTTAACACTTGTATAAATACCCCATATCTTCATGTAACCCTCTTGCTTAGTTCCTCTTAGTTTTAGTTTAGGCTCAAAATAAAAAGACAAGCTCTCTTTCTTTTTCTTCATGGCTACTTAGCCATTTTTATTTTCATGTAATTTCCTTTCTTTTTCTTATGCAATTTAATTACTTGTTCATTTTAATTTCCTTGTTCATTTACTTTATTGTTGGTAGTGTAGATTTACATTCATGCAAAGTATTTAGTTTTAATTCTTGTTAATTAGCTTCTCTTTTCCATTAGCTTTCATTTTCCTTTCTTTTTGCTTTCATGTTGCTAGCTACATTTGTTAATCAAATGACAAATATGAGAGGCTAAACCCCTTCAATTTAGAGGTAATGAAGCTCTCTAATTATGTAGCTTCAACTATTTGTTAATTCATGCTCTCATTTTGTGCTTAATAAAGAATGATTGAAGTGGTTTAATTGTTGTTTTTGCCTTGAATTTGATAGTCTATATTGTTGTCACCAAATAGACTATGCTTAAACAATCACTAACACTAATTGCCTCTTCATCAAAATATGATTATGGCAAAAGAAAGTGATTTGAAATTAAAATTTGATGGTATATATTTCTAATCAATAGTTAATAGGCCATACTTAAAATAGATTTCATTTTCATTGTCAAATTTCATGAAAGTTAGTAAGTGGTTTAAGGGGTGTGTTATAGTTTGATGGCTTATGTTGGCTAATCAATAGCACAAATATGCCATACTTATGATAAGCACATCAATTAAAGCACTAATGACCATAAAAGAGAGATTATGATTTCATATGTGTTGAACTACATGATCTAGAGAGTGGATTTATTCTCTAAATTGTCGCTTAACTCTTATATTTGTTTCTCTTTTCTTTTAGTTAGTTAGTTAATTCTCTAATTCTCTAGCTTAACTTTCACTCGGCTTTGGTTTAATTCGATTGAATAGAATTTTAAAATCATCAATTTTCTACAGATCGACCCGTACTCGCCACGTACTTCAATAGTATGCCGTGCGCTTGCGGTTATTTTTATTTCGAAATTTTTCGACGGTTTTCTAATCCGATAGAAATTCCGTCGATTAACAAGTTTTTGGCGCCAAAAACCTGTTAATCGACGGAAATTCTATCAGATTAGAAACCGTCGAAAAATTTCAAATTAAATTTTACCGCAAGCGCATGGCGTACTATTGAAGTACGTGGCGAGTATGGGTCGATCCGTAGGGAATTGATGATTTTAAATTTCTATTCAGTCAAATTAAACCAAAGTGTAACAACCCGCATATTTATCGATTTTATATTTAAATATTTTATTTAAATACTTCATCGTTCATCGGATTTTAGTCCGAAAAGCTACCTTTTGAAAACAGTCTTATTAGGACTCGAGACCACCCCCATTGAGTTCAAAATGTTGTTTGCGACCTTTTTGAGTATAAACTTTGATATGTTTGGAGCTAGCTAAAATTTTGACCATTTCACTTTGAACCTTGGGTTTGGTTCATCCCATTTGCCTAAACCATTAACTCAAGCTCCACTCCCTCTCCTCTTCATTACTTCACTTTCATTTCCTAACACTTAAGCTTCATCAAAAATGGAGAGTGGAATGGGAAATTAAAATTCCAAGCCCTAGCTTCAATGGCAAATTCAAGCTTCTACCTCCAAATTCAAGAAGAAGCTTTGGTAAGACTTCCCTTCATCTTCTCCAACTCTTTCTCCATTCAATTTAAGAAATTTCCTAAACCTAATTTAGGAAATGTTTCTCTTTTAAGCTTAGATTCAAGCTTGTTGGGTTGGAATTGAAGAGTGATTGTTCTTGCCATTGCTCTATAGCTTCTTCTTCATTGATTTTGTGAAAAGGTGAGATTTTTATCTCACATCTATGACTATAATTATCTTTGGTTGTTGGGTATGAATTCCTAACACTTCTTCATGTGCATTTGCCCTTGATTTGGATTGGTTTTGTGAATATTCCAATTTTTGGTTTTTGAAGTCAAATTTGTGTGAAAATCCTTTTATGGATGTTTGATCATGTTTTTGGTGATGCATCAAAGAGCTTATAGGGCCGGGTCGTCTATTGGCATAAACCCTTAGCACCCATTGCTCGTCCGGTTGCATTTGCAAAGAGATTGCATCTTCATTTTTAGGCTGAAAATACTGGAAATCCCAGTTCAGTCGACTGAAATCTCTGTTCAGTCGACTGAACCTGGAACCTGAAAGTTTCCAGGCATGATTCAGTCGACTGAAATCTCTGTTCAGTCGACTGAACCTGGAAACAGAAAGTTTCCAAGCATGATTTAGTCGACTGAAATCTCTGTTCAGTCGACTGAACCTGGAAACAGAAAGTTTCCAAGCATGATTCAGTCGACTGAAATCTCTGTTCAGTCGACTGAACCTGGAAACAGAAAGTTTCCAAGCATGATTCAGTCAACTGAAATCTCTGTTCAGTCAACTGAATTTGCTGTTACAGCCCACTTTGCCTTTTGGGATTGAATTTCCAATTTGAATCGATTCGTGATGATCCTATTTGTTGATTATCATTTATTATCGACTTTGATGACTTTTATATTGGGATTTTTGGGATTTATCCATTTTGATGAATTCGGTATCGCTTTCTTTGGATTTTATTCACGTCTTCGAATGTGAATTTTTATGATTGATTGTTTCTACAATCACTTCTATGATTTGTCACTTTAAAATATAAAGGTTTTCTATACTAGTAGTAAAAATCAAAACCCTTTCATTAAAATGATTTCAACACTATTTTATTACAAAGCTCGTTTCTTAAACCGTTTTCCAATCTATTAGTATATACAAACCTTTACCTCACTCGTATGAGAAATCTAATTAAACGGCTTAGTAAAACAAGTGGTATGAAATGCTTGCGTTTACTTCGTCGGTTAATTCTTAGACTTGTTCGATTGAAACTCTTGTGACAATTTTCTAGTGGAGATCTACAATTTGTTCGCAAATATTTAAGTTAAGCTAGTGGTTATGGGACATGAAGTTAAACTCATATATTTACTAGCTTATTGTAATTGACACTTCTTGATGATCGATGATGATCATTTTATGGTTTAGACTAGCAATGTGCGATGTCTCTTTGTCCACATGGAGGACTGTACTTCATTTTATTGAGCTTCGTCTCATTTCTCGCATGGGTTGTACCTATCTAGGTGCGTCGATGCTAGACTTTGCATGGGGTATATCTTTCTAGGTGCATCGATGCTAGACTAATCATGGGGCGTATCTTTCTAGGTGCGTCGATGTTTAGTTATGCATGGGGCATATCTTTCTAGGTGCGTCGATGCTAGACTTTGCATGGGGTGTATCTTTCTAGGGGCATCGATGCTAGACTAATCATGGGGCGTATCTTTCTAGGTGCGTCGATGTTTAGTTATGCATGGGGCGTATCTTTCTAGGTGCGTCGATGCTAGACTTTGCATGGGGTGTATCTTTCTAGGTGCATCGATGCTAGACTAATCATGGGGCGTATCTTTCTAGGTGCGTTGATGTTTAGTTATGCATGGGGTGTATCCTTCTAGATGCGTCGATGCTAGACTTTGCATGGGGTGTATCTTTCTAGGTGCATCGATGCTAGACTAATCATGGGGCGTATCTTTCTAGGTGCCTCGATGTTTAGTTATACATGGGGCGTATCTTTCTAGGTGCGTCGATGTTCGACTGTGCATGGGGCGTATCTTTCTAGGTGCGTCGATGTTCGGTCTATGGAATCGCGTTCCGCTTGGGATTGGCCATCCTCTTATTTTTATGATTTCTGGATTTCTAATTATTGATTTCTGGAATTTATGTTTCACCACCTTTTTCAGTTGGCATTGATATGTATGTCATTTATTGTGTCTTGGTGAATTAAATAAAGAATATGACATTCTTTTTATGCCATGAGATTCGTGAGATATTTGTATAATTTTCCTTTGTTGATTTTCTAATGTATACTTGTCGAGGTATGACATTTATGGTTATCATACATTTTTATTATATCTCTTCTTATATCTCATTTTATCTGATATTTATAGCTAGACTGATCCGTTTATTATTTTCTTCTTAAATAATACTCGGGTCAGACTGAGATATTGCAAGTGCTTCCTCATGACTTCCTATCTGGGATCATCACCTGACTTTTGGCTAACTACTCTAGTTTAGTAGTTTTTGTTGTATACATTTGAGATTTAGACTCCTCTATGTATATATATTCTTTTGTCTTGCACTTGTATCTATTCATTGTGATATGTGGATCTTGTTTGACCACTACTCTGATGAACACTTCTATGTGTTTTATTCATATCTATTTCCGCCTTTGTGATATGAATTATCTGTGCCTGATTTATGTTATGCTTATTTCTATATTTGTTTCTGAAGTCCACATATAGCCACTGTGTAGTAGCTCTGAGTTTACATTGGTATGTCGGATTTCCTCTTGAGATGAAATGCATGTTATACTATCTGACATATCGGCGTTCGCACAAAGCAATTACACGGATGGTCGCTCCTCAACAGCCTTATTCTCCGTGCTAGTTGACGGCATTACCCCGTGGTGTCCTTGGCTAGCATGGGTATAGAGGTGGGGCGTCACACAAAGTGAGATGAAAGTTGTTAACTACAAAAAGAAGCTAAAGCTAGAATTAAAATGTGATTTAAAAACTATTGAAGTAGAGAACAATTTGGAGGCAAATCCACTCTCATATTTTTGTAAATCAACAAACAAACAATTTGTGATCTCTAGCTTTTGATATTAAGTGAAATATTGTTGTATTTATCATAAGTATGGTTTTTTATGTTATTAATTAACATAACTCAAACCATCAAACTATAATACAACAAACAAACCACTTATAATTCTCATGAAAATGAAGCCAAAGCAAAAGCTATTTTAAGTATGATCTATTTACTATTGTAACTAGTAAGATAGATCATCAAATTTCATTTTTATTTTAATTTCACAATCAAAAATGGATTAGCAAATGATGATGCAAATTGTGTTTATGTTGAATAAGAATAGCTCATTTGCATAAGCAATATAAGCTATCAAACTCACTTGTATAAACTTGCATCAAAACTCACTTCATGAAGCATAAACCAAATGAGATCATAAATCATAAAATGTTGAAATTACATAAGATTTGAGAGCTACATTACCCCTAAATTGAAGGGGTTTAGCTACTCATTTGTGGCATCGAAGCAACATAAGTAAATTTCAACATTAAAAAGAGAAGAAAATAGAAAAATAGCAAAGAAGAGAATGTAGTTAAACTACTTACAACAAAAGGAATTAAGCTACACTACTTTCATGAAAGTAAAACTATTCTACTAACAAAAAAAAGAAAAGAACATAAATAAAAGCATTAACATGAAAACAAAGAAAGCATGTAGAAAAGATAGAAGAAAGAGGCTTTGAAGCCATTTTTATTTCATAGAACATTGATCTTACAATTTGATCTCTTAATTTCCTAAGTAAAAATGAAAGAGTAGATAATGATTCATGTACATAAGAGGGTTATTTATACATGCATAAAACCCTAATTCTATTTTTAAGGGGCTTCCCAAAAACCCCTTAGGAAGTGTGGAGGCCAAGTAATCATTAGCTTCTACTAATCATCATTTAAGTGTACATGAAGCCATTAATTCCATAAGCATGTTCATTAGCATCTAATTTTTACATTAAGGTAGGTGGGTAGGTGGGGTCCTCCATGATCATGCCTTTGAATTATTTCCATCTTCATTTCTTTATCTTCACTCTTGTGCATGCATACATCTTCATGAAAACATTTGTATATGAAGCCAAATTCCTATAAAATAATATAGAAATTTCTAATTAAATTTTTTCAAATTAATATATGCACAAAAATGACCATTTTGCTCTTGGATGAAGATGAATATGTGACAATTTGAAAATAATATGAATTTTGGTTTAAACAAGTTAAAATGCCCGATATTATCATTTATTTAATTTAAATAGATTAAATATGGTGGTAAAAATATGCACATTTACGTGCACATCAAATACCCCCACACTTATCTTTTTATTCGTCCTCGAATAAACGAAAAACTAAGATAAATCCATGTTCGTAGGGAGCACGATTGCATTAAGCATATGCAACAAGCCGTTAAACCTCTGGGTGTCCCCAGTAGGACGAGTGTTGTCTCGTGAGGGTTTTCAGCGGATACTACCCACAAAATCCAAATGGAGAATGAAAATATTTACAAAATGCAAGATTTATTTACAAAGATGTGAATGCAAGTTTTTGGAAATATTTACGAATGAAGGATTTACTTTTAAATTAACACAAGTAAGTTAAATATAGGTTTGGTTACTATCTTGAAAATTTAAGTCATTTACTTGTCAAAATTTCCAATAAAAACGAAGTTATTATAACAAATAGACTATAGTTTAACTCGTTGTTTCGGTTGATAACAAAGTGTAATTATAAAATGGATCCTTAATTGATTATCAAAGTTTATCAAAGTGGTAATTTTATTTCTTTTCAATAACAAGTCAAATCTAATAAGTTAAAATAGTGCTTGTATTTCAATTGCTTACTATCTCCATTTTTTCTTTTGAAAATTTTGTTGATATTAGCAATATTTACATATGCCTAATTCAGATAAACCAAGGCCAGATATATTACCCATGCACTGCCTTATAGACTGATGTGAGGGGAATACAGAGCGTGGCGAGTGAACACACAAGTGTGAACACTTATTGACTGTAGGTGTTATTAGTAAAATAATTTTTATATACACACCTAACTCAGATAAACTGAGGCCAGATATACCGATCGTGCACTGCCTTTCGGGCTTACGTGAGAAGGGTATAGAGCATGGCGAGTGAACACACGAGTGTGAACACGACTCTAGGTGATTATTAAGAAAATATATACATATATACAAGAATTTTTTTTTTGTTTTTTGTTTTTTAGGAAGAGAGAGTTTTGCAAATCATCTTAGCACCATTTAACTTAGAAGACAAAAAAAATTTTATATCCTTTTATTTGAATTCACCATTTTTTAAAACAAGGATTTTCAATTAGGATGTATTTCATAATTAACATGTATGAATCTTCCTATATACTAGTTAAGCCATTGTTATTTGTAATCAAACTTCATTTTTATTTTTGTTAAGACAAATAAATTTTCAAAAATTTTAATTTTATAAACCAAAACCATATATTTATTCTATAGTGTTTCTTTAAAAATAAATCAAAAATGCTAAAAAATAATTTCTTTTTATTAAATTTTGGAAAGAAAATAAAAATAAATAAACCATGAAAAATCAAAAATGATGATGAGTCTCCCCCCACACTTGATTTTGACTGTGTCCCCACAGTCAACCTAAGTGGAAGGAGAAAGAAGAAAAATAAAAATACAAATCCTACATTTACATGAAAGGATGATTATTTACAAGAGATGAGAAAGTATGCCATCAAAAAGTAAATGAAATGGTCTTCCAAAGACCGATTCATTTGTCTCGTCAAATATGCGAGACACAGCTTAAGCTCGAAAAACCAAATCGTAAAAGATTTCGGAATTGAATGTTGATTTGGAAAAACGAATGTCGTTTTATTAAAAACTGTACGAGTTGTTTTGTTTTCGATAATTTTTGGGGTTGATAGAAAAATTGGTTGGAGTTCAAGTTTATTTTCACCAAATTGAACTTTATGCTGTTCATTGAAAAATTCTTCAGAATTATTGATTTCAAAATCAAATTGGTGATTTAAATCTTCCCCGTCAGAGTTTAACGACTCATTTCCAAAAAGTCCATAAAACTCGTGTTCGTTAAATTCGACTTCCTTTGTTGGATTATCAACAAGTTCATTGCGTATCTCAAGTTCAAAATCCAAAGTAGTTGTATTCAAATTTTCAAAAAAAGGAAGATCAATATTTAAATCGAGTTTCTCACCCTCAAAAGAATTGAAATCTAACTCACTTACCGTGTTTTCAACAACTTCACTAAGATTGTTATTTTCAATTTCAAAAGTTGTTATTTGAAAATCGTCGATTTGGGTAAAAGATGGATTATTGTTTGACTAGTCACACGTTGGAATTTGATTTTGTTTTTCACGTTGTTTCATATATGTTTCAAACAACGAATCTGTGTGATCATCGTAAATTTCGTTCATTTGCTCAACAAAATCCAATTTATAATTATTAACATGAGGATTTTCACTTTGAAATTGTTGAGAACAAAGATATTCAATCGTAACGTGGTTAAGATTATTCCCATTGCCAAATTCGTTTGAAAAGTTGTTTCCATTTTCGTTTGGAGTTTGAAATTCATTTTGGAATTCGAAATTGAATTGGCATGGGTTATAATCGAAATTGTTTGAATTTTGAATTGAATTCAAATTTTGAAATCCTTGACTTGAGTTATTACACAAATATGAATTACACAAATCATTTATACTTTGATTTTGTTGTGTAGAGAATTCAAGTAAACATGAAACGCTATTTTCAAGAGTCGAGGGTTGGTCATCGTTTTGAAAATTTTGTTTTTCGAAATTCGAATTATTCACACAATAGTTGTTAAAATATCCATACGAATTTGGAATGAAATCATATGGATTATATTGATTTTCACAACTATTGTAAAATTCACGTAAGTGGGGAAACTCAGACGTTTTCAAGAATGTTTTTCTTTCTTTTTTTATAAAGGAAAAATATTTACAAATGAAATTTATTTTTCAAAAGGGAAATTGAATTTTGTTTTGTTTTTCAAATTTTTTTGTTTTTGAAAAATGTTTTATTTTTTTTGGATTTTGGTTTTTTCTTGATTTTTTTGGATTTTTGAAATTTCAAAGAAAAAGGTTTTAAAAATTTCAAAGAAAATGGAATATTTACAATTATTTTTGTTTTGGATTTTGAATTTTTTTTTAAATATGCATGAACTAATGCAACTAAATGAATGCAAGGGCTAATTACAAATGATTTATCCTAAGTTAACCCAAAATTGTATAATTACACTTTGTCTTAAATCAACAAGATAGTTCTCAGCCAGGTAACGGGCAGGATTTATCGGTGCACCATGAATCACAGTAGCAATGCAGCCGAAGGTTTAAGTACCTTCAGAGGAACAACCACTATAATATTTACGAATCATCGTAATATTTATAGATGGTTATTACTCTGCCGTAGCCTAGACACCAAGAAATTAAATTGTCGAAAGAGGACAAATTGTCAATACACAATTAAGTGTTATTGGTGTCTAATAATTTTTATTAATCAAAATCTAGGATGAAATGCAAAGCAGAAAATAAACGTGTATTAACAATGCAACTACAAATGATTTTTGTTTTTGTTTTTGGTTTTTTTTTTTTGGTTTTTTTTTTGATTTTTTTTCTAAAATGCAAGCAATGAAAGCAAAAAACTTTTTTTTAACAAGCAAGCGGAGCAGTTTTATAGTAGCAGCTCCTCTTCTTCTGAAATTCTGCTTTGTCAACCTGTAATAAAAACAAAATATATACAATTTTTTTATATCAAAGAAAGACTAAAACAAATGAAAAAATAGAACAAACTAAACCCAAACAAATTCAAAACAACCCCACCTTTTTTTAACAAATTCCAAAGTTTATTTTGGGAAGGAAACTTAAAAGTGAAGTTCTTTTATCTTTTTTTTGTAAATTAGGATGGAACTTAAAAAAAATTAAAACAACACTAACTAAAACCAAACTTCTCTCTCTTTTTTTTGAAGGATAAAGTAAATTAAACAAAACTAAAACAAATTAAACAACACAAAAAAATCAAACAAACAAATTTTGTTTTTTTATATACCAAAGAGCAGACCCTTTTTTTTATTTTGTAAAGAGAACTAAAAAAACGAAGTAAAAACTTAATCAAACTAAGCCAACAAAAATTATTTTCGGCCCAAACAAGAAACCAGGCCCAACGAAAAAGTATTAAGCAAAACTCTTCACTATCGCAAATATGAGAACTTAACAAATCAACTTCACACGCACAATTTTAAAATCCCTTAAATCAAAATTCTCAAGTTCGAAATAGAATCGTTCGCAGCTCTATTCGTGGCGATTCGTGCGAGTTCGATTCGCGGATTGTAGGCAACTTAGAAACAGTGAATGGTCGATTTCGATCCGTGGTTGAAAGGGATTGGGGAAGGTGCGATTTTTGGTTGCACGTTGAGTGGTTGTCAGTGATTGTTCAGATTGGGGGTATGTTTGATTCGAAGTGGAGTTTTTGACAATGAGTTTGGGGTAGAGGGGGATTGGGTTGGAGGCGGTTCTGGTGGAAATTGTAGGCGAGGAGTCTCTGGTCAGGCGGAGGAGTTGTGAAGGGCAATTTTGTGAAGTTTGATGTCGTGAAGTGATTGGTCAGAGGGGAATTGGTGAGGAAGTGGGTAATGTTAGAGTGGTAATGGTGGAAGACAGTCAGTGAATTATGCAGGAATGTGGAGTCTTGTTTGTGGTTTCTGATGGGTAGGTGAGGTGAATAATGGTAGTAAGTAGGGGAGAAGGGGGTAAGTAGTGGTGTTCTCTGAAGTGCATAGTCTTGTGAGAGGCGGATGATGATTTATGAGGCTGATGAGGCAGGTAATTTGATATAGTTTGTAAGGTAGATGGTAAAATGAGACAGAGAGGAATTTGCAATGTAGATGGTAAAATGAGACAGCGAGGAATTTGCAATGTAGATTGTAAAAAGAAATATAAAAAAAGAAAGCTTAAATGTAAAAACAGAGAATGAAATGCAATTTGCAATAAAATGAAATATTTTTGTGTGTTTTTTTTGAAATGCACTTATGTACAATTTTTTTTTAAATATGCAAATGCACTATGGAAATAGAAAACAACTAGAACAACTACACTCACACAAACAAAAATCAAACAACAATCGCACAACACAATTTTTTTAAGCAATACACACAAAACAAAAACACACAAAAATCAAACGAAAAATAATTCGAAGAATAGAAAATCAAAATCAAAGCAATTCCCCGGCAACGGCGCCAAAAACTTGTTAATCGACAAGATTTCTATCGGTTTAGAAATTTGTCGAAAAATTTCAAATTAAAATATAACCGCAAGCGCACGGCGTACACTTTGTAGTACGTGGCGAATACGGGTTGATCCGTAGGGAATTGTGAGAAATTAAAAACTATTGTTTAAACGATTTGAGTTTTGAACCACAAAATTTTCAAAATTATGAACCACCCTCGAATCTCGAAAATGGCATTTCATCTCTACTTGAATTCTCTACACAACAAAATCAAAGTATAAATGATTTGTGTAATTCATATTTGTGTAATAACTCGAGTCAAGGATTTCGAAATTTGAATTCAATTCAAAATTCAAACGATTTCGATTATAACCCATGCCAATTCAATTTCAAACTCCAAAATGAATTTCAAACTCAAAATGAAAATGGAAACCACTTTTCAAATAATTTTAGCAATGGGAATAATCTCGACTACGATACGATTGTAATTTTTTGTTCTCAACAAATCCAAATCTAAAATTCTCAAGTCAATAATTATAAATTGGATTTTGTTGAGCAAATGAACAAAATTTACGATGATCACACGAATTCGTTGTTTGAAACATATATGAAACAATGTGAAAAACAATATCAAATTCCAACGTGTGATGAGTCAAATAATAATCCATCTTTTACCCAAGTCGATGATTTTCAAATAACAACTTTTGAAATTGAAAATAATAATCTTAATGAAGTTGTTGAAAACACGGTAATTAAGTTGGATTTTAATTCTTTTGAGGGTGTGGAACCAAATTTAAAATTCGATCTTCCTTTTCTCGATTTTGAAAATTTGAATACAATAACTTTGGATTTTGAACTTGAGACATGTAATAAAGTTGTTGATAATCCAACAAAGGAAGACGAATTTAATGAACATGAATTTTTTGGATTTTTCGATGATGAGTTGTTAAATTCCGACGGGGAAGATTTAAATCATCACTTTGATTTTGAAATCAATATTTCTGAAGAATTTTTCAATGAAGAGCTTGAATTTCAATTTGGTAAAAATAAACTTGAATTTCAATCAATTGTTATATCTACCCTAAAAATTATCAAAAACAAAACAACTCGTACGACTTTTAATAAAACGACATTTGTTTTTCCAAATCAACATTCAACTTTGAAATCTTTTATGGTTTGGTTTTTCGAGCTTAAGTTGTGTCTTGTATACTTGACGAGGCAAATGAATCGGTCTTTGGAAGACCGTTTCATTTACTTTTTGACGATATACTTTCTGATCTCGTGTAAATACCGTTAATTTTCATTTAAATAAAGGTCATGTTTTTTTTCTCCTTTCACTTAGGTTTACTGTGGGGACACAGTCAAAATCAAGTGTGAGGGGAGACTCATCTTCATTTTTAATTTTACATGGTTTATTTTTGCTTTTTTTTAAAAAAAAACTCAAAAAAAATTCCCCAAAACAAATTTTCTTTTGATTTATTAAAAAAACACTATAGGATAAATATATGGTTTTGGTTTATTAAATTGAAATTTTTTAAAATTTATTTGTTTTAGCAAAAATAAAAATGAAGTTTGATTACAAATAACTATAGTTTAACTAGTATATAGGAAGGTTCATACGTGATAATTATGAATATATCCTAATTGAAAATCTTTGTTTTAAAAAGCTGTGAATTTAAAGTAAAGGATATGTTTCCTGGAGATTTGGCCAGGCAACTGAGTGTTCGTCATCTAGGAGTACTCGGCATCTTGGAGTACTCGGCATCCAGGAGTACTCGACATCTAGGAGTACTCAGCATCCAGGGGTACTCGGCATCCAGGAGTACTCGGCATCCAGGAGCGCTCGACATCAGGCAATGTTCGGCCAGAGGCATCGTTCGGCTAGAGACATCGTTTGGCTAAGGGCTTCATTCGGCCAGAGACATCGTTCGGCTAAGGGCTTCGTTCGGCCTGAAGGCACGTTCGGCTAAGGGCTTCGTTCGGCCTAAAGGCACGTTCGGCTAAGGGCTTCGTTCGGCCTGAAGGCACGTTCGGCCAGATACTTCGTTCGGCCAGAAGGGCTTCGTTCGGCCAGAAGGCACGTTCGGCCAGAAGGCACGTTCGGCTTCGATGGCTATTCGGCCTACTCTTCCTATACAGCAAGCGCCTCGTTCGGCATGAGGAGAGTGGTTCGACACCCAACTGTTCGGCCTGTTTGGTTCGGCACACAGGGACCAGTCTATTTGGACCGAGTTATTCAGCTACCAGGCCCGCCAGAGAAGTCCAACCCACGTTTGTCTATATACAGAGGGGCAGGGGCACAGTGTAAAGGACCTTTTTTGGGAGAACACTAGGGAGACTCTGCCGCTTTAAAGACTCATCCTCTTTACTTAGCAATTGTATTCAAGTGTTTGGTCTACGGATTGTATCTGTAATCAATCATCAAGTAAAGCAATAAAGTTTAACCTCAAAGTGGACGTAGGCAATTACGCTGAACCACTATAAATCCGGTGTTCTTACTTTCTGCATTTAAATTAGCATATTCATCCTTGTTTAATTTAACTTCATCACTTACATCTCTACACAATCTTTCTCAACGAGGTTAGTGACCAATTTTGGTGCTAACACTTTGGTGCTTTCACTGAGAATTGAATTCTCATTCCTCAAAGATCTGCTTTGAAGCTAATGGATTGAATAAATCCCCCAAATAAGATCCGACTCATCGATAGGACATCCGTTGATTCTACTCAGAGTTCATACCAATAACTCTACAATGGCAAGACCACGTACCAGATCAGCTTCCCATAATGCGGAAGCCTACGAGACTGCTAGCGTGCAACAAGCAGGACCTAGCAATCAGCAAGCAATTCCAGGTGCAGGGACTGCCGCCCAGGACCAAATGTCAGTTGTCACCAGAATAGACTTCAACGACTTGATGAGAGAACTCAGGGAAAGCAGGAGACAACTCGGAGAGCAGATGCAAGCCAATGCCAACCTCATGGCACAACTCACTCAACAACAGCACCAGAATGCTGGGGCCAATCCCGCTCCTTATTCCTCATCCGACAGCTCAACCTCCTCCGATGAAGCTCCCAGGCGTAGACGCCGCAAGACTGAAACTGCACGGGCTGGTGCTGCTGTTCGAACAGCTAGAGATCGTGACCAAGCCGGAGCTGGAAACTTAGGAGCTGGAGAGCAGGTGGAGGCTGGAGGCCCAGACCATCAAAACGCTAACGATGTCGAACCTCAAGATGCACGTTTGGCAGATCGCCAACAGAGGAGGCATCAGCATGATCAGTCACATAGAACAGACTCCAACCTTCCACCTTCCATACAAACACCAGACCTGACAGACATGGTCAGACAATTGATGAAAGAGAATCAAGGCTTATCGAATGACGTTTGGGGAGTGTCGAGAAGTCATACTCCGTTCACAGACGTCGTTCTACAGGCAGCGTACCCCAGAAAGTTTAGTATGCCAACTATCCCGGCTTATGAAGGAAAGACTGATCCCAGACAGCATGTCATGAGGTACGAGTGGATGATGGATTCAGCTAGAGCAAACGACGCAACCAAGTGTAGATGCTTTCCAATTACTCTATCTGGGATCGCTACTATGTGGTTCATCCAACTCCCTCCGCGGTCCGTATCCAGTTTCGAGGAGTTGGCTAAGAATTTTATAGAACAGTTCAGGATACACACTACTCGCCCGAAGGACGTGATGTCTCTATCAAGTGTAATCCAGACTCCTAGGGAGTCATTGAAGGAGTATTTACAAAGATTCCATGTTGCGGCGACTGAAGTCAGTAATCCCAATGATCATGCAATTCTAATGGCTATGATGCGAGGTGTGGATCCGGATTCTGAGTTCGGAGACTGGCTGGCAGGAAAACCTCCGACTACGCTAGAGCGTTTTTACTCAAAGGCACACCAGTTCATAAGAAGAGAGGAAGCTAGGTGGGTGAGGTGAGATAAGGCACCGGGGCCTGTCCAAGAGTCCGTAAAAAGCAACATTGCTGGGAAGCAGTCTGGAGACAACTCAGGAAAAGTCCAAGTCAATGTCCAGAACAAGCCTGGGCAGCCTAAGGAGTCCGGAGGAAGAAGCCAAGGGAAGAAGAGAGAAGCGGGGAAGTGGAAGCCGAGAATCCCAAGCTACAACGAGTATACCCCGCTGAATGCGTCTCTTGAGAACATTTACCTATCAATCTGCAATACCTTTCAGTATAGAAAGCCACGTCCAAAAGAATCAACCGAGGAACAGAAGCAGACTGGGAAATATTGCCGCTTCCATGAGACTTATGGGCACAACAGGGAAGAGTGCAGACACCTACTCGACGCTATAGAGAAGTTGATCAGGCAGAAAAAGTTACAGGAATTTTTGAAGGATCCACAGGAAGGAGGACAGGGAACATCAAACCCAGGTCGTGCACCAGCTCCGCGTCATCCCGAGGAGCCTGCCCGGACTGTGGGTAGACTAGTCATAAACACGATCATCGGCGGGCCTCACCCCGCGGATAAGAATTGGCAAGAGATGGAGCGGTATGCTAGTTCCTTGAAGCATGCAGATTTCGAGTGTTGTTCCAACGTGGAGGATGGGACCCCTGCTAAGCAGCTGCGCGTGATGACAGACGATATAGTGTTTAGAAACAGAGATGCTGACCAAGTGGAGGCTCCAACCATCGACCCGATGGTCATATCTGCGACGATCGGACCGGCTTATGTGAAAAGAATTTTGATTGATTGTGGAAGTTCTGTCAACATCTTCTTCAAGAAGGCTTATGACCAGATGAAGATGGAAACGAAGGATTTGAAACCGTCTAAAGCTCGTATACACGGCTTTAATGGCGCAGCGACCGATGCAGTGGGGTATGTTGAGTTACCAGTTGAACTGGGACAAGGCGAACGTCGGAGGGTGCGAATCCTACCCTTCGTAGTTTTGGATGTGGATTCTCCGTACAATGTGTTCTTGGGCCGACCGGCCCTGGCTAAGTTTAGGGCAGCATTAGCCCCGTGGTGCTTGACCTTGAAGTTCCCAACTGACAAAGGAGTAGGTGTTGTTCATGGCGACCAGGCGACTGGTCGTACCTGTTATGTGGCTGAGCTCCGAGAGGCCCATCGAAGGGAGAAAGGAAAGGTTGTGGACAATCCCGTCTGCATCCTTAATACTGATAATTGACAAGTAGTGCTCGAGCCCTGGCTCGGGCATAATTCTCGGATATTCAGAGACATAGATCCGAGAGACGACGATGAGAAACCCAGGGAAGAAAAGGCAGCGCCGGCTGAATTAACAGTTGACATTTCAGTCAGCCGAGACGACCCATCGCGAATACTAAAGATCGGATCACAACTCGGCCCCGCAATGACTGAAGACCTTAGTGATTTCCTACAAGCGAATCTTGATGTTTTTTCCTGGAGGCATTCTGATATGTGTGGGATTTCTCCGGCCATTATGAGTCATATGTTGAACAAAGACCCGAAATACGTCCCGGTTAAACAAAAGAGGAGAGGAATGGACCCGGAGAGGTTCGCTGCTCTCAGAGAGGAGGTGGACAAACTCAAAGCCAATGGGTTCGTCCGCGACGCCCTCTACCCTGAATGGGTATCAAACCCCGTGCTGGTGAAAAAGGCGAATGGGAAATGGAGAACTTGCGTAGACTATTCCGATTTGAACAAGGCGTGCCCCAAGGACAGTTTCCCGTTGCCTAGGATTGATCAGTTGGTTGACTCCACTACAGGACACGAGCTGTTATCATTCATGGATGCATACTCGGGCTACAATCAAATCCTGATGCATATTCCGAACCAAGAACACACCAGTTTCGTCACAGACGTTGGGCTATATTGCTATGTAGTAATGCCCTTCGGATTGAAAAATGCAGGAGCGACTTATCAGCGTTTAGTGAATCGAATGTTCAAAAACCAGCTCGATAGAACGATTGAAGTCTATGTGGATGACATGCTCTTGAAGTCACGACAGTCAAACGACCACATTCGAGACTTGGCGGAGATGTTCGATATACTCAGATATTATGGGATGAAGATCAACCCTCTAAAATGTTCCTTCGGCGTTGCGTCGGGGAAGTTTTTGGGATTCATTGTCAATGCTAGCGTTGAAGCTAACCCAGAAAAGATTCAAGCCATTCGAGATGTGCAAGTGCCCAGAACTATAAAACAGGTGCAAAGCTTGAACGGAAAAGTGGCTGCGTTGAGTCGATTCATATCCAGAGCCACGAACAAGTGCATCCCTTTCTTTGATATAATAAAGGAAGGGAAGAGGAATTTCGAATGGACATCTAACTGTGAGGAAGCATTCCAGGATCTGGTGAGGCATCTGGAGAGTCCTCCAGTGTTGTCAAAACCAGTAGACCATGAGATGCTATACGTATACTTGGCCATATCCCCACATGCTATAAGTGCAGCTTTGGTCCGCGAGGAAGACCGAGTCCAAAAGCCGATATATTACGTTAGTAAGCGTTTAACGGGGGCAGAAAGAAATTACCCTAAAATTGAGAAATTGGCCTATTGCTTGGTGATTGCATCACATAAGCTGCGCCCATACTTTCAAGCACACTTAGTCAGTGTCTATACCGATCAACCCCTACGACAGGTACTCCAACGACCAGAAACTTCTGGGAGATTGTTAAAATGGAATATCAAGTTAAGCCAGTTCGATATCGCCTACTTGCCACATAGAGCCATACAAGGGCAAGCATTAGCAGATTTCATCACTGAGTTTACTGTATCCGACGAAACAGATAATCACAATGTCATTCCCCCCGTTCGATGGAAATTGTACACCGATGGGGCATCAAACGACCGTTGCTCCAACGTTGGCATAGTTCTTGTAACTCCAGAAAATTGATCGATTTTTTACGCTTTGAAGCTCGATTTTCTGTCCACGAATAATGAAGCAGAATATGAAGCACTGATTGCTGGCTTAAAACTCATTGGAGAACTCGGCGACAAATCAGTTGAAATCTTTTGTGACTCACAATTGATGGTCTACGAAGTGCGGGGAGATTACCAAGCAAAGGGACAAAAGCTTGCCCCGTACCTTGTTCTGGTTCAAGAACTACTGTCGAACCTTGAGCGTTATGACATTTCGCATGTCCCGCGTGAACAGAACAAAGAAGTCGACTCATTGGCTAAATTCGCAAGCACTGGCAATGCGCAGCAAATGGGATTGTTTCCCGTTGAGGCCTTGCATGCTCCAAGCATAGACGCGATGAAAGTTGATTTTGTGTTGGAAATAGGAATCGAGAGGGAATCGTGGATAACCCCATTCAAACTATACCTAACGACCGGGGTTTTACCAGAAAAAAGGAGCGAAAGACGACAGGTAATTCGAAAGGCCGTGCGATATGTGATGTAGGATGGACTAATGTATCGAAAGGGGTTCTCGGTCCCCTTATTACGATGCATCGCACATGATGAGACAAAGCGGGTCTTAAAGGAGGTTCACGAAGGAGAATGTGGTGACCATACTGGGGGCAAACACTAGCAAAAAATATCCTCCGCTATGGATACTATTGGCCAACCGTAAATCGGGACGTTGCAGACTACGTAAGGAAATGTGACCAAGTGTCAAAGATATGCGAAAATCCCGAGGACTCCACCAACAGAACTCACACAAATGGTTAGTCCCTGGCCATTTACAATCTGGGGAATCGCATAATCGGCTCTTTGCCTATATCCAAAGGTGGTGGGAAATACGCGATAGTTGCAGTCGACTATTTCACAAAATGGGCTGAGGCGGAACCTTTGGCCACAATCACCTCTAAGAAGGTCATTAACTTCGTTGTACGAAACATTATATGCCGCTTTGGCCTCCCTCGAACCATCATTACGGACAACGGGACACAGTTTGAAAGCAGAGAGTTCAAAGAGTTCTGTTTAAAGTATGGCGTTGAGAAGAAGTTCGCCGCCGTTGCGCATCCAAAAGCTAACGGACAAGTCGAGGCAGTAAACAAAATAATCAAGTCCATACTGAAGAAGCGTTTGGAGAAAGTCGGAGGCAAGTGGGTAGATGAACTCCCGACAGCATTATGGGCTTATAGAACTACCCACAAGTCCGCGACCGGCCACACTCCATTCGCCTTGGCATACGGCTCGGAAGCAGTTATACCCGTGGAACTTGAAGTTCCATCACATCGAGTGACATATTATGATCCCAAGACGAATCAGGATCTCTTGTTGGAATCACTGGACTGCATCGATGAAAAACGTGAAGAGGCTGAATTAAGGGCGGCAGCACATAGGCACCGAGTCAAGCGTTACTACGACGGTAGAGTCCGCCCAAGGATTCTTGATGTGGGTGATCTCATTTTGAAACGAGTTTTCCCGGTACCATCACGTATGAACCCCAACTGGGAAGGTCCATACGTCGTTGAACGGAAGCTTGGAGAGGGAACATTCAAGCTAGCGACCGTTGATAGCGTGACACTCCCCCGAGCGTGGAACAGTGAACATTTGCGACATTATTACATTTAGCATGTTTCTTTCCTGTTTTAGGCACAGTTATTTCCTGTATGTTTTCGTTCCGTCATCACTTAGTTTCTTTTTAACCGTGTAATCAGGCAGTTTAGTTGGTTTTCATTAATAAAGGCTTGAAGCCGTCTTTTTCATGAATTACTAATGTTTCTATATCTCATAGTCGGGCGATGAACTGCTGAAGTTACCTTATTCTGTATGATGTGCGAACTAGTACAAACAATTTCAATCTCCGTGTCCCCTGAGTGCGGACCGGAGTACTCTAAGTCCCCGGAGCGCGGACTAGAGTATAAACGACTTCAATCTCCGAGTCCCCTGAGTGCGGACCGAAGTACTCTAAGTCCACGGAGCGCGGACTAGAGTATAAACGACTTCAATCTCAAAGTCCCCTAAGTGCGGACCGGAGTACTCTAAGTCCCCGGAGCGCGGACTAGAGTATAAACGACTTCAATCTCCGAGTCCCCTGAGCGCGGACCGGAGTACTCTAAGTCCCCGGAGCGCGGACTAGAGTATAAACAACTTCAATCTCCGAGTCCCCTGAGTGCGGACCGGAGTACTCTAAGTCCCTAGAGCGCGGACTAGAGTATAAACGACTTCAATTTCCGAGTCCCCTAAGTGCGGGCCGGAGTACTCTAAGTCCCAGGAGCGCGGACTAGAGTATAAACGACTCCAATCTCCGAGTCCCCGGAGCACGGACTAGAATATAAGCGATTCGAACCTCTAAGTCCCCGGAATGCGACTAGAGCATAGGCAATTCGAATCTCCGAATCCCCTGAATGTGGATCGAATTGCCCTAAATCCTTGGAGCATGGATTTAGAGAAAATTCTAAGTACACGAGAGTGTGGAACAAGAAATATACCACTCCAAAGAATGTTCGAACAATGTGAAAAAGGATTGGGAAATTATGCATCTCATAAGAACTTGAGTTTTGACCACATTTATTCATAAAGCTAAAAAAGCAAAAGAATCATTCAAGTGACAAAGAAACTAAGCTTTATTTAATAGTCCAAAATGGGGTTACATAGCTATTCCTCCAAAACTTGGAGTAAAAAATCTATCTACACAAACTACGGAAACGAAAAAATGAAAGTAGTTACAAGACCTAAACAAAATCTCGTTGAACGAGTATAGCGACTATTTCTTTGGTTTCTTCTTCTTGTCTTCCTTTGTTTTCTCAGATGATTCCTCTCCTTCATGCTTTTTCTTGGATTTTTTGCTTGACAAAGAAGCAAAGTCAGGAGTGGGAGAAGGAACATCCAGCGGTTTGGATTTTCCGAGGAGAATGATTTTCAGAGGTCTATTCCGTGGGTCGGTAAGTTCCAGTATTTGAGGCTCGACTTTGATCTCGACCTTCTTTTTCTCTTCTTCGGCGAGTCGCTCCTTCATGCTCATCTTCGAAGTATGTTCGGAGGCACCAGTGATCTCGATATCATCACTCCCTTCGATGGGAGATAAAGTGTCAAACTTATCATCATCTAGCGCCCCGATCACTTGAGCTTCAGGGCCAGGAGTTGTTCCAGCATGAGCATCATCGCTTTATTTCTCTGCCTCCTCCTTGGCGTCATCGCTCCTCGAAGTCGGTTCAGGATCAGAGCAGCCTGCATGAAAACATAAAGACTGAACGTTAGGACAAATAACCGCTACCAGAAAGTGACAGATCTTTTAACTTCTAAAAGAAGAATTTTATACCAAGTTCTGGCTGGCTATCAGTTGCGCGTGGAGTTTCACCCTCTAGAATAGGCGATAGCACATGAACGCCAAGCCCGGGATCTTCTGGATCGTAGCCGGCATGCTGCTCGAATGGGTCAAGTGTTGGCCGACTGGCCGATTGAGCAGAGGGAGGAGCAGCAGAATGAGAAGCTGCAGTCTTAGCCCCAGATGGACCAGCTTCATCGTTTTTCTCTTTTTGTAGGGGAGAGCCTTTGCCATAAATCGCCAAAGCTGCAGATAAGTCCGCTGGCTCGTTTCCCCTAAGAAATTCCTTCACCAGAGCATCCTCATCGACTTCCTCAGAGCCCGACTTGATTTTTCTGATCTTCACTAAAGTTTCCTAGGCCTCGGCTAGGGATTCAAGGTAGCCCTCGCCTAGGAATGTCAAGTCGCGATGCATAAGGACGCGGGCGCCGTACTCGGCAATCAGCGGGTCAAACATGCACTTGACCTCTTCCCTACCGGCCTCTGCAGCTGCTTCGAGGCGAGAGTCAATCTCCTCAAAAGCTCTCCTCTTGCCCTCCTCAGGGGCTTCATTTTTCACTACCTCAACCCTAGCAAGTTCGTCATCGAGCTTCGTTTTCAAGAGCCGCGTAGCAACGATTTCGTCACAGTATCGTTGGGACTCTTCTTGAGCGGCTGTTTTCTCCTCTTTCTCTTTAGAGAGCAATTCTTTCAACTCTCTGACTTGCAGGGCAAGCGCGTCCCTTTCTTTCTGGATAGAATCTTTTTCTAAGGCAAGGGATCCGCTGCGCTGGACTGCTTCATCGAGTTCCTTCTTATGGGTCACCTCTAAACGAGTGACGGCCTCGGCAGTATCTTTTGCGCTTTGCTCTGCGGCTTCAAGTTTCGACTTATACGAAGCGAGCTCTTCATCTTGATGCTTGATGATGTCCTTGTCACAGCCAGCTTCCAATTTCAAACAGTCAATTTCATGTTGTCGCTCAACAGATACCTCCGAGACTTTTTCGACCAGGTGTACGAACGCGTCATGTTGAACATAGACGTCGTTGTTGCAGGCGATGGCACTCTGCTTCACGTGCCCTGGGATATGATGAATAACTGGGAGGAATTTCAGGCCATCAAAGCAGATTTTTGGGAATTTGGCCTTAAGATCGACCATCTTCTCTGCTATAGTTGGGTCAGCCACATGAGTAGGGGTAGGAGGCTTTGAAAGTTCTGTTCTTTTCCAATGCTCCCGAGTTTGCCTTGTGCTCGACGAACCAGAATGTTGTTCTCGGGAGACATCAGGTTGAGACCCTTTCTGGGAAAGCTTTTCTTTATCTGGCTCGGTTTGAGGAGGAGGATCACGAGAATATGAAGACTGGGAATATGTTTTCTTTCGATAGGACGAATCGCGAGGACGGTTGTCTCGATCCTCGTAATCGTCCCTGTCCCTACGTCTGCCTGAGCCTGAATCCTGTCCGGGATGATGAAATATAGAAGAACCATGGAGGCGATCGATTCCGTGGGAGCACCCCATGTCACCTGCAAAAAATAACACCGAGTTAAGAAAAATCGGGGTAATGGAAAAACTTGAAGTGTATGGTGAAGTGCGTGTGTGCGTATGTGTCCTAGTGTTCCCCCCGACGGACCGGTTCCTTTATCTTTACTGATTGGAGTGTTATCCCTGGACTGGGGGTTGAACTCCCGCGTTGCCTCTAGCGGGCGAATGAAATTTAAAGGCTTCCGGGTCGTCGAAACCATAATTGAGTATATCGTCGGGGATGGTAAGGTTCGACGGACCTTTTAAAGAACTTCCATGTGCTGTGAAGAAGCCTCTTTCTCTGACGGGATGAGCGTAACTTTTGAAGTTCCGCCAACTTTCTCCTTCCTTATCTTGTACGTCAATTTCTTCTTTCCCTTCGAAGGGGAAGATGACATTTCAATATCGTGCACTTCGACCGCCGGGTTCCAAGCGGGACCCACGTTCTCGCCTTGAGTCTCAGGAGCTTCATCCTCCTTGTGTTCACCCCCTTCGTGTGCATCGGGAGTATGGCATGATGACGATCCAGCTTGTTTTTTCCCCTTTATCGGGAGCGGATTTGGGGATGGAAACGCCCTCCGGAAGGCTAATTCGGCGACCTGGGGCTAACAAACCGAACCTCGACAATGATTCATTTGAAATGATGGTTCGGATGTCCCGATCCTCGGCAGGAAGAGCTCTAATGGCTTCGACGGCTCAGAATATCCCCGGCCTTCAGGACGAGGGTTAATACCTGAAAAGATGAAACAAGGAGTTAGAAAAAGCATAGCTCCGATTGAGCGTGAAGGATGACTCAGGGAAGAGACTTACTGCCTTCGACCCATCTCCTTGCGAAACCAGAAGGGCAACGCACATAGAACCATTCCTGTTTGTACAGGGCGAATTTGCTACATGCCCCGGTTAAGATCTAGCATTTGTGCTACGGCTCAAGGAACATGAAGGTGGGGCCATCTTTTCGCTTCTTAATCATATAAATATATCTGATGTCGCCAGAAGTTGGAGGCCTAGAGAAGACGGCCATGAAAAATAGATAGGTCCTGTATATGAATGCGTGACCGTTTGGATGCAGCTGCGACGGGGCGATGTCTATCTACTGCAACACGTCCCGAAGAAATAAATTGAATGGAGGCACGCTGCCCATCCAGCACATGAACTTATTACAAGCAGTATACCCGACTGGGGGCAGATGAGGACGATCATGTCTCGACGGGACCAACACATCGGAAAAAGGGATTCCGTGGATAGAACATATTCGCCGAAGTGCGACTTCGTTAATCTTCGAAGCCTGTGAGTCGATCGGATTGTCCAAGAGAATCGTGGCCTCCAGGGCATCAGGAGCTAAGTTATGAGCAGGGGAAGTCGACGGATTTGAAGTGTCCGCGACTTCTTGCCTTGATGACGGCCCAGGCCTATCAGATATAATGGTGGAGCTAGATTTTTTAGACATCTCCAATAAATAGTGAAGCTGGCTAAGCGCTTGTAAAAACTATACTTGAAAAATGTTCAACGTTAGAATTAACAACACAAATATTCCCCCCACGTGGTGTGTGAACTAGTGCAAGCAATCGTGTATAAGCGTTGAGAATTTGAAAGTCGCAAAGATACAAAACTGAGCTCCGAATCATCGCCTTCGAAGATCGTCATCGCTGACCGTCCCCAAAAGCCTGCCTTGTGCTGATTACAGTTTCAGATTCAGAAAACGTATGTTAAACTAAGTTCAGGTTTATTTTCATATGCTGGTAGGCTAGGGTCCTTGGCCTTGTTTTGTTATGCGATTAGGCAAGGCAAGTATTGTTCGGCATCTATATTGTCCGGCACTTATGGTTGTTCAGCATTTATATTGTTCGGCCTAAGTGTGGTTCGACATTCATATTGTTCGGCCTGGGTGTGGTTCGGTATCTGTATTGTTCGGCCTAAGTGTTGATTCGGCACTTATGATTGTTCGGCCTAAGTGTGGTTCGGCATTTGTATTGTTCGGCCTAAGTTTGGTTCGGCATCTAAGCTATGTTCGGCCATGATATGGTTCGGCATTCAGATTATGTTCGGCTGAAGTGTCGTTCGGCATTTAAGTTTGTTCGGCCCGAGTGTTGTTCGGCTGAAATATTGTTCGGCAGTCATGATCGTTCGGCATCCCCACTAACTCATGCCTTCACCTTAGCTGTGACGACCGCCCATGACCCCTGCACCGAATCTAGAGATAGTGCGCTGTAAAGTGTGCCAGGCGACCATGGACGATTACCAAGGTAGATTAAAACATCATAATCTATCGTATTACTCACAGCGCATGGATAAAATACAATAGAACATATGTATAGGGAAGCTTTAAAGAACAAAATGACATCATATAAAACTTCATAATAGTTGAATACAAGCATCAGGATAGTCAATACAACAAGCCTCACTACATCACTCAGAGATTACAAAGCAGCGGAACATCCAGTACATATAGTAATAAAGAAACAATCTGCAATACTCCAGCTCGTCTTCGATATCAACACCGTGGAAAGCAAGAACAGCACCTATCACCTGCTACCTAGTCTGCCCGTCCCAAAATGGACGAACATCCCAAGGCAATAAGAATTAAAACATAAAGCCTTGAGTCAGACAACAGTCTTAGTGAGCAGTAAATTAACAATCAACATACCAAAAGAGCATAAAGTAAAAGGAATTGGAATACAACCCTCCCACTCCAACCTCTTTCTACAGTGATAGCCCCCAGACACACACTAAGCAGAAGCGAACATAGCAGAGCATACAATTTAAAGTAAAACAATTATCACTCGAGTCAAGGGCGATGTTTTCCAAGCACAAACCCCCAAGGCCTAAACCAAGATCAGATAAGCACCCAGAAAATACCGCTCTTGAGACCGTATGACGATACAATCAAACATCCATGACTCTGGCTATCACTGTTATCATTTCTTCGGTATCACCATTAATTGAATGACCAGCACATTCTTTCAGCCGTCCGTCAAGGGCTAATGGTAACCCCGGTTCTAGACATAACTCCCACACGTCATCGTGACCCGTGCCTAGGACTATCGAATCTGCCCAGAGTACTCGACCATCAACAGTCGGTCGTTGGGACTATCGAATCTGCCCAAACGTACTCTTGCTTAGAGCATGCTAGAACCTTCAACAACGATGAGACCCAAGCCTCCTAGTCATCCTCCTTGACGACCATTCTCATATCCATCCATTATCCTCAACTCGAACCATTCACCGAGTTATCAACATGCTTGGAATGATCCCGTCTGGATTAGACCAAGTCTTCATCACATGATGCCTCGCTTCATTACATCCTCGCAAAGCCTCATCTCAACATCACATCATCAAATCTATGCATAAGAGCTTCATCATCCCGCTACATATGCCACGAGCAGCTTTCCCAATTCAAGAGCCTTTCCCTTAGCTTTTGAATCGTCTTCGGTCTAAATCAAATCATCAATCATCTAATTCATAGCAATCAACCAAGTCAAACATTAATCCAAACCATCAAGCATTCAAATATGATCTAAGTAGACAATTATCACAATAATGGCAATTTCGTAATTAAAGAGTTGAAAGTCTAACAAGCATGAAATCATGAGAAATATCTCTACAATCTTGATGAATGAACTTGCATAGGTTAACACTTAGTAAAATGGTTGTCAAATCATCATGAACAATGGATCTACATGGATCTTCACTTAGGATGAAGAAAATGCATGAAAATCACTATTTTAACACCAAATCGAGCCAACAATCCGATATACTCCTTTGGATCCGTGTGACAGATAATCACCACTCATCAAATCACCAAAACAACCTCAAAACAACACGCTTCAGATCTGGACAGCGAAGGATCGAGCTTGATCTATCACGAATCCGCTTCAAACGAAGAAATCTCACTTCAAAGGATGAAGATCTTCAATCTAAGCTCTTGAATCTTCAATTTGATCTTCAACTTGGATGGATGGAAGCACTAGAGTAGAGTGGAGAGAAGAAGTGAAGAAGTGTAGAAGTCGAGCTCTCAAAATGGCAGCACTTCGTCGCTTCGAAATCCGGATCCCAAAAAGTGAGAAAATGGACGAGTATTTATAGCTGAATTCCTCCTTAACTCGTCCGCCTTCCCTAAGTCGTCTCCGACTTATAACCTTCCGACTTAACATCCCAGACGACTTACGACTCAACTGCTATGCCAACCTACGACTTATAACTAATCAGGGCCTTCGACTTAACAGGTAACTGGGTTACGACTTAACCCCATACGACCTAAACAACTTAGCCGACCCAAAAACTCACTTGTCTAACAACTTAAACGACTTAGCAGCTAACTCCTAAGTCGGTCACGACTTAACACAGCAGCCTACCTACAACTTAACTCATGAAACGAGCTAACACTTAAGTCGTCTGGACGACTTAACTAACAAAGGTGGCTTACGACCTAACTACTAAAACACACACGACTTAACAACAGCTTCGACCTAACGAGGTAGCCGACCTAAACTCACACGACTTAATAACTTAGCAACACCACGACTCAACTAGGCTATGACCTAACTTTCTTAAGTCGTCTAACGACTTAACCTCGCTAACCACTAGGTCGCTAACCTGCTAACTTTATAAGTCGTCAACACTTAGGTCGCTCTATTAGTTAACTCGGTCAGTTTCTTAAGTCGCCCTTATTCCATAAGTCCTTAACTCGCCCAGACTTATCACTTAACTCGTACAAAACTCCTAAGTCGGCTACGACTTAGGACTTAAACAAAATTCTACCAACCTCTAAAACGACTTAACAGCAATGCGACCAATTGTCAACTGTTTTACGATGTTCCGTTCCGTGAAAATACGGGTCGTTACATTCTCTCCCCCTTAGGAATTTCGCCCCCGAAATTCCAAACAAACAAAGTAATCAAAGACTATTCTGCATGCCTATCATCCATAGCAATCAGCAAACCATGCATCCAATTCTAACTTAGCGTACAGAATTCTAAGACTTAGAACAAGTTACAATATCGTGAGATGAGACGACACCTTAGGGTCATACCTTGAAGAGTTCAGGATGAGCTGCCTTCATCCTCTCTTCTACCTCCCACGTGCAGTCGTCATCATCATCACTCCATTGTATCTTGAGCAACTTGACTACCTTCCTCCTAAGCTGTTTCTTGTTGGTTTCCACAACACGAAGCGGCTTACGAGGTCTTCTATCGACTGGATCAACCTTAAAGTCTTTATAGCTATCTGCAGAAACTACTGTATTCGAGTCGTGCACATACTTCCGTAGATACGATACATGAAAAACATTGTGCACACTCGACATCTTCTCAGGTAACTCCAATCTATAGGCGAGCTTTCCAATTTGCTCGATGATCGGGAATGGTCCAACAAATCTCGGAGTCAATTTCCCTTTCTTTCCGAATCGAATAACATTCTTTAGTGGAGAAATCTTCACAAAAACCATATCACCTACGTCGAATTCCAAATTTTTACGACGTTTATCGGCATAACTCTTCTGACGGTCTTGGGCTGCCTTCATTCGTTGCCGAATGATCTCTATGCAATCCGAAGTCTGACGAATCATCTCTGGCCCAAGTATCAACTTTTCTCCAGTTTCTATCCAACACGTCGGAGAGTTACACGGTCTTCCATACAATGCCTCATACGGTGCCATACCAATACTTGACTGGTAACTGTTGTTGTATGAAAACTCCACCAAATGAAGGTGAACTTCCCATGATCCTCCGAAGTCCAAAACACAAGCTCTAAGAAGATCATCCAAAACTCGGTTGACTCTCTCGGTCTGACCATCTGTTTGAGGGTGATAAGCTGTACTCAAACACAACTCGGTTCCCAAAACTTCCTGGAAGCTCTTCCAAAATCAACTAGTAAACAATGGATCTCGATCGCTCACTATACTCTTCGGAATACCATGGAATCGAACTATCCACTTAACATACAACTCAGCTAACTTTGATGATGTCCTAGTCGATCGAACAGGAATGAATCGTGCACTCTTAGTCAAATGATCTACGATGACCCAAATCCCTTCATTTCCCGTTTTTGTTCTAGGTAATCCATCAATAAAATCCATCGATATCTGCTCCCACTTCCATGTAGGAACTTCTAAGGGTTGAAGCAATCCACTTGGCTTCTTCTGTTCGGCTTTTACCAACTGGCAGTTCATACACTTGGAAATAAAATTTCCAACATCCTTCTTCATACCTTCCCAGTAGTAGGTTCTCTTCATATCCCAATACATCTTATTTCCACCTGGATGAATTGTCAGTTTCGAGTGATGACTTTCCTTCAGAACTTCACTCCTCAATTCATCTATATCGGGAACAACTAGTCGTCCTTGCTTCCGAAGCCAACCCTCTCGATCGACCTCGAATCCTTTATCCTTTTCTGGATCCAATCCAGATTCCAAATCACGGATAATCTTGACAAGCTTATCATCTCGCTTTTGGCTCTCGCCAATCCTTTCCACAAGAGTGGGTCTTATCGATAAGTTTGTCAACATCTCAGGTTCCAATTCACATCTAGGCCTGAAGTCAAATCCAGCTAAATACTCGAGACTCTTCCATTTTGAAAACATGGCTCCCAATCCTGCATGTCTTCGACTTAACGCATCTGCCACTGCGTTACCTTTTCCCGGAGTATAAGCTATACCAAAATCATATGATGCCAAAAACTCTAGCCAACGTTGCTGCCGAAGATTCAAATCCTTTTGGGAGAAAAGATACTTCAACGACTTATGATCTGTAAACAACTCGAATCGAACCCCCAGTAGATAATGTCTCCACATCTTCAGAGCAAAAACAATCGCCGCCAACTCCAAATCATGAGTCGGATAATTCCTTTCATTCGGCTTCAGTTGTCGACTTTCATACGCAACAACTTTATCTCTCTACATCAGCACTGCTCCAAGTCCAGTACCACATGCGTCAGTGTAAACCACCATCTCATCATTCCCACTAGGAATAGTCAAAATAGGAGCACTCGTCAATCGCTCTTTCAGGATTCCAAAAGCTTGCTCACACTTATCATCCCATCTGAACACTAGGTTTTTCTTCGTCAATCCTGTTAACGGTGCAGCTACCTTGGAGAAGTCTTTGATAAACTGACGATAATATCCTGCTAATCCAAGAAAGCTTCTCACATCAGATGCATTCTTAGGTCTAACCCAATCCTGGATTGCTGCCACCTTAGCGGGATCAACCGCTATTCCATTTCCAGAAATAACATGGCCTAAGAACCTCACTTCACTCTTCCAGAAGTGACACTTCGAAAACTTAGCCTTCAGCTGATGTTTCCGTAAGATCTCCAAAACAATACGCAAGTGCGTCTTGTGTTCTTCTTCCGTTCTGGAATAAATCAGAATATCATCCACGAACACAAGTACGAACTTGTTCAACTGACCTCTGAACACTCTATTCATAAGATCCATAAAATAGGCTGGCGCGTTAGTCAATCCAAACGGCATTACCAGCCACTCAAAGAAACCGGATGGTGTCCTAAAGGCAGTCTTCGGCACACTATTCTTAGCCACTCTCAACTGGTGAAATCCCGTTGCCAAATCCATCTGAGAAAACACCTTAGCCTCGTGAAGCTGATCAAACAAGTCATCTATTCTCGGCAATGGATACTTGTTCTTCTTAGTCACCTTATTCAGCTCACGATAATCCACACACAACCTCAGCGATCCATCCGCTTTGGTTACAAACACAACTGGTGCACCCCATTCGAACACACTACGCCGAATGAATCCTTTCTGCAAAAGATCATCAACCTGCACCCTCAACTCCTGCTGTTCTCTAGGCGCCATCCGCCTAAGAGGCATCACAACAGGTCTGGCCCCTTCAACTAGATCTATAAAAAACTCGATCTCTCTATGCGGCGGCAACCCTTTGACTTCGTCAAAGACATCCTCGAATCCATTCGCGATTGGCACTAATGACAATCCATCCCGTGGAACAACCAGTGAATACATGAAGCTCATGAAGACGCCTTCTTCATGCTTACATCGTATCACAACCTTTTGCCCCTCCACATTCTCGGCTGTCACTTCCAACCTCTCGCAATCAACCTTCGCCGCATACTTCCTAAGCCAGTCCATTCCCAAAATAATTCCGAACCCCGCAAAGTTCAGAACAAAGCAATCACAAACAAAAGAGAAATCATGACTCGATACAACTAGACCACGGCATAACATACACAAACAAGACGAACCCCCAACTGGATTAGTCACAACCAATGGCCTATCAACAATATCCGGTTCCAAACCCAACCGGTCTACAAGTTCGCTGCAAACAAACGAATGCGACGCCCCAGTATCAAACAGAACTCTAACTGGAACACCACATAGGAAAAGAGTACCTTGAACCACCACACTCTTTCCCTTCTCTTCAGTGGTAGGAGCTTTCGAAGACGACGGAACAGCTCCCAAAGCATAAGCTTGCACAATCTGCTTGTCCCTCCTCGGCTCTGGACAATTCTTCCTGAAATGCCCCGGCTTGTCACAGTTGTGACACTTCATCGGTGCCTTCGGATTCTTACAATCCTTCGAGAAATGGCCCTTCTACTGACAATTGTAGCAAGTCACCTCGCCTTCCGGCTTCTTCTGGCCATCCTTACCCTTCTACTGCTGCTGCTTCCTCTTCTGGTTTCCACCCTGCTGTGGTTTAGACTCTCCCTTGGTCATAGCAACAACAGATCCTTCCTTAGGAAATAGACTCTCATGCCTGAGAGCTTTCTCCACAAGCTTCTCAAATGAATCGTCCAAATGATCCACTAACTGTCTCCCAAGATAACTATCCAAGCCTGTCACGAACTTCTCATTCTTCTGATAAGCAGATTCAATATACGATCGGGCATACTTGGACAAAGCTTCAAACTCAGAAACATACTCAAGAACTGGTCTCCCTCCTTGCTTGAGCTCCACAAACTTCTTGAACAGAACAGACTTCTGAGCTGTAGAAATGAACTTAGCTTCAAATCTGGCTTGGAATTGCTCCCAAGTAATCTCTTCCTCCGGAGTATTGATGGTAATAGATTTCCACCAATCAGAGGCTCTCCCTTGAAGCTGCCTTGATGCCAACTTCCTCTTAGTTGCATCATCAATTCCCAAATCACCAAAGATCCTTTTACAAGCATCTATCCATCTCTGGACTTTGATAGTTGATTCTGTTCCCAAGAAAACCTTCCCTCCAAGAGCAGTATAATCCTTGCACAACTTAGCAAAATCCACTGGTTTTGGAGTTTGGACTTGTACTCCAACATCAACTGCTGTCCCCGGAACTGGTATCCTTCTCATGATCGAAGTCATCATAGCTTCGAACATGGCTGCATAGTTAGCAGCCCCTTCAGTAGCACGGCCTTCCCTAGCAGCTGGTCTCCCTCTTCGACTCATTCTCAATATCTACAAAAAGGAATGATCAGAACATCTAGAGAAACAACTGCATAAAGGACTCAAACTCTACTAAGCTACTATATTATATATAGTTATCATCCATCAAAATACAATTACGTCTCTCATACGTAGTTACATCAGTGAGCGTTGGGTAAAATCGATTAACCAAAGCTCTGATACCAAATGTGACGACCGCCCATGACCCCTGCACCGAATCTAGAGATAGTGCGCTGTAAAGTGTGCCAGGCGACCATGGACGATTGCCAAGATAGATTAAAACATCATAATCTATCGTATTACTCACAGCGCATGGATAAAATATAATAGAACATATGTATAGGGAAGCTTTAAAGAACAAAATGACATCATATAAAACTTCATAATAGTTGAATACAAGCATCAGGATAGTCAATACAACAAGCCTCACTACATCACTCAGAGATTACAAAGCAGCGAAACATCCAGTACATATAGTAATAAAGAAACAATCTGCAATACTCCAGCTCGTCTTCGATATCAACACCGTGGAAAGCAAGAACAGCACCTATCACCTGCTACCTAGTCTGCCCGTCCCAAAATGGACGAACAGCCCAAGGCAATAAGAATTAAAACATAAAGCCTTGAGTCAGACAACAGTCTTAGTGAGCAGTAAATTAACAATCAACATACCAAAAGAGCATAAAGGAAAAGGAATAGAAATACAACCCTCCCACTCCAACCTCTTTCTACAGTGATAGCCCCCAGACACACACTAAGCAGAAGCGAACATAGCAGAGCATACAATTTAAAGTAAAACAATTATCACTCGAGTCAAGGGCGATGTTTTCCAAGCACAAACCCCCAAGGCCTAAACCAAGATCAGATAAGCACCCAGAAAATACCGCTCTTGAGACCGAATGACGATACAATCAAACATCCATGATTCTGGCTATCACTGTTATCATTGCTTCGGTATCACCGTTAATTGAATGACCGGCACATTCTTTCAGCCATCCGTCAAGGGCTAATGGTAACCCCGGTTCTAGACATAACTCCCACACGTCATCGTGACCCGTGCCTAGGACTATCGAATCTGCCCAGAGTACTCGACCATCAACAGTCGGTCGTTGGGACTATCGAATCTGCCCAAACGTACTCTTGCTTAGATCATGCTAGAACCTTCAACAACGATGAGACCCAAGCCTCCTAGTCATCCTCCTTGACGACCATTCTCATATCCATCCATTATCCTCAACTCGAACCATTCACCGAGTTATCAACATGCTTGGAATGATCCCGTCTGGATTAGACCAAGTCTTCATCACATGATGCCTCGCTTTATTACATCCTCGCAAAGCCTCATCTCAACATCACATCATCAAATCTATGCATAAGAGCTTCATCATCCCGCTACATATGCCACGAGCAGCTTTCCCAATTCAAGAGCCTTTCCCTTAGCTTTTGAATCGTCTTCGGTCTAAATCAAATCATCAATCATCTAATTCATAGCAATCAACCAAGTCAAACATTAATCCAAACCATCAAGCATTCAAATATGATCTAAGTAGACAATTATCACAATAATGGCAATTTCGTAATTAAAGAGTTGAAAGTCTAACAAGCATGAAATCATGAGAAATATCTCTACAATCTTGATGAATGAACTTGCATAGGTTAACACTTAGTAAAATGGTTGTCAAATCATCATGAACAATGGATCTACATGGATCTACACTTAGGATGAAGAAAATGCATGAAAATCATTATTTTAACACCAAATCGAGCCAACAATCCGATATACTCCTTTGGATCCATGTGAGAGATAATCACCACTCACCAAATCACCAAAACAACCTCAAAACAACACGCTTCAGATCTGGACAGCGAAGGATCGAGCTTGATCTATCACGAATCCGCTTCAAACGAAGAAATCTCACTTCAAAGGATGAAGATCTTCAATCTAAGCTCTTGAATCTTCAATTTGATCTTCAACTTGGATGGATGGAAGCACTAGATTAGAGTGGAGAGAAGAAGTGAAGAAGTGTAGAAGTCGAGCTCTCAAAATGGCAGCACTTCGTCGCTTCGAAATCCAGATCCCAAAAAGTGAGAAAATGGACGAGTATTTATAGCTGAATTCCTCCTTAACTCGTCCGCCTTCCCTAAGTCGTCTCCGACTTATAACCTTCCAACTTAACATCCCAGACGACTTATGACTCAACTGCTATGACAACCTACGACTTATAACTAAGCAGGGCCTTCGACTTAACAGGTAACTGGGTTACGACTTAACCCCATACGACCTAAACAACTTAGCCGACCCAAAAACTCACTTGTCTAACAACTTAAACGACTTAGCAGCTAACTCCTAAGTCGGTCACGACTTAACACAGCAGCCTACCTACGACTTAACTCATGAAACGAGCTAACACTTAAGTCGTTTGGACGACTTAACTAACAAAGGTGGCTTACGACCTAACTACTAAAACACACGCGACTTAACAACAGCTCCGACCTAACGAGGTAGCTGACCTAAACTCACACGACTTAATAACTTAGCAACACCACGACTCAACTAGGCTACGACCTAACTTTCTTAAGTCGTCTAACGACTTAACCTCGCTAACCACTAGGTCGCTAACCTGCTAACTTTATAAGTCGTCAACACTTAGGTCGCTCTATTACTTAACTCGGTCAGTTTCTTAAGTCGCCCCTATTCCTTAAGTCCTTAAGTCCTTAACTCGCCCAGACTTATCACTTAACTCGTACAAAACTCCTAAGTCGGCTACGGCTTAGGACTTAAACAAAATTCTGCCAACCTCTGAAACGACTTAACAGCAATGCGACCAATTGTCAACTGTTTTACGATGTTCCGATCCGTGAAAATACGGGTCGTTACATTAGCCTCCCATTTCACTATTCGGCATATGGTAAGATACGCCGAACCAGTGTTATGCCGAGCTTTAACGTTCGGCACTCCATCCTTGACAATAGTTCCACTCCTCTCCTTCTCCATCTACACCGAACAACAAGAACAGGTCGCTCGACGAAGATTATAGTATTCGACACCGCAATCACTACTTTTTCTTTTCTTCCAGTCTCGTTCGGCATGGAGGAGCTAGGCCTAACTACCATACATCATCCAACGGCTCCAATGTGCGAGCCATTCCTTCTCGCCACACATCGTTCAGCCATAAAGACATCTAGTTTTCCACATGAGCCTCTCGGCTACGCGCAAACCTAAGTCTTTCATTGAAACCATTTAATCACAGAAGGGATAATACCTAGTTCGTAGATCGAGCTTAGGAAGGATTGATCAGGCTTTAAGTCCGATTGACTGGCGAGGATTGCAAGTCTTTAGAGTGTGACAGAAATAAAAGTGTAAAAGGAGAGAAGAGGGAGGATGCCTGGTTTTATAGGGAGAGAGAAGAAGTCGAAAAGGCTATACCCGGTAGAACCGGTCAAAGCCGTAGCGTTCGGCTTCGAAACATAAAGTCGCTCGGAACATGAGGAACGTTCGGCATTGATAAGCGCACACCACAACCACTGATATTCTCAAGAAGGCATCTCCATTAGGATTTGGTCAAGGATTTGAAACGAGACATGGAGGGTACATAGTTCAAAGCGTATTACGTTCAGTCACGTAATACACTTTGGGGGGCAAGTGTTTCATGGAGATTTGGCCAGGCAACTGAGTGTTCGGCATCTAGGAGTACTCGGCATCTTGGAGTACTCGGCATCCAGGAGTACTCGGCATCTTGGAGTACTCGGCATCCAGGGGTACTCGGCATCCAGGAGTACTCGACATCCAGGAGCGCTCGGCATCAGGCAACGTTCGGCCAGAGGCATCGTTCAGCTAGAGACATCGTTCGGCTAAGGGCTTCGTTCGGCCAGAGACATCGTTCGGCTAAGGGCTTCGTTTGGCCTGAAGGCACGTTCGACTAAGGGCTTCGTTCGGCCTGAAGGCACGTTCGGCTAAGGGCTTCGTTCGGCCTAAAGGCACGTTCGGCCTAAAGGCACGTTCGGCTAAGGACTTTGTTCGGCCTGAAGGCACGTTCGGCCAAATACTTCGTTCGGCCAGAAGGGCTTCGTTCGGCCAGATACTTCGTTCGGCCAGAAGGCACGTTTGGCTTCGATGGCTATTCGGCCTACTCTTCCCATACAGCAAGCGCCTCGTTCGGCATGAGGAGAGTGGTTCAACACCCAACTGTTCGGCATGTTTGGTTCGGCACACAGGGACCAGTCTGTCTGGACTGAGTTATTCAGCTACCAGGCCCGCCAGAGAAGTCCAACCCACCTTTATCTATAGATAGAGGGGCAGGGGCACAGTGAAAAGGACCTTTTATGGGAGAACACTGGGGAGACTCTGCCGCTTTCAAGACTCATCCTCTTTACTTAGCAATTGTATTCAAGTGTTTGGTCTACGGATTGTATCTGTAATCAATCATCAAGTAAAGCAATAAAGTTTAACCTCAAAGTGGACGTAGGCAATTACGCTGAACCACTATAAATCCGGTGTTCTTACTTGCTGCATTTAAATTAGCATATTCATCCTTGTTTAATTTAACTTCATCACTTACATCTCTACACAATCTTTCTCAACGAGGTTAGTGACCAATTTTGGTGCTAACAGGATATAATATATTTTTTTGTCTTCTAAGTTAAATGGTGCTAAGATGATTTTTTAAAACTCTCTCCCTTTAAAAAAAGAAAAAAAACAAAAAAATATATAAGTATAAAAAAACATTTGTATATATGTATATTGTTTTTAATAAACACCTAGAGTCATGTGTTCAAACTCGTGTGTTCACTCGCTATGCTGTGTACCCTTCTCACGTAAGCCCGAAAGGCAGTGCACGATCGATATATCTGGCCTCAGTTTATCTGAGTTAGGTGTGTATATAAAAAATTCTTTTACTAATAACGCCTAAAGTCAATAAGTGTTCACACTTGTGTGTTCACTCGCCACACTCTGTATTCCCCTCACGTAAGCCCGCAAGGCAGTGCATGGGTAATATATCTGGCCTCGGTTTATCTGAGTTAAGCATATGTAAATATTGTTAATATCAATAAAATTTTCAAAAGAAAAAATGTAGAGAGTAAGCAAATGAAATCCAAGAACTATTTTTAACTTATTTGATTTGACTTGTTATTGAAAAGAAATGAATATACCACTTTGATAAACTTTGATAATCATCTAAGGATCCATTTCATAGTTACACTTTGTTATCAGCCGAAATAACGAGTTAAACTATAGTTTATTTGCTTTAATAACTTCATTTTTATTGGAAATTTTGATAAGTAAATTACTTAAATTTTCAAGATAATAACCAAACCTATATTTAAATTATTTGTGTCTATTTAAAAGTAAATCTTTCATTTGTGAATATTTCCAAAAACTCGCATTCAACCCTTTGTAAATAAATCTTGCATTTTGTAAATATTTTCATCCTGCATTTGGATTTTGTGGGTAGTATTCGCTGAAAACCCTCACGAGACAACACTCGTCCTACTGGGGACACCCAGAGGTTTAACGACTTGTTTCATACGCTCAATGCAATTGTACTCCCTACGAAAATGGATTTATCTTAGTTTTTCCTTTATTCGAGGACGAATAAAAAGATAAGTGTGGGGGTATTCATAAAAACAAATATTTTCAATTAGGATATATTCATAATTATCATGTATGAACCTTCTTATATACTAGTTAAACTATAGTTATTTGTAATCAAACTTCATTTTTATTTTTGTTAAGACAAATAAATTTTCAAAAATTTCAATTTAATAAACCAAAACCATATATTTATTCTATAGTGTTTCTTTAAAAATAAAACAAAATGCTTAAAAAAATTTGTATTTTATAATGTTGATTTTTTGAGTTTTGGAAGAAAAATGAAAAATTAATCATGAAGAGTCAAAAGGAAGATGAGTCTCCCCAACACTTGATTTTGACTGTGTCACCATAGTCAACCCAAGTGAAAGGAGAAAAATAAAAATAAAAATGACCTTTATTTATATGAAAATGAACGGTATATCGTCAAAGCGTAAATGAAACGGTCTTCCAAAAACCGATTCATTTGCCTCGTCAAGTATACGAGACACAGTTTAAGCTCAAAAAACCAAATCGTAAAAGATTTCAAAGTTGAATGTTGATTTGGAAAACGAATGTCGTTTTATTGAAAACCGTACGAGTTGTTTTATTTTCGATGATTTTCGGGGTTGATAGAATAATTGATTGAAATTCAAATTTCTTATCACCAAATTGAAATTCAAATTTATCACTGAAAACTTCTTCAAAATTATTGAATTCAAAATCAAAATGGTGATTTAAATCTTCCCCGTCGGAATTTAACAACTCGTCATCCAAAAGTCCAAAAAATTCGTGTTCATTAAATTCGTCTTCCTTTGTTGGATTATCAACAACTTCATTGTGTATCTCAAGTTCAAAATCCCAAGTTGTTGTATTCAAATTTTCGAAATCGAGAAAAGGAAGATCGTATTTTAAATTTGGTTTCACACCCTCAAAAGAATTAAAATCCAACTCAATTACCATGTTTTGAACATCATTAAGATTATTATTTTCAATTTCAAAAGTTGTTATTTGAAAATCGTCGATTTGGGTAAAAGATGGATTATTACTTAACTCGTCACACGTTGGGATTTGGTTTTGTTGTTCACGTTGTTTCAGGTAAGTTTCAAACAACGAATCTGTGTGATCATCATAAATTTCATTCATTTGTTCAACAAAATCCAATTTATAATTATTAGCTTGAGGATTTTTGATTTGGATTTGTTGAGAACAAAAATTTTCACTTGCATCATAGTCAAGATTATTCCCACTGCCAAAATTATTTGAAAAGTGGATCACATTTTTGTTTTGATTCTGAAATTCATTTTGGAGTTCAAAATTGAATTGGCATGGGTTATACTCGAAATCGTTTGAATTTTGAAGTGAATTCAAATTTTGATTATTTTGAAAACTTTGATTTGAATCATTGCTCAAATATGAATTACACAAATAATTTATCATTTGATTTTGTTGTGTAGAGATTTCAAGTAAAGACGAAATGCTCTTTTCAAGATTTTAGGGTTAGTCAACGTTTTGAAAATTTTGTGGTTCAAAATTTGAATCATTTAAACAATAGTTGTTGTTAAAATATCCATACGAATTTGGATTGAAATCATATGGATTATATTGATTTTCACAGCTATTGTAAAATTCAAGTGAGTGGGAAAACTCGGACATTTTCAAGAATGTTTTTGGGTTTTTTTATATAAAGGAAAAATATTTACAAATAAAATTTATTCTTTACAAAAGGGAAATTGATTTTTGTTTTGTTTTTTTTTTAGTTTTTTTTCTAATTTTTTCTTTGTTTTTGAAATGGTTTTATAAATTTTTTTGGATTTTTGAAATTTCTAAGAAAAAGGATTTAAAAATTTCAAAGGAAAAGGAATATTTACAATTTTTTTTAAATATGCATGAACTAATGCAACTAAATGAATGCAGGGGTTAATTACAAATGATTTATCCTAATTTAACCCAAAATTGTATAATCACACTCTGTCTTAAATCAACAAGATAGTTCTCAGCCAAGTAACGGGCAGGAGTTATCGGTGCACCACGAATCACCGTAGCAATGCAACCGAAGGTTTAAGTACCTTCAGAGAAACAATTCAATATAATATTTACGAATCACTGTAATATTTATAACTGATTATTGCTCTGCCGTAGCCTAGACACCAAGAAATTAAATTGTCGAAAGAGGACAAATTGTCAATACAAAATTAAGTGTTATTGGTGTCTAATTATTTTTATTAATCAAAATCTAGGATGAAATGCAAAGCAAAAATTAAACGTGTATTAATAATGCAACTACGAATGAAATTTCTGTTTTTGTGTTTTGGTTTTTTTTTTATATTTTTGATTTTTTTTCTAAAATGGAAGTAAACAACAATGCAAGGAAAATACAAACTAGAGATGAAAGCAAAAAACAATTTTTTTAAACAAGCAAGTAGAGCAGTTTTATAGCAGCAGCTCCTCTTCTTCTGAAATTCTGCTTTGTCAACCTGAAATAAAAACAAAATATATACAATTTTTTTATATCAAAGATAGACTAAAACAAATGAAAAAAATAGAACAAACTAAACCCAAACAAATTCACAACAACCCCACCTTTTTTTTAACAAATTCCAAAGGTTTTTTTGGGAAGGAAACTTAAAAGTGAAGTTTTACTTAAAAAAAATTATATATCAAAGAAGCAACTTGAAACAAATGAAACCAAATTGACTAATCAAATGAAACCTAAAAAAAATTATTTTTTTTCTTAACAAAGAGAACTCAAAATTTTATTTCTTTTTGTTTTTTTTAAGATCGAAGCACAAAACCAAAAAAAAGAATAAAACCCGTCCCAACTTGATAACAAAGCCCACGCATACCACAAACACGATTTTAATAACAAAATTTTCCTTTAATTCACGTAATCACAGCCTCAATTAATTCTCACTTTAAAATCAAAGTCGAACCAGGCGATAAAATCAAAATCAAACCAAATTTGTTCAATGAATTAATGGTTCGCGACTGTTCGATTTCGGGTTCGAAGTATTGGGGACTTTGTCGAGAGGCGATTGCAGGCGGTGTGACGCGATTCTAATGAGGTGTTCGATTAGGGAATTGCGGTGTGGTTGAGGCGAACGTAGGTGATCAAGGATATGCGGGGTTGCGGTTGAGGTCGATTTCGGTTACTAGCTGGTGTTCAAAATGGATTCAAGGTGATCGATGGAGGATTGGAGAAGGCGATTGCGATGATTGCTGTGGGTTGTCGGATTGGAAATTGGCGAGGGAGTTGGGTGGCGACAGTTTTGGCGGTGGTCAGAGATGAAAAAGGCGAGAATTTTTTTTTGTTTCTTTTGGTCTGCAGTGGTTGAGGAACTGCAAGCAATGGATGGTAATGAAAACAGGGGCAGTGATGGTGGTTGTTTGTCATTTCAGGCAATGGGAAGTGTAGCTGTCGGGGTGCAGTAGTTTGATGCTGTGTCGTTTTGTAGTGGGGGAGTTGAACTGTCAGCGTTCATTGTTTTGTTGAACTGGTAGTGGTGTGATATATTGAAGTAAGGCAGTGTAGTAACTGTGCTGAGGCAGTGTGTTGTGAAGAGTTAGTTGATGGCTGCCGTGATGTAATCTCTGTCGGGGGATGTGAATGATGAATGAAGTAATGTGGTCAAGGGGATGTAGGTTTGAGGAAAGGTGGTCGTAATGTAGCATTTTGATATGGATGGTAGAAGGTGGCAGGGCTTGTGTACAAGCAATGATGGTGTCAGAAGTGAATTGTAGAGGAAAGGGGAAGCTCTGGTGAAGTGACAGTAATGTCAGGTGGAGATGAACTGTAGCTTGGATGAAAGTGAATGTCAGTAAGTAAGGAGAATGGCAGGTTTTTTTTGATGTGCACGGAAATGCAGTGGCACTTGTTTGAATTGAAGTGTGGTATGAAGCACAGTGATGATGTGGATGAGAAATGGTGATGTGCAGCAGTTTTGTAATTGCAGAGTGAAACTGTTGCTTAAGACAAGTATAAGTCAGTGAATTGGCAAGGCGAAGAATATTTGGTGGACTGGTGTTATGATGTTTGAATGGCTTGGTGTGTGCACTGCACAAGTTGTAGAAAAGTAGAGAATGTGGAGTGGTCAGTTTGTAAAGTGGTTTTTTGGAATGGTGATAAGGAGAGAGTGCAGCAATGGGGTGAGTGTTTAGGTTGAAGTGAGTGAGTGCACAGAGGTCAGCGGGTGTTTGACTGGTTTGAAAGCAGTTGGGTTTGCTGTTGGAGGTCAGTAGTAGTAGTAATGAAGTGAAGTAGATGTGGAAGAGAAGTGAAACCACTGTTGTAGTTTTGGTTATTAAATGTGTGTATGGTTGGAAGGTTTGTCTGCAGAGGAAGATGTAGTCAGTGTGTTATGTAGGCAATAGAAGGAAAGGAGGACAGAAGTGGGTTTTGTGCAAGCAAGTATGTATGGTTAGAAGATATGCTGGTTGACAAAAAGAGGTAGAGGAGATGTTGTTGGTTACTGGTGGAGAGAAGTGTGGCGGTAGTGTTTTCTCTGGTGATGTTTGATGTCTGTAGCAGAGTTGGTCAAAAAGGTGAAATGTGCATAAGGCAGAGGATGGTGATGATGTTGGTTGTTTTGTGAAGGTAGCAGATTGTTTTGAAAGTAGAATGATGTATGAAGGAAGTAAGTGTAGTTGAGGATGATGTACACTATGTAACAGTGGGTTGTATTTGCCAAAATCTTTGTGTTTGATGTGCAGTGAACCGTATGCACAGAGCAAAGCAAATGTAAAACTGTGAATTCAATTTGAAATGAAATAAAAAAAATTAGTTGTGTATGATTTTTTTTAAATATATATGCAAATGCAAATGGACAAAACACTAGAAAACAATAACACACAAACAAAAATGTAAACGAAAATCAAACAACAAACAAAATATTTATTTTTTTAAATGCAAACACACAAAACAAACACACACAAAAATAATTAGAAGAATAGAAAATCAAAATCAAAACAAATCCCCGGCAACGGCGCCAAAAACTTGTTAATCGACGGAATTTCTATCGGATTAGAAAACCGTCGAAAAATTTCGAAATAAAAATAACCGCAAGCGCACGGCGTACTATTGAAGTACGTGGCGAGTATGGGTTGATCCGTAGGGAATTGATGATTTTAAAATTCTATTCAATCGAATTAAACCAAAGTCGAGTGAAACTTAAGCTAGAGAATTAGAGAATTAACTAACTAACTAAAAGAAAAGAGAAGCAAATATAAGAGTTAAGCGACAATTTAGAGAATAAATCCACTCTCTAGATCATGTAATTCAACACATATGAAATCATAATCTCTCTTTTATGGTCATTAGTGCTTTAATTGATGTGCTTATCATAAGTATGGCATATTTGTGCTATTGATTAGCCAACATAAGCCATCAAACTATAACACACCTCTTAAACCACTTATTAACTTTCATGAAATTTGACAATGAAAATGAAAATGAAATCTATTTAAGTATGGCCTATTAACTATTGATTAGAATTATAGACCATCAAATTTTAATTTCAAATCACTTTCTTTTGCCATAATCATATTTTGATGAAGAGGCAATTAGTGTTAGTGATTGTTTAAGCATAGTCTATTTGGTGTCAACAATATAGACTATCAAATTCAAGGCAATAACAGCAATTAAACCACTTCAATCATTCTTCATTAAGCACAAAAAGAGAGCATGAATTAACAAATAGTTGAAGCTACATAATTAGAGAGATTTATTACCCCTAAATTGAAGGGGTTTAGCCTCTCATATTTGTCATTTGATTAACAAATGTAGCTAGCAACATGAAAGCAAAAGGAAAGGAAAATGAAAGCTAATGGAAAAGAGAAGCTAATTAACAAGAATTAAAACTAACTACTTTGCATGAATGTAAATCTACACTACCAACATTAAAGTAAATGAACAAGGAAATTAAAATGAAGAAGTAAATTGCATAAGAAAAAGAAAGGAAATTACATGAAAATAAAAGTGGCTAAGTAGCCATGAAAAAAAAGAAAGAGACCTTGTCTTTTTATTTTGAGCCTAAACTAAAACTAAGAGGAACTAAGCAAGAGGGTTACATGAAGATATGGGGTATTTATACAAGTGTTAAACCCTAATTCATATTTTTGGGGAATGCCCAAATTTCCCTTGATAAAGTGTGGAGGCCAAGTAATCATTAGCTTCTACTAATCATATTTAAGTGTATATGAAGCCATTAATTCCATAAGCATGTGCATTAGCCTCTAATTTGTACATGAAGAAAGGTGGGTAGGTGGGGTCCTCCATTATCATGCCTTTGAATTATTTCTACCTCCATTCCCTTGTATCTTCTTTGTGCATGCATACATCTTCATGAAACCACTTGTATATGAAGCCAAATTCCTATAAAATAATATAAAAATTTCTAATTAAATTTTCTCAAATTAATATATGCACAATAATGACCATTTTGTCCTTGGATGAAGATGAATATGTGACGATTTGAAAATAATATGAATTTTGGTTTAAACAAGTTAAAATACCCGATATGATCATCTATTTAATTTAAATAGATTAAATATGGTGGTAAAAATATGCACATTTACGTGCACATCAATACTCGGCCTACAACCAGATCCTGATGCATGAGCAAGATCAAGAAAACACCAACTTCATCACCGATTAGGGACTATACTGCTACAGAGTAATGCCATTCGGGTTAAAGAACGTCGGGGCAATATACCAAAGGCTAGTAAATACTATGTTCAAACGTCAAATCGGAAAGACTATGGATGTTTATGTGGACGACATGTTGGTCAAATCTCGAGTAGCTGCTAATTGTCTAGAAAATCTCACTGAAAAGTTAGAAATACTCCGGAAGTACGTAATGAAGCTCAACCCACTCAAATGTCACTTCGGAGTAGCCTCTAGGAAATTCTTGGGTTTCATAGTAAGTGCCTGAGGCATTGAAGCAAATCCAGAACAAATAACGGCACTACGAGAAGTCCAAGCCCCGAGAAATAAGATGGAACTTCAAATCTTGAATGGAAAAGTCGCAACACTGAGCCGATTTATCTCAAAAGCTACAGACAAATGCGTACCATTCTTCGATGCATTGAAGAAGGGAAAGAAAAATTTCGAATGGAGTGGAGCTTGTCAAACAGCTTTTGAAGAATTGCTACGACACATGGAAGCTCCCCCAATCTTATCAAAGCCGGTGGACGGAGAAGACCTATTCATTTATTTAGCAATCTCCCCGCATGCATTGAGCGCCGCTCTCATGCGGGAAAAAATGAGAATCCAGTGACCCGTGTATTACATTAGCAAACGATTCACCGGAGCTGAGAAGAATTACCCAAAACTGGAAAAGCTAGCGTATTGCCTCTTGATCGTGTCCCGGAAGTTACGACCATACTTTCAGGCTCATCCAATTAAAGTGTTGACTGATCAGCCCCTGAAGCAAGTGTTATATCGGCCAGAAACTTCCGGATGACTACTTAAGTGGAATATAGAGTTGATTTAATATGATATCACATACCACCTAAGGAATGCCATCAATGGGTAAGCGTTGTCCGACTTCAACGCCGAATTTACTATACGGGATGACGAGGAGGAAATTCAGCCAGAAACAGACATGCAATGGAAGCTCTTCGTCGATGGCACATCGAACAACTTCTGCTCGGGAGCAGGAGTAGTGCTTGAAACCCCCGAGGGGCGGGCTATTAGCTACACTTTGCGCTTGGAATTCCCTGCCACAAACAACGAAGCAGAATACGAAGCACTGATAGTTGAACTCAAAGTTGTGAAGGAGCTCAAAATAAAAGCTATTCATATATTCAGCGACTCACAACTGGCCGTCTATCAAGTAAAATGGGAGTATCAGGCGTGTGGTGAGAATCTCGCCCCATACCTGTCTAAAGTATAGGAACTACTAAGCGACATCGAGCACTACACGATAACTCACATCCCACAGGAGAAAAACACTAAGGCAGATTACTTGGCAAAGATGGCAAGTTCCGGAGAAGCTCAGTCGTTGGGACTAGTCCCATTCGAAACTCTGACCAACCCAAGCATAGACGAAATGGACGTAGACTAGATTCTCGAAACCACTGTCTTACCAGATACGTGGATGACACCGATAAAGAACTATCTCCTCGTAGGAACCCTTCCAACTGACCGGAATCAACGGAAGAAGCTCCTCCTAAACGCGCCTTGGTTCATAATACATGATGGAATACTCTATCGAAGGGGATTCTCAATCCCCCTTCTTAGGTGTGTGACCGATGACGAAGCACGATGAATCTTAAAGGAGGTACACGAAGGCGAATGCGGAGACCACACTGGGGGGCAGACCCTTGCGAAGAAAGTCCTTAGATATTGGTACTTCTGGCCAACAATAAATCGCGACGCCACAGATCACGCTAGAAGATGCGATCGATGCCAAAGATTCAACAAAATTAAGAGAACCCCTTCAATGGAGCTAAAACAGATGGTCAGCCCATGGCCGTTTGCAATACGGGGGATCGATATGATTGGCATCCTGCCATAGCAAAAGGAGGAGCCAAATATGCTATAGTTACCGTAGATTATTTCACAAAATGGGCTGAAGCGAAACTGCTTGCCACCATAACCACAAAGAAAGTTATTAACTTTGTCACTAAAAACATCATTTGCAGGTTTGGTGTGCTGCAAAAAATCATTACCGATAATGGAACCCAATTCGAAAGTGCCAAGTTCAAAGACTTCTGTAAGCACTTCCGAATTTAAAAGAGCTTTTCGGCAGTGGCTCATCTACAAGCAGACAGGCAGGTGGAAGCGATAAACAAGATCATCAAGTCCACAATCAAAAAGCGACTAGCAAAAGCCAAAGGAAACTGGGTTGATGAACTTCCATTCGCACTATGGGCTTACAGAACTACCCATAAAGCGGCATATGGCCACGCTCCATTCACCCTAGCATATGATTCAGAAGCAATGATTCATGTTGAATTAGAAGTCCCCTCGCACTGAAGGCAGAATTTCAATCAAAAACAAAACGAGCAGCTCCTACTCGAATCGCTAGATATGGTTGATGAAAAAAGAGAAGAAGCAGAATTGAGAACTGCCACCAACCAAAAAATGGTCGCACAGTACTTCAACTCCAAAGTTCACAATCAAATCTTCGAAGTGGGAGATCTTGTGCTCAAGCGAGTTTACCCCGTACCAGGGGCCTTTAGACCAAACAGGGAGGGACCATATGTCATTAATCAATAGCTAAGAGATGGGACTTTCAAGCTAACAACCATCGACGGAACCCTAGTTCTCAGGGCATGGAATAGCGAATTGCTTTGCCGTTACTTTGTTGGAATGCTACCTTATGTATTTTTTACTTTCCAGCAAATAAGCCATCCCGAGATACCGAGGGCATTGTACATAGGCAAAAATTACCCTGGTTTTCTTAATAAAGTTTGCTTCTTGGACCAACAAACAGTGTTCATAATAATTACCCCCGGGCGACGGAAGCAAATCGACTCAAACCGTTAGATCGGCGGAACCCGGTCTTTGCCTCCTAAAAACCAGTGTTTCTCCGGCAACATCGGGAAGGCTAAACTCAACACTCCTCGCGTTGCCCCAAGATAGGCAACACCGAGGAGTGCCAAAAGCCGCGCACCTCATAAGCCACGCACTAAAATAATAACTCCTCACGTTACCCGAAGATAGGCAACACCAAGGAAAAAGAAAAGCCACGCACCTCATAAGCCGCACACTAAACTAATAACTCCTCACGTTGCCCGAAGATAGAAAACACCAAGGAAAAACAAAAGTCGTGCACTCCATAAGCCACACACTAAATTCCAAAACACTAACTCCTCATGCTACCCGAAGATAGGCAGCGTTGGGGAACATTAAAACACGCGCTCCTCATGTTGCCCGAAGATAGGCAACGCCGAGGAGCACCAAAAACCGTGCATCTCATGACCAGCACCAACTGCTCCTATAATCGGGAATAATGGGCATAGCTCCGGCAAAATTGGAATTCGACGAACCAACTATAGACACGTAATGATTAAAACTGCCCTCAATTAACCCATGCAATGTGCACCTCTCAAATACGCATATATTGCATACTTGCTGGGGTATCACAAGAAACTTGGATTACATGCTAAAGTTGCAAAACTTCCAAAAAAAAGGAGAATCAAGTTGTAACTTAGCCAAATTTCCAATGAAAATTATCTAAACCCTGAGTTACCAGTTATCTAAAAATTGTTTGAAGTAAACAGCCTTGTGAACTGGGGGCATACATCGGTACTTGGATAAAAACACGTGAAAACAATAAGTTCCCAAGTTCTGTCACTCCAAACAAAGAATTTTTAAAGAAATAATTTTTAAGTTCTGCTAATTTTTAAGTTCTATTACTTCAAACGAAGGATTTTAGCAATAATCAAAGAGCTGGATAAGTATAAAATAGAGCAAGCATAAGTGCATAGAACATATATGAGCAGATAGATGATAATACAGTCAAAATATCAATATATTGCTTATAATTTTCTTTACACAGGGTCAAAATATGGGGGCCGTACCCACACAATACCGGCCAAACAAAAAGAAAATATAGACTCCACAACAAGGACACTATGTGCAGACTCTACACTTGTACAAAATGACTCAAAAAAGAACCAAAATCAAGGTGGTCTTCACATAAGCTCCTCAATGCTTCTTTCCACTGCTCCCCTTTCCGCCCTTTGTTGGAGACTTCTGTCTCGCCTCAGGAGTGTTATCACTGTAGGTAATGTCAACAAACACTTTAGTAGCGATGTCTTCTTCTTCCTCTGCAGCCTTCTTAGAAGAGTCTTCCTTCCCTTTGTGTTTCCATGATTTGTGTTTCCTTCTTGATAGCAACCAGTTCGTGCTGCATCTTGCGAGGCTGCTCGTCTGAACTTCCTACTCCTTAGTGTCTACCGCTGTCGCGTCACCTTATAAAGACACAGAAGGATCATCCAGGCCATGAAGCGTGGCTATTTGCTCGGACTTAGGCCCGGGCTGTGAGCCAGACACGGACGTAAGAATAGGAACAGGGACAACCACGGAGACTGTAGAGATAGCAGCGGACCCGGGAGCTGAAGAAGCTGGCACATCAACAGGAAAGGTAGATGGACCTATAAGATCAAAAATGAAAGCGTTAAATTTTTCCTGCTCTTGCGGTGTAAGTTGGAAGCTCCCGAACTCGGAGGAAGAAAGAACATTACCTGCGCCAGAGGAATGCTCGAGAATGTCTACTTCATACTCACCACCTTCGCCCTCTTTTGATGGCTCCACTACCTGAGGGAGAGTTACAAGTCACAAACTTTCTAGCAGATCATGGGGCTGCTTTGATAATTCGTTCGCATCGGAAATAGAAGGCATGGTGAGTGCTTCGGCGGCAGTCGTCAAGGCAGCATTAACGGCCTCCTGCTCTCTTTCAACTCGAAGAATTTCCCAGCCCTCGAGCAACGCCTTCTTTGATTCGTCGTTGAGATAGGTGTCCTGCAACTCTCGCTCAGAATAGATGTTGTCGCTGTCGGCAAAACGAGATAAGATTTCCTCCAAAACTAAAGCGAGAGTGCCCGGGAACTTCGGACCAAGATAGCCGAGACTTCCTTGATGCAACAGATAACATAAAAATTCAGAATGGTCGCATCTAGCTTCTCCATCTTTCTTTCGAAGGCATTCTGAAGCTCTAGGAAATCCGCTCTCACAGCAACCTTCTCGACTTCAACAGCGGACTTATCAACGCTGATCTACGTGACTTGGGTTTGTAACCTGGCAATTGTCTCGGCTTGGTCAGCGATAGTCTTATTGTGCCCCTCAACAATCAGATCTTGGTCAGCGATAGTTTTCCTCTGGGCCTCGATGGTGGCATTACAAGCAGCCACTTCCTCTTTCAACTTAGCCTCCTCTGCATGAGTTTTATTAATCTCGTCCTTGTAGACGATCTTAACTCTCACATGTGCATCCTTCATCTCCTTCATCAGGCTGGCGTTTTTCCTACTTTAACGAAGGGCCACTTCCTTCTCCTCCTCCAACTGTTTAATCTTGGCGTCATGATCATCCAATGCCCTCTCAAAGTCGTCCTACTTTGATTCGAAAGAGAAGATCTCCTGATAATTATTTCTATTCATATCCACCAGCTATTTACAGAGTTTCTCCCATCCTTCGGCCTATTCAAGGTCGTTTTGAATAGCTTGGAGGTGCGGCATGTATGAACCTTTGCCAACGGGGTGCAGATCGCGGTCGAACTTAACACCCTTCAAGAACCAACCAAGAAGCGCTGCCTTAAGTTTAGGGGGCCCAAAGGAAGGACATAGGCAGGTCTCTGGTTGGGGCGAGAGGCACCGAGGCAGCAGTAACAATAGAAGATGACGGAATATAGGTGGAATTAGGGCAGAAGTAATAGGAATTTCTTGACCCACATAAGGATGTGTTGGAGCAAGCTCTGAAGAATGAGGACGATGGTCAAACTTCGACCTTTTCGATGGGTCATCCCTTTCCTCAAGAGATCTCCTCTTCTCATACCCGCCTTTATACGGTCGAACTCGGTCTCTTTCTTCCTGGCGGCGGGTTTTGGTTTTGAGCTCTTTTCTCCTCCTGTATTCCTCCTCCGTTTCTCGGAATTGATGATGACCAATTGTGCGCTTGGAATACTACTGCGAGTTGGTAAACTCTTCAAAGTCATTGTAAAAGCCACGTCCTCTTGTCATACCAAGCATGAAGCATAAATAAAGGGTTTAAGAAGCATAAAACAAACACCATGAAAATAAAGGAATGAAAGGAAGTGAGTGCAATCCTAGTGAGAAGTGTAGTGTGTTTCTAAGGTGGGCTTAAAACGTCGTCATGAACTGGAACGAACGACGTTCGTAGGTGAAATCAGACTAACTTTGGCCATCGTAAGTGGAACCGGACTAACTTCTGGCATGATATCAATCGAGTGGGGAGGCACCGTATCAAATTTAAAATCTTCTTTCATGATCTCATCAAAGTCAACATAAACGTCGTTGAAATCACCGAACTTTGCTCCGACGCCTTTACTTCGAGAATCTCGATGCCCTCCGGTCTCTGGAGCTTTGTCTTTACCGCTTATATCAGGGAGAGGCGAGCTCGGAAGAAGGGCCTCATACACAGAGTTTTGTCACATGATTCTGAGTCCTCATCATCATATTCAGCGAAGAGATCATTACTTGCGGTAGACTCATCGCTACTACTCTCAAACTCTCATTCTTCCTTTTCTGAGTCCAATGCGACCTTCGTATTCCCTATGCTTGAACTCTTCTTCTGCTTCCTTCGGAATTAGAGGCATTCTAACCGGGCCGCTTAATCCAGTCATAGTGGCGTCTCTTCCCTTGCGGGCATCATCTGTTGATCCTCCGGATGGGCTCTCTCTCTCTCTCTCCTGAGAGCCGCCTTCCCCGAAACCATGGAAGGAAGAAGTAGATCTTGTACGAACCCTGGATCGGACAGGAGAGGGAAATTCAACCTGAACAGCAGATCTACCCAGAGCCAGTAACCCATACCGACGCAAGTTCTCATCGGTCAGTAACACTTTAACACATATCTCCGCGGCATCAATAGCCTTTAGAGTCTGACAAAATTAATCAAGAGACACGTCTCTATTTGGCCTTGGAATAACTGTAAGCGACATATGGCTGGTTAGAAACTCCATTGCAATGCATCAGAGCTCGATGAATGAAAAAAGAAACTTACCCCCGTCGTCCACCGACGATTGAACCCCTCGGGGCATCTAACAAAGAAATATTGCATTTTGAACTACGACAAGTTACTTTGCAAGCGTACAATGATTTTCTGGTTTCTTTGGGCTTCGATTATGATCAAGGAGGGACAGTCATCTCTCTTCTTGAATGCCAGAAAGTACCGCAACTCATCAAAACTTGGAGCGCGGTTGAATGCCCGCTTGAAAAGAATATGTAGGCAAGTCAAGATGGCATAGCCATTAGGATGAAGCTAAAATAGGGCAATACCCAAGTTCGAAAGGGGGCATGGCTTCATTCAAACACATGTAATGGTGGCAGGCGGTATACCCCAGGTAGGCATATGAGCGAATTCATATGTCTATGGCAGACGCGCATCCTCTTCTGGAATTCCGTGTTGCGCAAAGATGTTATGAAGAACTTTAGCAGAAACCACCGAAGAAGCTCTCCCAGGCGGATTAAGTAAAACTCTAAAGTTGGGAGGCGTTCGATCCACGATAGGTCCAACCAGGACCAAATGGCCGTACTGAGCTTCAGAAGTGGTAGAAGAAAGAGAGATGGATGATGACTCGGCTTCTGAGAGTGCTGGACTTCCCCCACTTGACTTACAACGCGTGGATGGCTGCTTTATTAATTCTAGATAACAGAACTCGCGTCCGAAACAGTTAGGTAAAATCTATCCTAAACTTAAAGTTTCCCCTACCACACTTTAATTCCGAAGAGACATAAATTCATGACTGGCACATCGGATTTTAAATGTGAACTGGGGCAAGTGCAGTGTGCTATCTATATGGGATAAGCTCGGTTCTCGAAATGCTACAAACGCTCTATCCCGTGTAGATAGTTCGCTCGCAGCAGAAGTAGAAAAGGACTTTCTTCATCTATTTTTTGTTTATACTCTCCTACACTTACCCGTTGTCGATCAAAGATGATAACCAATCCATTGTCTGAGGCGACGTGGAAAACCCTTCTCACTACAGGGACGCCGAGCGTGCAACAATCAAGCAAGATAAGTTCAAATTTTCTGGAAGAATCGGGATCGACTGGTGATATGTCGTGCAGTAACAGCTACGAAATTGGGGACATGTCAATTTTGGTTCAATAGACAAAGATAGAAAAATACGTCAAGCATTGGGCCAAAGCCCAAATGTCGTTCAGGGAAAAACTCAAGACTCGATTGGCTATCTTCACCCGTTAAACCGTAATCAACCCAAATTTCTAGTGACCAATATTGCAAATGCAAACTCGCCATCAAATCGTACACAAACATTGTAATTAGAAAACCAGTTAGAAAACCCACCTGAGAACGAATTATAAAACACGGGAAAGATCGAAGACTGAATTCAACGAACTATGAAATGGATCGGCGGCAAGCTAAAGGATGGATCGGTGGCGACTCAAGACGATGGCAAGCTAGGATTCCAAGCTAGGGTTTGGCTCAAAAACAACGGCGATGCTTCAAAGATGATGGCGTAAGTGAAGATCACAATGGAAGAGTGGAATCACCAAAGGTTGATGGATCGAAATGCTAGGAAGCCGTTGGATTGCAATGGAGCTTGGGTCGCACGAGGAAGTTGAAGCAGGTCAGCTTGAAAAGATGATAAGGTCGGTTCGAATAAGTGTTTAGGTCGGCTCAAGTCATAGATATAGGCGAGTAGAGGAACGCAGCAAAAATTGCTAAGTCATTAGGTCGCGAGCGATCCATCATGGATCGCTAGCGACCCCTCTTTCCAAAGTGAAAACTGTCCAAGTAGTCGTTCGCAAGCGACCCATACCACGCTAGCGACCCATAAGGTTGGGGCATATTTTTCTCAAACTCGAACTCCGACATCTACTGATCATCTCGAAGCATATCGAGAAACTACGTGAAGAAATTTGATCTGTTACGGCAAGCAATAGCAGTATTATTGAGACAACGACTGAGATCGACTAAACCAAGAGACTAGCATTCTTTCAACCCAATCAGCAGCTGAGCGCAAACAGCTAGTAAATTGTCATCAGAACGGAACAACATGCGACGAGACTACGCAAACAACGACGACACAAGACAATGGAAACATCCCAAACTCCAAGAAATATCCTAAGTGCTTAGATTGCCAGTGACCCATACCCTATGGATCGCTTGCAATCCATGCAAAATGAAGGGTCGCTCTATTGCATGGAAAAAGAGAAGGAAGGAAGAAGGATATTACAAAAATATGCTAAGTGTATGGGTCGCTAGCGACCCATACACCATGGATCGCTGCCGACCCATGCTTCTCTATGAGTCTTCAACGAGTCAACTAAGCAATGCAATGGCTAAAGAGTCAAGTTATTAGCTCGCGTACAAGCAAACTCTATGGGTCGCTAGCGACCCATGATTTTGGCTCGGATCGCGAGCTAAACCCTCCTAGGTCGTTATGTATCCATCTGTGAGAAGTTGATGAAGTGGCCTGGCCCAAAAGTCCTCCGATCTCTATAAATACCGTCCTACCTGCAACATAAATGGGATCTCCTCCGGACTGGTTGCTGAAGCTCTGCTAGAAACATTCTTCACTCTCTACCTCCCTCACAACAATCTCCAAAGGGATTCACTGTGATTCTCCAGTGGATTCCAACTCTGGGGATTCAATCTACTTAAAGATAATCAAACTCTTGTAATCAACCTCTTCCTATAACAGTAATCAGTCTATAATAAAACTATAACGTGGACGTAGGCTTCATTAATAGTCGAACCACTATAAAAATTCTCTGTCTTCTTTCCTTTACCGTTCTTTTTCTATATCTGTGGTCTGTGATATTGCTCTGTCAGAATAGGCCTGGTGCTTCCAAACTCAAACCAGGGTGTTGATCCATTTTCTGGGTTAATAGTATCATATAGTACCCTAATTGAAATACCAGAATTAGAGCCATACCTTCCATGACCTTCCCTTTGCCTCTATCTTCGGTAGATGGTCCTTCCCTTGGTCACTTTAATGCATAAACCTACGCCTTAAGCTTTTAGCAATCCTTTTTCAAATGCCTTAGTTTGTCACACTTGAAGCATATAATCCTCATAAGACTCTTCATCACTGGACATTTGGTAGCGTAGCGTCCCTTCTATCTACCGTTGAAACAGATGACTTCTGTAGTAACTTCTCCACTCATTCCACTAGGCTCTCCCTTCTTGCCTTTGGTATAAGGAACAAACTTCTTCTTCATCTCAGCTTTGCGCTTTGTCTCTACCCTTGATATATCCTATCATATATTCTTGCCATATCAACAATAAATTCAAAAGGAGATGCACGGTGAGCCATCACCTAATGATCTAACCCTTGCTCCAAGCCCAAGATGAACTTCTCGTTCTTCTTCATTGGAGTGTCGATGATCTCTCTGCCATACTTAGCCAAAGAAATAAACTTCTGGAAATACCCTTCCACAGTAAGGTCTCCCAACTTCAAGCCTAAGAACTAATATAGTAACACACTTTACTGTGACTCGGGTATAAACTGTGCCTCAAATCTTTCTCTAAACTACACCCAAGTAATCCCTTTCTTGGGCAGTCCAGCAATTACTGTCTCCCACCAATCTAGCATATCTTCCTCTAGTTGTCTCGATGCCAACCTACTCTTCTGCACATCGTTCCACCCTAGGTCTCAAAATATCTATTTGTGGTTTCTTAGCCAGTTTAGTACTTCAACCGTGGGTCTCTCCTCGAAAACACTTTCCCTCATAAACTCATGTAGTCCTTACACACCTTTGGGAAATCCTCTCTTACCATAATGGGTCCTGGCTTAACCACTCCAAGCACATTCTCCCTTATCATCTGAGCCATGAATTCTCTAAATAAGGCATTCACATCCATGCTCACTGCATTTATTGGTTGTGCAGCTTCCACCCTTACTACTCTTAGGACTTCTCCCTTGCTTCCTTCATTGGTCAGCGGACTTTCTACATCTCTCCTTGCACTTACCCCACCTAATGCAATTCGCATATTCCTCAAATCTATCTTTCCTTTTCTATTAATCAAGTCTTCATCAGAAATAGAATGAAAGAGCGAAACAAAAATATAAGGGTAGATGTAATTTCTTATATATACACACACACACATCAGCTTACAAATACCTTATATAAACATATAGTAGCGCATCCCATCCCCAGGGTGTTCTTCTTATTCTAAGTTCTTACTCCTACTTCTAACTTTGATTTACTTAGATTAACCTAACCTTAAGCTCTAATACCAACTATAAGATCCCCACTAGGAGCCCAAAAATAAATGCCAATGATGATGCAGTTATCACTAGAATCATTTTCAAGCAACCAAGCGTGAGTTTTGTATATTCAAAATAGTCAAACTAAATAGAATAGTAAAATATTTCATTCCATCAAATTTTTCATAACATTTATTACGTACATTTTTAATGTTAACCCCAAATCGTACCCATGCAGGGGTTAAAATATAACATAAAAATACATAATAAAGTGTTGGGTCAACATATGAAGATGTCACCAAAACACTTATAACAGCGAAATTTGGATATATAAATATTTAGTCCTTCAGCTCCGTCTTCGGTCTCTGGCCTACGCTCAAAATAACCTACCTGTCCCACAAACTCAGCCCACTCAAATGAGTACCTGCGGGTTTATGGAGAAAAAAACGATAAAAACACGAATCAGACATGAAGTCTGGTGTGAATAATATTTACCTGAAAATACAACAAGAATACATAGTGCAACCACAACATTTAACACGGAACGTGATTCACCCTTACTACTTACAAACAGCATACATAATACTACACACAACAAAGGTCAAATTTACTTACCCTGAAAAATCCTAAAGTTATTCTTAATATAGTTACTGCTGCACTACTGCACAGTTCCCTCCTAGTCCAATACTGATCAAAGAGAAAAGCTAATGCTACATGGAATCCTCCTTTAGCAATATCCTTTAAATTCTTTCTTGGTTTTACCTGTACTTCACTAACCTTGGTCCCGGTAGTATTATTTTATTTGTTTATTGAATGGTAGACTACATAGAATCACTCCCCCATTGTATTTTTTGTTAGGTTTGGGCTACTATGCTACCCTACCCACAACCCATATTCTTATAAACTTATTTAGATCAAATCTGCTATGAAATAGCTACCCATAGATTCTTCCTTTTCTCACCTTCTATTTTATTCAATTAGACCTGGGACCACTATGAATCAGCCACCCACAGTCCCCTATCTATTGCTTATTCATTTATGTTTGACTTTCTATGAATCAACCACCCACACGTCTCGTTTAATTATTATTTAATTTTGGACTATAAAGAATCAGCCATATGTAGTCCCTTGCTGCATAGGATCAGCCCCCTACATTATTGTTTTTATTTTAATTTGAGGTTGCATAGAATCTGCCTCTTGCAAACCTCTAGAAATTGAATGCCTCTCCTCACCTAGAGTTTCTTCAGGTGCGCATTCGAGTTAGCATCCTTACTCGGTGTTAATAGCCCTTTCACTCCTTTAATTTCACTCATAATACTTCAGCATAGTACACCCTACCCTGATCCATGTGTGCGATACACTCTTTACTTATTGAGCGTGTTCTCTCCCAAATTACGGCGTAATATGACAGCACAATTTATCGTATTCTCTTCACCTGATTGCGATGCTACTTGTCTTTTGCAAATCAACAGCGTAGAACTACTTTTTCCAAAAAGTCCTTGGATTTCATTGGCAAATCACTACCCTACTACCCAATGCAGTTCTGCCTGAGACGTTTGGCTACCGCCTCCTTATCCCTGTACCATAAACTATCTGACATTTTTGACAAAGCACGTTGCGCCTTTACATGTGTCACCTCCAGATATGTTATCTTACCTTTTTCTAACATTTTCTATGTCCTTTATTTATCTTTTCAGCTATTTTTATGGATCTTGTCCCTTTGCTGTTATCCCGCCTTTTGGCAAGGCCATGACACCAAGGAATTGACCAGTAACCAATGACGGCCCGTCCTAGAGATCAGTTATACACAGGCTTACTATGGATATCGACGAATTTTGTCCGAGTCTGGATCAAGCCAAAATTGGTACGACATGACAAGCTAAGCCATGAGAGCCAACGTTCCAAATCTCAAGTCAATCCGAGTTCGTATGCTCAAGTTATGAACGATACAAAATTGGACGAAAATCAATCACCATTCGACTCGCTCCCTTCAACTCGCTCCACATCCCTCAGATGCCAACTTCGACTCACTTCACAACACTCATAAGCGACCACTTCGACTTGCTTCCTTTGACCCGCTTCGCAACCATCAGCAGTAATTGCTTCGACTCGCTTCGCAAATACTCAAAAGTGCCTACTTCGACTCGCTCCGTTTTCCTACTTCGACTCGTTCCGTTTTCCTACTTCGACTCGCTCTGTTTGCCTACCTCGACTAGCTTCGCCTTCTCCGCTTCGACTCCAACACAGAATCATTCTTCGACTCGCTTCTCTACGACTCCATCAGAGAACCACGCTCCGACTCGATCTACTTCACATCCACATAACAGAGCATGGAAATCGAGGCAAACAAAAGCATAGTCATCGATACGAGCGAAGGGACTCGCATCGATACGAACTGGGCTGATTCGTAACCGAGTCGAACAGAGCGAGTCGAACCAAACAGCCCACCGAAAACCCCATTTCGTATCGATCATATCTCCCAATCTACAAGTCCAAATGCTATGAATTTTTCACAGAAGACTACGTGCATGCTAAAGAATGTCCACGCCAAATTTCGACTCTGTTGGATGAAATCTTGATCGAGTAGAAATCTGTCTGTGTCGATCACGGATCGGACCGAAACTTCACGGGCTTAGGCATGCGGGCCTGGTCAAGTGCCAGAGAGGGTCTCCCGAGATCTGAGCGAAATATTAGCCACCTACACATATAAATAGACCCCCAAAGCCAACAGAAAAGGGGTTCTTCTTCCTCTTTGAGATCTCCAACGCCCGGACTCCGCCAAATCCAGATCTAAACTCAATTGTTGCTACTACCAACGAAATTCATTGCTGCAAATCATAATTTCTTGCTGTAAATCATTGAATTCACTTGTAAACCCAAAAGAAAGATCAATAAAGCAAACTACTTCATAGTGGACGTAGGCGAAACGCCGAACCACTCTAAATTCTTGTGTCTCCTTGCACTTTAATTATTCTCATTTCCGAAATTTGGAGTTTTTGTTAGATAATTCCTCTTTTTACGTTTAATTTCTTCACTTTATCTCTTTAAAGACTTCCGAAAAGTGTTGTGCCCAATTTTGGTACAAACACTTTGGTGCTTTCATTGAGAAAAAACCCAATTTCCTCCTGCTCTTTGGATCTCCTATCTATATTGGATTGCATAAATCTAAGAAGAAGATCCAGATCTAGAACTTTGAAGCCCTTCCATTCTATTCAGATTTGCAATCAGATCTAGGAAAGGACTTCATCAATTCATTATGGTGAGCACACGTACCACTTCTATAGCTGCTGACCAAGGAGCACGGGATCGACAGAATCCCGTGCAATCACCTCCATAAAACCAAAATGCTGCAGGACCTTCAGATCCATCAGTTCCAATCACTAGACAAGAATTCCAGACATTGCTTCAAGAGTTGACCCAAAGTCGACATCAGCTAACTGAAAAACTATGCGCCAACACGTAGTTGACTAACCAGCTAAATCGCCAAAGGCGAAGAAGATCCAGAAGAGACCAAGGTTCTCACTCTTCCACGGAAAGTTCAGCCTCCTTCGATGGCCAAACCAGATCCACATGTCCACGGCTAGGTGTAAGCTACACCCAAGCCACGGGACACCAACCTGCTTCGAACCATGGGCAACCTAGAGCCGGACCATCCACTAGTCTCCGCACAGAACCTTCAACTCGAGGAGGAGCTGCTCCTTATCATGTTACCGGCAAAATTGCTACTACCACCACTACCGAACGGGGAGGTGATGCTAGAAACCAAGCTGATCCTCAAAGTAGCCGACGAGAGCAGACTCCTGAGCCTTATGTCCCTGAGGATGTTGAACCAAGGAGGAGAGGCACGGACCGTCGACCACGTCTGGTCCAGACTCGCGCTGTGGAACCCGACCACAACTTGGCACAACATGCTCCAAGTACTTGAGTGCAGTATATACCAGCAATGATCCGCCAAATGATCCGTGAAAGTCAGGGTCTCTCTAATGACGACTGGGGAATCTCCCGGAGTCATACCCCTTTCACCGATGATGTTTTATATGCTGAACCACCTCGGCACTTCAGGATGCCAGCTTTGCCAGTTTATGAAGGAAGTTCTGATCCCAATCAACACGTCTTGAAATACGAATGGCTGATGAATGATGCTAAAGCTGATGACGCAGTAAAGTGCCGTAGTTTCCCCATTCCCCTAGGGGGCATCGCTACCATGTGGTTCACTCGTTTTCCACCTCGATCCATCTCTAACTTTGACCAGATGGCCACCAAGTTCGTCAAACAATTCTGTATGCACGTGGCGAGGCCTAAGGACGTTAACACTTTGTCTATTGTTACACAAGCTCCTGGAGAAACACTTAGACGTTACTTGAAGCGATTCCATGCTGCGTGTGCAGAAATAAGCAATCCTAATGATAACTCTATCCTGATGGCACTGACTAAGGGGATTGATGCTGATTCCGAGTTCGGAAATTGGTTAGCGGGGAAACCACCTACGTCATTGGACCGTTTCTATTCCAAAGTAGCCCAATTCCTGAGAAGGGAGGATTCGAAACAGTCTAGGAAGCAGGATGACGCAGGGCCAAACATCGAAGGCTTCCAAAGTAACGTCGCTGTTAAACAATCTGGAGACAGTTCTGGAAAAATTCAGTTGAACGTACAAAATAAACAGAATCAGCAAAGGGACAGTGGGAATCAGAACAAAAAACGCGATCAGAATCGTGGTCCACGACGGAGAGCTTCCATGTAGGATAATTACACTCCATTGAACACGTCATTGGAAAATGTGTATTTGCAGACCTGCAATACCATGTAGTACAAGAAACCTGCCCCAAGACCGCCAACTGAAAGACAAATCCAAACAGGAAAATTCTGTAGATTCCATGAGAGTTATGGCCACAACACCAATGAGTGTCGTCACTTACAAGACCTCATTGAAAAGCCGATATGTGAGCGGAAGCTGGATCACTATGTGCGAGTGCCGCAGTCTGGTGGTGCGGGCCCATCAAATCAGAATCGTGCGCCGAATCAGGAAGGACAGGAGGAACCCGCTTGTACAAGCAAGAGGTTGGTTATCAATACGATAAGTGGTGGCCCTCACCCAACAGATCGAAGCTGGAAGGAAATGGAGTCGTATGCCAGCTCTATCAGGCATGCAGACTTCGAGTGTTGTAGTAACTTTGATGAAGGAGCTCCGGCCAAGCAACAGAAGACGATAACAGATGACATCGTGTTCAGGAACAGAGACGCTGATAAAGTCGAAGCCCCCACTATTGACCCACTGGTCATCTCAGCACAAGTAGGTCCCGCTTGGATGAAGAGGATCTTAGTTGACAGTGGGAGCTCTGTGAATATTTTGTTCAAACGAGCTTATGATCAAATGAAAATGGAAGCCACGGACTTGAAGCCTTGTCAATCCCGAGTCCATGGCTTCAACAAAAGTGCAACTATGCCCACCGGAATGGTGGAACTGCCAGTAGAGTTGGGAGTTGGAGAACGTCGGAGAGTACGGATGTTGTAGTTCATTGTTTTGGACATAGACTCCCCTTACAATGCTTTCTTGGGCCGACCGGCCCTCGTTGAATTCAGGATAGCCATCGCCCCATGGTGTTTGACCTTAAAGTTTCCCACTGATCATGGAATAGGAATCATTCATGGAGACCAGGCTGCTGCCAGAGCCTGCTATGTTGCTGAGTTGCGGGAGGTGCAGCAAAAGGAAAAAGGAAAGGTCGTGGAGGAATCTCTCTGCGTTCGTTCTACCGATGATTGACAATTAACGCACGGGCCTGGGCTTGGGCACCCCAGCCAATTCCTCAAGGATCTTGACTCGAGAGAAATGGAAGACGAAGGAGAATCCAAAGAAAGTCAAGCATCCCCGGCCGAACTGGCGATTGATGTCCTAATTGACAATAACGATGATTCAAAAATGATAAAGATTGGATCTCAGCTAAACCAGCAAACTCAGGAGGAATTGGTTGAATTTCTATGGGCAAATCTTGACGTATTTGCCTGGACATATTCTGATATGTGTGGGATCTCGCCGGACAACGCGAGCCACACGCCGAATATTGACCCGCGGCATGTCCCGGTCAAGCAGAAAAGGCGTGGTATGGATCTAGAGAGATCTGCCGCCCTAAAGAAGAAGTATAAAAACTTGAGGCGAACGGATTCATTCGAGATGCGTTATATCCTGAATGGGTGTCGAATCTCATGCTCGTCCGAAAACCGAATGGAAAGTGGAGAACATGTGTCAATTATTCCGATCTGAATAAAGCATGTCCCAAAGACAGTTTCCCACTTTCCAGAATTATTCAGCTAGTAGATTCGACAGCTGGGCATGAACTCTTATCCTTCATGGACGCGTACTCTGGCTACAATCAGATACCGATGCATTTACCCAATCAAGAACATACCAGCTTTGTGACCAACCTGGGACTTTACTGCTATAAGGTTATCCCATTCGGACTCAAGAACACCGGAGCTACTTATCAACGATTGGTCAATCGGATGTTTGCCAATCAAATCGAGAAAACCATGGTAGTGTATGTAGACGACATGCTTGTGAAGTCACGACTCTCCACTGACCATGTTAAAGACCTGGATACTATGTTCAACATACTTCGAGAATACAAAATGAAGCTCAACCCACTGAAATGTCACTTTGGAGTTGCATCCGGAAAGTTCCTTGGGTTCATCGTTAACGCCCGGGGAATCGAAGCCAATCCCAAAAAGATTTGGGCAATCAGAAATCTTGAAACTCCCAAAACTATAAAGCAAGTCCAGAGTCTCAATGGAAAGGTAGCGACATTGAGCAGGTTCATTTCAAAGTCCACTGACAAATGCATTCCCTTCTTCGATCTGATCCAAAAAGGGAAACAAAACTTTGAATGGACCACGGAGTATGAAGGCGCTTTCCAAGCACTAGTTCAACATCTATCCACACCACCAATACTGTCAAAGCCTATTGATCATGAGAAGTTGTATGCATACTTGGTGATATCAGAAAACGCTATCAGCGCCGCCTTGGTTCGAGAAGAAGACGGGATATAGAAGCCAGTGTACTACGTCAGCAAACGATTGACTGGGGCTGAAAGGAACTATCCAAAGCTAGAAAAGTTGGCTTATTGCCTTGTAATCGCATCAAGAAAACTCCGACCATATTTCCAAGCACATCCCATTGTTCTTTACACCGACCAGCCATTACGACTGGTCCTTTCGCGGCCTGAGACGTCTGGTAGGCTACTCAAGTGGAACATCGAACTGAGTCAGTTTTGATATTGCTTACACTCCAAGACGAGCAATCCAAGGACAAGTCCTCACTAATTTCATAGTTGAATTTACCATTCAAGAGGACTTGCCCGAAACCAGTAAATCCCCCGAATACGTCTGGAAGCTGTATACAGATGGTGCATCAAACGACCGATGTTCGGGCGCTGGTGTCGTACTCGAAACCCCCGAAGGCCGATCCATATGCTATGCTGTGAAATTTGATTTTCATGCGACTAATAATGAAGCTGAATACGAAGCCCTCTTAGCTGGCTTGAAACTCACCAAAGATCTGAAAATTATCGCTGTGGAAATTTATTGTGATTCACAATTGGTCGTGTGTTAAGTACGGGGAGAGTATCAGGCAAGAGATCGAAGGTTGGCTGCTTACTTAGCTCGAGTTCAGGAAGCATTGAATCAGTTCGATTACTATGCCATCTATTGCATACCTCGGGAGCGCAACCAAAAAGCCGACTCATTGGCAAAGCTAGCCAGCACAGGTGAAGCTCAACAAATGGGACTCGTTCCCATAGAAAAGCTATCTTCCCCAAGTATCGACCGGACAGAAATAAACCGGGTATGCGAAACCGTTCCCGAAAAGGATTCATGGATGACCCCACTCATAAATTACATTGAGCATGGAACCCTGCCAGATCGTAGGAGTGAAAAGAGACAAGTCCTTCGGAAGGCCTCATGATTTACCATCCAGAATGGACTCATGTACAGAAGAGGGTACTCAGTTCCCTTACTCCGGTGTATCGCTCACGATGAAATTAAACGAGTTTTGCGCGATGTGCACGAGGGAGAATGTGGCGATCACACCGGGGGGCAAGCACTTGCCAAGAAAATACTTCGCTACGGATATTATTGGCCTACCGTGAATCGTGATGCGATGGACTATGCAAAGAAATGTGACATGTGCTAGAAATATGCCCGAATACCTAGAGCTCCTCCTACCGAGATAACTCAAATGGTCAGCCCATGGTCGTTCGCAATGTGGGGCATCGACATCATCAGTGCTCTACCTCTAGAAAAAGGTGGTGCGAAGTACGCCATCGTCGCAGTTGATTACTTTACAAAGTGGGCTGAAGCCGAAGCTCTCGCTACCATTACAACAAAGAAAGTAATCAACTTTGTGGTTCTTAACATCATCTGTCGATTTGGTCTCCCACACACCATTATTACGGACAATGGAACCCAATTCGACAGTGCTGAATTCGAAGATTTCTACAAACGATTTCACATCCAAAAGAAATTCTCCGCAGTTGCACACCCTCAGGCAAACGGACAGGTCGAAGCAGTTAATAAAGTTATAAAATCCATCCTGAAAAAACGATTGGAAAAGGTCGGGGGCAAGTGGGTCGATGAACTTCCTATGGCTCTATAGGCTTACCGAACAACCCACAAGACCGCGACCGGCCACACTCCATTCTCTACGGTTCAGAGGCCGTTATTCCAGTCGAGCTAGAAGTACCTTCTCATCGTGTGACGTACTATGATCCAAAGGCAAATGCTATATTACTTGCTGAATCTCTCGATCTACTAGATGAGAAGCGTGAAGAAGATGATTTGAGGGCAGTTGCACATCGAAGTCGAGTCGCCTGATTGTACAACGCCAAGGTCCGTCCGCGAACCTTCGAACTAGGCGATCTCGTCTTAAAAAGAATCTATCCGGGTCCTTCGCATATGAAGCCGACATGGGAAGGACCGTATGTTATTGAACGAAGGCTCGGAGATGGCACATTCAAGTTATCGACCGTCGACGGTTTTACCCTGCCAAGAACTTGGAATAGCGAGAGCCTTCGCCGCTATTACACCTCACAGGCTATCTTTACCCATTTAGTTTACTTTCCTTTTTTTGCAATTTGTTTCTGCATTTCGAAATTAGAACTTGTAATAAGGCAACTGACTTTGCCATACTTTCTTATTTCAGCAATAAAATGCAATCTCTTCGAGCCAGAGCTGTGATTTACTTGAAATGCTTCATATGACCATCACTATGCACGAAGAGCTAAGTTTCACCATAACGGTGGAATTTATTCAAATAGAGAGTGACTGCGGTGCAACCAATCACTCGCTAAGTGAAACCTGAGCTCGGGGACAAGCCATCACGTCAAAGTTGAAAAAAGGATTGATACACGACAATCCTTCATCAACTTCGAACTCCCAGAGTGTGAGTCGGAGTATAAACATCAACTCCGTATTCCGAGAGTGCGAAGCGGAGTATAAACATCAACTCCGACCTCCCAGAGCGCGAGTTGGAGTATAAACATCAACTCCAAATTCCCAGAGCACGAATTGGAGTATAAACATCAACTTCGTATTTCCAAAGTGCGAAGCGGAGTATAAACATCAACTACGTATTCCCAGAGTGCGAAGCGGAGTATAAACATCAACTCCGAACTCCCAGAGGGCGAGTCGGAGTATAAACATCAACTCTGACCTCCTAGAGCGCGAGTTGGAGTATAAACATCAACTCCAAATTCCCAGAGCGCGAATTGGAGTATAAACATCAACTCCGTATTCCCAGAGTGCGAAGCGGAGTATAAACATCAACTCCAAACTACCAGAGCGCGAGTCGGAGTATAAACATCAACTCCAAATTCCCAGAGCGCGAATTGGAGTATAAACATCAACTCCGTATTCCCAGAGTGCGAAGCGGAGTATAAACATCAACTCCGAACTCCTAGAGTGCAAGTCGGAGTATAAACATCAACTCCGTATTCCCAGAGTGCGAAGCGGAGTATAAACATCGACCCCGAACTCCCAGAGTGCGAGTCGGAGTATAAACATCAACTCTGTATTCCCACAGTGCGAAGCGGAGTATAAACATCAACTTCGAGTTCCCAGAATGCGGAACGGAGCGTAAACGGCAACTTTAAGTTCCCGAAGCATGAATCGAAGTATAATTATCAACTCCAAACTCCCGAAGCGCGAGTCGGAGTACAAATGCCAGTTCCAAATCCCTAGATCGCAGGCATATGATTGAAACTTAAGCCGGCGTAACTAACTGCCGGTAAACGAATGGAAATCCCCGGAGTGTGGATATGATCATCGACAATCAAATGAGCATGGATGAACTACTCAATCTCCGCTTGCCTCAGACATCCGTTCGGTGGCACTAGACTTGACATGTTATATGTAAGAAACGATCGTCGACTGATGATCTACAACTCACCACCAAGACTGGGGGGGCAAGAGTTAAGCATCAACCATCGACTGAAACAATGCGATGTCAAAATTCAACTCGCTTCCCGGTCGCAAACCATGTCCACAGTTTCCGAACTTGGCAAACAAAAAACAAACTTCATTCGGAGGCTAAAACTTCATAAGTGAATTTCAGATATTGAAACACTTAGGCAAATACACAATGACAGAAAAGAAGCCAAAAAAGAGAAGTTTCATTTCTATTGTTTATAAAAGAAGTTCTTGTACAAGTTTCCAAAATTCCTACTAGCAGGAGCCGAACCCGCATCTATACACGGCCAACAAAATGAAAGTCAAAATACATCGGGGAAGCATGTTTAATCTTTCTTCTTCCTTGGCTTCCTCTTCGGTGTAGAACCGCTGGAGCCACCGCTAATCTTCCTCTTCGAGCCTTTGCTTTTCGGCGGTTGGTCTACAGGCGAGGGCATTATATCAACATCCTCCTCCGAACTCGAGTGGATAGGAATGCTCCCTGCAGGCGGAGTCGGAGGAACGGGATCAAGTACAGGAGGTGGAATGGGCACGCTGGTGATGAAAACAGTACCACCAGGAGATAGCATTCTGAGCGGAGCAGGTCCTGGTGCTGCCATCCCACCTCCAAAACTGCCACCATGCGCTGCAGCATCCATTTCAGCGGCAGTTTGTGCCAAGATTTCCTCTTCAGTACCCAAACGAGCCTCGCTAGGAGCGTCCGTAGTCGGCATCGAAGAGCTTGTGGCTGAAACTCCTCCGCCCATGATGAATGATAAGTAAGCTAAAGGATCGCCATGATGGCGAAAGAGTTCTTCCATCAACTGTTCATCGAACACAAGTGTGCCTCCCTGAACATCGTCGGGTGGAGCAGCTGCACTCACGGTGATTGCTTCGGTCACGATAGCCTCCTGCGTTTGATATAATTCTTAAGTAGTAGGAGGCATGGCCAGTGCGGCATCAATCACTGGACAAAGAATGAGAAAACTGTTAGAACTTAATTCGATCAAGGATTTCGACTTAAGAAAGATATGTGGAATGTTCAGAATAACTTCCTCAGTTTGACTCGTAAATGGTAGAGCGACATCAGTGACTTGCGCTGCAGCCGAAGACATCTGTGGTTGATCTGGATTATAAGCAGGGACGGCCTGGGGATCAGCCGCAGACGAGTATTCGGGCTGGATTGACATGGGAACTTCAAGACTTGCTTCATGGTGGTCAACTCTAGAACCCTCTCCCAGTTCAAAAGCTGGGCGCCAAGTTTTTCCTTCTCGCGCAGAATCATCGACTCATTGAGAATCCTCTTTTCATCATCAGTCAGAATGCAATTCTCGAGTTCGAATTCATCCACGGACTCGCCCTGATGCGCCACTTTCTCCTCCTCGACCAGTCGACCCCATGCATTATAGAGATGCGTCAGAAAATCATCGAGTCAGGCTAGACCCCTGTGCCTCAATACATTAGCGTTGTAGACAACAAGAAGGTCTTCGATGTCAGCCTCTAGCCTGGACTCGGCCGACTTCACTTTTTCCTCCACCTCAGCCTCCACCTTCTAGACCTTAGCCACAGCCGCATCCCGTTCACCCCTGAGCAGAACAGCTTTTTTGCATGCCTCCTGGGCTGCGTTGTTCGCGTCATCTTTCTCCTTGGCCATATCAGCAAATTTGGCCTTGAGTTCATTAAGCTCCTTGACCGCCGCGTCCCGCTCGACAATGACTTTGGTGTTCCGGTGGCCCATCTCCTCCACCAGGGCAACGTGAGTCTGTCTCAACCTTTCCATCTCCGCCTTCGCTTCGTCAGCCCTTTTAACGGCCTCAATCTCAGATTTCCGAGAAGACTCGTACTCAGCGGAGAGTACCTGAATAATCCGATCCCTTTTTGCAAGCTCGGTCTCCATCTTCTCGAGCGCTTTGGCTCGCTCAAAGGCCACTTTGGAAGCTTTTTCACCGGCCTTTGCCCACTCTCGGTACTGGGTATATATGTCGTGAACGAAATCATGCATCGTGCCTTCTACCCCTGATGAAATTCTCTTTAAGTGACGAGGGAAGACATAACCGTCGAAGCAGATATTCGGAAAATCCTTTTTCATCTGAGCCAATTTAAGGGCCCCTTCTCATGTGGGGTCAGCTGGGGCCTGCTGTGTAATCATGGAGGCCGTGTCTCGACTCTCTAAAGATGAGTTTCGGACCTAGAAGCGTGAGAAGACGGCCTGTGACGAGGAGGCTCTAGTGGATTTGAAGTTTGAACAGGAGGAGGAGACGGAAGTCTAGGAGGAGGAGAGCGTGATCTGGATCGATGTCTATACTCTCTGCCACGCCCATACCTGTCCTAGTTAGAGTATTCGCGATCACGATCTCTATCTGAATCCCTCCTGCGGGAATCATAGTAACTAGAAGCTTTTCGGGCTGAACGGAGATTCCCGAGCATCGATCCCCTTCCAAACATTGTACCTGAAAATGATAAATGAAGAAAGAGTTAGTAACTTCCTGAGTTGGACGAAGTACAGTTGTGAATCATGTAGTGTAGTGAAGTGTATGCATGTGCAATCCCCCGACCAACCGGAAATGTCGGCCGCACTTGTAGCAAGCGACCCGCTCAGTTCAAAAGCACTATCAAGCCCTTTCGTCCCGGCGTCGTGTGGAGACGACACAAAATCCGGGATCGGAATATCAGGGAGCCCTGCAAAAGGACTCTCCACTTGCGGTGGAGGAGCCTCGGAAATTCTAATCCCCTGGAAAGGTAAAGACACGACCACGGATTTAAATCTCTTAGATATAAGGCGTTTGTGAGCAGCGGCCTTGCCTTTTCTTCTTCCTCCTGAACCCAGGACATCGGCAGAAGGCCCAGCTGGGAGCTCGGTATCGGTAGGCGTTCTTTCCGGATCAACTTCTTCGGCGATCACGACTGCGAGCGCTTTGCGCTTCACCCGTTTCTTCGAGACTACTCTATGTATGCCATCCAGATGTATACTCTGTCTTCGTTCTATCAACCCGACAGCCCTCAAATTCCTGTCGGTCAGGACTAAGTCTATGTGCCTCTCTTCGCCCGAAAACGCTTAAAGAATCCGAACGAGCTCTCTGAAGTATGCGCCATCGGGGCGAGAGATTGCGGCTATAGGAAAGGAAATTTATGTCAGTTTTGAAGTCAGTTACTAGTATCTCAATGATTAGAGAGAAAAATGGCAACACATACGTCTATCCAACCACCGCCCAGCAAATCTAGGGGGGCACCGAACGTAGAACCATTCAGTTTTATAGTAACTTAGCCTTCCCCAGGAGCCCAGTACAATGTGGCAGATTCTGACCGCCTCCAGGAAGGTGAAAGAAGGGCTGTCTCCATGGCTCTTGACGTTGAATAAATATCTGATTTCGATCGGCTTCGGGGGTCGAAAGAGGATCTCCATAAATAGGACAAAGGTGTTGTTCAACAAGGCATACCCGTTGGGATGTAGCTGAGATGGGACTATGCCAAGAAACGATAACATCTCCCTTATATATTCATTGAAGGGAGGAAATGTCCCCGCTGTGCAAGCGTGACGGTTTAAAGCAGTAAACCCCTCCGGGGGATCGTGTGGCCTGTCAGTTGGCCCAGAAAGTAGCACGTCGTCAATCGACAAAACATGCCTTAAGCAAATCCGTCCTAGCATGTCTTTGGAGATACCCGATGGCACGGAATCTGGTGGATTGAGAATAAACCGAGCACCCGGATGCTCATGCGGAGCTGGCTCTATAACTTCGGCTTCAATAACCGGTATCTCTATGGTTGGAGGAATAGAACTTGGGATTTCCGACTGCTGAGAACTTGAAGGGTCCATGACTAGCTAGCTTATAAAAAATCATTGTTAAACTGACAAATAACACTCGTGCATACTCCAGTGTAAAGTGTGTGAGTGTGTTGTGCAGTGCAGTACTGTATATTATTTGAGAAGATCAACAAGATTGAAGGAAGCGTATAAGCGACGAGACTTCGGAATTCGGTCGGAAGGACCGTCATCGCTGACCGTCACAACCATACCATCCAACTATTGACCATCATTTCAAGTCAAAGTTTGTTGTCATTTTTATAAGTTGCAGTTTCATCGACGAGCTTCGATGGGAAATCAGGTATGCAGTGAAACGGTTAAGTCCAGTTCTGCAAATTTGAAGCTCGTTGGAGGCAATTGTTCAAGTGTGTTAGAAGTTTCAAACTTTTTGGTAATCAAATTTGTATCGCTCGCGAGAGCCGTGTTCGCATCAATGAGCTATGGTCGTGTGCACATGAGTCAGACTCGGTCAGAAGGTTGACATGAAAGTTCGACTCGAACTAGAGGGCTTGATTCGAAATCCCCAGTTCGACTCGCTCCCTACGGCCATCGGGTTCGACTCGGTCCCAAGACCACGCATTTCGACTCGCTCCTAGGACCATACAGTTCGACTCGCTCCCTAAGACCATCGAGTTCGACTCGGTCCCAAGACCATGCATTTTGACTCGCTCTCTGACCACACAGTTCAACTCGCTCCCAAGACTGCACCCTTCGACTCGATCGAATACCACCCTTTTCGACTCAATCCAAGGCCATCGTTTCGAGTCCATCAGGCGCGACCCCTTCGTATCGATCCATGAATTCAAAGAACTCGATTCGATGCGAAGCTCCACCATCGATCGATAGAAGACCTTCGCCTCATCATCTCGAAACCCATATTCCAGAGCGACACGAAGCTGAGGCCAAAGAGCTTTTGATCGACCACGACTCTGATTGATTTGATAGGAAACCCGAGCCTCATCGTTTACGCGTGGATTCGATTATTGGATTACCTAGATCTGTCAGTTAGTTCAAATGATTGAAGATAGGAATCGGTTCGAAGGCAGGATTGTTTCGTTCGTTCTTCTCAAGTTTCTGAGCGATACGAAGAAAAGGAAGGAAAACGAAAGGTAAAAAAGTGAAAAACGGCTAAGTACGGAGTATTTATACGGACTTGGAAACAAAGGTAATAAACGCTTCGTATCCCAATGGATTCGAACGCACGTTTCGACTCCCTCTCCAGTGTGTCAATACGAAGCTCTCCTTCGTATCGCTTGCCTTCGACTCCATCCCCGTGTCCAGTTCGACTCCATCAATACGAGACCACCCTTTGTATCGATAACCCATTTCGACTCCGACTCCTATGCAGCTCGAACCCCAGATCGAGTCGAACAAGCAGTTCGAATCCATCACGGAATCTACATCGGCTCGCTCCACTTCGACTCGCTCAGTTCGCGTCCATCATCGAGTCGAACAAGCACTTCGCATCCATCAATCCAAAGAGAATCATCTTCGATGTTTCAACCCTTCACATCGATTCAGGAGAGGATCGTTACGAAGGAACGTTCAAAAGCAACCATCGAGCATTGTTACAACGAATTTCACATCGGTTCAGGAGAGGATCGATACGTAATTCAAAAGTAAAAAAACTGACAACGATTCGCGGACATACAAACATAAACGAGAGTCAGGTTAACATACATGCATGAATGTCGGACTAATATTCAATATTCCAGATTTTCAGGAATTAGAAACTCATCCGATAACGATTACAACAACAAACGGGTAATCACTAGCATACAACAATCAGTTGCAACAATACATGGTATAGCAGTCGACAGTCAACAGTTTACATCATCAAGAAGAACGGTCAAAGGTTACAGCTTTCATCGAAAAGAAAATAACTATTCAGAGTAGATGGCAGCATTTCAAAGCACATCATGTTTCCACAAGACGTACTTTGGGGGGCAAATGTTATCCCGCCTTTTTAAAGCATTTCAAAGCATTTCAAAGCACATCATGCTTCCTTCGACCCGCTTCGCAACCATCAGCAGTAATTGCTTCGACTCGCTGCGCAAATACTCAAAAGTGCCTACTTTGACTTGCTCCGTTTTCCTACTTCGACTCGCTCGGTTTGCCTACTTCGACTCGCTCCGTTTGCCTACCTCGACTCGCTTCACCTTCTCCGCTTCAACTCCAACACAGAATCACTCTTCGACTCGCTCCTCTACGACTCCATCAGAGAACCACGCTCCGACTCGATCTACTTCACATCCACATAACAGAGCATGGCAATCGAGGCAAACAAAAGCATAGTCATCGATACGAGCGAAGGGATTCGCATCGATACAAACTGGGCTGATTCGTAACCAAGTTAAACAGAGCGAGTCGAACCAAACAGCCCACCGAAAACCCCATTTCATATCGATCATATCTCCCAATCTACAAGTCCAAATGCTATGAAACTTTCACAGAAGACTACGTGCATGCTAAAGAATGTCCACGACAAATTTCGACTCCATTGGATGAAACCTTGATCGAGTCGAAATCTGTCCGTGTTGATCACGGATCGGACTGAAACTTCACGGGCTTGGGCGTGCGGGCCTGGTCACGTGCCAGAGAGGGTCTCCCGAGATCTGAGCGAAATATCAGCCTCCTACACCTATAAATAGACCCCCAAAGCCAACGGAAATGAGGTTCTTCTTCCTCTTTGAGATCTCCAATGCCCGGACTCCGCCAGATCCAGATCTAAACTCAATTGCTGCTGCTACCAACGAAATTCATTGCTGCAAATCATAATTGCGTGTTGTAAATCATTGAATTCACTTGTAAACCCAAAAGAAAGATCAATAAAGCAAACTACTTCATAGTGGACGTAGGCGAAACACCGAACCACTCTAAATTCTTGTGTCTCCTTGCACTTTAATTATTCTCATTTCCGAAATTTGGAGTTTTTGTTAGATAATTTCTCTTTTTACATTTAATTTCTTCACTTTATCTCTTCAAAGACTTCCGAAGAGTGTTGTGCCCAATTTTGGTATAAACATTAACATTATTTTTTTAATACATATGTCATTTCCCTCAACACTCGGCACAGATCCCCTTTTTACCGGTGTAGTCCTTCATTGGTTCTAGCTTATTTTACATATAGAAAGTCTTACAAAAATTTCATAAAATTCATGAATAATTCTTTTAGCCCTACCTTGTCATTCATTTGAATTACGGGTTATATTCCTTGTATATTTTCTAAACATTATCTTCCATAATAATTTTATTTCTAAGCTATGAGCCTCTCAAATTACTAGCCTATCTTTCGAACAATGGCTAGAAAATCATATCAAGTTTTTACTTGGACATAAAGCTATATGAACACTAACAAATAACATAATATGAATCAGCCAAGTTGAAACTGGATAAAAAGGTTAAGTATTACTAACCTAAATTTTTAAGAAATCTTATTTAGATCTTCTTCTCTTTTCCTTAGCTTGTATTTGCTTTATTTACTCTTCATTCCCATTTCTCTAAGCCGCCACGATTAACGTATCTTTTGAGCTTTTTTTACTTTTAGTATAATGGAATGAATAAATAGAAAAGAGTCATGTTTATTGTCCCACAATTGTTTAGGCTTCGACCTATGTAATCCTTTTCATTAATTCATTACCCTCTTTTTATTTTCATATTTAGCCTCTCTTTCCCTTTTAATTAATTAATTTAATGAATCGTAAATTACGGGTTGTTACAGATTGTTCGAGAAAGGACTTCTAGACTAGTTTTGTAGCGATTTGGATAATCTTCTAAGTGGCGGGATACATGCTTAGGCAAGTGTCATGGTATACTTAGTATATTATCCTTATTAATAATGTACGGTTAAGGTGAGTTTGAACCTGAGCAAACCCAAGCATTTGTAGATCGTCATTTAGCGATGATTTAATTAATAGAGTTTTCTCCTTTGGAGAGTGAGTTCTATTCAAAAGGAAAGAAAAAATTGAGACTTAGTTCACTTGATTTATCCGAGAGTTTAGGGGCTTGATGATCTAGCATATCCATAAGTTTTCCTTTTCGTATGGGGAGGTGCGATAGTCTTTTATGTACTGTATTAATGAAAGAAGTTACGCCACTTACGCAAATTTTCCCACCTTGGAGTTCAAGCAGACTCAATGGAGTTTATATTAGGCATGCATGTTTCGATTATTGTTGGTCTCAGTGCATGTCTGTATAAACTCTTTGGTATGTTTCATTGTTTTGCATGCTTATTTTTATTTATTGTTGTTTGCTATTATTTGATTGTTTCTTGTTGTTGCTAGTTATTGTCTCTTGTTGCTTGCTATTGTTTCTTGTTGTTTGATGTTAAATAATTTTGATTTTTGTTGATTTATTGTTGTTGCTTGTTTTGTATGGTTAGTAGTTTGTAAGCTAGTTATTGTTTCTTATATGATAATTATAATTACCTGCTAAAGTATTAACTAGAAGAGATAGTGATAGCTATCAAAAATAGATCAGATGTCATTCATGCCCATTGTGGGGTCGTGAAAGGATCTGTACGAGTCAATTGCCTTTTTATGTGACTCAGAGTCGATGGTATATTTAGATACTGACTAGTTTTAGTTTACTCTCCAATAGTCATGTATGATTGTTGTAGTATCGGTTACCACACTTAATTATATATGTTCTAGTTTTGTGTTGTTGCATGAGAAATGGTTTTTTTAATTAGAGATGCTCGTTACATTGTTTGATATAGCATATTTATTTGAGATGATTGATAAATATGGTTTAGCATGCTTAAATCCATGATTTGATGTTGCAACTATGTTTAATCCTCTTATTGAGTATATGATTAGGTACAGAAGCAATTAAATGCTAATGTGATGCTTATTCGCTTATATTCACATCTAAATTGCATGGTCTTGTTGTGAAAGAGGTACGTAAGATTTATAGTATAGATGGTTTGCATATATATATATATATATATATATATCTGTGTGTGTGTGTGCGTGTGCGTGTGTGTGTGTGTGTGGGAGCGTGCACTTGTGTGTCCTTAGAAATGAGATGCCTCAGATATGAGATGTATATATGTTGTTTTGGAATTATTCGGAGCTAGATGTGCAAAGGAGGTTCTGTCGAATTTTTCCAAAACAAGAGGAGTTTTGGAATCCTAAAGGTTTGAATATAGATTCTATACTTTGGAAGTTCCCATAATGCTAACGACGTAAGGGAAAAACCGCTGAGATTGTCTAAAGAAGATGCTTGGAAATTTAGGGTTAGTCGGGTTGCATTGTCGTACTCATAGGAATTTTAGGGACGAAATATTTTAAAGGAGAGGTGAATGTAACAACCCGCATTTTTAACAATGGGTATTTAAATAATTAGTTTAAATAATGAATCATTAATTAATTAATGGTTCAAGATCAAACTTTTGGCATACAGTTGAATTGGGGATCAACCACTTCCATTGAGTCTGGATCGATGTTGCAAATCAAAATGAGTATAAATATCGCTATAGTTGGTGTCATGGTTTTTTTATGATTTACGTATTGTTATACATATTTTATAAAAAATACATGTGCGGTCGGTTCCAGTGGGATCTTAACTTACGACTTTTGATTCTGGGATGAAGACCTTATTATGAGGCGTACAGTTGAGGATTTCCTGGAGTCGGCCTATCCGATGGCCAAAACGACCTCGAAAAATATGAAATTACCATTCTAGAGCGCCTTCTTAAATGGCGATGAAATTTATACCATCAAGACTAGAAAAATGAGGTGATGTGCATCGACGAGTTTCATGACGATTCGAGGTACCATGTGATCGTACGAGCTCAAGACGTGTGATGATTTATTTGAGAAATAAAATAAAATATTTTTTTTATTATTTATATTCTCTCCCACTTAATACCTCCTCCTTTGGTAAATGAATAAAGGCTGCTCCTCCTCCTTCAATTTAATCAATAGCCACGATGGACGATGGGAATGGATTCGTTTTACTAGTGGAGAGGACGGCTTCACAACGGAGGTAGCATTGGTGTATGTGGTTTTGCTTACGGTGGTTGTCGCTTTGAGGATGACAACTAGGGTTCATCCTTGTAGGGGCTAGAGACGTAGTTAAACATAATAGAGTGTGGAAATGGACCTAAGAGACAAAGATGCCGAGATTGGCAGTCATTTGGTGTCGTGCGATCGTCATGGGTGGGCCGCAATTTTTTCCTGGACATGGAAATAAGGGGTGTCACGATTTTGTTTGGGGTTGCGGGCATGGAGATTCTAGCGTTGTTGGGTATGAGTCATGAAGAAATGAGCGTTGGCAGTGGTCGGAGCGGCTCCAACGGCCCATAACGGCAGTGGAGAAGGATGGTCGTGAGTGCTTGATGGGTATAGGAGTCGGGATTTTGAAAGGGGAGATGATTAATAAAGGTAACTGTGGATTAATCAATTAATTAAGTTAATTAATTAATTAATATTGAAATTCGTATTCTTATAGAACTCACATGTCTTTTATATGAGGTACAATCGAGATGTGGTCTTCATCTTGCACTTGTAGTGAGATTATCTACGTATGGTATAGGCTTGGACTGAGTTCGAACACTTGGGAATTTACAGTTCAGGTAAGCGGAATTATAATTCTGAATTTATATTTCAGTATAAATCCCCCAAAGTTATATATATTGAATAATATTACCTGGTCGAGGTAGAATAATATATATAGGTAATTATTCCCTTGTTTGATTGGTTTGATTTGAGTAGGTATCTGAAATAATTGATTAAGATCCTACATATTTATAATGTTCTATTCGTATTGAATAGAGTTAGATGGAGTTGTCATTAATTTATAACATGGTTGGGAATTAATTAAACTCTAATTTGTAGTTATATTAGTGATAGAAATATTATTATATTTTTTATTACTGATTTGAAGTTAGAAGAATGACCTTTAAAGTAAGCTGTATAGCTTAAACAATTATTTAGGCAAGTTAAACTTATATTAAAATGGTTTTGAAGTTTATCTGGCCTTGACATTGGTTTATTATAGTGTAAATGATAGTTAACTAACTAATGGATTTCTATAAATGTGATTTGAGAAATTAGCAATTACAAAAGAAGTATTATATTATTTAATAGGGTTCGATTAAGGTTATAAAATCCCGAATATTGCTATAACATGGCTTATTAACTTTGGACCCTAATAAATTGTAGCATCCCCTACTTCGAGACCCAAAATGTAAGTAATGCTGCAGTCATTATCAAAATCATTTTCCAACGACAAAGTGAATTCAGTATTATACTGCACAACATAAGTATACATAGCAGCTAAATAATTTATTTTTCATTACGTCAATTTGGATTACATAATTCATTACATCTGTTTTAATCTAAATCATTTCCACTTAGGGGTAAATAAAAATAAAACATGGATAGAGTAGTGTTGTGTCCGATATATGAAGATATCAACACAACATATAACCAGTTATAAATCCTAGTTTTACACAGCGGAATCTTAAAATAACTTTCATTAAACAACAAGCCTACTGCTTCGTCTTCCAAACCTTTATTAGTCCTTCGAAAGACACATGTCTAATTCATAAACTCAGCCTACTCGAATGAGTACCCGTGAGTGTATTGGAAATAATAAAAACACGGATCAAACATAAAGGCTGGTATGAGTAAAACATTTACCCTAAGCATCCATAGTGAGACCACGCCGCTAACACAGAACGGCTTTTCCCTTCACTTCAACATCAAAGTAATATGCATCACATCATACAACCAAGTATGATCATCGATTCATTATAGGTGCAAGATTTCTTCCATACATACATGACTAACCATTGTAATCTCATTTTAGATTGCCATGCAGGCCTAACTTTATCAATTAAACTTCCAGTTCTTAACACTTATGGGTTATTCATAGGTGTCGCATCTTTATTATAACCTAAATAGATAATTTGGCTACCTCAAAGGCCTTACATAGTTGGTGCTAATTTTCCTACCTTCCCAAAGCGCATCAGTCCTCGCATTAGAGAAACCTTTATAAATACATGATTGCCCACCTTGAACTCAAGCTATTTCCTTCGCTTGTCAACATAACTCTTCGGCCTCGATTGCGCTGCCTTCATTCTGGGGCAAGTCAACTCTACCTTCTCAGAAGCTTCTCTTACCAAATCGTGTCCTAACAGGAGTCTACCTACCATATCCAACAAACAAACATGTAGCTTACTAGGTCTACCATACAGCATCTCAAACAATGCCATCACAATACTTGATTGGTAACTATTACGGTAGGCAAACTCTACCCGATGCAAATGATCTTCCCAAGATCATCCAAAATCCAAAACACATGCTCTTAACAAATCCTCGAGTACACATTTCACCCTCTCGATTTGTCCATTAGTCTAAGGGTGGCAACCGTGCTCAAGTTCAACTCTATACCCAATGCACTATGCAAACTTCTCCTAAACTCACTAGTAAACAATGGGTCCCTATCACTAACAATACTACTCGGTATCCATGTAGTCTCACTACATTCATCATATATAGCTTCGCTAAGCTATTTACCATCATTGTCGACTTTACTGGGATAAAATGGGCACTCTTAGTTAGTTTATCGACTACCACCCAAATGCTATTATTTCTCATTCTCGACCTAGGCAATCCATCGACACGTAATCCCGTTTCCAAGTCGGTACTTCCAAAGGATGGAGTAAACTGCTTGGCTTCTGTTCATCGACGGAAATTATATCGGTTTAGAAAACTGTCGAGCGAATTTAAATTAAAAATAACCGCAAGCGCACGGTGTACGAATGTAGTATGTGGCGAATACGGGTCGATCCACAAGGAATTGATGTTTTTAAAAATCTATTCAATCAAATTAAACCAAAGTCGAGTGAAAGTTAAGCTAGAGAATTAGAGAATTAACTAACTAACTAAAAGAAAAGAAATGCAAATATAGGAGTTAAATGATAATTTAGAGAATAAATCCACTCTCTAGATTATGTAGTTCAACACATATGAAATCATAATATCTCTTTTATGGTCATTAGTGTAATTAGTTGATGTTCTTATCATAAGTATGGTATATTTGTGCTATTAATTAGCCCAATATAAACCATCAAACTATAACACAACCACTAATACACATTTAACTCTTATGAAATATGACAACAAAGTTGAAATAAAAATCTATTTTAAGCATAGCCTATTAACTATTGTTTAGAAATATAGGCTATCAAATTTCAATTTCAACATTCACTTCTTTGCCATAATCATATTTAGATGAAGAGGCAATTTGTGTTATGTTTGTTTAAGCATAGCCTATTTGTTATGAACAATATAGACTATCAAATTCAAAGCTAAACAACATCATTAAACCACTTCAAGTGTTTCCATTAAAGCACAAAAAGAGAGTATAAACATCAAAATGTTGAAGCTACATATTAGAGAGCTTCATTACCCCTAAATTGTAGGGATTAAGCTCTCATATTTGTCATTTTATTAACAAATGTAGCTTGCAACATTAAACTAAAAAGAAAGCAAAATGAAAAAAAGAAATATTCTACTTGCATAAAAGAAAAGAGATCTACACTACAACATGAAAGGAGATAAACAAGAAAAGGAAAATAACATGTATTAAATTGCATAAAAAAATTACATGAAAAGAAAATGGCTAAGTAGCCATGAAAAGAGAAAGAGAGCTTTCTTTTATTTTGAGCCTAAAACTAAACTAAAGAGAGACTAAGGGAGGGAGAGAGTTACATGAAGATATGGGGTATTTATACAAGTGTTAAACCCTAATTCATATTTTTGGGGAATGCCCAAAATACCCTTGTAGGAAGTGTGGTGGCCAAGTTATCATTAGCTTCAATAATCCCTCACTTAAATGTGCATGAAGCCATTAATTCCATAAGCATGTGCATTAGCCTCTAATTTGTACATTAAGGTAGGTGGGTAGGTGGGGTCCTCCATTATCTTCACTTTGAATTATTTCCATCTTCATTTGTTCTCTTCACTCTTGTGCATGCATATATCATCATGTAACCACTTGTATATGAAACCAAATTCCTATAAAAAAAATATAGAAATTTCTAATTAAATTTTCTCAAATTAATATATGCACAAAAATGACCATTTTGCCCTTGGATGAAGATGAATATGTGACGATTTGAAAATAATATGAATTTTGGTTTAAACAAGTTAAAATACCCGATATGATCATTTATTTAATTTAAATAGATTAAATATGGTGGTAAAAATATACACATTTACGTGCACATCAAATACCCCCACACTTATCTTTTTATTCGTCCTCGAATAAAGAAAAACTAAGATAAATCCTTTTTCGTAGGAAGCACGATTGCATTGAGCGTATGCAACAAGCCATTAAACCTCTGGGTGTCTCCAGTAGGACGAGTGTTGTCTCGTGAGGGTTTTCAGTGGATACTACCCACAAAATCCAAATGCAGGATGAAAATATTTACACAATGCAGATTTATTTTCAAAGAGATGACTGCAAGTTTTTGAAAATATATACAAATGAAGGGTTTACTTTTAAATCGACACAAATAAGTTAAATATAGGTTTTGGTTATTATCTTGAAATTTAAGTCATTTACTTGTCAAAATTTCAAACAAAAATTAAGTTATCATAACAAATAGACTATAGTTTAACTCGTTGTTTCGGTTGATAACAAAGTGTAATTATAAAATGGATCCTTAGTTGATTATCAAAGTTTATCAAAGTGGTAATTTTATTTCTTTTCAATAACAAGTCAAATCAAATAAGTTAAAATAGTGCTTGGATTTCAATTGCTTACTCTCTCCATTTTTTTTTTTGAAAATTTTGTTGATATTAGCAATATTTACATATGCCTAACTCAGATAAACTGAGGCCAGATATATTACCCATGCACTGCCTTGCGGACTGATGTGAGGGGAATACAGAGCGTGGCGAGTGAACACACGAGTGTGAATACCTATTGACTATAGGCGTTATTAAAAAGAATTTTATATATATACACCTAACTCAGATAAACTGAGGCCAGATATACCGATCGTGCACTGCCTTTCGGGCTTACGTGAGAAGGGTACAGAGCATGGCGAGTGAACACACGAGTGTGAACACATGACTCTAGGTGTTAAAAATATATACATATATACAAATGTTTTTGTTTTTGTTTTTTTTTCTGTTTTTTTTTACTTATATAATTAATTTTTTTTGAAGAGAGAGTTTCGCACTATCATCTTAGCACCATTTAACTTAGAAGACAAAAAAAATGTTATATCATTTACTTTAAATTCACCACTCTTTTAAACAAAGATTTTCAGTTAGGATATATTTCATAATTAACACGTTTGAATCTTCCTATATACTAGTTAAACTATGGTTATTTGTAATCAATCTTCATTTTTATTTTTGTTAAGACAAACAAATTTCCAAAAATTTCAATTTAATAAACCAAAACCATATATTTATCTTATAGTGTTTCTTTAAAAATAAATTAAAATGCTTAAAAAAATTGTTTGTTTTTTTTTGTTTTTGAGATTTTTTTTTTTATTTTGGAAAAATTGAAAATGATGGTGAGTCTCCCCCCACACTTGATTTTGACTGTGTCCCCACAGTCAACCCAAGTGGAAGGAGAAAAATAAAAATAAAAACATAACCTTTATTTAAATGAAAATTAACGGTATTTACACGAGATCAGAAAGTATATCGTCAAAAAGTAAATGAAACGGTCTTCCAAAGACCGATTCATTTGTCTCGTCAAGTATACGAGACACAGCTCAAGCTCGAAAAACCAAATCGTAAACGCTTTCAAAGTTGAATGTTGATTTGGAAAAACGAATGTCGTTTTATTGAAAACCATACGAGTTGTTTTATTTTTGATGATTTTCGGGGTTGATTGAATAATTGATTGAAATTCAAATTTATTATCACCAAATTGAAATTCAAATTTATCATTGAAAACTTCTTCAAAATTATTGAATTCAAAATCAAAATGGTGATTTAAATCATCCCCTTCAGAATTCGACAACTCGTTTTCAAAAAGTCCAAAGAAATTGTGTTCGTTAAATTCGTCTTCCTTTGTTGGATTATCAACAACTTCATTGCGTATCTCAAGTTCAAAATCCAAAGTTGTTGTATTCAAATTTTCGAAATCGAGAAAAGGAAGATCGAATTTTAAATTTGGTTCCACACCCACAAAAGAATTGAAATCCAACTCAATTACTGTGTTTTCAACAACTTCGTTAATATTGTTATTTTCAATTTCAAAAGTTGTTATTTGAAAATCGTCGATTTGGGTAAAAGATGGATTATTATTTGACTCGTCACAAGTTGGAATTTGATTTTGTTTTTCACGTTGTTTCATGTATGTTTCAAACAACGAATTCGTGTGATCATCGTACATTTTGTTCATTTGCTCAACAAAATCCAATTTATAATTATTAACATGAGGATTTTCACTTTGAAATTGTTGAGAACAAAGATATTCAATCGTAACGTGGTTAAGATTATTCCCATTGCCAAATTCGTTTGAAAAGTTGCTTCCATTTTCATTTTGAGTTTGAAATTCATTTTGGAGTTCGAAATTGAATTGGCATGGGTTATAATCGAAATCGTTTGAATTTTGAATAGAATTCTGATTTTGAAATCCTTGACTCGAGTTGTTGCACAAATATGAATTACACAAATCATTTATCATTTGATTTTGTTGTGTAGAGATTTCAAGTAGAGACGAAATGCTCTTTTCAAGACTTGAGAGTTGGTCATCATTTTGAAAATTTTGTGGTTCAAAATTTGAATCATTTAAGCAATAGTTGTTGTTAAAATATCCATACGAATTTGGAGTAAAATCATATGGATTATATTGATTTTCACAACTATTGTAAAATTCAAATGAGTGGGGAAACTCGGACATTTTCAAGAATGTTTTTGTTTTTTTTGTTTTTATAAAGGAAAAATATTTACAAAAAGAATTTTTTTTCAAAAGGGAAATTAATTTTTGTTTTGTTTTTTGGTTTTTAAATTTTTTTTTGAAAAGGTTTTATAAATATTTTTTTTATTTCAAAGAAAAAGGATTTAAAAAAATCAAAGGAAAAGGAATATATACAATTTTTTTTTAATTTTGGGTTTTGAATCTTTTTTTTTAAATATGCATGAACTAATGCAACTAAATGAATGCAAGGGTTAATTACAGATGATTTATCCTTAGTTAACCCAAAATTGTATAATCACTCATTGTCTTAGATAAACAAGATAGTTCTCGGCCAGGTAACGGACAGGATTTATCGGTGCACCACGAATCACCGTAGCAATGCAGCCGAACGTTTAAGTACCTTCAGAGGAACAACCACTATAATATTTACAAATCACCGTAACATTTATAAATGGTTATTACTCTGCCGTAGCCTAGACACCAAGAAAGTAAATTGTTCAAAGAAGACAACTTGTCAATATACAATTAAGAGCTATCGATGTCTAACCGTTATTATTAACAAATTCTAGGATGAAATGCAAAGCAGAAATTAAAGTGTATTAACAATGCAACTACGAATGAAATTTTGGTTTTTGAATTTTTTTTTATGCAAATGCAAGCAAACAACAACGCAAGATAAATAAAAACAATAAATATAGCAAGCAAGCGGTTTATTTTCTTCTCCTTTTTTTTTGGCAAGCGGGCTGTCTCCTTCTGCTTCGGCAACCTGAAATAAAAACAAGATATATACACAAGTATTTTTTATTTATTTTTTTGAAAAGGAAACTTAAAAGTAGGGTTTTACTTAAAAAAAAATTAATATATGGATGAAACTTAAGAACAACTTGAAATGAGACAAAACAAATTTACAACTAATAATTTTTTTTAAAGATAAAGCAAAACTAACTAAGAACAAATTAAACAAAACAAACAAAGCAAACTCTTTTTTTTTCTTTTTACAAACTAAAACTAAACATTTAAAAACAAAAGAAAACAATCACACACACTCAAGCCCAAAATGTCGGCCCACACCCAAATGCTATCACCCACTCCCAGTTAAAATGAACACAAACAGTTAAAACGAACACAAAATAGAAATAAGATTTATAACCACATACGAAATCCTCTTCTCAAAATGAAATTAAAAATCGCCTCTTTCTCAAAGCAAACCAAATCGAATTCACAAATTGAAGATCTCCAAAAACTTGTTTATCGGATGATTGGGGTTCGACGATTTGAGGTGAGTCGAGTGGTGAGGCTGCACTTGGGGTCATGAATTACTGATGCGATGGGGTAGAGTCGTCTGCGGGGACATGGAGGTCGAATTTGATTAGTTCGAATGGTTTTTTGGTCTGGGAAATTGATGCTATTAAGGGGACTAAAGCGATATGGGTATGTTTGAGAGTTGCGTGGGATGTCAGTAGTTTGGAGAGGTAGGTGATTTCCTGAGGATCGCGTGTTCGTGATGGGTCAAGGCGGAGTTTGAAACTGCGGTGGTCGAGGTGGTTTTGTATGTGGTCAAAGCAGCGGTGGAGATTGTCCTCTTGTAGTTGCGGCAGTGGTCAGTGAAGGAACAGTGAGACTGCTGCTGTGGGCTATTGAACGGTAGCTGTTGTGTTGCTGCCTTGGTGACTTGAAGGCGATGGTTGATATGTTAGGATGGCAGGTGAGAATGTTGACAGTAGTTTGTTCTGGTGGTGTGTATGAATATGAAGTAATAAAGGTTGCTGGCAATGGTGAGGGGTTAGTTAGGAAGAGCTGCTGCTATGTTGATGTTGAGGATTTGAGAAGTCGCTATTTTGCCAGTGGTTCAGCGGTTGGAGATGAAACAGTTGACAGTTTTCAAGCAGGATTGACAGTGGAGTTCAGTTCGAGCTTGAAATGAAGTTGAAGTAGAAATGGTTGAAGTGTCGATGTGACTGGTGGTAGAGGAGCTTATGTTGTGGTATGAAGATGTGAGATGTAGAGCAGTAAGATGTTGGGTGGGTATGTTTGTTGGCAAGGAAATGGTTTGATGTGTGTATGATGGTCAGGTAATGTGGTTCGACGAGTGATGTTGACTGTGAAGATGCACAGTTTTGGGTTTGAAGCAGCAAGGTGTAGCAGTATTCTCAATATGGATGAAGCAGTGGAGATGTCTTGATGGTGTAGAGATGGAGGGGTTGTCTTGATAGAGAGGAAAGTGTGAAGTAGAGGACAGTTGTATGATAGAGCAAGGTTGTTGTATATGAAAACTGTCAATGGTAGGACATTAAGGTAGAACTATGGATGATGGTCTGGTGAATCATACAGCAAGGTGGTAGATTGTGTTTGTGGGGTGAGCACTGTTGTATTGAGAATTGTAGTAGTTACAAAGGAGTTGGTTGTTGTGTTGGAGGAAATAGTCAACAGTGTTGGTTTGAGGAATGGCAGTTGAACAGTAAACAGTAAATGAGCAGAAGTGACGAGGGGAGCAGTTTGTGGTTGCAAATGTATAGATGTGGTAGCAGTTTGATGTGGTTGAAGTTGTAAATGCAGAGGATTGCAAGGGGGTTGAGTGGCTTTGCACTGGAACAGAGAAGGCAGAAAAATGAAGGCAGGTATGGGGAGAAGGTTGGTTGCACTGTGAAAGGTTGTCGTAGTGATGGCTTTGGACTGTAGTGTAGGGTAGTAGTGGTGACAGGGCACATCAGCTTGGTGGTCAGGACAGTGAAGGAGTGATTTGGTATGAAAGAGGAGGTGTGGGGATGCTGATATGTAATGGCACAGTTGTAAGGAGGTAGCTAACTAGATGAAGTTGTAAGCAAGGAACTTGTTCACAGTGATGATGTTTTGGTGCAAGGAAGTGGGTGATATGGTTGGAAGGATATGTTAGAGGGGTTTAGGGGAATCGGAATGCAGCAGTTTCAAGGCAGTGAAGTGTTTGAGTTGATGAATGTTGGACACTGATGGACTGTGAACTGGTAGGTGATAGGGGAGGCAGTGGGAATGGTAGTGGGAATGGAGTTGTATGATGATTTGGTTGTCGAAAAGGGGTGTGCACTGTATTGCAGTTGCACAGTGACAGTAAACAACAAAAATTAGCAGTTGAAGAAGGAAAACAGTGAGAAAAATGTGTGTAGAGTGTTTTTTTTGTTGTAAACAGTGAAGAAAATGTAAGTGCAAGGAATAATTTTTTTTTAAATTGTGTATCTTTTTTTTTAAAACTAGAAATGCAAGAACGATAAAAAGCACACGACAATTTGAAAACAAAAAATCAAACTACAAACACACACACAATTTTTTAAAATGCAAATTAACACACAAAAACAAACACACAAAATGAAATACAAATAAAATCACACAAAAATAATCCAAAGAATAGAAAATCAAAATCAAAGCAACTCCCCGGCAACGGCGCCAAAAACTTGTTCGTCGACGGAAATTCTATCGGTTTAGAAAACCGTCGAGCGAATTTAAATTAAAAATAACCGCAAGCGCACGATGTACGAATGTAGTACGTGGCGAATACGGGTCGATCCGCAGGGAATTGATGTTTTTAAAAATCTATTCAATCAAATTAAACCAAAGTCGAGTGAAAGTTAAGCTAGAGAATTGAAGAATTAACTAACTAACTAAAAGAAAAGAAATGAAAATATAGGAGTTAAATGACAATTTAGAGAATAAATCCACTCTCTAGATTATGTAGTTCAACACATATGAAATCATAATATCTCTTTTATGGTCATTAGTGTAATTAGTTGATGTGCTTATCATAAGTATGGTATATTTGTGCTATTAATTAGCCCAATATAAACCATCAAACTATAACACAACCACTAATACACATTTAACTCTTATGAAATATGACAACAAAGTTGAAATAAAAATCTATTTTAAGCATAGCCTATTAACTATTGTTTAGAAATATAGGCTATCAAATTTCAATTTCAATATTCACTTCTTTGCCATAATCATATTTAGATGAAGAGGCAATTTGTGTTATGTTTGTTTAAGCATAGCCTATTTGTTATGAACAATATAGACTATCAAATTCAAAGCAAGAACAACAAATAAAACACTTCATTGATCATCATTAAGCACAAAAAGAGAGCATGAATTAACAATTCTGATGCTCAACTTTTACTAGTTGATAGGTGAAGCACTTCTTCACACATTCTCCTATATCTCTCTTCAGCCCTTCCCAAAAAGAAGACTCTCTTCATATCAGATACACCTTCGTGCCCCCGGGATGAATAGTAAATTTCGACTGATGAATTTCCTTTAAGACTTTCTTCTAATGATCTCTTACATTCGTAACATATAGTCTCCCTTTCTTTCTAAACCATCCCTTCGAATCAATCTTGAATCCTTTCAAAGGCTCAACATCTGTCCCCATCTCTAACTGCCTAATTCTTTTAGCAATTGGTGGGTCCTCTCTCTGCCTTGCGGTAATCTTATCCACAAGTGTTAGACATATCTCCAAACTTGCTAACATGTCCGAATCTCTACTCGACTCAGTATTTTGTCCATAATGCGCTCCATGAGATGCTAACATATCTAACTCTTCCATTTTTCAATCATGGCTAACACTCCATTTTGATGCTTCATACTCAAAACATCGGCAATCTTGTTCCCTTTTCCTAACATATATTCTATCCAAAAATCATATGCCACTAAGAATTCCAGCCATCTCTGCTACCTTCTACTCAACTCCTTTTAAGATAATAGATGCTTGAGGGACTTATGGTCTATATACAACTTGAACCATTCTCCCAACAAGTAATAGGTAACACCCTAGATTTTTGATAAAATTATTTAGGAGATTTAGCTAGATAATTAAATAAAATAATGTGTTGATAAGGGGATTGAGATTTAATTTAATTAAGGTTGCCGTGCCTTTTTAACTAATAAATTAAATGAAGGGTTTAAAAATGAATTAGAGGAGGGGTATTATGGGAAATAGGCCATTCCTATATCATCTTCCTTAGGCCGTGTATTTCAAAACACATTCATTCTCATTTTCAAAAATTAAAAAGCTTGGCTGGCCACCATTAACAAAGAAAGAAGAAGAGGAAACAAAAGAAAAGTTTAAGGAAAGAAAACTCAAAACAAACTCATTCAAATCTCAAGCTCCTTAATCATTAAAGCAAAAGGTGAATAATGTTTACATCTTTAAATTTTTATGGTTTCGGTTTTAAGGTTAATTTCGAATGATTTTGTAAAGGTTTACCATGTTTTGAAAGGTAAAATGATAAACACATACACACATATATATATATACACACACACGTTGATGATTTATGTATGTTCATATAGATTTTCTGACATGTTTTGAGATAAAACCCTATTAAGTGACATCTGTTAGCCTTGTGAATTTTTATGGTGATCTAATAAATTATTTTAGAGATGGGTTTTGATTTTCTGAATTTTTGTGGAATTGTTATGAATTTTCTAAGGAAGAAAAGGTTAATTTGGATTATAAAATTATTTACGGGAAAATTAATTATAATTTGGATTCAAAAATTATATAAGTTAAAGAGAACATATTATTTGATTTTCTGCAATTTTTCCATAATTTTTCAAGATGTTTTAATAGTTATATAAAATTATTTAAGATATGGGACTTAAATGTTTTATATAATTATAAAGGAGAAAGGGGCTTTTTCAAAGCTATTCAAATTTCCAAATAAGGAAAGTCGGCAGCACTTTTGAATATAAAATTTTGGCTACCAATAAAAATTAGACAAACAAGGCACGTGGGGTACAAAAGAACTGTTTTAAAGTACAAGTAAATAGTTTTTCTTCTATTTCAGCCCTTTCGGCAGAGCTTCCGCCATCATTCCAAACCTTCCGACAAGGTCGAAAGGTATCAAACCTTTTGGCTAGGTCAAATACCAAAGCACAAGGTATCAGGCAACTGGTATGTAGTGAATTGAAAGTGGTCGAAAGGTTTAGGGATGAAAGGTTATAGCTTTCGAAAGAGATGAAGTTTTGTTTTGGTTTAAAGAAAATACGCCTGTTAGCTTTCGACAAAGAGCTTTCAACAGTGTCAAAAGGTTTAAAAGAAAAAATGTTTCAATTGGTTAACTTTCTTGTTTTAAATGAAACCTTCCGACAAGATCGAAAGGTATAGCTTTCGGCAAAGTCGAAAGTATAGTCGTCGCTTCCTAACCTTTCGACATAGATGGATTCAAAGTTTATCTTTGGTTTTCTAAAACTTGCCGCCTCTCTCCATTGATTTTGAAGGGTTGGTTCCAACACCAACACTTCATTGTTTTAGAATGGTTTTGAAAGGTTTTATAAAGGTATCGAAGCAGTTGCTTTCGACTCCAATGTTTTTCTGATCCTTTTGCATAATCCAAATGTTTTAAGTCAAAACGTTTTAAAGGTTTCAAAGTAATTAACTTTGATTGGTTTTGAAAGGTTTTCCCTGTTTTAAATTGAACCCAATGTCTTCGAAAGGTTTTGAGTTACATTGCTTTTGAAAGGTTTATTATATAGGGGACGTATCCCAGGCTTTCGACAAAGTCGAAAGGTGAAACCTTTCGACTATGTCGAAAAGAAACCTTCCGACAAGGTCGAAGGTATTGTTTTGCAATGTTTTCGAAAGCCTAAGGTTTAAAGTATTTAAAAGGCGGATGTCATATGTTTTAAAGCTTGTAAAAGGAAGGCTTTTAAAAGGTTTTTAAGGAGTTACCTTCAATGATTTTGAAAGGTTTAAAGGATATGAAGGAGTTACCTTCAATACTTTCGAAGGGTTTTTTATGAATGATTTTGAAGGAGTTACCTTCTATGTTTTCTAAAGGTTGTTTAAGGGTTTTAAACAAAGGTTTCGAATATAAGAGTAAGGCAGATAGCCTAAGTGATTTAAGTTATAAAGCACATTAACTTATTATAAAGGATAGACAATCCTTATTAAACATCATCAACATTATTTTGAGTAAAGTATATATAACATGGAAAAAATAGCTTAAAGTAAAGCTAAAGATATGTTTTCCTTGTATATATATGATTTGACGGACTAAATCATTTTGAAAAGATTTTCAAGGAAAATTTAAAGAGCAGTTAGCTCAGATATTTTAAAGAGTAGTTAGCTCAGATATTGTAGAGCAATTAGCTAAGATACTTTGAAGGATAGTTAACCCAAAAGAAAATTCGGGCAGTCGGCTCAATTTAAATTCAGAGAGTTAGTACATTTTGAGAGCAGTCAGCCTAGAGGACAGTTACTCCAGAAAGAGCAGTCAGCTCCGATATGAACATATAGTTCATTTATTAGCATAACGGATTTTGCTAAATTTTTAAGGACGGTTAGTCCATCCTTTTTACCTGTTTTGGGCAAATAGCCCATTATCTAGCATAAAAGATATTGCTATAATCAATTTTAGGACAGATAGTCCAGAAAAGAGCAGATAGCTCAGAATTTAGAATAGATAGTTCAGATTTTAGACAGATATTCTATTTCATTTCTTGTTTTAGCATAATGGATATTGTTATATTATTATTATAATCAATTGATTAACCAGTTTGGTTGCAAGAAAGGATTTGCAAAATATATGTTTGGAAAAGAGATATTAGTGAGAGGAAACCCGTTCCGCTAAGCGGCGTGGTCTCACTAGTTATCAGTAAACTGAGATGTAACAAATATTATTCATACCAGGCTTTATGTCTGACTCGAAGTTTTAGTTTTCCCTTAAACTCTCGGGTGCTTAAAATTTGATTTGAGAAGGCTGAGGGTTTAGGTTTTCAGGTTTTAGCAGATTTTTACGAATAAAGCATCCGAAGACGAGCATGTGGCTGATGGATAGCTAATTTAGGAAATTGTGTTTTAAAATTATTTCCTCTTTGTATTAAGACAACTATGTCTATATTGCTTTGATAATCCAAGGGGGCATCTTCATATGTCGCTCTTGGCGTATTGTTCTAAATTATATTTGATTAATGTTAGGGATTACGTTTGTGATTTTTTTAACTTGGATATAGTTAATTTGAAATATAATCACTGAAATTATCGTTTTTTGAAATTTGTGATTGTGTTCATATTCAAGTGCTTCTGATATTATGGATACCATTAACATTGCCATATTTCGTCACCAGAAGTTAATACTGTTGATGACTGCAGCATCCATAGCGCTTAACTTTTGGCCTCCAGATACGGGATGTTACAGCTTGGTATCAGAGCATAGGTTTATGAAAAATTTAACTAAAAATTGGTTTTGTAAACAAAAATCCAAGGAAATTGGAGTAAGATTTGGGGTTGGGTTAACGCTATAGTAACGTACTTGTATTTGTTATATATAATTATGCGCTTTATCTCCATTCATCTATCATTGATTAGGTCATCCTTCTGTATCTCATGAGGTTTGAATACATATGTTGATGGTAGAAGAAGCAGAGTTAACCAAGGAGGGGGAAGCACCGAAAGGAATGTTGGAACTAATGCAGGGAGAGGCCAAGGTCAGGCGGAGAATGCTGGTGCAAAAGTCCCGCAGGTCGGAATGGAAGCAATGTATCAGTTTTTCAGGAATATGATGCAGGCAGGAGTTGCAGCCGGAGTGGTAGGAGGAAATGCTGCAGGATCAGGGGTTCCAGAAGTTCCGGTAGTTAATCATTTCGCTAATCTGAGCGATGATTATGTGAAGCTAGGAGGGAAGTCGTTTATGGGAACGTAGGATGCCATTGAAGTGGAGAATTGGTTGTCGCACTGCGAAAGGATTTTTGCAGATTTACGGCTCAATGACGAGTAGAAGAGGAGGTTGGCATCCATGCAGCTTCAGGGGACCGCATTGTTCTGGTGAAACAATGTAACATCGACAGTTGATGAGGAGACAATAACCTGGGAGGATTTCAAGAGGAGATTTTAGGAGAGGTTTATGTCAGTAATAGCACAGTCAGCTTTGATTAGGTAGTTTGCTGAGGTGGTGCAGGGCGAGATGTCTGTTGCTGAGTATGCCAGGAAGTTCAAAGAGTTGGCCCGGTATGGGTATGCTTCTTTAGATACCGTGTTGAAACAGAATAAAAAGTTTATCAAAGGATTGAAGCCAGAATTGGCTAGTGCTACTTTGTCTCATCTTAGAGATCCATCTGATATTGTTATAGAGATGGCTTTGAGGCAGAAAGAAGTCCTTGAGTCTCTAGAGAAGGGCAAGGCAAAAGTGGTCCGGTTTGGGTAGGGCCAAAAGAGGAGTTCTTTCCCAAGAAAGGTGCTCAGAAGGGTGGAGCAGACAAGAAAGCGAAGTCTGAAGTTGTCTGCTCTAAATGCGACAAGGAAGGGCACTTTATTAATGAGTGTCGCTCAGGGAAAGCAAAGGATGTGGCTAAGAGGAAGAATGTCAAGTGTTTTAATTGTGACCAAATAGGCCATTATAAGAACCAGTGCAAGGAGCCCATTAGAGATGGTAAGGGAAAGGTGTATGCATTGGAGCCTGCCGCTTCCAAGCCAAAAGCCCAGGAGAAAGGAAAGTCAGTTCTTGGGGGAACGCTTTAGATTCATGGTATGTCTGTTAGCGTTTTATTTGATACTAGTGCATCGCATTCTTTTATATCTAGATGTGTGATAGATAAGCTTAACCTTGAACCCACATATTTAGTTACTTCCTTACGGGTTGCGAATCCAATAGGATGGTATGCAACTCTAGGGTTGAGGTGTGACCAGTTTGAGTTTGACATGTTAGGTCATACTTTTGAGTGTTGTTTGCATGTGTTTGATTTTGTGGGTTTTGGGATCATCCTAGGTATGGATTGGTTAAGTGAGTACAATGCTAAGATATTTTGCCAGGGTAGAAAGATATCTCTTAGTCACCTGGATTGTTTTCACCGTAGGAGGTTCTAACGGTGCAGTGTTTTCTTTGTTGGGTGCATTGGATTCAAATGATGAGTTGAGCCGATTTTTCGTGGTTAGAGAATTCACAGATGTGTTTGAGCCTTTAGTTGGATTGCCACCGAAAAGAGCCATTGAGTTTCAGATAGATTTGGTTCCGGAAGCAGAACCAGTGAGTAGACCGCCAAGCAGGATGACCCCTTCAGAAATGAGGGGGTTGAAGGTGCGGTTGGTGGATTTAGAGGGCAAGAGTTTTGTCAAGCCGAGCAGTTCGCCGTGGGGTGCAGCGGCAGTGTTTGCTAAGAAGCCGGACGGATCGTTGAGGCTATGTATCGATTATCGTAAGTTGAATGATAGGACGATAAGGAATCAATATCCATTGCCCAGGATTGAAGATTTGTTCAACCAGCTAAGTGAAGCAAAGGTATTTTCACAGTTGGATTTGGCAACGGGTTTCCATCAGCTCAGAGTAGCAGAGGATGGTATACCTTTGACAGCATTCAGGACCAGATATGGATCGTACGAATGGTTAGCTATGCCGTTCGGACTGATGAATGCGCTTTCTTTGTGGATTTGATGAACCAGATTTTTCGAGAGCACTTGTATAGGTTCATGTTAATTTTCATAAATGATATCTTGATTTACTCTAAGGATGGAAGACAACATGAAGTTCATCTTAGAGTGGTGCTCGAGACGCTGAGGCAGCATCAACTAAAAGCGAAGTTTTTGAAGTGTCACTTTTGGAAGAAGGAGGTGAATTTTCTTGGTCATGTAGTATCAGAGGAAGGGTTATCAGTAGATCCGACTAAGATCGAGGCAGTGAATAGTTGGAAGAGACCTGAGACAGTAACCGAGATTAAGAGTTTCCTTGGGTTTGCTGGTTATTATCGGAGATTCATTAAGGATTTCTCATGGATAGCAGCACCGATGACCAGGCTGACAAGGAAGAATGTGAATTTTGTGTGGACCGATAAGTGTGAGGAAGCATTCCAAAGTTAGAAACATTTATTGACCCATGCACCTGTGTTGGTAGTTCCAAAGGGGAATCAGTACTTGGTAGTTTATATCGATGCGTGTGGAACAGGATTAGGAGTTGTGCTGATGCAAAGAGGTAAAGTGATTGCCTATGCTTCTAGACAGCTTAGACCGCATGAGGTCAGATATCCAACGCATGATTTAGAGTTAGCTGCTGTGATTTTTGCTTTGAAGGTGTGGAGACATTGCCTTTTGGGAGAAAGGTTTGAGCTGTTTATAGATCATAAGTCGTTGAAGTATTTGTTCTCTTAGAAGGAGCTGAACATGAGACAGCAGAGATGGTTAGAGTTCATAGCCGCTTATGATTTTGGAATTGAGTACACACCAGGGAAAGGCAACCGGGTTGTAAATGCACTTAGCATGAAACATCAGAATGCAGTATTGGCAATGATGGCTGAGTGGAAAGATTTACAAACATTAGCAGATTGCAGTGGACATCTGAGACATGGTCTAGTGGTGATACAGTTGTATTGTCTTGTTTGGAAGCTCGACCAGTTTTGATCGAACGGATTGCTTCTAAGCAAATAGAGGATCCAGTGTTAGTTGAACGGATCAGTAAGCTAAAGGAAGGAACCAAGAGCGATGACTTGAAAGATTTCAGTCTTAACCAGAATGGGTGGTTGAGAAAGAAAGGAAGATAATGTGTTCCAAGTGTAGAAACATAAGAAAGGAAGTCTTAGATGAATGCCATCGTTCGAAGTTCACTATACATCCCAGAGGTACCAAGATGTATCAGGATATGAAGAGGAGTTTCTTCTAGGAAGGAATGAAGTGGGATATTGGTTTGTGTGTAAGGCAGTGCTTGAATTGCCAGCGGGCAAAGGATGAACACCAGAAACCGAGTGGTTTGCTTCAACCGTTAGATATTCCAGTGTGGAAGTGGGATTCTATTTCTATGGACTTCATAGACAGGTTGCCAAGGTCGAACAGGGGAAATGAAAGTATATGGGTTATAGCGGACCGATTGGCCAAGAGTGCCCATTTCATTCTAGTTAAGTCAATCAAGACGGCACCTGTTTTAGCAAGGTTGGTCATGAAGAATGTGGTTAGACTGCATGGAGTTCCTAGCAGCATAGTTAGTGATAGAGATTCCTTATTCACTAGCGATTTTTGGAAGAGTCTGCAGGAAGTTTTGGGAACCAAGCTTATGATGAGTACCGCTTACCATCCGTAGATAGATGTGCAAACGGAAAGAGTTAACAAGATCTTAGAAGATCTGTTGAGAGCTTATGTTCTAGACTTTGGGGGATCATGGGAGGACCATCTGCATCTAGTCGAGTTTTCGTATAACAACAGTTATCAGACTAGTATTGGGATGGCACCATTTGAAGCTTTGTATGGGAGGCCATGCAAATCTCATGTTTGTTGGTTGGAGACCGGGGATAGGTTGATTCTTGGTCCAGATTTGGTTAGAGAAGCTGCAGAAAAGGTTGAGGTCATTCGAGATAGGGTGAATGTGGCTCAATCTAGGCAGAAAAGTTATGTAGATAAAAGACGGAAAGATTTGGAGTTCTCAGTTGGGACCAGGTTTTCGTCAGTATCACCGATAAAGGGTGTGCTTAGATTTGGGAAGTCGGGAAAGTTATCTCCTAGGTTCATAGGACCTTTTCCTATTCTTGAGAGGATCGGGAAGCTCACCTATAGACTTGAGTTACCGAGCAGTTTGGCAGGTGTCCATGATGGTTTCCATATTTCTCATCTCAGAAAGTGTGTAAGACAACCGAAGACTGCTATTGCACTGATGGTGCTAGATGATTTAGTGGTAGAACTGGACTTGACCATAGTGCGGAAGCCAGCTCGCATTGTTGCGAGAGATGAGAAGAGGTTAGAACCAAGACAGTCAAATTAGTCAAAGTCCAGTGGAGTGACGATGACAGAGACTGTACTTGGGAGGTTGAGAGAAGGATTAGAGATACTTATCCTGACTTTTTTTGATAGTATGTTTACCTTCTTGTTTGTTTTAAGCCTTATTGTAATTTCAAGGACGAAATTCTTTAAGGAGGGGAGTCTGTAACACCCCAGATTTTTGATAACATTATTTAGGAGATTTAGTTAGATAAACTAAATAAAATAATGTATTGATAAGGGGATTGAGATTTAATTTAATTAAGGTAGCCATGCCTTTTTAACTAATAAATTAAATGAAGGGTTTAAAAATGAATTAGAGGAGGGGTATTATGGGAAAGAGGCCATTCCTATATCATCTTCCTTAGGCCGTGTATTTCAAAACACGTTCATTCTCATTTTCAAAAATTAAAAAGTTTGGACGGCCATCATTAACAAAGGAAGAAGAGGATGAAATAAAAGAAATGCTTAAGGAAAGCAAATTCAAATCAAACTCATTCAAATCTCAAGCTCCTTAATCATTAAAGCAAAAGGTGAATAATGTTTACATCTCTAAATTTTTATGGTTTCGGTATTAAGGTTTATTCCGAATGATTTTGCAAAGGTTTGCCATGTTTAGAAAGGTAAAATGATATACACACATACACACACGCGCGCGTTCATGATTTATGCATGTTCATATAGATTTTATGACATGTTTTGAGATAAAACCCTATTAAATGACATCTGTTAGCCTTGCAAATTTTTGTGGTGATCTAAAAAGTTATTTTAGAGATGACTTTCAATTTTTAGAATTTTTTGAATTTTTTTGGAATTGTTATGAATTTTCTAAGAAAGAAAGGTTAATTTGGATTATAAAATTATTTACGAGAAAAATAATTATAGTTTGGATTCGAAAATTATAAATGTTGAAGAGAACATATTATTTGATTTTTTGGAATTTTTCCAGAATTTTTCAAGATATTTTAATAGTCATATAAAATTATTTAAGGTACGCGACTTAAATGTTTTATATAATTATAAAGGAGAAAGAAGCTTTTTCAAAATTATTCAAATTTCCAAATAAGGAAAGTTGGCAGCACTTTTGAATATAAAATTCCGGCAACCAATCAAAATTAGACAAACAAGGCAGGTGGGGCACAAAAGAACTGTTTTAAAGTACAAGTAAATAGTTTTTCTTCTATTTCAACCCTTTCGGCAGAGCTTCTGTCTTCATTCCAGACCTTCCGACAAGGTCGAAAGGTATCAAACCTTTCGGCTAGGTCAAATACCAAGGCACAAGGTATCAGGAAACTGGTACGTAGTAAATTGAAAGAGGTCGAAAGGTTTAGGGACGAAAGGTTATAGCTTTCGAAAGAGATGAAGTTTTTTTTTTGTTTTAAAGAAAATAAGCTTTCGACAAAGAGCTTTCGACGGTGTCAAAAGGTTTAAAAGGAAAAAAGGTTTTGATTGGTTTGCTTTCTTGTTTTAAATGAAACCTTCCGACAAGGTCGAAAGGTATAGCTTTCGGCAAAGTCGAAAGTATAGTCGTCGCTTCCTAACCTTTCGACACAGATGGAGTCAAAGGTTATCTTTTGTTTTCTAAAACTTGCCGCCTCTCTCCATTGATTTTGAAGGGTTATTTCCAACACCAATATTTCATTGTTTTAGAATGGTTTCGAAAGGTTTTATAAAGGTTTCGAAGCAGTTGCTTTTGACTCCAATGTTTTTCTGATCCTTTTGCATAATCCAAATGTTTTAAGTCGAAACGTTTTAAAGGTTTCAAAGTAGTTAACTTTAATTGGTTTTGAAAGGTTTTCCACCTGTTTTAAATTAAACCCAATGTCTTCGAAAGGTTTTGAGTTACATTGCTTTTTAAAAGTTTATTATATAGGGGAGGCACCCCAGGCTTTCGACAAAGTTGAAAGGTGAAACCTTTCGACTAGGTCGAAAACAAACCTTCCGACAAGGTCGAAAGGTATTGTTTTGCAATATTTTTGAAAGCCTAAGGTTTAAAGGATTTAAAAGGCGGATGTCATATGTTTTAAAGCTTGTAAAAGGAAGACTTTTAAAAGGTTTTGAAGGAGTTACCTTCAATGATTTCGAAAGGTATTAAAGGATATGAAGGAGTTACCTTCAATACTTTCGAAGGGTTTTTATGAATGATTTTGAAGGAGTTACCTTCTATGTTTTCGAAAGTTTGTTTAAGGGTTTTAAACAAAGGTTTAAATATAAGAATTAGGCAGATAGCCTAAGTGATTTAAGTTATAAAGGACGTTAACTTATTATAAAGGATAGACAATCCTTATTAAACATCATCAACATTATTTTGAGTAAAGTATATATAACATGGCAAAAATAGCTTAGAGTAAAGCTAAAGATATGTTTTCCTTGTATATATATGATCTTACGGGCTAAATCTTTTTGAAAAGATTTTTCATGGAAAATTTGAAGAGCAGTTAGCTTAGATATTTTAAAGAGAAGTTAGCTCAGATATTGTAGAGCAGTTAGCTCAGATACTTTGAAGGGTAGTTAACCCAAAAGAAAATTCGAATAGTCAGCTCATTTTAAATTCGGACAATTAGTCCATTTGAGGGCAGTCAGCCAGAGGATAGTTAGTCTAGGACAGTTAGTCCAGAAAGGGCAATCAGCTCTAATATGAACACATAGTTCATTTATTAGCATAACGGATTTTGCTATATTTTTAAGGACAATTAGTCCACCCTTTTTTACCTGTTTTCGGCAGATAGCCGATTATCTAGCATAAAAGATATTGCTATAATCAATTTTAGGACAGATAGTCCAAAAAAGAGCAGATAGCTCAGAATTTAGAATAGATAGTTCAGATTTTAGACAGATAGTCTATTTCATTTCCTATTTTAGCATAATCGATATTGCTATATTATTATTATAATCAGTTGATTAACAAGTTTGGTTGCAAGAAAGGATTTGCAAAATATATGTTTTGAAAAGAGATATTAGTGAGAGGAAACCCATTCCGCTAAGCGGCATGGTCTCACTAGTTATCAGTAAACTGAGATGTAACAGATATTATTCATACCAGGCTTTATGTTTGACTCGAAGTTTTTGTTTCCCATTTAACTCTCGGGTGCTCAAAATTTGATTTGAGTAGGATAAGGGTTTAGATTTTTAGGTTTTAGCAGATTTTGGCGAATAAAGAATCCAAAGACGAGCAGGTGGCTGACGGATAGTTAATTTAGGAAATTCTGTTTTAAAATTATTTACGCTGTGTATTAAGAAAACTATGTATACATTGCTTTGATCATCCAAGGGGGCATCTTCATATGTCGCTCTTGGCGTAATGTTGTAAATTATATTTGATCAATGCCTGGGATTACGTTTGGGTTTTTGTAACTTGAATATGGTTTATTTGAAATATAATCACTGAAATTATCATTTTTGGAAATCTATGATTTTGTTCATATTCAAGTGCTTCTGATCTTATGGATACCATTAACATTGCCGTATTTCGCCACCAGAAGTTAATACTGTGGACGACTGCAGCATCCGTAGCGCTTAGCTTTTTGCCTCCAGATATGGGATGTTACATAATATGTCCAAAATTTCAGTGCAAACACTACCACTGCCAACTTAAGTCGTGAGTAGGATATCTAACTTCATGCCGTCTCAACTACCATGATGCATAAGCTATCACTCGCCCTCATTACATCAGCACCGCCCCCAAACCTATTCTACAAGCATAGGTATACACTATCAGATCCTGGTTCCCTTTAGGCACAATCAACACAGAAGCGTTCGTCAATAGCTTCTTCAACTACTGAAATGACCCTTTACACTTATCAGTCCACATGAACTTCTCGTTCTTCCTAATCAACTTAGTCAAGGTGTCTGCCATACATGAGAAATCTTTAACGAATCTGTGGTAATGGCTATCCAATCCCAAGAAACTTCTCATCTGACCTCTCTATCCTCTTCCAACCATTAATATTGTCTATCTTCGATGGATCTACTGGTAATAATTCTCTGAAATAATATGCCCAAGAAACTTCACCTCTCATTTCCAAAAATGGCACTTTGAAAACATACCCTTTAACTTATGTTGTCTCAGCGTCTCCAACACTAATCTTAGATAGACTTCATGATCTCTTCCATCCTTAGAGTATAACAGAATCATTAATAAAGACCGATACAAATCTATCTAATCGATCGCAAAAGATTCGGTTCATAAGATTAACAAAGAACGCAGGGGCATTGGTCAGTCCAAACGGCATCACTAATCATTTATATGAATCGTACCTCGTTCGAAACACAGTTAATGGAACACTATCTTCTGCTACACTCAATTGATGGAAAATCGTTGCCAAGTCTGGCCGTAAGAACACCCAAGCTCCACTCAATTGATCTAACAAGTCGTCTATCCTAAGCAAAGGATAACGATTCTTCATTGTAAACTCATTCGGCTTTCGATAATCAACACACATTCATAAAGATCCATCCGACTTCTTTACGAACACTGCAGAGGCTCCCTATGGTAAACTACTTGGCCTAATAAAACTTTTACCCTTAAGTTCCACTAGATGCTTCTTCTATTCTTCCATCTCCCAGGGCAGCATTTTGCTAAGCGGTCTACTAACAGGCTGCGCCCCCAACATCAAATCTATCTTGAATTCGATTGCTCTTCTTGGCGGTAATCCTAAGGTTTGAAAAAATCTGCAAATTCTTAGACTACACGTACTTTACTAATTTCATCTTCTTGATCTTCCATAGCACATAGCATAAAATTCGACTTCTCCTCATTACGTCCAACATTGCCATGATTATTTCTCTTCCCCTTGGATTTCGTATGGCAATAACCCTACCCATATAATAAATCCTACATCATAACGCACTAACCAGTCCATACCCAAAATCACCCCATACCCTACGAAGTCCAACACATATAGGTCGCAAGGATACAAATGTCCACACAAGTCAAACTCAAGGTCGGTGCATCTTAACCCGAGAGTGCATATCCATCGATCAGATTAATCACACGCAAGGACGTAATCAAATATCAACCGAATCTCTCAAAATGAAAGAGTGCGTAGCACCAGTATCAAACAGAAATCTAATTGATATAATGGAAATCAAAATCGTACCTCCAAGCAACCTTTCCTTTCTCCTCAGCAGTCGGTCCAGACAAAGGTCCTTCCAAAGCAAAAATCTTCGGTTGCTTTAGGTCGGGATAATCTTTCTTCTTGTGCCCGGAATTATCACAAATAAAGCACTTAACCTTCATTGTTCCTACTGGATCTGGACACTTAGTTGCATAGTTCCTTTTCTACCTATAATTATAACAGGTCACATCAGCAACCTCCTTCCTTTCTGCTCCTCCATGAAGCTTTCCTTTCTGCTCCTCCATGAAGCTTTCCTTTCTGCTCTAGCTCTTCTTGCCTTTCTGGTATGGAGTAAACTTCCTTTTCTTCTCAACTTGAGCTTTCTGCCCCATACCTGCTTTTCAGCACACATCAACTCATACCTCCTTGTTATATCTACCGCTTCATTGAATGGAAGTTCTAGATGAACCATCATCTTATCACTTAGACCTAGCCTCAACCTTAAAATGAATTTCTCCACCTTCTTCCTTAGAGTTATATCAGGTCAGCTCCATATTTGGATAGCGCATTAAACCTCTGCACATTTTCTGGCACCATCATACTACCTTGTTGTAACTCCACAAACTCCTGAAACATTACTAACAACTCTGATCTAGGAATGTACTTCTCCTCAAACATCTCCTTAATACTTTCCTAACTAATTTCTTGGTTAGGAATCTCTTCTCTCACGGTCCTCCACCAAACACTTGCCAGTCCCTTGAACTGCATAGACACCAACTTCATCTTTTGGACATCCGTTTGTTTCAAATCCTCGCAAGCACTTTCTCTTACTAACAGTTAATCACTAGCCTCCGATGACTATTTCATTCCTTTGAACATTTCTAGTCCCAAACTATGGAAATTTTTGTTCATCTTAGCAAAGTCTTCCCTACCTGGTTGCTTCGGGCCTTTGGGTCCATTCTGGGCTTGTGTTGGAACTTGTTGTTGCACTAAGTTCACCAAAAATATCTGAAGAAGCATATTCATATCCAGGTTCCCTACGGCTAAGGCAGGCATTTCTTTGACGACTTCGGCATGAATTTCCGAGACTGCCTTCGCTCCTTGGCCATTAGATTGAGTACTGTCATTTTCCATAGCATAGACCGTCCTCTACTAGCGTTCACTCTTGTACTTCATGTGGTCAAATGTCTGTTCGTAGATCCATTCTCGCCTTCTGCACAAGCAACAGTTTGTAAGAAATGGAAGTAAAGAGAACGAGATCAATCATAGAGGGGCACATATGTTCTCCTATATATATATCTATAACAAAATACAAGTACGTTATATATATAGTGTATACCCTTCCCAATGTGTTCATTTTCTACTAATAAGTTTCTACTTAGATCTAGTTTACTTAAGTGTTCCCCTAACCTAAGCTCTGATACCACGTTGCAACATCACCCACTTCGAGACCCAAAAATAGACGCCGATGATGCTACAGTGATCACCAGAATCATTTTCCAGTGACAAAGTGAGTTCAATATTATATTGCATAACGTAAATAAATAGAGCAAGCTATATGATTTTTTTCCATTACATCAATTTGGTTTACATAATTCATTACATCAACTTTAACTCAAATCGTTCCCACATAAGGGTAAATATAAATAAACCATAGATAGAAGAGTATTGTGTTCGACATATGGAGATGCCAAAAAAATACACAATCAATTATAAATCCTTCTTTTATACAAAGGAATTTAAAAATAACTTTTATTAAACAATATGCCTCCTACTTCGTCTTTGAAATCTTTATTTGTCCTTTAAAAGATACCTGTCTAATCCATAAACCCATCCTGATCAAATGAGTAGCCATGAGTTTATGGGAAATAATAAAATCACGGGTCAGACAACAAGTTTGGTATATGTAAAGCCTTTACCCTAAGCATCCATAGTGAGACCATACCACTAACGCAGAATGGTTTTTACCTTCACTTCAACACCAAAGTAATATGCATCACATCTTACAACCAAGCATGATCATAAATTCATTATAGTTGTGAGATTTCTTCCATACATACATGACTAATTATTTGTAGTCTCACTTTAGATTTCCACTCAGGACTAGCTTTACAAATTCAACATCCAGTTCTTAACACTTATAGGTTATTCATAGGTGTCATATCTTTATTATATCCTAAACATAAAATTTGGTTGCCTCAAAGGCCTTACACCATCGCACCTGCGATTTATCATGAATAGAAAATTGGAAGGTACGCAATTCTTACTCCACCATACTCCTTTATTTATTGTGAATAAACAACTTGATGTCACTAAGGACATTCATCAACAATACCAATTGTAATATCGTATTTAGACATTTGGTATCCACACATGCCTTTTATCAATGATACCATTTATAATGTCATATTTAGGCATTTGGTAACCTTACAGGCCTTTCATCAACGATACCAATTATAATGTCATATTTAGACATGTGGTTGCCATAAAGACCTTACATCCCTCATCATTAAATAAGAAGTTGGGTTATACCTCTTATTGCCACAAAGGCCTTTCATTTACATCTTCTATATTCTTATAAATGGTTTCATTCATCATCATATGGCTTAATAAAGTTTTATCTCTTTTCTACCCTTTAGTTAAGTTATTCTTTCTAAACTTATAGTTTCCTAAGGTCATCTCATACTTAGGGTCAATCATTAATTTGCATGAAGCGCTCATTCCTTAATTTAATTTATTGTTCAAACTAACATTTCGAAGTTATCGCCTACTAACCCACCTAGGATTATCGTGTACTAACACATCACATGTTAACCTCAAGTAGCAATCATGGGGTGACTTCCCTATAACCATTATATAGCAACCCCTCCTTAGCCATCGTGTAATATTTTACCTATAGCTATTATGTACTATCCTACGTATAGCCTTCACACTTACTCCATCCAAACCCATTGTGTTTAATCCTTTCAAAGCCATCGGGTGTGTCCATCAATGGATATCATGTTTTATCATTCCCAAGACCATCGTGTGCTATTTCCCCAAGGTCATCGTGGGTTATTCCATCTGAAGCCGTAGATGTTAATCTTCGAATAGCCATCATGAGTAAATAGCCTCGCTATTGCTTTAGATGTTAACTAAAATAGTCATCGTGGGTTAACTCTCCTAAAAGCACTCGTGTGTTAATTTCCCTTAAGCCATCGTGGGTAGATCACTACCCAAACTATCATGGGCTGTTTTTATTAAGGCTTTCGTGTGTTAATATTGGCTTTTGAAAGTTGGAAATGGCAATCTTATAGTCAGATTGAAAACTGTTTCCTTACCTTATTAAGCAATCTCTTTTCATCTAATCCCAATTGATGTCAAAATCTTATTGGCAACTTTCTTACTTTATGGTCTTCTTTCCTGAACTTGTTGATTACATTACTAATTAATTAATTAACCTTAATTAATTAGTTCTTTTGTGCAACAATTAATTCATATAAAATCAAAAATTAATGGAAAAATTCCCAAAAATTCATCAAAAATCATTTTTATGACATTTTTCCTATTTCCAAAATTTCAGATCAAAATAATTAACTTACTCATAATTAACTACTTTTTCAACTTGGAAAATTCCCGAAAATTCCAATTTATTTCCAAAATATGAAATTAAAAACTCATCTCTATTTCATCATTATAAACATCGTATTAAATTTTGTGGCATTTAAATATGATTTAATCATGTTTTTCCCTAAAGCATGAACAAATTTACCTTATTTAAATTCCAAAACATAATCAAACAATGTTTAATCAACCCAAATAAGATTTGTATTATCAAAAAAATTCATTCATCATCAAATTCAAACTCAATAGGTAGGGCTAAGTTTTAGAGAAAGACTTACTCAGTTTGATTAGGAAAACCTTATTAATCTTCTTTTCCTTACAGTTGAAAGCTTGGATTCCTTATCTCTTAGTTTCTTCTCGTTCTTTCTTCTCAAAATGTTAGCCGGCCTAAGCTTCTCTCTTTTGTTTTGTGAATAAGGGGAGAAACAATGGAAGTTTGGGAACATAAGGGGTTATTAATTTGCGCCTTGGGCTAAAATCCCATTTCTAGAATAATCTTAATAAACTCTTAATTCTTCTTCCTTCATTAATTCTCTCTTTCTTAAGTGGTTTGTTTTCATTTTATTTGTTATTCAATTAATTTACTTATTTTTCCCATATTTCGATACATCCTAAAATATGGGATGTTACAATAATGGTTTAAGATAAATGCGTGTACACACACATATGTATGTATGTATGTATGTATGTATGTATGTATGTGGAAACAGTATATATATGAGCTATATAATATTTTGAGGCCTTAATCATAGCTAAACTTAATTTAAATAGAATAATTAAGTGATGTTGAGCTAAAATATAATTATAGGCATGTTGACAGGGGTTTCTTTCCTGGTTCTGGATTCGGGTTGGCGCGATGCTCTAGTTGACTTCTAGAAGACTTTGGACTAATCAAGAGAGCAGATGCAATGAAAAGTGGTATTTTTGCGATAATTAATGATCGGATACGATATCAATGCATTGGTTGGTTGCAAGGTCACATCTGGTGAGCATGTCTGATTGAGCGGAATTAGTTTATGCCTCTTGGCTTTGACCTTAGGATACATATGTTTTGATAAATGGTATTGTTCTTATATTAGTGACATATGTGTTGATAGAGCTTTAGTTAAAGGAATTGTTTTAAGGTATGGATCCGGGTTTTGTGGTTCAGGTTTTGACGAAATTGTTGACTCGAAGAGCTTCTAGTTTTGTTTAGGCAAAGCTATGGGAATGTTCTATCCTGGTAGGGCTTTAGTGTTCTAACAATGTTCACGAGCATGGGGTAGCTTGAATTTGATGTTTATCCATAGACAATAGGATGATATCAGTGTTGTAAAAGGAATCAATTGTACCATTGAGCTGCATGACCTATAGGCATGGTTCCAAAGCAGAAGCGGTGAGAGACTGGGATGCCAATCTAGAGTAGGCCATATATTGTTCCGTAGTACGATTGGGTACTGTGACTGGACCTACAAGCCAACTTCTTTTGAAGTGTTGGTTTTCAAATGAGTCCATAAGTTATTTATGGCTCTTGATATGTCTTTTTGGTAGCTAATGGTGGTTTAGCTTGGGTATTGGTTATAATATTTGTATTTCGATATGGTGAGATTTGCATAGACGTGGGATGTAAGGCAAAACACGGGATTCGGATGATATCAATTTTGTAAAACAAATTCATAATCCCATTGTGGTACACGACCTGCAGTCGTGGTTCTAGAGCAGGGGTAGAGAGAGATTGGGACACCAATCTAGAGTGGGTCATATATTGTTCCATAGTATGATTAGGTGCTACGATAGGGCCTACAAGCCAACTTCTTTTGAGGAATTAGTTTTTATGGGAGTCTACTAGTTAGTTATGGCTCTTGATAGGACTCTTTGGTAGCTAATGGAAATTCGGTACAGGTATCGGTTATACATATTCATATTTTAGTATGGGACATAGTGATATCTACACGAGTTCAATCACATTGAATGCGGCTTAGAGTCTATACATGGTTAGGTATCAACTCTATTTATTTTAGACCCTGCATGGGGATCATTGTACCATGTTAGATATCCTTAGCGGATGATGGGTGTCAACTGTATTCTATGTTTGTCGTTTATTGTTAGGGTTGTGTGCATTATTAATTAGTTGGTTATTATTATTGCATTTTGTGTGTTAAACTTATATTGTGATATCCATATAACCCCTTCCACTTGTATATTAGGTTACTTTTATCATAGTATATTATTACGTTCTAGTTACATTATACTAGTTGTGTTGACTCGATGATTATAAGAGAAGAGCAAGTTATGGCATGATTTCCTATTTTTAGGATAGGCTTGCTTTACTTTTTATGGACAGTCCAGATTACCTCTAAGTTACGTTCATGGACAGCGCCGGTTTTGCCTTAGTAGTTCTTATTTATTTGTATATAGTTTTGATATATAGTATTTTGAGATAGTTCCCCACACATAGGACTTTAGGTCTGACCTGCATTTTGCCTTTATTTGTTTATGTCATGATAACTCTAAAGCACTTGTTACCCCACCCTTTGGTCAGGGATGGAATATCAACAAATTACCTGAAAAAGGATGGATAACAGGATTGGAAATCGATTGGAAACAAAGTTGTGATCGATGTCGTCAAAATTTGATCGAGCTCCAATCGGGACGGAATCAATAGGGAATGATGATCAAGGCTAGGAGAGGCTACGTTTCAAATTTCAGGTCAAACGGAGTTTGTATGCTCGAGATATGGATGGATCAATGTTGCAAGGGACTGGTTAGGTATCGATACAATTCGCATCGATACATTTCGTATCGATGGAAATGGGCTCGACTGTGCACTTCGAATCGATACTATTCGTATCGACCGGCATGGATGCGAACATTACGTTCGTATCGATCAGGTAGAAGGGCCAAATGGATTTCGACACGATGGCAGTGGACCCGGATTGGATAAGTGAGCGTGCGATGGTTTGCTCGACTCGACGTTGTTCGACTCGATGTTGTTCGAATCGATGCTGTTCGACTCGATGCTGACTCGATGTTGTTCGACTCGATGCTGTTCGACTCGATGTTGTTCGACTCGATGTTGTTTGACTCGATGCTACTCGATGCGGGGATGTTCGACTCAGCGTTGTTCGACTCGATGCAAATTCGTATCGGTCAGGTCACATGGTCGGTACGAAGTGGTGGGCACAGGTTGATGGACACGAGCAAACCAATGCAGGCAGATGGATACGAATGAGCACGAAGCATGGATGCGAGCGAAGAATGTGCACAATTTGAGGGAAGAAACGTTCAATATGGCATAGAAAATGGATCATACCCTGAGGATAGGGCCACGTCACTAGCACGCACGTGAAGGGCATCGATACGAACAAGTATTGATGCGAATTGATCGATGCAAACCACACAAACTACCGAGAATCCCCATTTTGTATCGATCATAACTCGAGATCTACAAGTCCAACTGCTATGAAATTTTCACAGGAACTTACATACAAGCTAAGGAATGTTCACACCAAGTTTCGACTCCGTTGGACAAAATCTTGATTGATACGAATTACGTTCGTATCGATCACAGATCAAGTCGAAACTCCATGGGATCGATCGCGTGAGCCCACTCACGTGCCAGAAGGAGTCTCCCGAAGTTTGAGCGAGATATTTGCGTGGAACGCCTATAAATAGCACCCCAGAGCCTACAGAAAGAGGATCTTTTGGCTTCTGAACGTCCAAACTCTGCCCGATTCAACTTTGTACCCTATAGCTGCTGTTATACTTGAATTTTATCATTATAATCTGCGATAATTAGTTGTAACCAGCAAGGAAAGTCAATAAAAGATTAACTTTTGGAGTGGACGTAGGTCGGAGATAGTCGAACCACTATAATTCTTGTGTCTCTGTCTATTTCTTTCCGTTTTAAGTTCATTATTCTTCACTTTTTATCCTCTATATTACTTAGATCTGTGATTTGTGATTATATACTGTTGATTTGTGTTCATACACTGGTTCTTTCACGATATTTGGGGTCTGTGACCATTTTTGGCGCAAACAGCACTCGACTGAGAATTTGTGAGTCGGATGCTTTGGGTATAGGCTTACGAGATGACTGGAGCATTCTGGAGGCATGAAGTCAATATATTAGATATACATACACACACACACACTCTTGTCATTGACGTAGTACATGGAAAACAAGTTATTTTGTATATGAAACCTGGATTCAGATATTGTTTTCAGAACCCATATGAATGGAGTTGATGTATTCTAACTCTTTGTATTGATATTTGTTTATCGATTGGTTCTGCTAGTCCATTCTTTTGTTCATTGTTTATCCTATTATGTTCATGTATGTTAAGTATATTATATATTATCTTCCCATTGTGATATTGTATCGATGTGCCTTAGTATGATGTTTAGTTTTAATTTTACCCCAACAGACTGACTTTTATGGTATACGAGAGTTAGACACTAGCATTCGATGTTGATTCAGGGTATTATGAAGGGCGGATCATCACAAGAAAGAATTGAGAACCTAGCATAAAGAGTCGACTTACCTCAGAAGATGGCGGGCATGCGCAACGTGTTCCATATTTCTCGTCTTAGGAAGTTCATGCAAGATTCAGGCGTGACTATTACATTGGATCAATGAGATGATATTGAAGTTAAACCCGAAGAATCGAGACCTTTTAGGCCTATTCATATAGATGAGAAGAGTACGAAACAACTTAAGAGGAAAAGGTTGTTGGTTTGATTTTTTGATAAACACAAACAACTCAAAGTTCAAGCTTCGAACTCTAGCTCATCTATATGCTTCGATAGTTTATTAAGTGAGGGCTTAAGATGGTTGCTGGAAGTTGGGCTGGATTTCTTAATCCAAATATCAAAGTAAATCAGTAGTAGACTAAACCGAGACTAAATGATGCAAGTAGGTTAAAAGTAAAAATGATGAAGGTAAAGACATCAAAAGTTATTTTAGTTTAAGCTAAAACTCTACATTCACTGTCATTTCCTTTATTATAGTTCTACTTTATAGTTGAGAGTTGTTACAATGATGAGTTAGCCAAATTTACCATTAACGAATTTTAGACATGAGCTCTAATATAGGAAAATATTAATATTCTTAATCTCTAAATTATGCAAGTGCTAAAATAGGATTCCTAATGCATTGGATCAGTGCATGTTTATAGGCATCTTGTCGTGTTGCTATTGGTGGAGACCTTTCTCCTAGATTGTTGACTCGGCAGGCTTGTAAGGCCATGTTTTAACATGTGTCATTATCTAGTTATTTTGTGAATTAACATGGATTGATGACATGGCATTCCATATATAGCTTTTAGATGCGACAATCCGCATATGTTGTACACACCTTAGGTCATTGAACTATTAATACATCTGAAGATTGTCTTAGCCATTGAACTCGGTTGCCTTTTTAGATTACTTTCGGCCATTGTATTGGCTTTATATTTCGGTTGATGCCTGTCTAAGAGCTTGTTATTCCGGTGTTTGGCCAGTCGGATGATCATTACTTTCGAGAGCTATTTATAATTCAGCATAGGGGATTATTCTTTGGTTGTGTATGCAAAGGATTGCTATATAGAAGTATATTGTAGCATCCTATAAAATTTATGGTAATCAATAAATAATTACTAAGACTCAAAATTTTAATTTTAATAAACATCATAATTTGGCCATAAATTTCATGGCGATTTTTTGAGCAACTTTCATATTTGGAATTTTGCGATCGAAGTTCAAACGAAGAAATTATCAGCGTTTGAAGTTTTTGAGATGAAAATAATTAAAAGGGACAAAAATGGAATAAATTATATTAATCGAGTGGGCCCTACCGATCGACCCCCTTCTAGGGCCAATCGACTGCTAGCGGTCTACCGTCTATAGGGAAGCGGTGGACCGGTCGGGAAGGTGGTGGCTAAGGTTGAACCTCGGCCAAACGGCCCGGATTTAATTATTTTAAATCTAACAGATATGATTGATTCGAATGCTAATAACAGGCCTAGCCCCTCACTTTTATTCTCATACTTTCTAATCAAAGTAGCGTAGCTCTACCATTTTCCCTTCTCCACCATTTCTATTAATTATAAAATATTATATTATACGTATATATAACCAGAGAAGGGCAAAAGATAAAAGAGAAGAAGAGAATGAGAAAATCAATATTACAGAAAAAGATAAATTTCATAATTATAAATCTATATTCCCCTTAACCCCAAATCATTTCTAAGATCTGCAATTCTAATAATATATATATATATATATATATATCTTGTTATACATATTCTTTTGAATTAGAATGGAAAAGGAGTCAAATTAAAGAGATGAATTTGGATTTGGAAGATTTGGAAAGGTACAGAGGTGAGTGAGAAATTATAGGATTTATTATAACATTGAAATTTATCATTGAGTTTTATTTTATTATTATGCTTATGCAAGATCTGTGTAGTTATAGGCTTAAAAAGAACGCGTTCAATTGAAATCTCCAACGTATTTTGTAAGTTAGGTAATTGGAATAGGAATGGTATTTCCACCCTATTCTGAAATTTGGAAATCAATCCTAAATTTGTAAAAGTAGAAAGTTGATAGGTGTTAACCGACATCTTGGCCCGGTTACAAAACGACGGTTGAAGAAATTATCATTAGCACTAGACAAGATTCTGATAAAGGAGAGACTGGAGGTGGTAGCAAGTTGTCAGGCCCACAATAAAGCAAGAGCATTCGGCCTGCCTGGCCTAGTGCGCAAATTCACCCACTATGGGCAGAGGCACCTTGTTCCTAAGCCCATGAAGGAAGTCCAACCCATCTTCCTCTATAAATAGAAGGGCAGGGGCACAATGAAATGGATCCTTTTTGGAGAATACTGGGGAGACTCTGCCATTTTTGAGACTCATCTTCTCTACTTAACAACTTCATTCAAGCATTTGATTCACGAATTGTATTTGTAATCAACTATTAAGAAGATCAATAAAGTTTAACCTCAAAGTGGACGTAGGCAATTACGCTGAACCACTATAAATTTGGTGTTCTTACTTTCTGCATTTAAATTAGCATTCTCTTCCTTGTTTAATTTATCTTCATCACTTATATCTCTACACAATCTTTCTCTACGAGGTTAGTGACCAATTTTGGTGCTAACACTTTGGTGCTTTCACTGAGAATTGAATTCTCAGCTTGATTGGATCTCATCATCTACTAGTGGATTTCCATATTCGCGAGATAGATCCAGTTGTTTACTAGAAAACTTCCTATTCTACTCAGATTTGAAAGAAATCTAAAGGAAGCTGATAGCCGTAGATTGGATTCACTGATGTACGCAAGATCTGGGGATTGGACGTTGAAATTTGCACTCAAGTTGAATGAAGGCCGACCCTCCTCTGAAGGCTTATGCCGATCGCCTCAGAAAAGGCGTATGCCGAACGCCCCAGAAAAGGCGTATGCCGAACGCCCCAGAAAAGGCGTATGCCGAACGCTCCAGAAAAGGGGTAGGCCGAACGCTCTTCCAGGCCGAACATACCTCTAGGCCGAACGCTCTTCCAGGCCGAACATACCTCTAGGCCGAATGCCCTTCCAGGCCGACCATACCTCTAGGCCGAACACCTCTGTAATGCCGAACGGTAGTGTATGCCGAACGACTCGGTTGTGCCGAACAAGAATGAATGTCGAGCGCCTCTGTAATGCTGAACGGTATTGTATGCCGAACGACTCGATTGTGCCGAACAATGTGAATGTCGAACAGTGTGGATGCCGAACAGTGTGAATGTCGAACAGTGTGAATGCTGAACAGTGTGGAATGCCGAACAGTGTGGATGCCGGACAGTGTGGAATGCCGAACAGTGTGGACGCCGAACAGTGTGGACGCCGAACACGTGTGGAATGCCGAACAGTGTGGATGCCGAACAGTGTGGAATGCCGAACAGTGTGGACGCCGAACACGTGTGGAATGCCGAACAGTGTGGATGCCGAACAGTGTGGATTGCCAAACAGTGTGGATTGCCAAACAGTGTGAATGCCGAACAGTGTGAATGCCGAACAATCTTGTATGCCGAGCAACTTTGTCATGCCGAACAACCCTCAATGCCGATCGAAACTTAAGTTACACCGGTCTCTTATATGACCCCTATTTACAAAAAAAATCTTTTTCGGGTACGACCCAAATTTTTGAAAATGAGGCTAGCCGCAGCGCAGTGCCTCCGGATAGTGAATTCAAAACTCAACTTAATAAAGGAACATTCTATCCACTTCCCTGACATCCCATGATCGACCAGGGCATAGAGGATCTAGCGGCAGCTTATGAACGGCATCAAGGGAACAGACAAGCAACCGCTATTCAAACGGTACTCCCAAAGGTTGGAGAACATAGATGATATGACTCTAGCAAATGCCAAGATGACTCCAAGCACCATTCTTCGCTGACCCAGCACTTCGAATTTAATGACCCCAAGCAAACCAATGCTCTAAGCAATTTATTCCAAATACTAACAAGGGTATCATACTGATCGCGTTTGAGGAAAGTCGACCTCCAGATATATTTTGGCAGCTAGTTAGCTAAAGAGCCTCCTACGACTATGGTCTACAAAATGAATCAGAACTAAAGTGAGGAGGAGTGGAGCAGACTAAGAAAAATAACAATGAAGGCCCATTGGCTAAGGATGTAGATCCCAGTAGCCGAAACAAGACTTCAGAATTCAGCTCATATGCTCTTTGAAAGATTCAATTGACAACCTCTACTTGAAGACTCACGACTCGGAGTGGTACTGGAAACCAACCTCGAGAGAGTACACCAAAGTCTAAAGAAAATCAGGGGAATGTTGTATATTCCCAGATGCTCACTGATCCTAACACGAGCGATTACAAACACCTCCGAGGTGTGATCGAAAAGATGACCTGGAAAGGAAAGCTTCAATAGTATGTACAAGTCCTGTAGAATGGCGGGCAGCGAATATCTGATGCCTATTAATAAAGGGCTATGATTATCAATTGGACGGTTGACGGCCAACATCCCTTTGAAAGGAGCCAGGGGCGGAGTCAAATAGCGAGCACACGATGCTGCTTCACATATCAATGAGATTTACCATAATCTTCTTTGAATTATTTCCACTTCCATCTCTATTTCAATTGTTCTATGAACTACGACTAGCTTGAACTAAACTACTTTCAAAACGATGCAGGTGTCCAGGTACTCAGATTTGGTTGCCAACCAATCTACGCAGACCATGATCGGACGTGTGGAGTTACATCTGGACGAGAATAATTCTATTGCTCATCATCAACCATATGCCTTTGATTTGGGGCTATGGATTAAATACAATGTACAACATCACGATGCACGGAGAGCTGAATTCCATCCTGCAAGTGGAATTTATTCAAGTAGAGAGCGGCTGCGATACGACCAGCCACTCGCTAAGTGAAACTCGAGCTCGGGGGCAAGCCATCACATCAAGGCTAAAAATGGGTTGATACACGACGATCCTTCGCACAACTCCGTACTCCCAGAGTGCGAGACAGAGTATAAACATCTACTTAACTCCGTACTCCCAGAGTGCGAGACGGAGTATAAACATTAATCAACTCCGTACTCCCAGAGTGCGAGACGGAGTATAAACATCTACTTAACTCCGTACTCCCAGAGTGTGAGACGGAGTATAAACATTAATCAACTCCGTACTCCCAGAGTGCGAGACGGAGTATAAACATTAATCAACTCCGTACTCCCAGAGTGCGAGACAGAGTATAAACATTAATCAACTCTGTATTTCCTGAGTGCGAGACGGAGTATAAACATCTACTCAACTCCGTACTCCCAGAGTGCGAGACGGAGTATAAACATACATCAACTCCATACTCACCCCCAAAACTGGGGGCAGAACCAAAGCAAAGCATGCTAGTTGAACATTTGTCTAAAAGAAGATTGCAACGAAATGATTAAGAGACGACTGTCAAGCAATCAACTGAATGGAAATATTCAGCATAAAAGACTGCGGTTTTTCAAAGCACGTCATGTTTACACAAGACGTCCTTTGGGGGGCAAATGTTATCCCGCCTTTTGGCAAGGCCGTGACACCAAGAACTTGATTAGAAACCAGTGACAGTTCGTCTTGGAGATCGGTTACACAAAGGCTCACTATGGATATCGATGAATTTGTCCGAGTCTGGATCGAGCCACGATTAACAAGACATAACAATCAAAGCCAGGGAAGCCAATGTTCCAAGTTTCAAGACGATCCGAGTTCGTATGCTCAACTTATGATCGATTCGAACAACCGACCATCCATCCATCAACCTCCACATTTGACTTGGAGACCTAAACTGCTTGGAATGAATATGGCCCGATCATCCACTCCAATCGAGTCATAGAACAAAGTTTGACAAAATACAGATACCCCTCATGAAGCTCAGTGACGCCGGGATCCGTCAAAAGTGGACGTGATTTGATCATCTACACATCAAATCCTACCCTGAACACGAAAGGTTGTTCGAAAGCCCAACTTGAAGTAGCTATGGTAGACTGCGTACTCGCTAACCATCACTGTCAATATATGGACACGACTGCACCTTGGAACATTTGCAACTTACTTTGTCTACTCAACCATCTATTATCCTTATTTTCTAGAAGGAGATACGGAGCAAATTGTAAGAGATTTGGCTATCTAACCCAACATGGATGTGATTCAACCATCTATCATATACCTCCTTCCTTGACTTGATTGGAAGAGCTATAATCACCAAGCGGACGAGAATCGATCGTCCATTTTTCAAATTTCATCCCTCATCCTGGGGGCAGAATCTCATTCCGTGAGCAAACGTGGTTCGATTGTTCATTCGACGACATTAGCCTCGATACAGTAGATGAATACAAATTAAAGAGTGGAAATACGACTGCTCTCAACTTAAACCTCCAAGTCCCCAGAGTGTGGACTGGAGTACTCTAAGTCCCCAGAGCGCGGACTAGAGTATAAATGACTTAAACCTCCAAGTCCCCAGAGTGCGAACTGGAGTACTCTAAGTCCCCAGAGCGCGGACTAGAGTATAAACGACTTAAACCTCCAAGTCCCCAGAGTGCGGACTGGAGTACTCTAAGTCCCCAGAGCGCGGACTAGAGTATAAATGACTAAAACCTCCAAGTCCCCAGAGTGCGGACTAGATTACTCTAAGTCCCCAGAGCGCGGACTAGAGTATAAATGACTAAAACCTCCAAGTCCCCAGAGTGCGGACTGGAGTACTCTAAGTCCCCAGAGCGCGGACTAGAGTATAAACGACTTAAACCTCCAAGTCCCCAGAGTGTGGACTGGAGTACTCTAAGTCCCCAGAGCGCGGACTAGAGTATAAATGACTAAAACCTCCAAGTCCCCAAAGTGCGGGCTGGAGTACTCTAAGTCCCCAGAGTGCGGACTAGAGTATGAACGACTTAAACCTCCAAGTCCCCAGAGTGCGGACTGGAGTACTCTAAGTCCCCAGAGCGCGGACAAGAGTATAAATGACTAAAACCTCCAAGTCCCCAAAGTGCGGACTGGAGTACTCTAAGTCCCCAGAGCGCGGACTAGAGTATAAACGACTTAAACCTCCAAGTCCCCAGAGTGCGGACTGGAGTACTCTAAGTCCCCAGAGCACGGACTAGAGTATAAATGACTTAAACCTCCATGTCCCCAGAGTGCGGACTAGAGTACTCTAACTCCCCAGAGTGCAGACTCGAATATAAGCGAATCGGATCTCCAAGTTCCCTGAATATGAACTATGACACAAATGACTTGAATTTGTCAAATCCCTGACATACGGGCTAGAAAGTATTCTAAGTGCTCGAAGCACAGAATGGAAGTTCAACGACTCCCGAAGAGTTTCCGAGTTATATGAAGATGGACTGAGAAGTCTATGTTACTCACAGCTGCTTGGATTAAAATCACAATCACAAAGAAAACTGAACAATAAGAGTCTTTTGTAAGACAGAAAAAGGAACTAAACCTTATTCAGAAATGAGTTTCTATTACAACCCCTCCAAAGTTCAGAGTCTACATTCTATCTACAAGGACTAAGGAAATAGATTAAAATAATTACATGACTTAAACTAACCCTCGTTGAACGAGGATAGTAATCACTTCTTGTGCTTCTTCAACTTCTTTCCAGACGGCTCCTCTCCAGAGCATTTACCCTTGGTACTCTTCTTTGATAGAGGGGTAGCAACTGAAGGAGTACGGGGGCCTTCCATGGGCTTGGACCCGCCAGGAAGGATGACCTTCAACGGCTTGTTCAAAGGATCGTCCAAGTCCACAACTCGGGGATCTACTATGACCTTGACCGTCTCATCCCTCTCTTTCTCGAGCCACTCCTCCATGCTCAATTCGGATGTATGCTCAGAGGCGCCTGTAATTTCTACTTCATAACCCCCGTCGGTAGGAGAGGAGGTTTCAGACTTGTCTTCGTCAAGTGCTCCGATCACCTGAGCGTCTGGACCAGAAGCCTCCCCTGCGTGAGTGGCTTCACTTGTTTTCTCCCCCACTTCCTTGGCGACATCGCTCCTCGGAGTGGGCTCGGGGTCAGAACGGCCTGCACAAAATCGTGGAAAACAAGAATTCAATAGTCCTGCATAAAGAATAACGACTTTCGAAATCTTAAAGAGAACCTTAAAGAGAAGGATTATCTACCAGGTTCGGGCAAACTCTCAGCCATCCGAGAGGTCTCACCCTCTGGAATGGGAGATAGAATGCGGACTAAACTACTCTAAGTCCCTGAGTGCGGACTAGAGTATAAATGACTCAAAAACCTCTACGTCCCCAGAGTGCGGACTACAGTACTCTCAATCCCTAGAGCATGGACTAGATTATAGACGACTTCAGAAAAATCCCTAAATCCCAGAAGCGGACCAGATTACTCTAAGTTCCCAGAGTGCGAACTAGAGTATAAATGAGTTGACGAAAATCTATGTGTCTCGAACTGTGGACTAAAGCATAAACCGTTCGACAAATCTCTAAGTCCCCGGAGCGTGGACCGAAGCATGAACACAAATTGGGCGTGAGTAAACCGGAGGGAGAATAACACTAAGTCACCAGAATGTAGAGTGGTGTATAAACATCGATAAATAGACGAGTGGATTCCGACCATTTTCTATTCCGCAAACTTCGGCCTGGAATCGACAGGAGGGTTATTAACCCGCTGAGGATGGAGTTTGACCATCCAACTAGTGACCTGGCCAAATCAATGCTGGGAGCAGGGGTACAAAACACTAAAAAGCTGAATACGACAGCTTACTATAGCTCTAGCGTGGCGTTCTTTATAACTTGAGGCAGCAACTGCATGGAGGCCTCAATACAGAACCAATCGAAACGGCATCCAAAGCTACGAGCAACCTACTATATCATACCTCAGACCAAAGGTCAATGTCGATCCGCACCAAGCACATACGAATGTGACTCGGATGTTTGTTTTTTGAAAAACTATGACCCCCAGAGTATGGAAAGGAGGGTAAACCACGAATACTTGGTCAAAAATTCTCCAGCACCCTCGTTCGATTCGTCAGGAGGAGTATGAAACTGGATGAGCATAACCCGACTGCATTTGTAGCCAACTTTACCCCGAGATCTAATTACAGAGCATGAACCAAAGTGGACGTGGATGACCATCCACTGTCCAAATTACGCCCTGAAACTTATGTGGCATCGAAGTATTCCTCTTGGAATGAAAAACCACGATAAAATCCAAGATAGGCGAGACCTAGTCTCCTATCGACTTACATGATCCCACGATTCAACGGGAAAGAGAGTAAAGCTAAAGTGGGCATGGCTGGCCTTCCTACTTATCGGTATATGCCCTAGACCTGGGGGCACGAGCGAGAAGCAAGATGAATGTGAACCGACTATTCACCAATCACCTCTATGTCTTTGGAGTTTAGGTGAAAACATAAACATAGCTGGGACGAGACTCAACCGTCCATGCAGTACATTTATCAACCCGAGACTGGGAGAAGACGCATGGTCATCCAAAAACTGGCTACGATAGCTCAGTATTAAAACTTATATATAGTGCTTACAGCTACTCAAGGCAATGACCGAAAGGATGCCTAGAGATGGAATCATTAAATTGATGCCAAAGCTTGTGGGCAACTGACTGTCACTCCAACCCAAAGGGCGAGTGAAGGATCATGAATGCATTGAATAGAAAATGCATTACTCGAATATACAAGCAAATTCAAACTCATAGCAAGATCCAGCTATGCAGTTGCACGCAACTCGAGGCTGGCCCCTACTCGACATTTCCTTCAACGTTCTTTTAAGCCCGATCTTTGGCCATTTGCAGATAATCAATTAGAGCATTCAGAGCCCTTCATTATTTGACTTAACAACTCATGGCAAGACTCTAGGATTCGACCAGAGTAACCATCAACATTGACCTTCCCAACCATATTTCACATTGAATGTTATGCAAAATAGTTACATCTTTACTCAAAGAATCTGGGATGGCACCTGCTAAGCTGACGGTCAACATAGCAGCCATCCATGGCGACCTTTTCCGGGTGCTGAATATCGGATCACAACTCAGTGCAGTGATGATAAAAGAATTAGTTGGATTTTTCTGAATAAATGATGATATGTTCCCTTGGACCCATTCTGACATGCATATGTGATTTCATTAACTATCGCAAGCCATGCATTGGATATCAACCCGAAGCTACAAAAGCTAGCACAATCTCTATTGATTTCATCATGAAAGATCCACTCTTACTTTTAGGCTCACCCCATCAAGGTCTATGCCTACCAGCCGTTGCGACAGGGCACACAATGACCTAAGACGTCTGAAAGACTACTTAAATAGAATATCGAACTAAGCTAATTCAATATCACTTATTTCCCACGAAGGGCTATCCAAGGACGGAAATTAGCAGACCTCACACCCAAATTCACTACCTCGGATGACTACTCGAAGAGTAGCAGAGAACCAACCATAAGATGGAAAATGTACGTAGATGGAGCATCCAATGATCAGTGTTATGGCTTGATAATGACTCCTGAGGAACGATCAATCTGCTACGTCCTAAAACTCGATTTACTTGTAACAAACAACGATGCTTAGTATGAAGCCTTGACTGCCAGCCTCAAACTTGCTAGAGGATTTGAAGTGAAAACTTTATATATCTTTTGTGATTCTTGATTGGTAGTATACAAATTTAAGGAAGTTGATCTTGCTAGGGGGCATTGTCTTGCTCCTTATCTTGGCCAAGTCCAAGAGCTACTAACCGACTTCACGTATTACATCATTACACACATACTCAGCGAACAAAATGAAAAGGTGTCATGGTTGACTCCTATCAAAGACTATCTACAATAAGGAATTCTTACTGAACGGAGGAATGGAAAACGACACATCCTCCTCAAAGCTTCACGCCAGATAATCTAAGAATAAGTCGTGTGTCAAAAGGAGTTTATCCATCCCCTTGCTTAAGCATATCGCCCATGATGATATCTTGAGCAAAGTCTATGAAGAAGAATGCGGTAATAACATCAGGGGGAAAACCATGATAAAGAAGATACTCTGTTATAGGTATTACTGGCCAACTATCAACCCAGATGCGGTTGATCATGCTAGACAATGTGACGAGTGCAAGATGTATGCAAAAAATCTGGGAACCCCGCTGATGGAAATTAGTCAAATGGCTAGTTCATAGTCGTTTGGCACTTGGGGGCACTGAAATCATCTTCTTGTCGATCCTAAAGGTGGTGCGAAATACACCATCATAGCAATTGATTACGTCACCAAATGGGCAGATGAAGAACTCTTAACCACGACCAAGATGAAGAAAATAATCAACTTCTTTATCCGTAACGTCATCTGTCCTTATGACCTTCCATGATCCATTATAACTGCAAATGGACAAGGTTGAAGCTGTGAACAAAATCATAGAGTCTGTACTGAAGAGAGGTTTGGAAAACTCCTCGAGTGGCTGATTGCAACCCTTATTTCACAGAAAATACAAACAAGGAATCGCGATTGAATTGCAATTAAACTAGACGGAGTTGGTGATGACTTATGAGCATATAAAATGCATCCGAGAGACAATGGCAAGAACATGTACCCGAACGTGCATGTGTACATCCGAAAAAGTCAACTTCTTGAAATCAACAGAAATTGAATTCTCACTAAGGGTTATTAAGAGAAGACTAGATCATATAGCCGAAGCTTATTAGCTCTGCAGAATCAGACACGGATGGCCACTAATAAACTACAACCCTGGATTTATAATATTGGGAATCGACCGAGCATCACGATGACCAAAGAAGGATACAACACCTTGGGAGGATAAATTGGAGGATAATGACTATTCAAGAAACATGGTGGATTTCTTTCTGAAGACAAGGAATACTCGCTGATTCAAAGCGTGTTGTGTTGCTTCACACGACACACTTTGGGGGGCAAGTGTTAACCGGCATCTTGGCCCGGTTACAAAACGACGGTTGAAGAAATTATCATTAGCACTAGACAAGATTCTGATTAAGGAGAGACTGGAGGTGGTAGCAAGTTGTCAGGCCCACAATAAAGCAAGAGCATTCGGCCTGCCTGGCCTGGTGCGCAGATTCACCCACTATGGGCAGAGGCACCTTGTTCCTAAGCCCATGAAGGAAGTCCAACCCATCTTCCTCTATAAATAGAAGGGCAGGGGCACAATGAAATGGATCCTTTTTGGAGAACACTGGGGAGAATCTGCCATTTTTGAGACTCATCTTCTCTACTTAACAACTTCATTCAAGCATTTGATTCACGAATTATATTTGTAATCAACTATTAAGAAGATCAATAAAGTTTAACCTCAAAGTGGACGTAGGCAATTACGCTGAACCACTATAAATTTGGTGTTCTTACTTTCTGCATTTAAATTAGCATTCTCTTCCTTGTTTAATTTATCTTCATCACTTATATCTCTACACAATCTTTCTCTACGAGGTTAGTGACCAATTTTGGTGCTAATAATAGGATTGCAATATTTATTCTAGATTTATGATAATTGTATTATAATTTATTAGTATAAATTTAGATTGCCCTAATTTGACTTGGATTGTGAGTTTCTATTTTTTAGTTTATTGGGAGCGTTGTGGGTACAATTTAGTTGTATCTATTTCCACGTAATTTCCATAAATTATCCAGTTCCACAAGTATAAAAAGTGCTTCATTTGAAATAACAAGGAATTACCAAAAAAAGATATGTAAAGTACGGATATTCTCCTTCGTAGTTTGCACTATCTATTCCAATAAAAGAAAAAGGATCATTCCTTGTAATTTCAAATGGGGCAAAGTCTCATTTTTGGGTAAATTATAGAAAGTTATAATGGTATTCCTTTTTGGGAAGGATAGCTCTAATATATTAAAATGTGGAAATAAATGTTCCTTACAGAATATACATATAAGTATGTTAAGAAATTCCTAAGCATATGAATTATTGAGTTGGGTAAATATACGCATATAACCACACCTACTGATTAAAAATATAAATATAAATATAACATAATATACAACGATATTCGTATTAGTTATAATTAGGACAACTAGTTATTAATAGCATAGTAAACTATAGGACTGGATGTTGAAATGGAAAAGAGATAGTAACTCCAAAACTAGTAGGGCAAGAAATGTGCAGTTTCAGAATTAAATGAGGATATAAATGCGTTTAATGGGACTGATTAAGGAGTTTAATATGGAATTTATTAGAAACTGAAATAGGCATAAAAGATTGAATTTATTAGAAACTGAAATAGGCATAAAAGATTGAATTAGAACAAATAAGTAAATGTCATTAATGATTGTCCAATTTGAATAATAATGACTCTATATTACGGACAATTAACATTTATGGGATGTAAGAGGGAAATAGGGAATATACGTAATAAAGGTATAGGATAGTAATTAAATGCTAGGAATGAATTGGTGGGCCTAGCCCAATGTTTAGGCCTAGGATGATTGATTCAGTTTAGTAAGGGTTGGGATGCACGATCAGTAGATTTACACAATAGAAGTCTGCCCTTCACTTAGAGGCTACCAGTAGTTGTGTATACTTACTAATGATGTGGGATATCTCCAACTATAGGACCCATGGGTAAGGGATATGCTTTTTCACAGAGTTGTGGAAAAATATACAAGGGTTCGCCTCAGGTTTGAAGTATTTGATGGCTCGGTACCTTTAGGGATGTGAAGGGTTTATTTCAAGGTGAAGGTATTAAATGGCTGTTAGATCTGCCTTATCTCTATATAAGAAGTCTTAAATAACCTACGATGGTACCTTATAGGAAAATGGGGTCTTCTTCAATTCTAACAAGAGGTATTAAGTAACTAATATGGGTGTTTTTCCTTAACTTACATTAGGATAGTTTAAATTGGATTTTGACGCAGCGGATTATACAAAAATTGATGATACGATGAAAGTAACACTCGATGGATTGATGAATGCTGAAATGCCCAAATTCGTTGATCCGAAGATACCGAATTTTAGCTATCTCTGACACGTTGATCGCGCATGATACCGTGAGGAGAGATCTACAATTCTTCGAGCGTTGATCAAGCGCACTTGATTCCGCGAATTGGCTTCAACGATCGAAGATTCGAGCGCACTCGAATGTCGAAGGTGGAGATAGGAGATTACACTCGACTACCAATTTGGATGAAAGCACAAAGCTAACAAAATGAAATTTTATTCAAATCAACTAAACTATTACAAATGGCACCACCGGCCTATTTATAGAAGTTACAACACACGCCACAGAAAAATGTACAACTCATAAGTCGTCCACGACTTAAGACACCACGACCTAAAAGTAGACAACTTAAAAGGACCAGGCGACTTACGACCTAAACAAGATCATTAACGACTTAACACTTGTACATACAATCCATAACCCATTATTCATTACAACACCTCCACGCGACCTAAAACATACGAGTTACGACTTAGCTAAGGTCCATAGCGACTTAACAACAGTACAACGAAAATAATATAACATATTACAACATATATCACGACATACGACTTATACAACTCACAGGACCTAAAAATGAACGGCATCTGGAGCGAGCGACCTAAAAATGAACGGCATCCCCATCAGCGATCTAAAAGAAGCGGCTTCAGAAAAACTTCACGACCTAAGTCTTCACGACCTAAGGCTTCACGACCTAAAGTCTCGCGACTTATAATGAATGGCTTATCTCCCCAGATATCCTGCGACCTAACTTAGGTCGTTCCTTTTCTCTGCGACCTAACATAGATCGTAACTCGTTAGGTCGTAGCAACCTTTTAGGTCGTTCCAGCAACCTATCCCTTAATTCGTTAGGTCGTACATGAGTTAACTCGGTAGGTCGTTCCAGCGACCTATTTCCCAGATGAAGTTCGCTAGGTCGTTTGGATGCTTTAGACTCCCCCTCGTTAGGTCGTGAGCGACCTAAGGCTTCTTCACTAGGTCGTGAACGACCTAAGCCTTGTGAATTTGTAGCTTGCACTGCTTCGACTCTGGCCTGAGCTGCATCATCCTCCCCAGGTTGAGAAAAATTCGTCCTCGAATTTGTAAGCTCTTCCCCATCGGATTGATTATCCCCATGATAAGGTAGGAGATGCTTAACATTGAATACGTCAGACGTGTACACATCCTCCGGCAGCTTCAACTTATAATAATTTTCATTAATCCGTTTCACTACTTTTACAGGACCAATTTTTCTGGCTTTCAACTTGTTATAAGCACCCACTGGAAAACGATCCTTTGTTAACACAGCATATACCATATCTCCTTCATTAAACTCAACATTTCTTCGCTTCAGGTCTGCGGACCTTTTATACTTCTCATTCGCCTTCTCTAATCTCTCCTGAATGATTTTATGACATTCAGTCAACCCTTCAACAAAATCAACAGCTCGTTTAACTGCCCCCTTCGGTTGTGGTACTACCGTTAAGTCCAACGGTCCCTTTGGCATACTAGAATATACAATCTGAAATGGACTGAATCCCGTACTACGATTCACTGCATGATTATGAGAAAATTCTGCTTGACATAGTTTCATATCCCAACTCTTCAGATTATCTTGCACAAGACATCTCAACAAATTCCCCAATGATCTGTTCACAACCTCGGTCTGTCCATCTGTCTGCGGATGATAAGCGCTACTAAATTTCAATTTCGTTCCCACCATCTTCCACAAACTTAGCCAAAAATGACTTAGAAATCTAGTATCCCGATCAGAAACAATGGATTCTGGCAAACCATGTAAACGATACACTTCTTTAAAGAATAACTCAGCAACACGGACGACATCAGCTGTCTTCTTACAAGCGATGAAATGTGCCATCTTTGAAAACCTGTCCACTACAACATATATCGAATCATTCCCCCTTTGAGTTCTCGGCAATCCCAAAACAAAATCCATACTGATATCAACCCATGGTTTAACAGGCATGGGTAATGGCATATATAATCCCGCATTCGTCGCTGTCCTCTTGGATACTTGGCAAATATGACATCTCTCCACAAACTTCCCAACTTCCCGCTTCATCGACGGCCAATAATAAGATTGAGAAATCAATTGTAAAGTACGATCTCTGCCCACATGTCCTTCCTCATGCAACTCCTTTACAATCTTCATACGTAAGCTGCACTCCGGTATACATAATCGATTTCCTTTAAAAAGAAAACCATCCACCATTACAAACTCATCCGTCTTTCCCTCCTTGACTTCATCAACAAACTTCGCAAAGTAAGGATCTTCGACAAATATTTCTGGCAACACATCAAACCCCGTCACTTCAACCTTCATTGTTGTTAACAAATGATTCCTTCGGCTCAACGCATCAGCCACACGATTCGTCACTCCTGACTTGTGTTTGACAACAAAAGTAAACTGTTGCAGATATGCAATCCATGATGCATGTCTTGCTGAAATCTTGTCTTGCCCTTGTAAATGCTTCAACGCCTCATGATCAGTGTAAAGAACAAACTCTTTCTGAAATAGATAATGTCTCCAATGTTTATTGGCTTGTACAACAACATAAAATTCCACATCATACGTACTATATCTCATCTTCGCTCCTGATAACTTCTCACTGAAATATGAAATCAGACGTCCCCTCTGACTCAACACTCCTCCAATCCCAACCTTGGATGCATCAGTATGTAGTTCAAACACTAGCTGAAAATCTGGTAGCACTAGAATTGGTGCTGACGTCAAGAGTTCTTTGATTCGCTCAAAAGCAACCCCTGCTTCCTCCGTCCATGCAAACTGTTTACCCTTCATACAATCAGTCACAGGTGCTATCACACTACTAAAGTGCAGAATAAACCTTCGATAAAATGAAGCCAACCCGTGAAAGCTACGAACTTCCGTTATCGTCTTGGGTTGCGGCCAATCTCTGATAGCTTCAACTTTACTTTGGTCCACCTGTATTCCTTCTTTCGATACAACTTACCCCAGAAATAAAACACTCCTCGCCATAAAAACACACTTCTTCGTAGCAGTGTAGAATTGTTCTTCATGAAGGATAATTAACACTTTCTTCAAATGTTGAACATGCTCTTCTGTACTAGCACTGTAGATCAGAATATCATCAAAGTAAACCACCACAAATTTCCCAATGTACGGCCAGAAAATTTGGTTCATCGCCCTCATGAATGTACTCGGTGCATTCGATAGACCAAACGGCATTACCAGCCATTCATACAATCCTTCCCTCGTCTTGAATGCTGTCTTCCATTCGTCCCCTGGTCTAATGCGAATCTGATGATAACCGCTCTTCAAGTCAATCTTAGAAAAGATCACAAACCCACTAATTTGATCTAACAGATCATCAAGCCTCGGCATCAGAAATCTGTATCTGACCGTTATCTTGTTCAATGCTCTACTATCTGTGCACATTCTCCATGTGCCATCCTTCTTCGGTACGAGTAATGCTGGGACAGCACACGGACTCAAACTCTCTTGTATTCGTCCCTGTTCAAGCAATTCCTCTACCTGCCTTCGCAACTCTTCATGTTCTTTCGGACTCATTCGATAGTGTGGTTTATGTGGCAATACAGCACCCGGAACAAGATCTATTTGATGTTGAATGTCTCTCAGTGGAGGTAACTCCTTTGGTAACTCCTCTGGAAATACATCTTCAAATTCTTTCAATACTGGTTTCACTTCTTCTGGAATTTCAACCTCTTCACTACTCTCACGCCCAATTAACAAGAATACTTCCGGCTCCTCGTCGACTTCTTTAACAAACTCCTTCAAGGATAATAAAGTTTCCAGCTCTTCAATCTCCTCCAGTTTGTTTTCTTCTTGTGGTCGCTTCTTTGGAACTAGAGTAATCTTCGTGCCTTCAAACATGAAACTGTAACTGTTGGTACGCCCATCATGTTGCACTGCCCTATCATACTGCCACGGTCTCCCCAGCAACAAATGACAGACATCCATATCTACCACATCGCACCAGATTTCATCCTTGTATTTCTTTCCAATTGAAAAATTCACACAAGCCCTTCGTCCAACCTTCACCTCCCCGCCTTTTCTCAACCAAGCCAACTTGTACGGTTTCGGATGTTTCTCAGTCTTCAATGCCAACTTCCTCACAGCTTCTAAAGAAATTATATTATCACAGCTCCCAGCATCAATAACAAATTTGCAAACTTTCCCCAGAATAGTACATGTTGACTGAAAAATATTGCTCCTTAACCAACTACAATCCTCCTCTTGCTTTGTTGTCAAACAAGACCTCCTCATCATCAGATTACAACCTTCGTCTCCCGACACTTCTTCTTCCTCCTCATCAGGTGGTGAATTGGAACATTCGGCTTCCTCGTCCTCATCCTCAACCTCCGCTATCATAGCTCTCTTCTTCGGCTTTGGACATTCATTACTTTCGTGGCCCATTTCTTGGCAATTATAACACTTGAAACCATTATTGACTTTCATCTTCCCGACCTCATTTACAACTGGTTTTGCAACAGCTTTTGAAACATTAGAACTTCCACTAACACCCTTCGCTGGATTGTTGGAATTTGTAAACACACCACCTCCTCGTCTTCCCTGTTTCTCCCAAGCCAACGCCTTCTGGTGTGCTTCCGCTACAGATCTGGGATCAAACATGTTAACCATATCCTGAATCTGCATTCGCAACCCCCCAACAAATCTAGCTGTCAATTGTTCCTCTGTCTCCATAATATCATTCCTTGCAATCAGTTGATAAAATTCGTCAGCATAGTCATTCACAGATTTCGTCCCTTGTCTCAAGTTTTGCAACCTCTAATACATAAGCGACTGATAGTTATAAGGTAAGAATGTGGCTTTCATCATTTTCCTCATCTTTTCCCATGATTCAACCTTTGACTTCCCCATCCGTTCACGTGTAAGTTTGGTTTGCTGCCACCATGCCAAAGCTCTACCCCTCAGCCTTGTAGCAACCAACTTCACTCTACGATGTTCTGGAACTTCTTTAAAGTCAAAAATCTCCTCCACATTAGACAACCAATCCAAAAACTCTTCAGCTTGCATACCACCTTTGAATTCCGGTATTTCAGTCTTCATCCCAGACTCCCACTTATGATCATACTCCGATTGATTTCTGCCTTGGTCTCGTCCATGAACACTACCTCCATCAAACTCCTCTTCAAAATCAGATGTATATCGATGTCGATCCTGACCACCAACATCTCTACTACCATCCCGTCTTCCACCAACATCCCTTCTATCTACATTCCTCTGTTCTCGATCATTCACATTCCTATCACGCCTTCGATCATCATCATCTCTATAGCGATCTCGACTCACACTTCTATGATCATTATCAGCACTTCTCTCTCGATTGGAATGTGGTGAGACTCTACTTCCTCCATGGTTAGATTCAGGCGAAACCCCTCTCCGATTCTGATTCATCTCCAACATTATCTTCTCTAATCGTCCAATCCCTTCATTAAGTTTCTCACTAAAGTTTTCATTAATTCTTTGCTCCATCTCATCAACTTCTTCTCTTCTATACAAAGCTTCTACGTTTTGGTGATGATTAGCTCTTCTCGGCGGCATGGTTGATTCTTCAAAACTTTGACTTTCGGCTCCACTCCAAATTTCAAACACCTTTCGAACTTAGATCCAAAATGAAATGGATCGAAAACTCCCACTTTGTTGCAAAAATATGATGAACACGATGAACACAACTTCAACACTTCAAACAAAATTGCACGGCTCAACACTTCAAGCTCGGCTAACACTTCAACTTCGAAATTCTCAGCTCCAAGACTCGATTTAGCTATTATTGGCTAAAACAAGCTCTGATACCAAACTGACGCAGCGGATTATACAAAAATTGATGATACGATGAAAGTAACACTCGGTGGATTGATGAATGCTGAAATGCCCAAATTCGTTGATCCGAAGATACCGAATTTTAGCTATCTCTGACACGTTGATCGCGCACGATACCGTGAGGAGAGATCTACAATTCTTCGAGCGTTGATCAAGCGCACTTGATTCCACGAATTGGCTTCAACGATCAAAGATTCGAGCGCACTCGAATGTCGAAGGTGGAGATAGGAGATTACACTCGACTACCAATTTGGATGAAAGCACAAAGCTAACAAAACAAAATTTTATTCAAATCAACTAAACTATTACAAATGGCACCACCGGCCTATTTATAGAAGTTACAACACACGCCATAGAAAAATGTACAACTCATAAGTCGTCCACGACTTAAGACACCATGACCTAAAAGTAGATGACTTAAAAGGACCAGGCGACTTATGACCTAAACAAGATCATTAACGACTTAACACTTGTACATACAAGCCATAACCCAGTATTCATTACAACACCTCCACGCGACCTAAAACATACGAGTTACGACTTAGCTAAGGTCGGCAGCGACTTAACAACAGTACAACGAAAACAATATAACATATTACAACATATATCACGACATACGACTTATACAACTCATAGGACCTAAAAATGAACGGCATCTGGAGCGAGCGACCTAAAATGAACGGCATCCCCATCAGCGATCTAAAGGAAGCGGCTTCAGAAAAACTTCGCGACCTAAGTCTTCACGACCTAAGGCTTCACGACCTAAAGTCTCACGACTTATAATGAATGGCTTATCTCCCTAGATCTTCCCGCGACCTAACTTAGGTCGTTCCTTTTCTCTGCGACCTAACATAGATCGTAACTCGTTAGGTCATAGCACCTTATTCTTCAACTCGTTAGGTCGTAGCAACCTTTTAGGTCGTTCTAGCGACCTTTCCCTTAATTCGCTAGGTCGTACATGAGTTAACTCGGTAGGTCGTTCCAGCGACCTATTTCCCAGATGAAGCTCGCTAGGTCGTTTGGATGCTTTAGACTCCCCCTCGTTAGGTCGTGAGCGACCTAAGGCTTCTTCACTAGGTCGTGAACGACCTAAGCCTTGTGAATTCGTAGCTTGCACTGCTTCGACTCTAGCCTGAGCTGCATCAGATTTGGACTATGGAAGGTCGGCGGGCTATGTCAGTGTTGTTGTTGGACCTGTATTTAGTAGTAGGGCTAAAATATAGGCTATGACCACTAGCGATCATTAGCAAACACTTGGGTGATGCCCTGACAGCTTTTGCTTCCTACTAGTGTAGAATCCATATGGGAAACGCAAAGACCTCATTATTTAGTTAGTTATTTGTCTATCGGAGGTGGGCTAGTTAACCCTTAGATAAGTCTTTGAAATGCGTTAATAATATAGCAACTAAATTATAAAATCCATATCTAGGGGTCATCGGTCTCTGTAGCTAGAACCAATTAAATAGTGATTACTTTACAAAGGGAACGCTTCGGGTTTAAGGTATTAAATGGCCAATGGGTCTGCCTCCTCCCTATTTAAGAAGTATTAAGTGGCCAGGGTTATCTTTTGGGTTGTACAACGTTTAGATATATATTTATATAGCTGCATACACACACATATATAGTTATACCTCGGAGAAGGTTAGACATAATGTATGCGTAGATGAAATTACAAGGAATAGCCATGAATAATGGACATAACACTTAAATAGAAATCAATTGGCATAAATAAGTGCTATAGATAAAGTATGTAATTCTCCAGTCACCGAAACATTGTTCCAACCCCTTCCTCATTACTACCTATGGGATTGATTTAGAGGAACATGCTATTGGTGCAAGGCCAGAGCTGCAGATGGCGAAGTCTTCTCATTCATGCTCAGCACTGGTAAGGCTATCAGATACTATAGGAACAATATTGATTTCAAGGTAGTAGCCTTGGTCAGCATATTATTCTATTATATTTTTTTAATCCGCTATGAGTTTATGTAGATAGCTCTATGATATAGTTTATTACAGGTTACCAAAACCAACAATAGGTATCCTAGTGGACTTGGGTTTTGATTAGTCAATTTTGGATCCATTAATGTACGGGTTTTCACATCGAAGATAATAAGTCAAATATTATGTTTGAAGGAATTAGGAAGAAAAACATTTACATTCTTAGTATGGAAGTTTCAAATGATAACTTGTGTCTTTTGGCTAATACAAGTGACCCTTGGATTTGGCATAAACGATTTGGTCAATTAAATTTCAAACTGTTATCTAGGTTATCAAAACTTGACTTAGTTAGAGGTCTTCCCAAGTTAAACTTTAAATTAAATAGTATATGTGATGCTTGCCAATTAGAAAAACTTAAGAAAAGTTCATTTAAATTAAAAGATATGTTCTACTTCTAAACCTCTAGAATTACTTCATTTAGATTTATTTGGTCCATCTCAAATTCGATCAATTAATCAAAATAAATATGTCTTTGTAATTGTAGATGATTAATCTAGATATACTTGGACAATTTTTCTTAAACTTAAAAGTGATGCTTTTGAATTATTTAAGAATTTTGCTAAAACAATTCAAAATCAACTTTCTTTAAAAATAAAAACTATTCGTAGTGATCACGGTGGAGAATTTGAAAATGAAAATTTTGAGAATTTCTATAATAAAAAAGGAATTACTCATAATTTCTCTTTTCCAAGAACTCCACAACAAAACGGAGTGGTAGAACATAAGAATAGAACGATTCAAGAGTGTGCTAGAACAATGCTTTCTGATAGTAACTTACCTAAAAACTTTTGAGCTGAAGCAGTAGCTACAGCTTGTTATATATTAAATAGGATTTTAATTAGACCATTAACTAATAAAACACCATATGAATTACTTTACAATAAGAAACCCATAGTAGCTTATTTTAAATTTTTTGGTAGTAAGTGTTTTATTCTTAATACAAAAGATAATTTAGATAAATTTGAACCTAAATCCGACAAAGGTATCTTTATCGGATATTCTAATAGAAGTAAAGCATTTAGAGTTTATAATTTAAGGACTAACACAATTGAAGAAACAATGCATGTATCTTTTGATGAAAATTTTAAAGATACTGTACAAATAGAAGATGAAGAAGATTTTGTAACTTTAAATAATGAACCTAATGAAACTAATTGTGAAATCATTCAACCTAATAAAAGAATTAGGCTATTAAAAGATCATCTTGTAGAAAATATACTAGGAAATACTGAATTTATAGTTAAAACAAGAAATCAACTAAATAGTATTAGTAATGTAGCTTTTATATCAACTATTGAACCTAAAAATCCAAAGGAAGCATCAACTGATGATTCATGGATTCTTGTTATGCAAGTAGAATTGAATCGGTTCACCAGAAATGATGTTTGGGAACTTGTTCCTAAACCTGAGGATAAAAGTATAATTGGAACAAAATGGGTTTATAAAAATAAAATGAATGAACTTGGTGAGATCGTGAGAAATAAAGCCCGTTTAGTCGCGCAAGGTTATTGCAAGAAGAAGGAATTGATTATGACAAAACCTTTGCACCCGTAGCAAGACTAGAAGCTATCAGGATTCTACTTGCTTTCGCAAACTACAATAATTTCAAGTTATATCAAATGGATGTTAAAAGTGCTTTTCTAAATGGTTTTGTAAAAGAAGATGTTTATGTTGAACAACCTGCACTATTTGAAGATAATAAATTTCCAGATCTTGTATATAAATTAAAGAAAGCTTTATATGGTCTGAAACAAGCTCCTAGAGCCTGGTATGAAAGACTAAGATCTTATTTACTACAATCTGGTTTTGAAATTGGTAAAATAGATACAACTCTTTTTATTAAAAGAAACAAAAATGATATTCAATTAGTACAAATATATGTAGATGATATAATATTTGGATCAACTAATAACATAATGAATAAAGAATTCTCAGTTATAATGACTAAAGAATTTGAAATGAGTCATATGGGAGAACTAAGTTTCTTCTTAGTACTTCAAATCAAACAATTAGATAAAGGAATTTTCATTAGTCAAGAAAAATATGCTAAGGATTTAATTAATAAATTTGGATTGACCACTTCTAGTGGGAAACCAACTCCAATGAAAACTAATGTAGCTTTAAGTAAAAAAGATAAATCAAAATATGTTGATCAAAAATTATATAGGGGAATGATTGGTTCGTTGCTTTATATTAGAGCAAGTCGTCCTGACATCATGCATAGTGTCTGTCTCTGTGCAAGATAGCAATCTCAACCTAAAAAAACTCACTTATAAGCTGTTAAAAGAATTTTAAGATATGTAAAACATACTTTAGATTATGGTTTATTTTACCATAAAAATGATGTATTTGATTTAATTTCATATTGTGATGCTGATTACGCTGGTTGTATCAGACCGAAAAAGTACAAGTGAAATTTGTCACTTTCTAGGACATTCTCTGGTTTCCAGGTTTAGTAAGAAGCAAAACACTATATCCTTGTCAACAACTGAAGCAGAATATATATCTGCTGCTTTGGCTTGTTCTCAAGTTATATATATGCAACAAACTTTAAAAGATTTTGGATTAACTATAACTAAATCACCAATTTATTGTGATAATACTAGTGCAATAAACCTATCTAAAAATCCAACTCATCATGCTAGAACAAAACATATTGATATAAGACATCATTTTCTTAGAGATAATATAAGTAAAGAAGTCATAACTCTTGAATATATTAATACTGAAAAACAAATTGCTGATATATTAACCAAACCATTAAATGAACAAAACTTTACTAAATTTAGAAGAGAATTAGGTATATGTTCATTAACTGAAATATAAATTATAAATAATACAAGTATAGTGAATAATTAATATAAATAAAAATTTCTCAAAAATTGAACCGAGCATGTCGACATGACCCATTCCCTTATGTCGACATACAGGCCGAGATTTTCAAATTTAAGTTTCCCTCTAAAATTAGTTATTTGGTTATATATTTATATATTTTGACTTTTACTCCTTTTCTCTGTTCTATTCTCTGTAATAAACTTCTAAAACAGTAAGTTAATGGCTTCCTCTTCTAAAAATGAGCCTTCTTCACCCACTTCTCCTCATTCTGGCCCTTTTCAACGTTCCACACACGTACGAGTCATCAAATTACAAGAGAAGATGAAAGATTTGCTTCAAATGATGATGGAAATTCAAGTGAGTCAACTGCAAATGACTAGAGAAAAAGATAGGCAAGGCAGAATCCTTAGGAATTTACAAAAAAATCCTTATGGATAAGCATGCCAATCCCATTGTCATCGAAGAATCATCACAAGCTATGGATTCTAAAGAAGAGCCTCTAGAAGAACCACAAGGAGATCAAGAAGAAGAACATACTCTGCCGAATCCGGATGTTCATATGCACGAAGACGATGGCGTGATTTGCGTTGGAGAGGTCCTTTTTGACGCTAATGGGAACTTGGTCGAACAATGTGGAAACTTTTGTCTCCACTATCCAAATTGTTTGGTCCATAAATCACCAATAGTTAAGGGTCCTCGTTAAGCGTTTTTCGTTTTTCTCTTTCTTGATTGTATATTAGTTTGTTAATTTGTATATAGGTGTTATCTTAATTAATGTTCTTCTAAAAACAATCTTTGGTGTATAAAATCTTGAATTCCATTTAACTTAGGATGCTATATTTCACTCATACATAGTTATTATTCTTATGTCATATGTTTGTTTATCTCATTTTCTATTAATTTCAAGGTTTATAGGTTATTTTTGTTGATGACAAAGGTGGAGAAGTTATATAAAATAGTAGGCTTGGAGTAAGGGGGAGTTGTTGGTGTAAGGGGGAGTTATGGTATGATCAAAGTGGTAAGTATATTTTATAAGGTTGTCATCATCAAAAAGGGGGAGATTGTTAGGAACTGGAGATAGTGGTTTTGATGACAACAACCTTTGTAACTTATTTTATTATAACTTATATACTAACGTTATTATCTAGATATATATGAATGTTATTATGCAGGATATATATAAGGCAGGTACAGATTATTGAAGACTGTACAGTATAAAGATCGACAATGAAGAAATCAAGTTCGAAGACTCATGAGTATCAAGATCAAGATTTCAAGATAAGTGTCTAGTTTTGTTAAAACTTCATAATAGCATGGAAATCTTCATTCCAAATTTCATTTGGGAAGGAACCCATTTCTACCTTCTTGGTGGCTTACAAACCCACGACAAGTAGCTTACAAACCTACGACAAGTGGCTTACAAACCCACGAACATCTTGGTTTTGTACAAGTTCTCGAGTCCTGATGTGATGAAATATTCTGCAGGAAGAAGCTTGCAAAACTACTTCAAAATGGTTTTTCAAAATGATTTTCAAAACTGCTTTTCAAAATGTTTTAGCCTTAAAATATTCTTTGTATTTGTTTTTAAATAAACTCTTGTTTTAAACTTCATTTGTTTTTAAACTATCTTCTGATTTTTAAAAATTCTTTTATAATATATATATACTTGAGATTTAAAATCAAATTTATATATACATTCTAAAAATATATTTTCTAACTCTTCTTTATTTTAAAACATAGGAAAATTAGTTTATTTTACTCCAGAATCATTTCATCTTGTTTTCCTTTCAATACCATTTTCAAAACAAATTTTACATTGTTTTTAACTAAGGGATGTCGACATCATGGGATACCCCATGTCGACATGGTGGCCGTTAAATTCAAAAGTTTCAATTTTCAAAAGAAGTGTCTATTCGTTTAAATCTCTTCACGAATGGTTATGTCCGTTACTGGTCTATAAATAGCCTTCACAAACGAATTTTTTAACTAACTATTTTCTTATTTTCTTCACTCCTCTTCTCCACAAATCCATATTCTAAATTTTTCATATTTTTAAGATCGTGTCGAAATTCTGCCGAATTCTCAAGTGAATCAAATTAGAATCTCATTATTGTTTGATTATCTGCCCTCTCTCGAAGATCAAAGTGCTATTCAGAGTTATAGGATCAATTTATAATCAAAATTTTATCGAGTCTCTCTATAAGGTATGGTTGTGCCTGGAAATCAATTGGGTGATCTTGTGTCCCATAAATCAAGAGAGTTTGCCCCGGACTCGAAGACAGGAGGGTACCTCAAGGCCTTTAGAAATTGAGGATTGTAATCTCGACATTGGTATAATAAAAATCTGTACGAGGTGTTTGCCTTGGTGCAGGACTGGTCGTAGGGTAACTCCGAACCAGTATAAAATCTGGTATGTTCTTTCCTTTTACTACTTTTTATTTATTTACTGCATCTGTGTTTGATTCTGTGATTGTTCTGTGATTAAGTTCTGCATTTGTTTATATCATAATGTTTAAATTAGTCCATATAAGTCTTAGAATCGATTAACACTATTCACCCCTCCTCTAGTGTTAAATTAGCCTTAAGATCCTTAATCCGCACTTCCTTTCTAGGTAACCCCAATAGAATTTGAAACCTAATGACATATGTTTAGCAAAATAAAACACAGTTTTAGTAATTTAATTTATAATTAATATCTGTTAGTAGAATAAAATAGTTTTGCCATAATTCACTAAGTAAATTATGTTGACATCTATTAGGCAGAACAGATCTCCATCCTGCTATTTTATTAACTTGGACATTTATCCATATGTTGACTGATTATTATTGGCTGATTCCATTTACATATCTGCTCGTTACGTAATACTCATGTTATAACTTGGATAAGTTAAACCCAATTAAACAAACCATTATGGTCACTAAGCCTCCTTCTGATTTTGCAAATTTTAATATTTCATTTTATCCTTTATGAAATGGTTTAAAGTTTATTTTTTTTAATATGATATTTAAAAGATAGCTAAACAATTATTTTATTAAATGTTTGAAGTTAATTTAATCTTTTTAAATTATTTTTTAAAATCAGTGTTTTGTTAATATGGTTTAAAAATAATTAAATGAAGAATGTTTCAAATAATAACTTAATTATTTAAAGGTGTTTTAAATAAGTCATTTATCAAGAGAACTTTATGGATTAAGTATTATTAAAAGAGTTTTGTTTTTAATAAAGAAGTTTTATAAATGAATTTAAAGATTTATAAAGAGTTTTATAAATGGTTTTGAACATTATAAAAGAAGTTCTACAAAATGATTTTTAGTTCTAGGTAAAGGAAATATTACTTACAAAAGAGATTTGTTAAAAGGATTTATTGAGGGAAATTTATAAAAGAATTTGCGATTTGATTTCCTTTAACCGACCTTCTTAATTCTCGTGGTATGGACATTCATTCCACACTTAATACCAAAGGAATATTGTTTGAGGTTATCTTTATCTCCAATTTAAATAACATTTTTTTGATCCTTTGATATGATTTATAAATGAGGAACCTTTCACAAATGTTTTGTGAATATACTTATGCCAATGGGATAAGTATATGAATATTTCAATAAATATTTTGGAAAGAGATTTAAAATAAATGAAAGATTTATTTTGAGGCTTAGTGGTTGCTGTAACGACCCACTATTTTGGACCATTCAAATCGACAATAAATCCACACATGTCGGACTTGAATAATACAAAATAGTAGATTGTAAAGAAATTTGGAGCAAATAAAACCAATTACAGACATAGAATATCAGAATAACTCGCAGCAAAAATTAAAATAAATAGTGGTTCATGAAGCCACTAAAATTACATAGTCTCAAAACAGATACAAAATACCATAGTCTGAAAAAAAGATACAACATAAGTCTGAATACATAAGTTCACAAATACATAAGCAAAGCTGAACGAAATAACTGAAATGGAAAGACAACTAGATAGGCTGATAAACTCCAGAAATCTCTAGCTCCAGAAGGTGAATCCAAAGCTGTAATACTCAGGCTGACCCGAGCGTAAATGTAATGACCCCGAATTTTAATTACATTTAAATTGATAATTAATTGAATTTTTAGAGACAATTTGTAAAATTAATCGATTAAAGTGATGCGAGTTTCCCCGAAGTAAAATAAATTTTGTATAAATCATTTAAAATTTAAAATATTGTATATATATGTATATATGTGAATATATATGTATATATATTTGACTTGGATTTAAATTTTAAATAAATGGTTTAAAAATAAAAATAAAAATATATATATGATATAAAAGTATAGGATAAATACATTGGATAAAATCTAATAACAAATTAAAATATAGAGATTCACTTAATTACAAAATAAATATAAAAATAATTAGTATTAAATTTAGAAATAATTGAGATTGAAATAAATATAAAAATACATAAGATAAAATTATAGAAAATATATATATATATATAGCAAAACACATTTGATAAATGCCAACAACACATTAAAAATAAAAATGTATTCATATGACAAAGTAATAAGACAAGATAAAAGAAATATACATTCAAGTATATTCTAGTGTGAACAAATATACCTAGCTATGTATAAACACTTGCAAAAGAAGCCAAGTATAAACAAATGAAGACATCAAAAATATTCAAGTTTGAACAAAGACTTTAGAAAATAAAATAAGCAAAGTGGTACAAGGCAATTAATACAAGATCCTCTCAGCCGAAATGAAGTAAAAAGAGAATAATTTTCATAAATGAAGACATAAAGTACTTGGCAATTAATGCCATTATCTCTAGTACACCACCATATTATCACCAGCCTCCAAAGAAATGAAATATCTCTGACCAAACCAAATATCACCTGTACAAAATATAATACCCTGTAACCTGTTAATCATATATCAATCTCTTTTTCATTTTCGTTCTTAAAGCAATGCAAACCAGAAAATCATCAACCTGTAAACTTTTCTTTCTATATATCATCCCCTTATTTCATTCGTTCTTCAAAACTAAGCAAACCTCTAAAGTGAATATCATTTCAAAATATAAACAAAACTTAAATTTAAAGTATTAAGACAAATTAAACCAGAGATCAAGATAAGGACTTCAGCAGCTAGGTTCAAGCTTGTTTCAACTCTGTTCTTTTTCTGGGATTCAAGTGAGTAAACTCATCTTAGACCTGAGTTAGTTTGAATCATGGATTTGTATGTGGTCATATTGAAAGTTATTTGCTGATATGGTTTTGTGTTATGCCTGCATATATATGTTAGTGTGTGTATATCTCTGGTAACAAGAAAATAAAACCCTGTTAAATTATTACAGGTTATACTTTTAGTTTAAAATCAACTTCCAGTATTACGTGTGAATGAACCTCTAAACCCAAATTTTTTTTATCTATTAATGAACTATCCTCATAAAATATATGGAATCGTGTTTTGCATATGGAAATACTTAAAGTATGTTTGTATAATTGTTGAATGTGCCTGCATGCTTGTAAATAATTGTAACGACCCAGAATTTTTGATAATTAAAATTTGAATATTTAATTAATTTTAAATATTAATAAGTGGAATTAAGAAGTCGAATGATTTATTTTTCGAATATTGGATTTAATTTGATAATTAAATCGATAAATTAAATAGTGAAATTCCAGAAATAATTAAAAATCGAGTTAAAATGATTGAAAATGATTTGTAAAATTTTATTTAATCATACTGGAGTTATAGAAATATTTTAGAACTCTTAAAATTGAATTTAGAGTTAATCTGTGAGAATTGAATATTTTAATATTTAATTATCGACTGAAAAATAGCCAATTTTTGGACAGTCTCAGATTTGGACGAAACCTGTTCCATTGGATCCGTAATAGTTTATTATTATCGGATTTCAATTTTCGTAATTTTTGGATTTACCATTTGTCCGGAGCAAGCCAAAACGCCTCGAAATCGATTTAATTCGGTTTAATTTAAATTGATCGTTTTTCTCCGTATCTCGCTCAGATGTCCGAATTAGCTCCCGAAACACGTTCCATTGTGTTCGGAATGCGGGGTAAACCTTAGAAACGTCAGCCGGCACGTTCGATTTGGAGTTCGTAAAATTTCGAGTGAATAGTATTTTGGAAATTTCTATAAAAGCCCATCCTTTTTCACAATTTTCAACAAACGAAAACGAGCCTAGGGTTTCGTTCAGCCGGCCGCCACTTCTACAATCAATGGCCGAAAAACTCGATCCTTCTCCCTCCATTTTCTTAAAATCCATGCATCGAATTGAAAAACTTCTAACTGGAAGATTGTAGAGCACAGCACGATACCTCTATCCAACGGTTGTGATGGCGTTTGGAGTGATGGATTCGTCGTAATCGGCTGAGGAACGGTGCACGTTCGAACGCGTTTTTGCACGCGTGGGGACCACCGGGATGGCGTGCGTTCTGGCCAAGGGGGCGTGGGGTTGCGGGCTGTTCGATGGCACTCTCTGATCGATGGGTATGTGAGAGATGGTGGTTACGAGATAGGGGGAGGCGAACGTCACTTGGGTTCGATCTTCACGCGTTTAAACTGGAAGAGGGAGGAAAGGGAAAACGCGGCCAAGATCATCTCCTGTTTGAAATTCACGGTCAGATGTGAGGTTGTAAAATATATAAAAAAAAATTGTATATTAATTATAATTTAAATTGTGTAATCTTTGTAATAGCATATCTTTTTGCTGCGAGGTCGGAAAATTACGAAACGAAAAGCGTTGGCTTCGTTTTGTCGAATACTTCGCGATGGAACCAGATTGGAAGCGATCGGAGTCAGTGAAAATTTTGAGTGAAATTAAACGTCCGTTTAATTTCATTCGAAATAAACACTACAAATTTCTATCGGAAAATCACGGTGAGATCTTCTCACTCAAAATAAATTTGAATTAACAGTTATTGATTGATGATTGACTGTTTGGATGTGATATTAGATATAGTAGGATATATCTATATATATATAGCAATATATACATATTGGCATATGTATATATTGGATTGATTGATTTCCCGCCTCGTATAGCGGATGAGACCCTATTGCGCCGTTAGTAAGCGGATATATTATAAAAACCCATATACCGTGATATTCCACCTCGAAGTGGAATTGGTATTGTGCTAACGTCTATGGATGCAAGGAAACAGGTTGGAGGGATCCAACTGGATTCCTCACCAGTATTTATCTATTTACAGATATTGATGTATATTCTGTTACCATATGTTGATATATGATGTTTGTTGTTATGATTGACTAATTGATGCTGTTGCATCATCGGATTCAGTTTTGAAGTTTAAAAATAACATCTTTTACTTTAAAAGGGTTTTTAAAGTGATTTTTGAAAGTAGACGTTTTATTGGATTGTTGAATTGATTTATTTTAAATAAATAAAAGTCTAAAATTTTAAAGTTATAAAAGTTAAGATTTTTGTGAAATAAAATCAAAGTGTGATTTTTGAAATAAAAGTTAAGAAATTTATGAAATGGGTTAAATTGGGATTTCTAGTATTATAAACGGTTTATTTAAAAGATGTACAAAAATGGATATTTATAAATTTGAAATATTGGAATTATAAGACAAGTTTCTATAAGTGTTAAAATGAAGTATAAATGGGATTTCATAAGTTAATGAAATCTGAAAGTTTTAAATTTTGTGAAGTTTAAAAGAACGATTTCTTTTAAAATAAATGAACCATAAGTTATATTAACTTATAAGATGGACCTTTGGTATATACATTGAGTTATAAATTGAATGGGTCGTTAAAGAAGATTTATAAATTGAAGTTGTTAGAAAATAGAAATAGAATTTATAAACGTTGTTTTATAAACTCGAAATCAATTGGATTTGATAAATTAAATATAGAAGGTTGTTAAAGGAGATATATTCGCGATTTTGGATAGCGAATTATTCTTGAAATAAAATGTGTAGAAAATAGTGAAATGTGGTTAGTGAAGTATATTCACGATTTTGGACAGTGAATATATTTTTAAGTAAAATGGATATGGTTTTGGGAAAGTGATATTTAAGATGAAGTTAATTGTTTTAACGATGTTTTTAAAATGATTAAATATCGAAATCATAGATTTCAACATTCATTGTTGAAATAGACGTTTTCGAGAAGTGGAAGGAAATGGTGGACTATAACACTGTTGTTATAGTAAATGATTTCCGAAAGGAAATGTTTTTTTTTTATGTAGTATTGGGATTTATATATCTATCTTAAAATCCGAATCCCTATACTAGTGATTTTGAGTCGTCGTAACGATGTTTTACGTAACATTCGTTTTGACTCAAATGATTTCCTTAAAGAATGAAATGTATACTTAGTATTGATTTAAGTATATCGAATATTTTCAAATGTTGAAAATAAATAGATTTGTGAATTACTTATTTTTAAATAAGTATGGAAATGCTTTTCCAATATGAAATGAACTGTTTTGAGATTTTATCTTTTAAAGATAAATTGAAATGTGGAAGTTGATTTGAAATTGTTTTCAAATGATTGAAGTGTGGAAATAATATATCTAGTAAAGATATTTTTGGAAATTAAATAATTTGGAAAATTATTTGGAATCTGATGATGTTGCGCATCTTTATTGATAGTTAAATAACCGACTATCGATAATTACCTTTAGATAGGTATTTGTTGTGAATTTGGATGAATTTGAATGCCACACTTATTTTTGAATAAACGCTCACTATTCGGGTTAGCCGGGAAAGGACCATGGGGTCGTATAACCCATTCCGAATATGTGATACGTCGTTATGAATTGCATTTGAAGACCGGTGTTGAAGACCGGATATTTTTGAAAACGGAAGGATTACCGTCGAGTTACTCTACATCGGCTGATCTCCGATTTAGAGGTTTTATCACCCTTAGTGACGGGAAGTCCGGACGTGATTAGAAATTTATCCGGATATGCAAGGGCTTCGTGAGGAGTGCCTTCGGTTCTGTTCGATCCCGGAATAGACTTGTATGGATTGTGTGTCTGACGTTACAATTTGAGATATAAAGCTGATTTCTTTCAAATACATTTCTGTTGGTGGCGGAGAATTTATTCTCTTAGCTTAACACCCTTCTCTGAGACGTACGAGCTCATAGGTTATGTAGTTGAAGGTTATCAGCGATATACTCCCAATTTGGTAACGTGGCATACTAAGTGTTGCTGTGAAATGATCAGTGTTTGATCATTTGCGATATGATCATTTGTTTGATCTTATATCTTTGTGATCATAGGTTGATCATTTGTTTGACCCGAAGCATGGCTTTGTAGAAAGCGTAGCTTTGTGGACGAGACTTCGTCGAGCCTCACACCCCGGAAATGGTCGAAACAGGAAGGATGCAGCAAGGTTCTAGGGAGTAGCGCCCCTTAGTGTATGTCATTCCTTCTGGATAGAGGTGGTATCATGGTATGGAGCCCAGATACTTAGCCTATGTGGTTGCTGCATTATTATTTATGTGGTTTGTTGGAAATCGGGGATCCTCGGGAAGATCGGTTACGATCGGGGGATGACATACGCGTGTCAGTAGTTACCTATTTTTGCAGAGGTAACCCGACCTTGTGTTGGCAGAGATCCGGTTAGGTTCTCGGGTCGTCTATTCCAGGGACGTACCCATCATGGAAGAGGAAGTTTCTTAGCCTGACCATTTGTTGGAAATCCAAAGAAACAATATGCGACTTGTACGGTTTTAGTTGTATTACCTGCTATGGAATGTGGCGGTAACCTGCTATTGAACATAGTAGCTATAGTAGGCATAAGTGCGGAATGCCTATGCTGGCTAAGATTTATATTATACTTTCGAAATGTTTTCAACACTATGCACTAATAATAATATCATAATGATTTGATTTTGCGTAGTAAGCATCTTTGACTATCATAAGAAGAAATCTCCTCCAATTCTGCGTTTGCATTGTGTGTGTGGTGGGAGGTCTTATGGTAGTTTCATTTTCCAAAAGCATTGCGAATTTGTCTTATTTTCTTTGTGAAAAATAACTGTTTTACGATCTCACACCAGTCACCATGACTGACTCGGAGTTTATTGTTCCCTTCTGAACTCTGGGTGCCCACCAATTTCCACACGGGCAGTCTAGAGTTAGGTTATCAGGATATTCTGGATATTCTGGAGCTTTGGAAGCAAGCTGGATGGCGAGACGCAGTATTTGTATCTGATATATTTATTCCGCTGTGTATTCTGTATGAGGACAGGTTTATATAACTGTCCATTGTTGTATATTGACTCTGATTGATGTATGTATAAACTGATATAGTTCTTTGTTTTAAAAGACTAGTGATTTTCTATTATATATTGTTCCGCTGCGATGTGTAAGATTCTGATATTGTTTTCTGTTCTGATGTTGTTCTGTTGTTCTTCTCTTCTTCTCTTTTTCTTCTATCTTTTCTTCTACTTCTTCTTTCTAAAACCCTAAGAATTCGGTTTTCCGGCATTCGTTGCTCGGCAGTTGATACAGTGGACGTATCGATGTCGATTTTCGGAAGTCGAAGAATCGGGTCCTTACAACGTGGTATCAGAGCATATGGTTAAGCGACAACCCTGCTCTGTTGGGTGTTACTCATTAGAGATAGAGTCAGTAGTACTCTAGAATGAGTTGAGTGTAATAATAGATACGAGTGCGTATTTGTTAGTGAATATAAAATTGTTTTATATTGTGATGATTGGTTTGTTGAGTGGTATATGGATTCTGGTCGGTATTGTCCGTACAACTATATCGATAGGGATCTCTAAACACTTATATAGAACAATTCGGCATAATATTGTTTTAAATAGGGTAAATGAAATAATTTTGCCCAAAACTATTTTGTACATAAAAGAAATGATTTTCTGTAAATTACTACAGTATATGGTTGCATGGTTGTTAGGAAAGTAATAACATTGAATTATTATCATTATTATATGAAATTGAATAAGAAATTGAAATCATAACTCCAAAGTTAAGAGATAAATCCATATACTAATGAAATTTAAAGAATATAAATTATAAATGTGATTTGTAATTTAAAACGGAATTCCAGAGAAGTTTTTGGAAATGTTTGAAAAGAATTTGAAAATTTTGGAGATTTGGAAAGTTTAAATCTTTTTGAATTTGAAAATGAATTTCAAAGGTTTTGAAAAGTATTTTGGAAAGATAAAAGCTCTAAACTCTTTTCGGTCGCTGGAAAATAACTTCGGTAATGACTGCAGCATCACCGGTGTTCATTTTCGGGTTTCCAAAAGAGGAATTGCTGCCAAATTGTTTTAAATGGAAGTTGTTTTGAAAATTTGGATTTTGTTTTAGAAAATTCAAAGGATAATTTGAACTGTTTTCAAAAATGGTTTTTGAAATGTTGGTAAACTCTGGAATACTATGTAGAAATATTTATGAAATATTATTAAGTTGATAACTTATACAATTTGAATTGATAGAATAAATTCAATTGAAAGGATGGAGTTAAATTAAATTAAGTGTAAGTGAATAAATTAAATAAAGTGAAATGAATTAAATTCATATGGAATTTGAAATCCAGTTTAATATGAGTGGTTATAAACCAAAATGGCAAATTGAAAATAAATTTTGGGAATGAACGAAAGAATAAAACTGGAATTGAAACTGAATGTTGAAAACAAATTTGAATAAAGTGAATTACAATTTGTGATGAATTAGTAATTGAAACTAATTTAAAATGATGCAGTTGTGAATGAAAGATAATTGATAAAATTCAATATTCAGAAGTTAAATAGAATCCAAATAAGGTTGGAATTGTGAATTAAATTCAAATGAAATTTGAAATGTGAAATTGAATGAAAATGAATATGAAACTTCAATAGGGAAGTAAAAATGTATAAGAAGTATCGAAATTTTTGTAATTAAATTTGCAAGTTGGTTTGAATGTTATAACTAGATATTATGGCTAGTAGGACATACAGGTGTATAAAGGAATTGGATTTGATTTCAAAGATAAGTTTGAATTGCTCGACAAAAGGTAAGTATTTAAATTTCAATATGAAATTTGATGATTTCTTGTCTAGCCGCTTGGCTTTTTCTTTTCTTTTTGAAATTTGAGAGTCCGTAGGGACGTTTTGTAGTCGTACCGTATTAGCCGCGCAAAGGAGGCTATGGCGAAATTTTTCGAAAATTTAAGGCGTTAGAATATTTTTGAGAAATTGGAAAAGTTGAAAATTTTGGAAAACTTAGTAAAAATGTTGTAAAAAGTTTAACTATGAATTTTGGGAAAGTTAAACACTTAAGAAATTTGAAAATCTAATTTGAACAGTTTGTTTTGAGAAATTAACGGATTTTGTATCTTTTCCTTACTTGGTAATTTCGAGGACGAAATTCTTTTAAGGGGGGGAGTTTGTAACGACCCAGAATTTTTGATAATTAAAATTTGAATATTTAATTAATTTTAAATATTAATAAGTGGAATTAAGAAGTCGAATGATTTATTTTTCGAATATTGGATTTAATTTGATAATTAAATCGATAAATTAAATAGTGAAATTCCAGAAATAATTAAAAATCGAGTTAAAATGATTGAAAATGATTTGTAAAATTTTATTTAATCATACTGGAGTTATAGAAATATTTTAGAACTCTTAAAATTGAATTTAGAGTTAATCTGTGAGAATTGAATATTTTAATATTTAATTATCGACTGAAAAATAGCCAATTTTCGGACAGTCTCAGATTTGGACGAAACCTGTTCCATTGGATCCGTAATAGTTTATTATTATCGGATTTCAATTTTCGTAATTTTTGGATTTACCATTTGTCCGGGGCAAGCCAAAACGCCTCGAAATCGATTTAAATCAGTTTAATTTAAATTGATCGTTTTTCTCCGTATCTCGCTCAGATGTCCGAATTAGCTCCCGAAACACGTTCCATTGTGTTCGGAACGCGGGGTAAACCTTAGAAACATCAGCCGGCACGTTCGATTTGGAGTTGGTAAAATTTCGAGTGAATAGTATTTTGGAAATTTCTATAAAAGCCCATCCTTTTTCACAATTTTCAACAAACGAAAACGAGCCTAGGGTTTCGTTCAGCCGGCTGCCACTTCTACAATCAATGGCCGAAAAACTCGATCCTTCTCCCTCCATTTTCTTAAAATCCATGCATCGAATTGAAAAACTTCTAACTGGAAGATTGTAGAGCACAGCACGATACCTCTATCCAACGGTTGTGATGGCGTTTGGAGTGATGGATTCGTCGTAATCGGCTGAGGAACGGTGCGCGTTCGAATGCGTTTTTGCACGCGTGGGGACCACCGAAATGGCGCGCGTTCTGGCCAAGGGGGCGTGGGGTTGCGGGCTGTTCGATGGCACTCTCTGATCGATGGGTATGTGAGAGATGGTGGTTACGAGATAGGGGGAGGCGAACGTCACTTGGGTTCGATCTTCACGCATTTAAACTGGAAGAGGGAGGAAAGGGAAAACGCGGCCAAGATCATCTCCTGTTTGAAATTCACGGTCAGATGTGAGGTTGTAAAATATATAAAAAAAAATTGTATATTAATTATAATTTAAATTATGTAATCTTTGTAATAGCATATCTTTTTGCTGCGAGGTCGGAAAATTACGAAACGAAAAGCGTTGGCTTCATTTTGTCGAATACTTCGCGATGGAACCGGATTGGAAGTGATCGGAGTCAGTGAAAATTTTGAGTGAAATTAAACGTCCGTTTAATTTCATTCGAAATAAACGATACAAATTTCTATCGGAAAATCACGGTGAGATCTTCTCACTCAAAATAAATTTGAATTAACAGTTATTGATTGATGATTGACTGTTTGGATGTGATATTAGATATAGTAGGATATATCTATATATATATAGCAATATATACATATTGGCATATGTATATATTGGATTGATTGATTTCCCGCCTCGTATAGCGGATGAGACACTATTGCGCCGTTAGTAAGCGGATATATTATAAAAACCCATATACCGCGATATTCCACCTCGAAGTGGAATTGGTATTATGCTAACGTCTGTGGATGCAGGGAAACAGGTTGGAGGGATCCAACTGGATTCCTCACCAGTATTTATCTATTTACAGATATTGATGTATATTCTGTTACCATATGTTGATATATGATGTTTGTTGTTATGATTGACTAATTGATGCTGTTGCATCATCGGATTCAGTTTTGAAGTTTAAAAATAACATCTTTTACTTTAAAAGGGTTTTTAAAGTGATTTTTGAAAGTAGACGTTTTATTGGATTGTTGAATTGATTTATTTTAAATAAATAAACGTCTAAAATTTTAAAGTTATAAAAGTTAAGATTTTTGTGAAATAAAATCAAAGTGTGATTTTTGAAATAAAAGTTAAGAAATTTATGAAATGGGTTAAATTGGGATTTCTAGTATTATAAACGGTTTATTTAAAAGATGTACAAAAATGGATATTTATAAATTTGAAATATTGGAATTATAAGACAAGTTTCTATAAGTGTTAAAATGAAGTATAAATGGGATTTCATAAGTTAATGAAATCTGAAAGTTTTAAATTTTGTGAAGTTTAAAAGAACGATTTCTTTTAAAATAAATGAACCATAAGTTATATTAACTTATAAGATGGACCTTTGGTATATACATTGAGTTATAAATTGAATGGGTCGTTAAAGAAGATTTATAAATTGAAGTTGTTAGAAAATAGAAATAGAATTTATAAACGTTGTTTTATAAACTCGAAATCAATTGGATTTGATAAATTAAATATAAAAGGTTGTTAAAGGAGATATATTCGCGATTTTGGATAGCGAATTATTCTTGAAATAAAATGTGTAGAAAATAGTGAAATGTGGTTAGTGAAGTATATTCACGATTTTGGACAGTGAATATATTTTTAAGTAAAATGGATATGGTTTTGGGAAAGTGATATTTAAGATGAAGTTAATTGTTTTAACGATGTTTTTAAAATGATTAAATATCGAAATCATAGATTTCAACATTCATTGTTGAAATAGACCTTTTCGAGAAGTAGAAGGAAATGGTGGACTATAACACTGTTGTTATAGTAAATGATTTCCGAAAGGAAATGTTTTTTTTATGTAGTATTGGGATTTATATATCTATCTTAAAATCCGAATCCCTATACTAGTGATTTTGAGTCGTCGTAACGATGTTTTACGTAACATTCGTTTTGACTCAAATGATTTCCTTAAAGAATGAAATGTATACTTAGTATTGATTTAAGTATATCGAATATTTTCAAATGTTGAAAATAAATAGATTTGTGAATTACTTATTTTTAAATAAGTATGGAAATGCTTTTCCAATATGAAATGAACTATTTTGAGATTTTATCTTTTAAAGATAAATTGAAATGTGGAAGTTGATTTGAAATTGTTTTCAAATGATTGAAGTGTGGAAATAATATATCTAGTAAAGATATTTTTGGAAATTAAATAATTTGGAAAATTATTTGGAATCTGATGATGTTGCGCATCTTTATTGATAGTTAAATAACCGACTATCGATAATTACCTTTAGATAGGTATTTGTTGTGAATTTGGATGAATTTGAATGCCACACTTATTTTTGAATAAACGCTCACTATTCGGGTTAGCCGGGAAAGGACCATGGGGTCGTATAACCCATTCCGAATATGTGATACGTCGTTATGAATTACATTTGAAGACCGGTGTTGAAGACCGGATATTTTTGAAAACGGAAGGATTACCGTCGAGTTACTCTACATCGGCTGATCTTCGATTTAGAGGTTTTATCACCCTTAGTGACGGGAAGTCCGGACGTGATTAGAAATTTATCCGGATATGCAAGGGCTTCGTAAGGAGTGCCTTCGGTTCTGTTCGATCCCGGAACAGACTTGTATGGATTGTGTGTCTGACGTTACAATTTGAGATATAAAGCTGATTTCTTTCAAATACATTTCTGTTGGTGGCGGAGAATTTATTCTCTTAGCTTAACACCCTTCTCTGAGACGTACGAGCTCAGAGGTTATGTAGTTGAAGGTTATCAGCGATATACTCCCAATTTGGTAACGTGGCATACTAAGTGTTGCTGTGAAATGATCAGTGTTTGATCATTTGCGATATGATCATTTGTTTGATCTTATATCTTTGTGATCATAGGTTGATCATTTGTTTGACCCGAAGCATGGCTTTGTAGAAAGTGTAGCTTTGTGGACGAGACTTCGTCGAGCCTCACACCCCGGAAATGGTCGAAACAGGAAGGATGCAGCAAGGTTCTAGGAAGTAGCGCCCCTTAGTGTATGTCATTCCTTCTGGATAGAGGTGGTATCATGGTATGGAGCCCAGATACTTAGCCTATGTGGTTGCTGCATTATTATTTATGTGGTTTGTTGGAAATCGGGGATCCTCGGGAAGATCGGTTACGATCGGGGGATGACATACGCGTGTCAGTAGTTACCTATTTTTGCAGAGGTAACCCGGTCTTGTGTTGGCAGAGATCCGGTTAGGTTCTCGGGTCGTCTATTCCAGGGACGTACCCATCGTGGAAGAGGAAGTTCCTTAGCCTGACCATTTGTTGGAAATCCAAAGAAACAATACGCGACTTGTACGGTTTTAGTTGTATTACCTGCTATGGAATGTGGCGGTAACCTGCTATTGAACATAGTAGCTATAGTAGGCATAAGTGCGGAATGCCTATGCTGGCTAAGATTTATATTATACTTTCGAAATGTTTTCTACACTATGCACTAATAATAATATCATAATGATTTGATTTTGCGTAGTAAGCATCTTTGACTATCATAAGAAGAAATCTCCTCCAATTCTGCGTTTGCATTGTGTGTGTGGTGGGAGGTCTTATGGTAGTTTCATTTTCCAAAAGCATTGCGAATTTGTCTTATTTTCTTTGTGAAAAATAAATGTTTTACGATCTCACACCAGTCACCATGACTGACTCGGAGTTTATTGTTCCCTTCTGAACTCTGGGTGCCCACCAATTTCCACACGGGCAGTCTAGAGTTAGGTTATCAGGATATTCTGGAGCTTTGGAAGCAAGCTGGATGGCGAGACGCAGTATTTGTATCTGATATATTTATTCCGCTGTGTATTCTGTATGAGGACAGGTTTATATAACTGTCCATTGTTGTATATTGACTCTGATTGATGTATGTATAAACTGATATAGTTCTTTGTTTTAAAAGACTAGTGATTTTCTATTATATATTGTTCCGCTGCGATGTGTAAGATTCTGATATTGTTTTCTGTTCTGATGTTGTTCTGTTGTTCTTCTCTTCTTCTCTTTTTCTTCTATCTTTTCTTCTACTTCTTCTTTCTAAAACCCTAAGAATTCGGTTTTCCGGCATTCTTTGCTCGGCAGTTGATACAGTGGACGTATCGATGTCGATTTTCGGAAGTCGAAGAATCGGGTCCTTACAATAATGATGCAAATCTGTATATATATTTTGCTCTGTTCTTTAATCCAGGTTCAACTCAGTTCAAAATAAATCCACATCTATTCATATAAACAATGTTAGGTTAAAATCTTGGAAAGAAATTTGTTTGTATGAAACAGATATTATCTTTAAAATTGTTCCCACAAGAATTAAAAAAGTAATTAGTTAGAAGATAGAAGAAGAGTGAAAGGCAAAATCAAATTTGAAATTTGATTGTTAAAATTTCATGTTTGGATTTCATAATTAGTTTCGTCTTTAAAAATAATGATTTTTGAAAATAGAATCACAATTTTTAAGCTTATATATTGGAAGAAAAGAAGGGTTGAACGGGATCGGGTCTTTCGCTAGATTCTGACGATCGTGAAGTTCATTGATCTCGTACTTGGGGCTGAAGGAGGTTAAGGGTCTGAGCATCATCAGAAAAATAGCCGGAAGAATTAAAAGTTGCTGTAGTCGTTGGTCAACGACAAAGTAGGTTTTGGAGACTGTTTTTAGTCGAGGGTGTTGTCTGGTGGTTTTTGTCGCCGATGATGGTTCGAGTTGGACCGAACCATGGGGTCCATGGTTCGGTTCGTGGGGAAGTGGCTGAGCTTTGGTCAAGCTCGTGTGATTTCTAATGGTCAGGAGGAGCGTCGGCGAGGCGACTTTCTTACGGAAGTTGGTTCTAGTTTTAAGCTAGGGGGCCTCGATTTCAATTTCACGTTTGAATCGATACTTAGGTAATCGGGGACGGTGGAGGATGCCAGCGGTCATTTGTTGGCAATGACAAAAGGCGTCGGAGGTGACTGGAATGGTCGTGCACGTGCACGATGGTGAAATGGTGTCAGCGGGTTGGTGTAGGAGGAAGAAGGGTTTAAATCTCAAAGCAAAGGTCGGGGGAAATTGTGTGATAACTCGAGATTGAGCTCGAGTAGAATTATTGATGCGCCAGGTCAATACTTAAGGGAAATTCAGTTTTGAAAAAATAAATAATAATAATGATAATATTAAGCACACGGGTAGATTTTAGATTTAAGCTCAAAGCAAATGGAAGATGGCCTCGAGGGTGACTCGAAGTAGTCTCGGGTCTGCCTTGGAAAACAGTTTTTACTTTTAATGATTTTCAAACTTTTAGACATTTTTAAAAAACCATGTTTTCAAAATGATGATTTTGATTAAAGTTTGAATTAATAAAGTAAGATGTTTTTTTTGGAATTAAATTTAATTTTTTTGATTTTGATACATTATTTTATTAAGTTATTTATATCAAAAAAAATATGTAATTAAAAAGGACAATTAAGATAGGATGTTGTTTAAACTAATCTTAACCCTTTTAAAGTAACTAACGGAATAAAGATGGTTTATTAAGAGTTCCAAAAGACAACCAAAGTGATAAATAAATATAAAAAGATTTAACTTTTAATTTATTAAGTAATTAGTGATTTTCTAATATAATTATTTAAAAAGTAATTACTTAATTAATTACTTAATATTAAAGATTAATTTAATATATAATTAAGGTTAATTATTTTGTAACTATTAATTAATTAACGAATAATTAATTAATTAAAGTAATTAAGATTTAATTAATCAAAATTAGGAATTAATTAATTTAGATAATTAATTTAGGAATTAATAATTAACCTGGATTAGTAATTAATCTGGTTTTAATAAATGAGATAATTCATTGACCTTACTTATGGGTGTTTGGATTATATTGGATGTTAAATTGTTTGTTATCCCTGATATTGATGCTTTGTGATATATCCTGATTTGTGTTGTGATCTGTAATGTAATTTATTTATCTATGATATAATTTATTATCTGTGATATATATCTGTGATCTATGTATAAAAGATAAGCGTTATAGTTTATACTGCTTATCAACTATATTGTTGTATCTTCATCCGTGATGATTGAATGATGTTGCACTACTGTGAGAAACCCCTGGACCACACTTTTACACACACAAATATGGATTTCACGTGGAAATCGGTTAAGTCATAGATGATTTAAAATTAATAGTTTTGAAATTGAAATTTTAATTTCAATTGATTTTGGAAATGAATTTGGACTTTAAAGCTATTGAAAAAAGGTGTTTTCAGAGATTAAAGTTATTTTTGAATAACTTGATTTAGTTTTGAAATTCAATTTGAATTTGAATTCAAAATGAGGAATTGAATTCCATATTTGGAAATTATGGTTAAAAATGTTATAGATGTGTTTATATGAATTTAAACCTTAAAAGTATAATTTTGAGAAACTGAATTTAACCCAAGAGCTTTAACTCGTATAGATGAATCAGATTTCCGAAATGAAAACTATTTGTTTTCAAAGAATAAAAGCTTTCATATAAGAAATAAAATTCCAATTTAAGTAAAGGAATTTCAAGTTTGAATTGAAAAATGGTTTTTTCCAAGTTATGAGTGAATTTTTTTTGAAAGCTATGAATTGAATCTGTTTATTTTTAACAGATTTAAAATGGTTATTTGTCTAAACCATTCGAAATGAAATTGTTTTGAAAGCTATAAGTTAAATCTTTAATTTAAAGATTTAACGAGTTAGTCAAATTGAAATGGAAATCGATTTGGAAAATCTATGAATGAATCTTTATGAAACTGGGTGAACTTTGTGAATTGAATCTGTTTATTTTTAACAGATTAAAGTGGTAATGTGTTTAAACCATTTGAAGAAATTTTTTGAGTAATAAGTTGTGACTTAACTAAAATCCTATATCCATATGTTTTAATGTATTACGCTCACTATTCGGTTTAGCCGGGAGAGGACCTTTGTGTCACATAACCCATTCTGAATAAGTGATATGTCGTATATGGATAGCATTTGAAGACCGGTGTTGAAGAGCGGATGTTTGCGAAAACGATAGGATAACCTATCAATTGTCTCTGCACTGGGTAGCTCCCGGTATAGAGATTCCCTAAGTGATGGGAAGTATGATCGGGATTGTGAATACCCGGATTGCGCGAGCTTCTTCGGAAGTGCCTTCGGTTCTGTTCGAACCCGGAACAGACTTGTATGGTTACATGTCTGACATTACACTTTGAGATATAAAGTAGATTTCTTTCAAATACATTTCTGTTGGTGGCGGAGAATTTATTCTCTTAGCTTAACACCCTTCTCTGAGACGTACGAGCTCAGAGGTTATGTAGTTGAAGGTTATCAGCGATATACTCCCAATTTGGTAATGTGGCATGTTGAGTGTTGTTGTGTGATGATCATTTATTGATCATTTTTTGATCAAAGCATGGCTTTGTGAAAAAGCGTAGCTTTGTGGACGAGAATTCGTCAGACCTCACAACCCGGAAATGGTCGAAACAGGAAAGATGCGGCAAGGTTTCAGGGGTAGCTTCCCTAGGGTATGACCATTCCTTCTGGAAAAGGGTAGTATCATGGTATGGAGCCCAGATACTTACTCATGTGGACACACTTTATTTATTATGTGTGATGTTGGTTATCGAGCGCTCGGATAAAGGTCCCAAAGGACCAGGGGTGGCATATCTGAGGTTTACTACCCGGGAAGGGGGTAACCGACCTTGTGTTGGCAGAGAGCAGGTTGTCTCTCGGAGCGTCCTGCCAGAGGCGTTCCTACGTGGCATAGGAAGTTCCTTAGCCTGACCATTTGTTGGAAATCCATCTTCCAATACGAACCTTGTACGGTATTAGTTGTAGAACCTGCCATTTACTTATGGTGGCGCCCCACTGTTTAGATGGTAGCTACAGTAGGCATACGATATTGGTCGTATGTTGGCTAAGATTAATATTATACTTTCTAAATGTTTTCCACTATGCACTAATAAAAATAATCCAATGATTTGTGTAGTAAGCATGTTTGACTATCATAAGAAGAAATCTCCTCCAATTCTGCGTTTGCATTGTGTGTGTGGCGGGAGGTCTTATGGTAGTTTCATTTTCCAAAAGCATTGCGGGTTTCAATGTTTAAAATTCTTTTGTTGTTGTTTAAAGATAAACTGTTTTTGTTACTCACACCAGTCCCACGACTGACTCGGAGTTTATTGTTCCCTTCCTAAACTCTGGGTGCCCATCATTTTCCACATGGGCAGTCTAGAGTTGGGTTTCTCAGATATTCAGACTTAGTAGATTATCTGGAGCTGGTTCAGTTCTTGGAGTTCAGGACTGATGTTGCTTATCTTGGTGCAACGTGATGATGGTTCGAGCTGATGTTGGAGTTGTTGGAGTCATTCTCTTTTGAGGATCATTTGGAGTTATCAGTTCTGTTTTCCACTGTATCATTATATATCTCTGATATTGTTGTATCATATTGATATCATTGTTGTATATCATTCTGGATATTGTATTCATTGGAGTTGTATATGATATAATCTATTTCTTTATTCCACTGTGTTGTTATACTTAATGGTGTTATAAGCTCCGGTGAACCAGATTCGGCATTTGAATCTTCGGCATTTTGAGTACAAGTGAAGTACAGGTGTCGATTTTCGAAGGCCGATTTCAAGGTCATCACAGTAAATAAAAATACAAACACTCGAGTAAGGACATACGTATTTATACAATGTAAACCAACTCAAGTGAACTGTAATAGAAATGCACAAGTAACTTAAAGAATGCTTGGGATCGCCCATTCTTTAAGGATCCGTTAAACTATTTACTATGTAGTAATATTCGCTATTATAATAATGTCTAATAGTAAAATAAACTTACTTTTAAATAGCGTTAAGGAGTTACCCATATCCCCTTTAACACATAAATAGTGCTAGTAGTCTATACAGTACCTGCGTACCTCCAGATCGGGGGCTACGAGAAGATACTCCATAGGTACGACACAAATCAAACTCGTACAAGGCGTGCTAGGGTAGGTGACACGGCACAACTAGGCAATGCCAGGGTAGATATACCAATTACACATCCGGGCTGGTGGAAACGCATAGCAGCCACTACCGCCCACCTCGAGCCACAGTCCCAAAATCAAGGGGTGCACCCAATCAATCACAAAAGTAATAGAATGGTATCGAAGAAGTGTGTCCGGTCAGAGGTGCTACCTCATTGGCCCGTCAATCGCTCCTGTTTTAGCCACCTTATGCCAACTCACGGGAGTCGGGTCCACGTATATCCTCAATAGGATCAGCGCCACCATCCTACTTCATTCTGGAATCTCCACCGCGTACACAGTTGTTAAAGTGGTTTTCAGTATCGACAGAGAGTATGTCCATATCTGATCCTAGTCTCTTTAACAACCAATCGTTATTATAACCCGTGATTATAAATTTCAAAATGGTTTATATTCCAAAAATCAAAATATCATTTCCATTTCAATAACCACCATTTCAAAACCCAAATCAAAACGATATCATTTCTATTTCAAAGAATATATATATATATATATATATATATATATATTCATTTGAATCATTTAAATATGAAGTCATTATCTATTCAAATCAAATATTCAATTTCCAAATTTTTTTACACTTCTAAGTTCATTCATTTAATTACAACAATTTCAAAACATTGTATTTTTAGAAAACCGCAACACTTATAAAGTGTTACGGTAGATATAGTAGTATTTCAAACATTGTTAAATTTCAAAAACAGCAGCACTTACAAAGTGCTACAGTAGGTATATTAGTTTCAAAACAGTTCAGTTCAGCAACAACAGCACTTACCAAGTGCTATTGTAGCCCTTTAGTTATTTCAGAATATAATTTACTTTCAGCAACCACAGCACTTACTAAGTGCTGTAGTAGCTTTATTACTTTAGATTTTAGTAAGCTTCAGCAATAACAACAGCAATTACAAAGTGCTGTAGTAGCCCTTTTGTTATTTCAGAACTTAGTTATATTTCAGAAACTATAGCACTTAGCAAATCCTGTCTTAATACTACAACATTTCTGAAGTGCTACCAATACTAATTCCAGATTTATTATAAAATTTCAGAAACATTAAAACATCAATTTTTATCCATTTTAACTTGTAAAATCATTTTTTTTCAAAATGTTCATTTGGATATCATTTAACTTATGATTTTAAAAAATAAAAAAAATTCATTAATAATTATCCAATTTTTAAACAATAATTCACTTATTAAGCCAAAGTGCACTATTTCCTTAACTTTTGTATTTTAACAATTTACTTAATACTTTACTTTAAAATACCATTTCATATAATAAAACTAAGTTTCCATTTTATTTACTTAACTTAAAATTTTCCTTTTAAAAGCCAAATTTCCCAAATTATCAAGTGAAGTCATATTTTCAAAATACATTTTCCCATATATTCACTTATACATTTTAACTCATATAAAATCACTAAAACTTTATTTAAATCATTTAAATCCAAATTTAAGTTAAAATATCATATTTTACATTTAATAATACTGTTTGCGCCACAATTGGTCACAAACCCCGAATGTCGTGAAAGCACCAGTGTATGAACACAAATCAGCGGTGAATGATCACCAATCACAAGTCTCAGTAATGTAGAGGATAAAAAATGAAGAATAATAAACTTAAAATGGAAAGAAATAGACAGAGACACAAGATTTATAGTGGTTCGGCTATCTCCGGCCTACGTCCACTCCAAAAGTTAATCTTTTATTGATGTTCTTCGCTGATTTCAGCGGATTACAGCAGTAATTTTTTAGTACAAACAATAAAGTTGAGTTCAATCTTGATTTTGACAGAGTCTGGACGTTGCTGGATCCAAAAGCCCTCTTTCTATAGGCTCTAGGGTGCTATTTATAGGCGTAGGAGGTTGATATTTCGCTCAGATCTCGGGAGACTTCTTCTAGCACGTAAGTGGGCCCATGCGACCGAGCCAACGAAGTTTCGGCTCGATCCATGATCGATACGAACGAATTTCTTATCGATCAAGATTTGATCCCATCGAGTCAAAACTTGGCATGGACCTTCCTTAGGTTGTACGTAAGCTCCTGTGAAAATTTCATAGCATTTGGACTTATGGTTTGTGAGATATGATCGATGCAAGATTGTGTTTTTGTTAATGCTGTCGCATTCGAATCGATCCTTCGTATCGATCCATTCGTATCGATCCAAGCATGTGATAGCATGTTGACATGGTGCGCTCTTCGGATCGATCCACTTTTTATGTCGAGTTGACCGAGTCGTTCTAAGGCTTTTGCCTTGTTCATATCGATGGTTCATATTTCATTTCGTATCGATCACCTGTAGCTCCATTCGCATCGATTATTTTGTCTTGTTCGTATCGATCTTAGCGGTCTGTTCGTATCGATTGTCGCCGATTCGTCTGTCTCCATCGGTCACACCTTATCTCGTAACAAGTTCGTATCGTTACCTTTAGCTGATCGATTACAGAAAGTGATCGATACGAAAATGGCGTCCCGGGTGGATACGAAGTCGAATGTATGTGATGGATACGAACAGAGGATTGGATGCGAACGTATTGATACGAACGGTGAATACGAATGCGAACTTATCGATACGAACGATGGATACGAACAGAGGTTTTGATGGATGTGAACGCATTGATACGATCGATGGATACGAATAAGGTTCCACTTTGATCGATACAAACTCGATTGATTCGAATAGATCGATATCATGGCTATTTGACGGATTCAAACATCGTGACTGTGAATGGATTCGAACGTGATCGATTCGAAATTATACGTTCCTGATGGATACGAACGGCGTATCTTTTTCAACTTGCATCGATCATACCTCGATCATATGAACTCTGATTGACCTGAAATTTGAAACGTTGGCTTTCACAGCTTTGCTTGTCATGTCTTGTCGATTGTAGCTCATTCCGGATTCGGACAAAATTCATCGACATCCATAGTGAACCTGCGATGCATAATCGATATTCGAAACGAGTAATCATTAATTTTCAACCAATTTCTTGATATCTCGGCCTTGCTAAAAGGTGGGATAACAAATACTTAATAAATCTCAGAAAATATATAAAAAATATAAACATGGGCTTTATAATATTTTCTAACCTAGGTCAAGTGATACGGATAATATATCATTTCAATCCGTAATTTAAAAAGAAAAATCCGGGTTCTATCATTTCAAACCCGCATTCCCAAGTAAATCAAATACAATAAAAATCACTCGAGCCTATCATTTCAGCCCATAATGATTTTTTTCTATTCTAAAGTCCGTTTGGGAATGTATCATTTCAACCCATAGTGATTCTATTCTACAGGGAACTTGCAGTGTGAGAAACAATAATTAAAATAACTGTATGGCATATAATATTGTAACAGATGATGTAACAGGTATAAAAAAATCAGGTTATACATTATATAAATAGATCACAGGCATATATGAACATAGTATATTAATCACTACATATTCACTTGTCATCAATTCACAATTATACAAGTACGGATGTCTAGAGTGAATAACTCAACTCTAAAACTAGAGATCCAAATCAAAACACAACCAAACTTCGCAAAGCACGACAAAGCACGAATCAAAGCACGAATCAACTACGAGTGGATGGAGAGCCAAGATCCAGATCTTGTAACAACCAAAATATATAACATACATAAGAATATAATTTACAAAAGAATATAAACCAAAACAATGAACAAATCTAGATCAAAAGAATAATCATTGGCTTAACCAATGCAAGTGGCTCGGCTACAACCCAAAATGGCTTGACCATGGTCTAGTAGTGCTCGGCATGGTTCAGATCTGAGGTAAATGGTTCGGCCTAGGTCACAAAATATGAAGAGAGGTGGAGTTACAAAGCAAGTGAATACAAAGAGTCAAGGTAAAAGAGGTTATGGGTTCACATAGGCTCGGCCCTATGGTTTAAATGGCTTGGTCTGGTTCAACTACAGGTCGGGTCAAGTGGTGGACAGAGGTCGGTGGTGAGGTCAGTCACGTGCTGGAGAAGGTGGTGGCAAGGTGGAGGCCAAGGTGAACAAAAGGAAGGGGATGGAATATAGTGTTCGGCTAGGGTTTTCTTGGAGTTTTTGTGGTGAAAGTTCATCATAGTGGCCACGACAATGACTGGCCAGAGGAGGTAGGGGTGCGGGCCATGGAAGGTGAAGGAGGAGGAGGTGATGGTGGTGGTCGGTGGAGGTGAGGATAGGGTAGTGGCCGAGCAAAATAGAGAAGAACAAAAGAAAAAGCAAAAAAAATGAAGAGAAGCCATGGAAAAACACTTACAATATTTTTTTAGAAATGGAAATGAAAAGGAGATGAGAACAATTATGTGATGTACGGCTATAGGTAATGAAAAATGCACGGTTAAGAAGGAAAATGAAGAGGCTAAAGAAATGAAGAGGTTAGAAAATAAAAAGGCATATGTTAAAGACAAAGAAACCAAAGTCTTTTGAATTTCCAAGCCAAAATCAAATAAAATAAATAAAAAATAGAAAGTAGAGAAATGAAAATAAGAAAATGAAAAATATAGGAAATAGAAATGAAATAGAAAATATGAAATGGAGAATAAATCAAAACAAAAAGTTTTCAGAAAATCAATATTTAATTATACTTGGAAAACAAAAAATAAACAAAATCCAAAATACATTGGAAAAATTCCAACTTTCAATTTAAAATGATTTAAAAATCAAAGTTTTAAAAAAAAATTAAAATATTTACCAAAATTTTTGGGTTGTTACAGTTGCTATGGGTAATTAAATCTCTGAATTGTTGTTGTTTGATTGTTTGATAGTTAAATAACCATCTATCAAATCTTGACATGTTTTTGACTCAGAAAGTATGATTGTATATTCGAGTTCCCCAGTGAGGAGTCGACTACTTGTTGCATATTTCTAAAGAACTGGAACTGAGTTAGTGGGAAATTATCGCTTAGTTTGGAGACACTGGTTTTTCCGAATTTATCTAAACCACTCCAAACTAATAACGTTTGTGATGAAGTATGATATGGAGCTGTACTATTCTTGCAGAGGGTGATTCCAAAATGGAAGATAGTAAAATTTTGAATGCTTGTTCGATCCCGGAACAGCTTGTATGGATGAATGCTAGCATTGCATCTTTGTTTGGAGGGTAATGTTAGCATTCCAAGATGGTATTTTAGTAGAAGAGGTAAAAGCATAGCCTCAAGCCTCACAATATGGAAGAATGGCTAAAACATGGTATGCAGCAGAGCCATGTGGTTAGCTACCATTAGCCACCGTCATCCCATTCTAGTATCCCTTAGAGTTGTGGCATGCAGGCATCGAGGGGCAAAGTAATGCAGCCTCGATGTTAAAGGAGTGTGGTAATCTGGCTTGTCATGTTGAAGGGGAAGGCCAGTTCTGTGTAGCAGAGGGGAAGATGTGTCTGTATCCCTCAGGTACATTTTCAAGAGGTGTGCCATCGGAAGGTAGTCCCCTTACCTAGCCATCGTTGGAACCCATTTTCCAATATGAACCTTTACGAAGTTAGATGTGCCCAACTATGTTGAAATGTGAGATGCAAGCATTTTAGCCATATTCCATATTTATTTTATACCTAGACATTACCATAATATCACTGGATTTTTTATAACAAAATATTTTATTTATTGTAAGCTAAAAACCCATCCGTGTTTATGTGCGGTGCGGTCTAACGAGATACTTTTTAGTTTGAAAGGTTTTTCAAATATAGTAATCCATATGATTTGTTTAGAGCTTTTCTCACGCTGGTTTTACCAGACTGACTCGGGCATTGTTTTCCTATAATGCTCGGGTTAGCCCGAGCACATTTTCTAGATTTAGCTTGATTCTTTGGAGCTTTCAAGGGACGAGCTGGATTCTCCTAGACGTATTCATGTATCTTATATTCTTCCACTGTTTTTATTGCTTTGATCTCTGTTTGTGTTAATTAGCATTTGTAAGGACAAGTTGTTATAATTGTCCAGCTGATAATATGATAGTGTACTCTGATGTTGTATATAATACAAATGATTCCTTTTTGTAAAGACTTGTTCGTATTGTATATTACTCATCGCGTTTTGTGAGATTATGTTCTATCTTTTCTTCTTTCACCCGAAACGGACTATCTTTCGAACATTTAAATGATCGGCACACCAATACCGAGGATGTATTTAGTGTTGCCTTTAGGTGTAAGAAAGGCAAATCATTACATTTGGTATCAGAACACAAGGTTAAGGGAGAACCTTGGCCGTGGTGGGGTATACTCATTAAGAGGTAAGGTAATGGAATGCCTTATTATGAGTTTGATTATTATATATTGAGTGCGTATTGTTCATGCTATAAAAATGCTTTATATTATGCTACTTGACTCGTTGAGTGGCTTAAGAACTATAATCGATGCATTTGGCCAACGTTATTGATAAAGATTTCCAAAACACTTAAACGAGTCCAATCGACACAATATTGTTTTAAAATCGATAAATGAAATAATTTTACTTAGGACTATATTTAATATATATAAAGGAAAAAATTTCAAAAATAAAATATAGTTATCTATGTTTTGTTTGTTGTTAGGAGTTGATAATATTTAATTACTATCATATAGGATTTGATTAGTCATGCTCATCCATTTTAAGCATTGATTATTTTCGAATCTATTATTAGTCTTTCCTTCTAAGTATAGGTCGATTAGATAGAATTTGTGGGAAAATTGGATCGAACACCTTGTGAATTAAATTTCATTGTTTGACTATAAGGCATTTGATGATAATGTTGGGTTAAAATTTGATTTTAATAAAAGTCGTTCATCAGAAGAAATATTTCAGATGATTTTATAAAAGTTGATTTTATAAATCAGAATTTTAAAATATATTTTGAAAATAAGATGGATTTTCAGAGGATTTAAAAACCGGTGGCTTTGATAAAGTTTTGAGACGATTCTGTGAAAAGAAGCAATAGTTTTTCTTAATTAAGGTATAAATATTTTGAAAGGAAGTTTGAGAGTAGCTTTTTCTTTGGGCAGTTCAAGGAATGAATCTCGATTTGTTTTGTGATAATCAGAAAAATCCTCAAAGTGAAAATCGGTTGTTTGCTTAGGCAGATGTGATGGGGCACTTAGTAAATTATTCTCTTTGTCATTGAACGATCGAGACCAGTTCGAATTCGGGAATCCAAAGCAAGTGGATGATAAATATTATGCTAAAAACTATTTAGTTGGAAATATATACATAATATTGTTTCAAAAAGGGATTTGAAAAGAAGAAGTATTTTTTTATGATTAACTAGTTTAAGTGACTCGAAAGTGGCTAAAAATGGGCACGAGATGTGTTCGGATGGTAAACACTTCTCTTGAGTATTACCCTTCTTGGTAAAGGGATATGCGATACTATTTGGTAGTACCCAGTTCCTTGATATCATTTTGGAGTTACTTGGGCTATATGTATATTTTCTAAGGGTTAAAAACAAAGATCATTTCAAAAAGTTTTTGAAATAAAACCGGGTATTTTGGCTCCTAATGTTTCAAAATAATAAGGTATTTTGATTAAAGAGTGGATTAATAAATGAAATTTTAAACTTAATAAGGAGGATTAATAAACTTTGTTTTTTTAAAACGTGTCTTTTGATTTTAACATCTAGAAAGTAAAATTTTATTTAATCTTATTGGCCTGGCTAATAAACGCCTTTACCTTTGAGGTGTCTAAGAAAAAGTAGACTCTAGGACGGAGTTTGGATACCAGCATCCTACCCTTCTTAGCTACTTACCAGACCGATTAGGTAAAGAAGTTGAATTGGATGACACAGTTTTGAGACCCCAATTGTTTTGAGCCTACAGCTAAATAATTAAAAGTGAATAGAATTAAAGATCAGATGTTTTATATATACTCTTAGAATGTAGGAGAGTATTATACAAGTAATAAATTAAAATGATTTTATGAAAAGGTTTCATAAATAAGTTGTGTCATTTTAAAATGTTAGACCTAAGTTGGAAATATTATGAAATATTTTCATCTATATTTTGGAAAGGGTAGAAAGTAGTTGGTAGTAAGAACCAATAAAATAAGTACGTAGGTTGCACGTAGATCATTTCCCTTTCTCATATAGCTCTCAATCCAAGATTCGAGTACATGATGAGAGGTGTCCCACACTGTTTCAAATAAGGACTTATCACTCAATTTTTTGATGGTGTACACTTAGTGAGGGTTCTTAATGTGGAACGAAACATTTTCTATCATAGTATATGACTATGCAAAGAGAATGGAGGTTTCTAAACTAAGAAGCCTGGTCGGATTCCGCACTAGAAATTTGAGTAGGCGATACCAGTTCGGAAGTAAAGCTATTTATTCGAGTGAGTGACCAAAATAGAGTTTTTCATAGAAATGATCTATATATACGAACTGATGAATAGGGTTAAGTGCGTCTCTAAAATTTTGGGGACAAAATTCTTTTAAAGGAGGAGAGTGTAACCATCTGGAATTTCAACGCTTTGATTTGCGAATATTTAATTAATTTTAAATATTCAAATAATAGATTTTATTAAAAAAACTCTTTTAAATAATAATTAATGATGCTGAGATAGTTTTCAAAATGTGTTTAAAAAAATATATAGTTCGAAAAAAAATCGAAAATGTGACCGGAATTCATTTTTCCAAATTTTCGACTTTCATCGAATAAAAGTGATAGGAAACGTTGTAAACTCTATAGTATAAATATACACATATATTTAAAAATGATTTAGGATATTATGGCACACATTTATATACATATATAGTTAAGAAATGTAAGTAAGATGTGACTTAGTATGCAAAGGTTTAAATATACTTAAATTAAAAAAATGAAAAGATACCTTTTGAAACATAATGAAACTTTAGCACAAGGCATTTATTGCATGTTGGGTCAAAGTAGTAAAGGGGGAGGGACATAATTTTTGAAATTTCCGGGTGAGGTGGAGGGGTTTTGATGAGGTGGCAAGCATATATGGAGGGTATTATACTAAGGGGGCATTTAGGTAATTTTCTAGTTTCATGTTATATAAAACCTATTTCATAATTTTATTCTCATTTTCATTTCCATTTTCCTACTTTCTAATAATTCCTCCAAGTTTCTAATCCACTCTTATAGCTTCCAAGGATTTCTAAAGTTTAAAAATCTTTGTTTCATTCACTTTTAAAACTCTTAAAACTTGTTTTAAGCCTCCACCTTCCTTTCCAAAACCTCCTCCTTCCAAAACAACTCCACACTATCCTTTTAACATCATGGTTGAACACCCTCATCCCATGGCCGATCCCAAACACCCTCGAAAAATCACATTTTTCCTAAAGCAAGCTATGTCCTAGGTCATTTTCCTAAGTTAGTGGATATTCGAGTTAAATTAGGTAGCTTTTGGTTAGCTTTTTAGTGAGTTAAGGCTCACCCCTTTTTCTAATGTTTCTAACTTTTTTACCATGTATAATTGTTGTAAAATCATTGTGCTTGAATGAATATGATATTGAGTTAGTTATATGTATGTATGCTTGGATTATAAGCTTGTATGTACTTGGAATGGATGAAAGTTAAGTAAGTTAGTAAAGTTCGAAAAAGTTTGATTTTTACTTGTTGTTGCGCGTTATGGCACGTATATGTTTTCAATTATGTATGTGGTATTGCATGCTAAAATGAATAGCATCTAAAGTTGAGATTTTGCAATATTGAGTTCCTTGGTTAACTTGTTTCCATTTAAGGTCGTGTTTGAAAAAGCTTTCAAGTTTAGACTTTGATTTAGTTTTCAAAATCATTTCTTTATTTCAAATTCCTTTTGCTAAGTTATAAAGTAGTTAATACATAAGGGTAAGTGTTTCTGAAAGTGCTTTGGAATATAATATAAGTTCTGAAATTATAGATCCTATAGCGATAGTCGGTATAAATGCAGTTCGTAAAAACAAACTCTTTTTGCAAAATTAAAAGTGTTTTAACTTAAGTATCTTTTTGAAAAAGTGTTTTCAAAACTTATTATAAGTATTTAAAAATAAATATTATTTATTTATTTATTCATTCATTCATTTATTTAACGATTATTTAATTAATTGATTAAACAAGGTAATTAATATTTAATCATTAGTTAATAGGGTAATTAGTACTTAAGTATTAATCAAGTAAGTAAACTATAATTAGTTAATTAATAAAGGGTTACTTATTATTTAATTAATTATATAAGGATTAATTATTAATTATTAATTTATTTATAAAAAGGTTTAATTATTAACTAATTATTAATTAACTTACGGTTTAATTAAGACTTGATTAAGATTTAAATTATTATTTAATAATTAATCAAAGATTAATTATGGTTTAATTATTTATTTAAAGGTTAACTATTATTTATTATTTATTTTAAGAATAATTATTATTTAATTATTAATTATTTATTTTTTAATTATTATTAAAATAAAGAGTTTAAATTATTATTTAGTTTTCAAATAATGGTTTTAAAGTTTTAAACCGCTTTATTTCTAAAGATCGATTTTGTTTTTAAACCAGGCTCTCTTTTAAAGTATGTTTTAATCCAAGAGATTTTTTTGTCGATTACCCTTAAGTAACCCCAATTGAATATGAAACCTAATGACATATGTTCAGCAGAATAAAATACAGTTCTACTAATTTAGTTTATAACTAATATCTGTTAGTAGAATAAATCAGTTCTGTCATAATTCACTAAGTAGATTATGTTGACATCTATTAGGCAGTACAAATCCTAATTCTGCTATTTTATTAACTTGGACATTTACCCATATGTTGATTGATTGTTATTGGCTGATTCCCTTTACATATCTGCTCGTTATGTAATACTCATATTATAACTTGGATATGTTAAACCCAATTAAATGAACTATTATGGTCACTAAGCCTCTTTCTGATTTTGCAAATTTTAATATTTCATTTTATCCTTTATGAAATGGTTTAAAGTTTATTTTATTTTAAATATGATATTTAAAAGGTAGTTAAACGATTATTTTATTAGATGTTTGAAGTTAATTTAATCTCTTTAAGTGATTGTTTAAAATCAGTGTTTTGTTAATATGGTTTAAAAATAATTTAATGAAAAATATTTCAAATAATAACTTGTTTATTTAAAGGTGTTTTAAATAAGTGATTTTACCAAAGGAAATATATAGATTAACTTTAAAGGAGTTTTGTTTTAAATAAAGAAGTTTTATAAATGATTTTGGAGATTTATAAAGAGTGTTATAAATGGTTTTGAACATTTATAAAAGAAGTTTTACAAAATGATTTGGAGTTTTGGGTAAAGGAAATATTATATACAAATGAGATTTGTTAAATAGATTTATCAAAGGAAATTTATAAAAGAACTTGAGATTTGATTTCCTTTAACCGACCTTCTTAATTTTGGTGGTATGAACATTCATTCCACACTTAACACCGAAGGAATATTGTCTGAGGTTATTTTTATGTCCAATTTAAATAGCATTTTTTATCCTTTAATATGATTTGTAAATGAGGAACCTTTCACAAATGTTTTGTGAATATACTTATGCCAGTAGGATAAGTATGTGAATATTTCAATAAATATTTTGGAAACTAATTTAAAATAAATGAAAGATTTATTTTAAGGCTTAGTGGTTGCTATGGGTAATCAAATCTCTAAATTGTTGTTGTTTGGTTATTTTTGATAGTTAAATAACCGACTATCAAATCTTGCCATTTTTGACTCTGGAAGTATGATTGTATTCGAGTTCCCCGTGAAGATTCGAACGCTTATTGCATACTTTCAAAGAACCAGAATTGAGTTAGCAAAAATTATCGCTTAGTTTGGAGGCACTGATTTTTCATATTTATCCGAACAACTCCAAACTAATAATGTTCGTGATGAAGTATGAGATGGAGCTATCATATTCTTCCTGAGGGCGATTCCAAAATGGAAGATGGTAAAATTCCGAATACTTGTTCGATCTCGGAACAACTTGTATGGATGAATGCTAGCATTGCATCTCTGCTTGAAGGGCAGTGTGTTTAACGATGAATTTTCTATCGGTTTAGAAAATCGTCGATAAATTTCAAATTAAAATAACCGCAAGCGCACGACGTACAAAAGTTAGTACGTGGCGAGTACGGGTCGATCCGTAGGGATTTGTTAGATTTTAAAAATCAATTCAATCAAATTATACCAAATGGAGAGGAAAGTGTTAACTACAAGCAAAATGAAGCTAAAACTATAATTAAAATGTGATTAAAAACTATGAGACTAGAGAACAATTTAAAGGCAAATCCACTCTCATATTTTTGTAAATCAACAAACAAATAATTTATGATCTCTAGTTTTGATATTAAGTGAAATAATTGTTCCATTTGTCATAAGTATGGTTTATTTATGTTATTAATTAACATAACTTAAACCATCAAACTATAATACAACAAATAAACCACTTATAAATGCTCATGAAAATGAAGCCAAAGCAAAAGCTATTTTAAGTATGATCTATTTACTATTGTAATAAGTAATATATATCATCAAATTTTGTTTTTACTTCCATTTCAAAATAAAAAATCAATTAGCAAATGATGATGTAAATTGTGTTTATGTTGAATAAGAATAGCTCATTTGCTAATGCAACATAAGCTATCAAACCCACTTGTATAAACTTACATCAAAATCTTCTCTCATGAAGCACAAATAAAAGAGACCATAAATCATAGAAATGTTGAAATTACACAATATTTGAGAGCTTCATTACCCCTAAATCAAAGGGGTTTAGCTACTCATTTGTGTTATCAAATCAACATTCGTAAATTTCAACATTAAAAGGCAAAAGAAATAGAAAATAAGCAAAGGAAGAAAATGAGATTAACTACTAAACTACTTGCATAAAAAATAAAGCCACACTACTTGCATGAATGTAAATCTAATCTACTAACAAAGAAAAGAAGAGAGCATAGAAGTAAAAATGAACATAAAATTAAAAAGAAGCATATAGAAAAGAAAAGAGAAAGAGGCTAGGAAGCCATTTTTATTTCATGAAACATTGACATTACAACTTGCTTTCTTAATTTCCTAACTAATGTGAAAGAGTAAGAAGATATTTACATGTACATAAAAGGGCTATTTATACATGCATAAAACCCTAATTCAATTTTTAGGGTGCTTCCCAAAATGCCCTTTAGGAAGTGTGGCCTCCAAGTAACCATTAGCCTCTAATTAATCCATCATTAAATATGCATGAAGCTTTAACCTCCACTTAGTTGTCCATTAGCTTCTAATTGTAGATTTAGGTAAGTGGGTGGGGTCCTCCATGATCATGAGCATGAATTATTTCCTCTTCTTTCCTTTGTATTCCCTTGGGCATGCATATATCTTCATGAAACTACTTGTATTTGAATTTAAATTCCTACAAAATAACATAGAAATTTTCGATTAAATTTTAGAAAATTAATATATGCACAAAAATGACCGTTTTGTCCCTGGATGAAGATGAATATGTGATGATTTGAAATAATTTGAATTTTGGTTTAAACAAGTTAAAATACCCAATATGATCATTTATACAATTTAAATAGATTAAATATGGTGGTAAAAATATGCACATTTACGTGCACATTACAGTGTTAACATTCCAAGATGGTATGTTAGTAGAAGAGGTAAAAGTGTAGCCTCAAGCCTCACAACCCGGAAGAATGGCTAACACAGGGCATGCAGTAGAGCCATGTGGTTAGCTACCATTAGGAGCCGTCATCCCATTCTAGATTGTCCCTTAGGGGTGTTTTGCGTGCAAGCATCGAGGGGTAAAGTAAAGCAGCCTCGGTGTCAAAGGGGTAAGGTAATCTGGCTTATCGTGTTAAAAGGGTAGGCCAGCTCTATGTAGCAAAGGAGTAGATGCATCTGTAGCCCTCAGGTACATTTTTTAGAGGTGTACCATCAGAAGGTATTCCCTTACTTATCCATCGTTGGAACCCATTTTCCAATACGAACCTTTACGGACTTAGATGTGCCCAACCATGTTGAAATGTGAGATGCAAGCATTTCAGCTATATTCCATATTTATTTTAAACCTAGACATTATTATAATATCACTAGATTTTATAACAAAATGCATATGATTTGTTTCAAGCTTTTCTCACACTGGTTTTACCAGACTGACCCGGACGTTGTTTTCCTATAATGCTTGGGTCAGCCCAACCATATTTTCCAGATTTAGCTGGATTCTCCAAGACGTGTTCACATATCTTATACTCTTCCACTATTTTTATTGCTTTGATTTTTATTTATGTTAATCATCATTTGTAAGGACAGGCTATTATAACTGTCCAACTTATACTAGGTTAATGTACTCTAATGTTGTGTATAATAAATATGATTCCTTTTTGTAAAGACTTGTTCATATTATATATTACTCCTTGCATTTTATGAGATTATGTTCTATCTTTTGGACACTTAAATAATCGGCACACAAATATCGATGATGTATTAAGTGTCATCTTTAGGTGTAAGAAAGGCAGTTCCTTATAACCTATCATCATTATCGGGCATTCTTATCCTTTTATTCCCTTTACCCCATATCAATAAAGTACCATTTCCATCTATCCACCCCTTAGAAAGAATTTTGAAAAGAACTTCTAAATTTACAAAAGTAGGAAAAATCATCGAGCCAAACATACACTCTCTTTTCCATTCATTTCAAAAACGAAAATCCTGTTTACAAAAAACCTTTAAATTGAAAATTTTTTACCCTACCAATTTTAAACTTCACTAGGAATCTCAAACAGCCTTTTTTAAAATTTTCTTGCTTTTTCAAAACAACAACAATAAATCCCTTGAAAAACCCATTCAAAACATTTCAAGGAATTTTCAAAAAATCTTTTTTTCAAATTATTTCACATGGCGTCAAACTCAGAAATGGATTTTAATCGTCATTTCTTTTGGGCTTTTCTCCTTTTCCCTTTACTCTTAAACTTTTCTTATTAAAAGTATATACTAAAAATTCGACTATCATTTTATGGTGATTAATGTACACCTCCATGTGGGAACCTTCTCAATCCTTTTTCACATCTTACTTCTAGATGCTTGCAACATAAAGTCTCTTACTTCTCTTCTGTCTAGATGAAATGTACATCTTCAATCAAATATTCAGCAAAATCCACAATCATAAGGCAGTCTAGGCCCAACAAAGGAGTCAAGTATCATCCAGCTTTCGAGGTTCTTATATACATCATGCTCATGCTCTTCTTGGTCAGCACCTTGCTGTACGGCCTATACTCTGTGGGGGTAATTGGGGTAGGTGTATAAATTTAACTCCATTTATTGTTCTAATTCACAGTTGCCTCATCCATCTTTTTAGAATATGGTCACAACTACTTCTGTAGCCGGTGTTCAAAGAGTTTGGCATACACACACAAAAAAATATGGTTTCTTAGCGTATCATAAGTCCTATGGTCGACTAAGCTATGCTCTAATACAAAATGTAAAAACTCGTACCTTAATGGATCCAAAATTGACTAATCAAAACCCAAGTCCACTAGGATACCTATTGCTGGTTTCGGTAACTTGTAATAAACTATATCATAGAGCTATCTACATAAACTCCTAGCGGATTAAAAAAATATAATAGAACAAATATGCTGACCAAGGCTACTACCTTGAAATCAATAATGTTCCTTTAGTATCCGATAGCCTTGCCAGTGCTAAGCATGAATGAGAAGACTTTGCCATCTGCAGCTCCTGCCTTGCACCAGTAGCATGTTCCTCTAAATCAATCCCATAGGTAGTAATGAGGAAGGGGCTGGAACAATGTTTCGGTGATTGGAGAATTACATACTTTATCTATAGCACTTATTCATGCCAATTGATTTCTATTTAAGTGTTATGTCCATTATTCATGGCTATTCCTTGTAATTCCATCTACGCATATGTTATGTCTAACCTTCTCCGCGGTATAACTATATATGTGTGAGTGCGTATGCAGCTATATAAATATATATCTAAACGTTGTACAACCCAAAAGAAAACCCTTGCCACTTAATACTTCTTAAATAGGGAGGAGGCAGACCCATTGGCCATTTAATACCTCAAACCTGAAGCAGGCCCTCTGTAAAGTAATCACTTTTTAATTGGTTCTAGCTACAGAGACCGATGACCCCTAGATATGGCTTTATAATTTAGTTGCTATATTATTAACGCATTTCAAAGACTTATCTGAGGGTTAACTAGCCCACCTCCAATAGACAAATAACTAACTAAATAATGAGGTCTTTTCGTTTCCCATATGGATTCTACACTAGTAGGAAGCAAAATCTGTCAGGGCATCACCCAAGTCTTTGCTAATGATCGCTAGTGGTCATAGCTTATATTTTAGCCCTACTACTAAATACCGGTCCAATAACAACACTGATATAGCCCGCCGACCTTCCATAGTCCAAATACCATTTAAACTATCCTAATGTAAGTCAAGGAAAAACACCCATCTTAGTTACTTAATACCTCTTGTTAGAAATGAAGCAAACCCCATTTTCCTATAAGGTACCATCGTAGGTTATTTAAGACTTCTTATATAGAGATGAGGCAGATCTAACGACCATTTAATACCTTCACCCTGAAATAAACCCTTCACATCCCCAAAGGTACCGAGCCATTAAATACTTCAAACCTGAGGCGAACCCTTGTATATTTTTCCACAACTCTGTGAAAAAGCATATCCCTTACCCATGGGTCCTATAGTTGGAGATATCCCACATCAGTAGTAAGTATACACAACTACTGGTAGCCTCTAAGTGAAGGGCAGACTTCTATTGTGTAACTCTACCAATCTTGCATCCCAACCCTTACTAAACTAAATCAATCATCCTAGGCCTAAATATTGGACTAGGCCCACCAATTCATTCTCATTCTAAACGTATTATTAAGGCTATATAATTTCCAACTATGAAAATTATACTATCTCCTAGCATTTATTTCCTATCCTATACTCTTATTACGTATATTCTCTATTTCCCTCTTACATCCCATAAATGTTAATTGTCCGTAATATAGGGTCATTATTATTCAAATTGGACAATCATTAATGACATTTACTTATTTATTCTAATTCAATCTTTTATGCCTATTTCAGTTTCTAATAAATTCCATATTAAACTCCTTAATTAGTCCCATTAAACGCATTTATATCCTCATTTAATTCTAAAACTGCACATTTCTTGCCCTACTAGTTTTGGAGTTACTATCTCTTTTCCATTTCAACCTCCAGTCCTAGAGTTTACTATGCTATTAATAACTAGTTGTCCTAATTATAACTAATACGTATATCGTTGTATATTATGTTATATTTATATTTATATTTTTAATCAGTAGGTGTGGTTATATGCGTATATTTAACCAACTAAATAATTCATATGCTTAGGAATTTCTTAACATACTTATATGTATATTCTGTAAGGAACATTTATTTCCACATTTTAATATATTAGAGCTATCCTTCCCAAAAAGGATTACCGTTATAACATTCTATAAGTTACCCAAAAATGAGACTTTGCCCCATTTGAAATTACAAGGAATGATCCTTTTTCTTTTATTGGAATAGATAGTGCAAACTACGAAGGAGAATTTCCGTACTTTACATATCTCTTTCTGGTAATTCCTTATTATTTCAAATGAAGCACTTTTTATACTTTTGGAACTGGATAATTTATGGAAATTACATGGAAATAGATACAACTAAATTGTACCCACAACGCTCTCAATAAACTAAAAAATAGAAACTCACATTCCAAGTCAAATTAGGGAAATCTAAATTTATACTAATAAATTATAATACAATTATCATAAATCTAGAATAAATATTGCAATCCTATCAACTTTCTACTTTTACAAATTTAGGATTGATTTCCAAATTTCAGAATAGGGTGGAAATACCATTCCTATTCCAATTACCTAACTTACAAAATACGTTAGAGATTTCAATTGAACGCGTTCTTCTTAAGCCTACAACTACACAGATCTTGCATAAGCATAATAATTAAATAAAACTCAATGATAAATTTCAATGTTATATATAAATCCTATAATTTCTCACTCACCTCTCTACCTTTCCAAATCTTCCAAATCCAAATTCATCTCTTTAATTTGACTTCTTTTCCATTCTAATTCAAAAGAATATGTATAACAAGATATATATATATATATATATATATATTAGAATTGCAGATCTTAGAAGTGATTTGGGGTTAAGGGGAATATAGATTTATAATTATGAAATTTATCTTTTTCTGTAATATTGATTTTCTCATTCTCTTCTTCTCTTTTATCTTTTGCCCTTCTCTGGTTATATATACGTATAATATAATATTTTATAATTAATAGAAATGGTGGAGAAGGGAAAATGGTAGAGCTACGCTACTTTGATAAGAAAGTATGAGAATAAAAGTGAGGGGCTAGGCCTGTTATTAGCATTCGAATCAATCATATCTGTTAGATTTAAAATAATTAAATCCGGGCCGTTTGGCCGAGGTTCAACCTTAGCCGCCACCTTCCCGACCGGTCCACCGCTTCCCTATAGAAGGTAGACCGCTAGCAGTCGATTGGCCCTACAAGAGGGTCAATCGGTAGGGCCTACTCGATTAATATAATTTATTCCATTTTTGTCCCTTTTAATTATTTTCATCTCAAAAACTTCAAACGCTGATAACTTCTTCGTTTGAACTTCGATCGCAAAATTCCAAATATGAAAGTTGCTCAAAAAATCGCCATGAAATTTATGGCCAAGTTATGATGTTTATTCAAATTAAATTTTTGAGTCTTAGTAATTATTTATTGATTACCATTAATTTTATAGGATGCTACAATATACTTCTATATAGCAATCCTTTGCATACACAACCAAAGAATAATCCCCTATGCTGAATTATAAATAGCTCTCGAAAGTAATGATCATCCGACTGGCCAAACACCGGAATAACAAGCTCTTAGAAAGGCATCAACCGAAATATAAAGCCAATACAATGGCCGAAAGTAATCTAAAAAGGCAACCGAGTTCAATGGCTAAGACAATCTTCACATGTATTAATAGTTCAATGACCTAAGGTGTGTACAACATATGCGGATTGTCGCATCTAAAAGCTATATATGGAATGCCATATCATCAATCCACGTCAATTCACAAAATAACTAGATAACGACACATGTTAAAACATGGCCTTACAAGCCTGCCGAGTCAACAATCTAGGAGAAAGGTCTCCACTAATAGAAACACGACAAGATGCCTATAAACATGCACTGATCTAATGCATTAGGGATCCTATTTTAGCACCTGCATAATTTAGAGATTAAGAATATTAATATTTTCCTATATTAGAGCTCATGTCTAAAATTCGTTGATGGTAGATTTGGCTAACTCATCATTGTAACAACTCTCAACTATAAAGTAGAACTATAATAAAGGAAATGACAGTGAATGTAGAGTTTTAGATTAAACTAATATAACTTTCGATGTCTTTACTTTCATCATTTTTACTTTTAACCTACTTGCATCATTTAGTCTCGGTTTAGTCTACTACTGATTTACTTTGATATCTACATTAAGAAATCCAGCCCAACTCCCCCTTACTCCAAGCCTACTATTTTATATAACTTCTCCCCTGTTGTCATCAATAAAATAACCTATAAACCTTGAACTTAATAGAAAATGAGATAAACAAACAAATGACATAAGAATAATAACTATGTATGAGTGAAATATAGCATCCTAAGTTAAATGGAATTCAAGATTTTATACACCAAAGATTGTTTTTAGAAGAACAATAATTAAGATAACACCTATATACAAATTAACAAACCAATATACAATCAAGAAAGAGAAAAACGAAAAACGCTTAACGAGGACCCTTAACTATTGGTGATTTATGGATCGAACAATTTGGATAGTGGAGACAAAATTTTCCACGTTGTTCGACCAAGTTCCCATTAGCGTCAAAAAGGACCTCTCCAACGCAAATCACGCCATCGTCTTCATCCATATGAACATCCGGATTCGGCAGAGGATGTTCTTCTTCTTGATCTTCTTGTGGTTCTTCTAGAGGCTCTTCTTCAGAATCCATAGCTTGTGATGATTCTTCAATGACAATGGGATTGGCATGGTTATTCATAAGGAATTTTTGTAAATTCCTAAGGATTCTGCCTTGCCTATCTTGTTCTCTATCCATTTGCAGTTGACTCACTTGAATTTCCATCATCATTTGAAGCAAATCTTTCATCTTCTCTTGTAATTTGATGACTCGTACGTGTGTGGAACGTTGAAAAGGGCCAGAATGAGGAGAAGTGGGTGAAGAAGGTTCATTTTTAGAAGAGGAAGCCATTAATTTACTGTTTTAGAAGTTTATTACAGAGAATAGAATAGAGAAAAGGAGTAAAAGTCGAAATATATAAATATATAACCAAATAACTAATTTTAGAGGAAAATTTAAATTTGAAAATCTCGGCATGTATGTCGACATAGGGATATGGGTCATGTCGACATGCCTAATTCAATTTTTGAGAAATTTTTATTTATATTAATTATTAACTATACTTGTATTATTTATAATTTATATTTCAGTTAATGAACATATACCTAATTCTCTTCTAAATTTAGTAAAGTTTTGTTCATTTAATGGTTTGGTTAATATATCAGCAATTTGTTTTTCAGTATTAATATATTCAAGAGTTATGACTCCTTTACTTATATTATCTCTAAGAAAATGATGTCTAATATCAATATGTTTTGTTCTAGCATGATGAGTTGGATTTTTAGATAGGTTTATTGCACTAGTATTATCACAATAAATTGGTGATTTAGTTATAGTTATTCCAAAATCTTTTAAAGTTTGTTGCATATATATAACTTGAGAACAAGCCAAAGCAGCAGATATATATTCTGCTTCAGTTGTTGACAAGGATATAGTGTTTTGCTTCTTACTAAACCTGGAAACCAGAGAATGTCCTAGAAAGTGACAAGTTTCACTTGTACTTTTTCGGTCTGATTTGCAACCAGCGTATTCAGCATCACAATATGAAATTAAATCAAATACATCATTTTTAGGGTAAAATAAACCATAATCTAAAGTATGTTTTACATATCTTAAATTTCTTTTAACAGCTTTTAAGTGAGTTTCTTTAGGTTGAGATTGGTATCTTGCACAGAGACAGACACTATGCATGATGTCAGGACGACTTGTTGTTATATAAAGCAGTGAACCAATCATTCCCCTATATAATTTTTGATCAACATCTTTTGATTTATCTTCTTTACTTAAAGCTACATTAGTTATCATTGGAGTTGGTTTCCCACTAGAAGTGGTCAATCCAAATTTATAAATTAAATCCTTAGCATATTTTTCTTGACTAATAAAAATTCCTTTATCTAATTGTTTGATTTGAAGTACTAAGAAGAAACTTAGTTCTCCCATATGACTCATTTCAAATTCTTTAGTCATTATATCTGAGAATTCTTTATTCATTATGTTATTAGTTGATCCAAATATTATATCATCTACATATATTTGTACTAATTGAATATCATTTTTGTTTCTTTTAATAAAAAGAGTTGTATCTATTTTACCAATTTCAAAACCAGATTGTAGTAAATAAGATCTTAGTCTTTCATACCAGGCTCTAGGAGCTCGTTTCAGACCATATAAAGCTTTCTTTAATTTATATACATGATTTGGAAATTTATTATCTTCAAAAAGTGGAGGTTGTTCAACATAAACATCTTCTTTTACAAAACCATTTAGAAAAGAACTTTTAACATCCATTTTAAATAACTTGAAATTATTGTAGTTTGTGAAAGCAAGTAGAATCCTGATAGCGTCTAGTCTTGCTACGGGTGCAAAGGTTTCGTCATAATCAATTCCTTCTTCTTGCAATAACCTTGCGCGACTAAACGAGATTTATTTCTCACGACCTCACCAAGTTCATTCATTTTATTTTTATAAACCTATTTTGTTCCAATTATACTTTTATCCTCAGGTCTAGGAACAAGTTCCAAAACATCATTTCTGGTGAACTGATTCAATTCTTCTTGCATAGCAAGAATCCATGAATCATCAGATGAGGCTTCCTTTGGATTTTTAGGTTCAATAGTTGATATAAAAGCTACATTACTCATACTATTTAGTTGATTTCTTGTTTTAACTATAAATTCAATATTTCCTAGTATATTTTCTGCAGGATGATCTTTTAATAGCCTAATTCTTTTATTAGGTTGAATGATTTCACAATTAGTTTCATTAGGTTCATTGTTTAAAGTTACAAAATCTTCTCTGTCTTCTATTTGTACAGTATCTTTAAAATTTTCATCAAAAGATACATGCATTGTTTCTTCAATAGTGTTAGTTCTTAAATTATATACTCTAAATGCTTTACTACTATTATAATATCCGATAAAGATACCTTTGTCGGATTTAGGTTTAAATTTATAAATTATCTTTTGTATTAAGAATAAAACACTTACTACCAAAAACTTTAAAATAATCTACTATGGATTTCTTATTGTAAAGTAATTCATATGGTGTTTTATTAGTTAATGTACTAATTAAAATCCTATTTAATATATAACAAGCTGTAGCGACTGCTTCAGCCCAAAAATTTTTAGGTAAGTTACTATCAGAAAGCATTGTTCTAGCACACTCTTGAATCGTTCTTCTTACGTGCTACCACTCCGTTTTGTTGTGGAGTTCTTGGAAAAGAGAAATTATGAGTAATTCCTTTTTTATTACAGAAATTCTCAAAATTTTCATTTTCAAATTCTCCACCGTGATCACTACGAATAGTTTTTATTTTTAAAGAAAGTTGATTTTGAATTGTTTTAGCAAAATTCTTAAATAATTCAAAAGCATCACTTTTAAGTTTAAGAAAAATTTTCCAAGTATATCTAGAATAATCATCTACAATTACAAAAACATATTTATTGTGATTAATTGATTGAACTTGAGATGGACCAAATAAATCTAAATGAAGTAATTCTAGAGGTTTAGAAGTAGAAATCATATCTTTTAATTTAAATGAACTTATCATAAGTTTTCCTAATTGGCAAGCATCACATATACTATCTACTTTAAAGTTTAACTTGGGAAGACCTCTAACTAAGTCAAGTTTTGATAACCTAGATAATAGTTTGAAATTTAAATGACTAAATCGTTTATGCCAAATCCAAGGGTCACTTGTATTAGCCAAAAGACATAAGTTATCTCCTTTTGAGTTTTAGAATTACCAACATTGCCGATGCCAATCACATATCCTTTTGAGTTATCTCCAAAGTTGACCAATCTACCATCTTGATATATAATGTCATTGAGTATCTCATGATTTCCAGTCATATGCCTTGAACAACCACTATCAAGTATCCATTTATCTTTCTCAATTTGCACAGTTTGTTCATTGGTTGTTGATTCTTCAAAAGCCATGTAACATGTTTGTTCCTGCATAACAAACCAATTCGGTAGATAACTTGATTTTTCATAAAAACTATATGCAGACTTATGATACTTTGATGAAATGCATAAATTCAAACTAGTATTAACAAAATTTCCTAAAAATGCCATTTTTAACTTTTCAAGTTTCAGATTATGAAAACTATGAAAACCTATGCTCTGATACCAATTGAAATGAAGTGTGGATTAAGGATCTTAAGGCTAATTAACACTAGAGGGGAGTGAATAGTGTTTAATGGATTCTAAGACTTATATGGACTAATTTAAAAATTATGATATAAACAAATGCAGAACTTAATCACAGTACAATCACAGAATCAAACACAGATGCGGTAAGTAAATAAAAAGCAGTAAAATGAAAGAACACACCGGAGTTTATACTGGTTCGGAGTTACCCTACGTCCAGTCCTGCACCAAGGCAAACACCTCATACAGATTTTTATTATACCAATGTCGAGATTACAATCCTCAATTTCTAAAGGCCTTTAGGTACCCTCTTGTCTTCGAGTCCGGGGCAAACTCTCTAGATTTACGGGACACAAGATCACCCAATTGATTTCCAGGCACAACCACACCTTATAGAGAGACTCGATAAACTTTTGATTACAAATTGATCCTATAACTCTGAATAGCACTTTGATCTTCGAGAGAGGGCAGATAATCAAACAAGAATGAGATTCTAATTTGGTTCACTTGAGAATTCGGTAGAATTTCGGCACGATCATAAAAATATGAAAATTTTAGAATATGGATTTGTGGAGAAGAAGGTGAAGAAAATAAAAAAATAGTTAGTTAAAAAATTCGTTTGTGAAGGCTATTTATAGACCAGTAACGGTCATAACCATTCGTGAAGAGATTTAAACGAATAGACACTTCTTTTGAAAATTGTAACTTCTGAATTTAACGGCCACCATATCGACATGGGGTATCCCATGATGTCGACATCCCTTAGTTAAAAACAACATAAAATTTGTTTTGAAAATGGTATTGAAAGGAAAACAAGATGAAATGATTCTGGAGTAAAGTAAACTAATTTTCCTATGTTTTAAAATAAAGAAGAGTTAGAAAAATATAATTTTAGAATGTATATATAAATTTGATTTTAAATCTGAAGTATATATATATTATAAAAGAATTTTTAAAAATCAGAAGATAGTTAAAAAACAAACGAAGTTTAAAACAAGAGTTTATTTAAAAACAAAAACAAAGAATATTTTAAGGCTAAAACATTTTGAAAAGCAGTTTTGAAAATCATTTTGAAAAACCATTTTGAAGTAGTTTTGCAAGCTTCTTCCTGCAGAATATTTCATCACATCAGGACTTGAGAACTTGTACAAAACCAGGATGTTTGTGGGTTTGTAAGCCACTTGTCGTAGGTTTGTAAGCTACTTATCATGTGTTTGTAAGCCACTAAGAAGGTAGAAATGGGTTCCATCCCAAATGAAATTTGGAATGAAGATTTCCATGCTATTATGAAGTTTTAACAAAACTAGACACTTATCTAGAAATCTTGATCTTGATACTCATGAGTCTTCAAACTTGATTTCTTCATTCTTGATCTTTATACTGTACAGTCTTCAATAATCAGTACTTGCCTTATATATATCCTGCATAATAACATTCATATATATCTAGACAATAGTGTTAGTATATAAGTTATAATAAAATAAGTTACAAAGGTTGTTGTCATCAAAACCACTATCCAGTTCCTAACATACCTACGGGTAATCGACAAAGAAATCTCTTGGATTTAAAACATTCTTTAAAAGAGAGCCTGCTTTAAAAACAAAATCGATCTTTAGAAATAAAGTGGTTTAAAACTTTAAAACATTTATTTTAAAATTAAATAACATTTTAAACTCTTTATTTTAATAATAATTAAACAATAATTAATTAATAATTAATAATTATCCTTAAAATAAATAATTTAATAATAGTTAACCTTTAAATAAATAACTAAACCATAATTAATCTTTAATTAATTATTAAATAATAATTTAAACCCTTATTAAATAATAATTTAAATCTTAATTAAGTCTTAATTACTTCTTAACTTAAGTAGTAATTAATTAATAACTAAACCTTTTTATAATTAATTAATTAATAATCCTTAATAATTAATTTAAATAATAATTAATCCTTAAAAAATTAATTAAATAATAATTAACCCATTATTAGTTAAGTGATTATAATTTACTTACTTGATTAATACTTAAGTACTAATTACCTTGTTAACTAATGATTAAGTACTAATTACCATGTTTAATTAATTAATTAATTAATCATTAAATAAATAAATAAATAATATTTATTTCTAAATACTTATAATAAATTTTGAAAACACTTTTCCAGAAAGATACTTAAGTTAAAAAACTTTTAATTTTGCAAAAAAGATTTCGTTTTTACGCTGCATTTGTAGTGTCTATCGCTATAGGACCCATTTCAAAACTTGTTTTATATTCCAAAACACTTTCAAAAACACTTACCCTTATGTGTTAACTACTTTATGACTTAACAAATGGATTTTGAAATAAAAATAAGATTTTGAAAACTAAATCAAAGTCTAAACTAGAAAACTTTCTCCAACACAATCTTAAATGGAAACAGGTTAAACAAGGAAATCAATGTCGCAAAATCTCAACTTTAGGTGCTATTCATTTTAGCATACAATATTACATACATAATTGCAAACATATACATGTCATAACCCATAACAATAAGTAAAAATCAAACTTTTTCAGACTTTACTAACCAACTTACTTAACTTTTATCCATTCCAAGTACATACAAGCTTATAATCGAAGCACATATATAACTAACTCAATATCATATTCATTCGAGCAAACATTGATTTTACAACAACTATACATGGTAAATAATGTTAGAAACTTTAGAAAAAGGGGTGAGCTTTAACTCACCAAAAAGCTAACCAAAAGCTACCCGATATAACTCAAATATCCACTAACTTAGGAAAACGACCTAGGACTTAGCTTGCTTTAGGAAAAATGTGATTTTGGCGGGAGGGGGGGCTTTGGTTTTGGCCATGGATGAGGATGTTCGGACATGATGTTAAAAGGGTAGTATGGACTTGTTTTGGTTGGAGGAGGTTTTGGAAAAGAAGGTGGAGGCTTATAACAAGTTTTAAGAGTTTTAAAAGTGAATGAAACATTTATTTTGAACTTTAGAAATCCTTGGAAGCCATGAGAGTAGCTTAGGAACTTGGAGTAATTGTTAGAAAGTAGGAAATAGGAAATAAAAATGAGAATAAAATTAGGAAATAGGCTTTGTATAAAATGGAAATAAAAAAATTACCTTAACGCCCCCTTAGTACAATACCCTCCATATATGCTTGCCACCTCATCAAAACCCCTCCACCTCACCATGAAATTTTGAAAATTCTACCCCCTACCATTTTGACCGAACAAGCAATAAATGCCTTGTACGTAATGTTTATTACGTTTCAAAAGGTGTCTTTTCATTTTTTTTAATTAAAGTATATTTAAACCTTTGCATACTAAGTCACATCTTACTTACATTTCTTAAGTATATATGTATGTAAATGTGTACCATAATATCCTAACTCATTTTGAAATATATGTGTATGTTTATACTGTAGAGTTTACAACATTTCCGACAACTTTTATTCGACGAAAAGTCAAAAATTCGGAAAACGAATTCCGGTCACATTTTCGATTTTTCTTCGAACAATATATTTTTATAAACACATTTTGAAAACTATCTCACCATCATTAATTATTATTTAAAAGAGTTTTATTTTAATTATAAAACCTATTATTTGAATATTTAAAACTAATTAAATATTTGCAAACCAAAGCGATGAAATTCCAGGTCGTTACATAGGTGGAATATTCCCATATAAGGAAAATACGAAGAAAAACAGCTAAAATTGGATTATACATATCTCATTTCATTTTATTGAAGGAAAGCCGAATGACTAAAGTAGTAGACGAATGCACTGCAATGAGTCAATGGGGAAAATAATAAAAGAGGAAAAGAGCTATGTAAGGAGAAGCCACTTGAAGGCAATTTAGACAGGAGAAATTTTAATAGCAGCAATATTAGGAAATTTGAATAGAAATAGCGTTAAGAATTAATATTAAAATAGGATTAGTAATCTAGTTAGAAATGATGTAGGAAATTAGAGGCTAAGCGTAGGAAAAATGGATAATTACATAAATTTGTGCAACAATTGCACATATCTTTTGGAAGTCCCCCTTATGTACTATTAAAATCTCCGCTAAGGCTAAAAGTGTAAATAACAGAAGGTGTTTTTGAAAAATGGTTTGGTATAACAACTGAGTTTTTAATGTAAACATGATAAATGTTTAAGGTTTAAAAATCCTACTTTTGATGAGGTAAGTCTCTATTATAGAAAGTCTTTGAAAATGGAAAGTTGGTTAAAACGTGAAACTTTTCATGGCTCCTTTTGAAAATCAAATTATTTTTGAAAAAGGTTTCTAAGTTTATATTTTCGAAGATAAAAGTTTTGAATAAAGTATTTCATGATTGTGAAGTATTTTAAAAAAAAAGTGGTGACACCAAACTAACTTTTGATATAGAGTAGATAATGATGATTTCCTAGGTAAGATGGGTTAAAGGTCAAGGATATTGACAAAATAGCTATGAATGCTTGCAGGGTAGCACTAAGGGACCCTTTTGAATATAAGGAAAGTTGGTATGAATATAGGAATGTTTTGATTAAGAATGTGTGAAAGCCATAAGAAGAACCCTTAAAGGAATGAGGAATGGTATGAAAGTACACTTTTGTGATTCCTAGAGTATACTCGCATGAAAGATCAAAGATAAAGAAAATAAATGCCAAATTTTAAGAATACTAAGAGATTTGATTGAAAAAAGATAGTAGACTGATTGGAGATGAGGACAATGAGATGGAAAACACACATAGAGGACGTTGGTTGACTCAAGGTTAAAAAAAGCAAGACACATGGTAGGAAAGTTATTCCACCAAGCTAATTTTCTTACGAGTTATTCTAAATGTGTATAGTTTATATTTCTTACACATAGTGGTGTGGGAATGTATAGCTTATCTTATAATCTGTTGTAATAATTATAGTAGCAGATGGACCTTATTTATTAGGAGCCAAAAAGCGTGAGTTAAGACATTTGGATTGTAGTAGAATGGCATAGTAGGAACGTCTATTTTAATTAAGTATGCAGTGATAGGGCCACAACATCATTAATACTAATTGATGTTGAAGAGAATCTTCCAGCAATTATTTCTGTTAGGTTGTTTGGGTTGCAATCTCTAGTTGTCTCTTTTTGGATATTGAAAAAACATACAATATGATATGAGATATGTTCCTATTTTATTACTATGTTGATTTTTCGAATGAGCTTTGACCGGTATAAATATTAGAGAAATGATGTAAATAAGGAAATCTCATAAGGACATTTAATTAGCGATGAATGTAATCATGGCTGGAAGTTTATAAAATAAATTAGAAAATTAATTGAATTAACAACCAAAAATAAAGAATGTCTGAATCCCAAAAGTTTTAGAGTTTTAGGGAAAATAAATTTTAGCAAGCGAAGGACAGGGAAAGGTTTTGTGAAACCATGGGTCATTATCACTGTGCCTTAAAAGCTAAATTTTATAAATATGCTTGTTTGTTGTTGTTGGTTTGAAATAAGAGGAAAGGTTTTCAACATCCAGGATTTATCGTGCAATGCTAGGGTCGATCATATGCATTAACTCATTGGTTGAATCTCGATTACGTTAAGATGTGGCTTGGTTTGTTTTAAAAGGAGTAAAGAAAAATGCTTTTTAAAAGTTGTGTTCAAATGTTTTTGAAATTTTTTGTTCAGATGCTTTTAAAAAAATTGTATTTAAATTCTTTAAAAAAATTGTGTTTGAATGCTTTTGAATAACTAATTTTCAAAGTATTTTGCTAGTTTGATTAGAAGGAGAAGAAGGTTTTCTTTAATGGAAATAAAAGAATTTCTAATTTTCAAGTGCCACATACTTAGCATAAAGAGGGTCGACATGTTAGAGGATATAAAATTTACTGTGCAATTTGGGTGCAATATGGGTAGCAGTATGCAAAGCATAGAAAATAACAAGGGAAATAACTATTTTAGCTATGGAATTTTTGTTTCCATACCTTATTAATAGTTAATAAAACTTTTTTTTTAAATAATTCCATTTTGTAAATTTAGAGATAAACCTCCTTATGCAAATTGTACTTGGAAAAGTTGGAAAAGATTTAGGGGCAAAAGAAAAGCTTCCAAGGTACAACAAAATAGGTATCCAAAAGAATGATGGAAATATAAAATTCTCCATCTAAATTCCTTTTCCGACATGGGAGTATAGATTTAGGAAAACTAGATTTTCAAAAATTTTGGATGTTAGAAATGGTGTGTTAGGTTTTGGATGGTACGGATTGGATGCAAAATTGGTTGAACCATATTCTTATTCGTAGGAGTGTGAAATTTGTTGTGTGAGAACAAAGATTTTAGATTTTTTAAAACTTGCATACATATAGAACAGCCATTATATATAGGTTTTTTGCATCATATTTTCAAAAAAAAATTAAAAGTATACATTCATATAGGGTGCATCGATTTAAAATTATTCAGCATACATATCATATATGTTGTAATACACCATGCACTTGTGCATGATTGGCTGTAAAATTGATTGTACGCTAATTGGTTGGATAGTTTAGAATGGTTGCACGCTATGTTACATGATTCAATCCTTACAGAATTTCGGGGATGAAAATCTTTTAAAGGAGAAGAACGTAACACATATATAATAAACACTAATATATTAAAGAGAATAAATAAATAATTATTAAGGCTCAAAAATGGAATTAGAGTAAACTTCAGAATATGGCTACGAAACTTGCACCATTGTGTTCGTGGTGATTTTCTAAGCAACTTTCATATTTAAAATTTTGTGATCGGAGTTCAAACAAAGAAGTTGTCGACGTTTGAAGTTTTCAGATCGAATATAACTAAGAAGGAGTTGAAAGGAAATAAATAATAATAAGTGCATGGACTTCACCGATGGACCCCCTCCTTGGGCCAGTTGACCGCTAGCGGTAGACTGCCTACAAGGGAGCGGTCGACTTGTTGAAGCGGCGACGGCTAAGGTTGAACCTCGTCCTAACAGCTGGGATTTAATTAATATTAATCTAACAAATAGAATTGATTCGAGCACCTATAAATATAGGCCTAGGCCCTCACTTTTCTTTTCATTTTTTTTATCAGAGCAGCGGAGCTCTACCATTTTCCCTTCTCCACTATTTCTAGAATCATAAAATAATATATATATATATATATATATATATTGGAGAAGGGCGGAAAATAAAAGAGAAGAAAAGAAGGAGTGAATCGATTTTGCAAAAAAGGTAAATTCTATAATTATAAATATATATATTCCACTTAACTCAAATCACCACTGAAATATATAATTCTAATGGGTATGTATATATCTTGTTGTACATATTTTTGAATTGGAAAGGAGTCGATTAAAGGGATGAATTCGGATTGGGAGATTTGGAAAGCTGGAATGGTGAATGAAAAATTATATAATTTATATACAACACTGAAATTTATTTCATTGAATTTTATTTAATTATCATTCAATCTATTGAATTGTAGGCTTAAATTAAATGCATTTAGTTGAAATCCCATCTACATATTCTGTAAGTTATGAAATTGGAATGGAATGGTATACACCCTAATATGAAAATCCCTAAAAAATTTAAAGTAGGATGTTGATATTGTGATGTTTATTCCAAATTTACGTTAATTGGGATGTAATTGTATAGTGTTCATTTGGATTGGTCTAATTTGACTTAAAATGTAAATTTCTATGTTTTAATTTATTGGGAGCATTAAGGGTACAATTTACTTGTAGCTATTTTCTTGTAAATTTTCATAAATTACCTAGTTCCACAACTATCTATAAAAAGTGTGTCATTTGGAATAATAAGGAATACACCAAAATGAAATAGATGAGTCAAGTACGGATGTTCTTCTTTGTATTTTGTATTGTCTATTTCAATATAAGGAAAGAGATAATTCCTTGTAATTTCAAATGGAGCAAAAGTCTCACTTTTAGGTAGTTTATGGAAAGTTCTAACGGTAATCCTTTTTAGGAACGATAGTTCTAATATATTAAAATGTGGAAACGAATGTTCTTTGAAGAATGTACATATAAGTGTGCATTTTAAAATTCTTAAGTGTAGAAATTAACGAGTTAGGAATAGAAATAAGGGTGTGTGTGTGTACACATACGTATACCTCGCATACTAAATAAAATAATAAGCATATGTAGGGTAATGAATAAAGCATAATAAAGAAATAGACGTTGGTACTCGTATTAGTCACAATTAGAACGACTAAATATCAATGGCATAGTAAATCATACGATTAGGAGGTTACAATGGAAAAGAGGTAGTAACTCAAAAATTTATGAATAATGATTGCATTATTAATGGGCAATAAATGCACAATTAGTTAGGAGCTACATAAATTAAATGGGGGCATAAATGCGTTTAATGGGATTGATTATCGAATTTAACATGACATTTATGGGAAAATGGAATGTGCATAATAAGTTGGATTTAAAAAAAATTAATAAATATCATTGGTGATTGTCCAATTTGAATGATAATGGTCATTTATTTATTGCAATTAATTAGAGGTAAAGAAATAAGTGACATTTAAGGGACCTAAAAAGGAAATGAAGAATATAGGAAATAAGCTTATAAGATAGGAATAGGTTCGTAGTGAATAAGTAAATTAATAGTAATTAATAAACTTAGGAGGTAGTATAATAATTTTCATAGTGGAAATTATATTACCTTAATAATACATTTAGGACAAACGTAACTTAGTGGGCCTAGCCCAATATTTAGGTTAAGGATAAATGACTTGGTTTAGTATGGGTTGGGATGCGAGGTCAGTAGAGTTACACAATAGAAGTCTGACATTCATCTAGAAACTACCAGTAGTTGTGTATACATACTACCGATATAGGACATCTCCAGCCATAGGACCCGTGGGGAAGGGATAAATGTTCACGTATAGGTAAGGGAAAATATAACAAGTGTTCGCCTTAGATTGGAAGTATTAAAGGGCTTAGTCTATTTAGCAACGTCAGGGGGTTTACTTCAAAGTGGAAGGTATTAAATAGTTGTTGGGTCTGTCTCCTCTCTATACAAGAAGTCTTAAATAACCTATGATAGTGCCCAATAGGGAAACGAGGTCTGCTTCATTCTAAGCTAGGGGTATTAAGTAACCGGAGTGGGCATTTTTCTTGACGTATATTAGGTAAGTCAAAACGAGATTTCGGCTGAGTCGGTGGGCTATGTTAGTGTTGTTGATAAACCAATATTTAAAAGTAGGGCTGACATACAGGCTTGGACCACCAGCGGTCCCAAGCGGTCGTTAGCAAAGATTTGAGTTATGCCCTGACGGGTTTTACTTCCTTTTAGTGTAGAATTCGTATGAGATACTCAAAGACCTTAAAATTTAATTAGTTGTTTATTTGTCAAGGGTAGGCTAGTTAACCCTTAGATAAGTCTTTGAGATGCATTGGTAATACAACAATTAAATTATAAAGACATGTCGAGGGGTCATCGATCTTGTAGCTAGGGCTAATTGACTAGCGATTACGTTACGGAGGGCCCTCTTTGTGGTTGAGGTATTACATTGCCATTGGGTATGCCTTTTTCCTATTTAAGAAGTATTAAATAGCCGGAGTTCTTTTGGGTAGTACAACGTTTATACACACACATACACATGCACATATACATGTGTGTGTGTGTATGTATGTATGTATGTATATACCTTGCGGAAGGTTGAATATATCGTACATGTAGATGGAATTAAATGGATAAACCATGAATAATGGACATTACACTTAAATAGAAATCAATCGGCATAAATGTAATAACCTAAAATTTTATTTGATTTTAAATGTTTAATTTATTTTAAATGTTTAATTTATTATAAATATTTAAAATAATTGAATTTTGGACTTTAATAACTTATAATTCGAATATAGAGAATAATTAAATATTGGAACTGTGAATTAAATGTTAATTAAATGGATTTGATAATTTTATTTAACTCCTTTTAACCGATAAATAATATTAGTGAATTCAATTTGTAAATTTATTTAAAATGTAAATAGATCGGATAAATATCGATAATTAAATATTTAAATCTGTGAAATTATCCTTTCGAGGCATAGTCTCGTATTTTGACGAAACCAGTTTCATTGGATTCGAAATAGTGAATTATATTACGCTGTCAAGTTTCGTAACGATTGGACGTATCGTTTGGTCGTGCGAGATCGAAATGCGTTGTAATTAATATCGAAAATTTAATATAATAATTGGGTTTGAAAAGCTATCTTCTGCATACGATCGAATTAGAGCTCGAGACTAGTTCCATTATGTTCGGAATAGGGGTATAGCATATAGAACGCCAGGCGGCACGTCTCGTTTGGAGTTCGAGATTTTTGGGTATATTTTGTTGAATATTTTAAAATTAAAATAAGATATATATGTACATACCCACCATATCAGCCATACCCTCTGCATACTTGCCCCATACCCCCACGTAGTCAACCATACCTTTTCCCTTCTATTTAACTTGGTTGAAAATCAACAGAGGCATCTTCCTTTTTAATTTCAAGAATTCAAAATTTAAAATATAATGTTATACTCATCTAAAAATCAGAAAACTAGTTTCAAAAATCTTATTTTGGCCTAAGGTTCAATTTGAGATAGGATTTGGAGCTCGCGTCATTGTTTATGGATGATTGACTTTGAAGTAGTAAACTAGGTTTAGAAATTTCTTAGCCTATAGTCGTTGTTTGTCGAATTGGAGGATATATTCATGTTTAGAGCGTCGAAATGCATCACCGTGCCAAGTTTCGTCATATTCGGTGGAGGTTTAGGTTGCGCGACCTGATAGGGTCGGTGATGATGCGCGAGCAGGTCGCGAATGGGAGGGGTGGCCATTGGGCGTGGATTTTGGTTCGAGCTAGTCGTGTTCGAACAGAGAAGTGCTTTGGCGAAGTCGGTTCAGAGGATCAAGGAGTCGTGCTCCGTGTCAATGAAATTCGTGCACGCGGTTTTGGGTTTCATGTATGTGTGCACGTTTATGTTTAAGGAAGAAGAAGGTTAGGGGTAGGATGGTAATTAATATAAGTTGTTTTGATTTTTAGTTTAAAAATCATCGATAACTTATTTATGCGATAACTTTTGCGTACGAGGTCGGATTCGAACGCCATTTTTTGCATTGGACTCGATTCATCGAGATCTTTGTAATGGAATTGGTTTGATTGGATTTGGAGCAAGGGAAAATTTAGGCTAAGATCGGATGACCATTCAGTTTTAGTTCAAAATCGGAATTTTTTGGCCAAAACGAAAATCAATGTGAGTTTAACTCACATTAAATTTTATTATATCATATCTATGATGTTATAAATGTTTATTGATTGCTTTGATGTTAATTAAATTGTTTTATGGATCATTTGGTTGAATTTCCATTTGGAAAATGGATGACATATTAAATTGATCGTTATAAACCCATATGATTATATATATATTATCCATAACCATTGATTTGTTGGGAAAATCTGTAGAGAGACCCAAAGGGGGTTTCTCGTCGATAATTATTTATTTACATCCTTATGCTATTATATTGATTTTTAATTGAAATAAATCATGATATTCCATTTAATATATTAAGTGTCGTTATAGGAATTTCGCTATATCGTCATTTATTCAATTTCATCCCCAAAACTCTATCGATGAACTTGAGCTTGTGTTTCCGCTAAACAGAATATTCAAAATTCATTAATCATTTTAATTAATGATAATTTAAATTGATTTATCATTTTAACTAGTGATATTGAAACTAATTCACCAACTTAATTAATGGTGTTTTAAAATTGGTTTATCCTTAGGTTTAATTAATCATTTTTGCTAATGATGTTTTATACTTAATTTATCATTTTAACTAATGATTATTTTAGTTTAATTAATTCTTTTAATTAATAATAATTGAGTTTAATTAATTTATTGAACTTAATTAATTATTTCTGTTAATGATAATTGAAATTAATAATCATTTTAGTTAATGATATTTAAAAGTAATAAATCATTTTAAATAATGATATTTGAGTTTAGTTAATCATTTTAATTAATGATTCTTTTAAATTTAATTAATTGTTTTAACTAATGATATTTTGAATTTAGTTAAATCATTGTAATTAGTGATGTTATATAGTTAATTAAATCGTTTTAACAAATGATGTTTTAATTAATTGTCCTAACGAATGAGGTTTAAATTTAATTAACGGGATTTAAAATTACTTGTCATTCTAATAAATAATGTTTTGAGATGACTTATTCAATTTAACTAATGATTATTTGAATTTAATTAATCTTTGTAATTAATGATATTAAAAGTTAGTTAATTGATTTAATAAAAGTGATTTAAGTAAATTAACTAATATAATAAAATTTCTTTAATAAACTGATTCAAAGTTAATAAACTGATTTAATAAAGATTTTAAAGTTAATTTACTAATGTTATAAAAGTGTTTGGAAATAATTATCTATTTTATTAAAGATAATGGATTTGTTTATTTAAAAGAGATTTTAAATGTGGTTAATTATCTTTCGGGATAATTAATATTGTTTTTAAGTTATAAAAAGGAACTGGAACTTGATTATTGGGATGTTAAGTTGGTTAATCTTCTGGGTGTTCGGTCTGCTGTTGGTTTAGGCCTTCGGGGTCGCGCACTTTGAAAAATTATTCTCTTAACGTTTTAACAATCAGGAACTAATTCTAAAAGTGTTTTACCAATATGGAAATATGGAAATCAAGCACAAGTTCGGTTGTTTTTAAAAGAAATTTTTTGATTCGTTTATGGAAACGAATTATTTTCGTAAAGCGAATCACTTATGTGGAAACTATTTATTTGTATAATTAGCACAAAACATCGAAGAAGTAAACTCGTAGCTATTTCAAAAGTTAAGAATAATCGTTGGACATGAATTTGAGGTAACACTACCTTGACTTGTTCGGTATTATTGTTAACCAAGAAAAGGTACAACTTTGAATTCAATGAGTGATGATAAGTATACAAGACTTAATTTCCATATAAGATTGTTTTATATCCTCGATAGTTGGTTTCTCAGCTATCGGTTACTTCAGCTTCTTTATTATTGTCATTCTAAGATGATTTATTGCTTCATTGAGCTTTGTTATCCTTTATCGAAATGACTAAAACCAAGGCATAAAAAGGGGGGAGCACCCTCCAAGTCATTATTGTGCTTCATTATTCTAAGATGATTTATTGCCCGTTTTGAGCATTGATATCCAACATCGGAAAAACTAAAACCAAGGCACGAGTGAGAGCCAAGCCATGTGGGTCGCACCCATCAGGGTATGTTCACATCATCTAGAGGGATTTCGGCATGCATGCATTGATGTAAAATATTCGGATGCTTATGTGAAGCGGGGTCCGGCTTGGAAGTTACCAAGAGTGACGTTTGTGCTCTAAAGTATATTTTATCTAGAGGTATACATTCCTGGAAGGGGGGAGCACCCTCCTAGTTACATTGGATAAATTCATTTTACTTATTTGATTCGAACCTTTGAATCAATTATTCTGTAATCGCAATGGGAAGAGTCAACCACTCTTCACAATGTTTGATTATAGTTATTTGTCCATTCTATCACGTTTAGACAGCTATCTTGTATTGTCCATTGTATCAAGTTTGGACAGTTATCTTGTTTATCCATTCTGTCTAGTTTGGATTTTGCTTGGATTATTTCCATTCTTTCAAGTCTGGTTTTAATATTAATTATGCCCATTCATATTTGGATTTGTTTCCTGATATTTATTTCCGCTCTTGCCTGTATGGATGTCATTCTTGTAAGGTAAAATCCCGTTTCGCGTTAGCGGCGTGGTCTCATAGAACTTTTATATATGTTCCTCATTGTTCGAGTTTTCTCACGCTGGTATTTCCAAACTGATCCGGGTGTTATTTATTTATAGTGCTCAGGTCAGACCAAGTATTTTCCCTGGTTGTCCATGGTGTTATGGAGGTCTTGAAGGGGAGCTAAAGAGTCACCTATCGTAGTATTTTAATTTTCCACTGTATTATATAGTATACCTATCGGCATTTGTATGGTTAGGATTTTATAACTGTCCAGCTGATAAGTTTTGTTTTCTACTCTGATATACTATGTATGTTCGGAGGGATAGTTTCTACTGTCCTTGTTATATTATATGTTTTCGATTCCGCCGTGAGATTCTTTTTTTCCATGTTCTCTATTCTTTTCTTTTTATTTACCCTAACAATCTGCCCTTTTGTCTATTGGATGCGCAACATTGGAACACAGTGGTAATGTTTGGTGTCGACTTTCGATGGTCAAAATGGCGGGTCATTACAAAGTGGTATCAGAGCGCAAGGTTAAGCAAGAACCTTGGCTTTGGTAGGGTTTGGCTCATTAGAGATAGGGTAAGCGACGCCCTAGAATGAGTTTGAAAGTATTATATATACGAGGGCGTATTTGTTAATTTTATAAAAACGTATTATGTTAATTGGTCTATTGATTTTTTATGAATTCTGGTCGAGACGTGGGACGCCACGGTATCGATAGAGGTTTCTAAACACTTGACCAAGGCCAACGGACATGGTACTGGAATTTTTGGAAAAATTTTGCAAATTAAATATTTTGCCTAGGATTATATTTCATATATAAAGGAATAATTTTCAAAACTTTATATAGTTATAAAGTGTGTTGGTTTAAATGTGATAATATTTATTTATTATTACTATTGTTTATTCGGTTATGCTTAATTTAAATGAGAAGCATTGACTATTGTTTGATAATTGCTAAATTGTGCTCGGTTTACATAGGAGCATTTATCGCTTTGAATTAAAACGTACCCTTTGTGAATTAATTTTCATAATTTGACTATAAAGATTTTCGGAGGAAATGTTAACTTTAAATTCACCTTTTAATAATTATGAGCTAAAGATTAAACTTTATAAAAAGTTATTAATAATATGAAATGATTTTTATATAAATTTTTTTTATATAAATTTAGTTTGTGAAATGTGTTTAAAAAGAATTTTTGAATCTAAATCCCATAATTTTTGAAAATAATTTCAAAGGAATTTTTGAGAAATGAAATAGCGATACTTTTAAAAGTATTTAAAAGGTAAAAATATATTAGGAAGTAAAATTTTAAATAGAATAAATTTTTCTTTAGATAATTAGGAGGAAATCGTTTCGACTAGTTTTGTGGTAATCTAAATAATCTTCTAAGTGGCGATCATACAATTGCTTAAGCGAATGTTGCGGAGTACTTAATAATTTATTCTCTTTATCATTGTGCGATTGAAATAAGTGCAAATCCGACAAAGTGAATTTTAATAAATAAATTATTTGGAGTTATTATATATAAAAATATATGCAATATGCTTTCAAAGTTGAGTTTTGAAATTAAAACCAGGTATCTAATTTTTAAGTTCCCTTAAACGGGAATTGTTTTCCAAACAAAAAGGTATTTGTAATAATAAGAGATTGTTTTGATAAATAAGATTTTTCTCTTATATAAGATATTGAATAATTTAACACAGGGTTTAAATTGGGTTAAATTAAATAAGAAGTTTTTTATAAACATTATTTCTTTTAAAACCATATAATTGTTTAAAAATATAAGTAGTATGAACTACTTATTGATTGGGTCAACCTATAAATATTATTCGTTCTAGCACTCTAAGTTAAAAAGGTTAATAGGTTGACTGGGTTTTAAGAACCATAATTTGATCCCCACCTAGATCTTTGAAAAAGTAAAATAAAGTTTGTATGTACTCTTAGGATATAGAAGAGTATTATACAAGTAAATAAAGGGGAATAAGATATTATTTCATGTTTTATAAAGAAATAACTTTATAAAATATTTTTAAACCTGGGTGAGAATTTATGAAATAATTCATAAATTATTTTAGTATTGAGTAATACTACGTGAAAATATAAGTAAATTAGAAATTTTTTAATATAAGTAAGAAACTGATAAAATATAGAGTATAACTTTCCATTTGTCCGAGTGAGTTTGGATAATCTTCTAAGCAATAACCAAAGGCTAATGAGCAAAATAGAATGCTTAGATAATTATCTATATTTTTGGATAATCATGAAAGTTTGAACCTAAGTTAAGATTTGTTTGTTAGCAATTTGACATTTTGAAACAATATTAAGTGATAAGTTTTCCCTTATGGAATTTGATTGACTATTAGTGTTGGTTTATTCCTTTACGGAATTTGATTAATTGGATTTGATTGAATTAGATTGATTGGCTGTGTGATTTCATAGACCATTGTCTATAAAATTTAAATTTATAGATAAAGGATTTTGTATTGCTGTTATTAGGACCTAAATCCCTATGATTTTGGAAAAATGTAATTTTTGAAGATTTTGGGAAAGAAATGATATTTTTTCACTCTAGTTGATGTTTTTGGAGGAACCGAAATACTACTAGACGCTCCATATTTTTTTGAATCTAGAGTTTCACCATACTTTATCAAGAGGAGTTCCCTCCTTGTCATTTTGATTTTGATCCTTGATTTTTTCTCGTTTGAGAAATTTGAAAATAAATTTTTGAATTGAAAAACCCGGGTATTTAGACCTAAATTATCGTTTGAAATAATTGGATGCATAACATCTATTACAGAATATTCTCTTTATTTTTTTGCATATGATTGAGATATGGTTGTTGATTTCATATAGATTTTTATCAGACTAGTTTTTGCATGTAGAGTTACATCACATTGCTTTTGTTAACCTGATTTTCTTTTAGATTTCGCAAGTACAAGTATATAAGATATTTCCATTTGATTCTTATGCACCTGCATTTGCATAGAAAATAATAAATTACTTTCTAAATATGAATCAAATGCAAAAAGGAACGTAATAAATTTAGGAAATTTAAATTGGTTGATGATTTTATACCCCAGATATAGGAGGCCATTTGGCTTTTGTTTTCTTTGATTGGTTTGGAGCCCGTAGAGGCGATTTGTAGTTGTTAAGATCGAGCCACGCAAAAGAGACGTGTGACGCCCCACCTCTATACTCACGCAAGCCAAGGACACTACGGTGTAATGTCGTCGACTAGCGCGAAGAGTAAGGCTGTTGAGGAGCGACCATCTGTGTAATTGCTTTGTGCGAGTATCGATATGTCAGAAAATATAACTTACACTTCATTTCAAGAGGAAATCCGACATATCAAATACAAACTCAAAGCTACCACACAGTGGCTAAGTGGACCTCGGAAACAAATGTAGAAATAAACGTAACACAAATCAGTCACAGACATTCATATCACAAAGGCGGAAACAGATATGAATATAACACAAAGAAGTGTACATCAAAGTGGTGGTCATAGAAGATCCACTACATCACAAAAGAATATATACAAGTGCTGGGCAAAATAATGATTATACATCAAGGAGTCCGTATCTCAAATGTATAATAACAAAAACTACTAATCTAGAGTAGTTAGCCAAAAGAATCAGATGATAATCCCTAATAAGAAGTCAAGCAGGAGCACCTAAAATACCTCGGTATGACCCGAGTATTATTTAAGAAGAAAATAATAAACGGATCAGTCTAGCTATAAATATCAGATAAAATGAGATAGGATAAGAGATGTGACCAAAAACGTATGATAACAAAGAAATGCCATACTGTGTCAAGTATACATCAAATAACAACAAAAATCATACAATATCTCCAATCATCTCAAAATACCAAAAAGAATATCATATTCTTTATTTTATTCACCAAACTACAAATATTGACAAACATATAAATGCCAAACGCAAAAGTTGGTGAAACATAAATTCCAGAAATCATCAATTAGAAATATAGGAATCACAAGGGGGAGGCCTATTACAAAGGAATGTTATTCCATGGTCGCTAACCATAGAGCCGGTGCAACGGCATAGTAAAATAATGGTACGCCCAAAGGACCAGAAACTCATATATTTCGGAACAACGACGTAGTGCAATAACGGTACGCCCGATGAACTCGAAACTCAAATAATTCGGAATAACGACGTAGTGCAATAACGGTACGCCCGATGAACTCGAAAGCTGAAGCATCGATGTAGTACAATGACGGTACATCCGATGAACCAAAAAGCCGGGACATCGATGTAGTACAATAACGGTACATCCGATGAACCGAACACCATAAAAGAACATGGGTCGCTAGCCCACAATAGAAATGAGACGAAGCTCAATAAAACCGGGTACAGTCCCCCATGTGGACGAAGAGACATCGCACATGGCTAGTCTAAACCATAAAATGATCATCATCGATCATCAAGAAGTGTCGATTACACTAAGCTAGTAAATATAAGAGTTTAGCTTCATGTCCCATAACCACTAGCTTAACTTAAATATTTACGAACAAATTGTAGATTTCCACTCGAAAATTGTCACAAGAGTTTCAATCGAACAAGTCAAAGAATTAACCGACGAAGTAAACGCAAGCGTTTCATACCACTTGTTTTGCCAAGCCGTTTAACTATATTTTCTCGTACGAATGAGGTAAAGGTTTGTATATACTAATAGGTTAGAAAATGGTTTTATAAACAAGCTTTGTATTAAAAACAGAGTTGAAATCATCTCTGTAAAGAGTTTGAGTATTTACTACTAGTATAGAAACCTTTGTATTTTTAAAGTGACAAGCCATAGAAGTGATTGTAGAAACAATCAATCATCAAAAATACACATACGAAGACGTGAATCATATCCATAGAAATCGATGCCGAATCCATCAAAATGGATATGCCCAAAAGTCCCAAAATAGAAGTCATCAAAATCGATAATAAATGATAACAACAAATCGGAAAATCACAAACCGATTAAATGCTGGAAGTCAATAGCAAAATAATCAAATGGGGCTGAAGCAAGCAGGTCAGTCGACTGAACCAGGTGGTCAGTCGACTGACACAGGGATATGATTTTCGTATCCCCAGAGTCAGTCGACTGACCCAGATGGTCAGTCGACTGATACAGACCCAGGCAATTTCCTGGGTCTAGTTCAGTCGACCGAACCACTGGTTCAGTCGACTGAACCTGCTTCTAAGCATTTTTCGACTTCTGGTTCAGTCGACTGAACCACTGGTTCAGTCGACTGAACCTGCTTCTGAAGCACATTCCGTCTAGCCCCCCTTATGGGGAAAAAATCCAACAAACGGCGATCGGACGAGCAACGGGCGCTAAGGGTTTACGCCAATCGGCAATCCAGCCCTATAGGCTCATCGATGCTTCACTGAAAACATGTTCAAACATCCTTAAAAGGATTTTCCCCAAAATTGGACTTTAAAACCAAAAATTGGAATATTCACCAAATCAATCCAAATCAAAATCAAATGAACATGTAAAGATGTTAGGAATTCATACCTAACAATCAAAGATAGTATAGACATAGATGTGAGATAAAAATATCACCTTTAAACCCAAAAAACGATGAAGGAGAAGCTTGAATGCAAAGGAAGATCAACTTCCCTTCAACCTCAACTCAAGAAGCTTGAATCTAAGGTCAAAAGAAGAACATTTCCTAAATTAGGTTTAGGAAATTCTGAAATTGAAGAGAGAATGAGTTGGAGAAGAAGAAGAGAAGGCTTACCTAAGCTTCACCTTGGATCTTGGAGCAAGAAATGGAGTTTGCAATTGAATCTAGGGCTTGGCAATTTCAATTTCTCATTCCTCTCCCCATTTTCAGTTGCTTGAGTGTTTAAGAAAATAGAAATGAAGTGAAGAGGAGAGGAAAGGGCTGAACTAGGTTATATGGTGAGTTTGGTCAAACCCAAACCCAAAAAGCCCAATAGAAAATAGCAAAATTCAACTTACTCCAAACATATCGAAGCTTATACTCAAAAAAGTCGCAAACGCCATTTTGGACTTAATGGAAGTAGTCTCGAGCCCCAATTTGACTGTCTGCAAAAAGTAGCTTTTCGGACCTCAATCCGATTAACGGTTCTATATTTAAATAAAAAATATTTAAATATTCAATCGTAAAATATGCGGGTTGTTACAGACTCCCCTCCTTAAAGAAATTGCATCCTCGCAATAATCGGGAGGAAAATAAAAAGTAACAACCATAAAAGCATATCAACACAAAAGAAAATTGAAATAAGAAGTTCACCATATAGAGCACGAAAGAGTAAGTCCGGACATGCTCGCTTGATGTATTCTCTGGATTCCCAAGAGCAACCCTTGGGATTTGAGAACCATTGAACTTTCACAAAAAGGGAAATCTTTATTTCGAAGGCGTTTACCCTCCGAAGTGATGATACGAATAGAATGTTGCTCATAAGTCAAATCTGGTGAAACTTCAATTTCTACAATTACACCGGGCTCAAGAATAAAAATCGGAACCCTTAAGCATTTCCGTAGTAAAGAGACGTAGAAAACGTCATAAATAGCAAAAGATTGAGCCGGTAATAAACGAGGTGATAAGCCATGGAACAAATACGTTCGGTGATGGGAAATGGACCGACATATCGAGGTACTACTTTCCCGATCGACTGAAACGCACAACACCCATCATAGGTGAAACACAAAAGAACACCAATAAAGTCTGGACTCAAAACCAGCCTCTCACCGGCTTCAAGCCAACACGAAGAAAATCGGCATGGCCTTCCTTAGAGTGCCTCGAAAGTTGCCATACCAATTCAAGATTGGAAGCTATTATTAGAAGAAAACTCAACAAGAGTATGATCTTCCCAACCTCCACCAAAAACAAGAACACATGCATGAAAGAGGTCTTCAAGAGTTTGATTCACACGCTCGATTGTCCATCGGACAGAGGATGATAAGCGGTGCTAAAATTAAGCTTTGTTCCCCAAAGTTTTTGAAGACCCTTCCAAAATCCACTAGTAAGATAATGGATCACGATTGCTAACAATAGAAGTAGGAACTCCATGCAATTTAGTTTGACATAGAATTTAGCCTAAAGAGATGATAGTCCAAAAGAGAAGGACGAGCCTCTAGGCTACACAAAACAAAATATGAACATGAATGGGATTCACGATCTCGAATCTCACAAGGGGATAAGGTCTCGAGATTATTCCATTCGGATATCATCAAAGAAACAACCGATTGTTGCTTTCGGCTAAGGGCATCGGCAACACGATTTCCCTATTCGGGAGTATAAAGAATATCAAGATCATAAGATGCAAGGAACTCGAGCCAACGTCGTTGATGCAAATTAAGTTCCTTTTGAGAAAATAAATATTTCAAAGATTTATGATCGTGGTAGAGAACAAATTTCTTTCTCAAAAGATAATGTCGCCAAATTCCAAGAGCGATAACAATGGCCTCGAGCACTAGATTATGAATGGCATATCTAGTCTCGACAAGCTTTAATTGTCAAGAGGCAAATGCGATAACACATCCCCTTTGCAGGAGAATGATACCAAAACCAATACAACTAGTATCGGTACAAACAATAAAGTCTTGGTTCCCTTAGGGAAACACAAGAATAGAAGTATCGGAAAGGAGTTCTTTTAAATGATCACCTTTCCCGAAATGCTAAGACATTCAAAATTATAATTAACTTTATGTAATCATCTTTATAGAAAAATTTACTTTTTACAAGTCAATTTATTGTGTCTAACTGTCTCATCAAAGCGTTTAGGAGATTCCTATCGATAACATTGATCAAGCGCATCGACCAGAATTTTTAAAGCACTCAATGGGAAAAATAACACAAAATCATCTTCTATATGATAAACATGTGTCTTAGAAAATTTACAAATATTATTTGCTCGTTTTAAGATCAAAATCCAATCATACTTATAAATATCTTATTAAAAAGATTTGCAAACATTTAAATTGTTGTTTTCATCCATAATCAATAAATACAAGGATAAACTCATCGAGATATTCGTAGAATACTCGATTCATAAGATGGATGAAATAAGGTAGAGGGTTCGTCAAACCGAATGACAGAATGAACCACTCACAAGAATCATAACGAGTGCAGAATGCTATCCTCCGCAACTCGTAGCTGATGAAAACCGATGGCAAGGTCGAGGTGAAAAGACCTTAACGCCACACAAAAGATTGCTTAGGTGGTAATCCTAAGACAAGCTCAAATATACCGGAAAATTCACAACTACTTGGATGAGAGAAATAACACTTTCCTCATCATGTGGGTTTAAAGAATAAAATGATGCCACCGAAATTTGGAAATCAAAATCATTAAAAACAATAGAAATCTGCTTAACAGATTGAGAATGTCGAAGATAAATAGTCCGCTCATGACATAGGATGTAGGCTTCATAATGATCAAGCCAATCCTTTCCAAAAAAAAACCAATTTCGAAGCCTAAGTAATGCATAACATGCAAATCGGCTCGAAAAGAATAATCACATAAAATAATCTTGATATTTTCACAAAATAAACTGAGTGTTACGGATCCACCAACCGGATTCGTAATTCTCAGTGAAATCATCAAACCCATAATATTCAAAGAAAAAGAATCAACAAGCTCTTTTGATATAAAAGAGCGGGACGCACCCGTATCAAAAGAAATCAAATAGAAAGATCACGAAATAAAATTATGCCATCAAGGATAGAAGGAGAAATACCTTGACCATAAGAAGTGCCACTAGAGGCTTGAACAACATTAAGCTTTCCCTCTCTCTTTTTTTGGAAGTTTGGGGTATGAAGATAAAAGATGTCCCGAACCTTTGCAATAACGACAAAAAAATGGTTTCCGACACTCATTTGCATAGTAGTCCGTAAGACCACAATTGTAACATCGTCCACGACTAGAGGTAGGAGACTTTTCTATTGAAGTTTCTTGCTTCCCTTTCTTGTCGGGATTGGGGCCTTTGAACTTAATAGGCCTCTTCATATTATTGTTGAAGTTCTGTTTGGCACCCACAACTTCAACATTACTTTCATTATCGGCCTCTTCAAGTCGAAGAGCGATATTAATAAGCTGATCAAAAGAAACTTCTACTTTTAGAAGCAAAGGCTTTTTAAGGTTCTTATTCAACCCATAGACAAATCTATGATTTTTCTTCAATGAGGTATTAATATATTCGACCCCATATTTAGATAGAGATTCAAAAGATGCGATGTAATCCGTCACAGAAGATTCACCTTGAACAAGGTCAATAAAGCGTCGGGCTAAAGTTACTTTTTCAGCCTCCGGCACAAATTTCTATTCGAACCTTTCCCGGAATTGCTCCCAAGTAAGATCCGCTTCGATAATTTCAGAAATCAAAAGCTCATACCAATCTAATGCTTTTTCTTGGAGCATGCTAGAAGCCACTTGGACACGATGTGAATCAATAAGATCCATGCGGGAAAAGATGCGATCGCATGATCTAAGCCAAGCTTGGATTTCTATAACGGTTTCGGAACCCTTGAACGGCCTTCCACCCAAAGCGGTATAGTCTCTGCATAAACGTGAAAACCCGGATTTAGGGTGAGTTGGGGCTGGAACGGGTCCGGCAGCTCGAGCATTGTTCATAAGATCTAGAAGTTGTTGAGCAGACATAAATACTCCATCCTGGGGAGTAGCACTAGATTGACCGGCGCTGGGACGGCCAGGTCTAACCATTTCTCTTCTTTAAGAAAGAAAGAAAAGAGGAAAAAGGTTATTCTCAAAATGAATATCAAACAAATTTTGATTGATAAAACAAGGCATCATAAAGAATATAGGATAGAACGGTACGAAGACTCGAATTAAATCCTATGGCACGATTCCTAAGAAAGACTTAGGACAATGATCCTTGCTAGATTATTCCACATTGTTCCAAAGTTTGGCTCTGATACCATGCTGTGATGCCCCACCTCTATACTCACGCTAGCCAAGGACACTACGGTGTAATGTCGTCGACTAGCGCGAAGAATAAGGCTGTTGAGGAGCGACCATCTGTGTAATTGCTTTGTGCGAGTATCGATATGTCAGAAAATATAACTTACACTTCATTTCAAGAGGAAATCCGACATATCAAATACAAACTCAAAGCTACCACACAGTGGCTAAGTGGACCTCGGAAACAAATGTGGAAATAAACGTAACACAAATCAGTCATAGACATTCATATCACAAAGGCGGAAACAGATATGAATATAATACAAAGAAGTGTATAATACATCACAAAAGAATATATACAGGTGCTAGGAAAAAGAATGATTATACATCAAGGAGTCCGTATCTCAAATGTATAATAACAAAAACTACTAATCTAAAGTAGTTAGCCAAAAGAATTAGATGATAATCCCTGATAAGAAGTCAAGCAGGAGCACTTGAAATACCTTGGTCTGACCCGAGTATTATTTAAGAAGAAAATAATAAACGGATCAGTCTAGCTATAAATATCAGATAAAATGAGATAGGATAAGAGATGTGACCAAAAACGTATGATAACAAAGAAATGCCATACCGTGTCAAGTATACATCAAATAACAACAAAAATCATACAATATCTCCAATCATCTCAAAATACCAAAAAAAATATCATATTCTTTATTTTATTCACCAAACTACAAATATTGACAAACATATAAATGCCAAACGCAAAAGTTGGTGAAACATAAATTCTAGAAATCATCAATTAGAAATACAGGAATCACAAGGGGGGAGGCCTATTACAAAGGAATGCTATTCCATGGTCGCTAACCATAGAGCCGGTGGAACAGCTAGTACAATAATGGTACGCCCAAGGGACCAGAAACACATATATTTCGGAACAACGACGTAGTGCAATAACGGTACGCCCGATGAACTCGAAACTCAAATAATTCGGAACAACTAAGTAGTGCAATAACGGTACGCCCGATGAACTCGAAAGCCGAAGCATCGATGTAGTACAATGACGGTACATCCGATGAACCAAAAAGCCGGGACATCGATGTAGTACAATAACGGTACATCCAATGAAATGAACACCATAAAAGAACATGGGTCGCTAGCCCACAATAGAAATGAGACGAAGCTCAATAAAACTGGGTACAGTCCCCCACGTGGATGAAGAGACATCGCACATGGCTAGTCTAAACCATAAAATGATCATCATTGATCATCAAGAAGTGTCGATTACACTAAACTAGTAAATATAAGAGTTTAGCTTCATGTCCCATAACCACTAGCTTAACTTAAATATTTACGAACAAATTGTAGATTTCTACTCGAAAATTGTCACAAGAGTTTCAATCGAACAAGTCAAAGAATTAACCGACGAAGTAAACGCAAGCGTTTCATACCACTTGTTTTGCCAAGCCGTTTAACTAGATTTTCTCGTACGAATGAGGTAAAGGTTTGTATATACTAATAGGTTAGAAAACGGTTTTATAAACGAGCTTTGTATTAAAAATAGAGTTGAAATCATCTTTGTAAAGAGTTTGAGTATTTACTACTAGTATAGAAACCTTTGTATTTTTAAAGTGACAAGCCATAGAAATGATTGTAGAAACAATCAATCATCAAAAATTCACATACGAAGATCAGGTCCATAGAAATCGATGCCGAATCCATCAAAATGGATATGCCCAAAAATCCAGAAATAGAAGTCATCAAAATCGATAATAAATGATAACAACAAATCGGAAAATCACGAACCGATTAAAAGTTGGAAGTCAATAGCAAAATAATCAAATGGGGCTGAAGCAAGCAGGTCAGTCGACTGAACCAGGTGGTCAGTCGACTGACACAAGGATACGATTTTTGTATCCCCAGAGTCAGTCGACTGACCCAGATGGTCAGTCGACTGATACAGACCCAGGAAATTTCCTGGGTCTGGTTCAGTCGACTGAACCTGCTTCTAAGCATTTTTCGACTTCTGGTTCAGTCGACTCAACCACTGGTTCAATCGACTAAACCTGCTTCTGAAGCACATTCAGTCTAGCCCCCCTTATGGGGCAAAAATCCAACAAACGGCGATCGGATGAGCAACGGGCGCTAAGGGTTTACGCCAATCGGCAACCTAGCCCTATAGGCTCATCGATGCTTCACCGAAAACATGTTCAAACATCCTTAAAAGGATTTTCCCCAAAATTGGACTTTAAAACCAAAAATTGGAATATTCACCAAATCAATCCAAATCAAATTCAAATTAACATGTAAAGATGTTAGGAATTCATACCTAACAATCAAAGATAGTATAGACATAGATGTGAGATAAAAATCTCACCTTTAAACCCAAAAAAAGGATGAAGGAGAAGCTTGAATGCAAAGGAAGATCAACTTCTCTTCAACCTCAACTCAAGAAGCTTGAATCTAAGCTCAAAAGAAGAACATTTCCTAAATTAGGTTTAGGAAACTCTGAAATTGAAGAGAGAATGAGTTGGAGAAGAAGAAGAGAAGGCTTACCTAAGCTTCACCTTGGATCTTGGAGCAAGAAATGGAGTTTGCAATTGAACCTAGGGCTTGGCAATTTCAATTTCCAATTCCTCTCCCCATTTTCAGTTGCTTGAGTGTTTAAGAAAATAGAAATGAAGTGAAGAGGAGAGGAGAGGGCTGAACTAGGTTATATGGTGAGTTGGGTCAAACCCAAACCCAAAAAGCCCAATAGAAAATAGCAAAATTCAACTTACTCCAAACATATCGAAGCTTATACTCAAAAAAGTCGCAAACGCCATTTTGGACTCAATGGAAGTGGTCTCGAGTCCCAATTTGACTGTCTGCAAAAAGTAGCTTTTCGGACCTCAATCTGATTAACGGTTCTATATTTAAATAAAAAATATTTAAATATTCAATTGTAAAATATGCGGGTTGTTACAAGACGCTAGCAAATTTTTTTGAAAATTTAGGAGTTAGAAATTTCTAAGAATTTTGGAAAATGTTTGGTAACTAAAAATTTGAATTTCTGGGTTATATCTTGGACTAAATGAATAAAAGAGAATTATTTTGTATAGGTGAATGAATTTAAAAGACTTGGAAACTTTGGAATCTATTCCAGCTAATTGGTTTTGAAAATAATTTTGACGACTCGTTTCAATTAATAGTTTTAAACTTGAGCATTTGGAAACATTTTCTTTCTTAGGAATTTCGGGGACGAAATTCATTTAAGGATGGGAGAATGTAACAAGCCAAAATTTTGGTTATTTGATTTTAAATGTTTAAAATAATTGAATTTTGGACTTTAATAACTTATAATTCAAATATAGGGAATAATTAAATGTTTGAATTGTGAATTAAATGTTAATTAAATGGATTTAATAATTTTGTTTAACTTCTTTTAACTAATAAAAAATATCGGTGAATTCAGTTTGTAAATTTATTTACAAATGTAAATAGGCCGGATAACTATCGATAATTAAATATTTAAATTTGTGAAATTAGCCTTTCGGGGCACAGTCTCGGATTTCGACGAAACCAGTTTCATTAGATCCGTAATAGTGAATTATATTATGCCGTCAAGTTTCGTAACGATTAGAGGTATCGTTTGGTCATGCGAGATCAAAACCTGTTGAAATTAATATCGAAAATTTAATATAACAATTAGGTTCAAAAAGTTATCTTCTTCATACGATCGAATTAGAGCTCGAGACTAGTTCCATTATGTTCGGAATAGGGGTATAACATATCGAATGCCAGATGGCACGTCTCTTTTGGAGTTCGAGATTTTTGGGTATGTTTTGTTGAATATTTTAAAATTAAAATAATATATATATATATATGTATGTATGTATGTATGTATGTATGTATGTATGTATGTATGTATGTATATACATACCCATCATATCAAGCCATACCCTTTGCACACTTACCCCATACCCCCACGTACACAACCATACCTTTTCCCTTCTATTTAACTTGGCTAAAAATCAACAGAGGCTTCTTCCTTTTTAATTTCAAGAATTCAAAATTTAAAATATAATGTTATACTCATCTAAAAATCAGAAACCTAGTTTTAAAAATCTTGTTTTAGCCTAAGGTTCGACTGACTTTGAAGCTGTAAACTAGATTTAGAAATTTCTTAGGCTATAGTCGTCGTTTATCGAATTGGAGGATATATTCGTGTTTAGAGCGTCGAATTGAATCACCGCGCCAAGTTTCGTCATATTCAGTAGAGGTTTAGGTTGCACGACCTAATGGGGTCGGCGATGGTGCGTGTGCAGTTCGCGATTGGGAGGGGTGGCCATTGGGCGTGGATTTTGGTTCGAGCTAGTCGTGTTCGAAGAGAAGGTGCTTGGCGAAGTCGGTTCGAAGGATCGAGGAGTCATGCTCCGTGTCAGTGAAATTCATGCACACAGTTTTGGGTTTCATGTCACTGTGCACGTTTATGTTTGAGGAGGAAGAAGATTGAGGGGTAGGATGGTAATTTATATAAGTTGTTTTGATTTTTTAATTTAAAAATTATCGATAACTTATTTATGCAATAAGTTTTGCGTACGAGGTCGGATTCGAACGTCGTTTTTTGCATTGGACTCGTGTCGTCGAGATCATCGCGATGGAAATTGTTTGGTTAGATTTAGAGCAAGGGAAAATTTAAGCAGACGACCGTTCAGTTTTAGTCCGAAATCGGAACGTTTTGGCAAAAACGAAAATCAATGTGAGTTTAACTCACATTAAATTTTATTATGTTATATCTATGATGTTATAAACGTTTATTGATTGCTTGGATGTTAATTAAATTGTTTGGTTGAATTTCCGTTTGGAACATAGATGAAATATTAAATTGATCGTTATAAACCCATATGATTATATATATCTTCTCCATAACCATTGATTTACTGGGAAAATCTGTAGAGAGACCCAAAGGGGGTTTCTCGTCGATAATTATTTATTTACATCCTTATGCTATTATATTGATGTTTAATTGAAATAAATCCTGATATTCCATTTAATATATTAAGTGTCGTTATAGGAATTTCGCTATATTGTCATTTATTCAATTTCATCCCTAAAACCTTGTCGTATGAACTTGAGCTTGTGTTTCCGCTAAACAGAATATTGAAATTCATTAATTATTTTAATTAATGATAATTTAATTGAATTATCATTTTAACTAATGATATTGAAATTAATTAATTAATGTTGTTTTAAAATTGGTTTATCTTTAGTTTAATTTATCATTTTTTCTAATGAAGTTTTATACTTAATTAATCGTTTCAACTAATGATTATTTTAGTTTAATTAATAATGATGGAGTTTAATTAATTTTTTAAACTTAATTAATTATTTCAATTAATGATATTTAAAAGTAATAAATCATTTTAAATAATGATATTTGAATTTAGTTAATCATTTTCATTAATGATTGTTTTAAATTTAATTAATTGTTTTAACTAATGATATTTGGAATTTAGTTATATCATTTTAATTAGTGATGTTATATAGTTAAATAAATCATTTTAACAAATGATGTTTTAATTAGTTTTCCTAACTAATGAGGTTTAAATTTAATTAATGGGATTTAAAATTACTTATCATTTTAATAAATGATGTTTTGAGATGACTTATTCATTTTAACTAATGATTATTTGAATTTAATTAATATTTGTAATTAATGGTATCTAAAGTTAATTTTTGAGAGAAATGTGTGATCCTCTAAAGCAGAGGAGAGCACTCATGTACATATATACATATATATCACTGAAAACAAAGGAGCTGCCAACATGCCAGGCAGGTGACAAAACATAATGCAGAAAAAAAAAGAGAACAAACTCAGGGAACTTCTTGAATGAGCTCCGACAAGGCCACCGCCCATTCCACCTCAATGTCGAACTCCGACAAGGCCACCGCCCGATAATGAAGTGTTAGATGTACCCAAACGAGATCCACAAAAGAGATCTGCAAGCAGCTCCACTAGAGAAAGGACGCCTCAATGCAAACACGGATGAATCAGAAAGAAGGCCTCGCTACATAAGCGGATGATCCAGAATGAACATCTCGCAATAAATGCGGATGATCCATGGTGTGACCAAGTGCACAAATGATATTTAAAGTTAATTAATTGATTTAACAAAAGTGATTTAAGTAAATTAACTAATATAATAAAATTGCTTTAATCAACTGATTTGAAGTTAATAAACTAATTTAATAAAGATTTTAAAGCTAATTTACTAATGTTATAGAAGTGTTTGGAAATAATTATCTATTTTATTAAAGATAATGGATTTTTTTATTTAAAAGAGATTTTAAATGTGATTAATTACCTTTCGGGATAATTAACATTGTTTTTAAGTTATAAAAAGGAATGGAACTCGATTATTAGGATGTTAAGTTGGATAATCTTCTGGGTGTTTATTCTGATATTGGTTTAGGCCTTTGGGGTCGTGCATTTGGAAAAATTATTCGCTTAATGTTTTAACAATCAAGAACTAATTCTAAAAGTGTTTTACCAATATGGAAATATGGAAATCAAGCACAAGTTCAGTTCATTTTCAAAAGAACATGTTTGATTCGTTTATGGAAATGAATTATTTTCATAAAGCGAATCACTTATATGGAAACGATTTATTTGTATAATTAGCACTAAACATCGAAGAAGTAAACTTGCAGCTATTTCAAAAGTTAAGAATAATCATTGGACATGACTTTGAGGTAACATTGTCTGGTATTATTATTAACCAAGAAAAAGTACAAGTTTGAATTCAATGAGTGCTGATAAGTATACAAGACTTAATTTCCATATACGATCGTTTTATATCCTTGATAGTTGGTATCTCAGCTATGGGTTACATCATCTTCTTTGTTATTGTCATTCTAAGACGATTTATTGCACCATTGAGCTTTGTTGTCCTTTATCAAAAATGACTAAAACCAAGGTGCGAAAAAGGGAGGCGCACCCACAAAGTCATTATTGTGCTTCGTCATTCTAAGACGATTTATCGCTCGTTTTGAGCATTGATATCCAATGCCGGAAAAACTAAAACTAAGGCGCGAGTGGGAGTTAAGCCATGTGGGTCGCACCCATCAGGGTATGTTCACTTCATCTAGAGAGGTTTCGGCATGCATGCATTGATGTGAAATATTCGGATGTTCGTGTGAAGCGGGATCCAGCTTGGAAGTTCACGAGAGTGACGAGTGTGCCCTCAAGTATATTTTATATAGAGGTATACTTTCGTGGAAATGAGAGCACCCTCCTAGTTACGTTGGATAAATTCATTTTACTTTTTTGATACGAACCTTTGAATCAGTTTTTCTACAATTGCAACGGGAAGAGTCAACCACTCCTCACGATGTTTGATTATAGTTTTTTGTCAATTATATCACGTTTGGACAGTTATCATGTTTTGTCCATTTTATCAAGTTTGGACAGTTATCTTGTCTATCCATTCTGTCTAGTTTGGATTTTGCTCGGATTATTTGCATTCTTTCAAGTCTGGTTTTAATATTAATTATGCCCATTCATATTTGGATTTGTTTCGGGATATTTATTTCTGCTCTTGCCTGTATGGATGTCATTCTTGTGAGCTAAATACCCGTTTCGCGTTAGCAGCGTGGTCTCACAGAACTTTTATATATGTTCCCCATTATTCGAGTTATCTCATGCTTGTATTTCCAAACTGATCCAGATGTTATTTATTTATAATGCTCGGGTCAGACCGAGTATTTTCCTAGGTTGTCCATGGTGTTATGGAGGCCTTAAAGGGGAACTGAAGAGTCACCTATCGTAGTACTTTAATTTCCCGCTGTATTATATAGTATACCTATGGTCATTTGTAAGGTCCGGATTTTATAACTGTCCAACTAATAAGATTTTTTTTGACTCCGATATACTATGTATGTTCGGAGGGACGGTTTCTACTGTCCTTGTTGTATTATATGTTGTCGATTCCGCTGTGAGATTATGTTTTTCTCTGTTCCCTATTCTTTTCTTTTTATTTACCCCAACAATCTACCCTTTTGTTGATTGGATGTGCGACATTGGAACATAGTGGTAGTTTTTGGTGTCAACTTTTGATGGTAAAAAAGGTGGGTTGTTACAATAAACTATTGTTATGGGTATCACCAGAACGTTTGTTTTGATCCCCTCCTCATTACAATCCACATGATATATTTTCAGGGACAGACCATTGGAGCAAGATGGGAATGGTAGATGGAAAAGTCTTCTCATTCATTCTTGGCACTAACAAGGCTACTAGATACCCAATGAATAATATTGATTTTGATAAAGTAGCCTTAGTCAGTATACAAATTCTACTATATTTCTTGTTCCAATGTGAGTTGATGTAGATAGCTCTATGATATTCTTATGTTTATTTTAGGTTACCAACACCAATGATCTATGCCCTAGTGGACTTGGATTTGATTTTTTTAGCAAACATCAGAATTTGGACACAAAACTTGCACCATTATGTTCATGGCGATTTCCAGAGAAACTTTCATACTTTATGTTTTGCGATCAAAGTTCAAACGAAGAAGTTATCAACGTGTGAAATTTTAGAAATGAAAATAATTAAAAGGATTTAAAAAGAATAAATTATATTAATCGCATGGGCCCCACCAGTCAAACCTCTCCTTGGGCCGGTCGACTGCTAGCGGTAGACCGTCTATAGAGGAGTGATCGACTGGTCGGGAAGATGGTGGCTAGGGTTGAACCTTGGCTGAATGGCCCGAATTTAATTATTTTAAATCTAACAGATATGATTGATTCGAGGACCAATAAATACGGGTTTAGCCCCTCACTTTTCTTTTCATACTTTTTGACCAAAGCAGCGAAGCTTTGACATTTCCCTTCTCCACTATTTCTATCAATTATAAAATATTATATTATATGTATATATAATTGGAGAAGGGTAGAAAACAAAAGAGAAGAAGAGAACGAGCTAATCAATACTGCAGAAAATGGTAAATTTCATAATTATAAATCTATATTCCCCTCAACCTCAAATCCCCTTTCAGATCTATAATTCTGATAGTATGTATATATCTTGTTATACATATTCTTTTGAATCAGAATGGAAAAGGAGTCAAATTATAGGAATTAATTCGAAATTCGATGATTCAAAAAGCTAAAGAGGTGAGTGGGAAATTATATGATTTATATATAACATTGAAATTTATATCGTTAAGTTCTATTTAATTATTATGTTTATGCAAAATCTATGGAATTGTAGGTTTAGGAAGAACGTATTCAATTGAAATCTTGTTTATATACTTTGTAAGATAGGTAACTTGAATAGGAATGGTATTAACACCCTAATCTGGAAATTTGGAAATCAGACCCTACATTTGTTAAAGTAGAATGTTGATAAGATTATTCTAGATTTATGATTACTAGGTTGTAAATTATTATTATAAATTTAGTTCACCCTAATTTGACTTGGAATATCAATTTCTATGTTTTAATTTATTGGGATATAATTTAGTTGTATCTATTTCCGCGTAATTTCTATAATTTATTCAATTCCACAAGTATAAAAAGTATGCCATTTGAAATAACAAGGAATATACCAAAAAGAAAAGAGATGTGTAAAGTATGGATATTTTCCTTAATCGTTTGCGCTGTCTATTTCAATAAAACAAAAGAGATGATTCGTTGTAATTTGAAATGGAGCAAAAGTCTCATTTTTAGGTAATTTATGGAAAGTTATAATGGTGATCCTTTTCGGGAGGGATGACTCTAATATTTAAAATGTGGAAATATGTTCCGTACAGAATGTACATATAAGTATGTTATGGAATTCGTAAGCATAGGAATTAATGAGTTTGGAATAGGAATGGGTATATACATGCGTATAACCGTGCCTACCAATTATATATACACGCACACACGACGATAGTCATATTGGTTATAATTAAGATTACTAGTTATTAATAGCATAGTAAACTGTAGAACTAAGGGTTGAAATGGGAAAAGAGATAATAACTTCAAAATTAGTAAGGCAAGAAATGTGCAATTGATAGGGATTACAAGAATTAAATGAGGACATAAATATCTTTAATGGGACTGATTAAGGAGTTTAATATGCATTTATGGGGAAATGAAATAGGAATAAAAGGTTGAATTTGAATGAATAAATAAATATCATTAGTGATTATCCAAGTTGAATAATAATGACCTTTTATTATGGACAATTAACATTTATGAGACGTAAGAGGGAAATGGAGAATATACGTAATAAGCATATAAGATGGGAGTTAAATGCTAGGAGATGGTATAATTTTCATAGTAGAAAATTATATGGCCTTAATAATACATTTAGGACGAGAATGAATTAGTGGACCTAGCCCAATATTTAGGCCTAGGATGATTGGTTTGGTTTAGTAAGGGTTGGGATGCGATGATAATAGAGTTACACAATAGAAGTGTGCCCTTTACCTAGACGCTACCAGTAGTTGTGTATACTTACTACTGATGTGTGACATCTCCAACCATAGGAACCATGGGGAAGGAATATGTGCTTGCGTAGAGGTGGGGGAAAATATACCAAGGGTTTGCCTCGAAAATGAAGTATTAAACGGCCCAGAGCCTTTAGGGATGTAAAGGGGCTTACTTCAAGGTGGAAGGTATTAAATGGTCGTTAGGTCTAACTCCTCTTTATATAAGAAATCTTAAATAAGCTATGATGATACCTAGTACAGAAATAGGGTCTACTTCGTTTCTAACCAGACGTATTGAGTAAATAGGATGGGTATTTTTTCTTGACTTACGTTAGGATAGTCTAAACAGGATTTCGACTGTGGGAGGTCGATGGGCAATATTAGTGTTGTTGTTGGACTGGTATTTAGTAGTAGGGATGACATATAGGCTATTACCAACAACGGTCTCGAGCTGTCGTTAGCGAAGACGTGGGTTATGCCCTGATGGATTTCGCTTCCTACTAGTGTATAATCCATATAGGCTACGCAAGGGCCTCGTTATTTTGTTAGCTATTTAATTTTAAGAGGTAGGCTAGTTAACCCTTAGATAAGTCTTTGAGATGCGTTAGCAATATGGCAATTAAAGTATAAAGCCATGTTTAGGGGTTATTGGTCTCTGTAACTAGAACCGATTGACAAAGGATTACATTACGGAGGGACTGCTTCGTGGTTGAGGTATTATATTGCCAATGGGTATGCCTCCTCCTTATTTAAGAAGTATTAAATGGCCAAGGTTTTCTTTTGGGTAGTACAATGTTTAGATATATATGTATACATGAATATATATAGTTATACATCAGAGAAGGTTAGACATACCGTATGTGTAGATACAATTATATGGAATAGTTGTGAATAATGGATATAACACTTTAATAGAGATCGGCATAAATTAGTTTTATGAATAAAGTATGTAATTTTCCAGTTACCAGAACGTTGTTCTGACCCCTTCCTCGTTACAATCTACATGATAGATTTAGAGGGATAGGCTACTAGTGCAAGACAGGAGCTGTAGATGGTGAAGTCTATTAATAACTAAGTTATTGATTTTGATGATAACAACTGTAATAAACAACAATATGCATTCATATAAAATATGTATACTAATGTTTTACCAAGTTATATAGTATATAGTGTAGATATTACACAGGTATTGAATCGAAGACTATACTATATAAAGACTCAAGGAATGGACATGAAGACTCATGAGTATAAAGACCAAGATAAGAAGATCTCAAGGCTATAGTATAATATATAAAGTCATAGAATATTGTTAAAGTTCCTGGTAGCAATCTTTGATCTCTATCTCTAATTTTTCTTTCTTTTATATTTTTAAACAAAATAAAATTTTAAAATATATTTTATAAAAGTTTTTCAAAGTTCAAAATGTTTATAAACAACGTTAAAAATGTTTTACAAAGTATTAAACTATTTTACAAAGTATAGGTTTTCAAAACAATTTTAAAAGAAACAATTTTCCAAAAATTTCATATATATGTCGATGTACATGTTGTAGATATGCCGACATACATGCCGCAAAACAATTTTTCAAATTTTGAAATGAAGTGTCTATTCGTCGCAACTCTTCATGAATGGACTCATCTATTTATATACTATATATGGGGTTTCAAACGAATTTTTAGTTAGTTGTTATCTTATTTTGTTTCCTCCTCTTACTCCCTTGAAAACTCCATTGAAATTATATTAGATTCTCTTCAAAATCAAATAGAATCAATTCATACTTTTGTGTATTAATTCAATATTACTTTCTTACTATTTTGGAATCATCTCTCTCTCAAATCAAAGATCAAAGTGTTGTTCAAGAGGCTATATGATCTGTTGCATCCAAAGTTCAAGAACTTATCTTTGGAAAAACCATCAAACTCTTTTTGCATTTGCTTGGGTGTGATTATATCCCATTCAAATCAATTGGTGTGCTTGGTAGCCCGGAGATCCGAGTGGGTGTGCTTGTAGCTCGTCCAACTCAAATGGGAGTACCCTGAGCCCGGATAATCAAGAGGGTGTCACCGAGATTGTAATTGGGTTTTCCTTCTGCCCATTTAAAAATTGGCATTTGAAAAGATATTTGTACAAGGAATTGTACAGGACTAGATGTAGGAGAAATCTGAACCAGTATAAAATCTCTAATGTCATTTCTCTAACTCTCTACTTTATTTTATTACTTTTATTTTATCTATGATTAATTATTGATATAATTCTATGTTGACAATCTATGATTTAATAATAAACTTGAAAGAAATTTAAAAGGATTTACAAAAGTTAGAAAACACTATTCACCTTCCTCTGGTGTTTAATTAGCCTTAAGATCCAATTTCGCAACCCACACTAGGTATCAGAGCACTAGGTTTTCAAAAAATTGTAACTTGATTTTTGAAAAGTTTAACGGCTAGCAACACTGTTGGTGCATTTGTTAACACTTTTGTCGAAGGACAATCTACTGCTACACCCCCAATTTTAATGGCAGCAACTACACTTATTGGTCATATAGAATGAAAATTTACTTACAGTCTAATGGTTTAGACATTTGGAATGTTACACAAAATGAATACACTGAACCCGAGACTAATTTTGCACAATGGACTGTTGACCAAAAGACACTTGCATGGAACAATTCTAAAGACATGAATATTTTGTTTTGTTCACTGGATAAAAATGAATTTAATAGAGTCTCTATTTGTAAATCTGCATATGAAATTTGGATAACACTGCAACTTACACAAGAAGGCACCAGTAAAGTGAACCAGACTAAAATTTCCATGCTAACTAATCAGTTTTAGTTGTTTAAAATGAATACAAATGAGTCTATTTCTGACATGTACTATAGATTTCAAAATACAGTGCGTTCATTAGTTGCATTAGGTAAAAAAATTCTGAAGGGGACCAAGTTAGAAAATTCCTTTTAATGCAATAAATGATGATCAGGATTCCAATGATGACAATGACGAAGAAAATTGCCTTCATGACCAGAAATCACAAAAAATTCCTAAAGTATAGGGAAATGAACAATTTTTGGAAACCTGAAAACAAGACCACTGGAATTCAACTAAATGCTTCAATTATGATGAACCTGGTCATTTTCAAAGAGATTGCCCACATCCGAATAAATCAAAGATCTGACTAGTAAATGATTTACCCAGAAAAAGAAAAAAGGTTTATACAGCAACTTTGGATCATCCAGACACTTCCTCTAGCGACAATGAACCAGATACTGAAAATGTGAGTTTGTATTTCACAACAACAACAGACCAGTTAAAAATGATCACCAAAAAGCAGCAAAAAGGGTACCTTTTATCTAAAATTTTTATTTCATTTCTTGGTTGATTTTGGTTTTTAGGAATAACATATAAATCAATAATAATATTGGATGGATATTTGTATATAAGTATATATATATATAGGAATATATTACCCTTGTTTTATTTTTAAAAATTTTGGGCTATATGTCGACATACATGCCAGAAATCTAAAAGTTGAAATTTCAATTTAAAATTCAAATTGCCCTCTCTTTTGCACTAACTTCCACGTTATGAAAAGGCACCATTTTTTACCAAAGAACATGACTCTTCACTCTCTATTAATTATATCTATCTCTATCCATTCATTTACTCACTTTATTTCAAATTTAAAATCTCTTCATATCTCCTCAAAAACTCAAAAATGGCTTTCTCTAATCAAAATCCTAAGACCATAAGGCTCTCTAAGAAAACTAAAAGCTTTGTCTTCAATGTGAAAGATGCCATTGAAGCCTATATGAAACATACTATTTCTGGAAAAGTTTCTCTCGAAAGATTTGCTAAATTTAAAGACTTTTCCTTTTATGGTTTACAAGATCTTTGTTTTGAAAATGAAATTCTTGGTTTAATTGAAGCTTCTCGAAGTGATTTTGTTATCTGGATTTGGTCAGAATGTTTTATGCGAATTTAAATGGAAATTTTTTTTAAGGACAAGTGGGACAAATTTAGAGTAGTGTTAATGGTACTCAAATTACTTTAAATTATGAACCTTTGGGTAATATTCTTGGTTACAGATCTAGTGGAATTGACCTCTCCACTTTTGAAATTGATGAACAAAATCATGTGGTTTTCACAATGTTTTTGAAAGTAGTAAAGAATTTGAATTTAAACATAAGAATCTTTGATCAAAATCGTGACTTATGAGTCTCATTTTACAATAAAGTATCACTTTGAGGACGGGTAATTATAATAACCCTTCAAAAAGTTTTTTAAAGCTCTTTACGTTATTTATGGTCATTACAACATCAATTGGGCACAAGACATTTTAGATGACTTTCTTCAAAAGAATATTTCTAGACTTGAGATCACACTCTTCTATGGTTTGTTTATCTTTCTAGAATTTTCATATATTTTGATGTTGATTTAAGAGGAGAAAAATCTATTTCTCGAAAAAAATATGACAAGGCCAACATCTCTCTTATGTACATTCCACCATTTTTCGAACCATATGAGACACTTCTCGAAAAAGAACAGAGGTTGGCATATAAAGAAGAACAAGAGATCTAATAGGAAGAAGAAGAAGAAGGCAATGAAATGGAAGTGGAAGTAGAAGAGGAGGAGGAGGAAGTGGACACGTCCTTAGAAAATTTGGATAAACCATCACACCCCCATAATAAAGAGATCCTAAGGAACCAAGAAAAGCTTCTTAAAAACCAAAAGAAGCTTTAGCGATCATTTAGCAAAAGTTTCGCCTCTCTTTCCAACAAAAGATCATTCGCAAACTTGGTGGCGCTTCATCATCATCGTCTACATCTTTCTAAGCATATCTAGTTGTTTCCTTATGATATCTAGCTTTGTATTGTGTGCTTTTAGTTTAAGTTCATGTCATTTTTATGTATTTTCTTTTATTTAGCTTTGAAATCCATGTATCCTTCAATTTTAAGTGATGAAAATATATCTATTACTGTCATATATTGTCTATTAGTCTCTAGAAGTTATGAAAATATAATGGTATAAGTTTAAAATATAAACTATAACAAAAATATATAATTTTGCAATTTATGACATGTATGTCGACATAAATGTACCCTATATGTCGACATATAATGGCAAGATGGCAAAAAAATTTAAAATCCAAAAATAAATAACTACCACATACTCAACTCATTCCAAATGACTTTCCACTCCTATATAAGCCTATTTCTTCCAAAAAATTATCTCATCATTTTATTTTATACTCTCTATTCATTCTCAAAAATATTTTTACAAATATGTCTTCTCCACATCAGAACTTATGTGAAAATCTTGAACAAACTCTTCAATCTTTTAAGGATATTCTCTCTTTTATCTTAAGAAATCAAAGGCATTTAGAGTTAAGTCAAATGTTGTATGTAGTATTAGTTGGATGTATTATTAGCTAAAAAACTAAATTTTTTAAATGTCAAAGGCTATGTATAGTAGTAGCTGAAAAGCTGAAGTAGTTGAATGCCGAAGGCTGGATATAGTAGTAGTTGAAAAGCTAAAGTATTTCAATGCCGAAGACTGGATACAGTAGTAGCTAAAAAGCTAAAGTATTTAATGTCGAAGGCTAGATATAGTAGTAGTTGAAAAGCTAAAGTATTTGAATGCCGAAGGCTATGTATAGTAGTAGTTGAAAAGCTAAATTATTTAAATGCCAAAGATTATGTATAGTAGTTGCTAAAAAGCTAAACTATTTGAATGTGGAAGGCTATATTTAGTATTAGCTAGAAAAATAAAATTATTTGAATGTAAAAGGCTATGAATTGTAATAGCCGAGAAGCTAAAGTATTTGAATGCCGAAGGATAATAATAGTAGTAGATGAAAGCTAAAGTGTTTGAATGTTGAAGGCTATGTATAGTAGTTGTTGAAATGCTAATTTATTTGAGTACTGATGGCTAAGTGTTATTAACTAAAAAGTTAAAGTGGTTGGATGCCATAGTCTATATGTATTATTAGTTGAAAAGCTAGATTATTTGGACGTCGAAGGCTATACGTAATTGCAACTAAAAAGCTAAAGTTGTTGGACACCTAAGGCTATTTGTAGTAATAGCTGAAAAGCTAAATTATTTGAATGTGAAGGCTATGTATAGTGGTAGCTAAGAAGCTAAAGTATTTGAATGCCGAAGTTAGATTTAGTCATAGCTGGAAAGCTAAAGTATTTGAATGTCGAAGACCATGTATAGTAGTAGCTGAAAAACTAAAGTGGTTGTATGTCGAAGACTATGTATAGTAGTAGCTGAAAAGCTAAAGCAGTTGGATGTCAAAGGCTATATGTAGTATTAGCAGGAAAGCTAAATTATTTAGATGCTAAAGGACTTACGTAATTGAGTATTGTAAGGCTAAATAGATTAATTGCCGCAAGAAGTCGTTGTTAACGTACTATAAGGCTTAGTTAATTAAGTTACCTAAGGCAAAGTAGATTGATTGCCGCAAGACGTTGTACATAATGTACCATAAGGTATGGTTGTTTAAGTGCCGTAAGGCTAAGTTGATTGACTGCCATAAAACATTGTTGTTAATGTACTGTAAGGCTTAGTTAATTTAGCGAAATATGGCTATGTAGATTGGTTGTCATGCCATAAGGCTTAGTTGGTTGAGTGTCGTAAGGCTAAGTTGATGGATTGTCGTAAGATGTTGTTGTTAACGAACTATAAGGCTTAGTTAATTAAGTGACGTAAGGCTAAGTATATTGATTGTTGTAAGACATTGTACATAATATACTGTAAGGCACAGTTGTTTGAGTAACATAAGGCTAAGTAGATTGATTGTCGTAAGACGTTGTACAGAATGTATTGTAAGACATAATTATTTTAGTGTCGTAAGGCTTAGTAGATTGATTGTAGTAGGATGTTTTTGTTAACGTGCCATAATCTTAGTTAATTTGGTGTCATAAGGCTAAGTAGATTGATTGTCAAAAGACGGTGTACAAAATAGTTGCTCGGACTTCGCCAGTTGACTTGATGGAACCATAGACATAGTTGTTTGAGTGTCGTAAGGCTAAGTGGACTAATTTTCATAAGACGTTGTCAAGGTACTATAAGGCTTAGTTAACTGAGTGTCGCAGGGCTAAGTAGATTTATGAACTGAATGAGAATGCTTAAGGAAGAAGTGATGGGTTTCTAATGCATTTAATGCAACTACCACGTGGCGACATCCGAATGGGCCTATTGAAAAAGTGTGTTCTCTTTTATCATGTCGGGATGATTTTGTTTCTGATGTTGCAGCTTTTGAAATACCGTTTCCAAGTAACTGCTTTGATCATTTGGTCGAGATTTTCTTAATTCTGATTTTATTTGATCGGATTAAAACATATATAACATTTTCTTCTTCTTTTATTTACTCTGCTTAAATCCCTTTGCTGCTACCATTAAAACTTGCAAAACAACTCAAGAATTTCACCGTTTCTTTTAGAAAAATCAGAGAGATTTTTCACTCTTTCTTTACATATTTTTAATCGCAAAGATTATTTCATGCTTATATTGAATCATCATTTGATTTTCATGATCATTTCTTATTATGTTTTGGGCGTTCTTGCTGTAAAGTAATCAATAGGCTTATTTAGTAGTGTAGATGTAACGCCCCACCCCAAGACCCACCTTAGTAAAGAGAATTAATGAGTAATTCCGTCTACTAAAGCGGAGAATAGGGCTGGTTAAGGGCGACCATCTATAACTTTGTCTTAAACATCTACTAAATACATCGATATATGCTATATGATTTTCTTTTCTATCTCAATGGATCGACATACCCAGTAAATGCTTAATCCAAAACTATAGATGGCTAAAGGATCTATCAAAACAAAATACAATAACTGAATGTAAATCACATCACAAAACAGTAACCAACATCATATATACACATATACACTGATACATGTTCAGTACAATACAATATGAATACATTAATGGTGGTACACGACCACACCATATACATTGAATTAATTGTGAATACATCAGAGTCAAGCGGAAAGAAATATAAACTACACAAAAGTGCTAGGGTGATATCCAAGCAGATGCATCGAAGCAAAGTCCCGTAACTGATAGCTAACCTGAAACAACTCGGTCTGACCCGAGTACAAAGTACACAGGTCAGTCTAGCTAAAATAATCAGTTAATGAGGATAGACAATAATATGAAGCATAAGATACAATGTGATAATTCTTTTCGAATGAGAAGAGGCAACAGAAAGAATACAACCCATGACTGAAGTGAAATAATGTCACTTAAGTATACAAAGACCTCAAAAGAGGTAAGTTCAATAATAATACTCAAATAATATAAACATTCGCCATATATCATCGACGACATCCCAAAATGTCTACATGGTTTCCATGAGCCATATCTTCTCAAAAGGTGAAACATCAATACAAAATCTCACCAAAAAGGCAAACATAAGACATTCTCAAGTAGGATGATCCAAAACTCAAATATAAAAGAATATCCAAACTCAATTATACCTCATCTCAACGGTATAAATGTATATAAATCTCAATCTCAACTCGCTAGAATGGCAAGGCCTAGAATATCCTATAAAATCATGAAATCATCCAAACTCATAACTCAAGGAACTTGATAAGAGTTCAAAACATCATAAATGAAATCACCGTATATATAACATCTCATATAGCACTAGGCTATCGATGTAATAAAACATCTTAAAAAGGTGAAATCACAATAAAACAGCAAACTCAGAAAATCCGGATTAGCCAAATCCTCGATTATAATGCCGAAGCAATGCTGCGCGTGCTAAACTCAAACGGCCGAAGCCTCAGACAAGGTCGCTAACACCTCCCAAAGTAGTTCGTCCTCATGACAAGGTCGCTGACACCTATTCAAGCCATTTTGTCAGCCCTAACAAGGTCGCTAACACCTCCCAAAGCAGTTCGTCATCATGACAAGGTCGCTAACACCTCTCAAAGCAGTTCTGTTAGGTAAACATCGTGAATGTGTCACAAACTCACGGATAGGAACACGAAAAGTGTTAACGTGTGTCCCATACCACACATTCGCACTTAGCGGTTTACTAGCCGTTAGTCGATGCCACACTAGAAACATCATAAAACTCAGAAAATTATCTCGCCTAGTCTCATTGGCGAGTGATAAAGAGACACCATACTTGTCTCATCTCATCGACAAGTATTAAATGACATCGTAACTTGTCTCGTCTCATCGACAAGTGAAAACATCATGATGGTTCCTCATAAACCATAAATCTCAAAATATGAAATCATAAACTCAAGACTTGCCTTATATCATTGGCAATAAACAAAACATCGTGATGGTTCTCATCGACCATACTTCTGCATAGGAGATCTCAAACCATAATACTTTCCAAATATTGGCCATCTTAAATAATTCCAATAAATAGAAGTTATAAAACTCAAAATACGCCATAAAATGGCAAAACATCTCAAAATCAATAATCTCAAATAGCTTCGATCATACAAGTCCGGAATTAACCGAAATAGTAAACGCACATGTCCCATACCACGTGTTTTACTAAATCGTTTAATTCTCTTTCTCATACGTTCGAATAGTGTAAAAGTGTATGTTTTATATATAAAATAGTTTACTAGAGAAAATAAGCTTCTAAAATTTTTTTCCAAGAAGATTAATAAAACCAATATTTGAAATTCCTTTATTATAGGAAATAAATAGATTTTATATTGGAAAAATAATTTTAAAATACTATATAATAATAATTTGAAATTTCCATTTATTTCAAAAATCACTTCAAAAATGGTTTAGTGAAAACCGTGCTCGAAAACAATGAAAAACAAGGAAGATAACTCAAGACCGATAACTTGAGTTCAAATACGAATTCTATTCAAATTTAACCCAAAATCAATTCAAATTTTATTTAAATTTGAATTTCAAATTCTCTAAATATTGCTAGCCTATTAATAGGCATCAGCTCTCAAAATATCTCAAAATAACATCAAAATTGAATAAGAATGAGAGCAAAAATAAGCTAATACAATTCTAAGGTCAATGTTTGTTGTTGTTGTCATCTTGTTCTCAGGACAACAACTTATAACCATAATTTCGACCAAGAAAACTTCAAAATTCCAGAAAACACAATGAAGAAATCTTGTAGTACATAATTTAAGCTTTCTGAAACATCTAAAATTATCAAAATCGGATAAGAAACGAAGAAGTTATGGCCGATTTTGTTTCAGCCATAAGCACAGAGCAAATATTGCTTTTGCTCTCGGGACAACAGTAGAAAACTTGGATTTTGACATAGCAAACCTATAAATTACAGAAAACACAATACATAAAAGTTATAGTACATGATTCTTTCTTTCCGGATCATCTAAAATTATCAAAATCGGATCAAAAACAAAGAAGTTATGACCGATTTTGTTTCAGCCTTAAGCACAGAGCAAATATAGGTTTTGCTCTCGGGTTAACAGTAGTAAAACCAAATTTTGACAGAGCTAACCTCAAAATTACAGAAAACACACTACATGAAAGTTGTAGTATATGATTTGTGCTTTCCGGAACATCGAAAATTATCAAAATCGGTCATCAAACGAAAAAGATACAACACTACTTAGCACAATAAGTCACAGTTTTACAGTGACAGGGCAGCAAGTTTGAGTTGTGTTTTTCGACCCTTTGTGCTCAAAAGTTTCGAAAGTGTTCAACATGAAAGTTATCACATTCTTTCCACGCTTTCCAGAACTTCAAAGAAAACTAAATTCCGACTTAACACGAGAGAGATATGCCTTATTTACTGACAGTGATTTACAAATACACATGCAACAAAGAAAATTGAGATTTCTTATTTTGAAATCTCAATCAAAGCTAAAATATGTGAGTTTTGATACTCACCTTGCTGCCATAGATGATTACACAATCATTTAGAACCAAAGATTGCAAGCTTTAGCCATAAATGGAGCTTCTAAAACCTATAGAGCTTTGAAACAGGCACAAGCAACACAAACAAGAAGAAAAAATCAACAATTATACAATAAATCAGATTCTGATATATAGAGGGGTTTTAGGAATTGATTACCTGAATCTAGCTCTTGAATTTTCATTTCTAAAACACAAATTTTCATTTTAATTTTGATGGATTTAGCATAGAATCGGAGAGGGATGAAGGAGGCTATCATTTACAGGTTTCTGGAGCTTTGAGGAAGAAGTAAAAATATACGTACAGGTATAACTCTTCTTTCTCCTCTATTAATTTCCAAAGGCCAAAACAAATTAAATAGCTTAATGGGCTAAAGTCCATTAATAAAAGAAGGTTCTCTTATGTTAATTGCATAGCCCATTAATCTCTTAGCTCATGTTTCAATTTATATACCTACAATTTCAAATCATGAAATTAAGCTTCATTTCATATTTAAAAATTATGAAACTTTAATTTCATGTTAATAAAATATTTTTACACACAAATAAAATATTATTTATATTTTTATTTTATTTTATTAACATATTTCTCTATATTTAAATAAATAACAATCTTACCCTTTTTAATTACAAAACCTATTGTAATTAACATTATAAATTACACAAAAATCACATTTTTGTGTAATAAAATCCTATAACCCATTTCAAATATAATTTTGCTCTAAAATTATATTTTTAAACTCAATTCCATCATTATCTTGAATATATCTCATCTTAAAATTAATTACTTCTTTTAAAAAAAATTCATTAAAAGAAATAAATAGCAATAATTAACAAATTATTGCCTTAACTCTAAATAAAACACATTTCACTCATTTTATAACTCAAACCATCTTAATAAAGTTTCCAAAACTTTATTTTCCTCATTTTATTCTAAAATATATTGTTTATTCTCAACAAACAATTTAAGTTCCTCTTTAATTATTAATTTACACTATTAAATTATAACTGCCGTTATAATTTAATATTCTCAGGTAATCACTAAAACCAGGGTTGTTACAGTAGAATCCCTGTAACGACCCATAAAATTTAACTGTTTTAATAACGTAATTAGTCGAAATTTTGTGAAATTTTAAACGATATAATTTTGAAATATAAATTTGATATTTGGAATGCGTCTAGTTAAACATAGCAACTGATAAATTTTCGTCCGAAAATACGAAAGTTTATTTCGCGCGTAAATTTATTTCAATTTAATCAGTTAAAAAGCAATGAAATAAAATGTTTTCGGATCCTAAATATTTTTACATAGAAAAATTCTAAACCATCTTCTGAGCAAACGTCATTTTTCGTATTTCCAAATTCGGACTTTTTTGGCTCCGTCGATCTTATTTTTCTACGTTTTTCTTGCATTTTCCGCTAGTAGAAAATTCAAATTTTTAATAATTCAATCGAATCACTGATATCTTTATACCGTTTTGATCGTCTCGTCATGCTGATCTCTACGGTATATTCGAATGTCAAATTCGGAGGCCGGAGTACGTTGCACTTTGTGAAACGCCTTTCGTATCGGTACACGTTCGTGCCTTCTGAGTTCTTGTGCCTATTCAAATTTTCCTCCATATAATTCCAACGGTCATTTGCATTTACTTCTCTGAATTTATGTGCGAGACTTTCTCCATCCCCAATAACTAATATCTCTTGGTACGTTCATCTTGCTCTGGTTCCAATTACATTTTGGTTCATTCGAAATTCCTTTTCATTTATTTCTCTCTGTTCATTTTCTGTCTGTTCACTGTTTCCTGCTCCACTTCTCTCTTTGTTTCTCTTCTTCCCATTTTATTGTGCAAGATAATTTTGCTTTTAAAAAAACTTTTCCTTTGCAAACTTCTGTCTCCCATCTTTGCCATGAATCCACCCCACTCTTCCCCTCTCCCACTTCGCCAAAACCTGAAGCCGACAGCCACTTTCCCTCCTCCCCTTCTCTACAACTCCGACCACCACCTTCCCCGACTACCAACCTTCACGCAGACCACCCGGCAGGCCACACACCTCCCACGTGATCCACCCTCTACCCACACGAAGCCTGACCACGCCGCAACTAGCTCCCACCAGTGACAGCCTCTTCCAGCTTCGCTCCTTCGTCGCCATGCCTTGGCCGATCATCTCCACCCATTCTCTCGGCCTAACCCTTCCCTTCCTCGATTTAAACTCCGCTCCGCCTAGCAACCTCCGCCCTGTCTACCGGAGCACCCACCGCAGCGCGCTATTCACAACCGCTCCGTTGCCATGCCGAACAACATCCCACCATCAGCCGAGCACTGTTTCCTCACTGCCATAGATATAGTAAGTAATATATCTATATTTGTTTGATATGTAAATTTATATACGTGTTTTGATTTTTTATTTATTTATTTTTAAAGTATGTATAGTTTTATGTGGCACTGATATTTTGTTTTGCATAATCTTCATATATAGTCTGATATATATAAATATATATGCAGTTTAAAGGAAATCTATATGTAATGTTGGTTATTGTGAAAAGTTTTATATGTATATTATATGGTTTACGTATAGATATTGTGTAGTATAAATGTTTTCACTTCGGGTTTTATGACTTCAGATTTATCTATATATTAATATAGAGGTTGCTGCAAATATGTTAGTTGAATGCATATAAAGTGTTTGGCTGTTAGTTGTATTTAGAGTTTCCTGCGTCTCAGGTATATATGTATATACATATTTTGCAAATGAATATAATAATTTATATTTCATTTTACTAGCTATCTATAACACTAGTAGTATTTTACATCCCTTTTTCTAACTTTGCATTTATTATCTATATATATAGTTGGTCAGGTTTGAATACAATTTGTTATTATTTACATAAGTTTATATAAGGGCGACTGATTGATTTAAATTTATTTATATACTATAACAAGTTGAAGTTTATACATTAGTTTGTATATAGGTTATGTAAGTTGATATTTTACTATACTGTTTTATAATATGTTGATACTGCAGTTAAATTTTGTGAGATATAGGGTCTGTATATTCTAGATATATAATGCGTGAGTTATGATATCTTAAGTTATGTATGTATATACTTTATATTTTATTTGTGTTACACATTTTGATGTATGTTGTATAGTTATATTCCTGAGTTTTGGTTATCTGTTGTGAATATTAAGTTTATAAAGTCTATGACTTATTTTCTATATATAGTTTATATAAAATTTTGCTTTATGTGGTATACGTACATGAGATATGTTTATATATATATTATATAAGTCCATGTACCAATTATATTCATCGATCCAGTTCTGATTTGATTTCGTAAATTCCTATTTATCAGCTTGACCGTCGAATTCGTGCCAATCTAGCTTTGCTTTGGAATCCGTGCTTGGATTCGTAACTCATCTCATTATGTTCTCTCTCTAGCCTCGAAAGGTGAGCAATCACTCACGATTAATGTTCTTTTATTTATTAAATTTGATGTCAATTGAAATGACAAATTGAAATATGCTACTGTTAGTTAATCACATTGTTATATATGCTATTGCCTGTATCTGTTCACCCATGACATCTAACACCATTATCTGTTAATTATTTATGCGATGATAATACAGTTTGGCTAGAAATTGATTGATTGTTGATGCTTATATTGGACATTAAAATTGTTAATGTTAAAGTGATAAATAATATGTGGTTGAATTTGATATAGGATAGTTAAATCAATTGACATGTAAAAATATGGAATTACACCTTGAACCATTTAAATTGATGTTGTTAAATTGATGATGTATGAAAGTGTAAATAGTTGACAAGTGAAGAACCGTGATGTGATAATATTTAATCTACATGAAATGATAGTGTAGATTCTAGAAATAATTATATTAATTTACACAAACAACAATGTGAATTAATACGATTATTTCGGGATTATTTGAATTGATTATTGGATTGATATTGATTGTTGTTATGGCTTGTTTATTTACTTTGACACAATCCCAGTTATGACACTGCAAGTTCCTTTTGCTATGCTTTGATTTTTGAATTGAATTGGAATCGGGTTGAAATGATAAATACCCAAATTGAACTTTGACCTAGGATAGAGAATTAAATAAAACCCAATTGGTCAATGTTTTGATTTAAAAATAAAATGAAGATTTTATTTGAATAAATAATATGGTTTTGAAATGAAGTTGAAATTTGAATTTTTAATGAAAGGAAAATGTTAATATTTAATAATCTAAAACAAAATATTAACAATGTAATTGATGAAAGAATGTTGTTTAATTTGAGAAATGATCGAATTAAGTTTGAAATGATTTAATAATTAAGTTTGAAATTATAATTAAGTTTGAAATTATAATTAAGTTTGAAATTATTAAACTTTGAAATTATTTAATAATTAGGTTTTGAATTATTTAATAATTAAATAAGGTTGAATTATTTAATGATTAAATTGAATTGAATTCTTTAATAAGTGAAATTGAACTTTTAATAAGTGAATTTTTACTTTGTAAATAATTGAAATTGAGTTACTTTATTTATTAAGTTTTGGAAATTTATTTAAGTAAGTAAATAAGTGAAATTGAATTTCTTTAACAAGAAATAAAATGTGATTTATTGAAATAAATGTAAGACTTGAAAGTTGAAGAATTTGATTTGATGAATTTAATTTAATTCAATTTGAAGTTTGATATAATGAAGTTGAACTTACGTAATTGATTTAATGAATTGGAAATTTAATAGAAATTGTTTTGAATGACAAATTAACTCAACGAATATTGAATGAAATCGATAAATGAAGTTAAATTGATTTGAATGTTAAATTAAATTAATTTAAATGATTTTGGAATGAAACTTATATTCGAACTTGAATCAATATTTGAATTGTTTAAAATAAAAATTGAAATTGTATTATAAGATTTTGAAATGGTAATTTGGAAGTTTTGAAACATAAATTATGGAAATTGATTTAGAAAGAGAAATGAAATGTTGGTTTACAAATTCTATTTGAAATTGAATTTGATTTGGTTTTGAAATAAATAAATGGCCAATTGGTGTAATAATCACGAAAGTTATTAAAGAGACTGGAATCGGTTATGGACATACTCTCTGTCTAAACCGAAAACCACTTTAATAACTACACGCGGAGTGTGATCCAGAATGAAGTGGTTGGAATGATGTATGTGATGACTGAAGAAAGAGAACGATAATGGATAGCCTTGACACTTGTGTCAAATTGGAAATGACTAAAACAGGAGCCGTGCCGGGCCAAATGGGGGCTAGCTACCTCGAGCGAACACACTTCTTCGAAAACTACTCATTATTTGTTGTCGATTGGTGCACCCTTGATTTTGGGAGTGTTGTTTCACGGTGTGGCGGTCGCTGCGGCGATGTGTTCTCACTAGTCCGGATCAGGCAAACGGTAGTTTCACTACCTTGGGTATTGCCTCATGTGTCTTGTCATACTTGTATTCCCATATACGCGACCACTACGATTTGTTTTGTGTTATACCTATGGAGTACTTCCTGATAGCCCACTAGTTTACGGTGGAGTTTACAGTGCTGTATAGACTATAACGCTTATATAAAATGTGTTAAGGGGGATAATGGTAACGCCTTAACACTATTTTGATATCTTATATTACTGATAGGCATTATCTACTTATCGTACACTACTACATAGTAGATAGTTTAACGGATCCTTAAAGGATGGCTATTCCAAACATCCTTTGAGTTACTTGTATTTCAATTGCTATTTCACTTGAGTTGGATTTAATGATATAAGAATGTTTATCCTGACTCGAGTGTTTTGTGTTTTGCTTTACGCTCGGGTCAGACTGAGTGTACCAGTATTCGAGACTCACCTTTGAAGTTGGAGCTTTGCTTGAAGATCCAGCCATCTATTCTGCTTTCAGTATTCGATGATTCCAGTGATATATTCTGATTTGTATCTGATGTATCGTGTTACTCTTCCGTTGTATCTGTTCTAACTCTGATGTAACTTATACATATATATAGTAGCTTCATGAACTACTATCTCTTTATTTCCGCTGCATTTATTACTCTGTGTTTGTGATATGTGATTATTTATTTATTGTATATGTTCAGTTTTGCCAAATTTAAATTAACAACGCGGTATTTTGAATTATTCAAGTCCGACATGTGCGGATGCGAATGGTCCAAAATATCGGGTCGTTACAGGTGGCATCAGAGCTTTGGTAGCTCTAGGCAAAACTCAGCATATAGGGTAAATGTATTTACAGAATCACTCTCATTCGAGTTTCAATCTCTTCCTTTTGACTCGATTCCTTTGAATTTTGGAGCGTTCCTTCGGTTCCGAAATTCATTCGTGTCCCTCACTATTCGTCTTCTTTCAATTCTGGAGCATCCCATAACTCCACTTTGAATGATCTTTATAATGGATCGGCGGTCTCTCCAATCTTCGAAATTTTGTAAAGGGGTGAAACTCCTTTACAATAGGCATTGATTTACCGGAGATTTCTGTATCCTCGGTTTACGATGCTATCTATCTTCTGCTACACCTGAATTCTATTTCTTGAGATCGAATGTCGATTTGCCTCGAAATTCTGCATCGATCTTATTCTTGAAGTCACGGTCGACCCGGTTAAGGTTGCCCGTGAATTAAATAAGCTTATCCATCTCCTGATTCTGTTAATTGAATTATCTTATCTCATGTTCCGAACTTATCTTCGAATCAAATTTCTCTTTGATATGAGTCCATCAAATTTGAAACCCTATCCTTATTTTGAAAATTCATTCTTCTATCGTCGAGCGAGGAAGTGTATTTGTAAATAAATATTAAAAATGTTTTATACATTGTGTTGTTTGAATTGTTGATGTTGATTTGGGTTTTCGATCGATTCGTCTGATCAACGCTATCGATAGAATTTCCAAAACACTTGAGCAGAGCAAACTGACACAATATTGTTTTCAAATTTGATAAATAAGATAATTTTGGTTGATTATATTATATAAGTATAAAAATTTTCTAAAATTTAATTTGTTAACTGAATTGGTTGTCATAAAGGTAATATTTGATTTTCACTATTTGTTTTGTAAATCATTGATTATTCCAACATAAAAATGAATGGAATTATAAAGGTTGGTTTATAGATTTATTTAGAAATTTAAATGAAATTAAAGTAAGAATTTGAGAATTTATTTTCCTAAAATTTCAAGCTTTGGTTTTTAAATTTTTAAAATGTGTATTATTGAACGTATTTTCAAATAGAAACCATTTCAAAGAATTTTAAAATGTTAAAATCAGTGCTCTTCTCTTTGTCGCTGGAAAATAATTTCGGTGATGGCGGCCGCATCATCGACATTCATTTTCAAGTTTCGAAGTGGAGAAACCATTCCGTAGCTTTGCTACGGTTTTGTTTTGAGAAAAAAAAAATAATATTTTGATTTGAATTTCGTCAGTATATTTTGATTCACATATATATAGGTATCATATTTTAAAATTTAATTTGATTTGATATAAATATATTATATATATCTCTAAATTGTTTAAAGTTAATCGGAAATCTAATTCTTAAATTCTATTAAAGGATGATTTTAATTATAAATAAAACCAAAATTTGGAATAAATATTTAAACTTGAATAATTGAATTGGGAAATTTTTATTTGTATATTGTTCAACTGCATTCTAATACAACTTACCTAAATCATTCAGAAGTTGAATATGTAATTGGATAATATATAAGATAAATTGAATTTATAAATAAAATTTGAGTGTTTATAATAAATGTTTTACACTTAGATTAAAAAATAAAATAAAAATGCTAATAAGTTGATAGAATAATAAGTTAATTGAATGAGATGAATATGATAAATTTTGTTCTGAAAGAATTAACAAATTGAAATTTGGTCAACTTATGAAAATACCTTGAATTTAAAAGCAATTAGTAAATATAAATTAATTTAAATCGGAACTTTTATGGTTTAAATTAATATGGGTTAAATATATGTGATAAGATATATTAAGTAGAATAAATTTAACAATAATTTGGAATAAAGAAGAATTTACATTGTTGGAAAAAAATATGATTATAATAAAAGGCTAATCAAATTTATGGTTTTAGAAATTGTAAATTTGAGATAATTGGATAATAAGATAATGAATTTAGAAATAGTTGAGATTGATGTTAGTGAAATCAAATGGATTAAATCAATTATTGAATATAAATTTATTAAAATTTGAATTTATATGGTTTAAATTAATTGTTATTTTATATTTCAAATCTGTTTTCTTTTTGGTTGTTTCTATTCTCCTACCTCATTCCTTTTCGAGGACGAAAAGTTTTGAGTGGGGGAGAGTGTAACGACCTATAAAATTTAACTGTTTTAATAACGTAAATAGTCGAAATTTTGTGAAATTTTAAACGATATAATTTTGAAATATAAATTTGATATTTGGAATGCGTCTAGTTAAACATAGCAACTGATAAATTTTCGTCCGAAAATACGAAAGTTTATTTCGCGCGTAAATTTATTTCAATTTAATCAGTTAAAAAGCAATGAAATAAAATGTTTTCGGATCCTAAATATTTTTACATAGAAAAATTCTAAATCATCTTCTGAGCAAACGTCATTTTTTGTTTTTCCAAATTCGGACTTCTTTGGCTCCGTCGATCTTATTTTTCTACGTTTTTCTTGCATTTTCCGCCAGTAGAAAATTCGAATTTTTAATAATTCAATCGAATCACTGATATCTTTATACCATTTTGATCGTCTCGTCATGCTGATCTCTACGGTATATTCGAATGTCAAATTCGGAGGCCGGAGTACGTTGCACTTTGTGAAACGCCTTTCGTATCGGTACACGTTCGTGCCTTCTGAGTTCTTATGCCTATTCAAATTTTCCTCCATATAATTCCAACGGTCATTTGCATTTACTTCTCTGAATTTATGTGCGAGACTTTTTCCATCCCCAATTACTAATATCTCTTCGTACGTTCATCTTGCTCTGGTTCCAATTACATTTTGGTTCATTCGAAATTCCTTTTCATTTATTTCTCTCTGTTCATTTTCTGTCTGTTCACTGTTTCCTGCTCCACTTCTCTCTCTGTTTCTCTTCTTCTCATTTTACTTTGCAAGATAATTTTGCTTTTATAAAAACTTTTCCTTTGCAAACTTCTGTCTCCCATCTTTGCCATGAATCCACCCCACTCTTCCCCTCTCCCACTTCACCAAAACCTGAAGCCGACAGCCACTTTCCCTCCTCCCATTCTCTACAGCTCCGACCACCACCTTCCCTGACTACCAACCTTCACGCAGACCACCCGGCAGGCCACACACCTCCCACGTGATCCACCCTCTACCCACACAAAGCCTGACCACGCCGCAACTAGCTCCCGCCAGTGATAGCCTCTTCCAGCTTCGCTCCTTCGTCGCCACGCCTTGGTCGATCATCTCCACCCATTCTCTCGGCCTGACCCTTCCCTTCCTCGATTTAGACTCCCCTCCGCCTAGCAACCTCCGCCCTGTCTACCGAAGCACCCACCGCCGCGCGCTATTCACAGCCGCTCCGTTGCCATGCCGAACAACATCCCACCATCAGCCGAGCACTGTTTCCTCACTGCCATAGATATAGTAAGTAATATATCTATATTTATTTGATATGTAAAGTTATATATGTGTTTTGATTTTTTATTTATTTATTTTTAAAGTATGTATAGTTTTACGTGGCACTGATATTTTGTTTTGCATAATCTTCATATATAGTCTGATATATAAATATATATGCAGTTTAAAGGAAATCTATATGTAATGTTGGTTATTGTGAAAAGTTTTATATGTATATTATATGGTTTACGTATAGATATTGTGTAGTATAAATGTTTTCACTTCGGGTTTTATGACTTCAGATTTATCTATATATTAATATAGAGGTTGCTGCAAATATGTTAGTTGAATGCATATAAAGTGTTTTGCTGTTAGTTGTATTTAGAGTTTCATGCGTCTCAGGTATATATGTATATACATATTTTGCAAATGAATATAATAATTTATATTTCATTTTACTAGCTATCTATAACACTATTAGTATTTTACATCCCTTTTTCTAACTTTGCATTTATTATCTATATATATAGTTGGTTAGGTTTGAATACAATTTGTTATTATTTACATAAGTTTATATAAGGGCGACTGATTGATTTAAATTTATTTATATACTATAACAAGTTGAAGTTTATACATTAGTTTGTATATAGGTTATGTAAGTTGATATTTTACTATACTGTTTTATAATATGTTGATACTGCAGTTAAATTTTGTGAGATATAGGGTCTATATATTCTAGATATATAATGCGTGAGTTATGATATCTTAAGTTATGTATGTATATACTTTATATTTTATTTGTGTTACACATTTTGATGTATGTTGTATAGTTATATTCCTGAGTTTTGGTTATCTGTTGTGAATATTAAGTTTATAAAGTCTATGACTTATTTTCTATATATAGTTTATATAAAATTTTGCTTTATGTGGTATACGTACATGAGATATGTTTATATATATATATTATATAAGTCCATGTACCAATTATATTCATCGATCCAGTTCTGATTTGATTTCGTAAATTCCTATTTATCAGCTTGACCATCGAATTCGTGCCAATCTAGCTTTGCTTTGGAATCCGTGCTTGGATTCGTAACTCATCTCATTATGTTCTCTCTCTAGCCTCGAAAGGTGAGCAATCACTCACGATTAATGTTCTTTTATTTATTAAATTTGATGTCAATTGAAATGACAAATTAAAATATGCTACTGTTAGTTAATCACATTGTTATATATGCTATTGCCTGTATCTGTTCACCCATGACATCTAACACCATTATCTGTTAATTATTTATGCGATGATAATACAGTTTGGCTAGAAATTGATTGATTGTTGATGCTTATATTGGACATTAAAATTGTTAATGTTAAAGTGATAAATAATATGTGGTTGAATTTGATATAGGATAGTTAAATCAATTGACATGTAGAAATATGGAATTACACCTTGAACCATTTAAATTGATGTTGTTAAATTGATGATGTATGAAAGTGTAAATAGTTGACAAGTGAAGAACCGTGATGTGATAATCTTTAATCGACATGAAATGATAGTGTAGATTCTAGAAATAATTATATTAATTTACACAAACAACAATGTGAATTAATACGATTATTTCGGGATTATTTGAATTGATTATTGGATTGATATTGATTATTGTTATTGCTTATTTATTTACTTTGACACCATCCCAGTTATCACACTGCAAGTTCCCTTTGCTATGCTTTGATTTTTGAATTGAATTGGAATCGGGTTGAAATGATAAATACCCAAATTGAACTTTGACCTAGGATAGAGAATTAAATAAAACCCGATTGGTCAATGTTTTGATTTAAAAATAAAATGAAGATTTTATTTGAATAAATAATATTTTGAAATGAAGTTGAAATTTGAATTTTTAATGAAAGGAAAATGTTAATATTTAATAATCTGAAACAAAATATTAACAATGTAATTGATGAAAGAATGTTGTTTAATTTGAGAAATGATCGAATTAAGTTTGAAATGATTTAATAATTAAGTTTGAAATTATCATTAAGTTTGAAATTATTAAACTTTGAAATTATTCAATAATTAAGTTTTGAATTATTTAATAATTAAATAAGGTTGAATTATTTAATGATTAAATTGAATTGAATTCTTTAATAAGTGAAATTGAACTTTTAATAAGTGAATTTTTACTTTGTAAATAATTGAAATTGAGTTACTTTATTTATTAAGTTTTGGAAATTTATTTAAGTAAGTAAATAAGTGAAATTGAATTTCTTTAACAAGAAATAAAATGTGATTTATTGAAATAAATGTAAGACTTGAAAGTTGAAGAATTTGATTTGATGAATTTAATTTAATTCAATTTGAAGTTTGATATAATGAAGTTGAACTTACGTAATTGATTTAATGAATTGGAAATTTAATAGAAATTGTTTTGAATGACAAATTAACTCAACGAATATTGAATGAAATCGATAAATGAAGTTAAATTGATTTGAATGTTAAATTAAATTAATTTAAATGATTTCGGAATGAAACTTATATTCAAACTTGAATCAATATTTGAATTGTTTAAAATAAAAATTGAAATTGTATTATAAGATTTTGAAATGGTAATTTGGAAGTTTTGAAACGTAAATTATGGAAATTGATTTAGAAAGAGAAATGAAATGTTGGTTTACAAATTCTATTTGAAATTGAATTTGATTTGGTTTTGAAATAAATAAATGACCAATCGGTGTAATAATCACGAAGTTATTAAAGAGACCGGAATCGGTTATGGACATACTCTCTGTCTAAACCGAAAACCACTTTAATAACTACACGCGGAGTGTGATCCAGAATGAAGTGGTTGGAATGATGTACGTGATGACTGAAGAAAGAGAACGATAATGGATAGCCTTGACACTTGTGTCAAATTGGAAATGACTAAAACAGGAGCCGTGCCGGGCCAAATGAGGGCTAGCTACCTCGAGCGAACACACTTCTTCGAAAACTACTCATTATTTGTTGTCGATTGGTGCACCCTTGATTTTGGGAGTGTTGTTTCGCGGTGTTGCGGTCGCTGCGGCGATGCGTTCTCACCAGTCCGGATCAGGCAAACGGTAGTTTCACTACCTTGGGTATTGCCTCATGTGCCTTGTCATACTTGTATTCCCATATACGCGACCACTACGATTTGTTTTGTGTTATACCTATGGAGTACTCCCTGATATCCCACTAGTTTACGGTGGAGTTTACAGTGCTGTATAGACTATAACGCTTATATAAAATGTGTTAAGGGGGATAATGGTAACGCCTTAACACTATTTTGATATCTTTATATTACTGATAGACATTATCTACTTATTGTACACTACTACCTAGTAGATAGTTTAACGGATCCTTAAAGGATGGTTATTCCAAACATCCTTTGAGTTACTTGTATTTCAATTGCTATTTCACTTGAGTTGGATTTATTGATATAAGAATGTTAATCCTGACTCGAGTGTTTTGTGTTTTGCTTTACGCTCGGGTCAGACTGAGTGTACCAGTATTCGAGACTCACCTTTGAAGTTGGAGCTTTGCTTGAAGATCCAGCCATCTATTCTGCTTTCAGTATTCGATGATTCCAGTGATGTATTCTGATTTGTATCTGATGTATCGTATTACTCTTCCGTTGTATCTGTTCTAACTCTGATGTAACTTATACATATATATAGTAGCTTCATGAACTACTATCTCTTTATTTCCGCTGCATTTATTACTTTGTGTCTGTGATATGTGATTATTTATTTACTGTATATGTTCAGTTTTGCCAAATTTAAATTAACAACGCGGTATTTTGAATTATTCAAGTCCGACATGTGCGGATGCGAATGGTCCAAAATATCGGGTCGTTACAATCCCTTTGCCTCAATGGTCCTTAACTTTTATTGGATTGGTAATCGATTAGCAGTAGTAGTTAAGGACTTGTTTCCTTGGATATTAAATTGATTTATGGATAGTCCTTGAATCCATAATGGATCCATTGGTGTTTCTTGATCGTTGTATTGACTTATCAGTCATAAAATTGGATTTTAAAATTATGATAAGAATTTGACCCTATGATTATTAAGGTGCCTTTACTTGTTTATCAGGGATAATTAAGTTTTCTTGGTTTTATTCTTCGTTATAAAGTTTGTGTTCTGATTTTGTATTTGTTTGATTTGGACTCAATTGTTAGTTCACTTTATCTTCTTAGACCAAGATGAGATCCCCCGGTAGATTCATAAGAGGATCTCAATAACATTCTTCATGAATTCAACATATCATATGTGGAGGCAATTTCTCCAGACCCCAACGATGTTTGGAATCCCCCCTAGAGGGATGTTTTCAATTGGTTGTGGAGTATTAATCGATTACGATATCTCTCCACCTTGATCCTTTCTTTGTTGATTTACTAGAGTTTTTCAACCATAATCCATTTCAGCTTCCCTCTATATCATACAATACTCTTTTGGCCTCAAGAGTAATTTATTTTCGAAGGGGTTATTACAATATCACTGATTAAGAACCACAGGATTGTAACGGCCTTTTCGAAGTCTAGTAAGTTTATTTTATTTGAATAGTTATATTTGCTAATCAATACTTTAATCGTAATTTTGGTATTTATTTGTTATCAAGAAGGCCCGAGGGACTGGTAGACATCGAGCATTACGTGGCTTTATAATAATGGTCTAACCTTCTAGAAGACCAGGGACAATTACACCATGTGTTGATAGAAACTAACCCAAAAGCATGTCTCTTGCTTCTCTCAAACATAGTATTTAAAGAGTACTCTCAACCGAGGATGATGAAGTCTACTGCACAAGTGGAGGTAGTTGAAAGTTCGAGAGAAGGGGATAGTTCTCATACCCTTGATCATGTTATAATTGCTGAAACTAACACCGAAGGTAGACCTCGGGCTTAACCCTTTACCTTTAGAGTTTTATATATCTATGGATATTTTTCTTTCATATTCTTCTGCAGGCTTAAGGTTTGTTGCTTTTATGTATCTTTTTATGTAATATTATAGATATGGATACTTCATCTAAGGCAAAGTTAGGTTCCTTCTTGTTCAATAATAAACTCGGGACTGAGAAGTCTTCTGACTTGAAGATAACTTCTAAGGGTGCTGGAGGTGTTAGTACGAAGCGACCAAGGAAGGGTACCGACAATGAACCTTTTGAATCTTCCATTGGAGGGGGGTTTGACTCAGTTAAAAGAGCTTGCCCCTCTTACTATAGAACTTCCTCCTACGTTAAAAAGCCATTGAGTTGTCAAATTAACTAAGCTTGATTTCGGTTCTTGTATTAGTGTTGTCACTGCCATAACTATGGAAAAGTTTTTGGAGACTCCGTAAGATTTCGTGAAATACTCAAGTATGGTCTTCAAGAGAATGTTAAGGCATAGGATATTTTATTTTACTTTTTTTGTTCGTTGCATCCATAAATTCACTCATATATTGGTTTTATAGGTTGTATACGAGCTATCTGATCTTAGTCATAAAGTAGTGGAATTTAATAAGACTTTAGACGAGGCTACGAGTGCTAAGGTAGAAGTTGAAATGTTTTGGCGGTAGTATGAAGATTTAAAGGAGAAAGCCGAAAATGCTGATAAAGCAGCAAAGGATGCTGAGGCTAAGAAGACTACTCACGGAAGAAGTGACCTAGCATAGGGCCGATCTGAAATTTCTAAAAGAAGAATTAACCAAGAATAATACCAAGTTGCGGAGCCCGGAAGGGAACCGGAGGTCTTTTGACCTTGGAAATAGCTGAAGAGGTAGGCAGCATCAAAGCTTCGATGTGATGTTTGATGCCTATGTAGATAGCCAGGACAAGGGCTTCTCTTTACGTTTTTCATTCCTCGAGACAATGCTTCAACAATGGAGATGACCTCCGGTCTTCAGTATGAAGAGGCCAGGGCTAACAAGGATGAAGTCATCATGTTGCCATCCCTGCCCTTCCTGAGGTAGAGCAAGATGCTTCTTCTCGTTCCAATGTTACTTCAAATTATAACGATCAATCTTGAATTCTTGGACTGTAATTATTCTTTTATGTACGATGACACTTTATTTTTTGGTTATGTGGATGGTTTGAACACTTTTATGTTTTACTGATAATATTCCATTTTTATTATGCTATTGAAATGCTACATTTTTACTTATATTAGGTCGATAAAGGTGAGTTTGGCTTCTATCTAACGTTACAAAGTTTTATGGAATCGAAGTAAGACCAAGAATTACTGGTTGTTGAAAACCATTAGCACCCTCAGGAATCGTCTTCACGTAAGTAGATTGTAAAATATTAGATTAGCTAATCGCTTTAAAGATGTGAAAAAAACACATGAAAAGTCCTGTGCAAAACTTATTAAGTCCCTTAAGAATAAGGATTTTAGCTTTACTAGTCGCATTATAAATTTAACTGACCGACTTAGGTTTGTCACTCCAGACCAAGATGTAGTTTTTTTAGGAATTCTCAAATTGGCAAAGAAGCAACCAAGGGACAAGATTTGGAAACAAAATAGACCTGAATTTTCCCGTAAATTTTGCGGTCCGAAACTGAATGTAACCCCAAAGGTTATCCTTAGGTTTAAAAGCATGATTCCCTCTACTTTGGCTATCGCCGAAGGAAAATTAACTAAAATTAACTCTATTTTGGAGTATGTCCCCCAACATGTTCTGGGGGTTGCTCATGCTAGAGCTTGGGAGTTCTTTCCCCTTGGAACTTTTTATGTCGAAGGCTAGTTTAGGAAAGAACATTTCTTCTTGCGACATAGCTAGACCTTTAAGACCCTTGCTGAAGCTATGTCTGGAGGTCTTAGGATTATTCTAAGTATGAAAGAGAAGTTTGGTCCCTAGAAAGTAGTAATCTTGTATTTTTCTTTCGATGATTGTCATTTGTAATCTTTTACAACGAAATAGAGCTTAAATTTCTTTACTTCTCATTTTAGATTTATATTTTATTTAGTTATTTCATAAGATGTTACGCCCAAATTGTCAATGCAATAAGAAAACTTGCGAAGTTATTCAAAAAGCTTATGGTAATAAATTCATCGAGGTGCAAGTACTTAATGTGGAACTTACTGCCTTGAAGGCTCACGTGGACTTCTTTCAATCTTAGATGGTTATAGATGATGCCGCTTCAGAGATTGCCAAAGAAAATGAGGCACTTAAGCTAAAGGTTGAAAACTTAGAGATGCTCCTTGAGTCTCCAAAAGCCGTTCCAATTACAGGTCAGGCTTCAGAGAATTTAGTTTGGATTTATTTGATATAGTATCTGATCTTTGGTAATAATTTGATAAAGCCAACAAATAGCTTTCTATGTTTGAGCTCAAGGAAGCGGAAGAGGTCGAGGCAGGGGTTCGTTTAAACCCCCTCGTTCTCATACCACTATGGTTGTTACATAAGGTCGTCGCCCAGTTTAAAAATCAAAGCAATATGAAGGGAGTTCTTCCTTGGCTTTTCTTATGAAACCAAATATAATTATGGTTGAACTGAAGGATGGAAGAGTTCCGCCTTTCAAATATTATAATGCAAAATGGCTTGAAAACGCAATCAATCGCTTAGAAAAACATTATGAATTTTTTGGAATGAGGCCATTGGTCAAGCTGAAAATAAAATGAACAAAATGCTTGATCGTTACCTCAAACTTGAGGGTTATTATGAACATGTGTGTAATGACCCGTATCTTATGCATCGAAGGATCCTAAGATATTTTTATTTTATTCATATGAAATCGTGTGACTCTAAAAATTTAGTAAATGACTCTTAGGTACATTTTACACATCTATGATTTTTTGTGAATTTCTATGTGACTAGTTTGACCCTGAAAATCTTGTTTCGACTATAACTCTTGATAGGAACCTAATTAGTGTATCAAACAACTTCTTTACTTTAGAATGATGGTTTTCCATTCCCTAGAGTGTCATAATAGAAAAACGAATTATTGTTTGAAATTTATAGCTATTTTAAGATTTGGCTACTGCTGGCCATGCTTAGACCCACTAACCAATCTCGAAAATTGTGCAAAGGGAAGGCTGTAGGAACTGATTTAAGTCATTTTCATCTTTCCCAAAATAGCTCTAAAACTCCATTAACCATAATTTCATCAAAAAACCTACGTTTTCCTCTTAGTCTAAATTATAATTAGAGGGGTTAATAGCATCTAGGGATTGGAGATTATCATTTAGGCTAATTTTTATTTATTCCCTTTGCAGTCCACTTCAGATCTAAGGAAAGAAATTGGCATTTTGGATATTTGGTAAGTGGTTGATGTGCACGTAAATGTGCATATTTTTACCACCATATTTAATCTATTTAAATTAAACAAATGATCATATTGGATATTTTAACTTGTTTAAACCAAAATTCAAATTATTTCAAATCCACACATATCCATCTTCATCCAGGGGCAAAATGGTCATTTTTGTGCATATATTAATTTTCTAAAATTTAACTGAAAATTTCTATGTTATTTTGTAGGAATTTAAATTCAAATACAAGTGGCTTCATGAAGATATATGCATGTACAAGAGTGAATACAAAGGAATGGAGATGGAAATAATTCATTTCATGGATCATGGAGGACCCCACCTACCCACATACCTTCATGTACAAATTAGAGGCTAATGCACATTGTAACGATCTGCGAATTTTGCCCTCGAAAATCGACATCCATACTTTACATCGTACTCGAATGCCGTAGATTCGAGCGTTCAAATCCAAGTCGCCGGAGCTTATAACACAGTTAAGTAAATAACACAGCGGAAGAAAAAGAATAATACATTGATATACAATATCTGATACAACAGAGTGATATAATGGATATCAATATACATCAGAGATATGATACAACAAATAGCAGCGGAAAAGAAAACGATAACATCAGCAGCGGATAATCTCCATCTTCAAAGCACCAATCCAGAAATAGCTAGAACTCCCAATAATGATGCACAAAGATAAGCAAGTGCAGTCCATATCCAAAGACTGAACTAGCTCCAGAAAATCTACTAATCTGACTATCTGAAAAACCCAACTCTAGACTGCTCGTGTAGAAAAATTTTGAGCACCCAGAGTTTAGGAAAGAAACAATAAACTCCGGATCAGTCATGGGACTGGTGTGAGCAACAAAAACAGTTTATCCTTAAAACAAATAGCAGAGAATTTAAAGTCAATTCGCAACGCTTTTGGAAAATGAAACTACCATAAGACCTCCCACCACACACACAATGCAATCGCAGACTTGGAGGAGATTGCTTCTTATGATAGTCAAAGATGCTTACTATGCAAAATCAAATCATTTTTGATATTATTATTAGTGCATAGTGTAGAAAACATTTCGAAAGTAGAATATAAATCTTAGCCAGCATAGGTGCCATTATATTATGCCTACTATAGCTACCATATTAAATGGCAGGTTCTACAACTAAAACCGTACAAGGTTCGTATTGTTTCTTTGGATTTCCAACAAATGGTCAGGCCAAGGAACTTCCCATTGCCACATAGAAACGCCTCTGGAAAGACGTCCCGAGAAATAACCTAACATTACGGTTAGATCTCTGCCAACACAAGGCCGGGTTACCCCTAACTGGGTAACTACTGACACGAATATGTCATCCCCCGATCGTAACCGATCTTCCCGAGGATCCTCGATTCCAACAACCACAAAGTAATGAATTTGCAGCAACAACATAGGTTAAGTATCTGGGCTCCATACCATGATACCACCTCTATCCAGAAGGAATGACATACACTAAAGGGGCGCTACCCCCTAATAACCTTGCTGCATCTTTCCTGTTTCGACCATTCCGGGGTGTGAGGTCCGACGAAGTATCGTCCACAAAGCTACGCTTTTCAGAAAGCCATGCTTCGGGTCAAACAAATGATCAAAGTAATGATCACAAAGATAAATGATCAAACAAATGATCATATCACAAATGATCAAACAATGATCATTTCACAGCAACACTCAGCATGTCACATTACCAAATTGGGAGTATATCGCTGATAACCTTCAACTACATAACCTCTGAGCTCGTACGTCTCAGAGAAGGGTGTTAAGCTAAGAGAATAAATTCTCCGCCACCAAACAGAAATGTATTTGAAATAAATCGACTTTACATCTCAAAGTGTAATGTCAGACATGTAACCATACAAGTCTGTTCCGGGTTCGAACAGAACCGAAGGCACTTCTTACGAAACCCTTGCAATTCCGGGTATTCACAATCCCGTCCGGACTTCCCATCACAAAGGGTGATAAAATCTCTATATCGGGGCCAGTCGATGCAGAGACATTCGACGAGTTGTCCTTTCGTTTTCGAAAATATCCAGTCTTCACCACCGGTCTTCAACGCTATCCATATACGACGTATCACTATTCGGAATGGGTTATATGACACAAATGTCTTTTCTCGACTAACCCAAATAGTGAGCGCAATATTTAAAACGAATGGATAATGGGATTTCAATTAAGTCACAATTTATTACCCAAAACTTTCCTTCAAATGGTTTAAACACATTACCATTTTAATCTTTTAAATAAAAGATTTAATTTACAAAGTGCATTCAGTTTTCACAAAGATTCATTCACAGATTTTCCAAAACAATTTCCATTTCAATTTGATTAATCTCGTTAAATCTTTAAAACAAAGATTCAACTTATAGCTTTCAAAACAATTTCATTTCGAATGGGTTAAACAAAATCATCATTTTAAATCTGTTAAAAATAAACATATTCAATTCATAGCTTTCAAAAAGAATTCATTCATAGCCTTTCAAAACATTTCAATTTCATTTTTAAATTTGAAACCATTCAACACAAATTGGAAGTTTACTTCTTATATGAAAGCTGTTATTATTTGAAAACAAATAGTTTTCGTTTCAGAAAAATCCAATTATATTTGCACGAGTTAAAGCCCTTGAATTATATTCACATTCCAAAATCAATACTTTTAAAATAGTTTAACCCTTATATAACGGGTATAACATCTTTAATCCCTAGTTTCAAATCATAGAATTCAATTTCAAATCTTGAATTTAAGTTTAAATCAAATTATTTAAACTTCAAAACTTTATCAAGTTATTCAAAAATACGTCTTATTTTTGAAATTCCATTTCAAATGCTTTTCACATTTAAATCCAAATTTCTAATTTCCAAATCAATTGAAATTAAAATTTCAATTTCAAAAACATCAAATTTAAATTATCTGTGACTTAACTGATTTCCACGTGAAATCCATATTTGTGTATGTAAAAGTGTAGTCCAGGGGTTTTACACACAATAGTGCAACATCAATCATCACAGATATATCGATAAGCGGTATAATCGATAACGCTTATCTTCATTCACAGATTCATAGATAAAATAAATTTATCGGTCACAAAGATTCACTATTACAATTCGATGTGGGTTTCGGATAACCAACTAGAATCCGACTTTCTGTCGCATCGAAATTCAAGTGCCGTTTTATGGGTCAAGGGTTTCATATTCTCATAGTAGTATATCACGTAAATAGAAGTCACAGCTCAGCACAAAGTAATTCATATCACAAAGCATCACAATTCAGAGATGTCAAACAATTCAATTATTCAGTCAAGTCCAAACATTCACAAGTAGGATTAATTAATATCTGATCATAATTAATTTACACTAGATTAATTACTTATGAATAACTACATGTTTGTACCAAAAATGGGCACAACACTCTTCGGAAGTCTTTGAAGAGATAAACGCGAAGAATGAAAGTTAACGTTGTGGATTATCTAACAAAAACTCCAACTAACAGAAAGTAAATTGCAAAGACAAGTGATTTAGAGTGGTTCGGCTTTGTAGCCTACGTCCAATATGAAGTTTGATGATTTTATTGCTCGATACTTGAAGATTACAATTCTTTATACTGTAATACAACTGAATTTACATGCTAAGTCTCAATCTAAAGCAGCGGCGGTGTTCTGGAGTAAATCTGGCAGAATCTGGGCGCTCTTCAGTACTTAGAATTATCCGACACCTTTTCTGAATGACCAGGGGCTCTATTTATAAGCGTAAGAGGCTGATATTTCGCCTAAAATGAGGGGAGACCAGTTCTGGTACGTCAGGGGGCCCACATGGCCGAAACCTGGAGATCTGGGCCCACTTTGGGATCGATTCGACCCTTGGTTCGAATCGATCAAGAAATCATTCAATCGAGCCGAAATTTGGTGTGAACATTCTTCATCATGTGTTTAAGCTTCTGTGAAAATTTCATGGCATTTGGACTTGTAGAACTCGAGATATGATCGATTCAATGTTGCATTTCCGGAGAACATGGATACTTCGAATCGATCTTGGTTCGAATCGATTTGGTCGACTCGATGCTCATAGTGACTTGGCGCGCGCTTCTCGCATCGATCCGTGTTTTGCTCTGGTTTGACTGGGTCGAATCCACGGTTTGGATTCGAGGCAGTGGATTCGAAGGCGCGTTTGTTCGAATCGATCTAGGTATAACACAGTGATCGATTCGAAGCTGACTGCGGAGTGTAGTCTCGAGGTGACTTATGTGATGGAGTCGAAGTGCACTGATTGCACGGAGTCGAAGCAGATGAAAGCCTGAACGGTCTGAAGCGTTGCACTCGAATGTAGCCTGTTTCGATGGATTCGAAGCTGGGGGGATTCGATGGTCTCGAATCGACTGAGAACTCATCGATTCGAAGTAGATCACGCGAGCTCGATGCGTTGGATTCGAACGGGACTTGCTCTGATGGATACGAAGATGATGGAGTCGACCTTGATGGATTCGAATGAATTCTGCTTTGATCGATTCAGCCTTTTCCTCATGGATTCGAGGCAACGCTTATCTGATGGATCCGAACATAGGTATCGCCTATGGATTCGAACTAAGGATGGCCTACTCCCTCTTTTGTCGACGATATCTTGAGCATACGAACTCGGATTGACCTGAAACTTGGATCATTGGTTCCCACGGCTTTGCTTGACGTGCCTTATCAATTGTAGCCCGATCCGGACTTGAACAAATTTCATCGATATCCATAGCGATCCTTGCGTGTAACTGTAATACACCAAAATTTTGTGAAAAATCATTTTTGTAAAATGATTTAATTTTTGAAATATTTAGATTTAAATATGGTGAAATTTCTGGAATAAATAGTGTGCAAGTATATGTGTGCACGTGCACACTTAAATGGCACAAGGAAGAACTCCAGATTTCTTGGATTTAAAACAAGAATTAAAAAGCAATACAAACATGATTTTGCAACATGGATATTTGATTTCTGGAATTATATGGATCATCTTAGAAAATAAGAAAAGAAAATTATACATATGTATATGTTATAAGGATTTGTAAACTTGTATACATATAGGTGCATATGTTTCTGAATTTAAAAGAGGAATTAAAATAAGCCTAGATAAGATATGTATACAAATATACATTTTTAAATACTGAAAAGTACATATATAAGCAAGTGAAACCATAACATTAAAATGACATGAAATGTGATACAAGTCAATATGCTTGTGTAGGCAAAAATAGCAAAGGGGATTTTCAGAAATAATTAAAATATAAAATAGGATAGTCACACTTTTAACATGACTAGGTGAGTGGCCATTTTCTATAAAGTAAAAGAAAGAAAATGCAGCCTTTAAATTGGTTAATATGGCCGGGGTATTATGAATGAAAAATGCATGATGCTAGCCAGGAAAGAAATGGAATTCTGTTTCAACAAAACCCTAGAGGAAAAATGCATATAAATAGGCAGTAGAATTGTCTTTACCCCGGGCTGCACAAAAATAAGAAAAGAAGAAAAAAATATTGGAAGGAAGGAGAAGACACTCAAACAAGAATTTTCTGGATTAATAAGAAGAAACATTTAGGTGAGTAATCTCACTGAGTTCATGGCATTAAGACCTGAGATGAGGCAGCCACTTTTATAGTGCCATTTATGTACTTCTGGTTTTGATGTATGTGATTTCATCAATGCTTTTTGGATGTCTTATTTTAAATCTGATATGATTTGATATGGATGTTTGGGTGATCTCTGCTTTGTTGAGACATTTGTCTTTGAATGTGTATCATTACTGTTTTATTTTTACTCATAAATGTTAAAGTTTAGGATCTTAAAAATTATATAGAGAATACTCTCAACTGTTATAGGTCTATGGCATGGAAACTATACAAAAATATTGAGAGCTGCATTATACTTGGTATAAGTGCTGAGGCTTGAGAAGAAAAATGTTAAGGGTGCAATAGAAATTTTCTAAGTGCTGAGCCCTTAATCAAATCAAAAAAAAAAGAAACTCACAAGCTAAAATTATGATTGAACCAGATCTTGAATCTGAATCAATCATAAAGGCTTGCAGATCAATATAACATGCCATGCCTCTTTTTACAGTTGAAAATGTTCTTATATTTTACTAAGATCAAGACATATTGACCCCATTTAGGAAATAACTGTCTACTTATTTCTGAGGAGAATTATGCTAGGAAAAATTTATGGATGTTTCCATGTTTGCAGTGACATGTTCACTTAGCATATTTGATGATAGGATTTAAGACAATACACTAGTCAATAAACTAGGGAAGGGAAGGCCAAGAAGGCTGCTGGAATGCTTGTCATATTTGAAGTATGCAAGTTGGCACATGGTTTGTTTAAGCCCTGAGATCTTTGTGCAATGATGTGAATTAGTTCATTGCAATGTGTCCCAGTGATTCCTTAATAGCAGATGAGGCAAGGATTTAAATTGAATTATACAACCTGTAAATGAAGAAATAGGAATATGGATATTTCTTAGGTTGAATGGTATGGAACCAAGATGATTCCAGTGAATGCAATTGTTGCAAATAGATAATTATGTTTGCATGATTATGTATGCAAGTGTAAGAATGATAAATGAATATATCATACCTGAATCAACTTAATTATACTATGTTAAAGTAATTGACTGCAGGAATTTGCTTAAATAACTAATTGGTGCTCTTATAATCTCTATTGCTTAATATCATGAATGAATTGATGTTACTCATACCAGATCATAGATCTGACCCTTGTTTGCTCATGGCATATGGGGTGTCTCATTTTAAAATGAGGCAGCCACTTATGCTCTTTCAGGTAACCCAGGCACTAAGTAAAAAATGAAGTTATGGCTATTATGGAGGAGTGAATGAACATGCTAGCTAGTTTCAATAAGAGCTTAAATTGATTATATCTGCATGTATTCAGGAAAAATTTTATGTTTCTAAGATTTCCAATCATGTATTGAATATTTTATGGTTAGTGATCATGTTGCCCTTATGTTCTGTAAAGTGTCAGATTAAATTTGTTGGTCTGTTGAAATTGTTGTGTGTTAAGGTTTGATTTGTTTTGAAGAAGGGTCTGAAACATAAACAAGAGAAATATGCTCAAGTATCAGCTATAAAAATCTGGTAAGAAATATACAACTATGTGAGCTACTGTCTTGCATAATTTATATATATGTATTAGCTAATCTTGAGACATAACAGAGCACTGAGTTTTAGAACAAAATCTGGATTTAGCAAGAAGTAAACTTAAAAGGATTTTATTTTCTTTTTACTGAAATGCTTTGTAAATAAGTTTGAATTCATTTCTGAATTGTATTGAGAAAAGTAAAATGTTTTTAAAGGCTTCAGACAGAATGCACTGAATGGTATCTCCATTGTTTTGAACTAGTGTGTAGCAGATACAGGACTCATGGGTTAACCAGCTTCAAATAAATGAAGTATTGGTTGATCATGATAGATTGTATCTTGAAATTAAAGATGCATTTCAAAAGCTTAGTACATTTAGCAATTGTTTCACTCAGTTTTCTGGAAACTGAGCAAAGATATTGGCATGTACATGTATACCTGTGTACATGTTGATAATTGGGCAAAAATATAAATATAAATTCTTAAAATAGTTGTAGGAATGGGTTTTAAAAATAATAAAGCAAGAAACTTTGTTTTGTATGTTAGATTATAGGATGAAATTAGATATATATGTGCAGATATAGGTAGATACCAGATTTCAAACCATACAGGAGAAAAAAAAAGAAGAAAAACAAAAATTGTGTTTGAACCGACCAGCATAGCACTCGAACTCGTGACCTCTCATGTATAAGTTAGGCGCGTTTCCATTACGCCTAGATGTTGCTTGTGTTCACTTAGGATCCACTTTCTTTTATACTGAATTTGATGCTATCCAGACTTTAACACAATCATCTATATTAAAAACTTGTTTACTACTGATTATTACTTGATCATTTCTTAATTCTAATGACAGACTAAGGTACATGTTTCCAGTGGATTTTATGGCCAAAAATCAGGATACAATAATTAATCTGAAATGCTAAAAATCTAAATTAAACAGAATGTTCTTGTACAAAAAAATATATATAAAGTATATACTCTGAATTTAAACAAGAGGAACACATACATCTTCATATGTATGTGTATGTTATTAGATATACACTGATATATTTATATTGGTAAGTTATTTTGATCCTGGATATATTTCGTTTATTGGAAAAAAGAAAATGACCTTGGAAAACATATTTGTAATGAATGATATATCTATATATCATCTCTTAGCAAAAAAAAAAAATCCTTATGAAATTGTGGTGGAAATAGTAGGGTCATTTCAAATAGTAGGGTCATTTCAGTTGGTATCAGAGCACTTGGTTGCATTGATTGTTAAGTATTATAGAAATGTATTATGTCTGTTTGTTTTGGATGAAATAATTTAGATAAGAAAAAAATAGAAATTATAGAAGTACTCATAATATACTAATACCATTTGCCTAGAATTTAGTTAGCAGACCATGGTAGGAAGAGGATCTCATCACAATGCAGGACCCAGTGCACCTCAAATGCTTGATATGCAAGAATTTGTGAGGGTTTTAAGAGATGGAATTGGGCATAGTCCTGAGAACCCACATGAAGAGCTTTCAAAACTACTGAAGACTTATTCCAATTTGGGAGGCAAGAGTTTTGAAGGAACTGAGAGTGTGATGGAAATTCAAGCATGGTTGAGAACACTTGATAGGATTTTCAATGACATGCAGTTGGATGACCAAAGGAAGAGGCAAGTAGCTTCTAGACAACTGAAAGGGGTAGCTTTAAGCTGGTGGGAGGTGATCATAGCTGGAAGAAATGAAAATGAAATCACTTGGAATCAGTTCAAGGAGATGTTGGAGGCAAGATTTGTACCAGCATCAGCCAAGACCATTTTGCTTGAAGAATTTATCAAACTTAGGCAGGGAACTTTGAATGTCACTGAATACACTCAAAAGTTTGAGGGGCTATCCAATTATGGAGCAATGCTAGTGGCAGATGAAGCATCCAAAAATGATAGGTATATAAAAGGACTGAACCCAGGACTTAGCAGAGCTATGCTACCATATGCAGATAGAACATTTGATCAAGTAATTGATCTGGCTTTGAAACTAGAACAACATGACAAAGAAAGAGAGAAATATAGGAATTTTAAGAGCAACAACAAGAAGGATAAGGGAAGATATCACCCTTATGATAAAAAGAAGGAGGAGGCAGACAACAGGAAGAGTAAAGACACAAAAGCCAATGATACTAAGAAGAAATTGGTTTGCCATCATTGTGGAAAAAAAGGACACATCAAACCAAGGTGCCCAGAGTTAAAAGGAGGAGCCTTCAAATGCTACCTATGTGGGAAAGAGGGGCATATGAAGAGGAACTGTCCTGAGAATAAACAGCAAGGGAAATTGGCAACTTTGGAAGGTAAAGGCAAATCTGCAGTGAAAATTGATGCTGAAAATCATGGCCAAGTGGAAGGTACATTACTCATTTGTGCCATACCCATACCAGTAGTATATGATACTGGAGCAACACACTCTTTGATTTCCTATGAATTAGTTAAAGTGTTAAAATTAAACTGCATATTGGTTGAAACCCCATTGCTTGTACAAAGTCCCCTAGGGAGTTCTAGTGTTTTGAACATGAATTATGTGGATGTGGAGTTAAACATATGAGGAAATATTTTTATTTCCAATTTATATGTTTTAAATTACCCAAATATAGGAGTTATATTGGGGGTAGATTGGTTAAGGCAATTTAAAGCCATAATTAATTTAGACTCATCCACCATATCATTGCAAAATTCTAGAGGCCAGAGAATCACAGTTCTATGTGAAATAGCTAAGGAAGGGAAATTGTATCATTTAGTTGACTTAGAAAAAGATATGAGTGAACTAACCATTGAAGAAATTCCCATAGTTAATGAATACTTGGATGTGTTTGGGGAAGTTAAGGGTGTTCCACACCACAGACCAGTTGAGTTCCAAATTAATCTCATTCCAGGAGCAAGTCCAATAATCAAGAAACCTTATAGAATGGGGCAAAGTGAACTGAAAGAATTGAAAAATCAATTGGAAGAATTAGAAGGCAAGGGATTTATAAGGCCAAGCAATTCCTGCTGGGGTTCTCCAGTAGTGTTTGTAAGAAAACATGATGGTACCTTGAGAATGTGCATAGATTACAGGGAACTAAATAAAGTAACCATCAAGAATAAATACCCATTGCCTAGAATAGATGATCTCTTTGACCAACTCAGTGAAGCTAAAATATTTTCTAGGCTAGACTTAGCATCAGGATTCCATCAAATGAAGGTTGAAGACTCAAGTGTTAAGTATACTGCATTTAACACAAGATATGGCTTATATGAATTTTTGGTTATGCCATTTGGTTTGACAAATGCTCCTTCATATTTTGTTGATTTAATGAATAGAATATTTAGAGATTATTTAGACAAGTTTGTACTGATTTTTATTGATGACATTTTGATTTATTCCAAGACAGTGGAAGAGCATAAAAATCATTTGCATTTAGTTTTGTCAAGGCTAAGGGAAAATGATTTAAAGGCAAAATTTTCAAAATGTGCATTTTGGAAAGAAGAAGTGCATTTTCTTGGGCATGTTATTTCTGCCAAAGGAATATCAGTAAACCCTAATAAAGTAGTGGCAATCCAAGCATGGAAAAGGCCTAGCACCATCAGTGAGATTAGATCATTTATGGGGATGGCAGGATATTATAGGAGATTTATAAAAGATTTCTCAAAAATATCATCACCACTTACCAATTTAACTAGAAAGAACCAAGCCTTTGTATGGACAGAAAAATGTGAGCAAGCTTTTATCAAAATAAAGGAAGCTCTGATTAATGCACCAGTATTGAGAGTGCCAGAAGGAAATGAAAATTTGGTTGTGTACACTGATGCAAGTGGCTCTGGGTTAGGGGCTGTGTTGATGCAGCAAGACCAGGTGGTAGCCTATGCATCTAGGCAATTAAAGCCACATGAAACCAGATATGCAACCCATGATCTTGAACTAGCAGCAGTTGTGTATGCTTTGAAACTTTGGAGACATTATTTGTTAGGTGCCAAATTCATTTTGTACACTGATCATAAGGCACTGAAATATTTATTCTCACAAAAAGATTTGAACATGAGGCAACATAGATGGGTAGAGTTCCTAGCTGCCTATGATCTAGATATACTGTATACACCAGGCAAGGCAAATAAAGTTGCAGATGCCTTGAGTAGACAACATGCCAAGGTAGCCATGTTGATGATGGAAGAGTTTAGGGATTTGTCTATACTTACTGATTTGGAAATTGAGGAAAACAGTGAGGAACAAATGATGCCCATTGAAGAAGGTGAAGGTAAAGGAAAATTAAGTATGATATCTCTGCAATCAGATTTACTTCTTAAGATTGGGAAAATGCAGGAACAAGACCTAAACATGGTGGAAAAGAAAATGCTCATATCAAAAGGGGAGGAAGTAATAAATTATCAAGTTGATAAAAATGGTTATTTGAGGAATAAAAATAGGATATGTGTTCCAGAAAATATAGAATTGAAAGAAGAAATATTAAATGAGTACCATAGGAGTAAGTACTCCATACACCCAGGTAGCACCAAGATGTATCAAAATTTGAAAAGAAATCTTTGGTGGAAGGGGATGAAGTCAGATGTGGCCAGATATGTTGCAAGGTGCATGACTTGCCAACAAGTCAAGGCAGAGACACAAAGGCCATCAGGACTATTGCAACCCCTTAGTATACCACAGTGGAAGTGGGAGGACATATCTATGGATTTCATAGATGGTCTGCCTAGATCTAAGAAGGGAAACACAAGTATATGGGTAATAGTGGATAGGCTAACTAAGGTAGCACATTTTATCCCAGTTAAAACAGAAAGAAATGCTCCAAAATTGGCTCAAATATTCATGAAAGAGGTAGTAAGGTTGCATGGCATACCCAAAACCATTGTGAGTGATAGGGATACCATCTTCACCTCAAGGTTTTGGAAAAGTTTTCAAGAGGCTATGGGGAGTGAATTGTGCTTAAGCACTGCCTACCATCCACAATCAGATGGTCAAACTGAGGTGGTGAACAAAGTCTTAGAGGATTTGTTGAGAGCATGTACACTGGACTTTGGAGGCAACTGGGAAGACCACCTCCATCTAGCTGAATTCACATACAATAACAGTTACCAAAGCACCATAGGGATGGCACCATTTGAAGCCTTATATGGCAAGCCATGTTTATCACCTATATGCTGGGTAGAGACTGGAGAAAGGGCTGTTCTTGGACCTGAATATGTTAAAGAAACTACAGAGAAAATTGGGATAATAAGAAAAAGAATAGCAGCAGCTCAAGATAGGCAAAAGAAATTTGCAGATAGGAAGAGAAAGCAGGTGGAATATGAAGTGGGAGACTTTGTTTTCATCAAGATTTCACCTATGAAGAAAGTCATGAGATTTGGCAAGCAAGGTAAGCTTACACCAAGGTATGTTGGACCCTATAAAATTCTGGAAAGAATTGGTTCATTGGCTTACAAATTAGAACTACCAGAGGAAATGAAAGCAATGCATAATGTTTTTCATGTGTCCCAACTTAGAAGATGGGTACATGATAAAGAAGACATTTTGGAAGAGCCTACCAAAATTCAAATAAATCCTGACTTGGTTTATGAAAAAGAACCAGTGGGGATTGTAGCCAAGGAAGAAAAGAAATTAAGGAGCAAAACTTTGAAACTAGTTAAGATCCAGTGGAGTAGTGATCCTAATGACTGCACATGGGAGTTAGAGGATAAGATTAAAATGGATTATCCTAAGCTTTTTGCAAATTAAAAGGTAATTTTTTTTTTCTGGAAAAATTTGTTATGCATGGTTGATATGGTTGAATTTGTTTGCTTATGCATATGTTTGATAAGTTTTCAGAAAATGATGCTTGATATAAATGTTAGAAAAATTGTGAGGACACAATTCCTAAAAGGAGGGGTGAATGTAATACCCCAAAATTTTGTGAAAAATCATTTTTGTAAAATGATTTAATTTTTGAAATATTTAGATTTAAATATGGTGAAATTTCTGGAATAAATAGTGTGCAAGTATATGTGTGCACGTGCACACTGAAATGGCACAAGGAAGAACTCCAGATTTCTTGGATTTAAAACAAGAATTAAAAAGCAATACAAACATGATTTTGCAACATGGATATTTGATTTCTGGAATTATATGGATCATCTTAGAAAATAAGAAAAGAAAATTATACATATGTATATGTTATAAGGATTTGTAAACTTGTATACATATAGGTGCATATGTTTCTGAATTTAAAAGAGGAATTAAAATAAGCCTAGATAAGATATGTATACAAATATACATTTTTAAATACTGAAAAGTACTTATATAAGCAAGTGAAACCATAACATTAAAATGACATGAAATGTGATACAAGTCAATATGCTTGTGTAGGCAAAAATAGCAAAGGGGATTTTCAGAAATAATTAAAATATAAAATAGGATAGTCACACTTTTAACATGACTAGGTGAGTGGCCATTTTCTGTAAAGTAAAAGAAAGAAAATGCAGCCTTTAAATTGGTTAATATGGCCGGGGTATAATGAATGAAAAATGCATGATGCTAGCCAGGACAGAAATGGAATTCTGTTTCAACAAAACCCTAGAGGAAAAATGCATATAAATAGGCAGTAGAATTGTCTTTACCCCGGGCTGCACAAAAATAAGAAAAGAAGAAAAAAATATTGGAAGGAAGGAAAAGACACTCAAACAAGAATTTTCTGGATTAATAAGAAGAAACATTTAGGTGAGTAATCTCACTGAGTTCATGGCATTAAGACCTGAGATGAGGCAGCCACTTTTATAGTGCCATTTATGTACTTCTGGTTTTGATGTATGTGATTTCATCAATGCTTTTTGGATGTCTTATTTTAAATCTGATATGATTTGATATGGATGTTTGGGTGATCTCTGCTTTGTTGAGACATTTGTCTTTGAATGTGTATCATTACTGTTTTATTTTTACTCATAAATGTTAAAGTTTAGGATCTTAAAAATTATATAGAGAATACTCTCAACTGTTATAGGTCTATGGCATGGAAACTATACAAAAATATTGAGAGCTTCATTATACTTGGTATAAGTGCTGAGGCTTGAGAAGAAAAATGTTAAGGGTGCAATAGAAATTTTCTAAGTGCTGAGCCCTTAATCAAATCAAAAAAAAAGAAACTCACAAGCTAAAATTATGATTGAACCAGATCTTGAATCTGAATCAATCATAAAGGCTTGCAGATCAATATAACATGCCATGCCTCTTTTTACAGTTGAAAATGTTCTTATATTTTACTAAGATCAAGACATATTGACCCCATTTAGGAAATAACTGTCTGCTTATTTCTGAGGAGAATTATGCTAGGAAAAATTTATGGATGTTTCCATGTTTGTAGTGACATGTTCACTTAGCATATTTGATGATAGGATTTAAGACAATACACTAGTCAATAAACTAGGGAAGGGAAGGCCAAGAAGGCTGCTGGAATGCTTGTCATATTTGAAGTATGCAAGTTGGCACATGGTTTGTTTAAGCCCTGAGATCTTTGTGCAATGATGTGAATTAGTTCATTGCAATGTGTCCCAGTGATTCCTTAATAGCAGATGAGGCAAGGATTTAAATTGAATTATACAACCTGTAAATGAAGAAATAGGAATATGGATATTTCTTAGGTTGAATGGTATGGAACCAAGATGATTCCAGTGAATGCAATTGTTGCAAATAGATAATTATGTTTGCATGATTATGTATGCAAGTGTAAGAATGATAAATGAATATATCATACCTGAATCAACTTAATTATACTATGTTAAAGTAATTGACTGCAGGAATTTGCTTAAATAACTAATTGGTGCTCTTATAATCTCTATTGCTTAATATCATGAATGAATTGATGTTACTCATACCAGATCATAGATCTGACCCTTGTTTGCTCATGGCATATGGGGTGTCTCATTTTAAAATGAGGCAGCCACTTATGCTCTTTCAGGTAACCCAGGCACTAAGTAAAAAATGAAGTTATGGCTATTATGGAGGAGTGAATGAACATGCTAGCTAGTTTCAATAAGAGCTTAAATTGATTATATCTGCATGTATTCAGGAAAAATTTTATGTTTCTAAGATTTCCAATCATGTATTGAATATTTTATGGTTAGTGATCATGTTGCCCTTATGTTCTGTAAAGTGTCAGATTAAATTTGTTGGTCTGTTGAAATTGTTGTGTGTTAAGGTTTGATTTGTTTTGAAGAAGGGTCTGAAACATAAACAAGAGAAATATGCTCAAGTATCAGCTATAAAAATCTGGTAAGAAATATACAACTATGTGAGCTACTGTCTTGCATAATTTATATATATGTATTAGCTAATCTTGAGACATAACAGAGCACTGAGTTTTAGAACAAAATCTGGATTTAGCAAGAAGTAAACTTAAAAGGATTTTATTTTCTTTTTACTGAAATGCTTTGTAAATAAGTTTGAATTCATTTCTGAATTGTATTGAGAAAAGTAAAATGTTTTTAAAGGCTTCAGACAGAATGCACTGAATGGTATCTCCATTGTTTTGAACTAGTGTGTAGCAGATACAGGACTCATGGGTTAACCAGCTTCAAATAAATGAAGTATTGGTTGATCATGATAGATTGTATCTTGAAAATAAAGATGCATTTCAAAAGCTTAGTACATTTAGCAATTGTTTCACTCAGTTTTCTGGAAACTGAGCAAAGATATTGGCATGTACATGTATACCTGTGTACATGTTGATAATTGGGCAAAAATATAAATATAAATTCTTAAAACAGTTGTAGGAATGGGTTTTAAAAATAATAAAGCAAGAAACTTTGTTTTGTATGTTAGATTATAGGATGAAATTAGATATATATGTGCAGATATAGGTAGATACCAGATTTCAAACCATACAGGAGAAAAAAAAAAGAAGAAAAACAAAAATTGTGTTTGAACCGACCAGCATAGCACTCGAACTCGTGACCTCTCATGTATAAGTTAGGCGCGTTTCCATTACGCCTAGATGTTGCTTGTGTTCACTTAGGATCCACTTTCTTTTATACTGAATTTGATGCTATCCAGACTTTAACACAATCATCTATATTAAAAAATTGTTTACTACTGATTATTACTTGATCATTTCTTAATTCTAATGACAGACTAAGGTACATGTTTCCAGTGGATTTTATGGCCAAAAATCAGGATACAATAATTAATCTGAAATGCTAAAAATCTAAATTAAACAGAATGTTCTTGTACAAAAAAATATATATAAAGTATATACTCTGAATTTAAACAAGAGGAACACATACATCTTCATATGTATGTGTATGTTATTAGATATACACTGATATATTTATATTGGTAAGTTATTTTGATCCTGGATATATTTCGTTTATTGGAAAAAAGAAAATGACCTTGGAAAACATATTTGTAATGAATGATATATCTATATATCATCTCTTAGCAAAAAAAAAATCCTTATGAAATTGTGGTGGAAATAGTAGGGTCATTTCAAATAGTAGGGTCATTTCAGTAACCGATTTTCGAGACGATCTATCACCGGTATCTAGTCAAGTCCTTGGTGTCACGGCCTTGCCAAAAGGCGGGATAACATTTGCCCCCCAAAGTACGTCTTGTGTAAACATGACGTGCTTGGAAAAGCTACAGTCCCTTATTGAATAGTTATCACATGCTTTGTCGAAAATTGTCTTCTTTGCTGTTGTAATCAATCGTTGTATGATCATGATCGGCTGTTAGGCTTTTGAGTTATGACGAGATGAACATCTGATTCCTGTTGATGATAAAGACCAAAACATTAGTCAAAAAATACATGCATACGTGTATTATCTTGACCTTGGTTAACGTTGCGTGATCGCAAGTTGTTGTCAGTTCGGTTTGCTATCGAAATCTGCATCGGTCCTCTCCTGAACCGATTTGAGATTTGAGTTAAAACATTGCTTTTATGATTGTCTATGATCATCCTGTCGTATCGATCCTTTCCTGAATCGGTATAAAGAGTAGACAAGCAATTTTTCACATTGAAACGGTTCGTCCATTTTCATTAGTGGTTGGTGATGGATTCGAAGCTGTGTTTGCTCGAATCGATGGTTTGAATCACTGGTATCTGATGGATTCGAAACGGTCATTCGAATCGATAGCTTTTGAACCATCGCGTGCCAATGGTCGTAAAGTCAGTACTTCGAATCGATGGGACGCAACGACTCTAATTTAACTTTTGTTGAAAGCTTCGAATCGATGTAGCTCCGGATCGATGATGCTTTGCGTCATACCGTATGGATGGATTCGAAGTTGATGGGTAATCGAGCATACGTTCAAATCGATGGAGCTGCGACCTGCTGTGAGCGGTTATCATGACCGGGAGACGAAGAGCCTCGAGTCGCCCTTGGAACCCATATAAATATGCGAGGCTAATTTCACTTTTACTTTTTACATTTTACTGTCGCAACTGCTGCTCCTTCGAATCGATTCTTCAGAGCTCCACGTCTTGCACGAATCAATCAGATTTCACCGAGTCTTAAATTGCAATCGAATTCGTCCAGGTATCTAAGGGATTGATTCGAGTGTAGAACGATGAAACCGGGATTCGAACATTGACTTCAATCCTTTCTTTTGAGAAACATGAGGAGTAGTAGGAACTGAAATGGGTCGACTCGATGGATATGAAAGAGAAAGCTTTTTCTACTCGTATTGATTCGGGGACAAGTAGCCCAAATCGATCGAAGATGCAAGATTTCAAATCGATGCAGGGTTAAGTAGAACGAATCGATGAAGAAAATAAGACTTCGAATTGATTCAGGGATAGGTGGTTCGTATCGATACGAAATTTCGCACCGATGGTTTTGAAAGATCGTATCGATCAATTCGAAGTAGCAATATCCCAATCGATTTGAGAGTGCTGAGCATTGATCGATTCGAAGTTATGCATAGCTCATGGATTCGAACTGCTTCTCCACCCCAAGATTTCATCGAGTCGAACTTATGCAGAGTCGAATCGATACGATTCGACCTTCATCGATTCGACTCATATCGATTCGAGTCGATCGATGCGAACACCCTTGCTTCAGGGGCTTCTACTCTTCTGATTTGCTCCAACATCTGAACCATGACCAATTTCAAGTTGAACTTTGATGAACCCATTGAATTTTAGCACACTTGACTCCGACAAGCTTCGGCCTTGCATAATCGAACTTGACTGAAAGATTAAACCTGAATTTCCTTTGAAGCTTGTCGATGGAACTATGACTTAACCAATAATATGACTGATTTATACTTGAAATGGTCAGTGGCGTTTGGATGGTGTGGAAGGGACGGTCAGCGATGATGGTCATTTTCATTCTCAAATTCCCAAGTTATGTTGTTCGGACATCTCACTTTATTCTGTAGAATCTGCTTAAGTAACGCATAGCACTTGCACTGCATGACACGTTCATACACAGTACACCGGGGCACGCACGGGCCGTTTATGAACTTAACGTTGCTTTCTGATGAGTTAGCTAATTATCGAATCTTCGAGCTCCCAACAACAAGAGGTACAGAGCTCGACTCCTCCGGTGCTTGAGATTCCTGACATCCCTGCCGATGTAATCGATCCGGCTCCAGACGAATTGCCAGAGGCTATATTTATTGAGGACCCTGTTGATTCGGTTCAGTCTAACATCTCTGAATCCTTATTGGGACGAATATGCCTAAAGCATAACATATCTCTAGGTGACGTATTATTGCCCAGTGCCACTGATAGACCGCACAATCCGCCTGAAGGATATACAGCATTCTACCGTCATGCTTGTGCGGCCGGAACTCTTCCTCCTTTCAATCAATATATCCGAGGGATGCTATCATATTTAGGAATTGCTCCTTCACAACTTCATCCCAACGGGCACGCGTTACTGAACAGTGCCTTTGTCATATTTATGGACTGTCTCTTTCGCCCGCCGAGGCCCTCCGAGATCAGACACATATTTAACTTCAAGAATAGGGGTGATAGCCCATCCTTTACATTTTTGGAGGCAGTTAGGAATTGCCAAGTTGTAGTTGGAGCTTGGACTCGACTGAGTTATTTCAAGAACGAGTGGTTCTACGTTCGGTGCCCTCCGGGTTTCGCTAGGCGATGGTTGTCTAGACGTAAGCACCTTAACCTGTTTTCTTGACCAATAGCTCTTCGGTGTTAAAATTGACATTCCATTCTTTTTACAGCTATTATCTCCAGGCCCGACGGAGGGCGTTTCAAGGGTATCGTCCGGAGTCTTCAAGAAGTCCCAAGCGAGTTGAGGCATATTGACTCGACGCTGAACGATTACAACTTAAGAGTTCTTGGTTTGATCTACATCAATCAAAGCATAGTCGTTGAGGGATTTGCAAAGTCCGCCTCCAAGAAGGAAGATAAGAAGAAGACCAAGAAGAAAATCAAGAAGAAAAAAGTGAAGAAGTCACTCGGAATCAGAATAATCGAGGCGGGTGACGAAGAAAGAACCCACACAGATTCAGAGCCGATGGCTGATCTCTCGGGAAACTTTGAAGAATCGGGAGAAAAACGGAAAGGCAAGGCCGCCGTTTCCAAAAAACTTAAGTCCAAGGGGGGAAAATCTGTAGATGTGTTTCTTCCCGCTTCCGGAGTCATGATTTCTGAGGCCGCCCCTTCTCATTCGAGAGATTCTTTCGAAGGGCTTGACGATATTCCTATCCCAGATTATATATCGATTTCTCATAATCCTGGGTTGGAGGAATTTCAAGATGTCCTAAACATGAACGAGCCCTTTCCTTTAAGTGCGGTCAACACTTCCGGTCGGTTTGGGGGTTTTCACATTTACACACACATCCACAGCACTTCATGACTTCTGCATAGTAAACATTGCTTTATGGGATTTTAATCCGTAATTCTTTCTTATCGCAGGTGAGATGTCAGGACGTGGCTCTACTCTAGATAGGCTTTGGAATGTGCGCCAATCTTCTCCATTTTACGATTCCCGTAGGAGAGAGACAGATAGGGATCATGGGCGAGGCTATTCGAGTCAAGAACGTTATGATAGAGATAGAGATTACTCGCGTGGCCGTTCTGGCTATGACTATTCTGACAGAGACCGGGGATACCAGTACCGACCCCGATCTCGCTCTCCTCCGCCTCCCAGGGCCCCAGTAGACCTCCCAGGGCCATCTCATCAGCAGTAGCTGCCTTCTCAATCTTCTCGGCCTGATGCCCAGTGGCCAAGAATGGAACCGACAGCAGCCGCTATAATTGAACAAGCTCCGGCTGAGTTGACAAGCGAGGGAGCTGCTAAACTTGCCCAAATGAAAAATGACTACCCTGAAATTTGCATGGATGGCTATATCTTCCCTCCTAACTTTAAAAGAATCCCTCCGGAAGCTGAGACCACTGCTCATAGCTATATCCACGACTTCTACGCTCTGTATAAGGAGTGGTACAAGGCAGCCGTGAAGGCTTCTAGAGTAGCTTTTGACAGGGCGAAGATCATTGCTGAACGTGATGCTGACATTGTCAAGCAGAAACGCATCATTCAGGTTCTTCAATCCGAAGTGGAGACGTCCCGGAAGTCAGAGCTTGAAACACTTCAGAAACATGAAGGTGTCGTGGCCAAACTGGCGAGGATGCAGCAAGAACACTGCGCCACGGTGGAAGAGATGGGCCACCGCAACACCACCATTGCAGCTGAGCGAGACTTAGCCGTTAAAGAGCTGAATGAGCTCAAGGCCAAATTCGCTGAAATGGTGAAGGAGAAGGATGATGCGAATGCCACTGCTCAAGAGGCTTGCGACCAAGCAGTATCTCTCAGGACCGAACTTGCTGCGGCGGCGGTCAAGGCTAAGTCTGCGGAAGCAGAAATTCAGGAAAAGATCTTGGAGGAGAGGTCTAGGCTAGATGCTGAGTTTGACGATCTCTTAGTCACGTATAACGCTAATGTGCTGGAACACAGAAATTTAGCGTGGCTGGGAGATGACTCCATGATCTTGTACAATGCCTGGACCCGGCTGGTGAATGAGAAAAAAGCAGCGCATCCAGATGACACACTTGACGACTTTGAGCTGGAGATGCGTTTGCTCACCGAGGATGAGAGGAAGGTCCTTCATGAGGCGGTGATCTCTATGACGAAAGAAAAGCTTGGCGTTCAATCTCTAGAGACAGGCGAAGGCTCGGGGATCGCGCATCACAAGACAAGTGTTGGAGCTGTAATTCCAACATTGCCCGAAACCACTGGTGCGGTGGATCCCCAGTCTGTTCCTGCATATAATCCTGACCAACCATTATTATCTTCCGCCGAGGATTCTGCCCACGTTTCGGTCCAGACCAAGGAAGGTATTTGAACGCTTCTCGTAGTTTAGTTGTGAAGAACCTTAAGCAACACATTCGGCTAACAATCTTCGTTTTGTCGCATTTCAGTGACTGAAGTTATTGTTTCTGCGCCTCTTGCTCTATCAGTTCCACATCAAACACAAGGGGTTGTTTTTTCTGAAGCCATCACGACTTCTACCATGGTTGGCGAAGAGGGAGATGCAAACATGTTTTCTTTCAGCGCTCAAATGATCGAGGAGCTTCTCAATGAACCCATCGATCCCTCTGTCAACCCGTCTGATGCCGTGAGTGGGGCTGCCCCGGCCGTTAGTTCATCTATGCCATCTATTGGCACATCCGATGCGGCCCAAGTATCCCGTGAGGACGACATTATTGCTGAGATTGATGCCGAGATGGCAGCAGGGAATGCTGGTATGAATCCGCCCGGGCCTGCCCCGTTAATGGTGATTTCGCCAGGCGGTACTGTAGTGATTGAAACTGCTCCTGTCCCTCCTCCTGCTACTACTCCTATGCCTCCAGCTCGACCTCCTAGAAGAATTTCCATCGCCTCCAGTTCTGAGGAAGACGTTGACATTATATCGCTGTCGGAGGGCAAGTCTGAAAAGAGTAAGCGGTCGAGGAAAAAATCAGGCAGCGGATCTGGTGGAGCTACCCCGAAGAAGAAGATAAGGAAGAAGAAAGATTGAATTCTTTCTTTAAATCTCTGTTGCGTAGGGTAGCATTTTGTTGATTTCTCTATAGCCGTGTATAGATGTGGATTCGGCTCCCACTAGTAGCAATTTTTTGAACCATTTTGTAATCAGATTCTTTTTGTTGATAATGAAAATGAGAATGTGTTCCCTTTTGTCTTCAACTTGTTATGTGTTATGGTTCTGCCCCCAATATTGGGAGTAAGTGTGGAGTTGACGTATGTTTATACTCCGCCTCGCACTCTGGGAGTACGGAGTTAATTAATGTTTATACTCCAGTTCGCGCTCTCGGAAGCCGGAGTCTGTTGATGTTTATACTCCGGTTCGCGCTCTCGGAATCCGGAGCTAGTTAATGTTTATGCTCCAGTTCGCGCTCTCGGAAGCTGGAGCTTGTTGATGTTTATACTCCGGTTCGCGCTCTCGGAACCCGGAGTTAGTTAATGTTTATACTTCAGTTCGCGCTCTCGGAAGCTGGAGTTTGTTGATATTTATACCCAGCTCGCGCTCTCGGAGTACTCTAGGGTTTTGTGAATGTTTATACTCCGTCTCGCGCTCTGGGAGTACGGAGTTGAATAAATGTTTATACTCCGCCTCACACTCTGGGAGTACGGAGTTAAGTAAAAAGTTTGTACCCAGCTCGCGCTCTCGGAGTACTCTAGGATTTTAGGAAAATGTTTATACTCCGCTTCGCACTCTGGGAGTACGGAGTTAAGTAAAAAGTTTGTACCCAGCTCGCGCTCTCGGAGTACTCTGGGATTTTAGGAAAATGTTTATACTCCGCCTCGCACTCTGGGAGTACGGAGTTAAATGAAAAGTTGTCGTGTATCAACCCATTTCTGGCCTGATGTGATGACTTGCCCCCGAGCTCGGGTTTCATTTGGTGAGTGGTTGATTGCTTCATAGCCACTCCCTACTTGAATAAATCCCATTGTGTGATGGAATTTAGCTCTTCGTGCATCGTGATGTTGTACATTGTATTTAATGAATCACAGCTCTGGCTCAAAGAGATGGCATTTTATTGCTGAAATAAGAAAACATGGCAAAGTCAGTTGCCTTATTACAAATTCTAATTACGAAATGCAGAAACAAATTCTAAAACAGAATTTAAACTAAATAGATAAACATAGCCTGTTATGTGCAATAGCGACGAAGACTTTCGCTATCCAAGGCCTTTGGTGAAGCTAGACCATCAGCGGTCGTTAACCCATATATACCATCCCCGAGCTCCTGCTTAATTTCGTGTGACCCCTTCCATGTTGGTATCATGTGTGGTAGTGCTGGGTATTCTTTTTTAATGACAATCTCATTGCGTTCAAAAGTTTTAAGTCGGTCCTTGGCATTGCGCAATCGGGCGACTCGATTTCGGCGTATGACTGTTCTCAAGTCAACCTGGTCGCCCTGGACGACTCCAACTCCGTTGACGGTAGGGAACTTTAAGGTTAAGCACCACGGGGCAATTACGGCTCGGAATTCAGTAAGGGCAGGTCGTCCTAAGAAAGCGTTGTATGGCGAGACTATGTTCAACACAGCGAACTGTAATGTCCGAACTCTCCTATGTTCCTTAGATCCCAACCTAACTGGTAACTTCACCATCCCAATAGGTACGGTAGCGCTACCGTTGAATCCATGGAGGTGAGTTTGGCAAGGTTCCAAATCCCTGGCTCTCATCCTCATTTGATTATAAGCATGTATAAAAAGGATATTCACAGAGCTCCCGCAGTCAATTAGTATCCTCTTCATCCAAGCTGGATCTACTTGTGCCGATATGACCAGTGGGTCAATTGTTGGAGCTTCGATTTTATCAGCATCTCTGCTTCTAAATATGATATCATCAGACATCGTCTTTTGTTGCTTAGCCGGGGTTCCATCCTCACAATTACTGCAGCATTCGAAGCTCGCATGCCTGATAGAGCTGGCATACGACTCCATTTCCCTCCAGCTCCTGTCCGCTGGATGAGGACCACCACTTATGGTATTGATAACTAGCCTCCCGCCTGTACGAGCGGGTTCCTCTTGTCTTTCTTGGTCTTGCGCACGGTTTGGATTCGATGGGCCCGCACCACCAGACTGCGGCGCCCGCACGAATTGATCTAACTTCCTCTCCCTGATCAACTTTTCTATGAGATCTTGCAAATGGCGACAGTCATTAGTATTGTGGCCATAACTCTCATGAAACCTACAAAACTTTCTTGTCTGAATCTGCCTTTCTGATGACCGCTTCGGAGCGGGTTTCTTATACTGTTCAGTGTTGCAAGTTTGCAGGTACACATTTTCCAGTGAAGTGTTTAATGGTGTATAACTTTCGAACGTCGGAGCCCTACGCCGTGGGCCTGGATTCGGATCTCTCTTCTTATTTTGACCATTGCCACCTCTTGGCTGAGTTTGTTTGTTCTGTATGTTTAACTGGACTTTTCCGGAATTGTCACCGGACTGTTTAACTGCTACATTGCTTTGTATTCCCTCATTTCTAGGTTTCGCATCGTCCTGCTTCCTAGACTGTTTCGCGTCCTCTTGCCGTAAGAATTGAGCGGCTTTGGAGCAGAAACGGTCCAACGATGCGGGTGGTTTTCCGGCTAACCAGTTTCCAAATTCAGAATCGGGATCAATTCCCTTTGTTAATGCCATTAAAATTGAGTTGTCGTTGGGATTACTAATTTCCACACATGCCGCATGGAATCTCTCCAAGTAACGCCTTAATGTTTCCCCACGAGCCTGGGTAACATTGGACAGGGTGTTAACATCTTTGGGTCTAGCGACATGCATACGGAATTGTTCAACAAATTTCTTAGCCAATTGGTCAAATGAAGAGATAGATCTTGGAGGTAGTCTTGTAAACCACATTGTTGCAATTCCTCCCAGTGAAATGGGGAAGCTCCGGCATTTTACTGCATCGTCGGCCCTTGCGGCGCTCATTAACCATTCGTATTTCAGTATGTGCTGATTGGGATCAGAACTTCCTTCGTACATAGGGAGAGTTGGCATTCTGAATCGCCGAGGAGGTTCAGCGTATAGTATCTCGTCCGTGAAAGGAGTATGGCTTCGAGAGATCCCCCAATCGTCATTGGTAAGACCTTGGCTTTCACGAATCATTTGACGTATCATAGTCGAGATGTCTGGCATTGCTACATTTTGAGCATGCCGAGCTAAGGTGTGGTCGGGTTCCACAGTGCGAGTTTGGACCGGGCGCTGTCGACGGTCCAAGTTTCGCCTCCTTGGCTCAGCGTCTTCTGGGACGTATGGTTCAAAAGTACGTCCCTGTTGTTGATTACTCGAATCCGGAAGATGTCTGGTATCAACCCTTGTTTCTACTGTGGCAGCTGTGACATGATTGTCCGTAGTATATTGTGGAGTACGACCACCTCGTGCTGATGGCCCAGCCTGGAAGCTGGTTGATGGTCCTACCCTCAATTGCCCGACAGTCAGGGCGGGTTGATATCCAGCAGTCTGAGCATGATCTCCGTCTAATCGGGGACGGGTAGATCTATGATGATAGTCAGATGAGGCAGAACTTTCAGTGGATGAGCGGGAAACATCATCCCTTCTGGACCTCCTACGGCCCTGGCGGTTCAGTTGGTTTGTTAATTCGATATTGGCACGCAACTGTTCGGCTAACTGCTGCCGACTCTGAGTCAACTCTTGAAGCAACACCTGAAATTCTTGTCTAGTGACTGCCCCAGACGGATCCGAGTGGGCAGTGTTGTCTTGGTTGGATGGCTGCTGTTGAGCAGGATTCTGTCCATCCCTACCTTCTTGTCCGGCAGCTGTAGAAGTGGTTCTCGTGCTAACCATTTCAAATGATGAATCCTTTTCCTAGATTTTATGCAAATCTGAATAGAATGGAAGGATTATGAATCAGAGATCTGGATCTTCCTCTTGGATTTGTGCAATCCGGTATCGATGGTAGATCCAAGGAGCAGGAGAAAAAAGCTGGTTTTTTCTCAGTGAAAGCACCAAAGTGTTTGTACCAAAAATGGGCACAACACTCTTCGGAAGTCTTTGAAGTGATAAACGCGAAGAATGAAAGTTAACGCTGTGGATTATCTAACAAAAACTCCAACTAACAGAAAGTAAATTGCAAAGACAAGTGATTTAGAGTGGTTCGGCTTTGTAGCCTACGTCCACTATGAAGTTTGATGATTTTATTGCTCGATACTTGAAGATTACAATTCTTTATACTGTAATACAACTGAATTTACATGCTAAGTCTCAATCTAAAGCAGCGGCGGTGTTCTGGAGTAAATCTGGCAGAATCTGGGCGCTCTTCAGTACTTAGAATTATCCGACCCCTTTTCTGAATGACCAGGGGCTCTATTTATAGGCGTAAGAGGCTGATATTTTGCCTAAAATGAGGGGAGACCAGTTCTGGTACGTCAGGGGGCCCACATGGCCGAAACCTGGAGATCCGGGCCCACTTTAGGATCGATTCGACCCTTGGTTCGAATCGATCAAGAAATCATTCAATCGAGCCGAAATTTGGTGTGAACATTCTTCATCATGTGTTTAAGATTCTGTGAAAATTTCATGGCATTTGGACTTGTAGAACTCGAGATATGATCGATTCAATGTTGCATTTCCGGAGAACATGGATACTTCGAATCGATCTTGGTTCGAATCGATTTGGTCGACTCGATGCTCATAGTGACTTGGCGTGCGCTTCTCGCATTGATCCGTGTTTTGCTCTGGTTTGACTGGGTCGAATCCACGGTTTGGATTCGAGGCAGTGGATTCGAAGGCGCGTTTGTTCGAATCGATCTAGGTATAACACAGTGATCGATTCGAAGCTGACTGCGGAGTGTAGTCTCGAGGTGACTTATGTGATGGAGTCGAAGTGCACTGATTGCACGGAGTCGAAGCAGATGAAAGCCTGAACGGTCTGAAGCGTTGCACTCGAATGTAGCCTGTTTCGATGGATTCGAAGCTGGGGGGATTCGATGGTCTCGAATCGACTGAGAACTCATCGATTCGAAGTAGATCACGCGAGCTCGACGCGTTGGATTCGAACGGGACTTGCTCTGATGGATACGAAGATGATGGAGTCGACCTTGATGGATTCGAATCAATTCTTCTTTGATCGATTCAGCCTTTTCCTCATGGATTCGAGGCAACGCTTATCTGATGGATCCGAACATAGGTATCGCCTATGGATTCGAACTAAGGATGGCCTACTCCCTCTTTTGTCGACGATATCTTGAGCATACGAACTCAGATTGACCTGAAACTTGGATCATTGGTTCCCACGGCTTTGCTTGACGTGCCTTATCAATTGTAGCCCGATCCGGACTTAAACAAATTTCATCGATATCCATAGCGATCCTTGCATGTAACCGATTTTCGAGACGATCTGTCACCGGTATCTAGTCAAGTCCTTGGTGTCACGGCCTTGCCAAAAGGCGGGATAACACTACAAATCTTGGTTAATTAATCATTAATTTACGATAAACCATTTTAATTAATTTGTCAAATCTTTAAATCATTTATTAATTAACCTTTAAACCAATTACATAATTAATTGACCCCTTAATTGCTTTCATAAGGTAATTAACAATTTACAATTGATCATCTCAATTAATTAATCTAATTATTTATCAAAATTTATCACATAAATTTGATTACTTAATAATTTCTAGTTAATTAACTTCATTAACTAATACCATTTCTTCAATTGCCTTCTTGAGAAATTATCTTAGATTAATTCATTATTAATCATTCCCAATTATAAATTAATCTAAATTATTTATTTATAAATTAAATAAATCATTCTTTAATCATCTTATTAATTAAATCATTTTAATTACCTTAATTATCTCTAAGATAACTCATTTCTTTATTAATGACTTAATTAACATTAACGTACATATTTTTAAACATTTACTTTTGAACTTACAATTTAGTTTAAATTTGAATTTAAGTTTAAATCACATTTTGAATATAAGATTCAAAATGATTTACCATTTAAAACCTTAACCAAATTTAAATTAAATTTAAACTTGTTTAAAACACCTTTAAATTTAAAACTGATTTTTAATTTCAGATTTGAATTCAAGAAACTTGAATCCATATTTTAAATTTGATTTTGAACTTGACTTTTAAACTTACTTTAAAACATTGATCTTAAATTCTTGATTTAAAAATCCAAATTCATTTTAAACCCACTTAATTGCTTAAAAATAATTTTAAATTTATAAACTTTATTTATTTACAAACTAAGTTCCCAGTCTAAACTTGAATTCATATTTAAACTTTTGATTTTAAGACTCAATTTAAACTTTGCTTTAAAAATTTGAAAGTTCAGTTTTAAATTCAAAACAAACAGGTTTGTTTATAAGATCTAGAAAACATTTACCCGAGCCACTATTACATTTTCTTCGAGCCAACTTCCCATTTCTTCGAGCCTTCACTTAAATTTACTCGAGCAATCTTCCAGCTTCAACCCAGATCATCAGGAAGTAAAGAGCACCGTGCACATGCACGGCGCCGCCGAGCATCTCCGATCAACACCACATCGCCGAGCAAGTCGACGATCTTCCACCAACCAACTACCAATCACCAGAATTCCTCCATTTCCACTGAATCGAAATCGAGTGCCCGAAACCGATACCTGGAAACAAAACCAGGAACCCCTCCTAAACCTGGAAATCACATCGTTCGCACAACCTCGACAACCAGAAACTCTAGAACTCCGGCTATCTACTCATCGTCATCCTCTCTACTATCACCCAGAATCGCGTGCAACTCGATGCACGAGGAAAGGCGCTTCGATCGATTTCCTGACCACCTTAAAAATTAGGTTAACTAACTTAAACTCTTCACCGCCGCTACCACGATGAACCGGAGCACTGGCCACCATTTTTCCCTGACTCACCGTACTCCCCTCTACCTTCACGCAAAACCCCGAGCTTTAACAATCCTCCGATCACTTGAATTTTCCCCAAACCCATTCCCAGTTCATCTCGAAACTGCTCTTTTATCTTAGCTCTAAAAATCATGATGTTTGCTTTAAAATTCATGTTTTAGTGTACGAAATTAGTTTACATGCCTGAAATCGTAAAATAAAATGTTTAAATTTTGACTAAGTTATAGTTTTGTTCAGTCTTTTTTAAGTCTAGAGGTATTTCCAAGATGTTTTATCTTATATCAATTTTTAATCTTTAATATAGGTTATAACAAACAAGTTTTATTTTAATCTTGAGTTCAAGCAGTAAGTGAATCAAGAGGAATTGATTTTTTTAAAACCTAAACTGAAGCTTGAACAGAGCAAGATATCACTGGAAGTAACTGTGCTCACAAACATTCATCACAAAGATATACTCAGGGGATTCATGTATGTACAAATATACTAATTCACAGTAGCTTACGCAAAAGATTCATACTTTAAAAAAAAATGTTACTCACAGATTCTCAAACATTGGATTCAAAGAAATGGTTTTAAAGATTAAAGTTGCTCACCTTGTAGTGGAACAAAGCAGCATATTTTGATGATTTTGGACAGAGAAGCAAAGAAGAATCTTAGCCAGGAACTTTCATGCTTGATTTGTTTAAAGCTTCCAGGTTGAAGACTTTTGAACTTTCTGTTTTGATTTTTTCATTTCTGGTTTTCTTTTGTTTTTAGATTGAAGTTTGTTTGTTTATAAAGTGATACTATCTCAGTTTTGAAATGAACGAATTTGAAATGAAGAAAGTTTGATATAAGAAAATGAGTTGTACAGGGTATATTATTTTATACAAGTTGATATATATAAAAGAAAAGAAGCGTACAGGGGTTAATGAAATTATTTGTACAATAGAAAGCATGGCTGAAATGTTTTAGTTATGGGCTAGAGATGTAACATTAAATGCCATTGTCCTCTATGCTTTCAAGTCTACTTACAGGTTACATATTATATTTCTTACTTTGTTCTTGCTTCTCCATTTATTTATCTTTGTTTACTGATATGAAATAATCTTGTTTCGGCTGAGAGATTTGTTTTGGTGTACTTAAGAAGATGTTAATAAATGTATGTCTTCTAATTTGTTTACAAGCTCTTGTTATTTTATTATGTATGTACTTACAGGTTTGTATATATGTTTCACTTGTTATCATTTACTTTTCTCCTTTGTATTCACTTTATAATGTAAATAAGTTTCTATTTTATTCTATATGTTGTTATAATTTATCTTATATATCAATTTTTTTTCTAACTCAAATATCTTACTATCTGAATCGGGGAAACTCGTTGCCATTTATAATCAATTTTACAATTTTAATTCAAAAATTCAACAAATTATTAATTTAAATTAAATTAAAATCTAGGGTCGTTACAAACTTCCCCTCTTAAAAGAATTTTGTCCTCGAAATTCGCAGGCACGAAAACAACAAAGATAGATAGATTCGATCTCCTATAATTCCTCAAACTTAAGATATGAATTCCAAACTCAAGTCGGAATATCTCAGAATACATACCAATTTGTCCCTCTTTGGACTTTGGTATTCACAAAAAATTACAATAAAATTTCAAATTTGGTTTTAAACGAAATTGTTTTATCGATACAATTCAAATTTAGCTTCATATTCTATTAATCAAATTAACTCAATTAAAAATTTCCAATTCATATTCATTAAAGTTTAAATCAAAAACTGATAAGAAACCGATGAAGACACGAAGTAAGAATTTTCTACAACGATTCGTAGAGCCATCATCACACCGAAATTTCTTCTTGTAGCTGGTACGAAGAAATCAAAAGAATTTTGGAAACGAATCAAAGAATATTAATATAGAAAGATTGTTTCCACTGTTGCAGGGTATTGACCATTTATAGTCGTATTTCTCTGTCCCCTATCTCGTCCTATTCTTTCACTCATACTCACTATCAGTGGATAGTAAAAGATTTACTGAGACGTTTAAACGGATATCTTAGGGATATACTCATTCTAGGGATACTTCACCCTATCTCTAATGAGTTACTTAACGTGTTACACTCCTGAGCTAAAGTTCAACCTTAGCTCTGATATCAAATGTAAAGACCCAAAAGTCGACCTTCGAAAATCGGCATTCGTACTTCACATCGTAATCAAAATGCCGTAGATTCAAACACCGAATCTGGTTCTCCGGAGCTTATAACACAGTTAAGTAAATAACACAGCGGAAGAAAAAGAATAATACATTGATATACAATATCTGATACAACAGAGTGATACAATTGATATCAATATACATCAGAGATATGATACAACAAATAGCAGCGGAAAAGAAAACGATAACATCAGCAGCGGATAATCTCCATCTTCAAAGAACCAATCCAGAAATAGCTCGAAATCCCAATAACGATGCACAAAGATAAGCAAGTGCAGTCCATATCCAAAGACTAAAATAGCTCCAGAAAATCTACTAATCTGACTATCTGAAAAACCCAACTCTAGACTGCTCGTGTAGAAAAATTTTGAGCACCCAGAGTTTAGGAAAGAAACAATAAACTCCGGATCAGTCATGGGACTAGTGTGAGCAACAAAAACAGTTTATCTTTAAAACAAATAGCAGAGAATTTAAAGTCAATTCGCAATGCTTTTGGAAAATGAAACTACCATAAGACCTCCCACCACACACACAATGCAATCGCAGACTTGGAGGAGATTGCTTCTTATGATAGTCAAAGATGCTTACTACACAAAATCAAATCATTTTTGATATTATTATTAGTGCATAGTGTAGAAAACATTTCGAAAGTAGAATATAAATCTTATCCAGCATAGGTACCATTATATTATGCCTACTATAGCTACCATATTAAATGGCAGTTCTACAACTAAAACCGTACAAGGTTCGTATTGTTTCTTTGGATTTCCAACAAATGGTCAGGCCAAGGAACTTCCCATTGCCACATGGAAACGCCTCTGGAAAGACATCCCGAGAAATAACCTAACATTACGGTTAGATCTCTGCCAACACAAGGCCGGGTTACCCCTAACTGGGTAACTACTAACACGAATATGTCATCCCCCGATCGTAACCGATCTTCCCGAGGATCCTCGATTCCAACAACCACAAAGTAATGAATTTGCAGCAACAACATAGGTTAAGTATCTGGGCTCCATACCATGATACCACCTCTATCCAGAAGGAATGACATACTCTAAAGGGGCGCTACCCCCTAATAACCTTGCTGCATCTTTCCTGTTTCGACCATTCCGGGGTGTGAGGTCCGACGAAGTCTCGTCCACAAAGCTACGCTTTTCACAAAGCCATGCTTCGGGTCAAACAAATGATCAAAGTAATGATCACAAAGATAAATGATCAAACAAATGATCATATCACAAATGATCAAACAATCATCATTTCACAGCAACACTCAGCATGTCACATTACCAAATTGGGAGTATATCGTTGATAACCTTCAACTACATAACCTCTAAGCTCGTACATCTCAGAGAAGGGTGTTAAGCTAAGAGAATAAATTCTCCGCCACCAAACAGAAATGTATTTGAAATAAATCGGCTTTACATCTCAAAGTGTAATGTCAGACATGTAACCATACAAGTCTGTTCCGGGTTCGAACAGAACCGAAGGCACTTCTTACGAAACCCTTGCAATTCCGGGTATTCACAATCCCGTCCGGACTTCCCATCACAAAGGGTGATAAAATCTCTATATCGGGGCCAGTCGATGCAGAGACATTCGACGAGTTGTCCTTTCATTTTCAAAAATATCCAGTCTTCACCACCGGTCTTCAATGCTATCCATATACGATGTATCACTATTCGGAATGGGTTATATGACACAAATGTCTTTTCCCGGCTAACCCGAATAGTGAGCGCAATATTTAAAACGAATGGATAATGGGATTTCAATTAAGTCACAATTTATTACCCAAAACTTTCCTTCACTTTTAAATAAAAGATTTAATTTACAAAGTGCATTCAGTTTTCACAAAGATTCATTCACAGATTTTCCAAAACAATTTCCATTTCAATTTGATTAATCTCGTTAAATCTTTAAAACAAAGATTCAACTTATAGCTTTCAAAACAATTTCATTTCGAATGGGTTAAACAAAATCATCATTTTAAATCTGTTAAAAATAAACTGATTCAATTCATAGCTTTCAAAAAGAATTCATTCATAGCCTTTCAAAACATTTCAATTTCATTTTTAAATTTGAAACCTTTCAACACAAATTGGAAGTTTACTTCTTATATGAAAGCTGTTATTATTTGAAAACAAATAGTTTTCATTTCAGAAAAATCCAATTATATTTGCACGAGTTAAAGCCCTTGAATTATATTCACATTCCAAAATCAATACTTTTAAAATAGTTTAACCCTTATATAACGGGTATAACATCTTTAATCCCTAGTTTCAAATCATAGAATTCAATTTCAAATCTTGAATTTAAGTTTAAATCAAATTATTTAAACTTCAAAACTTTATCAAGTTATTCAAAAATACGTCTTATTTTTGAAATTCCATTTCAAATGCTTTTCACATTTAAACCCAAATTTCTAATTTCCAAATCAATTGAAATTAAAATTTCAATTTCAAAAACATCAAATTTAAATTATCTGTGACTTAACTGATTTCCACGTGAAATCCATATTTGTGTGTGTAAAAGTGTAGTCCAGGGGTTTTACACACAATAGTGCAACATCAATCATCACAGATATATCGATAAGCGGTATAATCGATAACGCTTACCTTCATTCACAGATTCATAGATAAAATAAATTTATCGGTCACAAAGATTCACTATTACAATTCGATGTGGGTTTCGGATAACCAACTAGAATCCGACTCCCTGTCGCATCGAAATTCAAGTGCCGTTTTACGGGTCAAGGGTTTCATATTCTCATAGTAGTATATCACATAAATAGAAGTCACAGCTCAGCACAAAGTAATTCATATCACAAAGCATCACAATTCAGAGATGTCAAACAATTCAATTATTCAGTCAAGTCCAAACATTCACAAGTAGGATTAATTAATATCTGATCATAATTAATTTACACTAGATTAATTACTTATGAATAACTACAAATCTTGGTTAATTAATCATTAATTTATGATAAACCATTTTAATTAATTTTTCAAATCTTTAAATCATTTATTAATTAACCTTTAAACCAATTACATAATTAATTGACCCCTTAATTGCTTTCATAAGGTAATTAACAATTTACAATTGATTATCTCAATTAATTAATCTAATTATGTATCAAAATTTATCACATAAATTTGATTACTTAATAATTTCTAGTTAATTAACTTCATTAACTAATAACATTTCTTCAATTGCCTTCTTGAGAAATTATCTTAGATTAATTCATTATTAATCATTCCCAATTATAAATTAATCTAAATTATTTATTTATAAATTAAATAAATCATTCTTTAATCATCTTATTAATTAAATCATTTTAATTACCTTAATTATCTCTAAGATAACTCATTTCTTTATTAATGACTTAATTAACATTAACGTACATATTTTTAAACATTTACTTTTGAACTTACAATTTAGTTTAAATTTGAATTTAAGTTTAAATCACATTTTGAATATAAGATTCAAAATGATTTACCATTTAAAACCTTAACCAAATTTAAATTAAATTTAAACTTGTTTAAAACACCTTCAAATTTAAAACTGATTTTTAATTTCAAATTGAATTCAAGAAACTTGAATCCATATTTTAAATTCGATTTTGAACTTGACTTTTAAACTTACTTTAAAACATTGATCTTAAATTCTTGATTTAAAAATCCAAATTCATTTTAAACCCACTTAATTGCTTAAAAATAATTTTAAATTTATAAACTTTATTTATTTACAAACTAAGTTCCCAGTCTAAACTTGAATTTATATTTAAACTTTTGATTTTAAGACTCAATTTAAACTTTGCTTTAAAAATTTGAAAGTTCAGTTTTAAATTCAAAACAAACAGGTTTGTTTATAAGATCTAGAAAACATTTACCCGAGCCACTATTACATTTTCTTCGAGCCAACTTCCCATTTCTTCGAGCCTTCACTTAAATTTACTCGAGCAATCTTCCAGCTTCAACCCAGATCATCAGGAAGTAAAGAGCACCGTGCACATGCACGGCGCCACCGAGCATCTCCGATCAACACCACATCACCGAGCAAGTCGACGATCTTCCACCAACCAACTACCAATCACCAGAATTCCTCCATTTCCACTGAATCGAAATCGAGTGCCCAAAACCGATACATGGAAACAAAACCAGGAACTCCTCCTAAACCTGGAAATCACGTCGTTCGCACAACCTCGATGACCAGAAACTCCAGAACTCCGGCTATCTACTCGTCGTCATCCTCTCTACTATCACCCAGAATCGCGTGCAACTCGATGCACGAGGAAAGGCGCTTCGATCGATTTTCTGACCACCTTAAAAATTAGGTTAACTAACTTAAACTCTTCACTGCCGCTACCACGATGAACCGGAGCACTGGCCACCATTTTTCCCCGACTCACCGTACTCCCCTCTACCTTCACGCAAAACCCCGAGCTTCAACAATTCTCCAATCACTTGAATTTGCCCCAAACCCATTCCCAGTTCATCTCGAAACTGCTCTTTTATCTTAGCTCTAAAAATCATGATGTTTGCTTTAAAATTCATGTTTTAGTGTACGAAATCAGTTTACATGCCTGAAATCGTAAAATAAAATGTTTAAATTTTGACTAAGTTATAGTTTTGTTCAGTCTTTTTTAAGTCTAGAGGTATTTCCAGGATGTTTTATCTTATATCGATTTTTAATCTTTAATATAGGTTATAACAAACAAGTTTTATTTTAATCTTGAGTTCAAGCAGTAAGTGAATCAAGAGGAAGTGATTTTTTTTAAAACCTAAACTAAAGCTTGAACAGAGCAAGATATCACTGGAAGTAACTGTGCTCACAAACATTCATCACAAAGATATACTCAGGGGATTCATGTATGTACAAATATACTAATTCACAGTAGCTTACGCAAAAGATTCATACTTTAAAAAAAATGTTACTCACAGATTCTCAAACATTGGATTCAAAGAAATGGTTTTAAAGATTAAAGTTGCTCACCTTGTGAAATGACCCTCTCTTCTCTACCTTCATTTTGTAAGGATTTTTTTTAGAGATGATATATGTATATATCATTTATTAACAAATATATTTTTCCAGGGTCATTTTTTTTTCCAATAACAAACTTTATCCAGGATCAAAAAATTTACCAATATAGATATATCAGTGCAACCACAAAAATATGCACACACATATGAAGATGCATGTGCCCCTCTGGTTTAATCAGGTTATGGCAAACAAGAGGTTACAGTGATTGATTAAATTTAATCAATCCCCACATAGCTTAATTTCATTTTATTATTTAAGTAATGAAAATCTTATTCATATAGGTAATAGTATGGTTTTTATTCTTTGATAGCTTGCTGGATTCTCCATGAAATATGATTCATAGAACCCAGATAATTATGTTATGATTATCTGTAAAATCAATTGTATAGTGTCTGTGCTTTGAAAATGATATAAGCTTATATCATTTCCTATGTTTGCTTTCTTATAATATCTACCTTATATGCAAACTCATGTCTGGGATATTCTTAAGTGAATCATCATATTCCAGAAGCTTGATTCCTTGATACCAAGGTACTAGACTAAATGAAATGCAGTCCGGGGTGAGTTTCCTCACACATGGATACTTAGCAAATAAAATATGGATTAAACAGACTCTCTACTCAGACATATTTCTTAGGGTCTTAAAATGCATTTTGCCCAAAGCTTTAGTAAAGAGGGATTCAGATTTTATGTTAAAATTACTAAGGTACTGGTGTGGCAGTGTCTAAGCAGATCATATCTGAACATGTAAATAATTTACTAATATGGATCTAACATCATTATCTTATAAAATCCCTACTGGTGATCTTACTTACAAAACTATCGCTAAAACTTTTCAACATTCCAGATAATAAAACTCAGATATTTTAAATACCAGTTCCAAGTCAAATTCTCAAAATACTTAACCAAATATCCAACATCACTATGTACTTAGTACAATGGAATTTTTTTTTAATATCATACATGCAAATTTTCATCTTGTAAGCTCTTATCTATCTAATTCTAGCATGCTATAATCTTCTTCTCAATGCTTTGCTTCTACTCCTATCTAGAAGCTGCTGTCCCTGAAAAAGCATTTGAAGCTGCCTCATTTTAAATGAGACACCCCAGATGCCATTAGCACACTAGGGTCAGACACATGTCTGGTATGAGAAAATTCACAAAAGCAATTAATTAATTAGGTTAAAATCAAGTTAAGTACATATACATAAAGTTCTGCCCTTTGGAAACAGGTAATACTTGTGTGCATGCTCTGTGTCATTGTGCATGTGCATGTTTTAATCTTTCTTTCCAAAGACTACATATATAAATATGGTACATACATCCAAGCATACAATTCAGTCATAGCCAAACAATCATTCACACCAAACAGGAAAATAACCAATATGAGTTAAATCATTTATTCCATCCTCATATTTCAATTCTGGGAAAAACTCTAGCTTCCTCATCATATCAAATATTTTTCCCTTGGTATATTTATCTATCCTGGTCTCATCTGCAATTTTATGAATCAATGGACACACTGTAATGAACTAATTCACTCCATTACACAAAGATCTCAGGACTTGAACAAGCCATGTGTCAACTTGCATTACTCAAGAACACAAGTCATTCCTGCAGTAATCTTGACCCCATTTCCTAATCAAATTCTTAGGTACTTTCTCTTTTTAAAGTTTCTAGAGCAAACCCAATCAGTGAGTTATTTTACAAAAACAAGCATTCACCTCATAGCATTCCTTATCATTCTCATAAACAAACAGAGACAAACAAGCAATTTTAGTATTGGTACTTATTAAAACATGTTCTTGCAATTTTACAGAGATATAGACAACTAACATTGGTTTATGGCTTTATGGGAAGATTTTATTGCAAACATCTGTGCTTTAGTTAACTCAGGTTGACCAAGCTTCCTAAATCACAAAATCTATTTGCTGGGTGGATATTGTATATTTTCTTTGAATCAGGAGTATCAGCACATAGGCAAGCCTATTGCTCCTAATTCCTTTTCATTTTAAGCCTCAGCACATATACATATGTATATTGCAGCCCATAAGCTTATCAATTCTTCTGGGTTGAGCCAAAACCAACACTACTTGCTTATATCCAACATTTTATTTTTCTGGGTATTTATTTGTTTCTAACCAGTATCATATTAAAAGAGATCTGGGTTTCAAAGATACTTATGTATGCATGCAGATCATATTTAGAATATTCACAAAATAAAAACAACCAGAACAACCATTTAGCATTAAAGCATCCTTAACTTCTGAAGAACAATCACATATACTTTTAAGAAAAATTCATTTATAACTGGCTGCCTTCATTAGGACTTAGTGCCTTAAGTTGTTGAGTGAGTTTTCTCACCTAGTTCTCTTCTTTGCTTCCTTAATTAATTGATGAACTTCTGCCTTTAGCCTCAAGCTCTTTTCCTTCCCTTGCCTTATGATTATGGTGTTGTTTCTTTTTTTTTCAAAGTTCTTTTCTGAGAAGGAGAGGAGGCTGCTGCATATGCATATATATATACAGGGTCCTCCTTAGGGTTTTGGGTATTGGCTAAAGCCATTTTTGCCCACCAGAAAAATTATGTTATCTGCATTTTATTTGAACCCAAAATTCTACCCTTCCCGGCTTAATTTAGGTGAAGAGAAAAGTGGTTATATTCTTTTTGGTTAATTTCAGAAATTTGCTTTTCAGAAAATACTTTTTCCTTTGTCTACAATCATGCTAAAAATGTGACTTGATTTGTTATTTATCAAATACTCTTCCTAATTCTGCCTATACTAAGCATTTCCCTGTTTTGTCTTATTTTTCCTATTTTTAGCTTTCATGTAAATGGTATGTACTTCCTTTATTTATTTACAAAAGGACTACTCCTTTTTATATCCTCATTTTTTTTTCTTTCTGCCTATATACTAAAATATGTCTGTATATTTTATTTTACTAATTTGAACTCTAGTATTTTATTAACATATATATATAAGTCTTACTGAAATAATTAGTACACCCATATATATATTTATACATCATTATGTATTGACACACACATGCACATGTACACTCAAAAAATATTCAGTAGCATCCATATATGTATATTTACTTATGCATACAGCTTTTAAGGATTTAATCTATATATATATATATATATTCCCATACATATCAATATGTATTTATTCTTAGAGTTTAGGGATTTTAGCTTTAGTTCATGTGCATTTCCTATGCACACATGTACACACATACTGATACACTATCAAGCTATATCAATTCCCTTTCAAAATTTATTTAAAAATTATTTTGAATTTATTTATATTTTTCAGAATAAATTCCTAAAATCTTGGGTCATTACATACACCCCTCCTTTTAGAAATTGTGTCCCACAATTTTCCTAAGCTTAAAATGAATTTTAAACTTAATTCAGAGAACAAGTACATTCTCAACCAAATAGATTTTTAGTTCTATAATAACTAAAAATATATGCATCTAAAACAATCAAAAATCAGGATTACCTTTAATCTGAAAATAGCTTAGGATAATTCATCCTAACTTTGTCTTCTAATTCCCATATGCAATCACTAGGATCAAGACTCCACTGTACCTTTACAAGTTTCAGAGATTTATTCCTCAACTTCTTCACATCTTTTGCCAAAATTCCCACTGGATCCTTTTCATAAATCAAATTAGGATTTATCTGCACTTGGGTTGGGGTCTCAAGAATTTCTGCCTTGTCATGGACCCATCTTCTCAATTGTGATACATGAAAACATCATGTATACCTTGCATGTTTTCTGGTAATTCCAACTTATATGCCAAGGGACCAATTCTTTCCAGAATTTTGTATGGTCCAATATATCTTGGGGTTAACTTGCCTTGTTTCCCAAACCTCAACACATTTTTCATAGGTGAGATTTTGATGAAAACAAAATTTCCCACTTCATATTCCACCTGCCTCCTTTTCATGTCTGCAAATTTCTTCTGCCTTTCTTGTGCTGATGCCATTCTTCTTCTTATCAACTCAATTTTCTCCTTAGTTTCTTGTATGTACTCAGGTCCTAAAATAGACCTTTCTCCTGCTTCTACCCAACAAACAGGTGACAAACAGGGTTTACCATATAAGGCTTCAAATGGAGCCATTCCTATGGTGCTTTGATAGCTGTTGTTGTATGTAAATTCAACTAGATGAAGATAATCTTCCCAGTTGCCCCCAAAGTCCAGTACTCATGCTCTCAACATGTCCTCCAAAACCTTGTTTACTACCTCGGTCTGCCCATCTGATTGAGGATGGTAGGCAGTACTTAGGCATAGTTCACTTCCCATTGCTTCTTGAAAGCTTCTCCAGAATTTTGAGGTGAAGATGGTATCCCTGTCACTCACAATGGTTTTGGGAATGCCATGTAACTTTACCACTTCCTTTATAAAAATTTGAGCTAATTTTGGTGCTGTCCTTTCTGACTTGACTGGGATGAAGTGTGCTACCTTGGTTAGCCTATCAACTATCACCCATATACTTGTATTTCCTCTCTTAGATCTAGGTAACCCATCTATGAAATCCATAGATACATCTTCCCACTTCCACTGTAGTACACTAAGAGGCTGCATCAACCCTGATGGCCTTTGGGTTTCAGCCTTGACTTGTTGGCAAGTCATACATTTGGCAATGTATTTAGCTACATCAGATTTCATCCCCTTCCACCAGAAGTCTCTTTTCAAATTTTGGTACATTTTTGTGTTGCCTGGGTGTATGGAGTATTTACTTCTGTGATATTCATTCAATATCTCTTTCTTCAATTCTGTGTCCTCTGGTACACACATCCTATTTTGGTATCTCATATAACCATTTTTATCAATATGGTGATTCATCACTTCCTCCCCTTTTGAGAGGAGCATTTTCTTCTCTAATAAGTTGGCATCATGTTCTTGCATTTTTCCTACCTTCAGAATTAAATCTGGTTGAAGTGTCATTAAGCTTAACTTCCCTTTATCTTCTTGTGCACCATGCATCTGCTCATCAATGTGCACACAACCATTCTCCCCAATTTCTAACTCAGTTAGCAAAGACAAGTCCTTAAATTCTTCTATCATCATCATAGCCAATTTAGCATGCTGTCTACTTAGAGCATCTGCAACTTTGTTTGCTTTGCCTGGTGTATAGAGTATGTCAAAGTCATAGGCAGCTAAGAATTCCACCCATCTATGTTGCCTCATGTTCAAATCTTTTTGTGAAAATAAATATTTTAGAGACTTGTGGTCAGTGTAAAGTTCAAACTTAGTGCCTAACAAATAATGTCTCCAAAGTTTCAAAGCATAGATCACAGCTGCTAATTCAAGGTCATGTGTGGCATACCTTACTTCATGGGGTTTAAGTTGTCTAGATGCATATGCAATGACTTGGCCTTGTTGCATCAACACTGCACCCAAGCCAAATCCACTTGCATCAGTGTATACAACTAATTCTTCATTTCCATGAGGTACTTTTAAAATTGGAGCATTCACCAATGCCTCCTTCAACTGTTCAAAAGACTTTTCACATTTTTCTGACCAAACAAAAGCTTGGTTCTTTCTGGTTAGGTTAGTAAGTGGTGTAGAAATTTTTGAAAAATCTTTTATAAATCTCCTATAATACCCTGCCATCCCCATGAATGACCTCACTTCACTCACAGTGCTTGGCCTCTTCCATGCTTGGATAGCCACTACTTTATTGGGGTTCACAGAAATTCCTTGGGCAGATACAACATGGCCAAGAAAATGCACTTCCTCTTTCCAAAATTCACATTTTGAGTATTTTGCCTTTAAGTCTTTTTCCCTTAGTCTAGACAAAACCATGTGCAGATGGCTTTCATGCTCTTTCATTGTTTTGGAATAAGTTAAAATGTCATCTATAAAAATAAGCACAAACTTGTCTAAATAATCCCTAAAGGTTATGTTCATTAAATCTACAAAGTATGATGGTGCATTGGTCAAGCCAAATGGCATAATCAAAAATTCATACAACCCATATCTAGTGTTAAAGGCAGTGTACTTGATGCTTGATTCTTCCACCTTCATTTGATGAAAACCAGATGCTAAATCTAGCCTAGAGAATACTCTTGCTCCAGCCAATTGATCAAAAAGATCATCTATTCTTGGCAGTGGGTATTTATTTTTAATGGTTACCTTGTTTAATTCCCTATAATCTATGCAGAGTCTCAAAGTACCATCTTGTTTCTTAACAAACACCACTGGTGCCCCCCAGCAAGAATTACTGGGTCTTATAAAACCCTTATTTTCTAATTCCTCTAATTGTTTCTTTAATTCTTTTAGTTCATTTGGCCCCATTCTTGTTGGCTTTTTAATCACTGGGCTTGCTCCTGGGACTAAATGAATTTGGAATTCCACTGGCCTATGGTTTGGAACACCATCAACCTCCTCAAAAACATCCAAGTATTTATTGACTATGGGAATTTCCTCAATAATATGTTCACTGAAATCTTTACCCAAATCAATCAAATGACACAATTTTCTTCCTTTGGACACTTCACACAAAATTGTGATCCTCTGGCTTCCATGGTTTAGCAATGATATGGTGGATGAGTCTAAGTTAATTATGGCCTTGAATTGCCTTAACCAGTCTACTCCCAAAATAACACCTATATTTGGGTAATTTAAAACATATAAATTGGAAATAAAAGTATCTCCTCCTATGTTTAATCCCACATCCACACAGATCATGTTTAAAACACTAGAACTTCCCAGTGGACTTTGTATATGTAAAGGGGTTTCAACCAATATGCAACTTAATTTCAGCATTTTAACTAATTCATAGGAAATTAAAGAATGAGTTGCTCCTGTATCATATACTACTGCTATGGGTACATTACAAATAAATAGTGTACCTTCCACTTGACTGTGCTTCTCAGCATTGATCTCCACTGTTTTTCCTTTTTCTTCCAAGTTTGCTAATTTTCCTTGCTACCTATTCTCAGGACAATTTCTTTTCATGTGCCCTTCTTTCCCACATAAATAACACTTGAAAGCTCCTCCTTTCAATTCTGGACATCTTGGTTTGATATGTCCTTCTTTTCCACACTGATGGCACACAATCTTCTTGGTTTCCTTAGCTTTGACATCTCCAGTGCTTTTGTTACTGGCCTCTTCCTTCTTCTTATCATAAGGGTGATACCTCCCCTTACCTTTCTTGGTGTTATTGTTCTTAAAATTTCTGAACTTCTCCCTTTCCTTGTCATGCTGCTCCAACCTCAAAGCTAAGTCTATCACATGGTCAAAAGTCATGTCAGCATAGGGTAACATGGCTCTGCTAAGTCCTGGGTTCAAACCTTTTATGTACCTATCATTTTTGGATGCCTCATCTGCCACAAGCATTGCTCCATATGTGGAAAGCCCCTCAAACTTTTGAGTGTACTCTGTGACAGTCATGGTTCCTTGTCTAAGTCTAATAAATTCTTCTAGCAAGGTAGTCTTAGCTGATGCTGGTACAAACCTTGCTTCCAACATCTCTTTGAATTGATTCCAAGTGATTTCATTCTCACCTCTCCCTGCAATGATTACTTCCCACCAGCTTAAAGCTACTCCTTTTAGCTGTCTTGAAGCCACTTGCCTCTTTCTTTAATCATCAAGTTGCATGTCATTGAAAATTCTTTCCAATGTTCTCAACCATGTTTGAATTTCCATGATACCCTCTGTCCCTTCAAAGCTTTTGCCTCCTAAATGAGTATATGTCTTAAGTAATTTTGAGAGTTCTTCATAGGGATTTTCTTGCCTTTGTCCTGCCCCATCCCTAAATGCTCTCACCAAGTCTTGCAGATTGACCATTGGTGGTGCATGGGAAGATCCTGCTCCCTGATTTGGTGGTCTCCCTACCATAGTTTGCTAATAATAATTTACATAGCTGGTTAGTTTGATTGGTAATTTTATTATTTCAGTGGTTTTTATTCACACTGAAAACATTGATATATATTTAGTTCCTTTAAATTTTTATTTCTATCTAAGAACTTGATCTTTACTTCTACTATGTTGAATAACATAGCTCTGATACCAAATGAAATGACCCTCTCTTCTCTACCTTCATTTTGTAAGGATTTTTTTTAGAGATGATATATGTATATATCATTTATTAACAAATATATTTTTCCAGGGTCATTTTTTTTCCAATAACAAACTTTATCCAGGATCAAAAATTTTACCAATATAGATATATCAGTGCAACCACAAAAATATGCACACACATATGAAGATGCATGTGCCCCTCTGGTTTAATCAGGTTATGGCAAACAAGAGGTTACAGTGATTGATTAAATTTAATCAATCCCCACATAGCTTAATTTCATTTTATTATTTAAGTAATGAAAATCTTATTCATATAGGTAATAGTATGGTTTTTATTCTTTGATAGCTTGCTGGATTCTCCATGAAATATGATTCATAGAACCCAGATAATTATGTTATGATTATCTTTAAAATCAATTGTATAGTGTCTGTGCTTTGAAAATGATATAAGCTTATATCATTTCCTATGTTTGCTTTCTTATAATATCTACCTTATATGCAAACTCATGTCTGGGATATTCTTAAGTGAATCATCATATTCCAGAAGCTTGATTCCTTGATACCAAGGTACTAGACTAAATGAAATGCAGTCCGGGGTGAGTTTCCTCACACATGGATACTTAGCAAATAAAATATGGATTAAACAGACTCTCTACTTAGACATATTTCTTAGGGTCTTAAAATGCATTTTTCCCAAAGCTTTAGTAAAGAGGGATTCAGATTTTATGTTAAAATTACTAAGGTATTGGTGTGGCAGTGTCTGAGCAGATCATATCTGAACATGTAAATAATTTACTAATATGGATCTAACATCATTATCTTATAAAATCCCTACTGGTGATCTTACTTACAAAACTATAGCTAAAACTTTTCAACATTCCAGATAATAAAACTCAGATATTTTAAATACCAGTTCCAAGTCAAATTCTCAAAATACTTAACCAAATATCCAACATCACTCTGTACTTAGTACAATAGAATTTTTTTTTTAATATCATACATGCAAATTTTCATCTTGTAAGCTCTTATCTATCTAATTCTAGCATGCTATAATCTTCTTCTCAATGCTTTGCTTCTACTCCTATCTAGAAGCTGCTGTCCCTGAAAAAGCATTTGAAGCTGCCTCATTTTAAATGAGACACCTCAGATGCCATTAGCACACTAGGGTCAGACGCATGTCTGGTATGAGAAAATTCACAAAAGCAATTAATTAATTAGGTTAAAATCAAGTTAAGTACAGATACATAAAGTTCTGCCCTATGGAAACAGGTAATACTTGTGTGCATGCTCTGTGTCATTGTGCATGTGCATGTTTTAATCTTTCTTTCCAAAGACTACATATATAAATATGGTACATACATCCAAGCATACAATTCAGTCATAGCCAAACAATCATTCACACCAAACAGGAAAATAACCAATATGAGTTAAATCATTTATTCCATCCTCATATTTCAATTCTGGGAAAAACTCTAGCTTCCTCATCATATCAAATATTTTTCCCTTGGTATATTTATCTATCCTGGTCTCATCTGCAATTTTATGAATCAATGGACACACTGTAATGAACTAATTCACTCCATTACACAAAGATCTCAGGACTTGAACAAGCCATGTGTCAACTTGCATTACTCAAGAACACAAGTCATTCCTGTAGTAATCTTGACCCCATTTCCTAATCAAATTCTTAGGTACTTTCTCTTTTTAAAGTTTCCAGAGCAAACCCAATCAGTGAGTTATTTTACAAAAACAAGCATTCACCTCATAGCATTCCTTATCATTCTCATAAACAAATAGAGACAACCAAGCAATTTTAGTATTGGTACTTATTAAAACATGTTCTTGCAATTTTACAGAGATATAGACAACTAACATTGGTTTATGGCTTTATGGGAAGATTTTATTGCAAACATCTGTGCTTTAGTTAACTCAGGTTGACCAAGCTTCCTAAATCACAAAATCTATTTGCTGGGTGGATATTGTATATTTTCTTTGAATCAGGAGTATCAGCACATAGGCAAGCCTATTGCACTCCTAATTCCTTTTCATTTTAAGCCTCAGCACATATACATATGTATATTGCAGCCCATAAGCTTATCAATTCTTCTGGGTTGAGCCAAAACCAACACTACTTGCTTATATCCAACATTTTATTTTTCTGGGTATTTATTTGTTTCTAACTAGTATCATATTAAAAGAGATCTGGGTTTCAAAGATACTTATGTATGCATGCAGATCATATTTAGAATATTCACAAAATAAAAACAACTAGAACAACCATTTAGCATTAAAGCATCCTTAACTTCTGAAGAACAATCACATATACTTTTAAGAAAAATTCATTTATAACTGGCTGCCTTCATTAGGACTTAGTGCCTTAAGTTGTTGAGTGAGTTTTCTCACCTAGTTCTCTTCTTTGCTTCCTTAATTAATTGATGAACTTCTGCCTTTAGCCTCAAGCTCTTTTCCTTCCCTTGCCTTATGATTATGGTGTTGTTTCTTTTTTTTTCAAAGTTCTTTTCTGAGAAGGAGAGGAGGCTGCTGCTTATGCATATATATATACAGGGTCCTCCTTAGGGTTTTGGGTATTGGCTAAAGCCATTTTTGCCCACCAGAAAAATTATGTTATCTGCATTTTATTTGAACCCAAAATTCTACCCTTCCCGGCTTAATTTAGGTGGAGAGAAAAGTGGTTATATTCTTTTTGGTTAATTTCAGAAATTTGCTTTTCAGAAAATACTTTTTCCTTTGTCTACAATCATGCTAAAAATGTGACTTGATTTGTTATTTATCAAATACTCTTCCTAATTCTGCCTATACTAAGCATTTCCCTGTTTTGTCTTATTTTTCCTATTTTTAGCTTTCATGTAAATGGTATGTACTTCCTTTATTTATTTACAAGAGGACTACTCCTTTTTATATCCTCATTTTTTTTTCTTTCTGCCTATATACTAAAATATGTCTGTATATTTTATTTTACTAATTTGAACTATAGTATTTTATTAACATATATATATAAGTCTTACTGAAATAATTAGTACACCCATATATATATTTATACATCATTATGTATTGACACACACATGCACATGTACACTCAAAAAATATTCAGTAGCATCCATATATGTATATTTACTTATGCATACAGCTTTCAAGGATTTAATCTATATATATATATATATATTCCCATACATATCAATATGTATTTATTCTTAGAGTTTAGGGATTTTAGCTTTAGTTCATGTGCATTTCCTGTGCACACATGTACACACATACTGATACACTATCAAGCTATATCAATTCCCTTTCAAAATTTATTTAAAAATTATTTTGAATTTATTTATATTTTTCAGAATAAATTCCTAAAATCTTGGGTCATTACACCTTGTAGTGGAACAAAGCAGCATATTTTGATGATTTTGGACAGAGAAGCAAAGAAGAATCTTAGCCAGGAACTTTCATGCTTGATTTGTTTAAAACTTCCAGGTTGAAGACTTTTGAACTTTCTGTTTTGATTTTTTCATTTCTGGTTTTCTTTTGTTTTTAGATTGAAGTTTGTTTGTTTATAAAGTGATACTATCTCAGTTTTGAAATGAACGAATTTGAAATGAAGAAAGTTTGATATAAGAAAATGAGTTTTACAGGGTATATTATTTTATACAAGTTGATATATATAAAAGAGAAGAAGCGTACAAGGGTTAATGAAATTATTTGTACAATAGAAAGCATGGCTGAAATGTTTTATTTATGGGCTAGAGATGTAACATTAAATGCCATTGTCCTCTATGCTTTCAAGTCTACTTACAGGTTACATATTATATTTCTTACTTTGTTCTTGCTTATCCACTTATTTATCTTTGTTTACTGATATGAAATAATCTTGTTTCGGCTGAGAGATTTGTTTTGGTGTACTTGAGAAGATGTTAATAAATGTATGTCTTCTAATTTGTTTACAAGCTCTTGTTATTTTATTATGTATGTACTTACAGGTTTGTATATATGTTTCACTTGTTATCATTTACTTTTCTCCTTTGTATTCACTTTATAATGTAAATAAGTTTCTATTTTATTCTATATGTTGTTATAATTTATCTTACATATCAATTTTTTTTATTTCTAACTTAAATATCTTACTATCTGAATCGGGGAAACTCGCTGCCATTTATAATCAATTTTTCAAGTTTAATTCAAAAATTCAATAAATTATTAATTTAAATTAAATTAAAATCTAGGGTCGTTACACACATGCTAATAGAGTTTAAAGTTTCATGCACATCTAAATGATGATTATTTGATGCTAATGATTACTTGTCCTCCACACTTCCAAAGAGGGTATTTTGGGCATTCCCCAAAAAAGTGGATTAGGGTTTCATACATGTATAAATACCCCTTATCTTCATGTAATTAGCTCTCTCTTCCCTTGGGCACTCTTCCTTTAGGCTCTCTTCTCTTAGTTTAGATCATAAATAAAATGAGTGCTCTCTTTCTTTTCATGGCTACTTAGCCATTTCTTTTTTGTAATTTTTTTTTTGCAATTTTAATTCAAGTCTTTTCTTGTTTATTTACTTTTATGCAAGTAGTGTAGATCTTCTTTTATTTTATGCAAGTAGAATAACACTTCCTTTACTTTGTTTTCATCTTCTTCTTTTTTTTGTTTCATGTTGCATGCTACTTGTGTTGATATGATAACACAAATGAGAGGCTAACCCCATCAATTTAGCGGTAATGAAGCCTCTAATCATGTAGCTTCAACATTTTGACAATTATGGCTCTCTTTTTGTGCTTAATGAGAATGCATAAAGTGGTTTAATTTGTTGTTTTTGCTTTGAATTTGATATCCTATATTGTTGACACCAAATAGGCTATGCTTAAACAATCACAAAACACAAATTGCCTCTTCATCTAAATATGATATGGCAAAGAAGTGAATGTTGAAATTAAAATTTGATGGCTTATATTTCTAATTAATAGTTAATAGGTCATGCTTAAAATAGATTTTGCTTTCAACTTTTTTGTCATATTTCATGAGATTTAAAAGTGTATTAGTGGTTGTGTTATAGTTTGATGGTTTATATTGGGCTAATTAATAGCACAAATATGTTGTAACGACCCGTAAATTTTAACTGTTTTAATATCGTAATTAGTTGAAATTTTGTGAAATTTTAAACGATAAAATTTTGAAATATAAATTTTATATTTGGAATGCGTCTAGTTAAACATAGCAACTGGTAAATTTTCGTCCGAAAATATGGAAGTTTATTTCGCGCGTATTACTTCAATTTAATCAGCTAAAAAGCGATGGAAATAAAATGTTTTCGGAACCTAAATATTTTTACATAGAAAAATTCTAAACCATCTTCTGAGAAAATGTCATTTTTCGTTTTTCCAAATTCGGACTTCTTTAGCTCCGTCGATCTTATTTTTCTGCGTTTTTGCTGCATTTTCGGCTAGTAGAAAATTCGAATTTTTATAATTCAATCATACCACTGATATCTGTATACCGTTTTGATCGCCTCGTTGTGCTGATCTTTGCGGTATATTCAATTCTTTATTTTGAAGTCCGATACGTGGCGGAAATCTGTAAAACGTCGGACCATATCGGTACAAGAATTTGTGATTTTTGTTTTAGTGAACTTTGAATTCCTTGACCATTCGTTTTCTGCTGTGTAAACCGAACTGACATTTGCATTTAATTTCTCTCGGAATTCAACCGTACTTCTACCCTTTTTCTATTCCCAAAATCATTATGATACGTTGGTTCATATTTACGTTGGTTCATATTTTCTCTGCCACTAGAGAATATTATTGCTCATCTAATTTTTATTTTGTTGTAGCTTCTCATTTTCTTCTCCTCTGCCATTTCATCCTCTCCAAAGTTTTGCCGACCACCATATCCATTCCACCATTTTGCCTCTCCCCTCACACCTCCCTTTCACGCAACATTTATTTTTCCTCCTCCACTAGAAAACAAACTCAAGCAAACCCATCACATGAAACCATCTCAGCCCTTCCACACGCTAGGAGCAGCCGACCCCTTCCCAACCATTTCCCCTCCGCCCTTCCACCACGCGCAACCACCACCACTCCTCAGCCCACGTTCTCCACCTACACCCTCTCCAAACGCCATCCCACACTCTTTCCCTCGTCCCTCTTTGCTACACGCCTTCGAACAAACCCCAAGCAGCCGCGGATCTCCTCCTACCACAGCTAGCACCCTTTCAACCCTTGTCCTCTTTCCTATCTCCGCCATCAGTCAGCCCATGACACCCTGATCCATTGCCAAGACCCGCATAGCACTTCCTGATAGCTTGCTTCATCCATAGATAAGTTGCATGCTATGTTATATAATATATACTATATCCTATATATAAATATTTTGCTTTCCATCAACTCTTACCTGCCTTGCTTCGTTTTGATTTTATGTCCTAGCTTTCTATGTTATATAAAGTATGTATAGCTTATAAATATTGTCTTTAAAAGTAATATATATCATAAGGTATATTCGCATGTAAAGTTCATTCAATAAGCTTCCATATATTTTAACTGTTTCATTATATAAATTGTATATTGTGACAGTTCAGATGAATGTATATGGGTATAATAGTTACATATATGAACGGATGGGATTCTAATACAAGTTTATAAAGTAAAAGTTGATATATGCCATTAGTTATTATTATAAAAGAAATATCACCTATGATTTCAGTATGTAGGTGTAACAGGTGTTGTATTTTGAATAAGCACATGTACATAGGTTTATATAGGATTATTTTTTTTAGCATAAGTATTGAATTAATAATGGGTTTGTAATGGTTTATAATGAAGTAGGTTAATATAGGAGTAATATATTAGCTCATATGAATGGATCTATAAATTATAAGTTATATTTGTTTATATTTATATACGTTTGCATAAAAAAAAAGTTTCAGCGGCCCATTTGTTTGATATGCATGTATGTAATTTTCATAAGTCGAGGTTTGTTGAAAGTGGTACTAGCTGTCCTACTTTTACTTCTGCATAGTACATGTGTATTTTACATGTTTCTATTTTGACAATGGAAAAGTTAGTTATATGTTCCAACATTATATAAATTTAGTTAGTATAATATATCATTTTATGCATGTGTGTTAGTCTGTATATACTTTTATAATATGAGTGTGTTGATCTTTTTAGTTATTTAAAGTAAAGTGTATACATATATATATATATATGTTTGTATGCTGCTATTATATACGTTGGATTTTAAAATATATGTTTAGATTCAACTGAACATTCTTTATATATGTAGGTATTTTGCATTTTATTTAGTGTATATATATATGTGTGTGTTTATTTCAAATTTTGTTATGTGAATATATCTAGTTTTATGTGTTTATTTAAACCAATGATTTTTGAAATATATATATATATATATAATTTTAAAAGGTGTTTGAATTTAGAATATGTTCTTTTTTATATAGTTATATATGGTTTTATAAGTTCGCTTATACCGTTTGTCTTCATCATTCCAGTTCTGGTCTGATCCATTTTCATCAATTCATGCCAATCAGCTTTGATCGTTGAATTCGTGCCGATTTTGCTTTGCTTGGATTCAAAATTCAATTTCAGTATCTGTATCAGTGTGCATATCCGTGTCACCTTCTGTATTCTCTAGCCTCGAAAGGTGAGCAATCACTCACGATTAATGTTCTTTTATTTATTAAATTTGATTTCAATTGAAACGACAATTGAAATATTGCTGTTGTTAGTTATTTATACTGTTATTTATGTTATTACCTGTATCAGTTCATCTATTACATTTGACACCACTATCTGTTAATTATTTATGCGATGATAATACAGTTTGGCTGTTAATTGATTGATTGTTGATGTTTGCATTGGTCGTTAAATTGTAAATGTATAAGTGATAAATAACATGCAACTAAATTTGTCGTAGGATAGTTAAAGTTTGAATTGATATATATGTTGGATTTGATTAGTTAAATTTGTAAAATATGACCCCATAAATGTTTATTTATTTGACACGTAGAAATGGTTAATTACCCTTGAACCCTTTGAATTTATGGTATGAAATCGAATAAGAAATGTCAAGTGTAGAACCGTATTAAATATTAATGTAATAATCTTTAATCTACATGAAATGATAATGTAGATTTTAGAAATGATTATATTGATTTGCACAAACAACAATGTGGATTAATACGATTATTTCGGGATTATTTGAATTAATTATTGGATTGTTATTGATTGTTGTTATTGCTTGTTTATTTACTTTGACACCATCCCAGTTATCACACTGCACGTTCCCTTTGCTATGCTTTGATTTTGAATTGAATTGGAATCGGGTTGAAATGATAAATACCCAAATAAACTTTGACCTAGGCTAGAGAATTAAATAAAATCCGATTGGTCAATAATTTGATTTTAAAATAAAATAAAGATTTTATTTGAATAAATGATAAGGTTTTGAAATGAAGTTGGAAATTGAATTTTTATGAAAGGAAAATGTTAATATTTAATAATATGAAACAAAATATTAACAATGTAATTGATGAAAGAACGTTGTTAAATTTGAGAAACGATTGAATTAAGTTTTGAATTTTTTTTAATAATTAAGTTTGAAATTATTTAATAATTAAGTTTTGAAATTATTTAATAATTAAATAAGATTGAATTATTTAATAGTTAAATAAAATTGAATTCTTTATTAAGTGAAATTGAACTTCTTGAATAAGTGAAATTAAGTTTCTTTATTAATTGAGTTTGAAATTTGTAACTAAGTAAATAAATAAGTGAAATTGAATTTCTTTAACAAGAAATAAAATGTGATTTATTGAAATTAATGTAAGACTTGTAATTGAAAGAATTGATTTTACAAATCTAATTTAATTCAATTTGAAGTTTTGATATAATGAAGTTGAACTTAAGTAATTGATATAATGAATTGGAAATTTAATAGAAATTGTTTTGAATGACAAATTTACTTAATGAATATTGAATAAAAATCGATCAATGAATTTAAATTGATTTGAATGTTAAATAAAATTAATTTAAATGATTTCGGAATGAAATTTATATATATGAACTTGAATCAATATTTGAATTGTTTAAATAAAATTGAAATTGAATTATGGAGATTTTGAAATTATGAATTTGGAAGTTTTGAAACGTAAATTATGGAAATTGTTTTAGAGAAACAAATGAAAAGTTGATTTACAAATTCTAATTGAAATTGAAATTGATTTGGTTTTGAAATATATTAAACGACCAATCGGTGTAATAATTACGAAGGTTATTAAAGAGACCGGAATCGGTTATGGACATACTCTCTGTCTAAACCGAAAACCACTTTAATAACTACACGCGGAGTGTGATCCAGAATGAAGTGGTTGGAATGATGTACGTGATGACTGACGAAAGAGAACGATAATGGATAGCCTTGACACTTGTGTCAAATTGGAAATAACTAAAACAGGAGCCGTGCCGGGCCAAATGGGGGCTAGCTACCTCGAGCGAACACACTTCTTCGAAACTACCCATTACTTGTTGTCGATTGGTGCACCCTTGATTTTAGGAGTGTTGTTTCGCGGTGTTGCGATCGCTGCGGCGATGCGTTTTCACCAGTCCGGATCAGGCAAACGGTAGTTTCACTACCTTGGGTATTGCCTCATGTGCCTTGTCATACTTGTATCCCTATATACGCGACCACTACGATTTGTTTTGTGTTATACCTATGGAGTACTCCCTGATAGCCCACTAGTTTACGGTGGAGTTTACAGTGCTGTATAGACTATAACGCTTATATAAAATGTGTTAAGGGGGATAATGGTAACGCCTTAACACTATTTTGATATCTTATATTACTGATAGGCATTATCTACTTATCGTACACTACTACATAGTAGATAGTTTAACGGATCCTTAAAGGATGGCTATTCCAAACATCTTTTGAGTTACTTGTATTTCAGTTGCTATTTCACTTGAGTTGGATTTAATGATATAAGAATGTTTATCCTGACTCGAGTGTTTTGTGTTTTGCTTTACGCTCGGGTCAGACTGAGTGTACCAGTATTCGAGACTCACTTTTGAAGTTGGAGCTTTGCTTGAAGATCCAGCCATCTATTCTGCTTTCAGTATTCGATGATTCCAGTGATGTATTCTGATTTGTATCTGATGTATCGTATTACTCTTCCGTTGTATCTGATTTAACTCTGATGTAACTTATACATTTATATAGTAGCTTCATGAACTACTATCTCTTTTGTTTCCGCTGCATTTATTACTCTGTGTCTGTGATCTGTGATTATTTATTTACTGTATATGTTCAGTTTTGTCAAATTTAAATTAACAACGCGGTATTTTGAATTATTCAAGTCCGACATGTGCGGATGCGAATGGTCCAAAATATCGGGTCGTTACATATGTCATACTTATGAAAAAAACAACAATTAATTTCACTAATGACCAAAAGAGAGATCATAATTCCATGTTTGATTGAACTATATGATCTAGAGAGTGGAATTATCTCTAAATTGTCATTTTATTCTCATAGTTTTCATTCACTTTTGTTGTTGTTAGTTTTCCAATTTTTATTAGTTAGCTTAAACATCTTAAATCTTAGTTAATTTGATTGAATAGAGATTTAAAATCTAACATTTCCATATGGATCGACCCGTACTCACTATGTACTACTATAGTACGCCGTGCGCTTGCGGTATAAATTTTTCGACGGTTTTCTAATTCGATAGAATTTCTGTCGTTAAATAAGTTTTTGGCGTCGTTGCCGGGGAGTTGTTTTGATTTTGATTTTATATTCTTCGGATTATTTTTCTTTAGATTTCTGTGTGTTTTTATTTTGTGTGTGTTTGATTTTTGTGAGCGTTTGCATTCTATGTTCTTGTGTTTTGTTTATTCTCCAACCTCTTTTGCAACCTCTTTTGTATTTCATTTGTGTGTGCATTTGTAGTGTACATATCCTCTTTACTAAACTTGTCTTAAAAAAATCAGTTATTCACAATTTTCATTGTTTCTTAAACCTTTGATTACACTGATTGCATTACATTCGATTACATTTGATTTCACAATCTGTTGTGTACATTTGATTTCACAATTTTCATTGCATTATTGTATACATTCTCTGTTTCAAATTGAAACTGTGAAAACACTCCTGTGCACTGTCATCCCCTCATCCTTGCAAGCCTCTACAGCTACAAACCATACCCCTCAACTTCCTCAACTTCCACACACCAACCATCCCGTTTCCACTGCATCACAACAGTCTGCCATTAATCAAACAACTACACAACATCAAAACAATCTTCAACATCATCAGTGCAATACAGCAGCCTCTACATATAACAACTTCATACTCCTCCCTACCTGCATAATTGCATCCGCTTCTCAATACTGTCACATTCGCCTTCCTACGGATCATAATAGTTCAGACCCCTCCACTGCAAGCAAACCACTGTCATATACTCACCACCTATAACAACAATTGCACCGTGACACCATTACTTGCACACTTCCTCAATTTGCCTGAACTCTTCATTCACCACACTGCTAACTTTACTGCTACATATCACCACTCCAAACTCACTGCAACATCCCATTACCATCACCAGCAACTTGAACTGAAAATCTAAAAAAATCATCTCCATACAAAATCCATACCAGTACAACTGATACACATTGCTACTGTTAAACCAAAACCGCCACCTCCAAAACATCTCAACATACCATAATCTTCTCTGCTGCATCAATCTGACCATTTCTTCCAGATAACATCATTTCCATCCTTCATACTTCTCACTTGCTTCCGCCATCAACCTCCCAGTATCTGTCCACCACCAAACTACTGTAACTCGTGAATCACCAAATCGAACCGCCTCAAATAACCTCACCGTGACCAAAAGCAATCGTAACTCATCGCGACTTCTCCTCTTCTCAATCTGCGAACAACTTGCTTGATTCGCCACCGAGAACTGCTGCCTCGACCCTCAACCAATTTCGAGCATCTCGAACAAATTATTTTTGGAATTGGTGATTGTGGAATCACGTTTTTGCTTGCAGTATACGAATTTTGGAAACAAAATCAATTTCTGAAGTGTGGAATTCGCCATTATAAAAAATGACAGATAGAAGAGAAGTGTTATAGGGATTATGGATTTAGGGATTTCGTATCTTATTTTATAAAAAAACGAGGAATAGGGCCGTTGTTTCTAAGTGGGCCGGGTTGTTTTCATTTTTTTTATTTTACTTTTTGTTTATTTTTTTACTTTTTTTTACCATCTTTCTTTTGTTCATTCTTCCCTTAAAAAAAATTGTTTTTGTAGGTTGAGTTGAATTGTTTTTAAATTGTCTTTTGGTTTAAAAAAACAAAGAAAAAATCATTTGCCAAAAAAAAATTAATTTTTTTTGTCCTTTTTAGGCACAACTCTTCATTTAAGAGAAAAATTTTGCAAGCAAGTTTTTTTTGCCTTTTGTTTTATTTTCAATTGTTCTATTTTTACTTTTTTAGTTTAATTTTTTTTATTTTAGTTTCTTTTTTGATAAAAAAAGAAAACAGAAAAAAAAAACTGTATATATATCTTGTTTTTATTTTCAGGTTGCAAAAGCAGAAAATCACAAGGAGAAGGATAGCTTGCTAAAAATTGCCGCTCTGCTTGCCAAATAAATTGCTTGCTTATAAAAAAATTATTACACCCTTATCCTTTTTTTATTTGCATTGTTGGTTGCTTGCATTTATATATACATAAAAAAATTCATTCGTAATTGCATTGTAAATACACGTTTACTTTCTGCTTTGCATTTCATCTTAGAATTTGACTAATAATAACGGTTAGATATCGATAACACTTAATTGTATATTGACAAATCGTCTTCTTCGAACAATTTAATTTCTTGGTGTCTAGGCTACGGTAGAGCAATAATCAGTTATAAATATTATGGTGATTCGTAAATATTATATTGAATTGTTTCTTTGAGGTACTTAAACCTTCGGCTACATTGCTACGGTGATTCATGGTGCACCGATAAATCCTGTCTATTACCTGGCTGAGAACTATCTTGTTGGATTAAGACAATGTGTGATTATACAATTTTGGGTTAGGAGCTACTTAGGATAAATCATCTGTAATTAACCCTTGCATTCATTTAGTTGCATTAGTTCTTGCATATTTAAAAAAAAATTGTAAATATTTCTTGACTTAGTTTTTTTTAAATCCTTTCTTTTGAAATTTATTTTTCAATCAAAAATCAAAAATAAACAAAATTGTTAGTTTTCTTTTTTTTCAAAAAAAAATATAAAACCTTTTCAAAAAAGCCAAAAAAAAATTGAAAATCCAAAAACAAAACAAAAAATCAATATTCCATTTTGAAAAATAAATTCTATTTGTAAATATTTTTTTCTTTATAAATAAAAACCAAAAACATTCTTGAAAATGTCCGAATTTCCATATTCACATGAATTTTATGATAGTTGTGAAAATCAATATAATCCATATAATTTCACACCAAATTCTTATGGATATTTCAACAACAACTATTGTGTAAACAATTCGAATTTCGAACCGCAAAATTTTCAAAATAATGGTCAACCCTCAACTCTTGTAAGGTGTATTGAAAAAATTGAATCTTTACTTGAACAACAAAATCACATGAATGATTTGTGTAATTCATATCTATGCAACAATTTAAGTCAAAGTTTTCGAAATAATCAAAATTTGAATTCACTTCTAAATTCTAACGATTTCGAGTATAACCCATGCCAATTCAATTTCGAATTCCAAAGTGAATTTCAAAATCAAAATGAAAATGTGAACCACTTTTCAAATAATTTTGGCAATGGTAATAATCTCGTGTAACGACCCTGAATTTTGACCAAATTAAATTGAGAATATTTAATTAATTTTAAATATTTGAACGATGATTTAATTTGAATCTCGAATATAACTTTGAAACTGACGATTAAATTATAAAATTTAATCGATTGAAAGTTGAATAAAAATTTGTATCTTCAATTTTAAGCTGAAGAAAAATATTTCGAAAGCTTTTAAAATTCGTATTGATAGTTCTGAAGATAATAGAAGCTTCAGGATTTAATTTCAAACTGTTCTGTTCAGTTTTGAATTTAATTGTTCGAACCGATATTTTAAAATAGCCGTCCGAGGCGCAGTCTCGGAATTCGACGAAACCAGTTCCATTGGGTCCGGAATGTTGTATTATTGCCGGATTTCAATTTTCGTATTTTTCAGCGTTGATACGTGAGCACACGATGAGTAATCGCGTCGAAAATTTAAATTGAATTCGATTGAAAATTTAAACTTTGAATTTTGTCACGTCAGTTGCTTTTCGTTCCTAAAATCACGCCTACCATCGCGCAGGGAATCACGAAGAAAAGATCGCGCAACCCATCCTTCTTCATTTTTAAAATGTTCCTCTCCCCCTCAGTTCAAATGAAAACCGAACGAAAGAAAAGTAAAACGAACGAAAAATGGCGACATTCCTTTTCCATTTTCTCGTCCCAGTCCAAATAAAATTCGAACGAAAACAAAAAAATCCCTCATTCGTTCCCAATCAAAAATGAAGAATGGCCGAAGCCTCTTTCAAATCTCAAAAAAATCAAATCGCGCGGGCTTCAATTCGTGTTCGAGCTGGGGAGACGCGATGGTTGAATGGAAGCGCGCGTGCTCCAGGTCACGATGGATGGTGGTGCGATGGCGTCTGGGACGCGAGCGATGTCGCGTGGGCAACGAGGGCGGAGGCGCTTGCCTTGGCGCCGCGAATAGGGGGTCGGCAGTGTATCGAGTCGAGCTCGAGTTTGGGTGTTGGCGGCGACGATGCTGACAGGGGATGGGGTCGCGATTAGGTGAAGGCAGCAGATCGACGCCACAGTCGAGTCGTGGGGTCTCGAGCATCTGGAAGTGGTGGCTTTGGATTTGGGGGAAAGAAGCACAGCAGTGTCGCTGTTCGAAGTAGGGCAACGACGAGTTCAGCGATGTCGCGACGACGCTCGAGGGCGTGAATTGGGGCAGACTGATGTCGAAGCTTTGGTTCGTATCTTTTCTGTTAGGTATATTCTGTATTAGTTTAATTTGTTCAAATATTGATTTAGTAAATGTTATTATAAAGGAAAATGTATGATAAGAAGATTCTTTAAACAAGAGTTTTAAATTCTATATGTATGTATAGTTTAGAAAATATTTGCAGTAGAATAAAACAGTTCTGCTTTAGTAATATATAGGGGAAAAGGAATTTTATTAGGATTTAATATATTTACATATACATAAGAGATTTGGAAAATATAGAATTTGTAAATGTTGTGGAGTTTATATAAAAGTTAGATTTTGAATCTAGATAAATTAAATTTTTAAGTATTGGTAGTTTCAAAAGAGGAAATTAAATATACAAGTTGAAAAGGCAAATTTCCAGTTAAAAATTAAATCTATTTCGAAGAAAATGTTTTGTTAAAAGAAATTGGTTAATTGAGATAATGGAACTGGTAAATAAAATTATTAAGTTGACCTGATTTATTTTTCTAAGTACCCAAAGGATTTTCAGAGGAAAGATAAATATGCAAGTATACACTTTTAATTTATTAGCTTGGTTTAAGTAAAACTATCAGTTAATTTAACTATTAAAAATGAAGTCACCGATGAATCAAAATTAGCAAATGAAAATTTGTTATTCGATCCGTTCGAATATTAATAGAATTGTATAATTATTTATACAAGGTATAAATCGAGAAAACAAGTCTGGGATGGAAATTGGATGGCAAATTAAAAAGCTAAGGTGAGATTATTTTCTCACTCAAAAAATATATTTTGTATGACAGTTATTGATTGACTGATTTTGATTGCTATTGGATGTGGTATTAGATATGATAGGATATATCTATATATATAGCAATATATACATATTGGCATATGTATATATTGGATTGATGATTTCCCGCCTCGTATAGCGGATGAGACCCTATTGCGCCGTTAGTAAGCGGATTTATAAAAACCCATATACCGCGATAATTCCGTACTGGAGCGGAATTGGTATTGTGCTAACGTCTTTGGATGCAGGGAAACAGGTTGGAGGGATCCAACTGGATTCCTCAACTGTATTTATTTATTTACAGATGTTGATATATATTCTGTTATCATGTGATGATATATGATGTTTGATGTTGTGATGGACTAATTGATGCGTTGCATCATTGGATTCAAATTTTGAAATTTAAAAATAACGATGTTGATTTTAAAAGTGAAATTTTAAAAGTGATCTTTGAAAATATACGTTTATTTAAATTGTTGAATTGATTTACTTTAATTAGATAAACGTTAAAACTTTAAAGTTATAAAAGTTAAGGTTTTGTGAATTTTAACAAAAAAGTAATTTCTTTGAAATAAAGAGTTAAGAAATTTATAAAATGGGTTAAGTTGGGATTTTTGAATAACTATAAAACGATTTGTATAAAAAGATTTATAAAAATTGATATTTTATAAATCAAATATTGGAATTATAAAACGGGTATTTTATAAATGTTAAAAAGAAGTATGAATAGATTTCACAAGTAAATGAAATTAATAGATATAAATTGTGAAGTTATAAAATGGATGAAATTGTAGAATAAAAGATTTATAAGAGATTAACTTATAAATTGGATTTTTACCTTTAGATGGAATATTTATCGAATTATGAATAAAGGAGATTTATTAAATTGAAGTCGTTAGAAAATAGGAATAGAATTTATAAACGTTGTTTTATAAATTCGAAATCGATAGAATTTGATAAATTAAACGTAGAAGATTTTTAAAGAAGATATATTCGCGATTTTGGATAGCGAATTTTTGTTGAAATAAAATGTGTAGAAAATAGTGAAATGTAATTAGTGAAGTATATTCACGATTTTGGATAGTGAATATATTGTTAAGTAAAATGGATATGTTTCGGGAAAGCGATATTTGAAATGAAGTGATTGTTTTAAAAGATGTTTTAAAACGTGTGAATTACCGAAATCATAGATTTCAACATTTATTGTTGAAATAGACGTTTTCGAAAAATAAGGAAATGGTGGACTATAACACTGTTGTTATAGTAAATGATTTCCGAAAGGAAATGTTTTTAATGTAGTATTGGGATTTATATATCTACCTAAATTCGAATCCCTATACTAGTGATTTTGAGTCGTCGTAACGATGTTTTACGCAACATTCGTTTTGACTCAAATAGATGTAAAATTTATGATTTCCTTAAAGAATGAATATATACTTAATATTGATTTAAGTATATCGAATATTTTCCAAGTGTTGAAAATAAATGATTGTGAAATACTTATTATTTAATAAGTATGGAAATGCTTTTCCAATATGAAATGAACTGTTTGAGATTCTATCTTCAAAGATAAAATGAAATGTGGAAATTGATTTGAAATTGTTTTCAAATGATTAAGTGTGGAAATTTTATATCTAGTAAAAGATATTTTGGAAGATAAAATTATTTGGAAAATTATTTGGAATCTGATGATGTTGCGCATCTTTATTGATAGTTAAATAACCGACTATCAATAATTACCTTTAGATAGGTATTTGTTGTGATTGGATGAATTTGAATGCCACACTTAATTTTGAATAAGCGCTCACTATTCGGGTTAGCCGGGAAAGGACCATGGGGTCGTATAACCCATTCCGAATATGTGATACGTCGTTATGAATTGCATTTGAAGACCGGTGTTGAAGACCGGATATTTTGAAAACGGAAGGATTACCGTCGAGTTACTCTACATCGGCTGATCTCCGGTTTAGAGGTTTTATCACCCTTAGTGACGGAAAGTCCGGACGTGATTAGAAAATTATCCGGAAATGCAAGGGCTTCGTGAGAAGTGCCTTCGGTTCTGTTCGATCCCGGAACAGACTTGTATGGATTGTGTGTCTGACGTTACAATTTGAGATATAAAGCTGATTTCTTTCAAATACATATCTGTTGGTGGCGGAGAATTTATTCTCTTAGCTTAACACCCTTCTCTGAGACGTACGAGCTCAGAGGTTATGTAGTTGAAATTCATCAGCGATATATCCCAATTTGGTAACGTGGCATACTGAGTGTTGCTGTGAAATGATCAGTGTTTGATCATTTGCGATATGATCATTTGTTTGATCTTATATCTTTGTGATCATAGGTTGATCATTTTTGTTTGACCCGAAGCAGGGCTTTTTGAGAAAGCGTAGCTTTGTGGACGAGACTTCATCGAGCCTCACACCCCGGAAATGGTCGAAACAGGACGAATGCGGCAAGGTTCTAGGGAGTAGCGTCCCTTAGTGTATGTCATTCCTTCTGGATAAAGGTGGTATCATGGTATGGAGCCCAGATACTTAACCTCTGTGGTTACTGCATTATTATTATCTATGTGGTTTGTTGGAATCGGGGATCCTCGGGAAGATCGGTGACGATCGGGGGATGGCATACGCGTGTCAGTAGTTACCTATTTTTGCAGAGGTAACCCGGCCTTGTGTTGGCAGAGATCCGGTTAGGTTCTCGGGTCGTCTATTCCAGGGACGTACCCATCGTGGATAGGAAGTTCCTTAGCCTGACCATTTGTTGGAAATCCAAAGAAACAATACGAGCCTTTACGATTTCAATTGTATAACCTGTCTCCTCAGGAGGCAGCTATAGCGGGCATAATATAATGGTACCTATGCTGGCTAAGATTCATATTCTACTTTCGAAATGTTTTCCACTATGCACTAATAATAATATCAAAAAGAATTTGATTTTTGCGTAGTAAGCATCTTTGACTATCATAAGAAGAAATCTCCTCCAAGTCTGCGTTTGCATTGTGTGTGTGGTGGGAGGTCTTATGGTAGTTTCATTTTCCAAAAGCATTGCGAATTGACATTAAAGTTTTCCTGTTGTTTATTTTAAAGAATAACTGTTTTACGATCTCACACCAGTCACCATGACTGACTCGGAGTTTATTGTTTCCCTTCTAAACTCTGGGTGCCCACCAATTTCCACACGGGCAGTCTAGAGTTAGATTATCAGGATATTCTGGAGCTTTGGAGATAAGCTGGAGGACGAGACGTAGTATTTGTATCTGATAGTATTTATTCCGCTGTGTATTCTGTATGAGGACAAGTTTATATAACTGTCCATTGTTGTATATTGACTCTGATGATTGATGTATGTATAAAATGATATAGTTCTTTGTTTTAAAAGACTAGTGATTATTTATTATATATTGTTCCGCTGCGATATGGGAGATTCTGATATTGTTCTGTTTCTGATGCTGTTCTGTTGTTGTTCTTCTCTTTTCTTCTCTTTTTCTTCTATCTTCTTCTTCTTCTACTTTTCTTTTTTTCTTAAAACCCTCACTATTGGAGTTTCCGGCACTCGATTGCTCGGCAGTCGATAAAGTGAGTATCGATGTCGAATTTTCGAAAGTCGAAAATCCCGTTCGTGACATCTCGACTACGATACGAGTGAAAATTTTTGTTCTCAACAAATCCAAATCGAAAATTCTCAAGTTAATAACTATAAATTGGATTTTGTTGAACAAATGGACGAAATCTACAATGATCACAGGGATTTGTTGTTCGAAACATATATGAAACAACGTGGGAAACAAAACCAAATCACAATATGTGACGAGTCAAATGATAATCCATCTTTTACCCAAGTCGACGATTTTCAAGCAACAACTTTTGAAACTGAAAATGATGATCTAAATGAAGTTGTTGAAACATGGTAATTGAGCTGGATTTCAATTCTTTTGAGGGTGAGAAACTCGATTTAAGATTTGATCTTCCTTTTCCCGATTTTGAAATTTTGAACACGACAACTTCGGATTTTGAACTTGACACATGTAATAAAGTTGTTGAAATTCAATAAAGGAAGACGAATTCAATAAACACGATTTCTTTGGACTTTTCGAAAATGAGTTATTAAATTCTGAAGGGGAAGATTTGAATCACCATTTCAATTTTGAAATCAATAATTTTGAAAAATTTGTTGATGATGAGCTTAACTTTCAATTTGGTGAAAATAAACTTGAATTTCAATCAATTGTTTTATCAACCCCAAAATTCATCGAAAATAAAACAACACATACGATTTTCAATAAAACGACATTCATTTTTCCAAATCCACATTCAACTTCGAAATCTTTTACGATTTGGTTTTCTGAGCTTAAGCCGTGTCTCGCATATTTGACGAGACAAATGAATCGGTCTTTGGAAGACCGTTTCATTTACTTTTTGACGATATACTTTCTAATCTCGTGTAAATACCATTCATTTTCATGTAAATATAGGTCATCTTTTTATTTTTGTTTTATTTTTCTCCTTCCACTTGGGTTGACTGTGGAGACACAGCCAAAATCAAGTGAGGGGGAAGACTCATCATCATTTTTTATTTTTCATGATTTATTTTTACTTTTTCTTTCCAAAATTTTTAAAAAAATCTCTTAAAAACAAAAAAAACAAAAAAACAATTTTTTTAAGCATTTTGATTTATTTTTAAAAGAAATACTATAAGATAAATATATGGTTTTGGTTAATTAAACTGAAATCTTTGAAAAATTTATTTGTCTCAACAAAAATAAAAATGAAGTTTGATTGATGGTTTAACTAGTATATAGGAAGATTCATACGTGTTGATTATGAAATATCCTAACTAAAAATCTTTGTTTTAAAAAGTGGTGAATTCAAATAAAAGGATATAACATTTTTTTTGTCTTCTAAGTTAAATGGTGCTAAGATGATTTTGCAAAACTCTCTCTTCAAAACAAAAAACAAAAAATATATTTGTATATATGTACATAATTTTTACTAACACCTAGAGTCGTGTGTTCACACTTGTGTGTTCATTCGCGATGCTCTGTACCCTTCTCACGTAAGCCCGAAAGGCAGTGCACAATCGGTATATCTGGCCTCAGTTTATCCGAGTTAGGTGTATTTATATAAAAATTCTTTTTATTAATAACGCCTTAGTCGATAAGTGTTCACACTTGTGTGTTCACTCGCCATGCTCTGTATTCCCCTTACATAAGTCCAAAAGGCAGTGCACGGGTAATATATCTGGCCTCAGTTTACCTGAGTTAGGCATATGTAAATATTGTTAATATCAATAAAATTTTCAAATAAGAGAGAGTAAGCAATTGAAATCCAAGCACTGTTTTAACTTATTTGATTTGACTTGTTATTGAAAAGAAATGACAATACCACTTTGATAATCAACAAAGGATCCATTTCATAGTTACACTTTGTTATCAACCGAAACAACGAGTTAAACTATAGTCTATTTGTTATGATAACTTCGTTTTTATTGGAAATTTTGACGAGTAAATAACAAAATTTCTTGATAATAACCAAAACCTATATTTAACTTATTTGCGTCGATTTAAAAGTAAATCCTTCATTTGTAAATATTTTTAAAAAACTTGCATTCATCTCTTTGTAAATAAATCTTGCATTTTGTAGATATTTTCACTTCGCATTTGGATTTTATAGGTAATATCCGCTGAAAACCCTCACGAGACAACACTCGTCCTACTGGGGACACCCAGAGGTTTAACGGCTTATTGCATACGCTCAATACAATCGTGCTCCCTACGAAAATGGATTTATCTTAGTTTTTCTTTATTCGAGGACGAATAAAAAGATAAGTGTGGGGGTATTTGATGTGCATGTAAATGTGCATATTTTTACCACCATATTTAATCTATTTAAATCAAATAAATGATCATATTGGGTATTTTAACTTGTTTAAACCAAAATTCAAATTATTTCAAATCATCACATATTCATCTTCATCCAAGGGCAAAATGGTCATTTTTGTGCATATTTTAATTTTCTAGAATTTAATTGGAAATTTCTATGTTATTTTGTAGGAATTTAAATTCAAATACAAGTAGCTTCATGAAGATATATGCATGCACAAGAGTGAATACAAAGGAATGGAGATGGAAATAATTCATTTCATGGACCTTGGAGGACCCCACCAACCCACATACCTTCATGTACAAATTAGAGGATAATGCACATGCTAATAGAGTTTAAAGTTTCCTGCACATCTAAATGATGATTATTTGATGCTAATGAATACTTGGCCTCCACACTTCCTAAGAGGGTATTTTGGGCACTCCCCAAAAAAGTGGATTAGGGTTTCATACATGTATAAATACCCCTTATCTTCATGTAATTAGCTCTCTCTTCCCTTGGGCACTCTTCCTTTAGGCTCTCTTCTCTTAGTTTAGATCATAAATAAAATGAGAGATCTCTTTCGTTTCATGGCTACTTAGCCATCTCTTTTCTAGTAAATTTTTTATGCAATTTTAATTCAAGTCTTTTCTTGTTTATTTACTTTTATGCAAGTAGTGTAGATCTTCTTTTATTTTATGCAAGTAGAATAGCTCTTCCTTTACTTTGCTTTCATCTTCTTCTTTTTTGTGTTTCATGTTGCATGCTACTTGTGTTGATATGATAACACAAATAAGAGGCTAATCCCTTCAATTTAGCGGTAATGAAGCCTCTAATCATGTAGCTTCAACATTTTGACAATTATGGCTCTCTTTTTGTGCTTAATGAGAATGCATAAAGTGGTTTAACTTGTTGTTTTTGCTATGAATTTGATAGCCTATATTGTTGACACCAAATAGGCTATGCTTAAAAATCACAAAACACAAATTGCCTCTTCATCTAAATATGATTATGGCAAAGAAGTGAATGTCGAAATTAAAATTTGATGGCTTATATTTCTAATTAATAGTTAATAGGCCATGCTTAAATAGATTTTGCTTTCAACTTTGTTGTCATATTTCATGAGATTTAAAAGTGTATTAGTGGTTGTGTTATAGTTTGATGGTTTATATTGGGCTAATTAATAGCACAAATAGATCGTACTTATGATAAACACAAGAATTAATTTCACTAATGACCAAAAAAGAGATCATAATTTCATGTTTGGTTGAACTATATGATCTAGAGAGTGGAATTATCTCTAAATTGTCATTTTATTCTCATAGTTTCATTCAATTTTGTAGTTGTTAGTTTTACAATTTTAAGTAGTTATCTTAAACATCTTAAATCTTGGTTAATTTGATTGAATAGAGATTTAAAATCAAACATTTCCCTGTGGATCGACCCGTACTCACTACATACTACGATAGTACGCCGTGCGCTTGTGGTATAAATTTTTCGACGGTTTTCTAATTCGATTGAATTTCCGCCGTTAAACAGTGGTTCTTGACCTCTCATAATAAAATGTTTTCTAGCTTTAATCACATTTTAGAGATACCTAGACACCCGTAATCATACTTGGTTTGCAGTATACCATTATTATATTCGTAGAGTAGCATGTTATGTTCATTATGCACTAACTCTTTGGTTGTAGGAAAATGTTAAGTACGGTTCATATACCCTTATTCCTTACTATATCGACTTGTATAGTATTTTGAGTGTTAACCCGCCTTTTGGCAAGGCTGTAAGTAGGTAGATTTAACTAAATCGGCTACACGTTTGTCGAGACTGGAATACGACCGGTTTAAGTCGACTGGACGGATAGATGATGTAGTGCGCTTGGAAGATGTATATTGGATTGGATGAAGTGGATCTACATAGGCTAGTGGCTCAATGTCAAAGTCTCGAGGGAGTCGGGATGTTGGAGTCTCGAGGGAGTCTCGAGTTGGAGTCTCGAGTGAGTCGAGATGTTGGAGTCTCCAGGAAGTCGCTCAGCACAGGAAGTCGCTCGGCATAGGAAGTCGCTCAGCACATGAAGTCGCTCGGCACATGAAGTCGCTCGGCACAGGAAGTCGTTCGGCATAGGAAGTTGTTCGGCACAGGAAGTCGCTCGGCATAGGAAGTCACTCACATGAAGTCGCTCGGCACATGAAGTCGCTCGGCACATGAAGTCGCTCGGCACAGGAAGTCGCTCGACACAGGAAGTCGTTCGGCATTGGAAGTCGCTCCACATTGTACCTCGCTCGGCATTGGAAGGCGTTCGACATTGAACCTCACTCGGCATTGGACATCGCTCGACATCCAACCTCGCTCGGCATTATGGTGAGGCTGGTGCGGCTCGGCATTGTGGCGAGGTTGGTGTGGTTCGGCATTGTGGAGGTCTGTGGCTCGGTGGAAGGCCTTGATGGGCCAGGACCGTTCAGAAAGCCCAACAACTCAAGATTTGCCTATAAATACAACATGTGAGGGTTCATAAAAGGGATCTTCTTTCGGCTCTCTTACTTTCTATTTTCTAAGGCTGAGGCTACTTTGCCATTTTGTAACTGTAATTGATTCGAATATCAATAAAAAGGAAACTTTTGGAGTGGACGTAGGCCGGAGTTAGCCGAACCACTATAAAATCTGTTGTTCTTTACTGCTTTCATTTTAATTTTTACTATTCTTCACTTCATCGCTCTCTACACACATTTTTGTTTGTGAGCTGTGACTTGTATTTGGTGCTTTCAACTGGATTTGGGTGTCAGTGACCAATTTTGGCGCTAACACTTTGGTGCTTTCACTGAGAGCGCAAGCACTTGGGAATTTTGGAGTTAGGAACTTGGATCCTAGAAAGCAATGGCTAGACCACCAACAAGGAAGCAAGCAGCGGAAAGAAGCAATCAGGAAGGAAGTCAAGCGGCCTCTTCTGGAGCTGGAGAGGAACATGCATCCATCTACATAACTCGAGACGAGATGCAGGTAATGATGAATTCTATGCAGGAGCAGATGATGAAATGGCAAGAGGAGATGATGCAGGCTCTTCTTAGGCAATTTGGACAACCAGGAACTGCAGGTGCTCAAGTTCTTGGAACTGGTCCAAGGGAACTCAACCAGCGGACAGATGGAGTGATTCAGCAGGGGGCAGCTCCTAATCAACAAACAGCTAACAATCTAGATGGACCTAGACTCGGGGGCACACCACCAGGTGATGCTGGACCAGTTCATGGAGGGATACCGGATGATGCTACGCGGCCTGACGTCGATAGGAATACAGGAGTACGTGATGAAGAATATGTGCCAGAATTTCCTCGGGGACTTGGGGGGTAGTCTGGAAACATGGATAGGGGGCAACCCTTGGTTGGAAACACTGGATTGGCTAACATTATCAGGCGGACTATTCGCAGAGGTCTGACAAACAGGGATTCAGAGGGAGTTAACAAAAGTCCGTTTACCCAGAACATCAGGATAGCTAGGAATCCGCCTGATTTCAAACTACCCACTTTGGAAGTATACAACGGGAAGACGGATCCCACCGACCACTTTATGAGGTACACTAAGCATATGGAAGTGCTGGGGGCAACGGAGGAGGTTATGGCACGATGTTTCCCCCTGTACTTAACTGATATTGCTGCTATGTGGTTCAGACAGCTGGAGGATGGATCCATTGGAACATGGACAGAACTGGTGGACAAGTTCTTAAGTCAGTTTTGAGTTCACATAAAAAGGCCAAAGAACGTGATGACGCTAACGTCATTCAAACAGGGGGCGGATGAATCGCTCAGGACATTCTTAACTCGATTTAATGCAACAGTTGCTTCGATGGATCAGCCAGATCCATCAATGGTTCTGATGGCTGCGGTATCAGGAGTCAGAGATAATTCGGATTTCAAAGTATCGTTGGTATGGGACCCACCGTTGGATCTTCGCGAATTCTTTCATGAAGCTAAAAGATTTCTTCGACAAGAGGATGCATGTTTGGATATGAGGTCAAAGGAAGTAAACATGACTAAGGATGGAGGACTACCCGGCGAAAGCTCGGGGAGGGGCAAGGATAAAGGGAAAAGGAAGCGCTGGGGAGAACCAAAGTTCTCCACTTACACAGGATTGAACGCAATGTTGGAGAGGATTCTCTTAGATACTCGGGATCGCCTTCCCTATCGAAGGCCAGCAAGGAGGGAACCAACAGAACGTGAAAGGGTATCAGGAAGGCACTGTCTCTTTCATGACCTAGACGGGCAAGATACTAACAGCTACCGACATCTAAAGGATATAATCGAGGAGCATTTAAGGAATGGTTAGTTGCGGCAATATGTCGAAACTCATAATGCAACGGTGGAAAAGGAGCAGCCACCGCCTACCCTGAGCGCCGATGGCCCGAGGCTCAGGAATGGTGGCCGGTTGGTCATCAACTAATCGTGATGGTTTGGAATAAGTAGCAAACTTCGGGTAAAACGACTAAATCACTTACTCATGTATGGGGTCGGAGATAACCCTTAGGCATGCTCTGAGATGATGGTTTGCTGAGATGCTCCAGTTTGTGAAATCTATTTTTTTTCCTTTTGGATTGGACATTTGCTTTTTCCTCTTTGGTTTTGGAGTTTGGTTTGAACTCCCGGCTTTGTTAGTTTCTTTGGTTTGGATGTTTGGTTTTTGATTTGGGTTTTGATTTGGATTTTTTATATGGATCTCTGGTTTTCTGGATGGATTTGGATTTCGGATTGGATTTTGATTTGATTTTCCTCTTGATTTTGGGTAAAAGGTCGTCGAGCATGGACTATGCTCGGCAAGGGTCCAGAGTGACTAGGATTCGACTTAGGACTTAAGTCATGGCATTACTCAACTTCAGGGACACTGAACTAGGAACACCATGGCATTACTTGACATAGGTCGTCAGGTGCAAGTTGCGCTTGGTAAGAACCCGAAGAGGTTATGAATTTGGATATTAGCTATGAATAAGGATTCGGACAAGGACCCGGAGCGGTCCCGGATTTGGATATCGACCCGGAGAGGTCACGGATATGGTTATAGGTTATTGGATGTAATGACCCAAGATTTTTAGGAATTTATTTTTGAAATATAAATAAGCTTAAAGTAATTTTTAAGTTAATTTTAAAAGAAAAGGGGGAATTGATATGTCTTGATATGGTGTAACTGTATGGGTGTACATGTGTGCACAGGGAATACACATGAATTGAAGCTAAATTCCTGAATGATATGAATGAACAAATGTTGATGGGTATAAATATATATATATATATATACAGATAAATAGAGTAAATCCTTAAAAAGCTATACGAATAAATATATATATGATACTGATTGCATTTAAGTGTGCATGTGTGTCAGTACAAAATAATGCATAGATATATACATATATGAATGCTATAAGACTTATATATACATATATGTATGCTAATCAAATACTAGAGTTCAGATCAGTAAAATAAAATACACAAATATATTTTTGAATTATAAACAGAAAGAAAAGAATGAAGATATAAAAGGAGTAATCCTTTTATAAATAAATAAAGGAAGTACATACCATTTAAGTGAAAGCTAAAAATAGAAAATAAGATAAAACAGAGATATGTTTTGTATAGGCAGAATTAGAAAGAATACTTGATATATATATATATATATATAATAACCAATGGAAATCAAGTCACACTTTTAGCATGATAGTAGACAAGAGGAAAAGTATTTTCTGGAAAAGCAAAAATTTCCGAAAATAACCAAAAGAATATAACCACTTTTCTCTTCACAAACTTAAGCCGGGGAGGGTAAGATTTTGGGTTTAGATCAAATGCAAATGGCATGATTTCTGATGGGCAAAAATGTCTTTAGCTAGTGCCTTGAACCCTAAGAGAGACCCTGCATAAATAAGCAGTGATATGAGGAACCTCCTCTTCTTCCCGGATAGCTCTTGAGAAAAAAATATATGTTATATAAATATAAAACAAGTGAAGAAAAGGGTTGAAGGCAGAAGCTTGTCAATCAACTGAGAAGTGAAAGAGAGCTAGGTGAGAAAACTGACTCATAAAAATCTAAGGCACTAAGTCCTAATGTAGGCAGCCAGTTTATAAGTTAATTTTTCTTAAAAATGTATTTTCATATGTGATTGTCTATCTGTGATTTCAGAGATAAAAAAATGTTTTGATTTCTAGCTGGTTGTTCTACTTGTTTTATTATATGAAAGTTCTAGGTATTATTAGTATATATATATATATATGTTTTAAAAACCCAGATCTCTCTGATATGTTAATGTTCAAAAACATAAGTAAATACCCAGAGAATCAAATGTTGAATATAGGTAAGTAGTGTTGGTTTTGGCTTAACCCGGAAAAATATAAACATGTAAGCTGCAATATACTTATGTATAAGTGCTGAGGCTTGAGACAAAAAGGAATTAGGGGTGCAATAGGGTTGCCTATGTGCTGATGCTCCTATTTTAATGAAAATACATAAATATTCATTCACATAGAAAATAAATTTTGTGATTCAGTGAAACTTGGTCATTCTGAGTTTAACTTAAGCACAGATGTTTGCAAAAAAAAACTCTCTCTCAAATAGCCATAATCCAATGTTAGTTGTCTATACTCTTTTAAAAAATGCAAGAATATATATATGCAGAATCTTATTTAATGATCACTTATGTTAATTGCCTGTTTGTCTTTGTTGGTTATGTATAATATAGAATGCTATGACATGAATGTTTGTTTTAGTGAAATGATTCACTGAATGGTTTAGTCAAGAAAAAAATCAAAAGTGTTATTATTAACTTAAACCTGATTAGGAAATGTGGGTCAAGAGCACTGCAGGAATGACTTGTGTTCTTGAGTAATACAAGTTGACACATGGCTTGTTTAAGTCCTGAGATCTTTGTGTAATGGAGAGAATTAGTCCATTACAGTGTGTCCATTGATTCATTTAATTGCAGATGAGACAAAGATAGATAAATATATCAATGTAAGAGAATTTGATATAAAGAGGAACTAGAGTTTTCCTGGAATGAAATATGAGTAGGGAATAAATGGTTTAATTCATTTTGGTGATTTCTCTGCTTTGTATGGATGCTCATTTGATTTATGACTGAGTTGTATGAATGTATGAATGTACTATATCTTTTTGAGGTTTCTGGAAAGGCAGACTTAAGTGTGCACTTGTACACTGACACAGAACATCCACACATGACTTATTTGTTTTCAAAAGGCAGAGCTATATACATATATACATGTTTAAACTTTAACATGATTTAAAAATTGTTTTAGTGGATTTTCTCATACTAGACATGTGTCAGACCCTAGTGTGCTAATGGCATATGGGGTGTCTCATTTAATATGGGGCAGCCTCAAATGCATTTTCAGGGACTGCAGCAACTAAGTAGGAGTAGGAGCAAGGCTTTGAGAAGAAGGTTATAGCATGCTAAAATTAGTTAGATAAGAGCTTAAAAGATGAAATTTGCATGTATTGATATTTTAATTACCACTTGTATTAAGTACTGAATGTTGGATGGATATTTTTCTAAATATTTTGATAAGGAATTGTCTTGTAATTGGAGTTTATATATTTAGTGATTATCTGAAAAGTTAAAGAAGCTAACCTATGATTTTTGTAAGTAAATCTGAGCAAGAACTTTATGATAAAAAGGGTGGTTACACTTTATAAATGTATTAGTCAATCTTGAGTCTTTGAAAAGGGTTGAGTTTTAGGAAATCTGGATAGATGAGTCTCAGTGAACTAAATGATTCATTCTTCCATCATAACAATTGCATACAAGAGATGATAGGCATAGGGAAAATGTACTTATGTGTCTGCAATGATTCCCTAATTCGATTTGTTCAGCAAAATGTTTTATACCTTGTTTTTGGAATAAAGGAAAAATCTATAATATAGGAGTTAAAAACCATGTCCATAACAGTTGGATAAATATACATATGTACATTTAAATATGTTTTGCTCAGATATTAGCACACCAGTTACCCTTGTATTTTGGCATGAGTCTAGATTCCTTTAATTCATTAAGGCTGTGATCAAAATTGTATTTTCAAGACCATATGAGTTATACCAGAACAAAGAGTCTGATTGAACCATGTTTTTCTGGGTACCCATGGTCTCAGGAAACTCACTCATGTTTGCATTTCATTTAGCTTAGCACCATGGCATCAAAGAATCAAGCTTTTGAAATATGATATCTCACTTAAAAATATTCCAGAAAAGAGACTGTACTCTAGGAAGATTTTATAAGAAAATCAAACATGGATAATGATATAAACTTCTATCTTTTCTCAGAGCATAGGCACTACACCATCAATTTAAGGGTAATCAGAACACAAATATATTGTTTATAGGAATTACACTTCATTGAGAATCCAGCAAGCAATCAAAGGTTAAAAATCATGTTGTTACCTATATGGATGAAATTTTATTGTATGAATTGAATTGAACTATGTGTGGATTGATTAAATTTAATCAATCAAATTAGCCTCTTGTTTACCAGAACTCTGATTCAAACAAGAGAGACACATGCATCTTCACATGTATGTGCATATCTTTGTGAATGCACTGATATATTTATATTGGTAAAGATTTTGATCCTGGATAAGATGTATAGATAAAAAGAAGAAAAAAATGACTCTAGGCTTCAGAAATATATATGTCTATATATATATATATCTAAAAAAATCCTTACAAATTAAGGTACAAAAGAGAGGGTCATTTCATTTGGTATCAGAGCTATGTTACTAAAACATAGTTGAAAACTGAAATCAGGTCCTTCTATGAAACTAAGGACTTAAGAAACAAAATATAAGTAAAATATTTTGTAGGGATTGATCACTGGATGATCAAGTCTGAGTTAGACATTAAAAAAAACTAACTAGCTATGTAAATTATTATTAGCAAACTATGGTAGGAAGACCACCAAATCAGGGAGCAGGATCCTCCAATGCATCACCAATGGTCAATCTACAAGATTTGGTGAGAGCATTTAGGGATGGGGCAGGGCAAAGGCAAGAAAATCCCTATGAAGAGCTCTCAAAATTACTCAAGACTTATACTCACTTAGGAGGCAAAAGCTTTGAAGGGACAGAGAGTAATATGAAAATTCAAGCATGGTTGAGAACATTGGATAGGATTTTCAATGACATGCAGCTTGATGATCAAAGGAAGAGGCAAGTGGCTTCAAGACAGCTGAAAGGAGTAGCTTTAAGCTGGTGGGAAGTAATCATTATAGGGAGGAATGAGAATTAAATCACTTGGAATCAATTCAAGGAGATGTTGGAAGCAAGATTTGTACCAGCATCAGCTAAGACTACTTTACTAGAAGAATTTATTAGACTCAGGCAAGGAACTCTGAATGTCACTGAATACACTCAAAAGTTTTAGGGGCTTTGCACATATGGAGCAATGCTAGTGGAAGATGAAGCATCCAAAAATGATTGATACATTAAAGGTATGAACCCATGACTTAGCAGAGCCATGTTACCTTATGCTGACAGGACATTTGATCAAGTAATAGACTTGGCTTTGAGATTAGAGCAGCATGACAAGGAAAGGAAAAAGTTCAGAAATTTTAAGAATAATAACACTAAGAAGGGCAAGGGGAGATATCACCCTTATGATAAGAAGAAAGAGGAGGCCAGTAACAAGGGCACTGGAGATATTAAAGCTAAGGAAACCAAGAAGAAAATTATGTGTCATCAATGTGGAAAGGAAGGACACATCAAACCAAGATGTCCAGAATTGAAAGGAGGAGCTTTCAAGTGCTATCTATGTGGAAAAGAGGGGCATATGAAGAGAAATTGTCCTGAGTATAAGCAGCAAGGGAAGTTAGCAAACCTAGAGAGCAAAAGCAAATCTACAGTGGAAATTAATGCTGAAAACCATAGCCAAGTGGAAGGTACATTACTTATTTGTACCATACCCATAGCAGTAGTATATGATACTGGGGCAACTCACTCTTTGATTTCTTATGAACTAGTTAAAATGCTAAAATTGAATTGCATATTGGTTGAAACTCCATTGTTCATACAAAGTCCACTGGGGAGTTCTAGTGTTTTAGATATGATTTGTGTGGATGTGGAATTAAACATAGGTGGAAACATTTTCATTTCCAATTTATATGTTTTAAACTACCCAAATATAGGTGTTATATTGGGGGTAGACTGGTTAAGGCAATTTAAAGCCATAATTAACTTAGAATCATCCACCATATCATTGCAAAATCTTGGGGGCCATAGAATCATAATATTTTGTGAAGTGGCTAAAGAAAGGAAATTATATCATTTAATTGACTTGGAAAAAGATTCCAGTGAACTTAATATTGAAGAAATTCCCATAGTCAATAAATACTTGGATGTGTTTGGGGAGGTTAAGGGTGTTCCACACCATAGACCAGTAGAGTTTCAAATCAATCTTATTCCCGGAGCAAGCCCAATAATAAAGAAACCTTATAGAATGGGGCCAAGTGAACTAAAAGAATTGAAAAATCAGATAGAAGAATTAGAAAGCAAAGGATTTATAAGGCCAAGTAATTCATGCTGGGGTGCTCCAGTAGTGTTTGTAAGAAAACATGATGGTACTTTAAGAATGTGTATAGATTACAGAGGGCTAAATAAAGTTACTATTAAGAACAAATACCCATTGCCTAGAATTGATGATCTCTTTGATCAACTCAGTGGAGCTAAAATATTTTCTAGGTTAGACTTAGCATCTGGGTTCCACCAGATGAAGGTTGAGGACTCAAGTGTTAAGTACACTGCATTTAACACTAGATATGGTTTGTATGAGTTTCTAGTTATGCCATTTGGGTTGACAAATGCTCCTTCATATTTTGTAGATTTAATGAATAGAATATTCAGAGATTATTTAGACAAGTTTGTTCTAATTTTTATTGATGATATTTTGGTTTATTCCAAAACAGTAGAAGAGCATAAGAATCATTTGCATCTGGTTTTGTCTAGATTGAGGGAAAAAGATTTAAAGGCAAAATTTTCAAAATGTGCATTTTGGAAAGAGGAAGTACATTTCCTTAGCCATGTCATTTCTGCCAAAGGAATTTCTATGAACCCCAATAAAGTAGTGGCTATTCAAGCCTGGAAAAGACCAAGTACAGTGAGTGAGGTAAGATCATTTATGGGATGGCAAGATATTATAGGAGATTTATAAAAGATTTTTCTAAAATGTCATCACCACTTACAAATTTAACTAGAAAGAATCAAGTGTTTATATGGACTGAAAAATGTGAGCAAGCTTTTATCAAAATAAAAGAAGCTTTAGTTAATGCACCAGTGTTGAGAGTACCTGAAGGAAATGAAGGATTAATTGTGTATACTGATGCAAGTGGCTCTAGGCTAGGGGCTGTGTTGATGCAACAAGACCAAGTAATAGCCTATGCATCTAGGCAATTAAAGCCACATGAAACTAGGTATGCAACCCATGATCTTGAACTAGCAGCAGTAGTGTATGCCTTGAAGCTTGGGAGACATTACTTATTAGGTGCAAAAATTATTTTGTACACTGATCATAAGGCACTGAAATATCTATTCTCACAAAAAGATTTAAACATGAGGCAACATAGGTGGGTGGAGTTCCTAGCTGCCTATGACTTAGATATACTCTATACACCAGGAAAAGCAAACAAAGTTGTTGATGCTCTAAGTAGACAACATGCTAAATTAGCTATGATGATGATAGAAGAGTTTAAAGACTTGTCTTTTCTTGCTGAGTTAGAAATTGGGGAGAATGACTGTGTGCACATGGATGTACATGTGCATGGTGCATAGGAAAATAGAGGGAAGTTGAGCTTGATGACACTTCAATCTGAATTAATTTTGAAGGTAAGTAAAATGCAAGACCAAGACCCTATTATAGTTGAGAATAAAATTCTCATATCAGAAGGGGAAGAGTGACAAATTACCACATTGATAAAAATGGTTATTTGAGAAACAAGAATAGGATATGTGTTCCAGAAAACACAGAATTGAAGGAGGAAATTTTAAATGAATATCATAGGAGTAAGTACTCCATACACCCAGGCAGTACAAAAATGTATCAAAATTTGAAAAGAAATTTTTGGTGGAAGGGAATGAAATCAGATGTGGCCAAGCATGTTGCAAAGTGTATGACTTGCCAACAAGTTAAAGCAGAAACACAAAGACCATCAGGGTTGTTGCAACCTCTAAGCATAACACACTGGAAATGGAAGGATATATCTATGGATTTCATAGATGGCCTGCCTAGATCTAAAAGAGGAAACACAAGCATATGGGTAAGAGTGGATAGGCTAACTAAAGTAGCACATTTTATCCTAGTGAAATCAGAAAGAAATGGACCAAAATTGGCCCAGGTATTCATGAAAGAGGTGGTAAGACTACATGGCACTCCCAAAACCATTGTGAGTGATAGGGATACCATCTTCACCTCAAGATTCTGGAAAAGTTTTCAAGAGGCCATGGAGAATGAATTATGCCTAAGCACTGCCTACCATCCATAATCAGATGGGCAGACTGAAGTGGTGAACAAAGTTTTAGAGGACTTGTTAAGAGCATGTGCACTGGATTTTAGAGGCAACTGGGAAGACTATCTCCATTTAGCTGAATTTACATACAACAACAGCTATCAAAGCACCATAGGGATGGCTCCATTTGAAGCCTTATATGGCAATCCATGTTTGTCACATGTATGTTGGGTGGAAGCAGGAGAAAGGGCTATTTTAGGACCTGAGTACATACAAGAAACTAAAGAGAAAATTGAGTTGGTAAGGAGAAGAATGGAAGCAGCTCAAGATAGGCAAAAGAAATTTGCAGACATGAAAAGGAAGCAGGTGGAATATGAAGTAGGAAATTTTGTTTTCATCAAAATCTCACATATGAAAAATGTACTGAGATTTGGGAAACAAGGCAAGTTAACCCCAAGATATATTGGGCCATACAAAATTCTGGAAAGAATTGGTTCCTTGGCATATAAGTTGGAATTACCAGAAAACATGCAAGGGATGCATGATGTTTTTCATGTATCACAATTGAGAAGGTGGGTTCATGACAAAGCAGAAATTCTTGAGACCCCAACCCAAGTGCAAATAAATCCTAATTTGGGTTATGAAAAGGATCCAGTGGGAATTTTGGCAAAGGATGCGAAGAAGTTGAGGAATAAATCACTGAAACTTGTGAAGATACAGTGGAGTCTTGATCCTAATGATTGCACATGGGAATTAGAAGACAAAGTTAGGATGAACTACACTAAGCTATTTTCAGATTAGAGGTAATTCTGATTTTTAATTTGCTTTCCTTTTGGATGCATGTATTTTTAGTTTTTGTTATAGGACAAAAATCTATTTGGTTGAGAATGTATTGTTCTCTGAATTAAGTTTAAAATTAATTTAAGCTTAGGAAAATTGTGGGACACAATATCTAAAAGGTGGGGTGTATGTAATGACCCAAGATTTTTAGGAATTTATTTTTGAAAATATAAATAAGCTTAAAGTAATTTTTAAGTTAATTTTAAAAGAAAAGGGGGAATTGATATGGTGTAACTGTATGGGTGTACATGTGTGCACAGGGAATACACATGAATTGAATATGTGCACTGATTATTTCTATAAGACTTATATATACATATATGTATGCTAATCAAATACTAGAGTTCAGATCAGTAAAATAAAATACACAAATATATTTTTGAATTATAAACAGAAAGAAAAGAATGAAGATATAAAAGGAGTAATCCTTTTATAAATAAATAAAGGAAGTACATACCATTTAAGTGAAAGCTAAAAATAGAAAATAAGATAAAATAGAGATATGTTTTGTATATGCAGAATTAGAAAGAATACTTGATATATATATATATATATATATATATATATAATAACCAATGGAAATCAAGTCACACTTTTAGCATGATAGTAGACAAGAGGAAAAGTATTTTCTGGAAAAGCAAAAATTTCTGAAAATAACCAAAAGAATATAACCACTTTTCTCTTCACAAACTTAAGCCGGGGAGGGTAAGATTTTGGGTTTGGATAAAATGCAAATGGCATGATTTCTGATGGGCAAAAATGTCTTTAGCTAGTGCCTTAAACCCTAAGAGAGACCCTGCATAAATAAGCAGTGATATGAGGAACCTCCTCTTCTTCCCGGATAGCTCTTGAGAAAAATATATATATTATATAAATATAAAACAAGTGAAGAAAAGGGTTGAAGGCAGAAGCTTGTCAATCAACTAAGAAGTGAAAGAGAGCTAGGTGAGAAAACTCACTCATAAAAATCTAAGGCACTAAGTCCTAATGTAGGCAGCCAGTTTATAAGTTAATTTTTCTTAAAAATGTATTTTCACATGTGATTGTCTATCTGTGATTTCAGAGAAAAAAAATGTTTTGATTTCTAGTTGGTTGTTCTACTTGTTTTATTATATGAAAGTTCTAGGTATTATTAGTATATATATATATGTTTTAAAAACCCAGATCTCTCTGATATGTTAATGTTCAAAAACATAAGTAAATACCCAGAGAATCAAATGTTGAATATAGGCAAGTAGTGTTGGTTTTGGCTTAACCCAGAAAAATATAAACATGTGAGCTGCAATATACTTATGTATAAGTGCTGAGGCTTGAGACAAAAAGGAATTAGGGGTGCAATAGGGTTGCCTATGTGCTGATGCTCCTGATTCAATGAAAATATATAAATATTCATTCACATAGCAAATAAATTTTGTGATTCAGTGAAACTTGGTCATTCTGAGTTTAACTTAAGCACAGATGTTTGCAAAAAAAACTCTCTCTCAAATAGCCATAAGCCAATGTTAGTTGTCTATACTCTTTTAAAAAATGCAAGAATATATATATGCAGAATCTTATTTAATGAACACCTATGTTAATTGCCTGTTTGTCTTTGTTGGTTATGTATAATATAGAATGCTATGACATGAATGTTTGTTTTAGTGAAATGATTCACTGAATGGTTTAGTCAAGAAAAAAAATCAAAAGTGTTATTATTAACTTAAACCTGATTAGGAAATGTGGGTCAAGAGCACTGCAGGAATGACTTGTGTTCTTGAGTAATACAAGTTGACACATGGCTTGTTTAAGTCCTGAGATCTTTGTGTAATGGAGTGAATTAGTCCATTACAGTGTGTCCATTGATTCATTTAATTGCAGATGAGACCAAGATAGATAAATATATCAATGTAAGAGAATTTGATATAAAGAGGAACTAGAGTTTTCCTGGAATGAAATATAAGTAGGGAATAAATGATTTAATTCATTTTGGTGATTTCTCTGCTTTGTATGGATGCTCATTTGATTTATGACTGAGTTGTATGAATTTATGAATGTACCATATCTTTTTGAGGTTTCTGGAAAGGCAGACTTAAGTGTGCACCTATACACTGACACAGAACATGCACACATGACTTATTTGTTTTCAAAAGGCAGAGCTATATACATATATACATGTTTAAACTTTAACATGATTTACAAATTGTTTTAGTGGATTTTCTCATACCAGACATGTGTCTGACCCTAGTGTGCTAATAGCATGTCGGGTGTCTCATTTAATATAGGGCAGCCTCAAATGCATTTTCAGGGACTGTAGCAACTAAATAGGAGTAGGAGCAAGGCTTTGAGAAGAAGGTTATAACATGCTAAAATTAGTTAGATAAGAGCTTAAAAGATGAAATCTGCATGTATTGATATTTTAATTACCACTTGTATTAAGTACTGAATGTTGGATGGATATTTTGCTAAATATTTTGATAAGGAATTGTCTTGTAATTGGAGTTTATATATCTAGTGATTATCTGAAAAGTTAAAGAAGCTAACCTATGATTTTTGTAAGTAAATCTGAGCAAGAACTTTATGATAAAAAGGGTGGTTACACTTTATAAATGTATTAGTCAATCTTGAGTCTTTGAAAAGGGTTGAGTTTTAGGAAATCTGGATAGATGAGTCTCAGTGAACTAAATGATTCATTCTTCCATCATAACAATTGCATACAAGAGTTGATAGGCATAGGGAAAATGTACTTATGTGTCTGCAATGATTCCCTAATTCGATTTGTTCAACAAAATGTTTTATACCTTGTTTTTGGAATAAAGGAAAAATCTATAATATAGGAGTAAAAAACCATGTCCATAACAGTTGGATAAATATACATATGTACATTTAAATATGTTTTGCTCAGATATTAGCACACCAGTTACCCTTGTATTTTGGCATGAGTCTGGATTCCTTTAATTCATTAAGGCTGTGATCAAAATTGTATTTTCAAGACCCTATGAGTTATACCAGAACAAAGAGTCTGGTTGAACCATGTTTTTCTGGGTACCCATGGTCTCAGGAAACTCACTCATGTTTGCATTTCATTTAGCTTAGCACCATGGCATCAAAGAATCAAGCTTTTGAAATATGATATCTCACCTAAAAATATTCCAGAAAAGATATTGTACTCTAGGCAGATTTTATAAGAAAATCAAACATGGATAATGATATAAACTTCTATCATTTCTCAGAGTAGATAGGCACTACACCATCAATTTAAGGGTAATCAGAACACAAATATATTGTTTATAGGAATTGCACTTCATTGAGAATCCAGCAAGCAATCAAAGGTTAAAAATCATGTTGTTACCTATATGGATGAAATTTTATTGTATGAATTGAATTGAACTATGTGTGGATTGATTAAATTTAATCAATCAAATTAGCCTCTTGTTTACCAGTACTCTGATTCAAACAAGAGAGGCACATGCATCTTCACATGTATGTGCATATCTTTGTGAATGCACTGGTATATTTATATTGGTAAAGATTTTGATCCTGGATAAGATGTATAGATAAAAAGAAGAAAAAAAATGACTCTAGGCTTCAGAAATATATATGTCTATATATATATATATATATATCTAAAAAAATCCTTACAAATTAAGGTACAAAAGAGAGGGTCATTTCATTGGATATGGATGGATTGGAACTCGGTAGTCGGGTTCAGATGGATGTGGAATTGGATAAGGAATTGGTTACTGGATAGGAATCAGATGTCGACTCGGAACAGTCGTGGATTTGGATAAGCATGCGGCAGCGGCACTTGGACAGAATGGATTGGATAATGGATCAGATGGTACGGCTATGGATGATGTATGGACTTCGGAGATCGGGTGTAACTGTTGCAACTTTTCGACGCTCGAAAGTCGACATTAATACGTCCACTATATCAAATGCCGCGCAATTGAATGCCGGAAAACCGAACCATTAGGGTTAAAAAGAAGAGGTAGAAGAAGACGAAAGAAAAAGAAAGATCTGAAAACAGAAACAGAAACAATATCAGAATCTCACATTCGCAGCGGAACAATATACAATAGATGAATGAATAATCTTTAAAACAAAAGACTATATCAGTTTATACATACATCAATCAAAGTCAATATACAACTCAATACAACAATGGACAGTTATATAAACTTGTCCTCATACAGAATACACAGCGGAATAAATAAATAAGTATGAGAGTACGTCTCGCCATCTAGCTTGCCTCCAAAGCTCCAGAATATCCAGAATATCCTGATAACATAACTCTAGGCTGCCCGTATGGAAAATTATGGGCACCGAGAGTTTAGAAAGGGAACAATAAACTCCGAGTCAGTCATGGTGACTGGTGTGAGATCGTAAAATAATTATTTTTACAAAGAAATAAAACAAATTCGCAATGCTTTTGGAAAATGAAACTACCATAAGGCCTCCCACCACACACACAATGCAAACGCAGAATTGGAGGAGATTTCTCCTTATGATAGTCAAATATGCTTACTACAAAAAATCTGTTGATATTATTATTAATGTCTAGCGTGGAAAACATTTCGAAAGTATAATATCAATCATAGCCAACATACAACCATTATTGTTTGCCTACTATAGCTACTATGTTCAATAGCAGGTTATCGCCACATTCCTTAGCAGGTTATACAACTAAAACCGTACAGGGTTCATATTGTTTCTTTGGATTTCCAACAAATGGTCAGGCAAAGGAACTTCCTTACACCAAAATGGAAACGCCTCTGGAAAGACGCCCCGAGAGTCAACCTGCTCTCTACAACACAAGGCCGACGCTACCTCACGCTTTAACCAAGCTGTAACTAGGTAGCTAACACACGAGCTATGCCATTCCCCGGTCGTTACCGACCTTTATCCGAGGATCCTCAATCACAAAGCAACAACCACAAAGTATAATAAATTTGCAGCATCAACATAGGTAAAATATCTGGGCTCCATACCATGATATCACCTTTTAACCAGAAGGAAATGACATACCCTAGGGGCGCGACCCCTAAACACCTTGCCGCAACATTCCTGTTTCGACCATTACCGGGTTGTGAGGCTCGACGAAGTCTCATCCACAAAGCTATGCTTTTTCACAAAGCCACGCTTTTTTTTCACAAAGCCACGCTTTGATCAACAAATGATCAACAACACTTCGTATGCCACATTACCAAATTGGGAATGTATCACTAGTAACCATCAACTACATAACCTCTGAGCTCGTACGTCTCAGAGAAGGGTGTTAAGCTAAGAGAATAAATTCTCCGCCACCAACAGAAATGTGTTTGATAGAAACCAGCTTTACATCTCAAAGTGTAACGTCAGACACACATCTATATAAGTCCGTTCCGGGATCGAACGGAACCGAAGGCACTTCCAAAGAAGCCCTTGCAATCCGGGTATTCACTAATCACGTCCGGACTTCCCATCACGAGAAGAGTGATATAAATCTCTATACCGGAGCAACTCGGTGCAGAGACATTCGACAGGTTGTCCTTTCATTTTCGAAAATACCCGGTCTTCACACCGGTCTTCAAATAATGTCCATTCACGACATATCACTATTCGGAATGAGTTATATGACATAAAGTCCTCTCCCGGCTTAACCGAATAATGAGCGTTTGTTTTAAAAACAAATCAAGTGCCATTTCAAAGGCAAATATTGATAGTCGGTTATTTAACTATCAAACAACATTCACAACAAACAACCAATTTAAATAATTTTCCCCTAATTATTAAATTTCAAATATCTTCACAAGATATGGTTTACACTTCAACCATTTGAAAAAAAATTCAAATCACTTTCATTTAAACCAATTAAATAAATCCTTATCGATTTATTTCAAATTTACTTCCCAAATCTGTAAATTTATTTCCACACTTCATCACTTTGAAAACCAATTTCAAATCATATTTTCCACACTTTAAAAATAAATCAATGTTTATTTTTAAAACAAATTTCCCTTTCTTTTGTAAATTCCATTATGAATTTAAATTTCCAAATATTCACTTATACACGATTTTCAAATCGATTTCTCAAATATTCACTTTCAACTCCGAATCAACTTTCAAATTGATTTCCAAATTTATTTCAAATTCCAAATTGATTTTCCAAATTTGTATTTCAAACACCAAATCGATTTTAAAAATGGATTTCCCAGGATTTATTTTAAATACCAATTCAATTATCAAATTGATTTCAAACAAATTTATCGCCTTTTAAATAAATTCCTTTATCCTTTCCAAATCATTCAAAATTCCATTTTCAATAAATTCTTCAACTTTTTAAACAATATTACTTAAAATCCTTTTATTAAAATTCTTTCCCATATTTTGGAAATAATTCAACAAAATTATAAAAATCAACTTTATGCTTTTAAATTCCTTCTTTTAAATTCACCCAATTCTTTCAAAAGAATTTACTTCAAATTTCCAACTTTAATTTCAAAAATCCAATCTTATTTATTTCTGGTATCCAACGATACCAAAAATACATTCGGCTAATTATAGCCTTCAACAAATTCAATCACAGATATAATCATACACAGATTATAAATAAATCATCACACATCATATGAAACAAATTCATAAAATTTTGAGGAATCCAGTTGGATCCCTCCAACCTATTTCCCTGCATCCACAGACGTCAGCACAATACCAATTCCACTTCGAGGTGGAATATCGCGGTATATGGGATTTGTAAAAATATCATCCGCTATTATGCGGCGCAATAGGGTCTCATCCGCTATATAATGCGGGAAAAATCAATCGCCAATATATAAATATTCCAATATATATATATATATATATATATATTGCTATATACTACTATCATATATACTATCATTCAAGCACACAATCATCACAATCAAAATTTTTAAATATAACTATTTAAAATTAAACAAAACCCTTTGTTTGAGTGAGAAAATCTCACCTTTGCTTTTAATTTGTAGTCCATTTCCATTCGACTTGTTTTCTTGATTTATAGACCTTGTAAAAAACAATTTACAATTTTATCAATATTCGAATTAAATTTGAACAATTCAATTCTCCATTTTAAAATTTCAATTTAACTAATAATTTTCCCTTCCTGGCCTACACATTTTAAAATTCACAAATATATATATATATCAAACCTTACCCTTCATATATATATTTTACTTTTATATCAAAATCAAGATATGCATTGTATTTATGAATTCTAATTCTGTAATCAACAAAACAGCAGCCTGTTTTCCCTCCCAGACTTTGCTTATTTAAAAACTGTCTATATATAAAATTTCCAATCTATATATATATTTAAAATAAAAAATGACTTTACTGTAATATATATATATATATATTTTTACTGTGTATATGTATTTTTTCAGCATGTATATAAATATTTACATACGATTTAATAAATAAAGAAAAATTTCTCACCGCACTATGAACTCGTGATGTCGCCTGCTAGAATACGATCGCCCACGAAGCCTCGACTCCGAACGCACACGATTCCATTACTGTGGCCATCAAGCTCACGAATCGAAACCCCCAAGCAAATGCGCGTGGCCAAGGATCCCAACGCGAGCCGCCCGCCCTGATTCTGATCCCCACGTGCCCACGCACGCTTACGCGCGAGCACCTCCCCCTTCGCTTAATCGCGATTCGAATCTGCTCTGCTGCGACCAAGATTTCGTGCTTTCGTTTTGATTGAAGAGGGGAATTTGCTAACAACTCGGTCGCCATTGATGAACTCGATTTTGTGAAGAATGAAAGGAAGACGAGGATAGGGTACGCGAGTTATTGGCTTCGTTCGAATGAACTAGAGAAGTAGGAGCGACTCTCGTTCGAATTTTAAAATGGGGAAAGAGATTTGGGTGCCGACCACTATTTATTTTTGAACGAGATAGTTTTCTTTTGAAATCAAAATGAACTGGTCGTGTGATAAAAGAAAACAAAGGGGACAAGATGTGATGTTTGCGTGATGAAGAAGGGTTACAGTGATTAGCAGAGGAGACCAAAAAGCTTTGATGCTGAAAGAATTTCAGCTGAAGTCAACTAGGATAAAATTATTCAATTTAAATTCAAATTCGAATCGACTCGAAAACGAAGTCAAAAATTTCGACTTCCTATCAAGGCGTGTCGTTAGGCGTTCGTAAAGTTATACGCCTATTCTGAACACAATGGAAAAGGTTCCGAGTCCAAATTCGATCGTATGGAGAAGATAACTTTTTGGACCAGTTAAAATATTAAATTTCCGATTTAATTTCAGCGCGTTTGCTTATCGCACGCTCACACAACAACTCCAAACATTACAAAAATTGAAATCCGATAATAATACAATATTATGGATCCAATGAAACTGGTTTCGTCGAATTCCGAGACTGTGCCTCGGAACGCTATTTTTAAACATCGATTTAAACGATAAAATTCAAAACTGAACAAAAAAGTTTCAAATTCAATTCTGAAGGTTCCATTATCTTTAGTATTATTAATATCAATTTTCTAAGCCTTGAAAATATTTTTAACCAGCTTAAAACTAAAGATTCAAATTTTTACCCAGATTTAATAATTAAATTCAATAATTAAATTACCAAATTCATTTTGATATTCGAATTTTCAAATTAAACTATCATTCAAATATTTAAACTCAATTAAATATTCAAATTTCAAATGTCAAAAATTCAGGGTCGTTACATCGGGTTTGAGGCTATGCAAAACACACCTTCCAATAGCAAGGCATGTTTTAGGGGGCAAAGTGTTAACCTGCCTTTTGGCAAGGCTGTAAGCAGGTGGATTTAACTAAATCGACTACTCGTTTGTCGAGACTGGAATACGATAGGTTTAAGTCGACTAGACGGATAGATGATGTAGTGCGCTTGGAAAATGGATATTGGATTGGATGAAGTGGATCTGCAAAGGCTAGTGGCTCGATGTCGAAGTCTCGAGGGAGTCGGGATGTTGGAGTCTCGAGGGAGTCTCGAGTGAGTCGGGATGTTGGAGTCTCCAGGAAGTCATTTGGCACAGGAAGTCGCTCGACACAGGAAGTCGTTCGGCACAGGAAGTCGCTCGGCATAGGAAGTCACTCGGCACATGAAGTCGTTCGGCACAGGAAGTCGCTCGGCATAGGAAGTTGCTCGGCACAGGAAGTCGCTCGGCACAGGAAGTCGCTCGGCACATGAAGTCGTTTGGCATTGGAAGTCGCTCGGCATAGGAAGTCGTTCGGCATAGGAAGTCGCTCGGCACAGGAAGTCGCTCAGCACAGGAAGTCGTTCAACATTGGAAGTCGCTCCACATTGTACCTCGCTCGGCATTATACCTCGCTCGGCATTGGAAGGCGTTCGACATCGAACCTCGCTCGGCATTGGACATCGCTCGGCATCGAACCTCGCTCGGCATTGGACATCGCTCGGCATCCAACCTCGCTCGGCATTATGGTGAGGCTGGTGCGGCTCGGCATTGTGGCGAGGTTGGTGTGGTTCGGCATTGTGGAGGTATGTGGCTCGGTGGAAGGCCTTGATGGGCCCGGATCGTTCAGAAAGCCCAACAACTCAGGATTTGCCTATAAATACAGCATGTGAGGGTTCAGAAAAGGGATCTTCTTTCGGCTCTCTTACATTCTATTTTCTAAGGCCGAGGCTACTTTACCATTTTGTAACTGTAATTGATTCGAATATCAATAAAAAGGAAACTTCTAGAGTGTACGTAGGCTGGAGTTCGCCGAACCACTATAAAATCTGTTGTTCTTTACTACTTTCATTTTAATTTTTACTGTTCTTCACTTCATCACTCTCTACACACATTCTGTTTGTGAGCTGTGACTGGTATTTGGTGCTTTCAACTGGATTTGGGTGTCAGTGACCAATTTTGGCGCTAACATTGAGATCCTTTTACCACTTACACCAGACTGTTGACTCGAGGTTTTATGCTTTGCTTCTTATTATCTTAGGTACTCTTAAATGAGTAGACTATATAGTAGGTCTAGGTGAAATGCAGTAGCTATGCAGAGGACGAGCTAGATGGGGCCATCTTTGTAACGACCCGGCTTTCTATGCCCAGAAAGACGCATCATTATGAAGAAAGAAAGGGATAGAAGAAGAAAAGAAAAGAAGAAAGAACAACAACACATCAGAGATCTCACAGCGGAACGAGAAATATATTATATCACATAAGATATTTCATAGTATCATATACATCAGAGTATACAATTTATACAACACAGAATAGACAGTTATAAACTTCTGTCTACTATACATCACAAGTACAACAGTACAATACAGACTAATACAAACACAGCGGAAACTCTATATATCTACACGCTGAAGCCTCCTGCTCCACAGCTCCTCCAGTATTCGTCAAGACTAACCTGAATCCCCTTGACTACTCATACAAATTTGAGTACCCAAGAGTTTAATAAAACAGAAAATAAACACTTGGGTCAGACATGGGTCTGGTGTGAGTAAACGGTTAGATTGCTTAACTTTGAAAACCTTTGAAAACAAAAGTATCACGTAAGACTCCCCACAAATAAACATGGGTAAGTTTATACCTTACGCTAACTAAAACATTTGATAGGAAATCCGATTGTATTATAATAGGGTCTAGGGTTTTCAAGTAAAATACAGAAATAGCTGAAATGCTTACATCTCACATTCCAACATAGTTGGGCACAACTAATACGTACGGCACTTATTGGAGTTTGGATTCCATACAATGGCAGGGCTACTGGGGTACCGCCCGTCACAGTACGTGGCCTAGATCACCGTACCGAGGAGTACGCCCGCTCCCCTGCAACACAAAGCCGGAACCATCCCTTACTGGATAATCCCGAACAAGATAATCCCGTAGTTGGCGCGACCAACCACACACTAAGCCGAATAAAAGAAAAGGGACCTCTAGACAGGGATCTATCTTGCTCTCAGTGGGTGCTACCCACGAAGCCTTGCTGCACCTCCCCTGTTTTAGCCATTCCCGGTTGATGAGGCTTGAGGTTACGATTACCTTTAATCAGAACATATCACTTAGAATGCTCATCGTCCGCCTGACGATGTGCTGAAAGCATTCAATCCATATAAGTTCGTTCCGGGTTCGAACGAAACCGAAGGCATTATCTCGTTACACTCGTTTTGGAATCACCTTCAGAGTTAACGACAATAACCCTTGCACTCTGAATCTTCATCTTCACTTGAGATTCACGACCTATCGTTAATTTGGATCGATGTGGTATTCGGGTCTCCAGACCTGGAAATCCGGTATACGGAAACCCGATCCCGGTCTCATCGAAATCCAAAACGTATCTTTTAAGGCCAAGTTGTTTAAAGGTTTTAAACATTTAACTTATATTCAGGATGATATAAACAGATAGATAAATCACATTATCACAATAGATAATTCCTATCAAACATTCATCTCACAAAGCAGCATATATCACATATCAGAGATATCATATCCAAATCATCCAATATCAATCATCCAATATCAATCATCCAATATCAATCAATCATCCATAAGCAGGATTTAATAACACTTGATAAATTTAATTAACCTTTAATTAAATTAATTACTAACCTTTAATCACTTGGATTATCTTATCCCGCTTCATTGATTTATTCTCAATCAATTTATAAATCATTCCTTAATGATCTCCCTTAATTAATCTTCCCTGATTAATTATCCTTTAGTTACATTTAAGTAATTATCCTTAACCATATTCAGTAATTAACCTTTAATTACTATCATTAATTACAATAATTAATGATCATTCATTAATTAATTAACTATAATTAATTACATTAGTCCTTAATTAGTTACAATTAATTAATCACACTTAATTTAATTACTTTTATTAATCAATCTTGATTAACTTCATTAATTAAATAATCCTTATTAATTTATTAATCCTTTAAATAAATTAATTAACCATAAATCATAAATAGTAATTAACAATTTGTAATTACTTATCTTAATTAATTAACATCTTAATTAATTATATTAATCTTTGATTAATTAATCTAATTAATCTTTAGTTACTTCATTAAGTAATTATTAATCAATTCAATTAATAAATAATCTTTACTTAATTACTTTATTAATTAATTACAATTTTAATTAATTACACTTAGTAATTAATCTTAACCAAATCACATTGATTAATTAATTAATCACATTAATTAATTAACTAAAATAAATTAAGTAATTAACTTTTAATTACTTACATAAGTAATTATCTTTTAACTACTTCCATTAATAAATCTTAATTACTTTCTTAATTAATTACTTAACAAATAATTAATTCCATTATTAAATAATCCTTAATTCTTTAATTAAAAACATCAAATGATTAACTCTTAATCATTTCCATTTAATAACTTCCATTAGTAATTACCCACTAATTACTTCCATAAGTAATTCTACTTGATTTAATCACATTTAGTAATTATTCATTAATTACCTCATTAAATAATTACACTTAATAAAAACATAAGTGATTATCTTCTAAAATAAATTACATTAATTAATAAATAAATTAATCATCACTTAATCTCTAATTTATTTATTTCTTAATTACATTTAATTCCACTAATTACTTCATTAAGTAATTATTCTTAATTACAAATAAGTAATTAAGCTTTAATTTATTTTATAAATTTACTTTTCTTAATTAATCTTAACTTAATTAATTAAGAATACTTGTATTTATTTAAAATACTTACTCAAAGTATTTATTTTATTGAACCCAAATTTAGAAATCAATTTTGAAATATAATTTACTTTAAACCAAACAATTCAAACATTTAATATTGATATACTAAAATTTTTGAAAACCATTTCAAAACATGTTTAATTAAATCAAACCATTATTTATTTTAAAACTTGTTTTTAAAAACTTAAAAACTTGTCCATGTTTTAAAGTTTAAAACCAAGATATAATCAGCTATAAAATCTCAAAACCCGGTTACTTCAATAACCCGAGTAAAACCCAAAACCACACGAGTCTGCCCCGAGAAGCCTTCTTCTTCTCCAACGCGACCCACAGCACAAATCAGAACGAAACAACGTGCACAATAACGTGCACGTTCACGTGTACAGATGATCAAATCTTCTCTGATCATCGCCGAGAGCATCTACACCTCACTAATCATCTCTCCGACCATCACAACCCCTCAGAACCCATCAGATCGCCGTTGTTTAAATTCGAGTAACTCACTCGAATTACAGGAAACCATCGATCAAAGGAAAATCCCCTCGTACCGACCATCTACATCACCAGAATCCTTACCATTACGTCCATAGCTGCGCCTCGACATCCCGCTTCTACCCTTTAGCACGCGATCAACACAGATCCACCATGGCCATCGCGATAGCCTCATGAACATCATCGTTCTAAACTGTCTCTAGAACCCTAGTTCGCCGTCCCCCGACCACCACAGTCATCTAAAAATTCGCCGAGCATTTTTCCTGTGATCAACCACCCACAGGCCACCTCCAGTCCAAGTATCAACCAATTCGTCCACGCCGATCACCAGAATTCTGCAAATTCCCAATTCTCGTCTATCTCGAGATAACTCACCGGATACTTGCTTAAAATTTTTTATTTGATTTCCAAAATTCATCAATTTTCAATGCGAACTTATTTATATAATTCAAACATGATTTCCAGATAATCAAATTTTGACCTGTCTTTGATTTTCTCTGTAAATTTTCAAATTTTGAAATCATACTGAATTTAAATTCTTGATATTATTTTTAAAATTTATGATACCTTATTAGAGTCATTATTCATTTACAAATCCTAGCATAAATCAAATGTATGGGTAACAGGAATTTTCCTAATAAATCTGAAGCCTGAGATGAGAACAGAGAATCATATATATACATATCTACAGGTATTTACAAACATTCTACTATATGTATATGCATTCATATCCAAATCATACATGTAAACATTTTATATTATGTCACTACAACATTCATCACACAGAACAACATATGAACAGATTCAAAACTGTTTTTAAAAGAATGTTTACTCACCTGTCATTTTTAAACAGAGAACAGATAACATGATCTGTTTCCAGGCTTGCATGTTGATTTGAACTTGATTTCTTTTTGCTTAGTTGAATTTTAAACTTTGCTATTTGATCTTTGAATTTGCTTAGCTGCTATGAATTTCCTTGAGTTGAGGTACTGCTTTTAGCTTGCAATTGATCTTCTTCAAGTTTACATTTCCAGATTTCCATTTCTCTTTGTAATTTGATTTCCAGACTTATCTTTGATTTTAGATTCGAATATATTTTTAGTTTTTGGTTGTAATGAAGAAAACAAGAGTTCAGCTGAAAGTAAAATAATTTCTTCTTTCATATTAATTTATTTATTTTAATTATTAAAAAGAATATTGACATTTGTCCTTCTTAGATGTTAATTAACTTACACCTAAACACTCCAAGCTTCCATATGTTTACAAGTGTTATATAAGGGTTATTTTAATGTTTAATGAATGTTTAACAATTGTTTACAAAAGTTATTATCTTATTTAATAATCTATTTAAACTATATACATGTATTTATGTAATATCCATATGATTATAAAATGTGTATACTTATCCTTTAATAAATATTCATATGAATTCAAGTAACCTATGTTTTGATTCAAATCATATGTTTATAAATTTGAGAAATTTATTTTAACTCTTAATATAAAAATTTAGAACAATTTATAAAATGAAAGAATATTAAAACAAATGAACCTTAGATTTAAATTTTAAATATCATTTCCAAAAGTATTAAATCAAATTTACCTTTCAAATTACAAATTATATATATATATATATATATATATTATTAAGGTTTGAAAACATTATAATCAAATTTAAATCCAATACTTTTCCATTTCAATATATACAAATATATATATTCTAAATGGAAAATACTTTTAACATTAGCTTTATAATTATCATATTTAATTTTAATACATAACTTCAAATAACAATATATATATACATATATATTATAATTTGATAACTTATCCTTTTATTAAACTAAAGACTCCCTATTTATAATATATATACCTATATATATACATTATAAATATAAACACTTATATTAGTTTTTAGTAAGATAAATCTTCCTAATTAAAATTTTAGAAAAGATATTCCCAAATTAAAATGTTATTAGTTTTCAAAAGAAATAAATTTGCCAATTTAAAATATTATTAACCTTTAAAAGAATTAAACTTGTCAATTTATAAAATAAAATCAACAAATCAATTTAATTATTAATAAAGATTATTAAATTGATATTGCCAAATTTCCGGGATATCACACTCTTGTACTATATATGGATTTCTATGTTGATTTTGTTGTGCAACATGGTAGAGCTTTAACAGTGCTTGCTTGTTACTATTGCTTAGAGACAATTGTTTGAGTTTATTTCCATTTGTATAAACTTTACTACATAAAGTTTAACTCTATGAATCTGTATTCTTATATTTGGATCACTGAGTTATTACTGTCTCTCATATTTTATATCTGTGATGTACATTATTTTTTATTCTACACGTTGTGAGATATACAATAGGTTATATGATATTTTACTTCATTTTCAACCCTTGATGATCGTCCTACATCGACCGAGCACGTCAGCAACACACTATTTAGTTATATTGGGTGCGGTGGTGTAGGACGATCGTCACATTTGGTATCAGAGCTTAGGTTACATAATTAACCTGAGTTGATACCATTGTCCAGTAGAGATAGGAAGGAGTCATCGCCCTAGACTGAATCAAGAGTATGTATATATGAGAGAGTGCGTACTTGTTATATATTTTGGTTTCTAAAACTATATAGTAGCATATATAGTGTGTAAGTTGCATGCACACACGAGTACCATCGACACAGTTTTCTTTTTGAAAGATTGATCATTCTTGTTATAGATCGAGAATGAGCCGACAAACAAGAAACAATGTGAGGAACTCCATCTCTGGAGTTGAGGAAGGAGAGGGTTTGGAGGCTGCTAACCCTGACTTGCAAGCTATGTTCAATGCAATGATGGCGAACGTGCTTCAAAATTCCCAAGCGGGCGCTCCAAATGTTGTTGGTGGTGGTGGTGCTCAAGTTTAAGCACCAAGCGCTGACTTTGCCAAGCTATGCAAAGATTACTCTTCCTTGGAAGGCAAGCCATTCCTTGGAACGAAGTCGTCCATCGAAGTGAAGGATTGGTTGGATAGTATTTTTTATGACATGGAAGTAGATGACACTATGAAAAGGAAGCTAGCCTCTAGATAACTTCAAGTGCGGGCCATGAACAGGTGGAATGCCATTACTATTGCTACACCCGATGATCAGTTCACTTGGGACCAGTTTAAGGCTAGGTTTGAGGAGAAGTTCATTTCGACTACTCGTAAGTCGATGTTATTCAAGAAATTTTCTGATTTAAAGCAGGGTGATATGTCTGTCTCTAAGTATATTGCTGAATTCGACGCTTTATCGAAGTATGGGATGTCGTTTATCAACACTTCGTTAAGGAAGAATGAGAAGTTTATTATGGGTTTGGACGATTATTTGAGGGAGAAGTTAGTGGGTCAAATCAATAAGCCATTTAAGATACTCGTCGAAAAAGCTCTTCGCCCAGAGAGTTTATACCCGAAGTCCAAAATGGTTGTTGTTGTTAAAGAAGAGCCAAAACTGCAGGTGGTGAAGGTAAGATGAAATGAAATGGAAAGAGGAAGCAGTCTCAGGGAAAGAACGCCCATAAGAAGGCTAAATGGGATCCTGTCTGTTATGATTGTGGAGGCAGGGGTCACTTGATTAGAGACTTCAAAGCTAACGGGAAAAAGAAGTGTTATAACTGTGGTAACTCGGACATACGCAGAAAATTATCTAGAACCGGCACATCAGAAATAGGTTGTGAAGGCATATGCTTTGGACGTTGTTCTGACTTCGTCAAGTGCTCCCTCTTTGAAAGAGAAGGGGAATGGCATCGTTATTCGAGGTATGCTTTCCATTTATGATGTTCCGGTACGTGTTTTATTCGATACCGGGGCTTCACATTCCTTCATATCTAAAGATCTGGTAGATAGATTTGGATTAAAACCCAAAATAGTTTACTGACCTTTGATTGCGACAAACCCTATTAGAGGCTCCACTAGCCTATGCATGATTTGTCGTGTTTTGGTCTTATCGAGTCATTGATGCTCTTTTGTATTTGATTTTTTTGTTTTGAATTTCGTTGGGTTCGAGATTATCTTAGGAATGGACTAGCTAAGGAAGTATGCGGTAGTAGTAGACTGCAAGAGGCTGCTGGTGATGATTAGGGCTATGGAGGGCGAACGGTAGTGATTGGCTTCCTGTCGGAGGATGAGGTTATGGTTGGCTTTCTATATTCGCTTGAGGTTCCACAGGATGGGCTGTCATTTGTGTCTATCGTTTGAGAGTATCCGGATGTATTTGAGGAGGTAACAGGATTACCTTCACATCAAGAGATTGAGTTTCAGAGAGACTTAGCAATGGATGTCAGACCGACAGTTATGCCCTTGAGCGTATGGCACCCAAAGAGCAAAGAGAGCTGTAGGTGTAAGTAAGTGACCTGTTGAAGAGAGGGTTCATTCGTAGAAGTATATCTGAGTGGGCGTACATATAATATTCGCCACTAAGGCGGATGGCTCTCTATTTTTGTGTGTAGATTACCGTGAGCTGAATAAGGTAATGAAGAAGAACAAATATCCACTCCCACCTATTGATGACTTGTTTGATTAGCTCCAGGGTGTGAAGGTGTTTTCCCAATTGGATTTGGTGAGGAGATTCACCAATTGAGAGCAGCGAAGAAGAGTGTGTCGATCACTACGTTTCGTACGCCGTCTGGTTTCTATGAGTGGTCGGTTATGCCATTCGGGCTAACCAGTGCTCCGGCCTACTTTATTGATCTCATGGATAGCGTCTTCAAGGATCGGCTAAACAAGTTCATACTTGTGTTCGTGGATGATATTTTAATCTATTCAAGGACAGAGAAGGAACGTAAGGCCCCCGTGAGGATCATGCTAGAGGTATTAAGAAAGCACGGACTAAGAGCGAAGTTTTCAAATTTTCACTTTTGGAGAAGGGAAGTGAGATTCTTAGGTCATGTAATCTCTAAGCAGGGCATCACAGTAGATCTTGCCAAGGTGGCGGTGGTTCAGGATTGGAGCCAACCAAGAATGCTATGGATGTGAGGAGTTCCCTAGGATTGGTGGTGTAACGACCCACTTTTCCATACAGTTTAAGTGGACAATCAACCACACATGGCCCACTCAAATTGAACAAAAAGGTTGATAGTTAGGGAAAAGAAGAAGGGAAAAGAAGATAAGAAGAAATTAGAAAATTAACAACACAGAATCTCACAGCAGAACGAATAATCTATAATATATAACAAATATTTAAGCAAAGAAAAATGTAATATACATATACCAATCAGAGTACACTAACCTATTTTAGCCCGGACAGTTATAACAGTCTGTCCTTCCAATTGTTGATAAATACAATCAACAGATAACACAGCGGAATACAAATGTTAGCACCAAAATTGGTCACTAACCTCGTTCAGAAAGATTGTGTAGAGATATAAGTGATGAAAGTAAATTAAACAGAGAAGACAGTGCTAATCTAAATACAGAAAGTAAGAACACCAAATTTATAGTGGTTCAGCGTAATTGCCTACGTCCACTTTGAGGTTAAACTTTATTGATCTTCTTTATAGTTGATTACAAATACAATTCGTGAATCAAATGCTTGAGTGAAGTTGTTAAGTAGAGAAGATGAGTCTTGAAAATGGCAGAGTCTCCCCAGTATTCTCTCTCCAAAAAAGGATCCCTTTCAATGTGACCCTGCCCCTCTATTTATAGGCAAATATGGGCTGGACTTCCCAAGTGGGCTGGATAGCCGAACGCTCTAGCCCCAGTACAGTGGTCGCTATATGCCGAACCAGGTGTGCCGAACGCTCTAATGCCGAACAGTCCCTTATATGCCGAACGATGTGGTTGATGTCTGGGAAGTGCAGGACGTTTGTCAGTCGAAGCCGAACGCTCTTCTAGATGCCGAGTACTCTTGTATGTCGCGTGCTCTTGCTGCCGAGCATTGGTTGACGCTGAGTTCCACTGCATGCCGAACCCTGCTGGGTACTTCGCCGAACACTACTGGATGTCGGACTCTCTGGACGCTGTGTACTTCGCCGAACACTACTGGATGCCGAGTACTCTCTGACGCCGAGCGCTTTTGTATGCCAAGCAGCCTTGATGCCGAGCACTCTTGTATGCCGAGCACTCTTGCATGCCGAGCACTCTTGTTGCCGAGCACTAGTTGACGCCGAGTGCTGCTTGATGCCGAGCACCCCTGTACGCCGAGTACCTTGGGATGCCGAGCGCTCTTGTTGCCGAGTCCTCCTATCACCGAGTTCTAATGATGCCGAACGCTAGCGCTGAACATCGGTTGTCGCCGAGTGCCTGTTGATGCCGAGTACTACGCCGAGTACTCCTGGATGCCGAGCAGTCCTTCATGCCGAGCTATGGCCAATGCCGAGCACTCAGTTGCCTGGTCAAATCTCCAGGAAACACTTGCCCCCCAAAGTGTATCATGTGACCGAACGTGATGCGCTTTGAATCTGGTTCAACTTCCTTTGATGATGCCTTCTCGAGAATGTTAGCGAAGGAGTTGCAAGACGAGCAAGGTTTGGATGCCGAACGATACGTTCGAAGCCGAACGTACCTCGTGTGCCGAACGTCACTCTGCTATGATGCTGAATGCTCCGGTGTTGACCGGTTCTACCAGGTATAGCCTCTTCAACTTCTACCCCCTCTATATAACCAGGTCCTTCCTGTCCCTTCTCCTATATGCTTTCATTCCTGTCACTCTTTCAAGATTTACAACTTTCTTTAGCCGAACAGATTTACAACTTGAACCTTCCTTCCTAAGCTCCTAACTTACAATCTAGGTACTGCTCCTCTATTAATTTGAATAGGTTCCAAATGAGATGGTCAGGTCTGCCATGTAAAAAGCTTTCGAGTGGGTTGCCCTCATTGCCGAACGATAATGCGAGGCGAGGAGGAAGGATTTGAGGTGTTTGCGCACGTGGTTTTAGCTCCATCGCGCCGAACCGGAGTCAAAAAAGGAGGAAACGGAAAACGTTGAAGGTGGTAAGGGTGTTGGATGGCATAGTTATGGTTCGGCGTATGTTGTCATGCGCCGAACGATAGAGGCTACCGAGTAGTATTTCGTTTGAATGAGGCCGAACACTCGCTAGAACGCCGAACAACAACTTAGCCGAACGAACTAAAGCCGAACACTTACTAAAATGCCGAACAATAACTTACCCGAACAAAAACTCAAGCCGAACATTCTTAGATGCCGAACAGTATCGAGGCCGAACAATACGATTGCTAAACAGAACTTAGACCGAACAATCTCAATGCCGAACAACATTCAAATGCCGAACAAACATATACATGTCGAACAATTTCAATGCCGAACAGAACCTTTGACTGGACAATGTCTTTAACCGAACGAGGCCTTTAGCCGAACACTTGACAATGACTTAACCGAACCAAGATACATGCCGAACTCTTCTTTGGATGAACAATGCAATTGTCGAACAACATTTAAATGCCGAACGATATAAATGTCAAATTAGACTTAAGCCGGATACTTCATAAATTACATGTTTTCTAAATCTGGAACTGTAACCACCACCAGGCGGGCTCTTCGAGACGGTCAGCGATGACGGTCTTCGAAGGCAACGATTCGAAACTCATTTTTATATCCTTGAAATCTTATTGCTTGCACACAATTGCTTGCACTAGTTCACACACCACGTGGGGGGAAAACTCGTGTTGTTAATTCTAACGTTCAACGTTTTTTTTAAGTATAGTTCTCTCGAGCACTTAGCCAGGTTCGTTATTTATTCGGGATGTCGAGAAAATCTAGCTCCGCCACTATATCCGACAGGCCTGGGCCGTCATCAAGGCAAGGAGCCGCTGATACTTCTAACCCATCGACTTCTCCTGCTCATAACTTGGCGCCTGATGCTCTGGAGGCAACCATCTTACTAGACAATCTGATCGATTCTCAAGCCTCGAAGATCAACGAAGCTGCTCTGCGACGGATATGCTCCATTCACGGGATTCCTTTTGCCGACGTGTTAGTTCCTTCAAGACACGATCGCCCTCATCTGCCCTCAGTCGGGTACACTACCTGCAACAAGTTCATGTGTTGGATGGGCAGCGTGCCTCCATTCAACTTATTTCTCCGGGATGTACTGCAGTACATAGACATAGCTCCGTCGCAGCTGCACCCGAACGGCCATGCATTTCTATATGGGACGTACCTACTTTTCATGGCTGTCTTCTCCAGACCTCCAACCGCCAGTGATATCAGATATATTTACATGTTCAAGAGACGGAAAGACAGTCCTTCTTTTATGTTCCTCGAGCCATACCACAAATGCCAGATCTTGACAGGGGCCTGTAGCAAATTCGCCCTGTACAAACAGGAATGGTTCTATATGCGCTGCCCTTCTGGTTTCGCTAGGAGATGGGTTGAAGGCAGTAAGTCTCTCTGCCGAGTCACTATTCGTATTTGATCGGAGTCATGCTTTTCCTAACTCTTCATTTCATCTTTTCAGGTATCAACCCGCGTCCGGAAGGCCGAGGATATTCTGAGGCTGTCGATGCCATTAGAGCTCTTCCTGCCGAGGATCGAGACATCCGAGTTATCATTTCAAATGAATCACTGTCGGGGTTCGGCTTGCTGGCTCCTGGTCGTCGGATCAGCCTTCCAGAAGGTGTTACCATTCCCAAACCTCCGTCCGGTAAAGGAAAAATACTTGCCGGATCGTCGTCGCGCCGCACTCCCGACACGCACAAAGAAGGCGAGCGCAAAGAGGATGATGCCCGTGAAACTCAGGGTGAGAATGCGGGTCCCGCTCAGAATCCGGCAGTCGAAGTTCACGACATTGAGACGTCGTCCTCCCCTTCGAAGGGAAAGAAGAAGTTAAAATATAAAGTTCAGAAGGAGAAAGTTGGTGGCACTTCAAAAGTCACACTTATTCCGCCTGAGAAAAAGGCTTCCTCACAGCATCTGGAAAGTTCTCTGAGGGGTCTGTCCAACCTGTCCATCCTCGATGATTTACTTAATTACGGGTTCGATGATCCTGAAGCTCTCAAATTCTCTTCGCCCGCTAGAGGCAATGTAGGAGTTCTACTCCCGGCTCAAGGAGACAACACTCCGATTAGCAAAGATAAACGAACGGGTCCGTCGGGGGGAACACTAGGACACACACGCACATGCGCATTCCATAATATACTTCAAGTCTTTTTAACTCGTGAATTCTCCTTAACTCGTTGTTATCTCCATTCTTTGCAGGTGATATGGGCCGCTCTCACGGACTTGATCGCCTTCAGGGGTCTTCTATATTCCATCACTCTGGATGGGATTCCGGTTCAGGCAGACGCAGGGACCAAGGCGAGTATGAAGATAGGGATAATCGTCCCCGAGAGTCGTCTCACCGCCAGAAGGCACATTCCCAATCTTCCCAATCCCGTGATCTTCCTCCTCCAACTGATCCGGATAGAGAGAAGTCTTTGCAAAAGGGTTATCACTCAGATGTTCCTCGAGAACAACATTCCAGTTCATCGAGTACACGGCAAGTTCGAGAGCAACGGAAAAGGGCGGAATTCTCAAAGCCTCCTCCTCCTACTCCTGCGGTGGACCCGACTGTTGCGGAAAAAATGGAAGATCTCAAAGCCAAGTTTCCGAAAATTTGCTTTGACGGCTTGAAGTTCCTCCCAGCCATTCATCATATTACCGGGCATGTGAAGCAAAGTGCCATTGCCTGTAATAACGACGTCTATGTTCAACATGACGCGTTTGTGCACTTGGTGGAGAAGGTCTCGGAAATGTCCGTTGAGCGTCAACATGAGATTGATCGCCTGAAACTGGAGGTAGGCTGCGACAAGAACATTATCAAGCACCAAGACAAAGAGCTCGCTTCGTATAAGTCGAAGCTGGAAGCCGCTGAGCAAAGCGCAAAAGACACTGCTGAGGCAGTTACTCGTTTAGAGGCGGCTCACAGGAAAGAGCTTGACGAGGCAGTCCAGCGCAGTGGTGCCCTCGCCCTAGAAAAAGACTCTGTCCAAAAAGAAAGGGACGCGCTCGCTACTCAAGTCAAAGAGCTGAAGGAATTACTTTCCAAGGAGAAGGAAGACAAAGTAGCTGCTCAAGAAGAATCACAGCGATACTGTGATGAGATTGTTGCTACCCGACTCCTGAAGACAAAGCTCGATGACGAACTCGCCGGGGTCGAGAAAATAAAGGACGAGGCCCGTGAGGAGGGCAAAAGAATGGCTGTGTGGAGGAGCTTGATTCTCGCCTTGAGGCGGCCGCAGAAGCCGGCAGGGAAGAGGTCAAAAGTATGTTTGACCCGTTGATCGCCGAGTATGGAGCCCGCGTCCTTATGCACCGCGACTTAACATTTCTGGGTGACGGCTACCTCAAATCCCTGGCTGAGGCGTGGGAAACTCTGATAAGGATCAGGAAGGTCGAGTCAGGCTCCAACGAGGTCGATGCGGATGTCTTGGTGAAGGAGTTCCTAAGGTGGAATGAGCCATCGGACTTATCCGCAGCATTGGCACTTTATAGCAAAGGCTCTTTCCCTCCGAAAGAGAAGAATGACGAAGCTGGCCCGTCTGGGGCCGATACTACTACTCCTCACATTGCCGCTCCTTACGCTGCTCAATCGGCCGGTCGGCCAACACTTGATCCATTCGAGCAGCATGCTAGTTATGATCCCGAAGGTCCCGGGCTTGGTGTTCATGTGCTTTCACCTATCCTGGAGGGTGAAACCCCTCGCGCCACCGATAGCCAACCGGACCCTGGTAGGAAATTCTTCTTTCTCTAGAAGTTGAAGAGATCCCGTCATTTTTCAGCAGTGGCTATTCGTTCTAATGCTCATTCCTTATGTTTTCGTGTAGGTTGCTCTGATGCCGAGCCAACTCCGAGGAGCGATGACGCCAAGGAGGAAGCAGAGAAAACAAGCGACGTTGCTCACGCAGGAGTAACTCCCGGTCCAGACGCTCAAGTGATCGGGGCGCTAGATGATGACAAACTTGATACTTCGTGTCCTGCCGAAGGAAGCGATGAAATTGAAATCACTGGCGCCTCTGAGCATACTTCAGAGATGAGCATGAAGGACCGTCTCGCCGACGAGGAGAAGTAAAAGGTCAAAGTCAAAGTTGAATCTGAAATACTGGAACTCACTGACCCGCGGAACAGACCTTTGAAAATCATTCTCCCGGGCAGGTCCAAACCACTAGATGTTCCGTCTCCTACTCCTGACTCCGTTTCTCTAGCAAGCAAAAAGTCCAAGAAAAAGCGTGAGGGAGAGGAGTCGTCGGAAACACCAAAGGAAGACAAGAAGAAGAAGTCGAAGAAATAATCGATGCACTTGCTCAACAAGTTTCCTGCTTAAGTTTTGTAATTGTTTTTATCTTCCACAACTTGTAGTTTGTATAGGTCTGAATTTTGTAGGAGTGATCATGTATCCCCATTTTGGACTTATCGAACAAAAATTTTAGTTTCTTTATTGCTTGAATGATTCTCTTGTCTTTCTTTGGTTTGTTGACTGATTGTAGCCATAACTCAAGTTCTCGTGAGTTGCATTATCTCCCGGTCCATTCTCGTGTTGTTCAAACATTTTTTAGACATGGCGTGCTTGTCGTACCACATCTCTCGAGTACTTGGACCTTCCGCTGACTCTAGTCCGCGCTCTGGGGACTTAGAGTACTCCGCTCCGCACTCTGGGGATTCGGAGATTTGAAGTCGTTTATACTCTAGTCCGCGCTCTGGGGACTTAGTGTACTCCGCTCCGCACTCTGGGGATTCAGAGATTTGAAGTCGTTCATACTCTAGTCCACGCTCTGGGGACTTAGAGTACTCTGCTCCGCACTCTGGGGATTCGGAGATTTGAAGTCGTTTATACTCTAGTCCGCGCTCTGGGGACTTAGAGTACTCCGCTCCGCACTCTGGGGATTCGGAGATTTGAAGTCGTTCATACTCTAGTCCGCGCTCTAGGGACTTAGAGTACTCCGCTCCGCACTCTGGGGATTCGGAGATTCGAAGTCGTTTATACTCTAGTCCGCGTTCTGGGGACTTAGAGTACTCCACTCCGCACTCTGGGGATTCGGAGAGTTGAAGTCGTTTATACTCTAGTCCGCGCTCTGGGGACTTAGAGTACTCCGCTCCGCACTCTGGGGATTCGGAGATTTGAAATCGTTTATACTCTAGTCCGCGCTCTGGGGACTTAGAGTACTCCGCTCCGCACTCTGGGGATTCGGAGATTTGAAGTCGTTTATACTCTAGTCCGCGCTTTGGGGACTCAGAGTACTCCGCTCCGCACTCTGGGGATTCGGAGATTTGAAGTCGTTTATACTCTAGTCCGCGCTCTGGGGACTTAGAGTACTCTGCTCCGCACTCTGGGGATTCGGAGATTTGAAATTTGTTTGCACGGGTCTGTGCGTCGTACAGAATTACGTAATTTGTCATCCAACTATAAGATATAGAAACTTCATAGAGAATACGGCTTCAAGCCTTTATTAATGAAAATCAACTAAACTGCCCGATTACAACTTTTGAAAAGAAACTAAGTTATGACTGAATGGAAATAACAGTGCCTAAAACAAGAAGGAAAACATGCTAAATGTAATAGTGCCGCAAATTTTCACTGTTCCATGCTCGGGGGAGTGTCGCGCCATCAACGGTCGCTAGCTTGAATGTTCCTTCTCCAAGCTTCCGTTCAATGGCGTATGGACCTTCCCAGCTGGGATTCATGCGTGATGGTACCGGGAAGACTCATTTCAGAACGAGATCACCCACATCAAAGGTTCTTGGGCGGACTCTGCCGTCGTAGTAACGCTTGACTCGATGTCTGTGTGCTGCCGCCCTTAATTCAGCTTCTTCACGCTTTTCGTCGACGCAGTCCAATGATTCCAGCAAGAGGTTTTGGTTCGTCTTGGGATCATAGTATGTCACTCGGTGCGATGGAACTTCAAGCTCCACGGGTATAACGGCTTCAAAGCCGTATGCCAAGGCGAACGGAGTGTGGCCGGTCGCGGACTTGTGGGTAGTTCTATACGCCCATAATGCTGTCGGGAGTTCATCTACCCACTTGCCTCCAACCTTCTCCAGACGCTTCTTTAATATGGACTTGATTATTTTGTTAACGGCCTCGACTTGTCCGTTAGCTTTTGGGTGTGCAACGGCGGCGAACTTTTTCTCGATGCCGTACTTTAAACAGAACTCTTTGAACTCTCTACTTTCAAATTGCGTCCCGTTATCCGTGATGATGGTGCGTGGAAGGCCAAAGCGGCATATAATGTTTCGTACAACGAAGTTAATGACCTTCTTTGAGGTGATCGTGGCCAAAGGCTCTACCTCAGCCCATTTCGTGAAATAGTCGACTGCAACTATCGCGTATTTCGCACCACCTTTGGATATAGGCAAAGAGCTGATTATGTCGATCCCCCAGATTGCAAACGGCCAGGGACTAACCATTTGTGTGAGTTCCGTTGATGGAGCTCTCGGGATTTTCGCATATCTTTGACACTTGTCACACTTTCTCGCGTAGTCTGCGGCGTCCCGGTTTATGGTTGGCCAGTAATACCCATAGCGGAGGATCTTCTTTGCCAGCGTTTGCCCCCCAGTATGGTCGCCACATTCCCCTTCATGAACTTCTCTTAATACCCGCTTTGTCTCATCATGAGCGATACATCGTAACAACGGGACTGAGAATCCCTTTCGATACATTAACCCATCCTGCATCACGTATCGCGCGGCCTTTCGAAGAACCTGGCGTCTTTCGCTTCTTTCTTCTGGTAAAGTCCCGGTCGTTAGGTACAGTTTGAATGGGGTTATCCACGAGTCCTTCTCGATTTCTGTTTCCAACATACGATCGACTTTCATCTCGTCTATGCTCGGGGCATGCAAGACTTCGACGGGATACAATCCCATTTGTTGCGCATCGTCGGTACTTGCGAACTTAGCCAATAAGTCGGCTTCTTTGTTCTGTTCGCGCGGGATATGTGAGATGTCATAACGCTCAAGATTTGATAGTAGTTCTTGGACCTGAATGAGGTACGGAGCAAGCTTTCGTCCCTTTGCTTGGTAGTCTCCCCGTACTTGGTAAACCACCAACTGCGAGTCACAAAAGATTTCGTCTGATTCGATCCCGAGTTCCCTGATGAGCTTCAAGCCAGCGATCAGTGCTTCATATTCGGCTTCGTTATTTGTAGCCGGGAAATCGAGCTTCAGGGCATAACAGATCGATCGGTTTTCCGGAGTTACAAGAACTACGCCCGCGCCGGAGCAACGGTCGTTTGATGCACCGTCAGTGTATAATTTCCATCGAACGGGGGGAATGATGTCGTGATCGTCCGGTTTGATGGGTATGGTAAACTCAGCGATGAAGTCTGCTAACGCTTGCCCTCGGATGGCTCTCCATGGTAAGTACGCGATATCGAATTGGCTCAACTCGATGTTCCATCTTAGCAATCTTCCAGAAGTTTCCGGCCGTTGGAGTACCTGCCTCAGGGGTTGATCGGAATAAACCGATTGAATGTGCTTGAAAGTACGGGCGAAGCTTTCGTGATGCAATCACCAATCAATAAGCCAATTTCTCTATTTTAGGGTAATTCCTCTCGGCCCCTGTTAAACGTTTGCTAACATAATACACCGGCTTTTGGACTCGATCCTCCTCTCGTACCAAAGCCGCACTTATCGCATGTGGGGATACAGCCAAGTATACGTACAATATCTCATGGTCAACTGGTTTTGATAGCATTGGTGGGCTCTCCAGATGCCTCACCAGATTCCGGAATGCTTCCTCACAGCTAGACGTCCATTCAAAATTTCTCTTTCCTTTCTTTATTATGTCAAAGAACGGGATGCACTTGTCAGTTGCCTTGGATATAAATCGACTCAACGCAGCTACTTTTCCATTCAAGCTCTGTACCTGCTTTATAGTCCTGGGCGCTTGTACATCTCGAATAGCTTGGATCTTTTCTGGGTTGGCTTCGATTCCCCTAGCATTGACGATGAATCCCACAAACTTCCCTGATGCAACGCCGAAAGAACACTTCAACGGGTTGATCTTCATGCCATAAAACCTGAGTATGTCGAACATTTCAGCCAAGTCTTGAATGTGGTCGTTTGACCGTCGTGACTTCACGAGCATGTCATCCACATAGACTTCCATGGTTTTACCCAGCTGGTCCTTGAACATTCGATTCACCAGACGTTGGTAAGTTGCTCCAGCATTCTTCAATCCAAAGGGCATCACTACATAGCAATACAGTCCGACATTTGTAACGAAGCTGGTGTGTTCTTGGTCCGGAATATGCATTGGGATTTGGTTGTATCCCGAGTACGCATCCATGAATGACAGTAACTCGTGTCCTGCGGTGGAATCGACCAACTGATCGATCCTAGGCAACGGGAAACTGTCCTTAGGGCATGCTTTGTTCAAGTCGGAATAATCTACGCAAGTCCTCCATTTCCCATTCGCCTTCTTTACTAGCACGGGGTTGGATACCCATTCAGGGTAGAGGGCGTCACGGACGAACCCATTTGCTTTGAGTTTGTCCACCTCCTCTCCAAGAGCGGCGGATCTCTCCAGATCCATTCCTCTCCTTTTTTGCTTGACTGGGATGTATTTCGGGTCTATGTTCAACATATGACTCGTGATGGCGGGAGAAATCCCACACATATCAGAATGCGTCCAGGCGAAAACATCAAGGTTCGCCCGGAGGAAGTCGCTAAGGTCTTCAGTCATTGCGGGGCCTAGCTGTGATCCGATCTTCAGTATTCGCGAAGGGTCGTCACGGCTAACTGAAATATCAATTGTTAATTCAGCCGGTGCCGCCTTCTCTTCCCTGGGTTTCTCATCGTCGTCTCTCGGATCTATATCTCCGTAGATCCGAGAACTATGCCCGAGCCAGGGCTCGGGCATTACTTGTCAATTATCCGCATTGAGGATGCGGACGGGATTGTCCGCAACCTTTCCCTTCTCCCTCCGGTGGGCCTCTCGGAGCTCGGCCACATAACAGGAACGACCAGCTGCTTGGTCGCCGTGAACAATGTCTACTCCTTTGTCAGTCGGGAACTTCAAAGTTAAACACCACGGGGCTAACGCTGCCCTAAACTCTGCCAGGGCCGGCCGACCCAAGAAAACATTATATGGAGAATCCACATCCAAAACTACGAAGGGTAGAATTCGCACCCTCCGACGCTCGCCTTGCCCAGTTCAACTGGTAACTCAACGTACCCCACGTCGTCGGTTGCTGCGCCGTTAAAGCCGTGTATACAAGCCTTGGACGGTTTCAGGTCTTTTGTTTCTAGTTTCATTTGATCGTAAGCCTTCTTAAAGATGATGTTGACTGAACTTCCACAATCAATCAGAATTCTTTTCACATATGCTGGTCCGATCGTTGCAGATATGACCATGGGGTCGATGGTCGGAGCCTCTATCTGATCAGCGTCTCTATTTCTGAACACAATATCGTCTGTCATTACACGCTGCTACTTAGCAGGGGCCCCGTCCTCCGTGTTCGAACAGCACTCAAAATATGCATGCTTCAGGGAACTTGCATATCGCTCCATCTCTTGCCAATTCTTATCTGCGGGGTGAGGTCCGCCGATAATTGTATTTATGACTAGTCTACCTACGGTTCGGGCAGGCTCCTCGGGATGACGCGGAGCTGGTGCACGACCTGGGTTGGACGTTCCCTGTCCTCCTTCCTGAGGATCCTTCACAAATTCTTGCAATTTCTTCTGCCTGATCAACTTTTCAATAGCGTCGTGTATGTGTCTACACTCCTCCGTATTGTGCCCATAAGTCTCATGGAAGCGACAATATTTCCCGGTCCGTTTTTGTTCCTCGGTCGATTCTTTCGGACATGGCTTTCTGTATTGAAAAGTATTGCAGGTGGATAGGTAAATGTTCTCAAGTGGCGCGTTCAGCGGAGTATACTCGCTGTAGCTTGGAATTCTCGACTTCCACTTCCCCGCTTCTTTTCTTTTCCCCTGACTCCTTCCTCCGGACTCCTTGGGTTGCCCAGGTTTGTTTTGGACATTGACTTGGACCTTTCCCGAGCTGTCTCCAGATTGCTTCACAGCAATGTTGCTCTTTATTGACTCTTGGACAGGTCCTACCGCCTTATCTCATCGTACCCACCTAGCTTCCTCTCTTCTTATGAACTGGTGTGCCTTTGAGTAGAAACGCTCTAGCGTAGCCGGAGGTTTTCCTGCCAGCCAGTCTCCAAACTCAGAGTCTGGATCCACACCTCTCATTACAGCCATTAGAATTGCATGGTCGTTGGGATTACTGACTTCAGTTGCTGCAACGTGGAATCTTTACAAATATTCCTTCAACGACTCCCCGGGATTTTGGATTACACTTGACTGAGACATCACGTCCTTTGGGCGCGTAGTGTGTATCCTGAACTGCTCAATAAACTTCTTTGCCAACTCCTCGAAATTTGATATGGATCGCGGAGGGAGTCGGGTGAACCACATAGTAGCGATCCCAGATAGAGTAATCGGAAAGCACCTGCACTTGGTGGCATCATTCGCTCTAGCTGAATCCATCATCCATTCATACCTCATGACATGCTGTCTAGGGTCAGTCCTCCCTTCGTACGCAGGGATAGTAGGCATACTAAACTTCCTGGGGTACGCCGCTTGCAACACAACATCCGTGAACGGAGTATGACTTCTTGACACTCCCCAATCATCATTCGATAACCCCTGATTTTCTTTCATCAACTGCCTGATCATGGCTGTCAGATCTGGTGTCTGTATGGGAGGCGGAAGGTTAGTGTCTGTTCTACGTGCCTGACCATGCTGATGCCTCCTCTCCTGGCGGTTTGCCAATCGTGCGTCTTGAGGTTTGACATCGTTAGAATTTTGATGATCCGGGCCTCTATCCTCCATCTGTACCCCGGTTCTGAAGTTTCCAGCTCTTGCTTGGTCACGGTCTCTAGTTGTCTGAACAGCAGCTTCTGCTCGTGCAGCGTCAGTCTTGCGGCGTCTGCGCCTGGGAGGTTCATCAAAGGAAGTTGAACTGTCAGATGAAGAGTAAGGAGCGGGATTGCCCCCAGCATTCTGTTGCTGCTGTTGAGTGAGCTGTGCCATCAGGTTGGCATTAGCTTGCATCTGCTCTCCTAGTTGTCTCCTACTTTCCCTGAGCTCTCTCATCAAGTCGTTGATCTCTATTCTGGTGACAACTGGAGTTTGTTCTTGAGCGGCAATTCCTGCACTCAGAATCGCTGGTTGATTGCTAGGTCCTGCTTGTTGCACACTAGCAGTTTCGTGGGCATCCGCATTATGAGAAGCTGACCTGGTACGTGGTCTTGCCATTGTAGAGTTATTGGTATGAACTCTGAGTAGAATCAACGGATGTCCTATCAGTGAGTCGGATCTTCTTTGGGGGATTTGTTCAATCCAGTAGCTTCAAAGCAGATCCTTGAGGTCTGAGAATTCAATTCTCAGTGAAAGCACCAAAGTGTTAGCACCAAAATTGGTCACTAACCTCGTTCAGAAAGATTGTGTAGAGATATAAGTGATGAAAGTAAATTAAACAGAGAAGACAGTGCTAATCTAAATACAGAAAGTAAGAACACCAAATTTATAGTGGTTCAGCGTAATTGCCTACGTCCACTTTGAGGTTAAACTTTATTGATCTTCTTTATAGTTGATTACAAATACAATTCGTGAATCAAATGCTTGAGTGAAGTTGTTAAGTAGAGAAGATGAGTCTTGAAAATGGCAGAGTCTCCCCAGTATTCTCTCTCCAAAAAAGGATCCCTTTCAATGTGACCCTGCCCCTCTATTTATAGGCAAATATGGGCTGGACTTCCTAAGTGGGCTGGATAGCCGAACGCTCTAGCCCCAGTACAGTGGTCGCTGTATGCCGAACCAGGTGTGCCGAACGCTCTGATGCCGAACAGTCCCTTATATGCCGAACGATGTGGTTGATGTCTGGGAAGTGCAGGGCGTTTGTCAGTCGAAGCCGAACGCTCTTCTAGATGCCGAGTACTCTTGTATGCCGCGTGCTCTTGCTGCCGAGCATTGGTTGACGCTGAGTTCCACTGCATGCCGAACCCTGCTGGGTACTTCGCCGAACACTACTGGATGTCGGACTCTCTGGACGCTGTGTACTTCGCCGAACACTACTGGATGTCGAGTACTCTCTGACGCCGAGCGCTTTTGTATGCCGAGCAGCCTTGATGCCGAGCACTCTTGTATGCCGAGCACTCTTGCATGCCGAGCACTCTTGTTGCAGAGCACTAGTTGACGCCGAGTGCTGCTTGATGCCGAGCACCCCTGTACGCCGAGTACCTTGGGATGCCGAGCGCTCTTGTTGTCGAGTCCTCCTATCACCGAGTTCTAATGATGCCGAACGCTAGCGCTGAACATCGGTTGTCGCCGAGTGCCTGTTGATGCCGAGTACTACGCCGAGTACTCCTGGATGTCGTGCAGTCCTTCATGCCGAGCTGTGGCCAATGCCATGCACTCAGTTGCCTGGTCAAATCTCCAGGAAACAACAAAGAAATATGTTGATACGTCTTGGACCTCCAGCATGTCTCTTGATCTCCAATACATCCAACAATATCTAGTCTTGGTCTCTTCGAAATAACATTCGATAGTTTCCGGTAAACTCAACCCCGGTTCTTTAGGAAATAAACAGTCAAAGGTAAGAGCGGAGATCACCTCCTAACCGTTAGTGGACGGATTTCCTTATCGTTTGTCCTAGGAAAATGAAATGAGATTTATACGCACAGTACAACATCATCGGAGATGACTGTCCCATATAACTCACGTGTTTTGCTTAAATATTTCCGAAGTTACGTTGGGTCCTTATTTGATAGTCGGTTATTTAACTATCAACAAACACACATTCAAATCAAGGATTTTATTCAAACGGAATAATCAACCTTGGTCAAGTACATAAGCGACCACTAGCCTCCTTGATTAATCCTTTCATTAATTAAAACCACTTTGTAAATACTTGTATAAAAATACCTTTACAAAGTTTCACTCACAACCCTTATATTTTCAACACTTGGAAAATATATAGATATTTATCTCAACGATATAAGTATATTCACAACATTACACTTCACAACTTAGAAGATGTACCCATATAACTCTTATCCCAATGGTATAGTATATTTACAAAACTGAGAAAGATTTTATTTTCATTTCAATTCTAAAACCATTTATAAACTCCTTATAAATATCTAAACCATTTATGAACGATTTCATAAATCTCTGAAAATCATTTATAATCCCTTTAAATAAATTTCAATCACATGTCAATTCTTTTTATACATTTGTAAACCATTTATAAACCTTTTATAAATCGATAAAACCATTTATAAAACTCCTTTTATAAATCTATAAACCCATTTCTAAAATTTGTTTATAAATATCTAACCATTTATAAAACTCCTTCACCTTAAAAATAATCCTCCTTTAAGTCTTCAAACAATTTTATAAAACTTCTCTTATAAACCCAAGTCTGTTTATAGATCTTGAAAGCATTTATAAATATATAATAATCATTTACTACACAACACTATTATATAATAATAATTAACAATAAACATTAAATAAATAATTATTATTATTAACCTCCACTCCTTAAAAATAATATTTAATACTTTCAAAACATTGTTAAATAAACAATAATAATTAGACTTCACCATTATTTATAAACAGTAGTAATTTATATTCCAAAACATTATAAATAAATCATTATTCTTAACTTCAAACATATTTTTTAATAAATAATCTTCAAAATATTAACATATTGATGAATAACCTTAGAAATGATATTAATTGTAAATAAATAATAAAACAATATTAAATATAAATAAATAATTTTAAAATAATATTAAATAGAAATAAGTAATTTTTTTAAACATTTCTAATGAATTAGAAAGGCAGATAATAAAGTTGGAGTAAAATAGAAATTTAATCCTCACAAACAAAATACTTCCAAACCCAATTCCAAATTTAAAATCATTTCCTGTCTCAAAATCAACTCTAACCCCAAATGGCAATTTATAGTATTTAAAAATACTAATTTAAAGCCAATAGCTACCAAATGCTCAACCAATATTGTTGTTGATTTTCTATCACTACAGGGTCTAAGTTTCAAACATCAAACAATGTCATAACCAAAAGTGTCATACAATCAGGTTTAATATCCAATAATTCATATGACAGGAATACTGTTGAAATTAAAATCAATAATGGCAAGGAATCATGTTGGATCCCTCCAACCTGTCCTCATGCATCACAAATAGTATATACTTATATAATATAGGTCATCCGCTACTAGGAGGGTATATATAAAAGGTCATCTGCTCCAGGGACGGGAATAAATCCAAACCAACTGATAAAACAGTAAATCATCCAAACATTCAATCATCAATTTTTATTAACTATATATCATACTGGTTAACCAAAAAGGTGAGTTTAACTCACCGAAATTTCTATTGTCGCCGAGGCGTTCTGATCCCATCCGAATTCGAACGGCGTTCGAATTGGGCATAAAATTCAACAAGCTCCATCCATCACTAAACCAACTCCATTACGTAGTATTCGTTGATACGATCCTAACGCAACTTATCATGCTCGATTCCGACTTCGTATGAAGAAGTTATTCAATATACAACTTCGAATATTAATTTATATATCAAAGTCACTTTACTACCATCATTAATTTAAACCACATCCAAATCATCATCTTCTCCATCGATAATACCCTGTACACGAACTGGAGAATGCATGCCTAAGCTCCAATCTCCTCTCTCCTCCTAGCTCACTCAACACTCAACGAAACGAAGGTCCACCACCACCGATGAACTCTGCTACGCGAGGGCTTCACGTTCTACCCAAAAAATGTATGCTCAAAGCTCCCCATAAAATTGAGACCTGTCCGCCCCCTCCCCCCTTCCCCCATGTCTGTATAATGTGAAGCAATGGTCAATCACGACTGAAGTTGACGAACTTCCAATGGGAGGTGCTCCTCGCCTAACGAATGCAACGCTACCCTTCAATCAGCCTCCCATCGCCACAAACTACCCATATGCGAAGCCTTAGCCTACTCAAACTTCGGCCATGGCTAGACAAGCTTTCCAATACAAAATTAAACACCATAATACCATCACCAACATGAAGCACTCGTTAACATGAAGCAACCGAATCCAAGATTGTGAATTTTGATTAAGAATTTAAGTTGGATTCATTTTTTGGAATTGGAAATTTACTGGAATGAATATATAGAGCGGAAGTGGCATGGACTGTAAAGTAAGGTGAGGGAGGTACGGTGAAGTATGGACTATTGTATTTGTTATGAGTGAATAGTAAAGTACATATTATTTATTTTGATAAAATCCTACATTTCACATCCGAAAAATCTTGAAACCCAATCGAGACGTGCCGCTTGGCATCCTATATAAAATACCCTTATTCTGAACATAATGGAACTAGTCTCAAGACCTAATTCAATCATATACAGAAGATATCTTTCCAAACCCAGTTATTTCGTATTAATTTCCTAAATTAATTTCTATGCATTTTGAGCTCGCATGAACAAATGATTCGTCCGATCGCCATAAAATTTGTTAACATATACTAATTTACTATTATGGATCCAATGAAAATGGTTTCATCGAAATTCGAGACGGTGCCCTAGAAGGCTATTTTCATACGTTAATTAAAACGATTATTTAAAAAACAAATAAATCACTTTTGAATTAAAATTTAAAAGTTTACGATTATCATTCTTATTTAAATAGAATTTGAATAAGCTCTCAAAATCATTTTTATTTGAATTAAATCCAAGATTCAGTTATTAAATAATTCCAATATTTGAAATTTAAGCTATTTAACTTATAGAAATAATAATTCAATATTTAAAATCAATTAAATATTTCAAAATCAATTGACAAAATTTTTAGGTCGTTACATTCTTCCCCCCTTGAAAGAATTTTATCCCCGAAATTTCCAAAGTAAGAAAAATGCCATAAAACCCTTTGACTTTTCAAAACTGATTTGTTGAAATAGATTGTCAAATTCTTTTAAGCCTTTAATTTTCCGAAATCAATTTGTTGAAACTTTGTCATCACCTTTTCTAAGTCTTTATATTCGTTCATAGATTCCAACAAATATCATTCCAAGTTATAACATAAACATCAAATTTTAGTTATCAAAAATTTTCCAAAATTCTTTAAAAAAAATTTCTAACGCCTTAAATTTACGGAAAATTTCGCCAGCGTCTCAATTGCGTGGTTTGATCGGAAAAATTTACAATATATAGATGATCTCAAATATACATCTCATCTTCAAGAATGAGGCACCCCGTGGGGAAAATATAAAAATACGATATGTAATCCGAGATGTGTACCGTTTATTAGCATTAGCAAGTCTATCCAATCAATATATAGTGCGAAAGCGAGCTCCAAATGCAAAGCATACACCATCTGCACCTACTAATCACTCAACAACCAATAAGAACAAGTATAGGAAAAGTATATCAATATATAACATAGACCATACAATAACCATATGAAAATGTAACAAATGTAACCAAAGGAACCATCAAACAAATAATATCCATTCATTTAATTAATAACTATGTCCATTTGCATTTTCCGATGTAAACATTTAATTTATTAAAGCCCGTATGATGTACATATACCATCTGTAACAATATCAAATCTGATCGCTTGCTTAATCACATAATTTCACTTCCAAACTAGTATCGTTTACACGACCACTCTACTGTGGACTTGGGTCCAGTTCCTTGAATAAAAACCGCCATTCTCCTTGTATAGCCATATACTACGATAGAGAATCCCAGAATCAATCAAAAATCCATGTCCAGTGTTCGCCATCGAGAATCAAGTGAAAAATTCCAACTCAGATCGATATAAATCATCTCGAAATCATGTACTCGAATCTGGATCAAACAGTTGTGCGAATAAAATAATATATGTACAACTTACGTATTTATTTCAATTGGTTTCTTATTATATCCCATTCTTTTTCTATTCAGTTTCTTTTATTTACATCCATTTATTCATAATCATTATTCACATTTCTTTGTTCACATTCATTTACTACTTAGTATATTTCTTTCAAAACTAATATCACTTAAGAACCATTCTATCAAATTCTTTACTTAAGTTTATTATAAACATTTTATAAAACACTCTCATGTTTATTATCACCTCACAACTTAAGTTCAAATTTATTTTAAATCAATTTTAATTTCATTTAACTTATTTCATTAATTCACTTCATTATTCAATTCTATCAAACAACATTCTAAACCACATTCAATTTACTAATTTATTTAATTAGTTCATTTCATCAATTCATTTCATTTCCATCATTCACACTGCTTTGTTCACATTTATTTATTCCTTACTTGAGTTAAATTCCCTTTCAAAATTCATTTTATTTGACTTAAATTAAGTTAAATTTCATTTCATAGTTCAATTCCAATTTTACTTTTCATAACATTTATATTCAACAAATTTAAATTTTTGTTTTAACTTGCTAATTCTCAAATTTTATATAAAACCTATTTTTCTCATATTTTCATAATCACTTAAATGAAAATTTTCAATGTTTAAATACTCTGTTCCAATTTCAAATTACTTTGAAACAATATTATTAATCATTTCTTTATATTTCAAATCATACTTTGGAATTTTAAAATCAAAACTAGTTTTACCAAAACAAAACTCCAATGGTAGCAATTCCTCTCTTATAAACTCGAAAATGAACGCCGATGATGCTGCAGTCATCGCCGAAATTATTTTCCAACAACTGAAGTAAGTTCAATGCTTTCTATTTCTTTTAGATCCTTTTAAAATATTTCCAATCAAAATATTTTCAAAATAATACTATTATTATTCTTCAAAACTTTTAAAAAAACAATTTTCAAAATCATCGAGTTTTAAATTCTCAGATTCTCAGCTTTTAAATCCTTTTTATATACAAATCATATTTATACATTTTCCTTATATATAATTTCACTGTGGTAATATAAAACTGTTTCTTAATTGTTTATCTTGTTACATTGTAATAATAACAACTTTTATTAGAACATAAATAGTAAACAACAAATGATAATAATCAAATATTTCAGTCAATAACTCTCAAACACAATAATACAATAATTTATGTAAAAATTTCTTTTATATATAAAATATAATCAAGGTAAAATTATTTCATTTACCAAATTTCAAAACAATACTGTGTCGAATTACTCTGTTCAAGTGTTTGGGGATCCCTATCAATAACGTTAATTACTCGTATTGACAAGAATCCATAAACCACTCAATAGATCAACCAACACGGTATAAACATTTTATATCACTAACAAATACGCGCTCATATATATAAAAACTCAAACTCATTGTAGGGTACTGCTGACTCTATCTCTAATGAGTAATCTCCACCAAAGCCAAGGTTCTCGCTTAACTGTGCACTCTAATACCAAGCTATAGACCCAGTTTTCCATATAGTTTAAGCGGACAATCAACCACACATGACCCACTCAAACTGAACAGAAAGGCAGATGGTTAGAGAAAAGAAGAAGGGAGAAGAAGATAAGAAGAAACAAGAAAACTAACAACATAGAATCTCACGGCGAAATGAATAATCTATAATATAAAACGAATCTTTAAGCAAAGAAAATGTAATATACATACACCAATCATAGTACACTAACCTATTTCAGCACAGACAGTTATAACAGCTTGTCCTTATAATTGCTAATAAATACAACCAACAGAAAACACAACGGAATACAATGAAATACGTAAATACGTCTTGGACCTCCAGCTTGTCTCCTGAGCTCCAATGTATTCAAAGAAATATGTATTATGCTCGGTTTGACCGAGAATTATAATAAAATAAACCCGAGTCAGTCTGGTGAACTAGTGCGAGAAAAAAACACACCCGGTTGGATTTTAAAGTTATAAAAACCCTTTGAAATAAAAAGGATCTCGTAAGACCACGCCGCACATAAACACGAACGGGTTTTTACCTTACGATAACCAAACCATTTCATATGAAATTCTCTGATATTATAATAGTGTCTAAGATACAAATACTTATTAATCATAGCTGAAATTGTTACATTGATTAAATTCCAGCATAATAGGTATACAACTAAAACTGTAGACGCATGTATTGGAAAATGGATCCCATACAATGACTGGGCTACTGGGGTACCACCCGTCACGGTGCATGTCTAGATAAACACTGAGTACCTCGCCAGGATCCCATGCCAACACAAAACTAACCTACCACTTGACTAGTAGAACCGAATATGATCACCCCTCCATTGATGGGTCCCGAAGCATACAAATGAGAGATAATATCGACTCTAGATAAGGATGATCATACTCTACTTGGGAACGACCCACTTAGCCCTGCTGCATCACCCATGTTTTAGTTATTCCCAGTTGATGAGGCTTAAGGCTATATTTTACATTTTATATAGCACTTCCCACTTGGAATGCTAACACTGCCCTCCAGGCAATAATGCAGTGCCAGTCATCCATACAAGTTCATTCTAGGACTGAATGAAACACTTGAGAGCTCCATCTTCAATTCCATCATTTCCAAGATGGTTTCACTTCGAAACGCTTGAGTTGGATCAAAGTGGTTTTCAGATAACATATCTGATCCCGGTCTCTTCGAAACAATATTCGATAGTTTCCGGTAAACTCAACCCTATTTCTTTTGGAAATAAACAGTCAAATATAAGAGCGGAGATCACCTCCTATCCATTAGTGGATGGATTTCCTTATCGTTTGTCCTAGGAGAACGAAACGATATTTATACACATAGTATAGCATCATTGGAGATGACTGTGCCATATAACTCACGTGTTTCTCTTAGATTTTTTCAAAGTTATGTTGGTTCCATATTTGATAGTCGGTTATTTAACTATCAACAAACACACATTCAAATCAGGGATTTTATTCAAATGGGAAAACCAATATTGGTTAAGTACATAAGCGACCACTAGCCTCCTTAATTAATCCTTTCATTAATTAAAACCACTTTGTAAATACTTGTATAAAAATACCTTTACAAAAATTCATTCACAACCCTTATGTTTTCAACACTTGGAAAAATCTGTATACTTATCTCAACGGTATAAGTATATTCACAACATTACACTTCACAACTTAGAAGATGTACTTATATACTTATCTCAATGCTATAGTATATTTACAAAACTGAGGAAGATTTTCTTTTTATTTCAATTCTAAAATCATTTATAAACTCTTTATAAATCTCTAAACCATTTATAAATTATTTTATAAATCTCTGAAAATCATTTATAATCTCTTTAAATAAATTTCAATCACTTGTAAATTCTTTTTATACATTTCTAAAACCATTTATAAATCCATAAAACCATTTATAAAACTCCTTTTATAAATCTATAAACCCATTTCTAAATTTTTTTTATAAATATCTAACCATTTATAAAACTCCTACAAGTCTTCAAAAAATTTTATAAAAATTCCCTCATAAAACCCAAGTCTGTTTATAAACTCTATTTATAGATCTCGAAAGCATTTATAAATAAATAATAATCATCTACTTCAAAACACTATTATATAATAATAATTAACAATGAACATTAAATAAATAATAATTATTATTAACCTTAACTCCTTAAAAATAATATTTAATAATTTTAAAGCATTGTTAAATAAACAATAATAATTAATCTTTACAATTATTATAAATAGTAATAATTTATATTCCAAAAAGTTATAAATAAATATTTATTATTAATTTCAAAATATTTTTTTAATAATTAATCTTCAAAATATTAACATATTGATAAATAACATTAAAAACAATATTAATTATAAATAAATAAGTTTAAAACAATATTAAATATAAATAAGTAATTTTAAAACAATATTAAATATAAACAAGTAATTTTTTTAAAAACATTTCTAATGACTTAGAAAGGAAGACAATAAAGTCGGAGTAAAATAGAAATTTAATCCTTAAAAATAAAATATTTTTGAAACCAAATTCCAGATTTAAAATCATTTCCTGTCTCAAAATCAACCCCAACCCCAAATGGCAATTTATAGTACTTAAAAATACTAATTTAAGGCCAATAGCTACCAAACGCTCAACTAATATTGTTATTGATTTTCTATCACTATAGGATTTAAGTTTCAAACATATAACAATGTCATAACCAAAAGTGTCAAACAATCAGGTTTAATATCCAATAATTCATATGACAGGAATACTATTGAAATTAAAATCAACAATGGCGAGGAATCTTGTTGGATTCCTCCAACCTATCCCCCTGCATCATAAACAGTATATACTTATATAATATGGGTCATCTGCTACTAGACGGGTATATATAAAAGGTTATCTGCTCCAAGGGCTGGAATAAATCCAAACCAATTGATAAAATAGTAAATCATTCAAACATTCAATTAGCAATTTTTATCAACTATATATCATACTGGTTAACCAAAAAGGTGAGTTTAACCCACCAAAATTTCTGTTGTCGCCGAGGCATTCTGATTCCGTCCAAATCCGAACGACTTTCGAATTCGGCGTAAAATTCAACAATCTCCATTCATCGCCAAACCACCCCATTACTTAGTATTCGTTGACATGATCCTAACGCAACTTCCCATGCTCGATTCTGACCTCGTATAAAGAAGTTATTCAATATACAACTTCAAAATATTAATTTATATATCAAATTCATTAATTACACTTTACTACCATCATTAATTTAAACCCCATCCAAATCATCATCTTCTCTATCGATAATACCCTATACATGCACCAGAGAATGCACACCTAAGCTCCCATCTCCTATCTCCTTCTAGCTCACGCAATGAAATGAAGGTACGCCACCACCGACGAACTCCGCTACGTGTTCCACCCAAAAAATGTATGCCTGAAGCTCCCCATAAATTCATGACCTCACGCCCCCTCCCTCCCCCTTATGTGTCCGTACAATGCGATGTAATGGCCAATCATGACCAGAGTTGATGAACTTCCAGTGGGAGGTGCTCCTCGCCCAGCCTCCCATTGCCTCAAACTACCCATATGTGAAGCCTTAGCGTACTCAAACTTCGACCATGGCAAGATGAGCTTCCTAATACAAAATCAAACACCATAATACCATCACCAACATAAAGCACTCGTTAACACGAAGCAATCGACCAAGATTGTGAATTTTGATTTAGAATTTAAGTTGGATTCATTTTTTGGAATTGGAAATTTACTGGAATGAATATATAGAGATGAAGTGGGATGGAGTGTATAGTAAGGTGAGGGAGGTACGGTGAAGTATGGGCTATTGTATTTGGTATGGGTGAATAGTAAAGTATATATTATTTATTTTTATAAAATCCTACATTTCACATCCGAAAAATCTTGAACTCCTATCGAGACGTGCCGCCTAGTGTGCTATATAAAAAAACCCTATTCCTAACACAATGGAACTAGTCTCTAGACCTAATTCTATCATATATAGAAGATAGCTTTCCAAACCTAGTTATATCTTATTAATTTCTTTAATTAATTTCTACGCGTTTTGAGCTCGCATGAACAAATGATTCGTCTGATCGCCATAAAAATTATTAATGTGCACTAATTCACTATTACGGATTCAATGAAACTAGTTTCGTCGAAATCCAAGACAGTGCCCTAGAAGGCTATTTTCACGTTAATTAAAATGATTATTTGAAAAATAAATAAATCACTTTTAAATTCCAATTTAAAAGTTTATGATTATCATTCTTATTTAAATAGAATTTGAATAAGCTCTCAAAATCATTTTTATTGAATTAAAGCCAAGATTCAATTATTAAATAATTCCAATATTTTAAATTTAAGCTATTTAACTTATAAAATAATAATTCAATGTTTAAAATCAATTTAATATTTCAAAATCAATTGACAAAAATTCTGGGTCATTACAGGTGGGATATTATAGACGCTTTATCAAAGACTTCTCGAAGGTAGCAGCACCGTTGACAAATTTGACAAAGAAGAATCAAACTTTTATTTGGGATAGAAGTGTGAGCATGTGTTTGTAAATCTGAAGGAGATTTTGACAAGTGCACCAGTATTGACCATTCCGAGCGAGAATGAGGAGCTGATAGTATACAAGTATGCATGTGGTACAGGATTAGCTGCGGAATTGATGTAGAAAGGAAAGATAGTCGCCTACGCTAGTCGACAACTGAAGCCGCATGAAAGGAAGTATTCAACGCATGAAAGGAAAAGATACACAATAGTGTTTGCTTTGAAGATTTGAAGGCATTACTTATTAGGAGAAATGTCTGAGCTATTTATGGACCATAAATCCTTGAAGTACCTCTTTTCCCATAAAGATCTCAACCTTCGTGTGACGACCCAGAATTCTGAACATTTGAAATGGAATCTTTAATTGATATTAAATATTTGAAGCTTAGTTTAACTTGAATTTCAAATATCAGGATTTATTTGGCAATTAAATTATTGAATTTGATTAATGGAAATTGGATAAAAAATTGTATCTTCAGTTTTAAGCTTGTTAAAAATAATTTGAAATCTTGAAAAATCTATATTGATAATACTGAAGATAATGGAAGCTTCAGAATTGAATTTGAAAGCGATTTGTTCAGTTTGAATTTATATAGTTTAAATCGATATTTAAAAATAGCCTTCCGAGGCACAGTCTCGGAATTCGACGAAACTAATTCCATTGGATCCGTAATATTGTATTATTATCGAATTTCAATTTTCGTAGTGTTTGGAGTGATCGTTTGGCCGTATGATAAGCAAACGCGCTGAAAATTATATCAAAATTTAATTTAATAGATGGGTCCAAAAAAGCTATCTTCTCCATAGGATCGAATTTGGACTCGGAACCTTTTCCATTGCGTTCGAAATAGGCGTATAACATTATAAACGCCTGGCAGCATGCCTCGATTGGAGATCGAGATTGTGAGTTGCGAAATTGATACGATATTAATTTGAATTTAAATTTAAAATATAATATACATGTTTATTATAATATAATTTCACAAGGAAAATTACACGTTTCATATCTCTTTAAACACTTGGCAAAAATTGAAGACACGCGTTCGTTTTATAAAATAAAACAAAATGTAAATCGAAGGAAAAAAAGCGACCGAGCTCCCTCTCTTCGTTTCAAAAACAATTCACAGAAAAACAAAATCAAATCAAAATGATAATGGCCGCGCCTTTTCCCAAATTCGAAGAAAAGGGGGGCTGCCTCGTTTATCCCCTTCTTCCTAAAAATCGAAAACCTTCTTCCCAAATAAAACGCACGCTAACCCTTGTTCAATAGCAAAATCGTAGCCGATATGAACATACGAATCCTTGCGATCGCCAATGGGAGGTTCGTAGTCGCGGGTGCTCTGAGGATTTGGAGGAGCTAGGGTGACATCACGGTGAACTCGTGCACGCATTTGAGATGGTCTCAAGCGGCACTGTGAATTGGGAGGCTAGGCGAAGTCGAATAAGGTGGCGTTTGTTTGGGTTCTGGGTCGATTATTGGTCGCGACGAGACATTCGTTCGCGTGGGCCTAGACCTTCAACCGAGGTTCGCATAGGTAGCAACAAAGACGGTGGGTGGCGATGACGAGTAGCAGTTTGTGGTGGTCGTTCGAACACAGCAGTTAGGTTAAAACTGTGAAGAAGACAAGCTGAAATGAAAACGGATTGCAAATAAAAGGGAAAAGGTGAGATCTTCTCACTCACATTTGGATACAGTTAATTTAAATGGTTGAAATTTAAAAATATTGTTGATTGCTTGAATGGATGTGATAGTATATATAGTAGTATACATATATACATATATTTGGAGTGATTGATTTCCCGCATTATATAGCGGATGAGACCCTATGCGCCGCATAATAGTGGATGATATTATATAATCCTATATACCGCGATATTCCATCTCGAAGTGGAATTGGTATTTAATTATTGTGCTAACATCTGTGGATGCAGGGAAACAGGTTGGAGGGATCCAACTGGATTCCTCACATTGTTGAATTTATTTTTATATGTTGTTATGTGATAATCTGTGAATGATTATATTGGTGTGAATAATTATATTGGTGTGAATGATTATATTGGTGTGAATGATTATATTGATAAATGGAATTTATTTGAAGGCTACAGTTTAGCCGAATATATTTTTGGTATCGTAGGATACTAGAAATAAATATAATTGGATTTTTGAAAATTAAAGTAAAGATTTATTTTAAAAGGAAATAAATTTTTGGAAATAAATTTGGAATTTGATTTGGTGTTTGAAAGTGAATATTTAGAAAATCGATTTGAAAATTGTATATCAATGGATATTTGGAAATGTAAATTCACTATGGATATTTTATAAAGGAATGGATTATTATTTTTTAAAATAAATACTGGTTTATAAAAAAATGTGGAAAGAAATTACGATTTGGAATGTAAATTGAAATAAGTCAAGAAGGATTTATTAATTGATTTAAATGGATCATTTTGAAATGGAAAGTGCATTTTCATTGGAAAGCCGAGTATGTTTTCAAAGTAGCTGATGAATATAAATTGAAAGTTTTAAGGATGGTTTTAAAAAGGATACTTTGGAGAAATTATTTTCTTAAGTTATTTTTAAATCTTTAAAGTAAAGATTTATTTGGATGATTATAGAAGTGATTAATTTAAAGATCAAATTGAGATTTGATTTAGAAAATGGATATTTTAATAATTACACTTTATCTAATAATTTTATTCTTGAAATTATTTGGACTTGATTTTTTATATGTGATATTGATATTAAAATTCATAACTAATGTTTTAAATAAAGTGTTTAAAAAATAGTTTTTATTCTAAATGTATCCAAGTACATATATTTTTGGAAAAGTGATTTAAATCATTTTAAAGTATCCAGACTCGGCAAATCTTCAGTGGAAATAAATAAATATTTGGAAATTTATTCCGAAAAAGAAAAGTGATTTGAAATTGGTTTTCAAAGTGTTGGAGTGTTAAAATATATCTTGCGAAGATATTTTGAAAATAAATAATTGGGTAAAAATTATTTAAAATCTTGTGATTGTTGTGAATAGTGATTGATAGTTAAATAACCGACTATCAATATTGGCCTTTAAACGGCATTTGAATTTCGATGCGACATGGGGTCGGATTCCAGATGGTTATCCGAAACCCACATCGAATCTTAATAGTGAATCTTTGTGACTTGTGTATCCATGTGTTTTTAAAAATAAATGCTCATTATTCAGATTAGTCGGGAGAGGACTTTATGTCATAAAACCCATTCCGAATAATGATACGACGAAATGGAATGCATTTGAAGATGGTGTTGAAGACTAGGTATTTTCGAAAATGAAAGGATTACCTGTCGAATGTCTCTGCACCGATTTGCTCCGGTATAGAGATTTTTATCACCCTTTGTGATGGGGAGTCCGGACGTGATTAGTGAATATCCGGATTGCAAGGGCTTCTTTGAAGTGCCTTCGGTTCCGTTCGAACTCGGAACGGACTTGTATGGACGTATGTCTGACGTTACACTTTGAGATGTAAAGCTGGTTTCTATCAAATACATTTCTATTGGTGACGGAGAATTTATTCTCTTAGCTTAACACCCTTCTTTGAGATGTATGAGCTCAGAGGTTATGTAGTTGATGGTCACTAGTGATACATTCCCAATTTGGTAATGTGGCTTGTTAAATGTTGCTGATCATCTATTGATCGAAGCATGGCTTTTGTGAAAAGCGTAGCTTTGTGGATGAGACTTCGTCGGACCTCACAACCCGAAATGGTCGAAACAGGAAGGATGCGGCAAGGTTGTTTGGGGGTAGCGCCCTCAGGGTATGTTCATTTCCTTCTGGAAAAAAGTGGTATCATGGTATGGAGCCCAGATACTTAACTTATGTGGTTGCTACAAATTTATTACTTTGTGGTTGTTGGTGTTGAGGATCCTCGGATAAAGGTCGGTAACGACCGGGATGGCATACTCGTGTGTGGAGTTATCTAGTTACAGCTTCATTGCACCAAAAGCGTGAGATAACTCGGCCTTGTGTTGGTAGAGATCCGGTTAGGTTCTCGGGGCGTCCCTTTAGAGGCGTACCCATGTGGTCTAGGAAGTTCCTTAGCCTGACCATTTGTTGGAAATCCAAAGAAAAAATACGAGCCCTGTACGGTTTTAGTTGTATAACCTGCCATTTACTTATGGTGGTTTCATTTTCCAAAAGCATAGCGGATTTGTTTTTATTCCTTTGTGCAAATAACTGTTTTAAGATCTCACACCAGTCCCATGACTGACTCGGAGTTTATTGTTCCCTTTCTAAACTCTGGGTGCCCATAATTTTCCACACTGGCAGCCTAGAGTCAGGTTATCAGTTGTTCTAGAACAAAGTCAGAAATGTATGCAGTGGAGATCGGGAGGCGAGCTGGATGGCAAGACGTACTTCCGTATACTATTATCATTCCTCTATGTATTCAAATATATGGGCAGGTTAATGTAACTGCCAGTGTTGTGTGTTGTTGTTGTAAACTCTGATGATGTATTGTATGAACTGATATAGTTCTTTATTTTAAAGATTATTCATTTATCTATTATATGTTGTTCCGCTGCGAATGTGAGGTTCTGTTATTGTTTCTGTTTCTTCTTCTACCTCTTTCTTCTTTAACCCTAATGAATCGGTTTTCCGGCATTCGATGGTTCGACATTTGATATAGTGGGCGTATTGATGTCGACTTTCGGATGTCGAAAAATTGGGACATTACAAAGTGGTATCAGAGCAATTGGTTAAACGATAACCTTGGCTCTGGTGGGGATTACTCATTAGTGATAGAGTCAGTAGTACTCTAGAATGAGTGTGAGTGTAATAATAGATATGAGCGCGTATTTATTAGTGAATATAATAAAAATTGTTTTGTATTGTGTTGACTTATCGATTGATTGTTTATAGATTCTGGTCGGTTCAATTTAGCCAACTGTATCGATAGGGGTTTCTAAACTCTTAAACGAGATAAACCGGCACAGTATTGTTTTAAAAATCGGGTAAATGAAATAATTTTACCCAAATTAGTTTTGTATATAAAAGAAATAATCTTTGTAAATTATTATAGTATATGGTTGCTTGGTTGTTAGGAAGCGATAATATTAAATTATTATCATTGTTATATGAAAAGTGAATAGAATGAAATTTTAATATGAATTATAAATGGGATTTATAACTTGAACTTCCAGAGAAATATTTGAATAAAGAATTGGAAGGTTTTGAAGTTTGAAAATTTGGGAAAAGTTTAAATTCCTTTGAGTTGAAAATGGTTTTCAAAAGTTTTGGAAATAATGGTGAAATTATTTGGGAAATATTTTTCAATTGGATCTGGAATCTGATTTTATAAATAAGTTTGATAACTTATAAAAATTTGAAAATTTATTGGAATAAGATCCAACTTGAAAAGGGATAAATAAAAGTAAGTGTGAAACCCATATAAGTTGGAAGGTAAGCTAATTAATTGAGGTGAATCAAAAGAAATTAGCAAATGAAATTAAATTTGGGAAACTTATAGAAGTTTAAAATTTAAATTGAATTGGAGTATAATTAAATATAGTTAAGTAAAAGTGAATTGAAAGAAAGGTCTAAGGAGACCAAGTGAAATGATTACTCAAATAAAATTTAAGGTGGAAATAAATTTATGAATGAATAAATGAATTTACAATTGCAAGTAAATGAAATTGAAACTAAATGTTGAAATTCGTTTTGAGTTTGTAAGTAAATGAAATTGAAGCTGAATATTGGAAATTGAATTTGATCTATGATAAATAAAGCGAAGTGGAAAATTTGTCAAGTTGGATCAAATAAAGTAAAGTATTGAAATAAAAATTAGTAAATGAAACTAATTTAAACAATGAGATGAATCAGTTGTGAATGAAAGATAGTTGATAAAATTCAATATTCGGAGTTTGAAGATAAAATGAATTCAAATAGAATTGAGATTGTAAATTGAATTCAAATGGAATTGAAAATGCAAAGTTGAATGGAAATGAATATATAACTTTGGTAGTGAAGTGAAAATAAATATAAGAAGTATGTAAATACTATATTGAACTTAGGAAATGGATAATGGAATTCTTAAGTAAAATTTTAATTGAGGAAATATTTTAAGTTTAATAAGTGTATGAAAATTAAAATGGAAGTTGTAAAATGATGATTGTGAATAAGTGGATAGAAATCAAAATATAAATGTGCAAAAAGATTTTTGAAAGCTATAATTGGACATTATTGTTAAGTAAGATATACAGGGGTTATAAAGGAAAAGGAATCGGATTTTTGATTTCGAAGATAAATTTAAATTGCTCGACAAAGGTATGTATTTAAATTTGAATATGAAATTTGATGATTTTCTGGTCTAGCCACTTGGCTTTTTGTTTTCTTTTGAAATATGGGGGCCCGTTGTGGCATTTTGTAGTCGTACCGAGCTAGCCGCGCAAAGGAGACGCTGGCGAAATTTTTCAAAAATTTAGAGAGTTAGAAAAATTTTGAGAAAATTTTGAATTTAAAATTTGAATTTGAATTGTTGAGAAGATAATATTGTTTGAAACTTATGGTTGAGTTTGGAAAGTTAGTTAAAGTAATAATGGATCTTTAATAAAAAGATTTGGGTTGACAAGTTGATAAAACTGTTTAGTTTTGGGAAATTAATAAACGGGTTATGGTTCATTCTTCTTAACTTGTAATTTCGGGATGAAATTCTTTTAAGGGGGAAGAATGTGATGACCCAGAATTTTGAACATTTGAAATGGAATATTTAATTGATTTTAAATATTTGAAGGTTAGTTTAACTTGAATTTCAAATATCAGGATTTATTTGGCAATTAAATTATTGAATTTGATTAAAGGAAATTGGATAAAATATTTTATCTTCAGTTTTAAGCTTGTTAAAAATAATTTGAAATCTTGAAAAATCTATATTGATAATACTGAAGATAATGGAAGCTTCAGAATTGAATTTGAAAGCGATTTGTTCAGTTTGAATTTATATAGTTTAAATCGATATTTAAAAATAGCCTTTCGAGGAACAGTCACGGAATTCGACGAAACCAATTCCATTGGATCCGTAATATTGTATTATTATCGAATTTCAATTTTCGTAGTGTTTGGAGTGATCGTTTGGCCGTACGATAAGCAAACGCGCTAATAATTATATCGAAATTTAATTTAATAGCTGGGTCCAAAAAGCTATCTTCTCCATAGGATCGAATTTGGACTCAGAACCTTTCCCATTGCGTTCGGAATAGGCGTATAACATTATAAACGCCTGGCAGCATGCCTCGATTGGAGATTGAGATTGTGAGTTGCGAAATTGATACAATTTTAATTTGAATTTAAATTTAAAATATAATATTGTAACGCCCCACCTCTATACTCACAATAACAAAGAGTATTAAAAGAAATACTGTCTGTTATTATGAAGAATAAGGCTGGATAGGAGCGGTCATCCGTAGTTGGCCTTACACTAGTATTGGTTACCTCGATAGGAGTGGTATATATTTTAAATTTTTCCATCTCTTATTTATTCACTCCCATCGTCATACCCAATTCCAGTATAAAACGAACTACGATGGTTCATAATGGTTTAGGATAATATATATAATACTAACACAGATACAAAAAGATGCGGAACACAGATAACAAAAGTCTCATATATATATATATATATATAACTGATGTCAGTTACAATACATTTGACACAATACATATGATACAACTACAACTGTCGACTCTGGAAGTTATATATACAAGTACATTATCGACTAATATACATGAATACATATCAACCTAATCTGTACACTGACTACTACAAAAAAAAAGACGAAGACCACTTCAAAAGATATGAAAAGACTTCATAGCCCAAACAGCAATCCAAAGCAAGATATCTACAACCTGAAATAACTCGGTCCGACCCAGTATTACATTCAAAAGAAAATAATACACGGGTCAGTCTAATTCAAACTCAGTATTTAGTGCATAGAAGCAATAATAATCAAATAATCAAATAGACGACATTCACAATAATTCTCGTCTATCCGACTCTTTTAATAAAGAAATCGGGTAACGGTAAAATATAACACTTAACAGTGTTAAACAACAAATCAGCAGAATTAAATCATCAACAATAATAAATGAAAAGATCATCACAAAAGTGAATACTAACAGCAATCAAAACTGCAGAGGTCAAAGTGAAACCCAAGCTAACAAAACAGCGTAAGCAACAAAATCTAATTATCGATACGATAATTAGAAAACATATAATCTAATTATCTAAAAGATAATTAGATATCAACAAAATCATCATCTTAAACCAAATCAGATACAACTCAAAATATTGAATTGAACCAACGAAACAATACAACAATCGAAATATCAATTAAATCTGTCAATTCTGCTAGGGCTGCAGTACACGCACGCGTGTACTGCCTCGCCACTATAATAATGCAAGTGAAACACAACCCAAATCAGTACCAAACAAGATCAGAGGCAACAAGTGAAATAAGTTCATCATGTCACGAAGCAAAGCACAGGGTAATAGCAAGCTGAAGGTGAGAGGACCAAGGATATGGCACCACAACACACAACAGAAAAAGACGCAGAACAGCCTCACTTGAAAATAATGTCACCGGTGAAGCACAGTGACCAAATGTAAATGAATACAAAGCATCAATGCAATGTATCAGATTCGAGAACAAAGGCAGTGCAGCAGTTCAAAATGGCAATCTACAGAGACAAGTGCATCTCTCCTAAATATGCATGAATACTTGCAACAAAAGGGTGCAATACAACATGCAGCTATACACAATGGCATAGGACTAGAATCAATGCAAGTGAGACCAAACCAACAAGAATTCACAGTGCAAACTAATGCACTAAGCAAGTGGCAGCATATAAAGCTTCAACCAAGTGAATATGAAATATGTACACAAATGAATGTACATAACAAACTGCACATGGCAAAATGAATCAGAGGTGCAACGGTGAAACTGGACATTGCCAGCCTCTAAAACATCAGACTCGAATACAAAGTAGTGCTACTGGCAACAATGTACTGGCAGGATGAAGACTACACAATACTTAACAATGTAACTGGCAACAAGGCAAATATAACTGAATATCTGTACACTATGCCAACATAACAGCAAGAAGCAAATTACACAAATCTAGACACAATGATGAAGTATATATATATATAGGTTCAGATGCACAGTGCAGCAGATATGAGAGTTCACATTCGTGTGCAACCTGAAAACAACTCGATATGCAGACTACGGTTGCAGTGAAGGCTGCAGATACAAATGCTCAACCCAAAGAACAGGCTATCCAACATACAGAAGATTCAAATAATGGGAACAAAATGATAGTGCAGCTGCAAGTAACATAATACAAGGGCAGTGACCTCGTACAATGATGACCAGGCAGCATGCCTATATGCAACATAACCTAACACAAAGTCAAGCAAAACCAACGAGTTTAAAATCGATGCCATGAAATCAAGTGGTCAAGTCTACACAAATTGGAACGAGTCAGGAACGAGTTCAACAGCAGACTTCATGTGCTTAAGCAACTCGAAGGGCCTGATTCAAATGCAACAAAGTGAAGCCAAAAGCTACCACAGCAAGAAAATACTCACTGGTTCAACAAGCAACTTAATAGATGCCAGCAATAATATCAGTTTTGAACAAAGATAATTGCAGTGCAATTTCGACTATACATGTATACACACATATAACTATATGTATGAACACATAAGAAGTCTCACAAAATAAATAAGCAATGAATTGCGAAACCTAAACAGAGGCGATTTTAAACCACAGTTCAAAACAATACCAAAGTCAAAAACAACGATTAATGGTCGCAGTCGAATACCATCACAAAACCCAAAGTGCCGGGGTCAATAGAAATACAAAGAGATCATTAAAGATCAAGGCACAGCCGAAATGAACAATCATAGTACAAACTCATGTTCAGGGCATATATACTTGAAACCAAAAACAAATACAAGTGCAGAAATCATAATATTCGAGCTGCAGGTCAATGATACAATGACCGATGTCATAAAGCAGTAAGTAAACTCGAACAAAGATGAAAGTGCCACCAGAAGAAAATGCATCAGAGGATCTATGGCACAATCCAAGTTTAATCAGAAACCAAACATTATTTATGAAATACACTAGTCATAAAATCTAAAGCACAAGGCAAAACAAGTCGATACCATATGATCAAACCCAATTCGCAACCAAAGATAGTAATTGCCGAAGTTATAGAAAAATTTATCAACATCGAGAAAGATCGAATCGAGTCAGAAAAATCACCAATCACCAAAACAAAAATCGAATTGCAGAAGTACCATTTTAGAGATGAATTAGATGTGAGTAACTAGAATTACTCACTTTAGCATCGACGAGCGAGCAATGAACTTCGATCGAACTACACGAGTCGGCAGAAGCCCTAGTTTTTCGAACGAACGAACAAAGAATTTGGTGGCCGCCATTCTATTCGTTTTCTCTTCGTTTGTTTTTAGGGTTTTTATTTAAAATGAGAAAATGGGGAACGGGTTGCTTTGCTAGTTATCATGACAAAAACGATCAAAAGAAAATGTGGGTATAAATTCAAAGTGTAAAGCCCACTCACATTCAACATATCGTTTAAAAGAATAACAACTGCTTTAAAATTCCAAACAACGATTAACAATTTTTTTTTTAACAATGAGTTTCAATCTGATTAAAAACTTCCAACAGCAATTTACCAACAGATTAATCGTTTACTGACGAAAATTAATTAACGTGAAATCTCGGTTTGTTATAGACTCCCCTCCTTATAGAAATTGCATCCCTGCAATTTTCATAATTAAGGTTGTCAATAACAATTATTTTTCTAACATAAACTGGTTAAGCTAGAAAAATAAAGATCGAGAACACCAACACTAAAGAAAACTTTTAATTCCATAAAAGAAATTCACAAATTCTCACAAAATCTAATCATCAAATAGACAATCAGAAAACAACAAAACTGAATAAATGCAATTATGTAACAACCCTAGATTTTGTATATTATTTTAATTTTGACTTTATTTTATTTTGAGATTATTTTTAAACTTGTTTCATTTCAAACATTTCATTTTCAAAAATAAATGTTAATTATTATGTGAACTATAACTTCAAACTAGTATAAATTGGATATTTCACTGAAAAGTGAATTTCTGTTCAAACTGGTCAAACTTTTGACTTTTAACTTTTAAATTTAAATTATTTTAAAAATCTTAAATTTTATCATTTATTATGAAAATAGATTTAATAACTTGAATACAGCTTTTCGTTTCGTTGGAAACGGAGTTAAATTGTGAAAGTTATGTATATTTCAATATTGTGTGTAAACTGATGTATTTAGCAATATTGTCTATTTTAAATTTTATTTTTCTTGGTCATATTTTATTTTTATATGTGTTAATATGTTATTTTATGTATATTTTTATCTTTTAATAATTTTAAAGTGATAGTATAATTTTTCTAAAGTTTATTGAATTTATTTTCTAATTTTAAAACCTAGTTTCCATTTCTTTGCTATTTTCTTAATTTAGTTATATAATTAAAATTTAATTATTTATTCACTTTGAAAATGTTTTAAAAAAAATCATTTTATTTCAAAATTTTGTCTTATAATATTTTTAAAATGAAGTACATAATTTTCCAAAGCCATTGGTTATTTCTCTGTAATTTCTGGACACTGTTTCTAATTTTTGAGTAAATTTTTGTAATTCTTTTTCTGTTTTCTCTAATTTAATTATCTATTTTATGTTGAAAATGATAAATAAATTATTTTAATTCAAATTTCCACTTCATAATATTTTTATAATGAAATGTATAGTTTTCCAAGACTAACAGAGATTTATATATAATTTTTGAACACTGTTTGGTATTTTTAAGGCATTTTCTTCATTCTTTTTATATTTTTCTTTAAAATTAATTATTTGCTTTCTTATATCTTTACTTAGTTTCGGTTGTAAAGTAGATTTCTGAGTTAAATTTTGTTATATAAAATTTAAAAAGAAATGGAAATGCCAAAGGGTTAAAAAGTTACAAAACTTAAGGCCTTTCACCTTCAAAACGTTCCAAATGCCATAACCTTCACTTTAATTCATTTGGCTGTCCACTTTTTCAGTTTTAGCTGTGTATTATTATTACTTTTCACATAAAAAAGCTTCAGCACTTCTCATTTCTCAAGGCTCCTTCAAACTCCCTTGGTAATGGCCTCCTCTTTTACACTTTTCTTCCATTTTTCATACTTTTTGTGCCTTGTTTTCTCTTCTATTTGCATGGCCTCCTCACCATAGCCATGGACACCATTCCCTACCACTCCTCCTTGGCATCATCACCAACCACCACTTCAGGTTAGACCATGGACGAACCCTCCTTGAAGCCAAACTTCATCAAAAATGCAAACAATGTCCAAAACAATGCATAACCAAGCACCTAGTTGACCACCACCCCATTTCCCTTCACCTCCACCATCTTTGGCCGCCACCAACCCCTTGTCCAGACCCTACCTCATCACTCCAGCCCCTGATCTACCACCTGGACCCTCTGGTCGAGCCTAACCATCCATGGTTGAGCCTTAGTTTGACCACTTTTCCACTTATTTGCTTACAAAACCCCTTCACCTTCACTTATTCATAACTCCACCATTGTGCACCACTTTGGCCGAGCCATGCTAGCCCAAACCCAAGCCTAAACCTGACCAAAACCTGACCCTATGCAACCCCTAGGCCGTACATAGTATATGAGAAGCAAGGCAAAAAGTTTGGTATTCGTATTCGCTTTTATTCCAAAGTTATTTCATTTTAAAGTTGTATTGAAATTTGTTTTGTTTGATTTTTGTTTTGGGTTGTATACAAGAGTTGTAGCTTGGATTCGCTCTCTACTCCAATCATTGTAGTGTCATCGTTCTTGGTTTTCTTTTGTGCTTTTGGTCTTGAAATCTTCAGCAATAAGAGGTGAGTAAAAACTCACACGACGTTCATACTTATGTAGTTGTGAAACAACAACAATTGAATATGTAGAAAAATCTATATTATGTTGTAAACTGCTTGTGATAATTATGTATGATATTAAACTGTTAAAAATTCATGTCATATCATTCTGTTAATTATTTATGTTATTCTGTTCATTTTTTTATCTGTTATCACCATTGCAAGTTCCCTGTAGACTAGAATCACTATGGGTTGAAATGATACATACCCGAACGGACTTTAGAATAGGGAAAAATCGTTATGGGCTGAAATGATAGGCCTGAACGATTTTTATTTAAATTATTTTAACTTGGGATTGCGGGTTTGAAATGATAGAACCCGGATTTTTCTTTTTTTAACTGCGGATTGAAATGATACATATCCGTATCACTTGACCTAAGTTAGAAAATTACATACAAGCCCGTGGTTATTTTATAAAGTGTTTTGAATATTTTTAAGTTTAAAAAAATTATAAATTTATGAAATTTGATTTAAATAGATTTTGAAACGTTTTAAAATAAAGAATTTATGATTTTTCTATGAGTTAAAAATGTAATTTATGAATGGTTAAACTGGATTTTTTGAAATATAACTTAAGTTGGAAATTTGGAATTTTGGTTAAAAATGATATTTAAGTTATATAAATAAAATGGATATTAAATTTTATTTGGAAATGGTAAATATGATAATTTGATTAAATTTGAATTTAAGTGATTTATTAAAGTATTATTGATTTTTCTATAAGTTTAAGTGGTTAAATAAATGAATGTTTAAAAGTGATCTTTTAAAATATAACTTGACTTGGAAATGTGAAATTTGGTTTTAATTAAAGGTTTAAGTTAATTAAATAAAATTGGAAATTTAGTTAAATTTGTGAAATGGTAATTTAAATTTGAAGTGTTAAGTTTATTTGTTGAAATGTGAAGAATTGGAAAACTTTTACACTTAAACTTATTAAGTAAATTGTTGAAAATTGGATTTAATTATAAGAAATTTATTGTGAAAAAGATATATGTTAAATGATATGTAAATGAACATTTTAAACGTTAAAATATGATTTTTTTAAATGTTTATGTGTTTTAAATTGAAGTTAATTAATGGCTGGAAATACACTAAAACCTGAAATCTACTTTTAATAGCATTCAGAAATGCTATAGATTCTGTTTTGAACTAAAATTGTGTAAAAAGAGCTATTACAGCATTTCTGAAATGCTGTAGTTGCTGTAGTTGAACTTATAGGCTAATATTGAACTCAGGCCTATTATAGCATTCTCTGGAAATGCTATAATGGTCTACAGTCTTTGCTGAAACCAAACTTACCTATTGTTTTGAAATCTGAACTACCGCAGCACTTCTGAAATACTGTCTTTTCTGTTTTTGAACTATAATTCAACTAAAACTGAGTTTTAACAGCAGTTTTAAGTGCTGTCTTTGCTGAATTAAAAATGTTTTCAAATATAACTTATAGCAGTTGTTTTTAAATGCTGTGAAATGCTGAAATTTTAATAATTAGGGTTTTTGACTTAGTAAACGAACTCAGAATGGTTTGAAACTTTGGAAATTGAATACTTGATTTGAAAGTATAATAATTACACTTTTAAATGGGTTAAATGAATTATTTTGATTGAAATATAAACTATTTAAAGATGATTTGAAATGACAATAAATGAACTATATCGTTGAATATAAAAGGTATTTAAAGTTGAATATTTGGATTTGAACTGATAGGATATTTTATTATATTAAAATGATTTGAAGTGAAGTTTTGTAAGGATATGATATTTTATTATATTAAAATGATTTGAAATGAAGTTTTGGAAAGATATGATATTTTGATATATCGAAATGATTTGAAATGATGTTTTGAAATGATATGATATTTTAAATATAAGGAAATGGTTTGGAATTGATTTAATCTTTATTTTGATAAATATATGGTTTTGAAATGATATTTTATTTTGAAGTAAAGTATTGTTTTAAAAGTTATAACCACGAGTTATAATAACGATTGGTTGTTAAAGAGACCGGGATCGGATATGGACATACTCTCTGTCGATACCGAAAACCACTTTGACAACTGTGTACGCGGTGGAGTTTCCAGAATGAAGTAGGATGGTGGCGACGATCCTAAGTTATATACGTGGACCCAACTCCCGTGAGTTGGCATAAGGTGGCTAAAACAGGAGCGATTGACGGACCAAGGAGGTAGCACCTCTTATCGGACACACTTCTTCGATACCATTCTATTACTTGTGATTGATTTGGTGGCCACCCTTGATTTGGGAGTGTTGTTCGAGGTGGGTGGTAGTGGCTGCTATGCGTCACCACTAGTCCGGATGCGTAATTGGTATATCTACCCTGGCATTGCCTAGTTGTGCCGTGTCACCTACCATATCGAGCTTTACTACGATTATGATTTTAAGATCCGACCGCGTTAAGGTTCTCCATCCCCTTAACGCTATTTTCTATATGATTATACTTTACTAATTAGACACTATTATATATAGCGTATATTACTACATAGTAGATAGTTTAACGGATCCTTAAAGAATGGGCGATCCCAAGCATTCTTTAAGTTACTTGTACCTTATTACAGTTCACTTGAGTTGGTTTACATTATATAAGTATATATTGTCCTGACTCGAGTGTTTTGTGTTTTGCTTTACGCTCGGGTCAGCCTGAGTTATTCACAGATTTGGATTTCCGCTCTCTTGGAGATTTGAATAGCTGGAGATTATCTGCTTGTCTTGTCCTATCTATTTCAGTTTTGTTGTTCTGTTCAGCGTGTACTTGGTTATCATATTGAGACTTCTGTTGTACTTTATTTTCTCCTGTTGTATCTTATGTAACTCTGATTTATTTATATAGTAGCTTCATGAATAACTATCTCTTTTACTTCCGCTGCATTATATTACTCTGTGTCTGTGATCTGTGATTATATTTATTTACTGTATATTCTGAGATTTGCCAAATTTTAAATTACAACGCGGTATTTTGAGCAATTCAACTCCGGCATGAGTGTCTACCTATACACTTATAATGGATGCGAATGGTTGAAAATATCGGGTCGTTACAAATTATCTGCAATATTCAATTATCAATTAGATAATTAGAATACAGAAATCACAAAACAGCAATATCTAATTATCGATACGATAATTAGAAAACAGCAAAATCTAATTATCAACAAAGATAATTAGAAAATACAAATCACAAATCGCAAAACCGCAAATATCTAGTTATCCAACAAATAACTAGAAAACACAAACTCCATAATCAACCAACCCTAACTATCAACAGAGATAGATAGAAAACAGCAATTCAATAAAATCAGCATACTCTAGAATCAATTAGAGACTAGAAAATCTCATAATCAGCAAACTCAGCAAATATCCAATTATCAAAAATGACAACCAGAGAACACAATTATCTAATTAACAAAACGATAATTATAAATCTCAAATCAACAAATACCTAATTATCAAAAACGATAATCAGAAATCTCAAATCAACAAATATCTTATTATCTCAAACGATAATCAGAAACAACAAATATTCCATTATCAAAAACGATAATCAAATCTCAAATATCTAATTATCACAAGCGATAATCAGAAGCAACAAATATTCAATTATCAAAAACGATAATCAAATCTCAAATATCTAATTATCACAAGCGATAATCAGAAGCAACAAATATTCAATTATCAAAAACGATAATCAAATCTCAAATATCTAATTATCACAAGCGATAATCAGAAGCAACAAATATTCAATTATCAAAAACGATAATCAAATCTCAAATATCTAATTATCACAAGCGATAATCAGAAGCAACAAATATTCAATTATCAAAAACGATAATCAAATCTCAAATATCTAATTATCACAAGCGATAATCAGAAACAACAAATATTCCATTATCAAAAACGATAATCAAATCTCAAATATCTAATTATCACAAGCGATAATCAGAAGCAACAAATATTCAATTATCAAAAATGATAATCAAATCTCAAATATCTAATTATCACAAGCGATAATCAGAAGCAACAAATATTCAATTATCAAAAACGATAATCAAATCTCAAATATCTAATTATCACAAGCGATAATCAGAAGCAACAAATATTCAATTATCAAAAACGATAATCAAATCTCAAATATCTAATTATCACAAGCGATAATCAGAAACAACAAATATTCAATTATTCAATACAGTATACATGTACACATACTCTTATGGAATTAACTCATTTTAATTCCATAGTTCAGCTCTAAATCTTGATTTATCAATTTAATTTGGTCATATCTCTTTGCCATTGAACACCATGTGTGCATTGCAAGGGACTCAATTCTATTAACCCCTGCACAAAGGCCTATAGGACTTAAACAAGTCATGCACATACCCATCATACTCCTTATGATGAATAGATCTAGGCTTCTCTCCTAGATTAGTTTTATAATCTAGTGACCAGTCTCATTTCTTATTTCAGAAAGATTTATTAACTCTTGAAATGCTTTTACATTCTTTTTTTTCCATAAATCAGAGAGAGTTAGACTCACTCAGGGATTTCAACTGTCCATACTTTCATTCATGAAAATAATGCTTTATTTCATTTTTCCAGTTGTCTCATTCAAAATTTGTTTTATCACTTGCATATCTCCTATATTCAAGAATGTCATGATCTCTTAAACAAATCCAGTAGAATCGTATAAAAATTCTTATACTTAATTCTATTGTGAACATAGGGTAAGGTTTTAGAGAAAAACCCATAAAACTTTTTAGCTTTAGATCTGAACAAATCAGCACATAAATAATTTATTGCATTGTTCATCTCAAATTTAAAACAATCTAGACATAAGCATGAACCTCCTTTGTTCACACTGCCTAGCTTATTTTCCAGTTCCATTTTACATTTTTAGATGGTCTAAACTCTTGCCTTTGAACACAAAGTGTGTATTGCAAAGGACTCAATTCTGTTAACCATTGCATAGAGGCCTTCAGGACTTTAACAAGTCATGCACATACCCATCATCCACCTGATGATGAGTAGATCAAGGCACCTCTCCTAAATTACTTGGTAATTTAGAGACCATACATATTTATTCATTTAAGGAATTTTCCTTTTTACTCCAGAAATACTCTTGTAATCCTTTCTTCATTTCATAAGTAGGGAATTTAATTTCCTTAAAAATCATATCTAAACATACCAACATTCATACCAAATTTCACAACCCATTTCAAAGTCATCTCTGCTTAATCACATTTTCTAATAACCTGCTAGTACAATAGTTTCTAGAACTTTTCCTCTGCTTAAATAAATCTACTGAAATCATAAGAAATACCATATTTGTTTTTAATGTGAACATAGGATGTGGTTTTGAGAAAAACCCATAAACATATTGGATTTTGGTCTGAACAAATCAGCACATTTTTTTATTTCTTTGTTCATATCAATTTTTAAATGAACTAGACATGAGCATAAACCTCTTTATTCATACTGCCTAATCCATTATTATTATTCAATACCTTATTTCTCAGTAAATTAATCAAATTATTTTCTTATAAACTGAGTCATAAACTCATTTCTGTAATCAGGTTATATGATTGATTAAACAATTTTCAAAAAAAAATTAGTCAATGCCAAAAACAAATCAAAATAGCAACCAAAAATTCAACCAAAATGCCATTCATGATCATCATATATTTATTCAGAGAAATAATGATTAACAGAAATCATAATATGATTTTCATATAAAATAATTGGCTGCCCTTACTTGGGTCTTAATGCCATAAATCTCATAAGTGATTATCACTCACCTTCCTCTTCTTTTGAAAGTGCAAACTGTTAAAATTTTTATAAAACAATTTCCATTTTAAAACGATTTTCCAATTACGTGATTAAAGCAGCAATATTAGTAACAATTTCGAAAAGGAACTTGTACTTCCCAAAACACCGTAAAATTGTATCTCAAAATCATCATTGCGGAATAACTGCTTGAAAATCCACTTTTAAAAATTCGACGGTTATTGAAGCCAAAGCGACAGAAATTTTTAAACGTCAAAATTTACATCAAAATGTTATATCAATGAATTTTCATTCATCAAAATGGCACAAAACACCGTGCTTCAAAATTTAGCACCGATGTAATAATCCCGTTATAAAATAACGGCAACAAAATACGTTTAAACCAAACACCGGTTCAACATTAAATTAATGCAGTAACGTGCAACTCAAATTTGCACGTACTACAAAATAAACAAAGAATTCATTCGAATGTATCTTCAGTGAAGATAATTCAAAACAGCTAAATCTAATCAATATATGATTAGCATAAAAGAAAACCAGCAAAGATCTCAACAAAAATCACATAACTGCAATCATTTCGAATCCTCAATTCGGATTCGAAATTCTCAAAGAAACAAAATAAACACAGCTATGTAAACAACAAATGAAATTTATTTCAATTTCATATTTCGATTTTTTTAATCAAAAAGATTACCAGTTGTACTCAGCGAAGACAGTTTTACTGTTTCCGCTGCGCACTCTGATAAACAGAACACAATTTAATCAAATCAACAAAACACAGTTTCACTTTTATTTTTAAATAAAGATATTTAAAAATTTCATCATAATTTCAAAACTTTATTTTTGACTCAAATCACATATAAAACATCGACCAATAGTTGTAACACATGTTCCATCTAAGTTATGTTTTATATTATGTCCATAAACCCCAAGCTCTGATACCAACTGTAACGCCCCACCTCTATACTCACAATAACAAAGAGTATTAAAAGAAATACTATCTGTTATTATGAAGAATAAGGCTGGATAGGAGCGGCCATCCGTAGTTGGCCTTACACTAGTATTGGTTACCTCGATAGGAGTGGTATATATTTTAAATTTTTCCATCTCTTATTTATTCACTCCCATCGTCATACCCAATTCCAGTATAAAACGAACTACGATGGTTCATAATGGTTTAGGACAATATATATAATACTAACACGGATACAAAAAGATGCGGAACACAGATAACAAAAGTCTCATATATATATATATATATATATATATATAACTGATGTCAGTTACAATACATTTGACACAATACATATGATACAACTACAACTGTCGACTCTGGAAGTTATATATACAAGTACATTATCGACTAATATACATGAATACATATCAACCTAATCTGTACACTGACTACTACAAAAAAAAGATGAAGACCACTTCAAAAGATATGAAAAGACTTCATAGCCCAAACAGCAATCCAAAGCAAGATATCTACAACCTGAAATAACTCGGTCTAACCCAGTATTACATTCAAAAGAAAATAATACACGGGTCAGTCTAATTCAAACTCAGTATTTAGTGCATAGAAGCAATAATAATCAAATAATCAAATAGACGACATTCACAATAATTCTCGTCTATCCGACTCTTTTAATAAAGAAATCGGGTAATGGTAAAATATAACACTTAACAGTGTTAAACAACAAATCAGCAGAATTAAATCATCAACAATAATAAATGAAAAGATCATCACAAAAGTGAATACTAACAGCAATCAAAACTGCAGAGGTCAAAGTGAAACCCAAGCTAACAAAACAGCGTAAGCAACAAAATCTAATTATCGATACGATAATTAGAAAACATATAATCTAATTATCTAAAAGATAATTAGATATCAACAAAATCATCATCTTAAACCAAATCAGATACAACTCAAAATATTGAATTGAACCAACGAAACAATACAACAATCGAAATATCAATTAAATCTGTCAATTCTGCTAGGGCTGCAGTACACGCACGCGTGTACTGCCTCGCCACTATAATAATGCAAGTGAAACACAACCCAAATCAGTACCAAACAAGATCAGAGGCAACAAGTGAAATAAGTTCATCATGTCACGAAGCAAAGCACAGGGTAATAGCAAGCTGAAGGTGAGAGGACCAAGGATATGGCACCACAACAGACAACAGAAAAAGACGCAGAACAGCCTCACTTGAAAATAATGTCACCGGTGAAGCACAGTGACCAAATGTAAATGAATACAAAGCATCAATGCAATGTATCAGATTCGAGAACAAAGGCAGTGCAGCAGTTCAAAATGGCAATCTACAGAGACAAGTGCATCTCTCCTAAATATGCATGAATACTTGCAACAAAAGGGTGCAATACAACATGCAGCTATACACAATGGCATAGGACTAGAAGCAATGCAAGTGAGACCAAACCAACAAGAATTCACAGTGCAAACTAATGCACTAAGCAAGTGGCAGCATATAAAGCTTCAACCAAGTGAATATGAAATATGTACACAAATGAATGTACATAACAAACTGCACATGGCAAAATGAATCAGAGGTGCAACGGTGAAACTGGACATTGCCAGCCTCTAAAACATCAGACTCGAATACAAAGTAGTGCTACTGGCAACAATGTACTGGCAGGATGAAGACTACACAATACTTAACAATGTAACTGGCAACAAGGCAAATATAACTGAATATCTGTACACTATGCCAACATAACAGCAAGAAGCAAATTACACAAATCTAGACACAATGATGAAGTATATATATATAGGTTCAGATGCACAGTGCAGCAGATATGAGAGTTCACATTCGTGTGCAACCTGAAAACAACTCGATATGCAGACTACGGTTGCAGTGAAGGCTGCAGATACAAATGCTCAACCCAAAGAACAGGCTATCCAACATACAGAAGATTCAAATAATGGGAACAAAATGATAGTGCAGCTGCAAGTAACATAATACAAGGGCAGTGACCTCGTACAATGATGACCAGGCAGCATGCCTATATGCAACATAACCTAACACAAAGTCAAGCAAAACCAACGAGTTTAAAATCGATGCCATGAAATCAAGTGGTCAAGTCTACACAAATTGGAACGAGTCAGGAACGAGTTCAACAGCAGACTTCATGTGCTTAAGCAACTCGAAGGGCCTGATTCAAATGCAACAAAGTGAAGCCAAAAGCTACCACAGCAAGAAAATACTCACTGGTTCAACAAGCAACTTAATAGATGCCAGCAATAATATCAGTTTTGAACAAAGATAATTGCAGTGCAATTTCGACTATACATGTATACACACATATAACTATATGTATGAACACATAAGAAGTCTCACAAAATAAATAAGCAATGAATTGCGAAACCTAAACAGAGGCGATTTTAAACCACAGTTCAAAACAATACCAAAGTAAAAAACAACGATTAATCGTCGCAGTCGAATACCATCACAAACCCAAAGTGACCAGGGTCAACAGAAATACAAAGAGATCATTAAAGATCAAGGCACAGCCGAAATGAACAATCATAGTACAAACTCATGTTCAAGGCATATATACTTGAAACCAAAAACAAATACAAGTGCAGAAATCATAATATTTGAGTTGCAGGTTAATGATACAATGACCGATGTCATAAAGCAGTAAGTAAACTCGAACAAAGACGAAAGTGCCACCAGAAGAAAATGCATCAGAGGATCTATGGCACAATCCAAGTTTAATCAGAAACCAGACATTATTTATGAAATACACTGGTCAGAAAATCTAAAGCACAAGGCAAAACAAGTCAATACCACATGATCAAACCCAATTCGCAACCAAAGATAGTAATTGCCGAAGTTATAGAAAAATTTATCAACATCGAGAAAGATCGAATCAAGTCAGAAAAATCACCAATCACCAAAACAAAAATCGAATTGCAGAAGTACCATTTTAGAGATGAATTAGATGTGAGTAACTAGAATTACTCACTTTAGCATCGACGAGCGAGCAATGAACTTCGATCAAACTACACGAGTCGGCAGAAGCCCTAGTTTTTTGAACGAACGAACAAAGAATTTGGTGGCAGCCATTCTATTCGTTTTCTCTTCGTTTGTTTTTAGGGTTTTTATTTAAAATGAGAACATGGGGAACGGGTTGCTTTGCTAGTTATCACGGCAAAAACGATCAAAAGAAAACGTGGGTATAAATTCAAAGTGTAAAGCCCACTCACATTCAACATATCGTTTAAAAGAATAACAACTGCTATAAAATTCCAAACAACGATTAACAATTTTTTTTTAACAATGAGTTTCAATCTGATTAAAAACTTCCAACAGCAATTTACCAACAGATTAATCGTTTACTGACGAAAATAAATTAACGCGAAATCTTGGTTTGTTACAAATATATATATATATATATATATATATATATATATATATGTTTATTATAATATAATTTCACAAGGCAAATTACACGTTTCATATCTCTTCAAACACTTGGAAAAAATTGAAGACACGCATTCGTTTTATAAAATAAAACAAAATGTAAATCGAAGGAAAAAAAGCGACCGAGCTCCCTCTCTTCGTTTCAAAAACAATTCATAGAAAAACAAAATCAAATCAAAATGATAATGGCCGCGTCTTTTCCCAGATTCGAAGAAAAGGGGGGCTGCCTCGTTTATCCCTTTCTTCCTAAAAATCGAAACCCTTCTTCCCAAATAAAACGCACGCTAACCCTTGTTCAATAGCAAAATCATAGCCGATATGAACATACGAATCCTCGCGATCGCCAATGGGAGGTTCGTAGTCGCGGGTGCTCTGAGGATTTGGAGGAGCTGGGGTGACGTCTCGGCGAACTCGCGCACGCATTTGAGATGGTCTCGAGCGGCACTGTGAACTGGGAGGCTAGGCGAAGTCGAATAGGTGGCGTTCGTTTGGGTGCTGGGTCGATTATTGGCCGCGACGAGACATTTATTCGCGTGGGCCTAGACCTTCAACCGAGGTTCGCATGGGTAGCAACAAAGACGGTGGGTGGCGATGACGAGCAGCAGTTTGTGGTGGTCGTTCAAACGCAGCAGTTAGATTAAGAACTGTGTAGAAGACAAGCTGAAATGAAAACGGATTGCAAATAAAAGGGAAAAGGTGAGATTTTCTCACTCACATTTGGATACAGTTAATTTAAATGGTTGAAATTTAAAAATATTGTTGATTGCTTGAATGGATGTGATAGTATATATAGTAGTATATATATATATATACATATATTTGGAGTGATTGATTTCCCGCATTATATAGCGGATGAGACTCTATGCGCCGCATAATAGTGGATGATATTATATAATCCCATATACCGCGATATTCCACCTCGAAGTGGAATTGGTATTTAATTATTGTGTTAACATCTGTGGATGCAGGGAAACAGTTTAGAGGGATCCAACTGGATTCCTCACATTGTTGAATTTATTTGTATATGTTGTGATGTGATAATCTATGAATGATTATATTGGTGTGAATGATTATATTGGTGTTAATGATTATATTGATAAATTGTAACATTTCGATCTTTCGACGCCCGAAAGTCGACATTAATACGTCCACTGTATCAACTGCCGCACAATCGAATGCCGGAAAACCGAATTGTTAGGGTTAAAAAGAAGAGGTAGAAGAAGACAGAGGACAAAGAAACAGAAACAATATCATAATCTCACATTCGCAATGGAACAATATATAATAGATGAATGAATAATCTTTATAACAAAAACTATATCAGTTTATACAATGCAACATCAGAGTTTACAACAACAACAACAACATCACTGGACAGTTATATAAACTTATCCACATAACATAATACACAGTGGAATAATACTAGTATAAGTGATACGTCTCACCATCCAGCTCGCCTCCAGATCTCCACAGCAATCCATCCAGATCCAACTGATAACCTGACTCTAGGCTGCCCGTGTGGAAAATTATGGGCACCCAGAGTTTAGAAAGGGAACAATAAACTCCAGGTCAGTCGTGGGACTGGTGTGAGATCTTAAAAACAGTTATTTTCACAAAGAAAATAAAGAAATTCGCAATGATTTTGGAAAATGAAACTACCATAAGACCTCCCACCACAAACACAATGCAATCGCAGACTTGGAGGAGATTTCTTCTTATGATAATCAAATATGCTTAATACGAGAAAACTCTTTTGATATTATTACTAGTGCATAGTGTGAAAATCCTTTCGAAAATATAATATTAATCTTAGCTAGCATAGGTACCATTATACTATGCCTACTATAGCTGCCACCTGAGGTAACAGGTTATACAAATTGCAATCGTAAAGGGCTCGTATTGTTTTTTTGGATTTCCAACGAATGGTCAGGCTAAGGAACTTCCTATGCCACATGGGTACGCCTCTGGAGGGACGTCCCGAGAACTAACTAGCTCTCTACCAACACAAGGCCGGGTTACCTCTTACTAGGTAACTACTACACGAGTATGCCACCCCCCGGTCGTTGGCGACCTTTATCCGAGGGCCCTCGATCATAAAGCAACAATCACACAGTAAATGAGATTGGAGCAACCACACAGGTAAAATATCTGGGCTCCATACCATGATACCACCTTTTTCCAGAAGGAAATGACATACCCTAAAGGGTGCGACCCTCATAACCTTGCCGCATTTTCCTGTTTCGACCATTTCCGGGGTGTGAGGTCCGATGAGGTCTCGTCCACAACGCTACGCTTTACACGAAAGCCATGCTTTGATCACAAATGATCAACGAATGATCATCAACACACAGCAACACTTAGCATGCCACACTACCAAATTGGGAGTATATCACCGATAATCTTCAACTACATAACCTCTGAGCTCGTACGTCTCAGAGAAGGGTGTTAAGCTAAGAGAATAAATTCTCCGCCACCAAACAAAAATGTATTTGAAAGAAATCTGCTTTATATCTCAAAGTGTAATGTCAGACATACGACCATACAAGTCTGTTCCGGGTTCGAACAGAACCGAAGGCACTTCCAAAGAAGCCCTTGCAAATCCGGTCTTCAATTGCAATCCATAACGTCGTATCATTATTCGGAATGGGTTATATGACACAAAGTCCCCTCCCGGCTAAACCGAATAATGAGCGCTTGTTTTAAAAACAAATTCAAGTGCCATTTCAAAGGCCAACATTGATAGTCAGTTATGTAACTATCAACAACATTCATAACAATCATCCAATCTAAATAATTTTTTCCAAATTATTAAATTTCAAAATATCTTTGCAAGGTATATATTTTCCACACTTCATCACTTTGAAAACCAATTCAAATCACATTTTTCACTCGCGGAATAAAATTCCCGATATTATTTATTTCCCTTTTTCTTTATAAATTTCATTGTGAATTTAAATTTCCAAATATTCACTTTCAAACACCAAATCAAATTCCAAATTGATTTCTAAATTTATTTCAACACCAAATCAATTATCAAATTGTTTCTACCATTTATTTCAAATACCAAATCAATTTTACAAATTGATACCTAATGTTATTTTCAATAGAACAGAACATTTGCAAATTGATTTCTAAGTTTATTTCCAAATAACAAACCATTTGCAAATTTATTTTTGAATTTATTTCCAAATACCAAATCATTTTACAAATCGATTTCCAAATTAATTTCAACACAAAAATCCTTTCTCATTCAACACCAAATAAATTTTCATATCGATTTCCTAAAGATTTATTTTCAAATGCCAAATCAATTATCAAATTTATTTCTAAAAATTTATTTCCTTTTTAAAATAAATCCCTTTATTCTTTCCAAATTATTTAAAATTCCATTTTCAATAAATTCTTCAACTTTCGAACAATACTATTCAAAACCCATTTATTAATATCTTTTTCCCTATTTTAGAAACAATTCGATAAGATTTCAAAATCAAATTTATGCTTTTAAATTCCTTCTTTTAAATTCACCCAATTCTTTCAAAAGGAATTTACTTGAAATTTACTACTTTAATTTCAAAAAAACCAATCTTATTTATTTTTGGTATCCAACGATACCAAAAATACATTCGGCTAAATTATACACTTCAACAAATTCAATCATCAATATAATCATTCACATATTATCAATAAATCATCACACAACATGTGAAACAAATTCATACAATTTGAGGAATCAAGTTGTATCCCTCCAACCTGTTTTCCTGCATCCACAGATGTTAGCACAACAATTAAATACCCATTCCACTTCGAGGTGGAATATCGCGGTATATGGGATTTATAAAAGTGGAAATTAGATTGAAGGGCTTCTATTTCCAGGGTAATAAGTTTTAAGCACAACACTTCTGAATAATTAGTTTTAAGGACAATTTACAGGATAATGATAAATTCATTTATCTTTTTAAGTTATACAGGAAATGATAAATCCTTTTAGCATTATTTCTGTATAACTGAAAATGATAAATTCTTTTGTCTTTTTCTTGTAAAATGTCCTTAAAACTAATTTTTCAAAAGTAGTGTCCTTAAAACTTATTACTCTACACAAATAAGCCCTTGAAGTGAAAATCCCCTTTATAAAATATCATCCGCTATTATGCGGTGCCTAGGGTTTCATCCGCTATATAATGCGGGATATTAATCACCAATATATATAGCCTACTAGATCTAATATCATCAATAGATAAATTATCCAATTCATCCAAACACATCCAGAATTTAAATTTAACTATTTAAATTCAACAACAAACCAAGTGAGTGAGGAGATCCCACCTTTGCTTTTTAAATTTGCAATGCATTTCCATTTCGGCTTGATTTCTTTCAGATATTGACCTTGTATAAATATTAGATGGTTTAATTAATATCTGAAACAGTCGAATAAATCAATTACCATTTTATAGTTTAATTTAACCCAATTTCTCCCTTTAATAAATTCATTTAACTAAAATATTAAATTTAAACTAAATTTCCTTTAATAAATCTTTTTAGTAACTTAAATAGTTTTAGATAAGTCAATAATACATTTATATTTTATTTTTTGAAAATAAACAAACAGTAATAAATTTTCTTCTTTTTACTGTAAAAGTTATATTTTCTACATGCATATAAAATTTGAAAACTGCATATATATTTCTTTCAGTTTACACATAAATTTATATATATTGAATCGAAACAGAATCTATACCTTACTGCAATCGTCGAAAACGAACTACCATACGACGATCATCTCTCCACGAAGTTGATTCGCCTGCTTGCCGATGCCTCTACCCCAAAACCGAAGTCTAAGTCTCGACCTCCAGATCGAACGAACCCACTCGTGGCTGATGCTAATCCCACTCGATGCCCAACTGTTCGCCACTCGAGCACACGAATGCCGCCGCGCCTTGTCTGGAATCGATCGCGCGATTGATGAGATCCACTTCGTTCTTACATTTAAAATCGAACGAGACGTTGATTCGATCTCTCTTTACGAATCGATTTGAACAGGCTTCGGCCATTATTTTGATTTGAATTTTATTTCTTCCGAACCAATTTGGGAATGAGGATGGGGGCGAACGAAAGTCGTTCAGTTTGAATTTTGCTCGGCCATCGTATATATATTTTTCTTTTGAACGAGATAAATTATTCAATTTGGCCATTACTTTGATTTTAATGAATAGGCCTTGGGTTTTGAATTGAAGATGAAGGGGATTATTTTCTGATCGGCCATTGAAAACAATGCCGGCGGCTAGAGAATAAACTAGGGTTTCAGCCCTAAAACGTGAATATATATATATATATATATATATATACTTATATATTAATTTAATAATATTTTCACAAATTACTTAACTTTTTAAACAAATTCCAATTGAAACGTACCGACAGTCGCTTATAAGGTTTTACCCGCATTCCGAACACAATGGAAAAGGTTTCGAGCCCAAATTTGCTCGTATGGAGAAGATAGCTTTTTGGACCAGTTATAATATTAAATTTCGATATAAATTTCAACGCGTTTACCTATCGTACGATCACACGATTACTCCAAACATTACGAAAATTGAAATCCGATAATAATTCAATATTACGGATCCAATGGAACTGGTTTCGCCGAATTACGAGACTGTGCCTCGGAAGAGTATTTTTAAATATCGATTTAAACGATAAGATTTCAAAACTGAAAAAAATAGTTTCAAATTCAATTCTGAAAGTTCCATTACCTTCAGTATCATAAATATGAATTTTCTAAGCCTTGAAAATATTTTTAATCAGCTTAAAACCGAAGATTCAAATTTTTACCCAACTTCAGTAAATTAAATTCAATAATTAAATTGCCAAATTCATTCTGACATTTGAATTTCAAATTAAACTAACTTCCAGATATTTAAAATCAATTAAATATTCTGATTTCCAATGTCAAAAATTCAGGGTCGTCACATAAATGGAATTTATTTGAAGGCTATAGTTTAGCCGAATATATTTTTGGTATCGTAGGATACCAGAAATAAATATAATTGGATTTTTGAAAATTAAAGTAAAGATTTATTTTAAAAGGAAATAAATTTTTGGAAATTAATTTGGAATTTGATTTGGTGTTTGAAAGTGAATATTTAGAAAATCGATTTGAAAGTTGTATATCAATGGATATTTGGAAATGTAAATTCACAATGGATATTTTATAAAGGAATGGATTATTATTTTTTTAAATAAATATTGCTTTATAAAATAATGAGTAAAGAAATTACGGATTTAAAATGTAAATTGAAATAAGTCAAGAAGGATTTATTAATTGATTTAAATGGATCATTTTGAAATGGAAAGTGTATTTTCACTGGAAAGCCGAGTATGTTTTCAAAGTAGCTGATGAATATAAATTAAAAGTTTTAAGGATGGTTTTAAAAAGGATACTTTGGAGAAATTATTTTCTTAAGTTATTTTTAAATCTTTAAAGTAAAGATTTATTTGGTTGATTATAGAAGTGATTAATTTAAAGATCAAATTGAGATTTGATTTAGAAAATGGATATTTTAATAATTACACTTTATCTAATAATTTTATTCTTAAAATTATTTGGACTTGAGTTTTATATGAGATATTGATATTAAAATTCATAACCAATGTTTTAAATAAAGTGTTTAAAAAATAGTTTTTATTCTAAATGTATCCAAGTACATATAAGTGATTTGAATCATTTTAAAGTATCCAGACTCGGCAAATCTTCAGTGGAAATAAATAAATATTTGGAAATTTATTCCGAAAAAGAAAAGTGATTTGAAATTGGTTTTCAAAGTGTTGGAGTGTTAAAATATATCTTGCGAAGATATTTTGCAAATAAATAATTGGGTAAAACTTATTTAAAATCTTGTGATTGTTGTGAATAGTGATTGATAGTTAAATAACCGACTATCAATATTAGCCTTTAAACGGCATTTGAATTTCGATGCGACAGGGGGTCGGATTCCAGATGGTTATCCGAAACCCACATCGAATCTTAATAGTGAATCTTTGTGACTTGTGTATCCATGTGTTTTTAAAAATAAATGCTCATTATTCGGATTAGCCGGGAGAGGACTTTATGTCATAAAACCCATTCCGAATAATGATACGACGAAATGGATTGCATTTGAAGATGGTGTTGAAGACAATGTATTTTCGAAAATGAAAGGATTACCTGTCGAATGTCTCTGCACCTATTTGCTCCGGTACAGAGATTTTTATCACCCTTTGTGATGGGGAGTCCGGACGTGATTAGTGAATATCCGGATTGCAAGGGCTTCTTTGAAGTGCATTCGGTTCCGTTCAAACCCGGAACGGACTTGTATGGACGTATGTCTGACATTACACTTTGAGATGTAAAGCTGGTTTCTATCAAATACATTTCTGTTGGTGGCGGAGAATTTATTCTATTAGCTTAACACCCTTCTCTGAGACGTATGAGCTCAGAGGTTATGTAGTTAATGGTCACTAGTGATACATTCCCAATTTGGTAATGTTGCATGTTAAGTGTTGCTGATCATTTGTTGATCGAAGCATGGCTTTTGTGAAAAGCGTAGCTTTGTGGATGAGACTTCGTCGGACCTCACAACCCAAAATAATCGAAACAGAAAGGATGCGGCAAGGTTGTTTGGGGGTAGCGCCCTCAGGGTATGTCCATTTCCTTCTGGAAAAAGGTGGTATCATGGTATGGAGCCCAAATACTTGACTTATGTGGTTGTTGCAAATTTATTACTTTGTGGTTGTTGGTGTTGAGGATCCTCGGATAAAGGTCGGTAACGACCGGGATGGCATACTCGTGTGTGGAGTTATCTAGTTACAGCTTCATTGCACCAGAAGCGTGAGATAACTCGGCCTTGTGTTGGTAGAGATCCGGTTAGGTTCTCGGGGCGTCCCTTCAGAGGCGTACCCATGTGGTCTAGGAAGTTCCTTAGCCTGACCATTTGTTGGAAATCCAAAGAAAAAATACTAGCCCTGTACGGTTTTAGTTGTATAACCTGCCATTTACTTATGGTGGTTTCATTTTCCAAAAGCATAGCGGATTTGTTTTTATTCCTTTGTGCAAATAACTATTTTAAGATCTCACACCAGTCCCATGACTGACTCGGAGTTTATTGTTCCTTTTCTAAACTCTGGGTGCCCATAATTTTCCACACAGGCAGCCTAGAGTCAGGTTATCAGTTGTTCTGGAACAAAGTCAGAAATGTATGCTGTGGAGTTCAGGAGGCGAGCTGGATGGCAAGACGTACTTCCGTATACTATTATCATTCCGCTGTGTATTCAATCATATGGGTAGGTTAATGTAACTGCCAGTGTTGTGTGTTGTTGTTGTAAACTCTGATGATGTATTGTATGAACTGATATAGCTCTTTGTTTTAAATATTATTCATTTATCTATTATATGTTGTTCCACTGCGAATGTGAGATTCTGTTATTGTTTATGTTTCTTCATCTACCTCTTTCTTCTTTAACCCTAATGATTCGGTTTTTCGGCATTCGATGGTTCGGCATTTGATATAGTGGGCGTATTGATGTCGACTTTCAAAAGTTGAAAAATTGTGTCGTTACACTTCGCCGGCAGCGATGGTTGGAATTCTTGGCCTCCTACGACATTGGCATTTCCTACACACCTGGTAAAGGAAATGTTGTCGCCGATGCATTGAGTAGAAGACATGCCAGTCTGAGAGCGATGTTCATAAAGTGGAAGCAGTTGTAGTATATCGCTGGCTATGACTTCAAACCTCACTAGGAGTTAGAGCCAGAGATGTTGACAAGTTTGACGATTAGATCTACTTTGATTAAGCAAATTAGTACTAGTCAGAGACGAGATGTTAGGCTAGTGGGGATCATTGCAAAAATAGAATAAGTAGAGTCTGAGCATACGAAGTAGTTGGGACTCGACCAAGAAGGTTGGCTCCGTAAGGATGTGAGATTATTTGTTCCCGATGTTAATGGATTGTGAGATGAGGTGCTACGAGAGTGCCACCATTCTAGCTTGACTACACATCCCAGCGGTAATAAGATGTACCATGATATGAAGCAACTATTATTAAGAGGGGATAAACAAGGATGTCTGGACATTTATCTCGAAATGTATGAACTGCCAGTTGGTAAGGGTAGAGTAAAAGAAGCCAAGTGGGTTATTGCAATCGCTCAAAGTTCATGAGTGGAAGTGGGAGCAGGTATCGACGGATTTTATTGATGAAAGGTGAAGGATTCGAGCAAAGTACGATAGCATTTGTGTCATAGTCGATGAGTTGACCAAGAGCACTAGATTTATACCTATCAAGTTAAGTAGAACGGCAGTCAAACTAAAACGACTCGCAGTTCCGTACCCCTTAAATTGACATTGGTCTCCATCAAATCAACTCAAGAAGAACGGAAATACGAACCATTTGGGTTAAAGAAGAAAGAGGTAGAAGAAGAAAATAGAAACAACATCGGAATCTCACAAACGCAGCGGAATAAAATATAATAGATAATAACTGATCTTTACACAAAAGAAACTATATATGTTTTACATCTCATCATCAGAGTATAACACAATCAACAATACATTACTAGACAGTTATATTAACTTGTCCCACTACAGAATACACAGTATACACAACACAGCGGAATATACAACAAGTACGAGTGATACGTCTCGCCATCCAGCTTGCCTCCTGAACTCCATAGCATCCTTTCATGTATCTATAATACTCGGTTTGACCCGAGCATTATAATAAAATAACACCCGAGTCAGTCTGGAAAACCAGCGTGAGAAAACACACTAAATTGGATTATTAAAGTTTTCCAAACCCTTTGAAATCAAAAGCATCTCGTAAGACCACGCCACAAATAAACATGTCAGGTTTTTACCTTACGATAGCCAAAACACTTTCTTATCAAAATCCTCTGATATTATAGTAGTGTCTATATACAAATACTTATTCAAATAGCTGAAATTGTTACATGATTAAATTCCAGCATACTAGCAACAAAGTGGGTAATACAAACAAAAACCGTACAAGGCACGTAGGGAGAATGGATTTCCAACTAATGACTAGGCACTGGGGTACCACCTGTCACAGTACCTGGTCTAGATCAGCGTACCGAGGACCATGCCCGATCCCCTGCAACACAAGACCGGAACTACCCCTTACTGGATAATTTCGAGTATGATCACCCCACGGTTGGGATCAGCAACCGCACCACTAAGCCGAAATAAAAAGGGACATCTAAACGGGGATGACCTCACCCTAATGGGTGTGACCCACATAGCCTTGCTGCATAACCCCTGATTTTCAGTCATTCCCGGTTGATGAGGCTAAAGGCTAAGCGTTACCTTTTTAGAACACATCTCTTAGAATGCCCACCGTCCACCTGATGATGTTTCGAAAGCATTCATCCATACAAGTTCGTTCCGGGTTCGAACGGAACCGAAGGCACTACTCCTACTACATCCATTTTGGAATCACCCTCAGGATTAGTAGCGACTAGCCTTTGCACTTCACCGTACCATCTTCATTTCCAAACTCGTTTTCCCCACAAAAACGTACAAACCGGATCGAAGTGGTTTTCGAGAAATTAATCTCGATCCCGGTCTTTTCGAAACGATCGGCGCATTGGCCAATATTGATAGTCGGTTATTTAACTATCAATTAACATTCACAACAACCATCAAACAATAAATAATTTCTTCTAAATTATTTATTTACCTCACAAATATCTTCGCAAGATATATTTCCATTTTCAACCCTTTTGAAAAACGGTTTCAAAACCACCTTTTCTCTCATGGAATAAATTTACCAATATTGTTTATTTCCACTGAAAAACCAAGTCCAAATACTTTAGATTTTAAAAACACTTTATTATTGTAACGACTCGAAATTTTCGACTCCGAAAAATCCCGGATTGTTAAGGAAAAGAAGAAAGAGATAGAAGAAGAAGAAGAAAACAGAAATACCAAAACACAGATTCTCACATTCGCAGCGGATCAAAATACAATATCAAATAATAATAGTTATACAAAGAGAACTGTATCTGTCAATTTACATTTATTTACATCAGAGTTACAATATTCACAAAGGCTGGACAGTTAAAATTAACTTGTTCCAGATAACAACAATAATATACACAGCGGAAAACTCCATACGTTCCTGCCATCCAGCTCGCCTCCTAAGCTCCAGAACATCCTTACTTGGAAATCTGTAATACTCGGTCTGACCCGAGCATTACATCAAAGTAACACCCGGGTCAGGCTGGAAACCAGCATGAGTAAACTCCTATAACTAGAAATACTAAGTTATAAAACATATTTGAAATCCTGGGGTAACTCATATCTTACTACGAGTTTTAATCTTCTATAGTCAAACACTTATTTCACACATTAATGTCTAAGTACCGTTAGTTAGATAAATGGATAAGTTCACTTAATTTATTCCATTCCAGCCTATCTAATTCTAAAATCAAATCTATAAAGAATTTGTAAATTACTAATCGAAGTGGTTCCGGATATCGCTGATATCCGATTCCGGTCTCTTCGAATCAAATGTCATCTCTTTAAGCCGAGTTGTATAAGTAAACAATTTAATTACATTCAGAATAACATATGCACACAGAAATCTATCACAGATATCTAATTAAATAAATGATTCACTTTTATTAATAGATCTATCCAGCCATTCATATCACAGCACATCACAAATCTATTACTTATAAAGGAAAGGAGAAACCACACTTTTACAAGTAACAACGTCTTGACAAGTGGCGCTCAATTTCCACTTCCAACTGCCACTCAACTGATTACTCCTTCTTTAAGATGCAACAATTCGTCAACCAGTTGTCTTCCTTCTTTTCCGGATACTACAATCCCAGCGGTTAAAAAACCATCCACCTTCCTCCTTCGGTAATAATTCTATCTGATAATTTAATTAGAGATTTACCGTTCATCTCTCTAATTCTCCTTCTCGGTTTGATTCTGCTCTTCTTTATTCCTATAAGTATCTTCCTTCTCCACTTTCCTCTCTTGCCATTAGTCCATTCTCCACCGTTTCTGATGATACCAAATCAGAAGCCGATACAAGCCAACCCATTCCGAGATTCAGAAAAGAGACGCGTCATTGTCGATTTTGTCTCCGTCTTTGCACTCCATTTCGCTTTGGGGATCTGGCAAGATCTGGAATTCGTGTGTGTTACTGGCAATTTCCAGATTACGATCTACAAAATCATATGCCGATAACCTAAAACAAGATTTGGGTAAGATCTACTTCTGAATTTTGGATTTGGTTATCATTTGTTTAGTAGCCCGCAAGTACTCGAAGTAATATTCTTCGGCAATGTACGATTTCGGTAGGCAGAACAACATTTCATCTTCAGTGCCTGATATATATAGTTAATATTTGTGGTCTGTTTTTGCAATGGAAATCATGATTGGATTACTGATATTGTGTGCTCTTAGCAATAATATCAATTCACTAATTGTAATGTACCTATTGAGACTTGCATTGCTTTTCACCCAACAGAATATGAATTTTAAATAATTAACATGCCATACTCAGCAACTCTTTGTAAATTGGGAAGAATTATAATCATTTGAGATTATTTGATATATGTTTTATTATAGTTTATTATCATTGTACTCTAATATGTATAGTTTGTACTGATATACGTAATTAGACTTGCTACATATGGATTAGTTGAATTGCAAGTGGAAGGTGATGGGAATTGCCAGGTTTGTTTCTTCAAATAATTTGTCTTTGAAGCAAAATGTAACATTGACTTGTGATGTTATCTATTGTGTAAATTTTTAGACCATTTCTAGCACTAATTATTTTTATCAATTTTACTTTCAATACATAAGTTTCGATCTCTAGCAGATTAGCTCTTCCACAATCCTGATTACCATAAACATGTTCGAAGACAAGTAGTTAAGCAGGTAAATATTTTTTTTAAGCTATTCAATGATACAGTAACAATATTTAAAGTGAATTACTCTACAAATATATAGTGCCTGATGGCAAATATTTGATGCCACTATCGGTTCATGAAAATTATACCATGTTATTTCCCCTTCTTTTCAGCTTAAACAGTTCCAGAAGTTTTATGAAAGCTATGTTCCAATGAAATACAGAACTTACCTGAAAAACATGAAAAGGTTAGCAATCTCAACTTATTTAGATATTTTTTGCAGACTTCTTCAAAGGGTTCTATGATCTGTCAATATCGTGCTCAATAATTTGAAACAGTAACATTGGAATCCCTCCCAGTATGAAATTAGGTATGCTGTCAAAAACCAATAACTATTCAGAGAAATCCTAATTACTTTTGATATGATAAATGATTACGTTTTATAAGGAAGATTTACATGCATCAAAAGCATGCATTAGGAGGATGTATATGGAGAAAGTAATAAAAATTGTATAGACCAACTTAGGAAGTCTATCCACCACAAATTGGAAGGTGTACTTTAGTTTCTCGAAAATAAAATAAAATTTCAATAGCTACCATTTCTTCTACTTCTTCCTTCTCTTTTTTGATTTATATTGTGGTTGTAATTTAGATCTGGGGAATGGGGAGATCACCGCACACTACAGGCAGCTGTAGATCGCATATAATTTACTTTTATATTATAATATTTTACCTTGTACATTGAAGAAATAACAAGATACTTAAATTATATTTACGCATGTACATTATGGTGCCAAGATCTGCCTGCTTACACCATTTAGAGATACGACACTCATTTCCAGAGGTCAATATTTTCTTTCTCCACCAAAATATAGATATTTCATTCTGTTTTAACACACGTGCTTATCATATATTTTTTGTGCCATAATTTTAATTGCCAGGCCAAAATACTGTACGATAGCAACATTTGCTGTTTTAGTTTATTGTAATGCCAACTTGGTGTCGTATAAGAACTTCAATGACTCAAGCAAATCGAACTCTTCCTACCATGGTATTTTGTGGATCATTGATTGGTAAAAAAATTTCCTATCTTTATTTGGTTGTAAGATTTCAGGATTATATGCTATTTGATATCCAACTATTGACAATGATTGAATAATAAAAAATGACAAATCAAGCATGTTACTGTAAATATGGAGTTGTTATTCCCTATTAATCACTTAATGGCATTGTGAAGTTTGCAACTAATATATCTTCCCGTATCAAAGAATATGCCCTTACTACATATGTTTTACTTTTCATTGTGTTTAGTAACAAGTAAGAACATTATTTTTATTTTCCACTTCATTGTCATCTGTGATCTCTCATTATATATTAGTTTGCACTGTTTGTTGCCATTTAACATTACACTTAGTAAGTTTGCAGAATACTGTGAATGAGGGTCACTACTTTATCTTATGGTAGGTAAACACCTATTTAACAAACCATGTTCGAAGCTTCAATTGGTTCCTTTTCATCTCTTTTTATCTATGTTAATTTTTTAATTTAACTATTGAGAATGAAGTGCATTTTTATGAAGATTGGAGTTTTTGAAGAAGATTATAAAGTTGGCATTTTTATTCTACAACAGCCTTGAAATAATGAGCGATTTGAGTATAAAATTTGAATTGATTACTGGTTGAAAAGAGATTAGAGTCTTTAAGGTCATAGTTTCTAAAAGCAATATGATTGAAAAACAATTCTTCTCACATAGTAAAAGTAATATCATATACCATTTGTTTCCTGGGGAATTGACCAGGCAACTTAGTACTCGGCCTCCCCATCGATCAGTTAAACAATGAGCGTTCGGCATGTTAAGATCGTTCGGCACGAGCACAGCGTTCGGCATCTAAAGGGCATTCGGTATGGGATAACGTTCGGCATCTAGGAGCGTCCGGCATCGAGAAACGTTCGGTAGTGAATACCGTTCGGCCAAGGAAGAACGCTCGGCATAAAATCGTTCGGCATCCATGAACGTTCGGCCTACAAGGTACGCTCGGCATTCCCGGACTGTTCGGCATTCCAGCCTCATTCGACCTGCATCCCTCACTCAACACCACATCTCTTCCGGTACGTATCTCGTTCGGCAATCACCTGCAGCTCGTCATCCAAGGTCATTCAGTACAAATGGATGTTCGGCATTCAGAGTGTCCGGCCTCACCTCGTTCGGCATAAAGGGGGAGGCTCGGCATTCTGTTGTTCAGCCTATCTGGTTCGGCGCATAGGACTTACACTATTTGGACCGAGTTATTCAGCTACCAGGCCCACCAGAGAAGTCCAACCCACCTTCGTCTATAAATAGAGAGGCAGGGGCACAATGAAAGGGATCCTTTTTGGAGAACACTGGGGAGACTCTGCCATTTTTTATACTCTCCTCTTTTTAATTCAAACTTGTATTCAAGTCATCAATATATGGATTGTATCTGTATTCAACTACTTGTGAAAGAAATAAAGATCAAAACTCAAAGTGGACGTAGGCAATTACGCTGAACCACTATAAATCCGGTGTTCTTACTTTCTGCATTTAAATTAGCATATTCTTCCTTGTTTAATTTAACTTCATCACTTACATCTCTACACAATCTTTCTCAACGAGGTTAGTGACCAATTTTGGTGCTAACACTTTGGTGCTTTCACTAAGAACTGAATTCTCAGCTTGATTGGATCTCATCATCTACTAGTGGATTTCCAAATTCGCGAGATAGATCCAGTTGTTTACTAGAAAACTTCCTATTCTACTCAGATTTGAAAGAAATCTAAAGGAAGCTGATAGTCGTAGATTAGATTCACTGATGTACGCAAGATCTGGGGATTGGACGTTGAAGTTTGCACTAAAGTTGAATGAAGGCCGACCCTCCTCTGAAGGCAATTCGACCGATCGCTCCAAAAAAGGCGTATGCCGAACGCCCCAGAAAAGGCGTATGCCGAACGCCCTAGAAAAGGCGTATGACGAACGCCCCAGAAAAGGCGTATGCCGAACGCCCCGGGGTATGCCGAACGCTCCAGAAAAGGGGTATGCCGAACACTCCAGAAAAGGGGTATGCCGAACGCTCCAGAAAAGGCATATGCCGAACGCCCCAGAAAAGGCTTATGCCGAACGCCCTTCCAGGCCGATCATACCTCTAGGCCGAACGCTCTTCCAGGCTGACCATACCTCTAGGCCGAACGCTCTTCCAGGCCGATCCATACCTCTATGCCGAACACCTCTGTAATGCCGAACGGTATTGTATGCCGAACGACTCGGTTGTGCCGAACAAGAATGAATGCCGAACAGTGTGGATGCCGAACAGTGTGGGATGCCGAACAGTGTGGATGCCGAATAGTGTGAATGCCGAACACATGTGGATGCCGAACAGTGTGGAATGCCGAACAGTGTGAATGCCGAACAGTGAGGAATGCCGAACAGTGTGGGATGCCGAACAGTGTGGATGTCGAACAGTCTTGTATGCCGAGTACCTTGGAGTGTCGAGTACTCCTATTGCCGAGGACTACGCCGAGTACTAAGGAGTGCCGAGTACTCCTGTTGCCGAGTACTACACCGAGTACCAAGGGATGCCGAACACTCTTGTTGCCGAGTTCTTTGTCATGTTGAACGACCCTCAATGCCGATCGAAACTTAAGTTGCACCGGTCTCTTATACGACCCCTATTTACAAAAAAAAAACTTTTTCGGGTACGACCCAAATTTTCGAAACTCAACTCAACTTAATAAAGGAACATTCTATCCACTTTCCTGACATCCCATGATCGACCAGGGCATAGAGGATCTAGCGGCAGCTTATGAACGGCATCAAGGGAACGGACAAGCAACCGCTATTCAAATGGTACTCCCAAAGGTTGGAGAACATAGATGATATGACTCTAGCAAACGCCAAGATGACTCCAAGCACCATTCTCCGCTGACCCAGCACTTCGAATTTAGTGACTCCAAGCAAACCAATGCTGTAAGCAATTTATTCCAAATACTAACAAGGGTATCATACTGATCGCGTTTGAGGAAAGTCGACCTCCAGATATATTTTGGCAGCTAGTTAGCTAAAGAGCCTCCTACGACTATGGATCGTTTCTTTTACAAAATGAATCAGAACTAAAGTGAGGAGGAGTGGAGCAGACTAAGAAAAATAACAATGAAGGCCCGTTGGCTAAGGATGTAGATCCCAGTAGCCGAAACAAGACTTCAGAATTCAGCTCATATGCTCTTTGAAAGATTCAATTGACAACCTCTACTTGAAGACTCACGACTCGGAGGGGTACTGGAAACCAACCTCGAGAGAGTACACCAAATTCTAAAGAAAATCAGGGGAATGTTGTATATTCCCAAATGCTCACTGATCCTAACACGGGCGATTACAAACATCTCCGAGGTATGATCGAAAAGATGACCTGTAAAGGAAAGCTTCAATAGTATGTACAAGTCCTGCAGAATGGCGGGCAGCGAATATCCGATGCCTATTAATAAAGGGCTATGATTATCAATTGGACGGTTGACGGCCAACATCCCTTTGAAAGGAGCCAGGGGCGGAGTCGAATAGCGAGCACACGATGCTGCTTCACATATCAATGAGACTTACCATAATCTTCTTTGAATTATTTCCATTTCCATCTCTATTTCAATTGTTCTATGAACTACGACTAGCTTGAACTAAACTACTTTCAAAACGATGCAGGTGTCCAGGTACTCAGATTTGGTTGCCAACCAATCTACGCAGACCATGATCGGACGTGTGGAGTTACATCTGGATGAGAATAATTCTATTGCTCATCATCAACCATATGCCTTTGATTTGGGGCTATGGATTAAATACAATGTACAACATCACGATGCACAGAGAGCTGAATTCCATCCTGCAAGTGGAATTTATTCAAGTAGAGAGCGGTTGCGATACGGCCAGCCACTCGCTAAGTGAAACTCGAGCTCGGGGCAAGCCATCACATCAAGGTTAAAAATGGGTTGATACACGACGATCCTTCGCACAACTCCGTACTCCAAGAGTGCGAGACGGAGTATAAACATCTACTTAACTCTGTACTCCCAGAGTGCGAGACGGAGTATAAACATTGATCAACTCCGTACTCCCAGAGTGCGAGACGGAGTATAAACATTAATCAACTCTGTACTCCCAGAGTGCGAGACGGAGTATAAACATCTACTTAACTCCGTACTCCCAGAGTGCGAGACGTAGTATAAACATTAATCAACTCCGTACTCCCAGAGTGCGAGATGGAGTCTAAACATTCGCTTAACTCTGTACTCCCAGAGTGCGAGACGGAGTATAAACATTAATCAACTCCGTATTTCCAGAGTGCGAGACGGAGTATAAACATCTACTCAACTCCGTACTCCCAGAGTGCGAGACAGAGTATAAACATACATCAACTCCATACTCATCCCCAAAACTGGGGGCAGAACCAAAGCAAAGCACGCTAGTTGAACATTTGTCTAAAAGAAGATTGCAACGAAACGATTAAAAGATGACTGTCAAGCAATCAACTGAACAGAAATATTCAGCATGAAAGACTGCGGTTTTTCAAAGCACGCCATGTTTACACAAGACGTCCTTTGGGGGGCAAATGTTATCCCGCCTTTTGGCAAGGCCGTGACACCAAGAACTTGATTAGAAACCAGTGACAGTTCGTCTTGGAGATCGGTTACACAAAGGCTCACTATGGATATCGATGGATTTTGTCCGAGTCTGGATCGAGCCACGATTAACAAGACATAACAATCAAAGCCAGGGAAGCCAATGTTCCAAGTTTCAAGACGATCCGAGTTCGTATGCTCAACTTATGATCGATTCGAACAACCGACCATCCATCCATCAACCTCCACATTTGACTTGGAGACCTAAACTGCTTGGATTGAATATGGCCCGATCATCCACTCCAATCGAGTCATAGAACAAAGTTCGACAAAATACCCCTCATGAAGCTCAGTGACGCCGGGATCCGTCTAAAGTGGACGTGATTTGATCATCTACCGATCAAATCCTACCCTGAACACGAAAGGTTGTTCGAAAGCCCAACTTGAAGTAGCTATGGTAAACTGCGTACTCGCTAACCATCGCTGTCAATATATGGACACGACTGCACCTTGGAACATATGCAACTTACTTTGTCTACTCAACAATCTATTATCCTTATTTTCTAGAAGGAGATACGGAGAAAATTGTAAGAGATTTGGCTATCTAACCCAACATGGATGTGATTCAACCATCTGCCATATACCTCCTTCCTTGACTTGATTGGAAGAGCTATAATCACCAAGAGGACGAGAATCGATCGTCCATTTTTCAAATTCCGTCCCTCATCCTGGGGGGCAGAATCCCATTCCATGAGCAAACGTGGTTCGATTGTTCATTCGACGACATTAGCCTCGATACAGTAGATGAATACAAATTAAAGAGTGGAAATACGACTGCTCTCAACTAAAACCTCCAAGTCCCTAGAGTGCGGACTGCAGTACTCTAAGTCCCCAGAGCGCGGACTAGAGTATAAACGACTTAAACCTCCATGTCCCCAGAGTGCGGACTGGAGTACTCTAAGTCCCCAGAGCGCGAACTAGAGTATAAATGACTAAAACCTCCATGTCCCCAGAGTGCGGACTGGAGTACTCTAAGTCCCCAGAGCGCGGACTAGAGTATAAATGACTAAAACCTCCAAGTCCCCAGAGTGCGGACTGGAGTACTCTAAGTCCCCAGAGCGCGGACTAGAGTATAAACGACTTAAACCTCCATGTCCCCAGAGCGCAGACTGGAGTACTCTAAGTCCCCAGAGCTCGGACTAGAGTATAAACGACTTAAACCTCCAAATCCCCAGAGCGCGGACTGGAGTACTCTAAGTCCCCAGAGCGTGGACTAGAGTATAAACGACTTAAACCTCCAAGTCCCCAGAGCGCGGACTGGAGTACTCTAAGTCCCCAGAGCGTGGACTAGAGTATAAACGACTTAAACCTCCAAGTCCCCAGAGCGCGGACTGGAGTACTCTAAGTCCCTAGAGCGTGGACTAGAGTATAAATGACTTAAACCTCCAAGTCCCCAGAGCACGGACTGGAGTACTCTAAGTCCCCAGAGCGCGGACTAGAGTATAAACGACTTAAACCTCCAAGTCCCTAGAGCGCGGACTGGAGTACTCTAAGTCCCCAAAGCACGGACTAGAGTATAAACGACTTAAACCTCCAAGTCCCCAGAGCGCGGACTGGAGTACTCTAAGTCCCTAGAGCGTGGACTAGAGTATAAACGACTTAAACCTCCAAGTCCCCAGAGTGCGGACTGGAGTACTCTAAGTCCCCAGAGCGCGGACTAGAGTATAAATGACTAAAACCTCCAAGTCCCCAGATTGCGGACTGGAGTACTCTAAGTCCCCAGAGCTCGGACTAGAGTATAAACGACTTAAACCTCCAAATCCCCAGAGCGCGGACTGGAGTACTCTAAGTCCCCAGAGCGTGGACTAGAGTATAAACGACTTAAACCTCCAAGTCCCCAGAGCGCGGACTGGAGTACTCTAAGTCCCCAGAGCGCGGACTAGAGTATAAATGACTTAAACCTCCAAGTCCCCAGAGTGCGGACTAGAGTACTCTAACTCCCCAGAGTGCAGACTCGAATATAAGCGAATCAGATCTCCAAGTTCCCTGAATATGAACTATGACACAAATGACTTGAATTTGTCAAATCCCTGACATACGGGCTAGAAAGTATTCTAAGTGCTCGAAGCACAGAATGGAAGTTCAACGACTCCCGAAGAGTTTTCGAGTTATATGAAGATGGACTGAGAAGTCTATGTTACTCACAACTGCTTGGATTAAAGTCACAATCACAAAGAAAACTGAACAATAAGAGTCTTTTGTAAGACAGAAAAAGGAACTAAACCTTATTCAGAAATGAGTTTCTATTACAACCCCTCCAAAGTTCGGAGTCGACATTTTATTTATAAGGACTAAGGAAATAGATGAAAATAATTACATGACTTAAACTAACTCTCGTTGAACGAGGATAGTAGTCACTTCTTGTGCTTCTTCAACTTCTTTCCAAACGGCTCCTCTCCAGAGCATTTACCCTTGGTACTCTTCTTTGATAGAGGGGTAGCAACTGAAGGAGTACGGGGGCCTTCCATGAGCTTGAACCCGCCAGGAAGGATGACCTTCAACGGCTTGTTCAAAGGATCATCCAAGTCCACAACTCGGGGCTCTACAATTACCTTGACTGTCTCCTCCTTCTCTATCTCGAGCCGTTCCTCTATGCTCAATTCGGATGTGTGCTCAGAGGCGCTTGTAATTTCTACTTCATAACCCCCGTCGGTAGGAGAGGAGGTTTCAGACTTGTCTTCATCAAGCGCTCCGATCACCTGAGCGTCTGGACCAGAAGCCTCCCCGGCGTGAGTGGCTTCACTTGTTTTCTCCCCCACTTCCTTGGCGACATCGCTCCTCGGAGTGGGCTCGGGGTCAGAACGACCTGCACAAAATCGTGGAAAACAAGAATGCAATAGTCCTGCATAAAGAATAACGACTTTCGAAATCTTAAAGAGAACCTTAAAGAGAAGGATTATCTTCCAGGTTCGGGCAAACTCTCAGCCATCCGAGAGGTCTCACCCTCTGGAATGGGAGACAGAATGCGGACTAAAGTACTCTAAGTCCCTGAGTGCGGACTAGAGTATAAATGACTCAAAAACCTCTACGTCCCCAGAGTGCGGACTACAGTACTCTCAGTCCCTAGAGCATGGACTAGATTATAGACGACTTCAGAAAAATCCCTAAATCCCAGAAGCGGACCAGATTACTCTAAGTTCCCAGAGTGCGAACTAGAGTATAAACGAGTTGACGAAAATTTCTGCGTCTCGAACTGTGGACTAAAGCGTAAACCATTCGACAAATTTCTAAGTCCCCGGAGCGTGGACCAAAGCATGAACACAAATTGGGCGTGAGTAAACCGGAGGGAGAATAACACTAAGTCACCAGAATGTAGAGTGGTGTATAAACATCGATGAATAGACGAGTGGATTCCGACCATTTTCTATTCCGCAAACTTCGGCCTGGAATCGACATGAGGATTATTAACCCGCTGAGGATGGAGTTTGACCATCCAACTAGTGACCTGGCCAAATCAATGCTGGGGGCAGGGGTACAAAACACTAAAAAGCCGAATACGACAGCTTACTATAGCTCTAGCGTGGCGTTCTTTATAACTTGAGGCAGCGACTGCATGGAGGCCTCAATACAGAACTAATCGAAACGGCATCCAAAGCTACGAGCAACCTACTATATCATACCTCTGACCAAGGGTCAATGCCGATCCGCACCAAGCACATACGAATGTGACTCGGATGTTTGTTTTTTGAAAAACTACGACCCCCAGAGTATGGAAAGGAGGGTAAACCACGAATACTTAGTCAAAAATTCTCCAGCACCCTCGTTCGATTCGTCAAGAGGAGTATGAAACTGGATGAGCATAACCCGACTGCATTTGTAACCAACTTTACCCCGAGATCTAATTACAGAGCATGAACCAAAGTGGACGTGGATGACCATCCACTGTCCAAATTACGCCCTGAAACTTACGTGGCATCGAAATATTCCTCTTGGAATGAAAAACCACGATAAAATCCAAGATAGGCGAGACCTAGTCTCCTATCGACTTACAAGATCCCACGATTCAACGGGAAAGAGAGTAAAGCTAAAGTGGGCATGGCTGGCCTTCCTACTTATCGGTATATGCCCTAGACCTGGGGGCACGAGCGAGAAGCAAGATGAATGTGAACCAACTATTCACCAATCACCTCTATGTCTTTGGAGTTTAGGTGAAAACATAAACATAGCTAGGACGAGACTCAACCGTCCATGCAGTACATTTATCAACCCGAGACTGGGAGAAGACGTATGGTCATCCAAAAACTGGCCACGATAGCTCAGTATTAAAACTTATATATAGTGCTTACAGCTACTCAAGGCAACGACCGAAAGGATGCCTAGAGATAGAATCGTTAAATCGATGCCAAAGTTTGGGGGCAACTGACTGTCACTCCAACCCGAAGGGCGAGTGAAGGATCATGAATGCATTGAATAGAAAATGTGTTACTCGAATATACAAGCAAATTCAAACTCATAGCAAGATCCAGCTATGCAGTTGCACGCAACTCGAGGCTGGCCCCTACTCGACATTTCCTTCAACGTGCTTTTAAGCCTGATCTTTGGCCATTTGCAGATAATCAATTAGAGCATTCAGAGCCCTTCATTATTTGACTTAACAACTCATGGCAAGACTCTAGGATTCGACCAGAGTAACCATCAACATTGACCGTCCCAACCATATTTCACATTGAATGTTATGCAAAATAGTTACATCTTTACTCAAAGAATCTGGGATGGCACCTGCTAAGCTGATGGTCAACATAGCAGCCAGCCATGGCGACCTTTTCCGGGTGCTGAATATCGGATCACAACTCAGTGCAGTGATGATAAAAGAATTAGTTGGATTTTTCTGAATAAATGATGATATGTTCCCTTGGACCCATTCTGACATGCATATGTGATTTCATTAACTATCGCAAGCCATGCATTGGATATCAACCCAAAGCTACAAAAGCTAGAACAATCTCTATTGATTTCATCATGAAAGATCCGCTCTTACTTTTAGTCTCACCCCATCAATGTCTATGCCTACCAGTCGTTGCGACAGGGCACACAATGACCTAAGACGTCTGAAAGACTACTTAAATAGAATATCGAACTAAGCTAATTCAATATCACTTATTTCCCACGAAGGGCTATCCAAGGACGGAAATTAGCAGACCTCACACCCAAATTCACTACCTCAGATGACTACTCGAAGAGTAGCAGAGAACCAACCATAAGATGGAAAATGTACGTAGATGGAGCATCCAATGATCAGTGTTATGGCTTGATAATGACTCTTGAGGAACGATCAATCTGCTACGTCCTAAAACTCGATTTACTTGTAACAAACAACGATGCTTAGTATGAAGCCTTGACTGCCAGCCTCAAACTTGCTAGAGGATTTGAAGTGAAAACTTTACATATCTTTTGTGATTCTTGATTGGTAGTATACAAATTTAAGGAAGTTGATCTTGCTAGGGGGCATTGTCTTGCTCCTTATCTCGGCCAAGTCCAAGAGCTACTAACCGACTTCACGTATTACATCATTACACACGTACTCAGCAAACAAAATGAAAAGGTGTCATGGTTGACTCCTATCAAAGACTATCTAAAATGAGGAATTCTTACTGAACGGAGGAATGGCAAACGACGGATCCTCCTCAAAGCTTCACGCCAAATCATCTAAGAATAATTCATGTGTCAAAAGGAGTTTATCCATCCCCATGCTTCGGCATATCGCCCATGATGATATCTTGAGCAAAGTCTATGAAGATGAATGCGGTAATAACATCAGGGGGAAAACCATGATAAAGAAGATACTCTGCTACAGGTATTACTGGCCAACTATCAACCCAGATGCGGTTGATCATGCTAGACAACGTGACGAGTGCAAGATGTTTGCAAAAAATCCGGGAACCCCGCCGATGGAAATTATTCAAATGGCTAGTTCATAGCCGTTTGCCACTTGGGGGCACTGAAATCATCTTCTTGTCAATCCTAAAGGTGGTGCGAAATACACCATCATAGCAGTTGATTACGTCACCAAATGGGCAGATGAAGAACTCTTAACCATGACCAAGATGAAGAAAATAATTCACTTCTTTATCCGTAACGTCATCTGTCCTTATGACCTTCCATGATCCATTATAACTGAAAATGGATAGGTTGAAGATGTGAACAAAATCATAGAGTCTGTACTGAAGAGAGGTTTGGAAAACGCCTCAAGTGGCTGATTGCAACCCTTATTTCACAAAAAATACAAACAAGGAATCGCGATTGAATTGCAATTAAACTAGATGGAGTTAGCGACGACTTAAGAGCGTATAAAATGCATCCGAGAGCCAATGGCAAGAACATGTACCCGAACGTGCATGTGTACATCTGAAAAAGTTCGACTTCTTGAGATCAACAGAAATTGAATTCTCACTAAGGGTTATTAGAGAAGACTAGATCAGATAGCCAAAACTTATTAGCTCTGCAGGATCAGACACGAATGGCCATTGATATTCTCGAGAAGGCATCTCCAAGAGGATTTAACCAAGGTTCGAAGCGGAGCATGGAGGATACGTAATTCAAAGCGTATCACGTTCGGTCACGTAATACACTTTGGGGGGCAAGTGTTTCCTGGGGAATTGACCAGGCAACTTAGTACTCGGCCTCCCCATCGATCAGTTAAACAATGAGCGTTCGGCATGTTAAGACCGTTCGGCACGAGCACAGCGTTCGGCATCTAAAGGGAATTCGGTATGGGATAACGTTCGGCATCTAGGAGCGTCCGGCATCGAGAAACGTTCGGTAGTGAATACCGTTCGGCCAAGGAAGAACGCTCGGCATAAAATCGTTCGGCATCCATGAACGTTCGGCCTACAAGGTACGCTCGGCATTCCCGGACTGTTCGGCATTCCAGCCTCATTCGACCTGCATCCCTCACTCAACACCACATCTCTTCCGGTACGTATCTCGTTCGGCAATCACCTACAGCTCGTCATCCAAGGTCATTCAGTACAAATGGATGTTCGGCATTCAGAGTGTCCGGCCTCACCTCGTTCGGCATAAAGGGGGAGGCTCGGCATTCTGTTGTTCAGCCTATCTGGTTCGGCGCATAGGACTTACACTATTTGGACCGAGTTATTCAGCTACCAGGCCCACCAGAGAAGTCCAACCCACCTTCGTCTATAAATAGAGAGGCAGGGGCACAATGAAAGGGATCCTTTTTGGAGAACACTGGGGAGACTCTGCCATTTTTTATACTCTCCTCTTTTTAATTCAAACTTGTATTCAAGTCATCAATATATGGATTGTATCTGTATTCAACTACTTGTGAAAGAAATAAAGATCAAAACTCAAAGTGGACGTAGGCAATTACGCTGAACCACTATAAATCCGGTGTTCTTACTTTCTGCATTTAAATTAGCATATTCTTCCTTGTTTAATTTAACTTCATCACTTACATCTCTACACAATCTTTCTCAACGAGGTTAGTGACCAATTTTGGTGCTAACACCATTGTAATTTGTAGTTAGTTTGAAGTCCCACTTCAAATCTGTCATTAAAACCTTGCAATCTCTATCTGTGGGTGTTATGGTGAAATTGGGTGATTAATTATTTTATGTTCCTCTATGTTTATCACTAATCTGTTGCTGAATAAAGTAAACATGAGTTTTTTATCTTTGATATGTACAAAAGATTAGTTATTTTATTTTCCTATTCGGCTTTTTATCAAGTCAATTCCACTGTCTCTTCACTGTTTGTTTTCTTTTAATATCTTACTTTGTTGCATATGTATTTTTCATCTATACAGATTTTGATGTTGCTTTGATTGTTAGGATTTACAGAAGAAATGAGTTAATAAGGCTAATAAATAAAAGGAAGATTACATATATAATTTTACTATATTTTTTTATTAATCTAATTTTTGGTGAAAAAGCATCCTCAAAATGAGGAGAGCACTCATACTAATTTATAAATATTAAAAATATGAGTCTATAAACAAGCGTTATAATGCAGATTAAATGTTTATGCTGTTTAAAGATGCGATAAAAGCAAACGATCGCCGAAAAGACGATCGAGTAAGAATTACAGACCCATAACTGAGAATATATTATAAATGCAAAAAAATTCCTATCACTAAACTAATTAAGCAGAAAACCAAAAGAGCCAAACAAAATTGATTAACTGTCAACTAAAATGAAATTTGCTATGAATGAGTGGCTATGCATACTCAGAAACATAACTGAAGACATCTGGTCAAAGAAACTAAGGAGAGGGAACTGGACTTGAACAATAGAGCTGAAACAGGCAAAATGCGTTGGACAATTCTCTTACAGACAATCATATAACTAAAGCGGGCATTATGTACTAACCTGGGCTAGAGGTTTTAAACGGAAATGATGCATGACTGAAATGTGTGTAGAAACAATCTGCTACAGACTAGGAGAGATGAGTGAGAATGAGGTACAACCAGAGCAAGATGCGACCTGATGCATGTGTGAACCGTGGGGAGGAAAAATAAAAATAAGACCGATCCAATCTTAGTATTTTCTATCAATCATCTTGCTCCCTGAAGCTTAGGGTTTCTAAAAAAGTTCAGCAATCATACACATCTCGACCAATTCTACCAAGCAAGATGAACAGAGGAGGAAGCAGTGGAGGGGGTCAGAGTTCCTTAGGCTACTTATTTGGTTTTTACGACGCTCCAAAACCTGCAGTTGAGAAACCTACTGCTACTCCCCTTGTTGAGAAACTCAAAGAAATTCCTACAGGCATTCAAGGGACAGCTGGAAACATCTATCTCCGAGCTGATGGGGAGAACACTGGAAATTTTATCACTGGTCGGCCATCAACAAAGGTGCATGCTACTCCTGGTGGAGGTTCCTCGCTTGGATGCCTCTTTGGAAGTAGTGGCAAGTGATGCTCATATTCTATCTTAGACTATTTGCCGGAAGAACATAACTAATGATGAATGAAACCTTAATGATGAAATAATTCTATTGTTTTTATTAGCTATATGATTATGTATTGTAAAATAGCTTCATGCTACAATTTAGGATGGATTCTATCTGTTTCAAGGTTTTACAAACTGTATGAATGTGTTTTCGTTGGATTTCTCAATGATTCTCTGATGCAACTATCGAATATTATGATTCCCTGTTTCTGAGGACCTATGAAGTGTACTGTAGACATCCCTTTCTATATCTAAGGATGTATTAGTTCATAAATAGATGTATCCTTCTGTGATTTTAGAGTTAAAAAAATTTGGGTAGCAAATGTTATTGGGAGGAAGAGGTGCAATTTGACATGTGACTGAGCTGCACCTTGATTTGAACATGAACTGCAGCCTGCTATGACCAATGCTGAAGCAAACGAAGTGAATGAATTAATTGGAAATGAAGCTAAAGTGTGATATGTACATGAAAGGCTGAAATGAAATATTTCCTTGTGGAACTGCAGTGCCTGGTCTGAAAATACTGTAGTGCTGAACTAGATAGAGGAAGTGCTGATATGCCAAACTGGATGACATAGTCTGAAATGAAATATGACTTTTGTGCATAACCAACCTGAAATGGTCATGACAGTTAAACTACATCAGAGAGTAAAAGTTGAACATGACCGTATATGTTACTAGAATAACATGAAGAGCAAGCGAACTTAGGCAAAGCTGAAGCGGACTTAGGCACTGAACTTGGTAGTAGAGCTTTCGGTTGACCATACCTTTGCATGTATGGGTAGTGCATATATAGGAAGTATGTGTGTGATTAATGTGAATTGACGTGAAAATATGAAAAGATAGAGCGTGATGCACTTTGATTGTCAACTGACCAATATAGTTGAACTAGACATGCGAGAGATGAACTGAGTGCACAGTTTGAATGGAATGCACAATTTGAACAAGACATGAGATGAAATGGTAGAGCATTGTGAAAAGGCGAAGCTTGATGTGGAATGCATCGGTGCTGAGAAGAATCTCTGAATGGACTGCATAATATGAGCACGCCGATGATGAGTGCAGTGATGAGGCATGGATGTCCAAGCAAGCTATGTGATAAAAAGTGACTAAATATTGATAACTGGGTTTCACAACCTGATCTGAATGGTTTTTGAAAGTAGATTTAGACCATTCAAGATTGATCTGATATGTGTGAGCTAGAGACTGGACAAGGAAAACCGATTCTTTTTTCTTAGAAAGTCCAAGTTGGTTCTCTAGCAATGGGGTTTCGGGACGTTGATTATGAGTTGATGATCATTGCATGTAGGAATGTTATTTTTTGTTAATCTTAATTGGTAGCATACTTGAAAAATTAGGGTTGATGTATCTACCGAAATATTACAAACATCATTTTAATTTATGGACTATCTTAAACCTTATGTTTATTGTTGATAGTATCATTCGATATAGTATGCTTAAGTATTTTATCTATTACTTTTTTCTAGGTGCTTAGAAAATTAATCTCATAAGCTTGCATTAAAACCAAATATAGGTAAAACATAGGGACATTGTATTATATGTATATAGTTGCACACTGACATAAGAAACAAAAATTCAATATCACAAGCATTTAAACTTGAACAAGGTGATTTAGGATTCATCCACCTAACAAAGAAAAAATAAAACATACAAGATCATCAAAAAATGTAATTTGGTAACAAAAATAGAAAAAACCCGATGAAGTATATACTCGATATTAAAGCAATTAGTGGATTTAGTTTGTTCCTCATTATCTTAAGGTGGTTGTATTTGATCTTTTTTGTATTCTAATCTTCAATTATGTGGTAAACTCTCTGTCATATGAACAAATAGATTGGAACTGTTTTTCAAATGGCAATTTATGCTACACTTATCTTGAATGCAAATGAATGCAATAGGAACTAAACACAAAAGACAAAAATCGCTGTAAGAACCCTAACGTAATTATGCTCAACTCATATCAACAAATGGATGAAAATAATCTTTAAACTATCAAGTGTTGCAATTTATCAACCATCTACATTACAAGCTAAATCATCAACTTAGGTCATTGCACTGCCGTCGCTTTTCACAAAAAACTAATGATAACACTAAGCACTTGAAAATAAAGGTTAAGTACAAGTGTGAAATCCTATATTTTAATCTAAAATCTATCGTAATTTCTTTTCCTAAAAACAAAATAATCTGAAATGAAAAATTCTTTTTAAAATTTTTACATTAAAATTATTTCCCTAACGTAGTGCTATCACTCTAATTGTACCTACATGCACCATTCACAGTGTTCTGTAGTTTTATTCTTGATCAAATTTTTTCTTAACTGCAATTTTTCCAATTAACGATTAGATTATGACTTTAGGAAAGACTCTGTTAAATTTATCCTGTAGTTTATTCCTCATCAAATCTTATTCCAACTGCAACTTTTTCAATTAATGATTAGATTAAGACTTTATAGATGACTCTATTAATTTAAACATATTTTTGTTAGGAATGCAGAGTGAGATGATTTTTAATGGATCAGATGTTTTGTTGCTCATATTAGGTGACTTATTGAATAATAATCCTATATAAACACCAAATAAGATGGAACCAAAGTTGAAAGTATCTTTCTCCACATTTACCAGTTAATATAAGTCCATATTTGTTTCTTCGTTTAATATTCTCTTTTAAAACCCATAATAAATACTGATCACGGTGCATGCAGGGGTAGAAGTCTTTGATTGTATATATGATTTTTTATTTGTAATTGTTTTGAAAATTTATATAATTGAATGAGTTTGAAATTTTAAACTTAGGAAAATATATACATAATATCTTGAATTATGCTTACATTTTACGTTGGTTGGATCATAAAAGTACTATATCATTTTGTTATTGTTTCAACTTATCTGTTAAGCAACTAATATTTATATAGTAATACCTTTCAAATAAGATACAGTTAGTAAAACTATTTCTACTCCACAAGTAAATCAATATTATATCTACTTCAATTTCTTTTTTGTTAAATTATGTTAATAGTATCGAGTTCTTCAAAAATTTATGCATCCTTAGCGTATTACAATAATTCTAAATTTTTGAATATGAACAGGATGGACAAACACATAAAAGATTCACAGAACATATAATATTTATGTACGCGTATATGTGCATGTTTGTGTAAGTATTTATGGACACAGTTGCTTACTTTTATATGCACTATAATACATACAACCTCATTATTTTAAGATAATATTTACAATTTTGTAACGGTAAAAATAGGAATGTATGTTCACTTTATCTTTATTTTTGATCCCATTTGAATAAATAAACTGAGTGCGTAAAGGAATGAAAATAGTGGTAATAATACAAACAATGGAATATTTATAGGTCTTTGTATTTAGTGGTGCTTTCAAACAGAAAGTTCATTGACTGTTATATCACAGATTACAAATACCATACAAGCAAGTAGAAAATAATTAAATAAACATATAATTCTATTATACTAAAAAAATCTTTAAAATTTAACCATCTTTGTATTTTCTTACTTGCCCGTGTGCGTAGCACGGGCCACACACTAGTTACATATCAAAGATATCAACCAAACCAAGGAATCTAATTCAGGTTCATCATTCATAAGCAAGATTAATAGTCATACAATTCTTGATTAATTTAATTTAATCTCCAAATAAATTAAATTAATTACTCTAATTACTTTTAAATCCTGCTTACTTATCATTAATTAATTACAAACCATTTATTATTACTTAATTAATTAATGAAATAAATTAATCATCTTTAATTATTCACATTTATTAATTACCCTTTAATTAATTACATTAATTAATGATCCTTAAATAACCTTAATTAATTAATTAATTATTCTTTAATGAATCTCATTAAGTAATTGTCTTTAATTATTTACATTTAGAAATTAGCCTTTAATTTAATAAGACCTTAATTACATTATTTAAATCTTATTTAATTTAAATGCTTTATACAAAATCACTTAAGACTTTTTTACTAATTAAAGTTCAATACATTTACCTTTAATCAATTACTTAATCACATCCCTTTCTTTTGAAAACAATTAGAGATTTAATTAATTAATCAACCTGATATTTAAATATCCAAATCAAAACAATTTAATTTCAAAAACATTTGCATTTATAATCTATATAATTTGAAACTTGTTTGAAAACTTGATCAACACCTTTGTTTCGAAAACTAGTTTAATATTTTACTTCGAAACTAGTACATTTCTTTTGTTTATAAACTTGTTAACAATTTACTATTGCTTTAAACCTTTGTTAAAATCATAACAAAAGAACCCGAGCCCAACCCATCATTTCCCGAACCAAAACTCGAGACGCTCCTACATCTTCCTCGAGCTCAACCAACACGACAACACAGATACCACAGGGACTCGTGCATGTGCACCGCTCAACGGTGACACACCGACCACCAAAGCTACCGCTGACAAGTCAACTTCGACCTCCTCTAGCAGCTCGACCACCCAGATCTCCATTCCGATCACGAAATAAAAATCGAGCTTGATCGAACAACCTGGAAAGAAACTGATCGTCAACAACCCCCTCGTGTCGTCGCCACAGATCACCAGAGCTCTCGAAATTCCGACCAAGGCCTCGCCGAAGACCCACACTTCCTTTCCCCCTCCTCCGAACGAGTCTGATGCGTCCTCGATGACGCAATTGCCTCGACTTCGACGTCGACCCAAAATGGTCATAAAACCCTAAAACTTTGTCGACCGGCCACCACAATGGTAGATAAATTCATCTACCATTTTTGTCTAGACCACCGACCTCCAAGCTACCCCCAGCCGCGATCCCGACCACCCTCCTTGCTCCGATCACCAGAAATCACCACAAACCCAATTCCCGTTCAACCCATGAATTCTCCCAAATTACTAAACTAAAAATCATGATTTTATTTTTAAAATTCATAGTTTTCAAAATCTATTTGGATGATATAAGTGAATCTTGAATTCATGCAAGTCGAAATTTTGATATATTTTGTGTTTTACTGTAATTCTTCTTCCAGTTAAAAACTACCTTCAAACTTAACTTAAAAATATTTTTAAAACCTATATCTTGTTGTTTCATTCATACTTTTTTTATATATCTAAGTCTAAAAAGAATTGTGGGAAGAGAAATTTAAATTTGAATTGTTTTGAAGCCTGTAAACTAGAACAGAGCAATCATATTGATACACAGACATGCATACAAACATCCTCATACCTATATACATGCATTCATATTTAAATTTATGCAAACACTTATCACCACTTTTACTTCAAGTATTATTGCATGCATCAAGATTTCAAAATAGATTTAAACCCTTTAAAGAAAATTGTTTACTCACCTGTAGAAGATAACAGAGCAAAGTTATTTTTGAAAAACTGGCAATTTGATGTGAACTTAAATCTGCAAGCTTGAATTAAAACTGCAATTTGATCTGATCTGCCACTTGATTCTGCTTGTACTTTGTTATGTTGAAATCCTGGGTCTTTGCTTTTAGTTTCAGATTTGAAATTTGCAAGAGGTTGTTTGAATTTTACTTAAATTTGATTTCCTCTGATTTCTTTTCTGGTTTTAAACCGTTTACAGGCTTTTGGTCTTTGATTTTGAAAATGAAGATAGAAAAAGAAATGAGAAGAGAATGGATATGTGTTTATATAAGTTAAATTAGGTTTTAAAAAAAATAAAAGAAAATTAAAATAAAAGTGACACTTGTCTTTCTTCCTACTTAAACATCTAACACTTGTATTTTAAAAAGACTAATGAGCTAACACATGTAATTATACATGAATTTATTAAAAAAATTAAATGGTTATAAAGCTTTTTATATCTAATTCCTTATTTAATAAATACATTTCTTAGTATATATATAAATCCTTTAAAAGAAAATTATAAAACAACTATATTCATAATAAAATCATATATAATATATTTTAAATCCAAATTATATATCTAAGATATATATATATATATATCTAAGATATATATATATATATATCCTTATTAATTTCAATTCAAATCTAAGAATTTAAATTCAAATTTAATTTAAAATCAACTCAAATATAAACAAACACAAAATTCAATATGTAAAACAATAATTTTATTTTAAAATTTATTTATATCTATATATATAAACAGCATATTATTATCATTGTTTGAAATATTAATTTTTGCCAATTTAAATAATTATACTAGGAGGATTATCAAACCAATACTTATTCAGATATATATTTCCATTACCAGAAATTTTATTTAACTTATTAAATAGTATTTCTACTATTTAAATCTAGTTAATTTATCAGTTACAAATATTCCAAAACCCCGGGTTATCACATTCCTTCCCCCTTTGAATCTTTTCGTCCTCGAAAAGGAACGAAGCCAGAATTTATTAAAATGATTATTATCAGAAAAATTACTCTTTGAACATATTTAACTCTTAACTCTTTTTTTTATTTAAATTTTTAAAATACTTTAAAAATCTACATAATATTATCAAAATAGCTTTAAAAATATTTTTTTATAACTCGATGTCTCAACAAATCCATCCTCGTTCTCACAGAAATTCGGTCATACGTTTATCAGGCGTAAGACTGAAAAACTATAAGTACTTGGTAAACCCATTTTTAACACCCAGTGAAAATACTTGAAAAATAATTTATGAAAATATAGAAAACAGTTTTGAAAATAGAGGGAATATCTTTGGTGAGAATGCTTTGGAAATCATCACCCCCATCAATGGTCGCAGTTACATCCTGGGTTACGTTGCCATCGCAGCAAAAGTCCATGTAACTGTTTACACCATGGAACCCACAACAGATCGCAGTTACATTTCAGGGTTACGTTGCCGTCGCAGCAAAAGTCCATGTAACTGTTGGCTCTCAGCGGCACACACGATTTCGCTGTCAAAATGAAACTTCTCCACTCCTACATAGGTCGCAGTCTACCGATATAAAATCAAACGCAAACTGTTGGCTCTCAGCGGCACACATGACTTTCGCTATGTTACCATAGTGTCGCAGTCTACCGAATCCTTTTAGTCACACGTCACTTCGCTCCCCTCCTCCCGTCAAAAGATTATAAAAACCTGGAAGAAGACTGATTCGCTCGAAGAATAGACAGAGGCGACCTCGCAAGCGAGGTCCACAGTATAAACATTGGCGACCTCTTCATGAGGTCCACTTTCGTCAAACGCAGACTGTTGGCTCTCAGCGACTCATACAACTTTCGTTATGGTCTGCAGTAGATCGCAGTGACATTGAGTTACACTGTCGTCACAGCATAACCCAAATGCCTCTGTGGGCATCAGCCCCTCGACTTTCGCTACACAAATAATCCTCAGGAACTAGTTTTGTCCGGACTCCTCACAGGATCAACTTTAGAAACCCCCCTTGGGGCTCAAGGCAGTACCACCCTATGGCACTCCTGAGAAGTTCATTTCAAGGGAGCGCCTTTTTCTCCAGAGCTATTTTCAAAACATTTTATACTATACACTTATAGTATCTTCAAATCATACCCTTTATGATTTATATCAAAATCTCCTTTACACAAAATCGATTCCCAAAATCGATAATTCTCAAACTAGGCTTTCCAAATTCCCAAAATCGATTTTTTCCCAAAAATCCAAAGCCTTTTTAGAAATCCATAGGTTTCCAAAACCTTTTCCAAAATCATTCCCATAAAATCCCTTATATATATTGTGACGCCCCACCTCTATGCTCATAATAACAAAGAGTATTAAAAGAAATACTGTCTATTATTACGAAGAATAAGGCTGGATAGGAGCGACCATCCGTAATTGGCCTTACACTAATATTGGTTATCTCGATAGGAGTGGTATATACTTTTTATTTTTCATCTATTATTTATTTACTCCCATCGACATATCCAATTATCAGAATAAAACAAACTACGATAGTTCATAATAGTTTAGGACATTAGATATAACAATAACACAGATAATATAAATGCGGAACACAGATTAACAAAAATCTAATATATATATAACTGATGTCAGTTACAATATAGTTGACATGATACATATGATACAACTACAACTGTCGACTCAAGAAGTTATATATACAAGTACATTAACGAATAATATACATGAATACATATCGTTCTATACAATGACACGACTACTACAAAATGACACTGACAACTTCAGAAGATGTGAAAAGTCTTCATATCCTGAACAGCAACTCAAAGAAGAAAATCTACAACCTGAAATAACTCGGGTCTGACTCGAGTATTACATTCAAAAGAAAATAATACCCAGGTCAGTCTAATTCAAACCAGTTAATTAGTGCATATAGGCAGTAATAATTTAAATAGACGACAGTCACAATAATTCCCGTCTATCCGATTCTTTAAACAAAGAAACCGGATAACGGTCAATATAACACTTAACAGTATTTAACAAAAATCAGCAGATTTAAATCATCAACAGAGATAAATAAACAATTTATCAAATCGACTAAATCAATTTAAAGCTGTCAAATCTGATAGGGCTGCAGTACACGCACGCGTGTACTGCCTCGCCACTATCGCAAGAGATACACAAAAGCTCAGTGAAAGTCACAAATGATCACAAGGTCAAACCCCGAAATCGGGTTCAACTCAAGTGTGATAACAACACAATTGTCTGAAAAGCAACTGCATGCAAACAGCCTCAAAACATGAATGTACAAATTGTAAACATGGTAGCAAGTACACACAGGAAAGCAGTGAAATGGGCAAAAGTATCAAGTCTGGAAAACAAGAATGCCCAGACTCAACAAAGATGTACACAGTTGCAGTCGTAAACAAATGCTCAATGCAGGTGCAACAATCTAGAATAAGCTATAGAGCACCAGTGAAACAGAACTAATGTACATGAGTGGTCAGTGAATCCCAAAGGCTACCCCAAATGCTACGGAAACCATAGCAACATGAACTGTATGACTGTATGAATTCAAATGCTCAAGTGGAATACTAACTACTAAATGCAACAAGGATTGCAACTAAGTGGTATATAGATGAAGTAAAGTTGAAACCAAGTCAACTAAATGGAACTGGAAATGCAACCAAATAGCAACAAAACAGACTGAAGTGATGAAGTCACAAACCAAGTTCAACTTCAACCACAAAGTTTCAAGCGGTCAAGAGAGTGATATATACAAACAAAGAACAATGAATGCAGACTGGACAACATTGAATACCAAGGCAACATGAAACCCAAAACTATCGAGTTCAACTAAACCATAACAACATGAAGAACATCAATCCAACAGAAGACCAGCAATGCTCAAGACCACACAGTAGCAAAGCAATCCAGACCAAACCCAATAGTGAAACAAGCCACAAAAACCACAGCAACTACAAGGGATGTAGACAACACAACAGTGCAACAGGCAACTCGACCAACATACTGAAACAAAAGTACAACTTCAAATGAATCAGTGTGCTAGTATGTATGCACAATGAACAAACAAATACAAATGATCAAGTGAAAAACTCAAGGAATGAAGCACCGCGATCAAGTGGGAACAGCAGTGAAGATGCAGACATACAAAATATTCAGAAGCAAGCAGCACGTGATAAAACAAAATGCCATCATATGTACTCAATGCAAAGTCCACATGCTTAAATAAATGCAATTGACAAGTGAAGCAGTTGTGATCAACATGAATGAACAAGTGATCAAATGCAACACAGTATCAAACTGGAACGAAGTAATGAACCAACAATGCAAAACAAAACCAGATGAACAAAATGCAAACTGCATAAACAAGGGAGTAACAACATACAATGAAGACCAGACAACATGGTAAGAGGAGAGTTCGACAAAGTCGACCGAGTCAAGCATAGAGTCAAGCATCAACATTCAAAGTCGCATGACACAGAGTATACGAAACAAAGATAAAAATCGCATCTTTCTTTTTGAAATAATCAAAGATTTCGAAAATCAGGAAGTATTCAAAGCTGGTTTCAAAATCAAGTTAAAGCCATAATGACCAAGTCACATATCAAAACCGTGTATCCAAAAAGTTAAGTATTTGAAATTTATCAAGTCAGAGAAATTCACAAAGCCGTGGAAATCAAGCTAAAAACAAACGCATATGAATAAGTCATGCCATAATCCCTAATCACATCGATACAATCAAGTCGAGATCGAAAACCACAGAAGCAAATTAAGCAATGTATGCAAACGAGTAGGAGTAGATGTGAGTAATAGAAATTACTCACCTTAGATTCGAAGTCAAATTCCATCAATTCGAAGTAGCTAAAGGGAGTAACGAGAACGATCGATCGCAGCCTCTCACGATTTCTCTCGCGATCGAACAACAATAGGTCGGCGCCTCGCAACCCTGATTGTCGAAGGGGAAGAAAGGAACGGCCACCATTTTTTTTTCTTTCTTTCGATTTGATTTTTTTGGGTTGAACGAAAACAGATGAATCACCTTTGATCGAAGAACATGTTGACCAAGTCAGAGACGCGGTGGTAAAGAAACAAACAGGGAAGACTTTGGAAGCCGTGGTATCACGAAGACGAGCGAAGTCGAACTGAACCCTAGCCGCCATTGATTTTCTTTCGGATGTTTTGGTTGTGGGTTGTCTCGAGAATGGATCAAAGGGGGAACGGCCTCCACTTTAACACGGCACCAAATGAAATATGGCCAAGCAAATTTTTTAAAGCCCACAACCCTTTATCAAATTATTAAAAGAATTTTACAACTCGACATTCGAAGGGAATTCGACTGATTAAAATACCAACAGTAATTTACTATCGATTTATTCGTCTAATGACGATGGTCAGTCGATATAAAACCTCGGGTTGTTACAGACTCCCCTCCTTATAAAAATTGCGTCCCCGCAATTTTCATAATTAAAGTCGTTTATAACCATTAGCCCACATATATTGAGTCAAAAGAGAGATTGAGTCCGAGGGAGAGGGGGTTGGGGCTCGATAGATTAGAAAATAAGGATCTAAAACACAAATACCAAAGAAATCCTTTATCTTCATAAAAGAGATTCACAAATTCTCAGTAAAATCTGATTATTAATTAGATAACCAGAAACAATCAAAACTGAACAAATATAATTATCAGCGATACCTAATTATCAACTAGATAATTAAAATACAGAAATTCACAAGCCAACAATATCTAATTATCGACAAAGATGACCAGAAAGCACAAGTCACAATTCGCAAATTGACAATATCCAGTTATTCAACAATTAACTGGAAAACACAAATTTCAAAATTAGTAAAACTCTAACTATTAACAGAAATAGATAGAAAACAGTGATTCAGTAAAATCAGCATATTCTAGAATCTATTGGAGACTAGAAAATCTCATATCAATAAAATCAGCAAACATCCAATCATCCAACGATACTCAGAAAACAAATCAACAAATGTCAAATTATCGAAGACGAATATCACAAAACATCAAATTCAACAATTATTCGATTATCAAAAACGATAATCAAATTTCAAATTCAACAAATATTCGATTATCAAAAACGATAATCAAATTTCAAATCAACAATCATTTAATTATCTAAAGCGATAATTAAATTCGAAATCAGCAAATATTTAATTATCTAAAGCGATAATTAAATTCCAAGTCAAAAAATATTTAATTATCTAAAGCGATAATTAACTTTGAAATCAGCAAATATTTAATTATCTAAAGCGATAATTAAATCTAAATTCAACAAATATTTAATTATCTAAAGCGATAATTAAATCTAAAATCAACAATTATTTAATTATCTCAAGCGATAATTAAATCTCAAATCAACAAATATTTAATTATCTAAAGCGATAATTAAATCTAAAATCAACAATTATTTAATTATCTCAAGCAATAATTAAATCTCAAATCAACAAATATTTAATTATCTAAAGCGATAATTAAATCTAAAATCAACAATTATTTAATTATCTCAAGCGATAATTAAATCTCAAATCAACAAATATTTAATTATCTAAAGCGATAATTAAATCTAAATTCAACAAATATTTAATTATCTCAAGCGATAATTAAATCTAAAATCAACAATTATTTAATTATCTCAAGCGATAATTAAATCTCAAATCAACAAATATTTAATTATCTAAAGCGATAATTAAATCTAAAATCAACAATTATTTAATTATCTCAAGCGATAATTAAATCTCAAATCAACAAATATTTAATTATCTAAAGCGATAATTAAATCTAAAATCAACAATTATTTAATTATCTAAAGCGATAATTAAAAGCAACAAATATCTGATTATCAAAAACGATAATCAGAACTCATATCAACAAATATCTAATTATCACAAGCGATAATTAGAAACAACAATTATCTGATTATCAAAAACGATAATCAGAACTCATATCAACAATTATCTAATTATCACAAGCGATAACTAGAAACAACAATTATCTGATTATCAAAAACGATAATCAGAACTCATATCAACAAATATCTAATTATCACAAGCGATAATTAGAAACAACAATTATCTGATTATCAAAAACGATAATCAGAACTCATATCAACAATTATCTAATTATCACAAGCGATAATTAGAAACAACAATTATCTGATTATCAAAAACGATAATCAGAACTCATATCAACAAATATCTAATTATCACAAGCGATAATTAGAAACAACAATTATCTGATTATCAAAAACGATAATCAGAACTCATATCAACAATTATCTAATTATCACAAGCGATAATTAGAAACAACAATTATCTGATTATCAAAAACGATAATCAGAACTCATATCAACAAATATCTAATTATCACAAGCGATAATTAGAAACAACAATTATCTGATTATCAAAAACGATAATCAGAACTCATATCAACAATTATCTAATTATCACAAGCGATAATTAGAAACAACAATTATCTGATTATCAAAAACGATAATCAGAACTCATATCAACAAATATCCAATTACCTGCAGATAATTGGAAGCAACAAATATCTAGAAATCAATTAAGAAGACTAGAAAATCAGCATAAAAGCTTGGATCGATCCCATCAGATGGCGAGTTTTTAATTCGCCACACGTGCATCTCAGAGTGGCCGAAGCCTACCAAGTACTCAACATAATTTTGGCGCCCATCAGATTGACCCGGAGGTCCGTAGAGTGACCCGAAGGTCTAGTACTGGTATTTGACCCGAAGGTCCGCAGAGTGGCCCAAAAGCCCAACAAATGACCCGAAGGTCCTCATAGTGGCTTGAAAGCACACAAAAGCATCAAAATGTTTCAATTAACGAGTCCGGAATTAACCAAAATAGCAAACGCACATGTCCCATAACCACGAGTTTTACTAAATTGTTTAATTCTCTTCATCGTTTCCTTGAAAGTGAAAAATTATGTATTTTAAATAAATAACATTTTACGTTCTCAAACGGACAAGTCCGGAATTAAGCGAATCAGTAAAAGAAAGGGGTCATAGTCCTCGATTTTGCTGAAACGTTTAAATCACTTCCTCATTCTTTTGAAAGCGCAAACTGTTAAAATTTCTGAAAACAATTTTATTTATTTTGTAAAAATAACAATTCACATTCTCAACTGGACAAGTCCAGAGTTAAGCGAATCAGTAAAAGAAAGGGGTCATAATCCTCGATTTTGCTGAATCGTTTAAGTCGCTTTCTCATTCTTTTGAAAACGCAAACTGCTAAAAATTTTTAAAACAATTTTCATTTTAAAACGATTTTCCAATCACGTGATTAGAACAGTAAATCGGTAACAATTTCGATAAGGAAATCGTACTTCTCAAAATACCGTAAAAACGGTCACAAAACAGCATTGCGGAATAACCGCTTGAAAATCCACTTTTAAAATTTGACGGTTACTAAAGCCAAAGCGACAGTAATTTTAAAACGTCAAAATCACATCAAAACAATTTACATCAAAATGTAATATCAGAGAATTTTCATTCATCAAAATGTCATAAAACACCGTACTTCAAAATATAGCATTGGTGTAAAATTCCGTTGTAAAAATAACGGCAACAAAATACGTTTCATAACCAAGCATCGGTTCAACGTAAAATAAATGCAATAACGTGCAATTTAAATTTTTGCACGTACTACAAAATGGACAAAGAATCATTCAAATGTATCTTCAATGAAGATAATTTAAAACAGCAAAAATCTAATCAATAGATGATTAGTACAAAAGAAAGCCAGCGGAAATTTCAACAAAAATCACATATCTGCAATTTCTTCGTATCCTCAATTTGGATTCGAAATTCTCAAAGAAACAAATAATTACAGCTATGTAAACAACAATTGGAATTCATATCAATTTCGTATTTTGATTTTTAAATCAAAAAGATTATCAGTTGTACTCAGCGAAGACAGTTTCACTGTTTCCGCTGCGCACTCTGATAAACAGAACACAATTTCACTATTATTTTTAAATAACGATATTTAAAAATTTCATCAAAATTTCAAAACTTTAGTTTTGACTCACATCACAGATAAAACGTCGACCTATAGTTGTAACATATGTTCAATCCAAGTTATGTTTTATATTATGTCCATAAACCCCAAGCTCTGATACCAACTGTGACGCCCCACCTCTATGCTCATAATAACAAAGAGTATTAAAAGAAATACTGTCTATTATTACGAAGAATAAGGCTGGATAGGAGCGACCATCCGTAATTGGCCTTACACTAATATTGGTTATCTCGATAGGAGTGGTATATACTTTTTATTTTTCATCTATTATTTATTTACTCCCATCGACATATCCAATTATCAGAATAAAACAAACTACGATAGTTCATAATAGTTTAGGACATTAGATATAACAATAACACAGATAATATAAATGCGGAACACAGATTAACAAAAATCTCATATATATATATAACCGATGTCAGTTACAATATAGTTGACATGATACATATGATACAACTACAACTGTCGACTCAAGAAGTTATATATACAAGTACATTAACGAATAATATACATGAATACATATCGTTCTATACAATGACACGACTACTACAAAATGACACTGACAACTTCAGAAGATGTGAAAAGTCTTCATATCCTGAACAGCAACTCAAAGAAGAAAATCTACAACCTGAAATAACTCGGGTCTGACCCGAGTATTACATTCAAAAGAAAATAATACCCAGGTCAGTCTAATTCAAACCAGTTAATTAGTGCATATAGGCAGTAATAATTTAAATAGACGACAGTCACAATAATTCCCGTCTATCCGATTCTTTAAACAAAGAAACCGGATAACGGTCAATATAACACTTAACAGTGTTTAACAAAAATCAGCAGATTTAAATCATCAACAGAGATAAATAAACAATTTATCAAATCGACTAAATCAATTTAAAGCTGTCAAATCTGATAGGGCTGCAGTACACGCACGCGTGTACTGCCTCGCCACTATCGCAAGAGATACACAAAAGCTCAGTGAAAGTCACAAATGATCACAAGGTCAAACCCCGAAATCGGGTTCAACTCAAGTGTGATAACAACACAATTGTCTGAAAAGCAACTGCATGCAAACAGCCTCAAAACATGAATGTACAAATTGTAAACATGGTAGCAAGTACACACAGGAAAGCAGTGAAATGGGCAAAAGTATCAAGTCTGGAAAACAAGAATGCCCATACTCAACAAAGATGTACACAGTTGCAGTCGTAAACAAATGCTCAATGCAGGTGCAACAATCTAGAATAAGCTATAGAGCACCAGTGAAACAGAACTAATGTACATGAGTGGTCAGTGAATCCCAAAGGCTACCCCAAATGCTACGGAAACCATAGCAACATGAACTGTATGACTGTATGAATTCAAATGCTCAAGTGGAATACTAACTACTAAATGCAACAAGGATTGCAACTAAGTGGTATATAGATGAAGTAAAGTTGAAACCAAGTCAACTAAATGGAACTGGAAATGCAACCAAATAGCAACAAAACAGACTGAAGTGATGAAGTCACAAACCAAGTTCAACTTCAACCACAAAGTTTCAAGCGGTCAAGAGAGTGATATATACAAACAAAGAACAATGAATGCAGACTGGACAACATTGAATACCAAGGCAACATGAAACCCAAAACTATCGAGTTCAACTAAACCATAACAACATGAAGAACATCAATCCAACAGAAGACCAGCAATGCTCAAGACCACACAGTAGCAAAGCAATCCAGACCAAACCCAACAGTGAAACAAGCCACAAAAACCACAGCAACTACAAGGGATGGAGACAACACAACAGTGCAACAGGAAACTCGACCAACATACTGAAACAAAAGTACAACTTCAAATGAATCAGTGTGCTAGTATGTATGCACAATGAACAAACAAATACAAATGATCAAGTGAAAAACTCAAGGAATGAAGCACCGCGATCAAGTGGGAACAGCAGTGAAGATGCAGACATACAAAATATTCAGAAGCAAGCAGCACGTGATAAAACAAAATGCCATCATATGTACTCAATGCAAAGTCCACATGCTCAAATAAATGCAATTGACAAGTGAAGCAGTTGTGATCAACATGAATGAACAAGTGATCAAATGCAACACAGTATCAAACTGGAACGAAGTAATGAACCAACAATGCAAAACAAAACCAGATGAACAAAATGCAAACTGCATAAACAAGGGAGTAACAACATACAATGAAGACCAGACAACATGGTAAGAGGAGAGTTCGACAAAGTCGACCGAGTCAAGCATAGAGTCAAGCATCAAAATTCAAAGTCGCATGACACAGAGTATACGAAACAAAGATAAAAATCGCATTTTCTTTTTGAAATAATCAAAGATTTCAAAAATCAGGAAGTATTCAAAGCTGGTTTCAAAATCAAGTTAAAGCCATATTGACCAAGTCACATATCAAAACCGTGAGTATCCAAAAATTTAAGTATTCGAAATTTATCAAGTCAGAGAAATTCACAAAGCCGTGGAAATCAAGCTAAAAACAAACGCATATGAATAAGTCATGCCATAATCCCTAATCACATCGATACAATCAAGTCGAGATCGAAAACCACAGAAGCAAATTAAGCAATGTATGCAAACGAGTAGGAGTAGATGTGAGTAATAGAAATTACTCACCTTAGATTCGAAGTCAAATTCCATCAATTCGAAGTAGCTAAAGGGAGTAACGAGAACGATCGATCGCAGCCTCTCACGATTTCTCTCGCGATCGAACAACAATAGGTCGGCGCCTCGCAACCCTGATTGTCGAAGGGGAAGAAAGGAACGGCCACCATTTTTTTTTCTTTCTTTCGATTTGATTTTTTTGGGTTGAACGAAAACAGATGAATCACCTTTGATCGAAGAACATGTTGACCAAGTCAGAGACGCGGTGGTAAAGAAACAAACAGGGAAGACTTTGGAAGCCGTGGTATCACGAAGACGAGCGAAGTCGAACTGAACCCTAGCCGCCATTGATTTTCTTTCGGATGTTTTGGTTGTGGGTTGTCTCGAGAATGGATCAAAGGGGGAACGGCCTCCACTTTAACACGACACCAAATGAAATATGCTGTAACAACCCGCATATCTATCGATTCTATATTTAAATATTTTATTTAAATATTTTATCGTTAGTCGGATGTTAGTCCGAAAAGCTACTTTTTGCATACGGTCAAATTAGGACTCGAGACCACCCCCATTGAGTTCAAAATGACGTTTGCGATCTTTTTGAGTGTAAACTTCGATATGTTTGGAGAAAGTGAAATTTTCAACACTTTTTTCCCGCCTTTGACTTTGGTTTGGACTGCACCCCTTTAGTTCAGCCCAACCATCTTCCTCACTCTATCAAGACACTTGAAGCTTTCTCAAAAATGGTGGTGGGAAGTGGAAATTAAAACTCCAAACACAAATTCCATTGCAAATCCGAGATTCAACATCAAATTCACGTGAAGACCATTGATTCAAGCTTGTTGGTGTTCTTGCTTTGCTCTCAAATCTCCATCTTCATCAAATTCCGTGAAAAGGTGAGATTTTTGATCTCACATCTTGCCTATAATCGTCATTGGACTGTTGGGAATGATTCCTCATCACTTTAGCATGTTTGTTGCATTTGGTTTGGATTGGATTGGCGAAAAATTCCAAATTTTAGTGATTTTGGTGAAAAAACTGCTACTAGGTCGTTCTGGCCATTTTTAGCTCGTTCGGAGTTAGGTCGTCCATCCATAGGTCGTAGATCGCCTGCGAGTTAAGTCTTAGGTCACCTGCGAGTTAAGTCTTAGGTCGTTGCCGACATATAACTTCCAGGCAAAACGTTAGGTCGTTGCTGACCTAAAATTCCAAGGCAAACCACTAAGTCGTTCGAATTTTCTTAAGTCTTAGGTCGTTGCCGACCTATAACTTCCAGGCAAAACGTTAGGTCGTTGCCGACCTAAAATTCCAAGGCAAACCACTAAGTCGTTCGAATTTTCTTAAGTCTTAGGTCGTTGCCGACCTAAAATCCCCAGGCAAAACGTTAGGTCGTTGCCGACCTATAACTTCCAGGCAAAACGTTAGGTCGTTGCCGACCTAAAATTCCAAGGCAAACCACTAAGTCGCTCGAATTTTCTTAAGTCTTAGGTCGTTGCCGACCTAAAATCCCCAGGCAAAACGTTAGGTCGTTGCCGACCTATAATCCCCCAGGCAAACGTTAGGTCGCTCGCACTGGCTTATCTCGTAGGTCGTCTCCGACCTAAGCTTCTTTTCCATAAGTCGTTCGCGAGTCAAGTGTTAGGTCGTCTCCGACCTAACGCCCTCGTCACCTTAGGTCGTAGCTCGTAAGTCGCTCGACCCTGCTAAGTCTTTAAGTCGGTCGAGTTAGGTCGGCCAGTATATCTCGTAGGTCGTCTCCGACTTATCCCCCAGTTAAGTCGTTCAAGTTAGGTCGTCGCCGACCTTACACTTGGTCTTTTTAGGTCGCGATTTTCCTTAGGTCGTATGACCTACTTTTCCTTAGGTCGCTTGACCAGCTTGCCTCCACTAGGTCGTACCGTGACGGGGCAATCTTTTCTGAAAAGCATTCATCAGAACTTCCACTTTGATGCATTGTAAGCTGATTTCCTTGGATTTTATTCACGTCTCCGAATGTGAATTTTTGTGATAGATTGTTCCAACAATCGTTTTATGACTTGTCACTTTAAAGATATATGAAGGTTTCAATACTAATAGTAAATATCAAAACTCTTTCATCAAAGCCATTTCAACCCTATTTTAAATATCTAAAGTTCGTTTTCTCAAACCGATTTTCAATCTACTAGTATATACAAGCCTTTACTTCACTCGAATGAGAAATCGACTTAAACGACTTAGTAAAACGAGTGGTATGAAACGCTTGCGTTCACTTCGTCGGTTAGCTCTTGGACTTGTTCGATTGAACCCTTTTCGTGACAATTTCCTAGTGAAGATTTACAGCTTGTTCGTAAATATTTAAGTTAAGCAAGTGGTTATGGGACATGAAGCTAAACTCATATATTTACTAGCTTGGTGTGATTGACACTTCTCGCTGATCATGATGATCATTTTATGATTTAGACTAGCAATTGTGCGATGTCTCTTTGTTTGCAAGGTAAGACTAGACCGCAATAGTGTGATTCCGACTCACACATATCTCTTTGTCCGCAAGGTTAGTCTAGGCCGCAGTAGTGTGATTCCGACTCACACATATCTTTATGTTTGCGAGGTTAGGCTAGACACCACTTGTGTGATTCCATTCACACATACCTTTCTGCTTTTTGGTTAGCCTAAGCCTCAATCAGTGTGATTCCGACTCACACATATGGGGTAGCTCCCCATGGTCTTCGGACCATCATGTGATAGGCCTCTTTCTCTTTTTATGATTTCTGGATTTCTTGTTTGATTTCTGGATTTTTATGTCATTGACTTGTTATGAGTACAAGTTTAGGGTATGATGCCCTCTTTGGATCTTTGAGAAGATTCTCGTGATATTGATCATTTCTCATCGGTTGATCTCCTGTTGATCATCATTTTCATACTTATAGTAGTATGTCACTATGGATATTCTATGTTTATGCCATATTTTTTATTATATATCATGTCATCTGATATTTATAGTTAGACTGATCCGTTTATTATTTTCTTAAATAATACTCGGGTCAGACCGAGATGTTACAGGTGCTTCTGCTTGACTTCCTTCCGGGATTTGCTACTCTGACTTTTGGCTGACTATTTAGTTTAGCAGTTTTTGTTGTATACACTCGAGATATGGACTCATAGTTGTATTCTTTTTGTATAGCACAGGTTGCTATTCTTTTGTATTATTGTGGAACTTTTTGACCACTACTCTGATGTACACTTTCATGTGTTAGTTATATATTCATATCTTCTTCCGCCTTTGTGATATGGATGTCTGTGACTGCTTTGTGTTATGTTTATTTCTATGTTTGTTTCCGAAGATTATTTTATAGCCACCGTGTGATAATCAATTACATGGATGGTCGCTCCTCAACAGCCTTATTCTCCGTGCTAGTTGACAGCACTACATCGTAGTGTCCTTGGCTAGCGTGGGTATTGAGGTGGGGCGTCACATATGCCCAAGCAAATTTTTTAAAGCCCACAACCCTTTATCAAATTATTAAAAGAATTTTACAACTCGACATTCGAAGGGAATTCGACTGATTAAAATACCAACAGTAATTTACTACCGATTTATTCGTCTAATGACGATGGTCAATCGATACAAAACCTCGGGTTGTTACATATATAGAGATATATAACTTTTAAAAATCTTTGGATCACTTCAAACTTGTATAAAACCTCTTTTATACTTCAAATATTTTCAAAACCCTTTTTCTTCTGGCAATAGATTCAACAAGGGAAGATTTATCTTTTATATACACAACTTTGTTTATTCCAAATCAAATATCCAAATTTGATTACTCTTTTATAAAGTTATTAACCATATCACTTTTTATAAAATGAGTTCTAATCATAGAAATATTCAACTCCCATTTTATTATCATTTTTTATTTTTTTTCCAAAATATACCCTTCCATTTCAAAATCATTTTACATTTTTTATTCACAAATTTTAATATCAATTTCATTCAAATCCGTACGATGTCCACATATCATCCGTACGCAATATCAATCTGATCGTTCACTCGATCACACAATTTCTCTTCCGAACTAGTATCGTCCACCCGACTTCCTAGTGCGGACTCAGATCTGGTTTCCTGATCAGAAATAGTCATTCTCCTTGCATAGTCACAACTATGATAGAGAATATCCAGAACCAATCAAAAATCCATATCCAGGTTCGCCGTCGAAAATCGAGCGAAAAATCCCAACTCGGATCGATAATACTATCTCGAAATTCTATGTTCGAATCTGGATCAATCATTATGCGAATAGAATAATATACGTATATCCTACGTATTTATCTTTATTGGTTATTAGCCAAATCAATTCTCTTTTCTATTCACATTTCCTTTAATTCCATTCACTTATTCTCAATTGCTTCCATTTCCAATTGAGTTATTACTTCAATTACCAACAGTTTGAACTCTGACCTATTTAAATTTAAAAATAGCTTGAAAAAGTTTTAAAATAGATAAGTAGTTGAAAAAAAAATAGTTATTAGTTTGTAAAATAGCTGTAAAATAGTTAAGTAAGTATAAAATAGTTAGATAATTGCAAAATAGTTTTTAAAATAGTGATTAGATATAAGTAACTGAAAAATAGTAATTAGTTTATAAGACAGTTTCAAAATAGTTAAATAGTTCCAAAATAATTGTAAAATAAGTATAAGATAGTTTGGGGTTTAAGAAGAAAGATTGTATAGTAAATAGTTTGGAAAAATATTTTTGTATTAAAACAATTTATTTTGAAAATAATCTAGTGCCAAACTGTTTAATTTCCCAATCTCCATTTCCAATTAATTTCCCATTGAGTCAATTTAAATTTGACTCAATACTTCAATTTCCATTGAAATTGATTTAATCCCAATTCAAGTTGAATTAACCTTAATTCCTTTCCAAATTCAAATCAAATTCCATTTGATTTTTAAACTTATTCAACTTTTAATCACAACTCCAAATTATTTCAAATCAATTTGGATTAATTTCAAATTAAACCAGCTTCAATTTCAAATTATTTCAATTCTAATTTACCATTTGAATTTTTAAACTTATACATCTTCAATCACAATTCCAATTAATTCAAATCAAATCCAATTTGAACAAATTTTATTCAAATCTCAACTTAAAACCATCTCGAATTTCATAAATTCGAGTTAAAATTTTAAATGTTGATTTAATCCTTTAAATCAAATCAACCTTTATTTTTATTTTTTTTAACAACTTAAATCTTTAAACCATTTAATTTTTGAATCCAAGTTCCAAAATTTCATTTTAAATTATCATTACTTAACTTATTTTAAAGTTCAAAGTAAAAGTTCAAAGAAATTTTATCTTCAAAATTCAATTTATTGCCCAATTTTATCTTCCAAATTTGAAACTAATTTTTAAACAATTTTAAGTTACAAATTCAATTCTTAACATTCAAATCTTAAGTTAAAAGGAATTCCATATCCTTAATTCCAAATTAGGGTTTAATTTTTCATTTATCTCTATAATGGATATATTATCACAATCCATTTCTTCATTCATTCAAACAAATCAAATTCACCATTTTAACTTCCCAAGTTAAATCTCAATTTCATCTTGAAATTTCCAATTCAGGTTGTTGTTTTTTTCTTTTCTTTCTAAACTTATTTAATTTTCCTAAAATTAAATTCAATTCAATTTAATCCAAACAACTTTGCCCAAATTTTAATTCTCATTTCAAATTTTAAACTTCATATTAATAATCTTTCCACTTATAAGTTCAAAAACTTATCACTTTGGGTTTTCATATCACATTCCAAGGAAAAATTTAGAACTCAACACAGTTTATTTCAAATCATCTTTGATATTATGTATATCCTCATTTATACATATTTATTTCCTTTACTCACCAAGTTATACCTTAAATTTTTAAACCACCTTTGGTTTTAATTCAAAACAAATTTCTTTAAAACAATTTCAAGTTTTTTGGACTTAGATTTAAAACTTCACAATTTAAAACCCACTTCAATTTACAAGTCATACTTGCCTAAATGTTTTACTTCCCTAAAACATTTCATTTTACTTAATTATTTACAACATTTCATTATTAAATACAACAACCATTTATGATAATAACCAAGATTATCATATCTGGAAACCAATTCATTATTATCTTTATTCTGATAATACTTCTACAAATTCAAGATTTTAATTTCAGTTTGGATCCATTTCAAACTTATCTTCATTCAATTTCAATTTGGTTGTATTACTATTACCACTTAATTCTCATTAATTTATTTAATTCCAATGATTAACAACCGATTACCTTAATATTTATTAGAAAGAAATATTGCTTTATATATCAAAATATAATCTTATATAAAAGTCATTTATTTTTAAAATCATTTAAAATCTTTATATAAGAAAATAACAAGTACGCTCTCATATATATATATACACTCAACTCATCTTAGGGTACTATTGACCTTATCCTTAATGAGTAATCCCAATAGAGCCAAGGTTCTCGCTTAACCTTCAGCTCTGATACCAAATGTAACGACCTGAAATTTTCGACTCCGAAAAATCCCGGATTGTTAGGGAAAAGAAGAAAGAGACAGAAGAAGAAGAAGAAAACAGAAATACCAAAACACAGATTCTCACATTCGCAGCGGATCAAAATACAATATCAAATAATAATAGTTATACAAAGAGAACTGTATCTATCAATTTACATTTATTTACATCAGAGTTACAATATTCACAAAGGCTGGACAGTTAAAATTAACTTGTTCCAGATAACAACAATAATATACATAGCGGAAAACTCCATACGTTCCTGCCATCCAGCTCGCCTCCTGAGCTCCAGAACGTCCTTACTTGGAAATCTGTAATACTCGGTCTGACCCGAGCATTACATCAAAGTAACACCCGGGTCAGGCTGGAAACCAGCGTGAGTAAACTCCTATAACTAGAAATACTAAGTTATAAAACATATTTGAAATCCTGGGGTAACTCATATCTTACTATGAGTTTTAATCTTCTATAGTCAAACACTTATTTCACACATTAATGTCTAAGTACCGTTAGTTAGATAAATGGATAAGTTCACTTAATTTATTCCATTCCAGCCTATCTAATTCTAAAATCAAATCTATAAAGAATTTGTAAATTACTAATCGAAGTGGTTCCGGATATCGCTGATATCCGATTCCGGTCTCTTCGAATCAAATGTCATCTCTTTAAGCCAAGTTGTATAAGTAAACAATTTAATTACATTCAGAATAACATATGCACACAGAAATCTATCACAGATATCTAATTAAATAAATGATTCACTTTTATTAATAGATCTATCCAGCCATTCATATCACAGCACATCACAAATTACATATCAGAGATATTAACCAAACCAAGGCATCTAATTCAGGTTCATCATTCATAAGCAAGATTAATAGTCATACAATTCTTGATTAATTTAATTTAATCTCCAAATAAATTAAATTAATTACTCTAATTACTTTTAAATCCTGCGTACTTATCATTAATTAATTACAAACCATTTATTATTACTTAATTAATTAATGAAATAAATTAATCATCTTTAATTATTCACATTTATTAATTACCCTTTAATTAATTACATTAATTAATGATCCTTAAATAACCTTAATTAATTAATTAATTATTCTTTAGTGAATCTCATTAAGTAATTGTCTTTAATTATTTACATTTAGAAATTAGCCTTTAATTTAATAAGACCTTAATTACATTATTTAAATCTTATTTAATTTAAATGCTTTAAACAAAATCACTTAAGACTTTTTTACTAATTAAAGTTCAATACATTTACCTTTAATCAATTACTTAATCACATCCCTTTCTTTTGAAAACAATTAGAGATTAATTAATTAATCAACCTGATATTTAATTATCCAAATCAAAATAATTTAATTTCAAAAACATTTGCATTTATAATCTATATAATTTGAAACTTGTTTGAAAACTTGATCAACGCCTTTGTTTCGAAAACTAGTTTAATATTTTACTTTGAAACTAGTACATTTCTTTTGTTTATAAACTTGTTAACAATTTACTATTGCTTTAAACCTTTGTTAAAATCATAACAAAAGAACCCGAGCCCAACCCATCATTTCCCGAACCAAAACTCGAGACGCTCCTACATCTTCCTCGAGCTCAACCAACACGACAACACAGATACCACAGGGACTCGTGCACGTGCACCGCTCAACGGCGACACTCCGACCACCAAAGCTACCGCTGACAAGTCGACTTCGACCTCCTCTAGCAGCTCGACCACCCAGATCTCCGTTCCGATCACGAAATCAAAATCGAGCTTGATCGAACAACCTGGAACGAAACTGATCGTCAACAACCCCCTCGTGCCGTCGCCACAGATCACCAGAGCTCTCGAAATTCCGACCAAGGCCTCGCCAAAGACCCACACTTCCTTTCCCCCTCCTCCGAACGAGTCTGGTGCGTCCTCGATGACGCAATTGCCTCGACTTCGACGTCGACCCAAAATGGTCGTTAAACCCTAAAACTTTGTCGACCGGCCACCACGGTGGTAGATAAATTCATCTACCATTTTTGTCGAGACCACCGACCTCCAAGCTACCCCCAGCCGCGATCCCGACCACCCTCCTTGCTCCGATCACCAGAAATCACCACAAAGCCAATTCCCGTTCAACCCATGAATTCTCCCAAATTACTAAACTAAAAATCATGATTTTATTTTTAAAATTCATAGTTTTCGAAATCTATTTGGATGATATAAGTGAATCTTGAATTCATGCAAGTCGAAATTTTGATATATTTTGTGTTTTACTATAATTTTTCTTCCAGTTAAAAACTACCTTCAAACTTAACTTAAAAATATTTTTAAAACCTATATCTTGTTGTTTCATTCATACTTTGTTTATATATCTAAGTCTAAAAAGAATTGAGGGAAGAGAAATTTAAATTTGAATTGTTTTGAAGCCTGTAAACTAGAACAGAGCAATCATATTGATACACAGACATGCATACAAACATCCTCATACCTATATACATGCATTCATATTTACATTTATGCAAACACTTATCACCACTTTTACTTCAAGTATTATTGCATGCATCAAGATTTCAAAATAGATTTAAACCCTTTAAAGAAAATTGTTTACTCACTTGTAGAAGATAACAGAGCAAAGTTATTTTTGAAAAACTGGCAATTTGATGTGAACTTAAATCTGCAAGCTTGAATTAAAACTGCAATTTGATCTGATCTGCCACTTGATTCTGCTTGTGCTTTGTTATGTTGAAATCCTGTGTTTTTGTTTTTAGTTTCAGATTTGAAATTTGCAAGAGGTTGTTTGAATTTTACTTAAATTTGATTTCCTCTGATTTCTTTTCTGGTTTTAAACCGTTTACAGGCTTTTGGGCTTTGATTTTGAAAATGAAGATAGAAAACGAAATGAGAAGAGAATGGATATGTGTTTATATAAGTTAAATTAGGTTTTAAAAAAATAAAAGAAAATTAAAATAAAAGTGACACTTGTCTTTCTTCCTACTTAGACATCTAACACTTGTATTTTAAAAAGACTAATGAGCTAACACATGTAATTATACATGAATTTATTAAAAAAAATTAATGGTTATAAAGCTTTTTATATCTAATTCCTTATTTAATAAATACATTTCTTAGTATATATATATAAATCATTTAAAAGAAAATTATAAAAAAACTATATTCATAATAAAATCATATATAATATATTTTAAATCCAAATTATATATCTAAGATATATATATATATATATATATCCTTATTAATTTCAATTCAAATCTAAAAATTTAAATTCAAATTTAATTTAAAATCAACTCAAATATAAACAAACACAAAATTCAATTTGTAAAAGAATAATTTTATTTTAAAATTTATTTATATCTATATATATAAACAGCATATTATTATCATTGTTTGAAATATTAATTTTTGCCAATTTAAATAATTATACTAGGAGGATTATCAAACCAATACTTATTCAGATATATATTTCCATTACCAGAAATTTTATTTAACTTATAAATTAGTATTTCTACTAATTAAATCTAGTTAATTTATCAGTTACAGATATTAATATATCACATGAATTTATTTATTTAAAATATCTCTTTTCCCAAACTTTGGATTTACTTATTCAATTTAAGAAAACAACTTTTATTCTTTCCATTCATTTTAAGTTATCCAAATTCCTTATAATTATTTTATTTGATATTTTCCTTTTTTATTTACCTTAAAAATTCCAAACTTCATGTATATATTTTCTAAATTCTCAAAATTTCAATATATATATATATAGACACACACACACAACCAAGCCAGAGTAATCAATAAATTCCAACTCCCAATATGATCAATAAAATTCATCATAGATCATCACATAGTCATAACGTTGAATATACACAATAAATTCACGTTTTGAGGAATCAAGTTGGATCACTCCAACCTGTTTCCCTGCATCCACAAACGTTAGCACAATACCAATTCCACTTCGAGGTGGAATATCACGGTATATGGGTTTATAAAATATCATCCGCTATTATGCGGCGCATATGGTCTCATCCACTATATAATGCAGGAATATCAATCACCCAATATATATATATATACTATATACTTTATATCACACCCAAATCAATTCAATCATTCAACCAAATATTTAAATTTAACCATTTAAATTTAAATTAAACCCAGATGAGTGAGATTAACTCACCTTTGATTTTTAATTGCAACCCAGCCCAACCCGGCTTGTCTTCTCTACGATTTAGACCTTGAATAAACATTAGATGATTTATTAATATTCGAATTAATCGAATAATCACATACCATTAAATTATTTAATTAACTAGCAATTTTATTCAAACTAATAATCAAATTTTGATCTAATGATTTAATTTTACACAAATAATTCAATTTTAAACTAATTTTTTACTTTTTATAAATTATTTTAAGTAACTAAAATTACTAATTAAGTTTATTAAACAAGTTAATTACTTATAATATATTATTTAAAACAAGCTAGTAAAATAAAATGTGTACATGCATGTTTAATTTTTATTTTTGAAAACACTTATACTTATAAAAATAATCTATATTGATTAAAAATCAAGTTTTTATACAAATCCCTATATTTCCAAAAGATATAAGAAAATTTCTGATTAAACATTTTCCTTTACTACATAGATATACTTAAATAAAAATTCTACATAGATTTAAAAACTAATTCATATAAATTCTTATATTTTCCAAATCATATATATACACACACTAATTTCCACTGTACATTTAAACAGCAAGCTGATGTATATATTCTATATCTTCTAATCAATATATATATATATATATATTAAAAACCAAAACTGCAGATAACCTTACCAAACAAGTTGCACAACACCCAACTCCTCGTACTGACCACGACCACTCGCGTACCTCCACCAATGACGCAGCTCGCCCCTTGAACCAAAGAATTAGGCCTTGACTGCTGCATCACTATTATATGCCACCATCCCAGGCAACATCGTCATGCCTTGTCTCGTCTACCCAGTTCTATACCCAGCCTACCCGAAGTCGTCAGACTACCACCCAGACCCGTTGCTTCAGGCAATCGAACACCCACCCTCCTTCCATCGACTTCAATCGCGACCCGGTCACAAACTCCACTTCTAGGTGGTGGTGCTTGGAAGCTTATTAGCACAAGCCTAAACAACCTCAAAAACCCATCTCGCCCTGTCGAAGTGGAACGTGATTCGGCAACACCCGCGAATCAAATTGAAATTGATTTCAATTTTACCCCTCTTTACTTTGAACTGCAACACTCGGCGATACTCGCGAATCGAACTCGGTCCGCCATTCTTTTTTTAGATACGAAATGTTTTTCTCCAGTTAAGCAGAGAGGACGAGATTATTTGTAAAGAATATTTGTTTCGTTTCTTTTTCTTATTTGAGAATTGATTTCGTTTTCTGGTGGAAGAAAAGAAGGTACGAGGTGATTTTAAAAAAAAGTGAAGGGTTGCGTGTTCGAATAAACAAGCTATAGTGTTTTTGAGGTGAAAGAAAAACAACGATGTGAAATTATTTCAGCTGAAGTTGACCATCATATAAAATGCATATATTTTAAATTTAAATTGTCTCGAAATCGTAACTTAAAATCTTGATCTTCTATCGAGGCGTGCCGCTAGGCGTTTATAAAGTTATACCCCTATTACGAACGCAATGGAAAAGGTTTCGAGTCCTAATTCGATCGTATGGAGAAGATAGCTTTTTGAACCCGGTAATTATATTTAATTTTCGATATAAATTTCAGCGCGTTTATATATCGTATGCTCACATAACCATTCCAATCACTACAAAATTTGAAATCCGATAATAATACACTATTATGGATCCAATGGAACTAGTTTCGTCGAATTCCGAGACTGCACCCCGGAAAGCTATTTTTAAATTCAATTTAAACGATATATTTTCAAAACTGAACAAAACACTTCCGAACTCAATTTAAAAGCTTTTATTATCTTCAGTATTATCAATGTAAATTTTTTAAGCCTTTAAATTATTTTTAACAAGCTTGAAACTCCAGATTAAATATTTTACTCAATCTTCAATTATTGAATTGAATGATTATATTATTCAACAAATTGCTGTATTTACATTCTGAATATATAAATCCAAGTTTTCCCTGTTCAAAACCAATTTATAACCCAATTTCTATATTTAAAACCATTTAAATATTCTGAATTAAACATTGAAAAATCCCGGTCGTCACATTCCTCCCCCCATAAAAGAATTTCGTCCCCGAAATTGCTAGTTAAGAAGAATGGTCCAATACCCGATACTATTTTCTCAGCCCAAATAGTTTTTTACAACTTGCCAAAACAAATCTTTTTATCAAAGACACACTAACCGTCTTTCTAACTTTTCAAACTCATCTGTAGTTCCCAATCAATATTATTTACTCAACTATTCAAATTTCAATTCAAAACCAAATTTTAAATTTTCAAAATTTTCTCAAAATTTTTCTAACTCCTTAGAATTTTGAAAAATTTCGCCAACGTCTCCTTTGCACGGCTAGCTCGGTACAACTACAAAATGCCTCAACAGGACCCCAGATTTCAAAAGAAAACAAAAGCCAAGTGGTTAGATCAGAAAATCTTCAAATTTTCATACAGAAATTTAAACACATACCTTTTGTTGGGCCATTTAAATTTATTTTCTGAAATCAAAAATACCAATTCCTTTTGCTTTTAACACACCTATATATCCTACTTAGCAATAATATCCTATTACAGAATCCAAAATCTTTCTATTCATTCCTTTACAAAATTTTCAACATTTGCTTCACTTAAGCCCGTACGATGTACCTATACCATCCGTACGCAATATCAAATTCGATCGCTCACTCGATCACACAATTTCATTTCCGAACTATTATCATCCACCTGACTTCCTAGTGCGGACTCGGATCTGGTTTCTTGATCAGAAACCGTCATTCTCCTTGCATAGCCACAGACTATGATAGAGAATTTCCAGAATCAATCAAAATCCATATCCAGGGTTCGCCGTCGAAAATCGAGTGAAAATCCTAACTCGGATCGGTATAATTACCTCAAAATTTTGTGCTCGAATCCGGATCAAATCACTATGCGAATAAAATAATATACGTACATCCTACGTATTAATTCCAATTGATTATCAACTATATCAATTTTCTCTTTTATTCACATTTATTTTGATTTCCATCTACTTATTTACAACCATCCCATTTCCCCATTTCCAGTTTTAAATCTCCATTCAATTATTCACTTAGTATATTTTTTTATACCCCAAAATTACTTAGTATATTCCCAATACCAATTTACTTAAGAATTTCATCCTTCATTTCTTAAGTCCAATATAAATTTTTCTTAAATTTATTTTACTTCTTCACTGTCGAAGTTTATATTCAAATTGAATTCCAATTCCCTATATATTTCAATTTGTTTCAATTTACTAATTCATTTCAAATTTAAATACTTTTTCCCAATTTCCATTCAGATTTTTATTTTCAATTTTACTTGAATTCAATTCATCTTCTAACTCTGAATATTGAATTTTATTCACCTTATCTCAACCCATATTTAATTAACCATTTCCTTTTATTAGTTTCACTTACTAATTTATTTAAAATCTCAAATAAAAGTTTATTTGCAAACTTTTTCTTCCTTTAGTTTCTTCGAACAATTTCTTCGATTTCACCTTACTTCACATACACAAATTTAAATTAGATTTCAATATTCAGTTTCAATTCTATTTGCTTACAAATTTTAAATCATTTGTCGTTAGTGAAAATTTTCAAAAATTCCAAAAAAAAATTCTAACTTCCAAAATTTCGAAAAAAATTTGGCACAGTCTCCTTTGTACGGAGGAGCTTTTGCAATTTGACAAGAGATATAAATATATATACATCGACCCACACGGTCGGAAAAACAAAAACAGTTCATATTTCCTGTTTTTATTGCGTAGGCGTACCTCTATTTAGCATTTTTAAGCAAAGCGGTTATTTATTTTAGCAATTAGCGCAACCAACTCCAGCCACACGGCTTCCTTATACCTGTACTAACTCAATTTAAACATGTAAGTGTTAGATACATACAATTCACTAGTATTTCACTTATTTAAAATAGCTAAAACATGCATTTGATAAACAATGCATACTAAACAGTCTTCCATAAGCAATTTCCAATGTTCCAACATTAATTTTAAATGTTGACAACCAATTCATATACTATTGCAATTGTTTCAATCAACCCATATACTATATTTATTTAATTTAAATAGTTTACAACTTAATCGCTTACATTCAATTCATTTTATTGTCACGTTTACTTTAATTTAACTATTCTCCAAGTTAAATTTTATTCTAAACAAATTTCAAGTTTTTATAAGTTTTTCAAACCCATTTATACTCGAATTGAATTTTATTTGCAACTCAAATCATTTTCTATTATAATCCAATTCCATTTCATTTGACAACATTTCCACTTACATTTAATTCATTCCCAATCTAGCTTGAATTTTATTTATAACCCGAGTTTATTTCACAATTCAACTTCTATTTTACCAAATTGGGTTCCATTCCCAAATCTCACCAACATATTCAATTTCTAATTTATTCCAAATTAGTTCACTCACTAATTTTATATATCACTTCATTCTCAAATTTAATTTCAAATCTAAATAAAAAGTTTATTTTTTTAAACTTTTGCTTCTTTAGTTCCTTGGGGCAAAATCCTACAATTTCCATTTAAATTTTAAACTTCCAAAGTTTAAGCAACATTTCAAAATCACCTATGAAATCAATTATATCCAAAATCCTTAGGTATAACCAACTATTTCTTTGAATTTCAAAACAAAAACCCAGTTTTGCAAACAAACATCAATCCAAAACATCCAGGTAGCAATTTCTCTCTTGGAAACTCGAAAATGAACACCGATGATGTCGCGATCATCATCGGAATTATTTTCCAGCGACCGAAGAGAGTTTAGTGTTATCCCAATCAAAAGCATTTCAAATATTTTTAAATTCCAAACCTCACCAGATTTCAAATCTAATTCAAAAATATTTCCAAAATAATATCACTATTATTTCTTAAAAACCTTTGAAAACCATTTTCAAACCCAAAAGAATTTAAACCTTTCCCAAAATTCCAAATTCGAAATCCATCCAATTCAGATTCAAACATTACTCTGGAATTTTATTTCAATTTTCAATTATAAATCACATTTACAAATTCCATTTTATTATCTGAATTTATTCCCTTAACTTTGGTTATAATTCGATTTCTTAGTCAATTTCCTCACAACATTGATAATAATCCAATATTATCACTTCCTAACAACCAAGCAACCATATATAACTATAATAATTTACGAAAATTATTCCTTTCATATACAAAAAATAATTTGGGTAAAATTATTTCATTTACCCTATTTTAAAACAATACTATGTCGAATTGGTCTATTCAAGTGTTTAGAAACCCCTATCGGTACAGTTGTATGGACTGTTCCGACCAGAGTTCATAAGCCACTCAATAAACCAATCAACACAATATAAAACCATTTATATTCACTAACAAATACGCGCTCATATCAATTATTACTCTCAAACCCATTCCTAGAGTACTACAGACTCTATTTCTAATGAGTAATTCTCACCAGAGCCAAGGTTCTCGCTTAACCTTCTGCTCTGATACCAACTGAAACGACCCGCAGTTCCGTACCCCTAAATTGACATTAGTCTCCATCAAATCAACTCAAGAAGAACGGAAATACGAACCATTTGGGTTAAAGAAGAAAGAGGTAGAAGAAGAAAATAGAAACAACATCAGAATCTCACAAACGCAGCGGAATAAAATATAATAGATAATAACTGATCTTTACACAAAAGAAACTATATATGTTTTACATCTCATCATCATAGTACAACACAATCAACAATACATTACTGGACAGTTATATTAACTTGTCCCACTACAGAATACACAGTATACCCAACACAGCGGAATATACAACAAGTACGAGTGATACGTCTCGCCATCCAGCTCGCCTCCTGAGCTCCATAGCATCCTTTCCTGTATCTATAATACTTGGTCTAACCCGAGCATTATAATAAAATAACACCCGAGTCAGTCTGGAAAACCAGCTTGAGAAAACACACTCAATTGGATTATTAAAGTTTTCCAAACCCTTTGAAATCAAAAGCATCTCGTAAGACCACGCCACAAATAAACATGTCGGGTTTTTATCTTACGATAGACAAAACACTTTCTTATCAAAATACTCTGATATTATAGTAGTGTCTATATACAAATACTTATTCAAATAGCTGAAATTGTTACATGATTAAATTCCATCATACTAGCCACAAAGTGGGTAATACAAACAAAAACCGTACAAGGCACGTAGGGAGAATGGATTTCCAACTAATGACTAGGCACTGGGGTACCACCTGTCAAAGTACCTGGTCTAGATCAGCGTACCGAGGACCACGCCCAATCCCCTGCAATACAAGACCGGAACTACCCCTTACTGGATAATTCCGAGTAAGATCACCCCATGGTTGGGATCAGCAACCGCACCACTAAGCCGAAATAAAAAAGGGACATCTAGATAGGGATGACCTCACCATAATGGGTGCGACCCACATCGCCTTGCTGCATAACCCCTAATTTTCAGTAATTCTCGGTTGATGAGTCTAGAGGCTATGCGTTAACTTTTTAGAACACATCTCTTAGAATGCCCACAGTCCACCTGACGAGGTTTCGAAAGCATTCATCCATACAAGTATGTTCCGGGTTCGAACGGAACCGAAGGCACTACTCCTACTACATCCATTTTGGAATCACCCTCAGGATTAGTAGCGACTAGCCCTTGCACTTCACTGTACCATTTTCGTTTCCAAACTCGTTTTCCCCACGAAAACGTACAAATCGGATCGAAGTGGTTTTCGAGAAATTAATCTCAATCCTGGTCTCTTCGAAATGATCAGCGCATTGGCCAATATTGATAGTCGGTTATTTAACTATCAGTTAACATTCACAACAACCATCAAACAATAAATAATTTCTTCCAAATTATTTATTTACCTCACAAATATCTTCGCAAGATATATTTCCATTTTCAACCCTTTTGAAAAACGGTTTCAAAACCACCTTTTCTCTCATGGAATAAATTTACCAATATTGTTTATTTCCACTGAAAAACCAAGTCCAAATACTTTAGATTTTAAAACACTTTATTATAAAATACACTTTAAAACATTTAGATTAAAACTACTTTAATACATTATTTAAAATATATACTTTAAGAATATATAAAATAAACCACTTTATAAAATATAAAACTACATTTTTATCCTTTTAAAACACAATACCAAGTTACTTTTAAATAATTGCTACTACATTAAATTTGAGAAATACTTACTTTTAACTTTTAACTTTAAACATTTAAAACAATAAATTTTCTAAAACATACTTTAAAAACATCTTTAAATCCTTTAGCTCATACTTAAAAGTCTGCTTTGGAAACGTACTTGGCTATCCAGGGAAATACACTTTTCATACACATCTTTAAAACTAAATCACTATTTATTTTTAAACAAATTTATCCATTTCTTTAATAAATTCCCACCGTGAATTTATTCTTCCAAATATCCACTGATATATTACTTCACCTTTATAAACCTAGTTTATAAATTTCCTAGTCCCATCTTCCTTTAAAAATTCCAATTTCAAACACTTAATCAAATTTCCAAATTGATTTCCAAATCAATCCCATTTGAAATAAATTATTTTACTTACTCAAGTTTACTTTAAAATCCGTTAATTTCATTAATTCTAGATTCATCTTCTAAATTGGGATTTTAAAATCTTATTTAACTTGAAATTACAAATTTCATGTTTATTTTCAAATTTCTTCCTTGACTTTCAAACAAGTTTAAACCTTGAATTTTTTTTAAAATACATTCTTTAGTCCTTTTAAATATTATCACATGAATTTATTTATTTAAAATATCTCTTTTCCTAAACTTTGGATTTACTTGTTCAATTTAAGAAAACAACTTTTATTCTTTCCATTCATTTTATGTTATCCAAATTCCTTATAATTATTTTATTTGATATTTTCCTTTTTTATTTACCTTAAAAATTCCAAACTTCATATATATATTTTTTAAATTCTCAAAATTTCAATATATATATATACAACCAAGCCAGAGTAATCAATAAATTCCAATTCCCAATAAGATCAATAAAATTCATCACAGATCATCACAGTCATAACGTTGAATATACACAATAAATTCACGTTTTGAGGAATCCAGTTGGATCCCTCCAACCTGTTTCCCTGCATCCACAGACGTTAGCACAATACCAATTCCACTTCGAGGTGGAATATCGCGGTATATGGGTTTATAAAATATCATCCGCTATTATGCGGCGCATAGGGTCTCATCCGTTATGTAATGCAGGAATATCTATCACCCAATATATATATATATATATATATATATATATATATACTACTATATACTATATATCACACCCAAATCAATTCAATCATTCAACCAAATATTTAAATTTAACCATTTAAATTTAAATTAAACCCAAATGAGTGAGATTAACTCACCTTTGATTTTTAATTGCAACCCAGCCCAACCCGGCTTGTCTTCTCTACGATTTTGACCTTGAATAAACATTAGATGATTTATTAATATTCGAACTAATTGAATAATCACTTACCATTAAATTATTTAATTAACTAGCAATTTTATTCAAACTAATAATCAAATTTTGATCTAATGATTTAATTTTACACAAATAATTCAATTTTAAACTAATTTTTTACTTTTTATAAATTATTTTAAGTAACTAAAATTACTAATTAAGTTTATTAAATAAGTTAATTACTTATAATATATTATTTAAAACAAGCTAGTAAAATAAAATGTGTACATGCATGTTTAATTTTTATTTTTGAAAACACTTATACTTATAAAAATAATCTATATTGATTAAAAATCAAGTTTTTATACAAATCCCTATATTTCCAAAAGTGATAAGAAAATTTCTGATTAAACATTTTCCTTTACTACATAGATATACTTAAATAAAAATTCTACATAGATTTAAAAACTAATTCATATAAATTCTTATATTTTCCAAATCATATATATATATACACACTAATTTCCACTGTACATTTAAACAGCAAGCTGATGTATATATTCTATATCTTCTAATCAATATATATATATATATATATAAATTAAAAACCAAAACTGCAGATAACCTTACCAAACAAGTTGCACAACACCCAACTCCTCGTGCTGACCACGACCACTCACGTACCTCCACTAATGACGCAGCTCACCCCTTGAACCAAAGAATTAAGCCTTGACTGCTGCATCACTATTATATGCCACCATCCCAGGAAACATCGTCATGCCATGTCTCGTCTGCCCAATTCTATACCCAGCCTACCCGAAGTCGTCAGACTACCACCCAGACCCGTTGCTTCAGGCAATCGAACACCCACCCTCCTTCCATTGACTTCAATAGCGACCTGGTCACAAACTCCACTTCCAGGTGGTGGTGCTTGGAAGCTTATTAGCGCAACCCTAAACAACCTCAAAAACCCATCTCGCCCTATCGAAGTGGAACGTGATTCGGCAACACCTGCAAATCAAATTGAAATTGATTTCAATTTTACCCCTCTTTTCTTTGAACTGCAGCACTTCGCGATGCTTGCGAATCGAACTCGGTCCGCCATTCTTTTTTTTAGATACGAAATGTTTTCTCCAGTTAAGCAGAGAGGACGAGATTATTTGTAAAGAATATTTGTTTCGTTTCTTTTTCTTATTTGAGAATTGATTTCGTTTTCTGATGGAAGAAAAGAAGTTACGAGGTGATTTTAAAAAAAGTGAAGGGTTGCGTGTTCGAATAAACAAGCTATAATGCTTTTGAGGTGAAAGAAAAACAACGATGTGAAATTATTACAGCTGAAGTTGACCACCATATAAAATGCATATATTTTAAATTTAAATTTAAATTGTCTCGAAATCGTAACTTAAAATCTCAATCTCCTATCGAGGCGTGCCACTATGCGTTTATTAAGTTATACCCCTATTACGAACGCAATGGAAAAGGTTTCGAGTCCTAATTCGATCGTATAGAGAAGATAGCTTTTTGAACCCAGTAATTATATTTAATTTTCGATATAAATTTCAGCGCGTTTATATATCGTATGCTCACATAACCATTCCTATCACTATAAAATTTGAAATTCGATAATAATACACTATTACGGATCCAATGGAACTGGTTTCGTCGAATTCCGAGACTACACCCCGGAAAGCTATTTTTAAATTCAATTTAAACGATATATTTCAAAACTGAACAAAACACTTCCGAATTCAATTTAAAAGCTTTTATTATCTTCAGTATTATCAATGTAAATTTTCTAAGCCTTTAAATTATTTTTAACAAGCTTGAAACTCTAGATTAAATATTTTACTCAATCTTCAATTATTGAATTGAATGATTATATTATTCAACAAATTGCTGTATTTACATTCTGAATAAATAAATCCAAGTTTTCCTTGTTCAAAACCAATTTATAACCCAATTTCTATATTTAAAACCATTTAAATATTCTGAATTAAACATTGAAAAATCCGGATCATCACACAAACGGGTCAAGTTGTATGTGAAATGGGTTGTATGATTTCATAGTGTTCGGAAGAGCAATGTGAGCGACCGAGATTCGTTGTTCACTGGTGGGTTTCGAAAGAGCATATAAGAGGTGTTAGGGACCGAGCTGCATCTAAGTACAACTTGTCACTCACAAACAGATATACAAACCGAGAGAGTGAATCGTATATTAGAGGATCTCCTACGAGCTTCCATTCTCGATTTTAGAGGCTCATGGGATGATCACTTGCATTAGGCAGAATTCGCATACAACAATAGTTATTAGTCTAATATCAATATGGCACCGTACAAATCATTGTATGGCCGACCGTGTAATGCTCCTTCGTATTGGTAGGAAGCGAACGAGAAACTGATACTTGGGCCAGATATGATTAGAGAGACCTCGAAGAAGATAAAGACCATTCGACAATGAACGAAAGCTGCTCAGGATAGACAGAAGAGCTACACTGATAAAAGGCATAGAGAATTGGAGTTCACCATCGATGATATTATGTTTGTGAAGATTTCTCCTTTGAAGAATGTGATTCGGTTCGGTAGTAAGGGGAGGTTGGCATGAGATTTGTAGGCATGTTTCCTATAACAGAGAGGATTGGAAATATAGCATATAGAGTCGACTTACCTCAGAAGATGGTGGGCGTGCACAACATCTTCCATGTTTTACATCTGCGGAAGTTTGTGCATGACTTAGGCGTAATGATTGCATCAGATCAACATGATGATATTGAGATTAAGCAAGAAGCTACAAGACCTCATAGGCCAATTCGTATTGTCGAACGCAATATGAAACAGCTTAGGAGGAAGATATTGGAGTTAGTAAAGGTTCAATGGGGCAAAGATGAATGTGATTGTATGTGAGAAATGGAGGAGAGCATGAGGGCCACATATCTGGAGCTCTTTGCATTGTAAGTCCTACTATTTATCGTATTTGCTTTCGCTTTTGGTATCCTATAGGGTAGATTAGTATCTCGCATGCTATGATAGACTCACTTACACCATTGGAAGTATGATTGTTTGGTTCATATGTATTATGATTGCATATGATTGATAGGCATGCAAGGTAACTATGTTTGATGTGTTTGGAGATTTCAGGGGCGAAATTCCTAAAGGGGGAGAGTGTAACGACCTGTATTTTACGCATCAAAGGATCACAATATATTTTTAATTTATTCATATTGTATTACTCTAAAATTTCGGAAAATGACTCTCAAGGATATTTTCCACATTTATGATTATTGTTGAATTTCTATATGACCATTTTAGCCTTGAAAATCTTGTTTGGACTATAACTTTTGATAGGAGTCGAATTAGGGTGTCAAACCACTTCTATCATTCAGGATGATAGTGTCACATTCCGTAGAGTGGTCATAATAGAAACACGGACTTATCATTTGAAAGTTATAGCTGTTTTAAATTCTGGCTACTACTGGCCTGTATTAGTGGGTAATTAACTAAGCACGTGCTAAGCCCACTAACTCATCTCGAAAATTATGCTAAGGGAAGGCTATCGGAATTGATCCAAGTCATTTCCATCTTCTCCAAAATATCTCTAAACCTCTATTAAACTTAATTTCATAAAAAACCTACCTTTTCCTTACTAAACTTAACCTAAATCATAATTAGAGGAGTGATTAACATCTAGAGATTGGATATTATCATTTTGGTTGATTTGTGTTCATTCCCTTTGCTGCCCACTTCAGATCTAAGGAAAGAAATTTGTATTTTGGGTATTTGATGAGTGGTCCTCGACCTCTCACTCTACTATGCACGTTTATATGGTTAAAAATTATGTTTTTGACTTGGTTTCAATCTTAGAATGTTTTCTAGCTTTAGTCACATTTTAGATATTTATGGCCGAATTTTAAAGGATTTAAAGTGGTTTTTAAATGGCTTTTTAAACATCTTTTGTTTATGTGCATATGCTAGTGTAAAATTAGATTCATATTATGATTTGCTTGATTATCATTTTCTTATGGATTGCATGTATGAAAGGATTTATGTAACACCCCTAATATTTGATAACATTATTCAAGAGATTTAATTAGATAAATTAAATAGAATAATGTAAATGTTAAGAGATAAGGGGGTTGAGATTTGAATAAATATAATTAAGGTCGTGCTCATTTAAATAATTAAATGGGCTTAAGAATGAGTTATAAGTTAATTAATTTACATAAGGGTATATTAGGAATTTGCTGCACATAACCCTTACCCTTATATATATTCTCATTCCTTACCATGTCATTTCACATTCACGTCATTTTGAAAACAAAAACGTAAGAAGAGGATCCGGCATAATCAAAAAGAAGAGAAACCAAAATAAAGCTAGGGATTCAAGCTTAGGGGAAACTAATCTCAATCCAATCTCCTTATCTTAATTAAGGTGAATAATAATTCATTCCATCTCTATTTTGTTTTATAATCATATGTTTTCGGATTTAAGGGTAAATTCAATTTTATAATGATTTGGATGATGATATGCTCGAATTATAATTGGTTTGATTTAAACAAGAATGTTTAAATAAGATTTTATGCGGTTTTAGGGCAAAACCGATTGATATTGATGTTGAAATGCCATGGAAAAATTTTATGTTGTGTAAAACATGATTTTGGAGTTGGGTTTTAATTTTTATAATTTTCCAAGCTATGGAAAAATTATTATGAATTTTCAAAGGAAAATATGGTTAATTGGGTGTATAAATTTATTTCAAAAAATATATTGAGAATTTGGGTCTGAAATTTTGATATGTTAGATAACATGATGAAAGTGAATTTATGAAATTCTTGGGGATTTTTCCTAAGTAATTTGCTATGCAAATTAAATTATTTTAGAAGAAGGACTTCTTTGCAATATTGGTTTTGCTTAATGGAAGGGCTTATTTGCTAACTTAACCATGGTTTAGATTTGAAATTAGCGGCAGTTATTTTAGTAAAGAATTTGAAAAGTTTAGGCAACCAATCATAAGTTTACACGTGGCCGGTTAGTTAGAAAATGTTTGCTTTAATTAGTATTAAATCAAGTTTTCCCAGAAAAGTTGGTTCCGCCTTCTTTAGAAGTACCTTTCGACTCAGAGCTTCCGCCTTCATTCAAGTCGTACCCCACTAAGACGAAACCAATACATAAGGTATCACTTAGATGGTAAGTAGTGGATTGGAGAAAGGCGGAAGGCATGGTGTTGAAAGCATAGCTTCCGATGGGGTCGGTACCTTTTTGTTTGTTTTAAAAGTGAAGCGCCTGCCTTTGTTTTAATAAAGCCTTCGAAGAGGTCGAAGCATATTTTTTCGAAAGAGGTTTTTAAATGCTTTCGAAGGGGTTGCCATAAACTTATGTTTTGAAGAATAAGCTTTCGAAGGGGTTCCTTTACTTATAAAATAATGCTTTTGAAAGAAGAGGTTCCGACCTAGTCGAAGCCCTGCTGCCGTTCTTTAGCCTTTTGAGTGTATTGAAGTCATCAATGCTTTGGAAGGGTAGTGATTGTTTTAAAGATGTTTTAAGCCACTTCCTAAATGCTTTCGAAAGGGTCCAAGGGTTTCGAAGGCAGTGGCTTTGAAAGGGGGATTCGATGCTATCCTTCGGTGTTTTGTTTAAATGGTTTGAAGCTTTCAAAAGGGATGGTGCCGACGCCATCAAGTTTTCCCCAATATTTTTATATGATAAAGGATGGTTTCGAAAGAGATACTTTCGTTTATATTCACTTTGATCCAAATAATATTTTAAGTATAAACCCAATGGTTTCGAAAGGGGGACTTTTAATGGTTTTGAAGCTATGCTTCTAAAAGATAATCAGTAATACTTTATTACATTCGAAAGGTTTTGAAAGAGAAGTTTTAAAGTGTTTCGAAAGGCAGGGGCCAAATGTTTTGAAAAGGGATTTATATGCTTTTGAAGGAGGTTATCCAGTGAGGTCGAAAGCAAGGTTTTGAAGGTTTCGACAGCCTTAGTTTTCAAAACAAATAACCCAATCTCATTTTTAAAGGAATACCAAGGCATAATTAAATAAAGTATTTTGAAAAGAAGTTTTTAAAGAAGTTTTCTTTGATTAAAAGGTTAAAGGGATTATCCAAGTTATTATGTATGCTTCTTCATATATATATATATATTCACATTGTAATTAACCCATAACTGAATTTTAGGGAAAGAGCAAAATAACCAGCTAGGTTGACCCAGTAGTGAATATAAATTAAGTTAACTCTTGAACGAGTAGAATTGCATCCAGGAGGTTAGGAAGACCAGAATATAAGATGCTAAAACATTAAAGGAAAAGATATTGGCAGGGGCCAACAAGTTCTCAGTAAGCCCAAGAAAACTGTGTATAGGAAAAGATATTGGCAAGGGCCAATAGGTTAATAGTTAGCCCATGAAAACTATGTATAAATGGAGAAGTCAGAACGACAAGTTCATAGTAAGCCTATGAAAACTATGATTTAATACTGGCAGGGGCCAGTAGGTTTGTAGTTAGCCCATGAAAACTATATCCGGGTTGAGATATTGACAGATGTCAATAGGTTCCTAGTCAACCCATAAAAACTGGGATAAGAAGAGAAGATATTGGAGTTGCCAATAGGTTCCTAGTCAACCCATGAAAACTAGGATAAGTGTAAAGATATTGGAGTTACCAATAGGTTCATAGTGATCCCATGAAAACTATTAATTGGACAGGGATCCCTTAAACATTTTACCGGTTATTAATCAGCCTATGAAAAATAATAGGTTAATAGTAATCCTAGAAACTATAATTGAGACAGATAGTCAGAATGAATGGGGATGGGTAATCCAGAATTGTTTCATTTATTTTGCATATCATCATATCATATTGTTTTGAATTGTTTCAACCATTGTGGATGCAGGAGCACAGTATATGGTTTTATAAAAAATTTAAGATACTAGTGAGGGGAAAACCCGTTCCGGATAAGCGGCGTGGTCTCACTAGATATCTAAATGGTTTGAGATGGTAGATTATTATTCATACCAGGCTTTATGTCAGACTCGCAGTTTATGTTTTCCCCTTAAACTCTCGAGTTCTCAATTGATTTTGAGTAGTTTGAGAGTTGAGGTTTTCAAATACCTCATTAGACGAATAAAGCTTCCGGAGACGTGCAGGTGGCATAATAGATATCTAGAGTTCTCTTTCATTTGATTCTGCAGTGTTGTTTGTAAAGGCAAAGTTGTTAAATTGCCTGTATATACTCTGATCATCCAAGGGGGAATCTTCATATGTTGCTCTTGGCGTATGTTGTAATAAATATATTTTCTCTAAACGTGGTTGACGATTGCAGGATTATGTAATGAACTAGAAATGTTTTGAAGTGCAATGTGATCTTGTTTTATGTTTTGAAATTTTTCCATATTCATGTGTTTTTGTGTATCAATGAATCTAACACCGCCGTATTTGGTCGCCGAGGATTAATAACTATGGATGACTGCAGCATCCGTAGTGGTTAGTTTTGGGCCTCCAAGTAGAGGGATGTTACAAGTTGGTATCAAAGCATAGGTTTATGAAACTTTAAAAGAAAAGTTAAACCTAAAAGCTTTTTGAAACATAATCCAATGAATCAGAAATATGATCGGGGTTTGGGATAATGTTATAGTAACGTACTTGTATTTGATATATATATATATATAAGTATGTATTCCCCTCTCTCTTAGACCGTTCTTCTATATCTTATTAAGGCCCATATGCAGATTTACGAGAAAGAAGATATGAAGAAGGAAACAGAAGAGGAAATCTCGGTGGAGGAAGCACCACTAACAATGGAAATGCTCGACCTAATACCAGGAGGAACCAAGGTCGATAGGCTAATTCTAACTAAAATGTTGAAGCCAATGTGGGTGTTGGAAATCCACCAGTAGATATAGGGGCAATGTATCAGTTCTTTGTCAATATGATGCAAGCAGGAGTTGGCTACGGCGACCTTTGCATTGAAGATTTGGAGGCATTATTTCTTAGGGGAGAGATTTGAGCTATATACAGATCATAAGTCTTTAAGATACTTATTCTCTCAGAAGGAGTTGAATATGAGACAGCAGAGGTGGCTGGAGTTTTTGGCTGCTTATGATTTTGGTATAGAGTATACACCAGGGAAAGGTATTGAAGTAGTGGATGCTCTTAGCAGAAGACACCAGAATGTGGTGTTGGCTAGGTTGGAAGAATGGAAGGATCTAGAAGCTTTGGCTAGTTGTGGTGTGCCGTTAAGATCAACTGCTAGTTCTAGTCAGAGTACTGCCATGATGTCCTATTTTGAAGTTCAACCATGGTTGATCGAGAGCATTGCTTCTAAGTAGAAGGAGGATCCATTATTAGCCGAGAAGATCAGAAGGCTTGAGGTTGGAACCGAGATCGAAGATTTGAAAGATTTTTGTCTTGACCCGAGAGGATGGTTGAGAAAGAAGGGACTGTTATGTATTCCAGATGTTGAGAACTTGAGGAAAGAAGTTCTTGGGGATTGTCGTCGATCCAAGTTTATGATTCATCCTAGAGAGACCAAGATGTATCAAGATATGAAGAGGAGCTTCTATTGGGAAGGTATGAAGAGGTATTTTGGCTTGTGGGTTAAGTAGTGTGCAAACTATCAACAAGTGAAGGCCGAGCATCAGAAGCCGAGTGGATTGCTTCAGCCTTTAGAGATTCCAATTTGGAAATGGGATTCGATATCCATGGATTTTATAAACGGGTTGCCAAGGTCGAATAGAGGAAATGAAAGTATATGGGTCATAGTGGACAAGTTGAGCAAGAGTGCCCATTTCAGTCAAGTCAACTAGGATGGCACCTATATTAGCTAAGATGTTCATGAAGAACATAGGTAGACTACATGGAGTTCCTAGTAGCATAGTCAGTGATAGAGATGCTTTGTTCACCAGCGAATTCTGGAAGAGTCTATAGAAAGTGTTAGGCACTAAGCTCAAGATGAGTACTACATATCACCCTCAGACGGATGGGCAGACAGAGAGAGTAAATAAGGTGCTCGAGGATTTGTTGAGAGCTTGTGTATTGGACTTTGGTTGATCTTGGGAGGATCACCTACATTTGGTTGAGTTTTCCTATAATAATAGTTACCAGACTAGTATAGGAATGGTGCCTTTTGAAGCTTTGCATGGAAGGTCTTGCAAATCACCAGCATGTTGGTTGGAGACTGGAGACAGATTGGACCTAGGTCCAGATTTGGTTAGGGAGGCGTTAGAGAAGTTGAGTTGATCCGAGAAAGGATGAAGGAAGCTCAATCCATACAGAAGAGTTACACAGATAAAAGGCATAAAGACATAGAGTTCTTAGTTGGAGACAGGGTCTTTATTAAGGTATCACCGATGAAGGGTGTGGTACGGTTCGGAAAGTTAGGAAAACTGGCACTGAGATATGTTGGTCCATTCCAGATTATAGAGAGGATTGGAAAGCTCGCATACAGAGTAGAGTTGTCGATCAGTATGGCAGGTGTCCATAATGTATTTCATGTGTCTCATCTTCGCAAGTTTGTGCATGATCCAGAGACTACTATTCCTCCGACAAGGTTGGAAGACTTAGTAGTAGAGCCTAATTTGACTTTTGTTAGACAACCAGTTCGGGTAGTGATTGTTTTAAAGATGTTTTAAGCCACTTCCTAAATGCTTTCGAAAGGGTCCAAGGGTTTCGAAGGCAATGGCTTCGAAAGGGGGTTTCGATGCAATCCTTCAGTGTTTTGTTTAAATGGTTTGAAGCTTTCAAAAGGGATGGTGCCGACCTCATAAAGTTTTCTCCAATATTTTTATATGATAAAGGATGGTTTCGAAAGAGATAATTTCGTTTATATTCACTTTGACCCAAATAATATTTTAAGTATAAACCCAATGGTTTTGAAATGGGGACTTTCAATGATTTCGAAGTTATGCTTCTAAAAAATAATAAGTAATACATTATTCATTTGAAATGTTTCAAAATAGAAGTTTTAAAGTGTTTTGAAAGGCAGGGGCCTAATGTTTTGAAAAGAGATTTATATGCTTTCGAAGGAGGTTATCCAGTGAGGTCGAAAGAAAGGTTTTGAAGGTTTCGACAGCCTTAGTTTTCAAAACAAATAACCTAATCTCATTTTTAAAGGAATACTATGGCATAATTAAATAAAGTATTTTGAAAAGAAGTTTTTGAAGAAGTTTTCTTTGATTAAAAGGTTAAAGGGATTAACCAAGTTATTATGTATGCTTCTTCCTATATATATATATATATATATTCACATTGTAATGGACCCATAACTGAATTTTGGGGAAAGGGCAGAATAACAGCTAGGTTGACCCAGTAGCGAAAATAAATTAAGTTAACTTCTGAATGAGTAGAATTGCATCCAGGAGGTCACGAAGACCAGAATATAGGATGACAAAACATTAAAGGAAAAGATATTGGCAGGGGCCAATAGGTTCTCAGTAAACCCATGAAAACTATGTATAGGAAAAGATATTGGCAGGGGTCAATAGGTTCATAGTTAGCCCATGAAAACTATGTATAAATGGAGATGTTAGAAAGACAGGTTCATAGTAAGCCCATGAAAACTATGATTTGATACTGGCAGGGCCCAGTAGGTTTGTAGTTAGCCCATGAAAACTATGTCCGGATTGAGATATTGACAGATGTCAATAGGTTCCTAGTCAACCCAGAAAACTAGGATAAGAAGAGAAGATATTGGAGTTATGAATAGGTTCCTAGTCAACCCATGAAAACAAGGATAAGTGTAAAGATATTGGAGTTACCAATAGGTTCATAGTGATCCCATGAAAACTATGTAATTGGACAGGGAGTCCTTAAACATTTTACCGTTTATTAGTCAGCCCATGAAAACTATGTTCGGATTGAGATATTGACATATGTCAATAGGTTCCTAGTCAACCCATGAAAACTAGGATAAGAAGAGAAGATATTGGAGTTACCAATAGGTTCCTAGTCAACCCATGAAAACTAGGATAAGTGTAAAGATATTGGAGTTACCAATAGGTTCATAGTGATCCCATGAAAACTATGTAATTGGACAGGGAGTCCTTAAACATTTTACCGTTTATTAGTCAGCCCATGAAAACTAATAGGTTAATAGTAATCCTAGACACTATAATTGAGACAGATAGTCAGAATGAATGGGGATGGGTAATCCAGAATTGATTCGTTTGTTTTGCATATCATCATATCATATTGTTTTGAATTGTTTCAATCATTGTGGATGCAGGAGCACGGTATATGGTTTTATAAAGGTTTTAAGATACTAGTGAGGGGAAATCCCATTTCGCTAAGCGGCGTGGTCACGCTTGATATCTAAATGGTTTGAGATGGTAGATTATTATTCATACCAAGCTTTATGTCTGACTCGAAGTTAATGTTTTCCCCTTAAACTCTCGGGTGCTCAATTGATTTTGAGTAGTTTGAGAGTTGAGGTTTTCAGGTACCTCATTAGACGAATAAAGCTTCCGAAGACATGCAGGAGGCATGATAGATATCTAGAGTTCTCTTTCATTTGATTCCATTGTGTTGTTTGTAATGGAAAAGTTGTTAAATTGCCTGTATATACTCTGATCATCCAAAGGGGCATCTTCATATGTCGCTCTTGGCGTATGTTGTAATAAATATATTTTCTCTGAACGTTGTTGACGATTGCAGGATTATGTAATGAATTGGAATTGTTTTGAAGTGCAATGTGATCTTGTTTGATGTTTTGAAATTCTTCCATATTCATGTGTTTCTATGTATCAATGAATCTAACACCGCTGTATTTTGTCATCGAGGATTAATAATTATGGATGACTGCAGCATCCGTAGCCGTTAGTTTTGGGCCTCGAAGTAGGGGGCATGTTATGTTTGTATCTTGTGCTTTGATGTGGTTTTCTAGTGTTTTTTCGTAGTTGGGAAAGGAGTAGTCGAATTGGCAAATCTAAGGCAAAGTTGGACGGAATTGGATGAAACTTGGAGGAGGGGCTCTAGAGCATGGGAGGAGCCCAGTATTCAAATCGCACAAGAATTAGAACTAAGGAGAGGACTCAATACTGAGAGTTTCTAGTCGGTATTGAGTTCCTTTTATGGTTGCAAAGTACTCGGTGGATGGTTGGTTCTTTAAGTCAAGGCCAGTGGTAATGAGTGCATGCCAAGTGCAAGAATTTGGCTAAGTACTGAGCTATATACCGAGAGCTTTGGATGGCATGGAAACGAGAGCTTTTGGAGTTCATACCGAGAGCATTGGAGTTGATGCCGAGAGCTTTTGTAGGTAAGTGGTCGGGGCAAAGCACTTGGAAGATGGAATACTAGAGGCAAGGAAAGAAAGTTAGCCAAAATTAGCTAAGTATCCAATTCGGTACCGACAGCTTTTGGTCGGTACCGAGAGGTTTTATTTGATTAGGTCGGGGTCAAACTTCTAAGGAGAGAGGTAGAGGCTATGCATTTCGTGCTGAAGGTGTTTGTTTGTTCACTTGTGGTTTGATAACGATGTAGTATCACGATGATGGCTTCAGGACTTCAATGATGGTAACTCGATGTTGAAAGGAGTTAGGTTCCGATGATGTCGGCTTGATGTTAAAAGAAGCCGTGAGAATAGTTATTCGCAAAGGGCGAGTTCTAGGAAGGGGGACCGTGGATAGAACATTTGAATGGTTCTATCGTGGAATAGAGGAATGTGGAATGGTTCCTCGAGAATAATAGAGATTAAATGGAGCAAGAAAGGGGCTCAAATATGTGTGTTAAGAGATTGTTGATACTCGGAGTGTTTTCTGATGTACTCGAAAGCAGGGGTATTATGAGGACGCTCATAGGTACTTTGAAAGGCTACCCCAGATCATTTGAAAGGATCTGTGTACCCTGGACCGGCGTAATAGGTCTAGTATCAGCTGTAGGCTAAAGCGAGTACATTGGGAATTGGGATTTCTATTAGTCCTTGAAAGAGGAAATGTCATATGAGTTGTCATATATCCAGGGCACATATGAGTGATAGTGAGGATTGTCTGATGGATACTATGGTTAGCTCAGTTATTTTCTTCAATAGTTTATCATTCTAAGGATGTCACCAAAGTTAGGTATTGGGGATGGGGAAACTTGGACACCAGTCGTCATAGTTGGTTTGCAATATACCTTTACTTTATTTATAGAATAGCATGTTATGTTCATTATGTGCTAACTCTTTGGTTGCAAGGATATATCAGGTATTGTTCGTACACCTTGTTCCTTACTATATCGACTTGTATAGTATTTTGAGATCCATTTACCGCTCACACCAGACCATTGTCTAACTCGATGTTTTATGCTTTGCTTCTTATTATCTCAAGTTCTTTTAAAGAAGTAGACTAGATAGTAGGTCTGGGTGAAATGCAGTAGTTGTGCAAAGGACGAGCTAGATGGAGCTATCCCGTACTATATATGGATTTCTATATTGATTCCGTTGTGCAATACTACGGAGCCTTAACAGTGCTTGCTTATTACTATTACTTAGAGACAACTATTTGAGTTTATCTCCGTTTGTATAAACTCTACTACTTAATGTATAAACTCTATGAATCTATACTCTGATATTTGGATCATTTAGTTATTACTGTCTCTTCTATTTTATATCTATGATGTATATTATTTTATTCCATGCGTTGTGATATATACGACAAGTTCCATGATATTTTACTTCATTTTCAACCCTTGATGATCATCTTACGTCGACTGGGGATGTCAGCAGTGCACTATTTAGTTATATTAGGTGCCGGTAGTGTATGGCAGTCGTCACAATGTGTTTAAGTCATTGGTGGCTTATGGGGTTCCCTCGAACCTTTATTTGTTTCAAATGAAGGGAAGCTTAATCGTATCAAGAGAAATAGTATGCGAGGTGAGTCAATATATTGCTTCGGCCCCTACTCCTATTTCAATTATGTTGGGCCTCGAAGAGTGAGCAGAGCGACGATTATTGGGGACCTCGGGGCGGTTTAGGTTCCAAGATGTTCTCCCCAGCATGTACAGAAGAAAGAAGAGGGCCAAGGAAAGGTTGTAATGGAAGAATAGATTTTTTTATGCTTTCATCGTATGTAACGACTTTAGGTTGTATTTTTTATGACTTGATTTAGGCTTCTTTCTGTTGCCTACATATGATGTCTTTTTGAATGCACTGATATTGTTTTACCGCTTCAATGTTAGTGTATTTGATATATGTATGTATATATCATATGATGCTAAGGAATCCTTGTCCTCTCAATATTGCATTTTAGTTTAGTTCGAAGGCATCGTAGCGGATACTTTAGGTCAAAACGAGACCACTATGTTCGTTTGGGGTGCTTTATGTCCCCTTACATTTAGCTATTTTGTGAACCTATTAAGGTTTAGAGTATTAATGTTACCTATTTAGGTAGTTTTAGGTCATTCATTATTTTGCGTCTTAGCTGCATTACGATGGTATAATCTGATAAGGTTTCGGATGTTGTCGTTGCTTATTTAAGTAGGTTTATGGCTTTCATTATTTGGTGTCTTAGCAATAGTATAATTTGATAAGGTTTTAGATCTTATTGTTACCTATTTAGGTAGGTTATGGCATTAGTGGGCATCTTAGCCATAGTATAATTTGATAAGGTTTCAAATGTTGTCGTTACCTATTTATGTAGGTTTATAGCATTCGTTAGTTGGCATTTTAGCCGTATTATGATAGTACAATTTGATAAAGTTTTGGATATTTTTATCACCTATTTAGGTAGGTTTATGGCATTCGTTAGTTGGCATCTTAGCCATACCTTAATATGGTCTTGGGTCTTACCAAGCCTTTTCATGAATGTTTGTTTGTTGCCTGCACTGTGGCCTAAATTGGGGTTCTATCCAATGCTTATAAGGGCTTAGGATTGCTACCTAAGATTTTTCTATTTTAATGGGGAATCTATCTACCAAGTACCTTAGTCTTTTTCTTGGAGTTTCGGTGGGAATCTTGTCCTCTAAGTACTTGGTATTTTGCTAGGAGTTTCAATAGGAATCTTATCCACTAAGCACCTAGTTTTATCCTAGGAGTTTCTGTGGGAGCCTTCTCTGTTAGACTTTTCATAGTGCATGGTACCACTTGACCATGGCTCCCTCTTGCATGCATTGTTAGTCCTTTATGAATCCCAGGTGATATGGTCATCTCTTACAAGCCATGGTAAGAGTGTTATTAAGGTGCATCACTGTTGGGGTATGTGGGGAGTGGATCCCTCCAGAGGTTTTCCATTCTTTGCCAAGGTCATCCAACCAATTTTATGACTAAGTAAAAATGGTTGGGGACATGGAGGTACTTACGAAAATATTATGATAATTGAAAACATCATCTTATGGTGGGAATTAACCTTTGAAATAGTTTTTATTTATTATGCATTATGTTGTGGTGGAGTAGCATACTTTTCGCAACCACGTTGCACTATAACAAGAAAGATTTTTGTTTTTTGGAAGAAATATATCTTCGGTGGAGAAGCATATTTCAGCTTTTCCTTTTCTCTGGAAAATGTTCTTACAACAACCCGTACCTTAATGGGCGCGATTTTTTGACTAAATCAAAAACTCGAGTCTGTTACGGTACAGATCATTGGTATCGATAACATGTAATAAACATAAGTATATCAGAGAGCAATCTATATGAACTCAAAATGGAATAGTAAAATGTAATAAAACATATATACCGACTAAGGTTACTACCAATATTATACCTTTGTTATCTAGTGTCCTTGTTAGTACAAAGCATGAATGAGAAGACCGATCCACCTATCATTCCCGTCTTGTACCAGTATCATGTCCCACTAAATATATCCTATGGGTTGTAAAGAAGAGAGGGTCAGAACAACATTCTAGTGACTGGTAAATTATATAACTTATTTGTAATACTAGTTTTATGCCAATTGATCTTTATTTAAGTGTTATGTCTATTATTTATGGATTTGATATTTAATCCCATCTGCACCAATGATATAACTAACATACTCCGAGATATGAATATGTGTATGTGTGTGTATAAGCATCCCTATACTCCTAAAAAGGAAAACCATTCGTAACGTATTCGATTGTCTACCAACCCTAACTATGAAGGCAGTTGACTCCTAAACATGACTTTATAATTTAACCGACTGTATTACTACCATGTCTCAAAGACTTATCTAAGGGTTAAGTAGCTAACCTTCAACTAAACAAACGAATAACCAAATTTTGAGATCAGTGTATATCCCATACGAAATCTACACCGATAGGAAGTGTAATCCATACGGGATTATCCCAAGTCTTCGCTAACGACCGCTCAGGACCGATGGTGTTCTCATCCTATGCCCATCTTCCTCCACAAATACTAGTTTACCAACCAATGCTCACATAGCGTTAACCACCATCCAAAAATCCCATTTAGATTTGTCTAATGAAAATCAAGGAAAATGCCCATTATCGGTTGCTTAATACCTCTAGTTTGGAAATGAAGCAGAGCCTACTTCCTAATTAGGCACCGTCGTAGGTTATTTAAGACTTCTTGAATAGAGTTAAGGTAGACCCAATAGCCATTTAATACCTCCTTCCCGAAGTAAACCCCTTGACCACCCTAAAGGTACTTAGCCATTTAATACTTCGAATTCGAAGTGAACTCCTTGATATATTTTTCCAAACCTATACGTGAATGTATATCCCCCAACTGGTCCAATAGTTGAAGATGTCCCACATCGGTAATATGTATACACAACTACTAGTAGCCCCTTGTGGAGGGCAGACTTTTATTGTGTAACATTACCGACCTTGCATCCTAACCCATAGTAAACCAAGACATTTATAATTAATCCAAATATTAGGCTTGGCCCAATAATTCACACCCATCGCAAACATATTGTTGTGGCCATATAATTTCAACTATGGAAGTTACTACACCTCATTAAGTTCATTATTTATTCATATTTATTTGTTTACTTGCTATGAATTCTTCTTATTTTATACATTTACTGCATATATTTCTCCTTTTCAATAATGTTATTAATTACATTTATTTACCATACCTATTTAATTTCCTTTTCCAGTGCTATATTTGGTCTTTGTAATTAAATTCATTAAATGGTTTACTACTCATATTGACTTGATTACAGTAACTTCACTTTTACTCCTTAATTCATTACCTTATTCATGTTTAGCATTTGATTTACAACTAATATGATAACGTACAATTAATTGCATGTTACCATACCTATATGTATTTACGATGTAATTGACAATTCTTTATTTATTTCTTAAACTTGCACCTTATTTTACATATATACATTTAATTAGTAAATGAAATTTTTTATATTTCTATTTGTAACTTTTTTGTTTCTACATTTAGGGATTTATGGATATACACTTATGTGTAACTCCTAGAAAAATGTTTATTTTCATGTTTTAATGCATTGGAATCATATCTTTTCCAAGAAGGAAATATTATTGTTGTAACGTTTTAATAAACTACCAAAAAGTGGAATTGTGCTACATTTGAAATTTCAAGGAATTATCTTTTTCTATTTTTATTGAAATAGATAGTGCAAACTATGTAAAGTCATTGCAACTTTGCACACCTCTTTCATTTTGGCTATATTCCATTTTATTTCGAACGATGCACTTTTCCTTTATAATTGTGAGGTTGGATAATTTATGGAAATTTCCATAGGGATTTTACAATTCCAATGAATTAAACTATAGAAATTTAAATCACAAATCAAATTAAAGCATTTCCAATTGATGATTTTTGTTAACACAAAAAATGGATCAATAGCTTGGAGTATGATATGAAAGCACCAACCCCGTTAGAGCAGAGCAAATATAATAGAAAATAATAGAAAAGTAAATGAGAGAAGGAGATTTTTATGGTGGCTCAGATGTTAACTAAGCCTACGTCCACTTTATAACTTTGCTTATTAATTTGATCTTAATAGAATATGATTTAAAAGTGATTGAGGGAGAGTTAATCACAAGTACAAGTGCTAGCCAGATCTTAAGTCTTAGAACTGCCTTGCTGACCATGGAGTAGAGAGAGTTGAAGAAATGACAAGGCTTCTGCGTAGTAATGGCAGAATCTGGATCCAATCTAAGTTTCTCTTAGGTTTGTATTTATAGTGGTAACATCCATATTGGATCAGAAGCCCGCTACCAGAGAAGTCCAAGAAGTTACCCACGATAGCATAAGGAATATGGTGACCAACCAAGTTAAGGGCTAGATTTGGTGTCGAATTAAGATCCTTTATTCAGTACCGAATCTAATCCTTAGGCTTTGGGTGATCAAACTCTTTTGTGTTGAGTTTCTTGCTTCATTTTGATGCTCTCCATGCAATTTAGTAGGTCGTTGATGAGTCTCGATCATCGTACTTCCATGACTTGGACTATCCTGCCGTTTGGATCGCCACGTCTTCATTCTTAATGACAAGCTCTCTGGAAATCTATAAAACTTCATGAATATGCATAGGATGGTTAGTAGATCACTTGTGCCAAGTATGAAGCTGCCAAAGTCAAACGCCTATATTCGATACCGAATTAAGGTTCCTTAATTTGGGTCGAATTAGGGACTTAGCTCTTTCTTGGTTCATACTTCCATGAGTTCTTTCTTTAGTCATTCTAAGTGTTATTTCCAAGTTTTAGATCATTTGTCTTCGTATCGACATTTTAATTCCTAATGATTTCTGCTGGATTAAAAACCGGTTAACATTTGCCCCCCAGAGTATGCTTTCGTTGGAAACAAAGCGTCCTCGGGAACAAGACAAGATTCGTATTGCTATCCTATGAATTTCAGTTGATCGTTAAATTCCACCCTAAGATGTTGTTTTTCATTAGTTCACTTCTGACTAGTTAATTGTCCTGATTTTGGTTTGAATTTCAATTCTCTAAACTGATGATGCAACCTTGGCTCTGATATTTATGCAAGGCTTTAAGCTGGCATGTAGTATCAATGTGATGAGTTGGAGAGAACCCAGGTGAGGGGTGAAAATTCAATACCGAATTAAGAGCCTCGATTGGGTGATGAATTCGGGACTTAGAGAATTTTTTAGAGAACTTTTCTCTACTTATATCTTTTTCACAACTTCATAACCTCACTTGCCTTACTTCCTTCTACCCGACCTAGCCGATTCAAGCCCTTGGTCTTTCGATTCAAGCTGCTGCTCTGCCGCCATTCACCCTCCACCATCGCCAGTGAGCTCTGCCACCTCTTTGCTACATTTTCCATCACCTGAAATGATTGCCGCTTCCATTGCCATCGCGTGTAGATCCAGACCCAAAGTGGTCAAACCCTAGGTCGAATCATCCTTATATCTTGACTTGGAGGTTGGTGATGGTGCACTAGTACTTCGGTGGTGATGGAGACCGTGATTGGCTTTGGTCGAGTGTGATTTGTAGAGAAGGAGATGATTGAATCCAATTTTGACTTGTTGATGATATACCTATGGTTTATTTTTAACTTTGGACATGTATGACTTGAGATAAGTCACGCCTTCTAGTTTCAACCATCGCTTTTCATGAAATCGACTAAAACTTGATTGCCTGATTAACTCCGATATGGCAATCCACCTTAGATTTGGACATATTAGATAACTCCATTGCATTACATTTTTGCACATCCAGTGTTCTTAAAAAGAGATAACATTCTGTGTCACTTCGGACAACGGATTTGACTGTGATCAACGAGTTTTATTGTCTAGAATGACGCATTAGTTAGCATGTTGCAAGTCCGTCGATGGAGCATCTACATCTTCAAGAGCAGAATTAACAACTACTGCCCCAGCTCCACCATATATCCCTGCAGGATCAACCAAACCCATACCATCTGATTTCTATGGCCCAATAGTTCCGATCGGACAAGTACTTGACTTGTTGCCTCTTGGATTGAGAATTCTAACCAATCCTCCGAAGTAAGCACCATCAATTCTAATAGCTAAAATACTCGAGAATATATGTGTACAGCACGGCATCCCTGAGGGTAATGTTCGTCTACCCACTCGAGCTGAATTTGCTCATAAACCACCAAAAGCTTTTAGTGCTTGCAACTGGTACATGTGCTTGAGTAGTGCTATACCGACGTTCAACCGATTCTTATCCGTGTGCTTCAAGACTTTGGATTGGCGCCTTTTAAATCCATCCCAATGGTTATGCGCTCCTAAGTTCCCTACATATTCTATGCATGAGAACACTCGAACGTCCCCCAAGGCTAAACGAGCTCACATTCCTTTTGCACTTCTGGAGGAGACAGGATTGCCCATCTTTTTTAATAATCGAAGCCTAGAGGGGATGTAGGCTAATATCAAACCTTCATAATAAACGTTCGGCTTTCAAGAACGAGTATTTCTTCGTCAAGCGTCCAGAGTGCTTCAACCGCTTTTGACTATCTAGAAGTAAGTCATGATTCCCTAACTTTGCCATTTCAATTGGTTTTCCAATATGTTATATTTCTTATCCTATCGTGTTTTATTGCAGTCATCACGAAGAGGGGATGCAACAATCAGCTTAACAAGATGCTAGAAACTCTCAAGACTGTAAGAGCTTTTGAGCGTTCAATAGAGTTTCTCCTGACGAATGAACATCTCTGGCAATTTGGTTTACTTTATCCTGATAGATTTGCTTTAGATGACAAATCGTCAACGTCAAGTGGCCCCAGGAGATGCACTCATTCTTCTGCTCATGCTGGTGACTCTATCGAGGAGGCTCAAGAAGAAGTGGTTGGTTCGTCAGAGGACACGCGGCCCAAAGAGATTCCTAGAGCTGATATAGATTTACTCTCCGGAGAGGACATTACAGGGGATAGGGATGAGGCCCACATGATGTCTTCGATCCTCGAAGAAGAAGACGAAACGCATCGAAGGAGAGATGGGAAGCAGGATGCGGTTAAGGAAGGAGAGGAAGAAGGCTCGAATGGTGATGATAGAAAATTTTGCATCTCCATAGAAAGTGATGAATCTTTCGACGAGTCGCTGGAAATGAGTACTGATCTTCCTCGACTGCCTTCTCCGGACTTGTTAACTGCTGAGGCATTAAGCTCGAACTCCTAATTTCTCCTCTTAAAGAACAACCTGCTATAGAGAGTCCGCAGTCCACTAAAGTTCAACCTACTCAGATCCCCGTGGGAGATACATCTACTTATGATTTCATGAGATATGTCGCCATCTATGTAGATGAACACGGGGATATCTCCATTAGTGAAATGATAGCTGAGGTCAGCTCAAGAATCGACATTTCCTCGGGTGCATTTGGGAGCAGTGGAGAGAAGACTTTGACTCTTAAACCCTGCCTATACGGTTGGTAGAGTATATAGGGGGTCGTCGGCACTACACACTTCACTTTAGGATCACAAGCACGCATCTCTGCATCGCTTTAAGGTCCTAAGCTCAAGTACTAACTTCATTCTTATTTTCATTTTAGGTACAATGGGACATAGACAATATCACCAGTTACACCAGGATTCCAACTCCCGGAGGATTAAAACTTCTGATCCAGTCTATTATCCCCCTCGTGAGACAGACGAAGAGAGAAGAAAGAGGAAGGACGATGAAGCTTTCCAATTGGCATTGGAGCACAAGAAGGGAGAAAAAAGGAAAAGGGATTGTGAGAGCGGTGCCCCAGGCGATGCACCTAAACACCAAAGAGACTCTCAAGACTGCCGTGGGCCCTCACAATCGATTATCCTCCTCGTTCGAATGTTCCAACTACTGCGACTCAAGCAATTCCACCTTCTTAGGAAATGACTACTGCAATAGCTCCTACCTCTTCTAGCCGAAAGAAAAAGTTTGTGCTTCCTCCCGGTCCACCCTTGCTTTAGGCATCTTTTCGAATCTGTTCTTAAAGGGAGTCAAGTTCGACAAAGCAATAAAGCCACTAAATAGAGTTGCTTCCCTTGGTAACTTAGATACAGTCCGTGAAGATTTAGAGGTTGAATGCAATTCTCGGTATCTCATAAAGGCCTTATCGGATGTAAACCGCATCAACTACCAAGCGATCCTCTCATTCGAAGCTGAGACAGAAGATCACGCCATGGCAACCAAAGATCGTGATGATGAAATAGCCAAGTCGAAGGCTGAGAGGGACGTAGCCTTGAAGAGCAAGGCCACTGTTGATAACTTGATGGTCTAGGCAAACCGGGCCTACAACCAAGTGATCTTAGTAATCAAAGGTCAGCTTAAGGATGCTCACATTGAATTTGAGAAATTAAAAGAGCAGCTTACCGAAGCCGAGAGGACTATTAAGTCCCGGGACCAAATCGAAACCTCTGCACTAGTTAAGTGATGAATAAGGGGAGATTGAAATGGCTTGGTGTCAACTACCCTTAAACCCGTGCTATAGTATGTGAGGAGGTGTTGGTTAGGTCAAAGGAAGCTAATGATATGCATTCAGAAGAAGAGTTGATGGCGGACTATTTGACTTTCGAGGACATAGATTTTCTAGTTGTTGGTAAAGTTATGCTTCGGGAAGAGAGGGAGAAGGAAGCTGCCGACACTACAGCAAAAGCTCTTGTTGGCCCAAGCTCTTTGGGTCAGCACCAAACACTTGTTCCTACTTCTCAAGAGCAAGCGGCATCCACGGCGATTATTTGTAAGGCCACCCATACCCATGGGACATCTAAAGCCTTGGGTGAGCCATATCCAGTTCCAGCTATAGTTCAACCCTCCGAGATAGGGACTGGGGCAAAGCTTTCAAAATTCAAGTTCATGACCAGATTCCCAGATCAGGTATTTCTCTTGTCTCTTCGATGCTCTAGGAAATTCAGTTTACTCCGAAGTCCTTCTCTAAATTGTGCACTTTCCTTTCCGAACTTGTAGGTCATTCATCTTTCCCGCCTTCTCCTCTGGCTACATAGGGCTTGGGAGCTGCCGTTATTTTCACTACTTCCACCACCGTTTTCGCAATGGCTTCTGGATCCGAGCTTGGGCCCGATTTCGAAAAGTTTGAAGCACTGCAGAGTCAAGAGGACGTCTCCGTATTCGCCGATGAGGAGGTGGTAATTACTGGCGAGTCGAGACCAATTGATAAAACGACCATAGCAGAGAGATTGGAGGAGGAAAGAAATAGAGGTGAAGAAGGAGAAGGGAGATTGGAAGTGCAGGACTCCCACTACCATCATGCTGAAGGTGCCCAAGGAGAAAAGTGCAGTCGTTAGAGGTCAGAGGGGTTTGATCCCTCTGTAGGGGAGATATCGGCAAACATGGCAGGAAGAAGATTCTTATCCGACCAGGTGTGGGTAGCAAAAGGAGAGATAAAAGTAGAAAGCAGTGATGGGATCGAGCATTAGTGGAACCTGTTTTGGTGGTCTTTCGTTCATGTGTCTTTTGTACAAGTATAGAGTCCATACTTAGCATCCTTTCTTTTTATTGTTGTGTCAGTGGAGTCTATACTTTTGCTTTTTGGTGTCCAAACGGGCCAACATCGTGTGGGAGTGGCTCATGCTATTTGATTTGTACATAAAGTGATATAAGCAATGAAAAGACTAGTATTTGTACTATTATCTCTTCTACATACTTTCTACATCTGTACTATGCCTATTCATATACCAACTATCTGTGTGATATACGATGTGTTCATTTACCACAATTCTATGCATGTGAATGGTGTAAATAGTGTAACTTGCAGTTATTTAGTTTACTACTTTACTCAGCCTTGTTGTGATTGCCAAAATTCTTTGTTCGGCGTGATGGAACTATGGAGCAATCCTTATTGTGATTGTTGGTGTGTGTGTGCCTCCTACTCCACGGGACTGCTTACTCCAAACACTTGTTATGGGACCCTCCGAGCTACTTTTCAGTTGCCCGCAATCAAAGATGTATCATAGCTCCTATCTCCGGGAACTTATAGTCTAAATGCTTGATTCCGAGCATCTTGTACTTTGGATATGGTTGATTTCTTCCAAGTTTGGTATTAAAGTTCTATCTGCATATTAACGTCTGTTTCTTGAGAAATGTGGATAGCTCAAACCCTTGGATTTTCCTTCAACATTGCTGATATCTAGGTGGTGTTGAGTTTTCGGAGGCGGGGACTGGTTTCTACCAATCCTACCACTGATAAATTTCCCGATGTTGCGGGAGCAACATCGGTACTTAGGAGGTTTTGACAGATGGATGATACTACCGGGGTAATATCGATGGTTCAGGGATGCGCTTGAACGTGGTTCCATAGGTTCAAGCGGCAAAAGAAGTGGATGCTTGTTCGGACTCGGTTCCACCAGTCCAAGAAGCAAAGAAATAGAACGCACTTGAACACAGTTTTATTGGTTCAAGCAGAAAAAGAATGGGAGCTTACTTGGACGTGGTTCCATTGGTCCAAAAAGCGAAGGAGTAAATGCAGTTCCATCGGTTTAAGTGGCTAAGGAAATGGTTTCTTATTTGGACGCGGTATCATCGGTCCAAGAAGCGAGGCGTGAGTTACAGATGCGTGCGAGGGTTTGGGCCTTCCCGATGTTGACGGAGCATCATAGGTCCTCAGAAGATAGGGATTGATTTTCCCTGTCGATCCAGCGATTTAAGTCGATTTGCTTCCATCGACTCGGTAGGTTGCTTACTTGAACACGGTTCCATCGGTTCAAGGAGTATATGGGTGGAACATACTTGGATGCAGTCCCACTGATCCAAGCAGCAAGTGAATGATCTTCAAGTCGATCTGACCTCGTCGACTCAGTAGGTTGCTTACATGAACGTGGTTCCATCGGTTCAAGAAGCGAAGTAACTTTATTGATAGAATAAAGAGAAAGGCAAGTCTTGCCTATTTATAATGCCCCAGTATCCTTGGGTGGCTTATTTGCGAAAATAGGAAATGCATAGATAAATTGTAAATAAAATAGTGCCGCGGCGAGTAGTTGTTCCAAGCACATGGAATCTGAATTCCGTTAACCGTTGTTACCTTGAAAGTTCCATCTCCAAGTTTCTGGCTGATCACATAGGGTCCTTCCCAATTTCATCCAAGTGCTCCTATAGCGGGATAAATTCGTTTCAGGACAAAATCCCCCACTTCGAAGGTATAGTTGTAAACCTTGGAGTTGAAGTGTCGCACTGCCCTTTTTTTGTTAGCACCGGTCCTTAGTTCAACTTCCTCTCGCCTATCATCGATTTGATCAAGCGATTTGAGCAGGAGCTGCTTGTTCTCATCTTGATTGAAGTATTGTCTCCGATGAGAGTGGACTTCTAGTTCCAACTAAATCGATGCTTCTACAATGTAAGCCAAGGCGAAAGGTGAGTGCCCAATCGCCGATTTATAGTCGTTTTGTAAGCCTATAGTGCGAGCGGAAGTTCATTAACCCAATTTTCTTTAGCTATTGTCAGCCATTTTTTGATGGTGGGTTTTATTATTTTGTTCACCACCTCTACTTGCTTGTTTTCTTACGGGTGTGCCACCTCGGAGAAGCTCTTCTTGATCCGGAAGCGCTCGTAGAAGTTCTTGAATTTGCACTCTCGAAATGAGTTCCATTATCTGTGATGATACATGGTACTTTGAACCTGCAAATAATGTTTTTAGTAATGAAGTTAATTACTTTCTTACTAGTGATACTGGCCAACGGTTTCGCTTCGGCCCATTTGGTGAAGTAATCAACTGTGACGCTAGCATATTTGGCTCCCCCTTTAGCTATTAGTAATATGCCAATTAGGTCGATTCCCCAGATTGCAAACGGCCACGGGCTAGCCATTTGCGTTAGCACTGTGGATGGGGTTCTCATAATTTTGGCAAATCTTTGACACCGACCGCAACGTCGAGCGTAGTCTACTGCATCTCGATTGACTGATGGCCAAAAATATCCATAACGGAGGACCTTCTTTACTAGTGTCTACTCCCCGATATAGTCTCCATAACTGCCTTCGTGGACCTCCTAGAGGACCCTCTTGGCTTCGCTGCTGGTTACACATCTGAGTAAGGGGGTGGAGAATCCCCTCCTATAGAGCACATCCATCTTATAGTACGAATCATGGCGCCTTTTGAAGAAGCTTTTTCCGCTAATTCTGATCCTGGGGAGTGTCCCTCCGAGTAGATAGTCTTTGATTGGTGTCATCCATGATTCCTCTTCCTCTATAGTTTCTAGAATCCAATCAATGTCCATCTGATCTATCCTAGGAGCTGTCAGCGTCTCAACTGGAACCAGCCCCATTGACTGTGCTTCTCTGGAACTAGCTAGTTTAGCTAGGTAATCTTCTTTCATATTCTGCTCTCTCGGAATATTCCTTTGATGGATAAAAGGGACGGTTTGCCCCCATTGCCTGATATTCCCCTTTCACCTGACAGATAACTAGTTGAGAGTCGTTGTAGATGTGCACGACCTTTATTCCTAATTCCTTCACAATTTTTAGTCCTTCTATTAATGCCTCGTGCTCTGCCTCATCGTTAATAAGGGAACTCCAACCTTAGAGCATAGCAAACAGTCCGTCCTTCGAGATTTTCGAGAATGACTTCGACTCCTGAGAAGAAATCATTTGATGCACCATTGACAAATAGTTTCCACTATGACACTACTTCTAGAGTGTTTTCTTGTTCGCCATCTCATATTATGAACTCGACGATAAAATCTATCAATGCCTATCTATTGATTGCCTTTTTGGGGGTGATAAGTGATGTCATATTGACTCAACTTAATGTTCCATTTACGAAGTCACCCAGATGTCTCCGGGCCGTACAATACCTACTTCAAAGGTTGATCCGTCAACACTTTGATTGGGTGAGCTTGGAAGTATGGGCGTAACTTCCTTGATGCGATCAACAAACAATAGGCTAGTCTTTCCAACTTCTAATAGTTCTTCTCGCTCCAATGAATCGCTTACTGATGTAGTAAACGGGTCGCTGGATCCTGGCATCTTCACGTATCTGTGTTGCGCTTAGAGCATGAGTTGACACGGCTAGATAAATGAATAGGTCTTCCCCATCGACTAGTTTGGACAAAACCGATAGGGTCTCCATGTGTTGCAATAATTCCTCAAAGGTGGTTTGGCAAGCCTGATTCCATTCAAAATTCTTCTTGCCTTTCTTCAATGCGTCGAAGATTGGTATACTCTTGTCCATTACTTTGGAGATAAATTAGCTCAGTGCTACAACCTTTCCATTTGGACTTTGCAATTCCTTTTTGGTCGTAGGAGCTATGACAATCCACAGGGCGATGATTTGCTTAGGATTAACATCAATGCCCCTAGCATTCACGATGAAATCCAGAAATTTCCCAAAAGTTATACCGAAAGAACACTTCAAGGGGTTAAGCTTTATTCCATACTTCCGAAGAATCTCAAACATTTCCGAGAGGTTATCCAAATGATTTCCAGACACTTGTGATTTGACTAGCATGTCGTCCACGTAGACTTCCATTATTTATCCAATCTGATCCTTGAACATTGTGTTCATCAACCATTGATAAGTTGCCTCGGTGTTCTTCAGGCCAAATGGCATTACTCGGTAACAATACAATTTAAGGTCGGTGATGAAGCCGGTGTTCTCCTGATCAGGTTCGTGCATCATAATCTGATTATATCCTCAGTAGGCATCCATGAATGAGAGCAGCTCGTGTCCTACATTTCCGTAAACTAACTAGTCGATTCCGGGAAACGGGAAGCTATCCTTTGGGCAAGCTTTATTTAGGTTTGAGTAGTCAACAAAAGTGTGTCACTTCCTATATGACTTTTTAACCAGAACTGGATTTGATATCTATTCAGGATAAGTCGCTTCACGGATGAAGGCGTTAGCCAATAGCTTATCCACTTCTTCCTTCAACGCAGCAGATCGCTCTGAACCTAGACTGCGTCTCTTCTGCCTCATCGAAGTGTAATTGGGATCGATATTGAGTGGGTGACACATAATTGTCGACGATATCTCGCACATACCAGAATGCGTCTAAGCGAACATGGCTAGGTTGGCGCAAAGAAATTTGATCAATTCCTCTTGCATTTAGATTCCGAGTTGTGACCCTATCTTTAAGACCCGAGTGGGGTCATCCATGTCGATAGGGACAAACACCGTAATCTTTGTCGGTGCTGCCCATTCCTCCCCTAAACTATTCTTCTCATGGTCCTAAGCCTAATCGAATCGGCAATAGTCCCCGAGCCAAGGGCAGTTCTATAATTGCTATGTTGACGGTTCATGAATGCAGAGAGACTTCCCCACAGTCTTCCTCTTTTCTTTCCATTAAGATTCACATAATTCAACGATATAACATTCTCTTGCAGTGCTTTGGTCTCCCTTACCACTCCGACTCTGCTTGGGAATTTCATAGTAAGGCACCATGGAGCTAGAGCCATCCTAAAACCAGCAAGGGCCGGCCGATCCAAGAAAGCATGATAAGCTGACATTTCATCCACGATCATGAAGGTTTGGCTAAGGACTCTATGTAGTTAATGCGCCACTATTACCCCGCTATATCACATAGCGGATTCCCGCCGCTATGATTTTCTAAAATAGCCTTAAATATAGCTTTTTCGCTTTAAGCCCCGCAATTTCCGCTATATCCCGTTATTCCCGCTATATTTCGCTATTCCGCTATATCTTCTTTAAAAAAATGAACTGAAAAATGTCATTTGTATATTATACAAATTTTGAAATTAATTTTTTTAATTGAACTTTTTAACATATTTTCAGAAACAAAAATACTCTAATATTCTATTAAATTTAATCACATTAAATAACAGTTTACGTTTATTTACAATATATTTACACATGTTTTATTTCAAATTAAATATGTATTAATTGTAGTTAAATTTAATGTTAATTTTTCATTTAATTACCGTTTATATATTTCTAAAAACATTAAGTATGAGTTTTATATGCTATTTTAGACTCATCTGATATATCCCTGCTATATCCTCGCTATGACTTTTTGCACCTCTGCCGCATTGAATCCGCTGAGTGCTTTAACTACATAGTAAAGGACTACCCTTCGTTCTCCTTCTCCGAGCTCGACAAGAGAGTCAATCGTCCCGACTTGCTGTCTTGGTTCTCTCATAAAGCCTTGAATTTTCATTTGACTAATAGACACATCCTTCATGCTGATCTTCATCTGATCAAACGTATACCGAAATAAGACGTTGACAGAACTTCCGCTATCCACCAGGACTCGGCGTACAACTTCCATCTCGATTCTGATAGCGGGCCGAGAGTCGGCACTTCTACTACTTTGAGCCTCGGTTTTGAAACACTATATCATCATTGAGTGTCTTTTGTTGCTTGGCTAGGGCACCATCTTCAATCGCAAAACAAGTTTCTTTCAAAGCATGCCACTACAACAAAAAGGACCTTGCGCAGCGTTTTAAAAGTGTTGTCATTCATTAGCAGCATTTCGAAGAACACTGCCTAATGTCATGCTACAATAGAATAAGGAAATTCTACAGCGTTTTTGAAATGTTGCTAAATAAATGGCTATGGATACATTCAAATAACGCTGCATTAAATTAATTTTGCAGCGTTAATTAAATGCTGCAAACTCATTTAGCAGCGTTTTAGCAACGCACTCTAACATCATTACTTCAAAAGAACCAGTATTATAGCAGCAGTTTTGAAACGTTGCAAATGTACATTATGCAGCTTTTCTGAAACGCTGCAGTATATCAACTACTACAATAGTTTTGAAATAGTTATATAAACCATGAATAATATATTCAAACCAGCTCAATTTATAAAACACTATATATATAATCCGATATTATAAGTAGTTATAACGATTAAACATAATCAAAGCTACATCAATTTCATACACCATAAAATTTAGTCATATACAACGTTTCATGAACAATGTTTTAGGCACAAATGTTAATGACATAAAATCTACAAAAAGAGCTTGTTAAAATAGAAAATATAAACCATGGTAGGTCCAAGCCCGTCTCCTTCAATAGTCCAATAAGCCTATGGAAAAAAAGGACAATATAGGTCAGCGGTAGAGGAGTACAAATATGAATTTATTATATAAAAACCAAAAAGAAATTGAGATACAGACAGTGGCCCATTATCATGTCAATTTTCACGTACTCCATTATCATTTCTCTTTCTACTTTTCATTTACTACTAACTCGAAAAACCCAAGCATTTGATCCGATTATTTTTCATAAACTAATTCTTATATCAAGAAAAAAAACGTTCAAATGCTTTAACCAAATTGCAATTGTTTGTTATAGACTTGTAATTGTTGATGTTCTTATTATAAACTTAGATAATTTTTATTAAATTTAGTTAATTTATTATTATTATTTATAAAACTTAATTAACTTAGTTAAATAATTATTCTTATAATTATAAATTTAGTTAATTTTTATCAAACTTAGTAAACTTGGCTAATATTTTATAATTTATTATTATTATAAACTTAGTTAATTTTTATAAAACTTAGTTAACTTATTATTATTATTATTTATAGAACTTAGTTAACTTAGTTTAACTATTGTTGTTGTTGTTGTTGTTATAAATTTAGTTAATTTTTATAAAACTTAGTTAACTTTGTTAATATTTTTTAATTTATTGTTGTTGTTGTTGTAATTAATTTAGCTAATTTATTATTATTATTTATAAAACTTAATTGACTTAGTTAAATTATTATTATCATTATTATTAGTTTAGTTAATTTTTATAAAACTTAATTAACATGGTTAATATTTTATAATTTATTATTATTAATAATAACTTAGGTAATTTATTATTATTATTATTATTATTTATTAAACTTAATCAACTTAGTTAAATTATTATTACCATTATTATTAGTTTAGTTAATTTTTATAAAACTTAATTAATATTATTAATATTTTATAATTTATTATTATTATTAACAACTTGGTCAATTTTTTATTATTCTAATTTATAAAATTTAATTGACATAGTTAAATTATTATTATCATTATTATAAATTTAGTTAATTTTTATAAAATTTAGTTAACTTGGTTAATGTTCTATAATTTATTATTATTATTATTATTATTATTATTAACTTAGTTAATTTATTATTACTATTTATAAAACTTAGTTAACTAGACAAAACATTTTTTTATAGCAATTGTACTAAAATTTGTCCTTGACTATTTAACCATTTATAATTAATTCTATATTACACATAGTTCATCCATCTCTCATGTTATTATATGCATGTGCCCATGTATAACAAAATCAGTTTAAGTGTTTCATGGACATCAATAGAATAATTAAAGTACAGAAGCAAACCTCGCAAATCCCATATGGCTCCAACAATCTCTGTAGCGCTACCATCTTGTCAAAATCTCCCGTAAGCTAAATTTAGATAATGAACCAATTTTATAAACATAGTTGCATAACAAACAAAGGAGGAAGAAAAATAATTTGTGAACTAGACGTTATGTCATATCTCATCTCCTAATCCTATGAACATGTCATACCTAGCATATGCATGCAGCTACTTCCGGATTTTACCACGGAAAAACTAGCAGTGAACTAGACAATTGTTATGTTTCTTAACTCCATAATTGTGCATCAAATATATGATATGTATAATGTATTTTCAACTCGAAACATAATCAAGATGACTACTACAATAATAGGAAAAATGTCACAACCTGAAGTGTGATGGTATGATCAGACACATCCACAGCTTTTGCTCGGAAAATATCAGCAATGTCTAAAATGTCTCTTCTGGCAGTGGTATTTACAGCAACTTTAATCAACATAAATTCTCTTTCCGCAAATGGCATGTGGGTCAAATCTTTGACCTAGATTAAAAAAAAGCCATACTCTAATCAAAAGGAACGCTTTTACTGTTAGTACATATATATCAGGGACAATATAAAGTGTAATTAGCTCACATTATGGACATCAATAAGCTTGTATAGCTGTTGTACTAACTTGGATATAGATTCTTCAGTTCCTCGGACAACAGTTGTGATTCGGGAAATTCCTTCTGTCTCTGCTGAATCCACAGCAAGACTCTGTAAATAAGAGACACGGTATCACTTAAGACTTTAATTACTTTTAAACCAAATTTTAATATATTTTAAAAAAAACAAGAACTAGGTAAATAATGTTAACCTGAATATTATAGCCCCTACGGGAAAATACACTAGAAACAATGTTGAGAACTCCAGGAGTGTCATTTACAAGGATAGACAGAGTGTGTGAACAAAGACCAGTTGACTATAATCATAAAATGCAGAAACTATATTAGCCATATCCATCGTCATCCTATCTATTGTATACATATGCAAGGGTCGTGGAAGCTTCTTTACAACAACATATAATAAGGAAAAACTAAAATTCACTTACATCTTCATCGTAAAGCGCGCCCCAATTTGCATCGAGAATTTGATTCATTGAGAAGCTTTCATAAGGTTCAACAGGATATACGTCGCCCTAGAATAAAAAAGTACAGCTAAAGTAATGCGTATGATGGGAAAAAAATCAAGTGCGTCATATATCGCATGCAATTTAGGAGACGTGTCTTCTCGCAGGTTAACATAGCAAGTTATTGGCGGTGATGAACCTGCAAAAACCAACGGAAGGAGGAAAGGAAACGTGGCATATTACGTATAACAAAGAAAATGTCATTATTTGAAGGATAGGTATTGCATGATCCATATGATGTGATGTAGCTTTTGATGACAATATTTAATAGTGAGGAATGGTTCAACATTTTTATATTTTCTCCATATGAACAAGGCATCATACAAAAATTAACCTATAAAATAGAGATCACTTATTACACATCATTCATTCAATAAACTCATTGTTATCTTGCATTACCACAAATAGTATGTGCAAATAGTAAAAATAATGGAGCTTTCACAGTTATTAATGAATCAAATACTTACTTACCTAAAGATCCCTCAATGTACTACATCATGTGGAACTAAAATAAAGACCAGAGTGGGAGGGGTGTCATATTTAAAGATATTAACAGATGTTAATGAGATCACATCCTAGTAATCAATTACATAAATGGTGTAAAATGACCGGGCATCCAAAAGAAACAGTCAACTCAAGGATCTCTGTAAAATTCCAAATTAGTTCAACTCAGTTCAATGCTGAAAGGATTGATGCTTATTGTTTGTACCAAAATTGGGCACAACACTCTTCGGATGTGTTTGAAGAGATAAAATGAAGAGAATAAATGAAAAATTAAGCAGATCTAACAAACACACCAGTAAACATATAAGAAAATGCATGAAAACACAGAGTTTTAGAGTGGTTCGACGTATGGCCTACGTCCACTATGAAGTTGATGATTTTATTGATATTCACTTGCTGATTCCAACTGATTACAACAGATTACAGTGGATTATAATGTTGAAATTCGTATACAACAGCAGCTATGGAGTGCAAAAATGGATTCGGCAGAGTATGGACGTAGGAGAGCCAAAAGATCCCTGTTCTGAAGGCCTCAGGGGGCTATTTATAGGCGTAGGAGGCTGAGATCGCGCTCAAACTTCGGGAGACTTTTTCTGGCACGTGAGTGGGCCCACGCGACCGACCCCACCAAGTTTCGGCCCGATCCGTGATCGATACGAACGAATTTCGTATCGATCAAGATTTGATCCAATCGAGCTGAAATTTGGCATGAACCTTCCTTAGGTTGCCAGTTAGCTCCTGTGCAAATTTGATGGCATTTGGACTTGTAGATCTCGAGTTATGATCGATGCAAGTTGGAGTTTTTCGTTCCGTGATCGATACGAACGAATTTCATATCGATCAAGATTTGCTCCGATCGAGACGAAATTTGGCAGGAACATTCCTTAGGTTGCCAGTTAGCTCCTGTCCAAATTTGGTGGCATTTGGACTTGTAGATCTCGAGTTATGATCGATGCAAGTTTGGATTTCTCAGTCGTGATCCATCAATATCTGGAGCATATGAACTCCGATTGACTTGAAATTTGGAATGTTGGCTCTCATAGTTATGCTTGTCATGTCATATCAATTTTAGCTCGATCCAGACTCGGAAAAAATTCGTTGATATCCATAGTGAGCCTGCGTATAACCGATATCCAAGATGAACTGTCATTGGTTTCTAGTCAAGTTCTTGGTGTCACGGCCTTGCCAAAAGGCGGGATAACATTTGCCCCCCAAAATACGTCTTGTGTGAACATGACGTGCTTTGAAATGCTGCATCCTTCATTCTGAAAAAATTCTATCTGATTCGTTGAGTAGTTGCTATCTTTTCGTCAAAAGATGTAACCTTCGATTGATTTCCAGTAATATAAATGTTGATTTGTTGACTGCCAATGATTATGTAGTGCATTGTTGTAACTGAGTGTCGAGTGCTAGCGATTTGTTGTTCGCTGTTGTAATTGTCATCAGGTGAGCATTCAATTCCTGGATCGATGTGAAATTCGAGTTGTAACAACGTTCGATGGTTGTTTTTTTAAGTCCTTCCTTTGTATCGATCCTCTCCTGGATCAATCTGAGATGTTGGAATGTATGCTTCGTAACGATGGATACATCATATTGGGTCTCGGATTGGCGGATACAAGAGTAATGCTTTGCGTCTATGGAGTTGAACGATCTAGACATAATCATGCAGTGAGGCTTCACAGAGGATATGTCATTCCTCATTCCTTCATTCAAGAAGAATCCCCGATTATGGATAATCTTTGATAGAAGTCATCCATGATTCCTTTCCTAGATCCATCTCTAAGATCTAGTTGATCTTCATATGTCAATGCTTGGAATAATAAGTATTTCAACTGGGACAAAGTCTTTTTGCCGCGCATCCCCAGAACTGGCTAGCTTGGCCAGTGACTTATCCTTTTCATTTTGTTCTTCGAGGATGTGTGTAATGGTGTAATAGTCGAAGTCGACTAGTAGCTTTTGGACCCGGTTAAGATAAGGAGCAAGACGTTGCCCCCTAGTCGGATAATCTTCCTTGACTTGGCGTACTACTAACCAGTAATCACATAAGACATGTAAAGTTTCCACTCGTAGTTTTCTTACAAGTTTGAACGCCAAGGTTTCATACTTAGCTTCGTTGTTTGTTGCAGGGAAGTTGAGTTTCAGGGCGTAGCAGATCGTTCGTTCCTCAGGAGTCATTGATACAACTTCGATGTTAGAAAGCTGATTATTGGAAGTTTCATCGGTGTACGTTCTCCATCGGTTGGACGGTCCTCCACTGTTCTTCGGATAGTCGTCTGATGTAGTGGATTCAGATATGAAGTATGCTAATGTTTGACCATGGAGAGCTCTCCGGGGGAGATAAGTGATATCAAATTGGCTTAGCTTGATATTCCATTTGAGTAACTTTTCAGACATCTAAGGTTTCTATTGGACCTATCGTAACGGTTGGTCGATATGGACGTTAACGGGGTGAGCTTGTCAATAGCCAGCCTTCATCATATACTGGTCTTTGGATTCGTTTCTCTTCGCATAGCATTGCGACGCTTATGGCGTGTGTTGACACAGCCCAATTGATGTATAAATCTTCGCGATCCAAAGGTTTGGGTAAAATGGGAGGTCTCTTTAAGCGATCTATTAGAGCTGCTTGGTTATCCTAGGTACATGGGTGTCTCTAATTGTCCGAATTTTCTAGAAATTAGTCTTGATTCGATGAGAATTGATGATGAAAATGAAGAATCTTTCTGATGTAATAGTGAAAGAGCATTTTAAAGGATCGAGTTTCATCCTGCATTTTTTGGAGAGCACTGAATACCTCTGTCAAGTCATCGATATGGTCGTTTGATAGCCATGATCTCACGAGCATATTAACCACATCTACTTTCATCGATCGACCGATATGATTTTTGAATGATCTGCTAATCGTCCTTTGGTAAGTAGCATAAGCATTCTCAAGTTAGAATTTAGGGATTTGAGCATAGCACTATAGGCCCAGGTCAATAACGAGACAGTTGTATTCCTGGTCTATGACATGCTTCAGTATCCGATTGTATCTGGAGTTTGCATCCATGGATGTGAGTAATTCATGTCTGATGGTCAGGTCCATCAGTTGGTCGATCATTGGAAGTGGAAAGTCGTGCTTTGTCATATATTATGTTCTAGTTCTTTCCTCTTAGCGGAATACATTGTTATTTTGCCAACATTCGGACATAAGCTAGATTCTGGACAGTCAATGACATTCACTTCGCTGCTTAGGTCACCGTACTTTGGGCAAAAACCGAAGAGTGAATCGTCCAATTAGATCCAATGCAGGATTGATGCTTCCCTTGTCGAATTCAAGGTAAGAATCAGTGTGCAGATGTTTAGTTTGCACTTGTTTTGAATTGCTTTTTTAGTCGGATCATGGTAAGAGTCAATGAATGAATGGTCACATTGCATTCATTTGGAGCTGGGTGATCAACCATGTCCATTTCGATTTACGTTCTCCCGTCAGATCTAGGGATAAAGTCAGCTCAAATGCAGTCATGTCATGCTCATTCCTGACGGATCGAAGGAAGGCGACGGAGGACGAATGGTCAAGTCACACTCATTCGTGGTTTATTCTTCTATCCGTGCTCTGTTGGTCAAAGGTATTCGATGGACGTTCGGGTCACATCGATTTGTAGTCGAAGAGGACCGATATTGACCGTCGATTCAATGGTACGATGTGAAAGGTGTAGATCGATATTGCCCGTCGATCCGGCGGTACGATATAAGTGATTGCCCAGAACTTCGGGCATCATTCTGATTGGTTAGCATTAAGGTCTCCTTGTAGTCATTTCCTTAAGTTGTAAATGATGCTAAGTTGGATATGTAGCGAGTCACCTTTCTCTTCTTTTGGTGATTTGCACTTCTGCCCCCAGTCTTGGGTTAGCAGAGTTAGTTTGTGGATGGTCTAACTGCACCTGTAGTGAGTTTACACTCCTCACGTCGAGTTCAGGTCAGAGTTGGTGAATGAATGGTCGAATCTCATTCAGTCGTTTGTCTATTCTCGTAGCCACACTTTGGGGATCAAAGTCAGTTGAAGGGCCATTCATCGCACCTATTTGATGTTTATACCCCTGTCCACACTCTGGGGACTAAGAGTTTTAGTAGAAAATGGTCGGACCGCATCTTCCTCAATTAATCCCTCTAGCACTAGTGTGACGACCCGCCTTCTCGACCCTCGAAAATCGACATAAAATACTCAACAGTATAATATACCGACGATCGAATGCCGGAAGAGACAGATTGTAGAAAAAGAAAGAAGGTAGAAGAAGAAGAAAACTAAACAACATCAGAATCTCACAGTCGCAGCGGATAAAATATAATATATAGAACAGAACTTTACACAAATCAAAACTATATCTATTTATATACAATACATCATCATCAGAGTATATCAATACAACCAACCATAGCCAGTCAAACAATCTCAACAATCACAGCAGCGGAATAATACAAGTACGAGAAATACGTCTCGGACTCCAGCTCCTCTCCTGAGCTCCATAGCAACCTATCCTGAAATATACTCGGTCTGACCCGAGCATTATAATAAAATAACACCCGAGTCAGTCTGGAATACCAGCGCATCATAAATACATCCAAACTGATTATTAAAGTTTCAAAAATTCTTTGAAAACAAAAGCATCTCGTAAGACCACGCCACAAATAAACATGTCGGGTTTTTACCTTACGATAGCTAAAACACTTTTATATTAAAATCCTCTGATATTATAATAGTGTCTATAGAAAGTAAAATAGAATCTAGCTGAAATGCTTGCATCTCACATTTCAACAATAGTTGGGCACAATCAAAACCGTACAGGCTCGTAGGGAGAATGGATTTCCAACGAATGACTAGGCACTGGGGTACCACCTGTCACAGTACGTGGCCTAGATCACAGTACCGAGGAGTACGCCCGCTCCCCTGCAACACAAAGCCGGAATCATCCCTTACTGGATAATTCCAAGTAAAATCACCCCACGGTTGGGATCAGCAACCGCACCACTAAGCCGAAATAAAAGGGACATCTAGACAGGGATGACCTTACTCTCAAGTGGGGGCTACCCACGAAGCCTTGCTGCATAACCCCTGATTTTCAGTCATTCCCGGTTGATGAGGCTTGAGGCTAAACGATACCTTTACAGAACATTTCCTTAGAATGCCCATCGTCCACCTGACGATGTCACGAAAGCATTCGTCCATACAAGTCCGTCCCGGGTCCGAACGGAACCGAAGGCACTACCCCTACTACATCCATTTTGGAAATATCCTCAGGATTAGTAGCAACTAGCCCTTGCACTTCACTGCTCCATCTTCGACTCTGAACACGTTACACGAAACGTACAAACCGAATCGAAGTGGTATTCGAGTCTCCAGACCTAGAATCCCGGTATACGGAAACTCGATCCCGGTCTCTTCGAAACGATCGCGCATTTGGCCAATATTGATAGTCGGTGATTTAACTATCAATTAATGTTCACAAACATCCATACACATCCATACACATCCATCACACAATAAATAATCTCCATATTATTTATTTTCTTCTAATATCTTTCAAAGATATATTTTCACATTTTCAAAACTCATTTGAAAACAATTTTCCAAAACTCTTCCTTTACAAGGTAAATCTTTTACCCTTTATTCCCATCGGGAATAACCAAGTATAAAACAATTTGCATTTAAAATAGTTAAAAATACTTAATACTGAAATATACTTTAAAATATGAAAATTACTTCTATTTATTTACTCAAATTATAAATTTAAAATATGTGAAGAAAACTAGTTATTAACACATAAACTTTGATTTAAAAATAAGGGTTTTAGTTTAACTAAATTCAAAATATCGTTATAAGAAGAAAAATGCTAATTTTAACATCTTAAGCTAAAACCAACTTTTAAATAAATCCATTTGTAAAAATAATTACTAATATATTCTCAAATCATTACGATTTCTAAATTATTAGTTTGTTACTTTAAAAATAACAATTTCTTAAAAATACTCTTTAAACAAATTTTAAACTTAACTTTTAAATTAAATAAAATCTTTAAAAACACTAACTTGGTTTTTCCCAGGGAAACACTTTCTCGTTTCAAAACATTCCAAAGTACTCTTTCATATAAATCCATTGATTTATTTCAAGTCAATTTATGATTTCAACATAAATTTCCAATTCCATACTTAACTATAACTTCCTCCGAAGTTAAATCACAATTTTTCATTTCTGGAAATTCATTTTTTTAATATAGTTTAAACATTTTTAAATAAACATTTTGGTGAATTTTCAATGGAAGCCAAATTTCCAATTCACTTAATTAAATTCCAATGAAATACGGCATTTCAAAACATTCTATTTTTCATTTGAACTTGTTAATTTATAGTCGGAAACTCCATTTTAACATATTTTTAATTTCCGGATAACATTAGTCATTATTAAAATAAACACCGTTATTTTAAACAATTTATAATTTCATAAATTTAATCTCCAGAAAACTATACTTTCCATTTACCCATTTCATAAACTTCCCATTATATTCAAAATCCCAATTTGGCCCAATTTACATTTTTCCTTTCAAATCCGATTTCAAATTTTATTCTTTGAAATTCTAAATTTAACAATTCATTTTATTTCGTAAAAACACAATTTAGCCATTTATAATTTAATTCTGTGATTACAATTTATACCACAATGTCACAGAGCAACTAAATTTCCAGATTTATCAATCACATCATATAAACAGGTATCACTATCAATTATAAAATAATTGCTACATTGTGAGGAATCCAGTTGGATCCCTCCAACCTGTTTCTCCCTGCATCACAGATATTAGCACATCGCAATATAAATATCAACCAGACTGATAATAACAATTATATTCAGCCATCCACACAGATATTTAAATATTAACTATTTAAAATGCCTAGCATTCAGATGTGAGTGAGAAAAACTCACTTTGAGTTTCGGCGAGCGTTCGAAATTTAAATTAAATCGGACGATGTCCGATTTAACCCAAATTTTTACTTGCCCGAAATGACTCCGGATCTACACCACCGCGTAGCACGCGTTCCTGCGATTCCAACGCATCCAAAATCGTTTCAATCTAATAACGTATGAACTCGTTATGGTTTTTCAAAACTTGAACAACGATTTAAAACAAAAATGTTTTTATTATTATTTTATTACCCAAAATAAACGGCCCGCCCCTTCTTCCTCAACGCACACGAGCACGCTACAGCTGAAACAACCCATCAACGCAAGGCTAGGGCCTCGAACTGCTCCACCTCCGTTCGACTCCACGTCGATCAGGACCTACCAACGCGACGAGCATCGCGAATATCCCCACCGGCCAGAGCAACGCCCAACTCGGCCTCCCCTACTCACCATAAAACGCGCACGAACTGACGACGAACGCGTCGTCCTCCTGGCCTCCATACACCTCCGATTCCAATCTCTACCGTCAGATGCCTAGATCTCCTAGTCCTCATCGATTTTCTAGTTGGAGACTCGGCCTAAAAACGTTTGGATAAGGAGAATTCGAGGAGGAAGAGGCATGAGATACCGGCCATTGAAGAAACAAACGGCGGCCGGTCTATTTGAGCTAGGGTTTTGATAATGAGAATATATATATTATATTGTTTAATATTATTTTATTAATAAAATTCCCAATTAAACAGTTAATGCAAACGATCTCCAAACTACGCGTTCTGACAGGCTATCTTGGGGTTTTTCAACGTTCCGGACACAATGGAACATGTTTCGTAAGTTAATTTGATCGTATGCGCGAGATACGAAATTAAACGATCAATTTAAAATTAAATCGGTTAAATCGATTTCGATGCGTTTCGAGCTGCCACCGTCAAACGACAATTCCGATTGCTACGAAAATTGAAATCCGATAATAACTAACTATTCCGGATCCAATGAAACTTGTTTCGTCGAATTCCGAGACTGTTCCCCAGAAGCCTATTTTAACTCGTCTATTAAATCGAGCAATTTTCAAAATTGACGAAACGTTTAAAATTCCACTTTTAAAATTTTATTAACTTAACAATAAATCATATAAAATTTATAAACACCTTAAAAATCATTCTGGCTCATTCCGGACTAAAATCTGATTAATTGCAATTTAATAATATTAAATTCATTTTTAAATTAATATAAAATCCCAAATAATAATTTGTTGACTTTTAAATTCATCTAAAAATCCAACAATATTATTTATACCCAATTGAGCTTAAAAATACATTTAAACACCATTTTTATAATCATTTATCCCAAATTCACCTTTTTATCCCAATTTCGAATATTTAATTATTATTATCCAAATTATATTTGAATTTATAATTTATATTAATGATCTAACCCGCATCCATCCACTACAAAATCAATTAAGGGTCCACATTAAACATTTAAAACGAATTAAATGTTCAAATTCAATAGCTTAAAAATACGGGATGTTACATTCCTCCCCCCTTATAAAAATTTCGTCCCCGAAATTTGCTAAGGTAGAAAATACTCTCCAACCTATTTACTTCCCAATTTGCTTAGTTAAAAGCTTATATTCACTTTCCAAAAAGTTTCAGCTCCATTTCAAAACCATTTGCTTTATTTACTCTAAAGCCTTTATTTTAACACTCGCTTTCAAAATAACTTTACTTATTAATAAATTTTCCCAAAAACCCCAAAAATTTTCTAACTCCCAAAATTTTTGGAAAATTTTGGCGGAGTCTCCTTTGTACGGAGGAGCTTCTGCGATATCGCAGGATACACAAATATATATACATCGGCTCACATGGCCGGAAACCAAAATATATCACAATATATATATCATTTCCCAATTATATTTGCGTAGGCGTACCTTTTAGCAAATTTTTAATAGCAAGCGGCTAATATAACGCATATACGCGCTCCAACTCTCTCGAACGCCTTCCGCACCTGTACTATACTCAACAAACTCATCAAATTTCAAAGATAAGAACATTTCATTAGCATTTCCAATATAAATGCAAGCTAACCATCTTTATAAACCAATTTCACAATGCTGACATCATTTTAACTCGCTTTACAAACTCAAATTTCATAGTTTAACAATGTTACCATATTTTATTTACACTTCAAAGATTTCAATCATCTTTTTAAATTCCTTATACAAGTCCAAACTTCATTTTTATTTCACTTGAATGACTTACATTCAAGTTTAACATTCTCAATTCATATTTACATCAATTTGATTACATGCGTATCACTTGCATCAATTTACTTCAATTCAATTACAAATTGATTCACTATCAAATTCTTATTCTTAAATTTGATATACTTACATTTTCTTTATTTTAACTTACATTCCCAATTTGATTTACCATCACATTTTACTTTAAACTTGAAATATTTACATTTCTTTTATGATCCACTTTCATTCATATGCAAAATTACTAAATAAAATGTCAATTCATTCCAGATGATTCAAAATCAATTCCATTCGCTATTTTTGAATCAATTTACTTGCATTCATTTACCAAACTCTTTAAATTAGATTCCAATCCATATTAATTTATTCCAACCCAATTTCAATTGCTTGTTAAAACAACTCAATTCCGAATACATGCCAATTTCATGTCATTCAGGCCAAATAATCACCACTTAAACTCATAACCATTTAAAATTAATTTCAACTTGGATGTGTATTAATTTTATTCAATTTTTGCATTGTTCACAATCCAAGTATTTTCTCTTTCCAATGCAATTGTTAAATTAAATTTCCCTTTCATCTCAATAATTAATTAATACAATGACACATGCATTTCCATTTTATTATTTAACAAATTGTATTCAAGATTACTTAATAAGCCCATTCAAAATCATTTTGTTTTTCTCTTTCAAGATGCTTAAGTTCTTCCACAAAATTTCCATCATCTTCTTATATCAATTTTATTTTATTTTCATTTGATTCTCATTCAAATCAAATTCAAATTCAAATTCATTTACAACTTTAATGCTCTTTGTTTACTTATCCAATCCATGTTAGATTTATATTATTAACAAAGAGACCATTTAAATTATTTCTCTCATTTGAATTTACTTTACCATTCAAACCACCACTCTCCATAATCTAATCCCATTATCCATTCTCACTTCCAACATTTATTACCAAACTTAAATTCCATTCCACAACTGGATTTTTACTTACTTTCTAAATTTTGACCAAACTATCAAAATTCTATTTATTGCAATACAAATTCCATTTAATTTAGCTTACACAAGATTCATTTCCAAATAATCATTATAGATTTAATTGAGTAAGCATTTACTACATTCAACATTATCTCAACTGAATTAAATTTCTACCCAATTTAATTTTTATCCAAATTTATTCCAAGTTTAACTAAATTTTATTTAGCCAAATTTCATTTAACCCACTTCTTTTACCACTTAAATGAGTATTGAATTTCATTCAATATTGTTTATAATGTAACTGAAATTTTGAATTTCCCTTTAATCCAATTTATTCTTCCATAACTAAGTTCAACTTATTTACTAACTTCAGTTCACTTACCTCTTTTATATTTTATAATTGTTTCACCTTACTTTGCATTCCATTTAAAATTAAGTTCGAATTCACCATTCCACTTATTATTTCCATTTGTGATTATAATTCCATTTTACTTGAGTTAAAATCAAATCTTCCATTCTCAAGTTCTCCAACTTATTTATTTATAAGTTTATATTGCTCATTTTAATCCATTTCCATTTTTATAATCACAATGTCAAATTATAACACTTTATAACTTAAGAATATGAATTCATTTGCGCAATCATAAGCATTTACATTTCACCGTTATCTCAACTTCCATTTAATTCCAATTCATTTAGATTTAATTCAATTTCAAATCCTTAATTTTATTTAACTTATCATAAGTTAAATCCAGATATATTCCATTCACCTTCATTTATTCAAAGTAAATTTACATTCCATATATACTCAGTTCTTCTTTAAATCAACTTTCCTTTATAAGTTATGTAGTTGAATCATTTCAACTTTCACATTTTTAATTTAAAATAGAATTTCCAGAATTCAATTTACCCGGATTTATTTCAAAACCAATTCGAAATAAAAATCAACACATTTCTCTTTTGATATTCAAATCAAATACCAAATTCCAAAACAAACTGCTTTTATCAAACAATTTTCCTTTGAAAATTCCAAAATCACTTGTTTCCCAAACAAGCCCAAACAATGTCATAACCAACTATTTTGGTAGCAATCCATCACTTTAGAAACTCGAAAATGAATTCTAATGATGTGGCCAGCATCATCAGGATTATTTTCCAGCGACTGAAGTGAGTTCAATGCTTTCCACTTCCAAAATCCACCTCAAAACAATTTCTATCCAAAAATATTTCTCCAAAATATACTCCATTCTTACAAATGCTTTTGAAAACATTTCTAACATTTCCACCAACTCAAATTCCCAAAACTTTGTTTAATTCCATTTGAAATCCCTTTCAAAATTTCCGGGGTCAAAATTCTAGTTTAAATCAAATTTTAATTTTTACTTTTCTTATTTAAAATATATCCAGTCAATTTCATTTGGTTATAAACCATTTTAATATTTTAACTTCTTATTTTCTTATAAATCATTTCGAATTTTAGCTCATATTTTAATTTCTTACTTGATTATAGAAGAAACAACCAAACAAACATCCAATATATATAATTTAGAAAACTATTTCTTTATATCAAAATATAATTTTGGGTAAAATTATTTCATTTACCCACTTTAAAAACAATACTATGTCGGTTTATCTTGTTTAAGAGTTTAGAAACCCCTATCGATACGGTTGTACTTCCCGCACCGACCAGAATTCATAAACACTCAACCGATAAGTCAACACAGTACAAAAACAAATTTTATATCCACTAACAAGTACGCTCTCATAGCTATTAGTACACTCAACTCATTATAGAGTACTTCTGACTCTATTTAAAAATGAGTAATTTTCCCACCAAAACCTAGGTTGTCGCCAACCTATGCTCTGATACCAAGTGTGACGACCCGCCTTCTCGACCCTCGAAAATCGACATAAAATACTCAACAGTATAATATACCGACGATCGAATGCCGGAAGAGACAGATTGTAGAAAAAGAAAGAAGGTAGAAGAAGAAGAAAACTAAACAACATCAGAATCTCACAGTCGCAGCGGATAAAATATAATATATAGAACAGAACTTTACACAAATCAAAACTATATCTATTTATATACAATACATCATCATCAGAGTATATCAATACAACCAACCATAGCCAGTCAAACAATCTCAACAATCACAGCAGCGGAATAATACAAGTACGAGAAATACGTCTCGGACTCCAGCTCCTCTCCTGAGCTCCATAGCAACCTATCCTGAAATATACTCGGTCTGACCCGAGCATTATAATAAAATAACACCCGAGTCAGTCTGGAATACCAGCGCATCATAAATACATCCAAACTGATTATTAAAGTTTCAAAAATTCTTTGAAAACAAAAGCATCTCGTAAGACCACGCCACAAATAAACATGTCGGGTTTTTACCTTACGATAGCTAAAACACTTTTATATTAAAATCCTCTGATATTATAATAGTGTCTATAGAAAGTAAAATAGAATCTAGCTGAAATGCTTGCATCTCACATTTCAACAATAGTTGGGCACAATCAAAACCGTACAGGCTCGTAGGGAGAATGGATTTCCAACGAATGACTAGGCACTGGGGTACCACCTGTCACAGTACGTGGCCTAGATCACAGTACCGAGGAGTACGCCCGCTCCCCTGCAACACAAAGCCGGAATCATCCCTTACTGGATAATTCCAAGTAAAATCACCCCACGGTTGGGATCAGCAACCGCACCACTAAGCCGAAATAAAAGGGACATCTAGACAGGGATGACCTTACTCTCAAGTGGGGGCTACCCACGAAGCCTTGCTGCATAACCCCTGATTTTCAGTCATTCCCGGTTGATGAGGCTTGAGGCTAAACGATACCTTTACAGAACATTTCCTTAGAATGCCCATCGTCCACCTGACGATGTCACGAAAGCATTCGTCCATACAAGTCCGTCCCGGGTCCGAACGGAACCGAAGGCACTACCCCTACTACATCCATTTTGGAAATATCCTCAGGATTAGTAGCGACTAGCCCTTGCACTTCACTGCTCCATCTTCGACTCCGAACACGTTACACGAAACGTACAAACCGAATCGAAGTGGTATTCGAGTCTCCAGACCTAGAATCCCGGAATACGGAAACTCGATCCCGGTCTCTTCGAAACGATCGCGCATTTGGCCAATATTGATAGTCGGTGATTTAACTATCAATTAATGTTCACAAACATCCATACACATCCATACACATCCATCACACAATAAATAATCTCCATATTATTTATTTTCTTCTAATATCTTTCAAAGATATATTTTCACATTTTCAAAACTCGTTTGAAAACAATTTTCCAAAACTCTTCCTTTACAAGGTAAATCTTTTACCCTTTATTCCCATCGGGAATAACCAAGTATAAAACAATTTGCATTTAAAATAGTTAAAAATACTTAATACTGAAATATACTTTAAAATATGAAAATTACTTCTATTTATTTACTCAAATTATAAATTTAAAATATGTGAAGAAAACTAGTTATTAACACATAAACTTTGATTTAAAAATAAGGGTTTTAGTTTAACTAAATTCAAAATATCGTTATAAGAAGAAAAATGCTAATTTTAACATCTTAAGCTAAAACCAACTTTTAAATAAATCCATTTGTAAAAATAATTACTAATATATTCTCAAATCATTACGATTTCTAAATTATTAGTTTGTTACTTTAAAAATAACAATTTCTTAAAAATACTCTTTAAACAAATTTTAAACTTAACTTTTAAATTAAATAAAATCTTTAAAAACACTAACTTGGTTTTTCCCAGGGAAACACTTTCTCATTTCAAAACATTCCAAAGTACTCTTTCATATAAATCCACTGATTTATTTCAAGTCAATTTATGATTTCAACATAAATTTCCAATTCCATACTTAACTATAACTTCCTCCGAAGTTAAATCACAATTTTTCATTTCTGGAAATTCATTTTTTTAATATAGTTTAAACATTTTTAAATAAACATTTTGGTGAATTTTCAATGGAAGCCAAATTTCCAATTCACTTAATTAAATTCCAATGAAATACGGCATTTCAAAACATTCTATTTTTCATTTGAACTTGTTAATTTATAGTCGGAAACTCCATTTTAACATATTTTTAATTTCCGGATAACATTAGTCATTATTAAAATAAACACCGTTATTTTAAACAATTTATAATTTCATAAATTTAATCTCCAGAAAACTATACTTTCCATTTACCCATTTCATAAACTTCCCATTATATTCAAAATCCCAATTTGGCCCAATTTACATTTTTCCTTTCAAATCCGATTTCAAATTTTATTCTTTGAAATTCTAAATTTAACAATTCATTTTATTTCGTAAAAACACAATTTAGCCATTTATAATTTAATTCTGTGATTACAATTTATACCACAATGTCACAGAACAACTAAATTTCCAGATTTATCAATCACATCATATAAACAGGTATCACTATCAATTATAAAATAATTGCTACATTGTGAGGAATCCAGTTGGATCCCTCCAACCTGTTTCTCCCTGCATCACAGATATTAGCACATCGCAATATAAATATCAACTAGACTGATAATAACAATTATATTCAGCCATCCACACAGATATTTAAATATTAACTATTTAAAATGCCTAGCATCCAGATGTGAGTGAGAAAAACTCACTTTGAGTTTCGGCGAGCGTTCGAAATTTAAATTAAACCGGACGATGTCCGATTTAACCCAAATTTTTACTTGCCCGAAATGACTCCGGATCTACACCACCGCGTAGCACGCGTTCCTGCGATTCCAACGCATCCAAAATCGTTTCAATCTGATAACGTATGAACTCGTTATGGTTTTTCAAAACTTGAACAACGATTTAAAACAAAAATGTTTTTATTATTATTTTATTACCCAAAATAAACGGCCCGCCCCTTCTTCCTCAACGTACACGAGCACGCTACAGCTGAAACAACCCATCAACGCAAGGCTAGGGCCTCGAACCGCTCCACCTCCGTTCGACTCCACGTCGATCAGGACCTACCAACGCGACGAGCATCGCGAATACCCCCACCGGCCAGAGCAACGCCCAACTCGGCCTCCCCTACTCACCATAAAACGCGCACGAACTGACGACGAACGCGTCGTCCTCCTGGCCTCCATACACCTCCGATTCCAATCTCTACCGTCAGATGCCTAGATCTCCTAGTCCTCATCGATTTTCTAGTTGGAGACTCGGCCTAAAAACGTTTGGATAAGGAGAATTCGAGGAGGAAGAGGCATGAGATACCGGCCATTGAAGAAACAAACGGCGGCCGGTCTATTTGAGCTAGGGTTTTGATAATGAGAATATATATATTATATTGTTTAATATTATTTTATTAATAAAATTCTCAATTAAACAGTTAATGCAAACGATCTCCAAACTACGCGTTCCGACAGGCTATCCTGGGGTTTTTCAACGTTCCGGACACAATGGAACAGGTTTCGTAAGTTAATTTGATCGTATGCGCGAGATACAAAATTAAACGATCAATTTAAAATTAAATCGGTTAAATCGATTTCGATGCGTTTCGAGCTGCCACCGTCAAACGACAATTCTGATTGCTACGAAAATTGAAATCCGATAATAACTAACTATTCCGGATCCAATGAAACTTGTTTCGTCGAATTCCGAGACTGTTCCTCGGAAGCCTATTTTAACTCGTCTATTAAATCGAGCAATTTTCAAAATTGACGAAACGTTTAAAATTCCACTTTTAAAATTTTATTAACTTAACAATAAATCATATAAAATTTATAAACACCTTAAAAATCATTCTGGCTCATTCCGGACTAAAATCTGATTAATTGCAATTTAATAATATTAAATTCATTTTTAAATTAATATAAAATCCCAAATAATAATTTGTTGACTTTTAAATTCATCTAAAAATCCAACAATATTATTTATACCCAATTGAGCTTAAAAATACATTTAAACACCATTTTTATAATCATTTATCCCAAATTCACCTTTTTATCCCAATTTCGAATATTTAATTATTATTATCCAAATTATATTTGAATTTATAATTTATATTAATGATTGAACCCGCATCCATCCACTACAAAATCAATTAAGGGTCCACATTAAACATTTAAAACGAATTAAATGTTCAAATTCAATAGCTTAAAAATACGGGATGTTACAACTAGTCAATGGCGAAAGTCGAAGTGTGGTCGATCACATTACAACAACTTTAATTTGATGCTTCTCCCACTGAACTGTAGGAAGGAATCGATTGGCAGATGGTTAGGTCACATCCGTCCATGTTGCAGGAACAGCCTGTTGGATCATAGGGGAGAGTTAGCGGATGAACGGTCGTGCCACGTTCGTTTGCAGTAGAACGGGTAGTCACATCCATTTAGAATTGGACATTCAGCTAGGTTCGTTTTGCGAATCTGCGTCTCCCTGTCGAATCAAGGAAGAAATTTTGTCTTGTGGGGTTGGAGTGCATCCCTATAAAATTATGTTATGGGTCCCGTGAAGGGGACAGGAGGTTATGCATGGACGGTTGTGTCATGCCCTGCTTAGTGTTGGATGGTCGGATCGCATCCAATTTTGTGTGTCAAGTGTGCCCCCATGTTAGGGGAAGATTAGAAAGCAGGCGGTCGAACCACATCCTCTTTTTATACTATAGAACTTGATGAGGAACCATAGCTGATAGATGGACAGTCGAATCACATCCCTTTTGGTATTCATATTCCAAACCATGCTTTGGGGACTGGAGTTGGTTGGTGGGTTGTTAGTCACACCCATTTGGTGTTTATACTCTGGCCTGCGCTCTCGGGACCGAAGCAGGTTGATGGGTGGTCATTTGCACCCAATTAGTGTTTATACTCCAGTCCACACTCTGGGGACTTAGAGTTAGTTGAAGTTTATTCTCCAGTCCGCACTTTGGAAATCTGGAGTTGTTGATGTTTATACTCCAGTTCGCACTCTGGGAATCTGGAGTTGATGTTTATACTCCGTTTCGCACTCTGGGAATCCGGAGTTGATTGATGTTTATACTCCAGTTCGCACTCTGGGAATCTGGAGTTGATGTTTATACTCCGACTCGCACTCTGGGAGTTCGGAGTTGAATGTTTATACTCCGCTTCGCACTCTGGGTATACGGAGTTGAATGTTTATACTCCGGTTCGCACTCTGGGAATACGGAGTTGGATGTTTATACTCCGGTTCGCGCTCTGGGAATACGGAGTTGAATGTTTATACTCCGGTTCGCGCTCTGGGAATACGGAGTTGAATGTTTATACTCCGGTTCGCGCTCTGGGAACTCGGAGTTGAATGTTTATACTCCGCTTCGCACTTTGGGAATACGGAGTTGAATGTTTATACTCCGGTTCGCGCTCTGGGAACTCGGAGTTGGATGTTTATACTCCGCTTCGCACTCTGAGAATACGAAGTTGAATGTTTATACTCCATTTCGCGCTCTGGGAATACGGAGTTGAATGTTTATACTCCGCTTCGCACTCTGGGAATACGGAGTTGAATGTTTATACTCCGGTTCGCGCTCTGGAAACTCGAAGTTGGATGTTTATACTCCGCTTCGCACTCTGGGAATACGGAGTTGAATGTTTATACTCCGGTTCGCGCTCTGGGAACTCGGAGTTGGATGTTTATACTCCGCTTCGCACTCTGGGAATACGGAGCTGAATGTTTATACTCCGGTTCGCGCTCTGGGAACTCGAAGTTGAATGTTTATACTCCGGTTCGCGCTCTGGGAACTCGGAGTTGGATGTTTATACTCCGCTTCGCACTCTGGGAATACGGAGTTGAATGTTTATACTCCGGTTCGTGCTCTGGGAACTCGGAGTTGGATGTTTATACTCCGCTTCGCACTCTGCGAATACGGAGCTGAATGTTTATACTCCGGTTCGCGCTTTGGGAACTCGGAGTTGAATGTTTATACTCCGGTTCGCGCTCTGGGAACTCGGAGTTGGATGTTTATACTCCGCTTCGCCCTCTGGGAATACGGAGTTGAATGTTTATACTCCGGTTCGTGCTCTGAGAACTCGGAGTTGGATGTTTATACTCCGCTTCGCACTTGGGAATACGGAGTTGAATGAAGGATTGTCGTGTATCGACCCTTTCTTGACTTTGTTGTGATGGCTGGTCCCCGAGCTCGGGTTTCACTTAGCGGGTGACCGGTGGGATCCCGATTAACTTCCACTTATATGCCCCTCAACGAAAGATGAGATTTAGTTTACAGACGGTTGGATCGTGTCCATGTTCATTTGGATTCCGCTTTTGCCAAGCCTAAGGAGTAAGATTAGTGTTCTGGCAAGCTTCAAGTACGAGATGGAGAGTGCATTGTTGGGACATATAACTCCAAGTCTTTCTTACATCTCCTAATTAAATTGCATAGGCGGGTGAGTGGATGGTCGGTTGCATCCACTTTGTACTAGAGTCCTGACCTTGTCGGTCTCTTCCGCTTTGATGCCTTGCCCCCAGTCTGGGGCATATAGTAGCCGATGAGTGGTCGAATCATGCTCATCACGATGATACCTCAATGATTTGATCATGGTCCGCGGAGGTTGTTTTGCACCCAATCTTAAGTACTCTGTTACCTGCATCATTTGCAAGTAGTTTAATTCAAGTAGGTCATATTTCGCAACGTAAATGAAATTGAATTAGAAATAATTCAAAAGAGATCAGATCAAATCTCATTGATAAGTGAGGCAGCGTCGTATGTTGCACTTCATTTCAGCCCTTCTCAGTTGGAAGTCTAACGCAAATGGTTCAATTTGATCAAAGTCCTTGATCGATAGGGGTCGGATGTTCCCGGTCCTTCGTTTTATGAGGCCTACACATATTGTCGGAGCTATTCTTCCCGGAGAAGACTTATGGCGTTGGCGTTCACGGTAGCCATTTAGAGAAGAGGAGTTTTCCGATCTAGAGTATGGAGCAGGTACCCTCCTTATCTTGCTATGTTGATCCTTCATCTGATTCATCAACTCAAAATTGGCCTAGACATGTTGGTGTAGTTGTCGGCGGCGGTCCACCAGTTCTCTTATCAAAGTCTGGAAATTAGCGCTGGTGATGAATTCATTTATGGGTATCGGCAGCAACTGGCTGCGGGCTTTGGATAAATTCGTTGGCTGTCAGCTTCTTCATTCACTTCAACAATATAAGAAGTAGAACTGGTATGTCTAACCACAATTGATAATGTCCTTTGAGGAATGTGGGAAGACAGCTACATTTGATGGCAGTCAGCACTTTTGGTGTAAGCCATGCGCAATTCTCACTTCATAAGGTAGTGTCGGGGGTTATATATTTCCAAAGTGCACTGACGTAGTCAGCATGTTGAATTTTCATTGGAAGTTCTGCATGTAGGATGGTTTCAACGAATAGGTCACGACTGGAAAAGATTCTCCAATCGACATTATTATCAAGTCCATTTTATTGCCAAGGGGTCTTGTAACACTGGTGAATGATGTATGCATGATTGTCCAACGTTTGAGTGGTTGGTAACGCCGATTGGATGGCGAGTTGGTTAAAATGGGCTAATAGATTGGTGTTTATCCCAAACTTTCATCCAGATAGCAGACCTATATAGGGTATTAAGGAAGTCCTCTTGAGGTTGCATGCCATGCTCTTAGTCACGTGGACGTGGAATGATTAAGATGTGGGCGTTTGAAGATGGTTCAGCGGTGACCAACTATGTTTTGAGTTGGCAGAGCAGACATTGTAGGGCAGCCATCATATTAGCCATCGTACCATAGTTGTCAATTCAGGAGTTTAAAAGCTGGTCAATTGGAGGGAGTTGCATTCCACCTTAAAAGCATGATATATTAATCAACTCCAATTCTTGGCATACTAGCTAAGTTCTCCAGCCTCTGGGAGTACGGTTGAGTAGTATTTCTTTACACATTCCTTGATTGCAACTCAACATTTCTTGTTGTGATCTCCTATGTCTTGTTCAGTCATGGAACAATTAGAAGCACGGATGAAATGTTCCTTCACTAAATTGGTGATTGAATTCACTATGCGGGTGCCCTGCGCTGCGGCTAGGGTTCGAAGATCGATATTTGGATCGTACCCGATTTTTTTTTTAAATTTCATATTGTTCTCGTCAATGTTTTAACGATACAAATGTGGTGAAATTGAAAGATCTGAAGTGTGTTCGAAGATCGATACGAATTGGACACTGCAGGATCGATACGTAGTGTATTTGAGGATCGATACGAAGTGGAGCTGGCTTGATCGATACGAAGTGCATCTGTTGATCGATACGAATTGGACACTACAGGATCGATACGAAGTGCATCTGTTGATCGATACAAATTGGACACTGCAGGATCGATACGTAGTGTATCTGAGGATCGATGCGAAATGCAGCTGGCTGGATCGATACGAAGTGCATCTGTTGATCGATACGAATTGGACGCACCTGAATCGATACAACCTAGATATGAGTATCGATATGAATTGGACGCAGATGGATGGATACGAACTTCATTTGAGTATCGATACGAATTGGAGGCAGATGGATGGATACGAACTGCGTGTGAGTATCGATGCGAATTGGAGGCAGATGGATGGATACGAACTTCATCTGAGTATCGATGCGAATTGGAGGCAGATGGATGGATACGAACTTCATCTGAGTATCGATATGAATTGGACACTGCAGGATTGATACGAAAGTTGATCGATACGAAAACCACCATATTTTCTGGAAACGAAAACATGGATACGAAAATCATCACATTTTCATGGATAAGAAAATCACCACATTTTCTGGATTTTCATGGAAACGAAAATATGGATACCAAAATCACCATATTTTCTAGAAATGAAAACATGGATACGAAAATTGCCATATTTTCTGGAAGCAAATACATGGTACCGAAAACCACCACATTTTCATGGATACAAAAATCACTATATTTTCATGGATACGAAAATCACCACATTTTCTGGATTTTCATGGAAACGAAAACATGGATACCAAAATCATCATATTTTCTGAAAACGAAAACATGGATACGAAAATTGCCATATTTTCTGGAAACAAATACATGGTACCGAAAAACACCACATTTTCATGGATACAAAAACATGGATACAAAAATCACTATGTTTTCATGGATACGAAAATCACCACGTTTTCTGGATTTTCATGGAAACGAAAACATGGATACCAAAATCACCATATTTTCTGGAAACGAAAACATGGATACGAAAATTGCCATATTTTCTGGAAACAAAAACATGGATACGAAAATATAGACATGAATGGATACAAAAACGACCATATTTTCTGGATACAAAAATCATCACGAATGCGGTTCCTCTTAGATCTGGAGCAATCTGAATAGAATAGAAGAAACCACTGAATGGCGGATCTGGATCTCCTCCTCAGATTTTTGCAATCCAACGACCGTAGTAGATCCAATGAGCAAGAGAAAAAACTTGGTTTTTTTTTATTCTCAGTGAAAGCACCAAAGTGTTTGTACCAAAATTGGGCACAACACTCTTCGGATGTGTTTGAAGAGATAAAATGAAGAGAATAAATGAAAAATTAAGCAGATCTAACAAACACACCAGTAAACATATAAGAAAATGCATGAAAACACAGAGTTTTAGAGTGGTTCGACGTATGGCCTACGTCCACTATGAAGTTGATGATTTTATTGATATTCACTTGCTGATTCCAACTGATTACAACAGATTACAGTGGATTATAATGTTGAAATTCGTATACAACAGCAGCTATGGAGTGCAAAAATGGATTCGGCAGAGTATGGACGTAGGAGAGCCAAAAGATCCATGTTCTAAAGGCCTCAGGGGGCTATTTATAGGCGTAGGAGGCTGAGATCGCGCTCAAACTTCGGGAGACTTTTTCTGGCACGTGAGTGGGCCCACACGACCGACCCCACCAAGTTTCGGCCCGATCCGTGATCGATACGAACGAATTTCGTATCGATCAAGATTTGATCCAATCGAGCTGAAATTTGGCATGAACCTTCCTTAGGTTGCCAGTTAGCTCCTGTGCAAATTTGATGGCATTTGGACTTGTAGATCTCGAGTTATGATCGATGCAAGTTGGAGTTTTTCGTTCCGTGATCGATACGAACGAATTTCATATCGATCAAGATTTGCTCCGATCGAGACGAAATTTGGCAGGAACATTCCTTAGGTTGCCAGTTAGCTCCTGTCCAAATTTGGTGGCATTTAGACTTGTAGATCTCGAGTTATGATCGATGCAAGTTTGGATTTCTCAGTCGTGATCCATCAATATCTGGAGCATATGAACTCCGATTGACTTGAAATTTGGAATGTTGGCTCTCATAGTTATGCTTGTCATGTCATATCAATTTTAGCTCGATCCAGACTCGGAAAAAATTCGTTGATATCCATAGTGAGCCTGCGTATAACCGATATCCAAGATGAACTGTCATTGGTTTCTAGTCAAGTTCTTGGTGTCACGGCCTTGCCAAAAGGCGGGATAACACTTATCTCCAACTGAAATACATACCTCGGATGATTGGTCTACTTCTGCACTGAAAGATTTCTCTGTATGCTTCAGAAGAGGACTATCTGAATTCGTTGCTTCAAGATCTGGGGTATGAACTGAAATACATACCCCGGACGATTGTTCTACTACATAAGCAATAGGCTTTATCAAGTTTCAACTGTTTCAGTATTCTTTTACGTGTTTGCCTTTTTCTTTTCCTCGTTGTAGAACTTTAGTATCATTGTCAGCGTTATCCTAGTATACGGATGTAACTCCGCTGAATCAAAAATTGCATAACAATTTCAGCATAATGTACAGTTCAAGTATGAAACATATAACATGGAAGCAAAGGGAAAAAATTAAGTTTTGTCTAGTAGACATATAGTAGTTATCTCAGACAACAATGTGATATATTATGTTATAGGGAACACAATATTCCAATTTAAACTTTTGTTTTACGGTTTTTTTTGGCCGGTGGATTCTCACTTTTTGTTGTAGGCTCATGGTCGTGCAATGGTCTTGGGTATATCCTAAATATATTGTTAGCACGTCAGAATTGTTGGTTTACCAATTTGATAGTAGATTGGTTATGTTGCGTACTAAATTGGTATTCTGTAACATTTTACCTGAATGATGATATTTTTTCTCTATGAGTTGTGCGATTGACCGTGGAGGAAGGCATAATTTTGTTGACGGTTAAGCTTTTACCATCTTTTTAAAGTCGTAATAGTTTGGCTTCATGTAGAATGTATAAAATTGACTGGAGAGTTTCTTGAATATATTTTTAATTGTAATACTTTCCATTTCCTGCGGGTGTGTTTTTAAAAGTCTGTTAGTTTGGTAAGATGCAGAGTGAAGAGCAAATATTTGAATGGTTGAAAGTATGATATGCACTTGGCAAGCAGTATTTTACATATGTTGACTTTTTTGCAACTAAAATTCATAGCTAACCTGTTCACTTATATGTGCAAGATCATCTATAGTCTTATTAAGCAAATTCTCCACCTCCTTGTCGTAAGTCGCAATTTTTATGGTTGCAGTCCTATAACGGACAGTCAACAGCAGTTTGAACCTGATAGTGGCAGTACTGTTGTTAGTAGGTGTGTTAATGGTAAATGAAGGGTGGGATGAGAGATAAATTTCTTTTGATGGATAGTATATCACGTCAAATACTGGGTTGAATATCTTGCAGCTAATGAAAACTAAAACCAAGGTGATAAAAATCAAATCTAAATTAACAGATACCATAGCCTTTTTTTCCTTAACCGCCTATAAAACACCGTATACGTATTTTTACTGAAAATAATTCATTTTTACTAAAATAATACAGCAACATTTCGATGTCGTAAACAAAATATAATAAAATGTTCAAAAAATATATGTAAACTAAAGATTGAATGGAAACAACAGTAAATTTAATTATCGTTGATTTAACAGTAGCTTTATTTATAAATGTAACTAGCTGGCCAATTCTAGTCATCATCGTTGGATAAAAGTAAGTTTAATGATAATAAAGTTATAATGGTAAATTACACAAGGCTTTTTGCTGGTTATGAATAAAAAGTTGAATCCATGCACCAATGAGATTACCAATTTTAGCATCATCATTTCAAAATGTATGTTTATTTCTCTAAGTATAATATAATGAAATTAAATTATCCGTCGCCCAATTTAAGATCTACTTCAGTATTTCATTGATTATTAGAAAAAAATAAAAAATCAATTAGTAGTAAATGGTTAAGCTCCAAACCATCTCAACACGAGACAAAACTTTCAGTTGAGGAATTAGAAAATATAACACAGTTTCAACAGGAGGCAGGACTTTCATTTGACGAATTCAAAACAAATTCGCATGATCGCATCATTATCTATCAGTGAGCAATAGAATCATACTATCTGCTATAATCCTAGGATATTACCGACGAAATGCTATAAAGTTTCATTTAAGGATTTCAGATTTAATGTATGAAGCATATTACTTATGAACTGCTATACAATTTCAGTCAATATGTACAATAAAAAGGATTTCCATAATCTCCAAGCAAGGTAGATTTTTTTTCAATATAACAAAGCAGCTCTCTTACTAAGTCATATCTTTTGAAAGAACAAACATCTAGATCTACTCATAACGATTATAAATCTTTCCTGTAAATGATTCATCTATTTCTAAATACAACAAAGACCCATAATCATGTTCTGGTCAAAAGAAGGGGATGTATAAAAAGTTCGAGTACCAAAGGTTCCAAATATAGGATTTGGGTAATACAAAAAGACTATTCCTATTTAATCAAACATATCTGAAACCTTATTGATAAGCGACTAGCTACATCAACCTGAATCAAGGAAGACCTCTAAGATAATTATACAGATTGTATCATAAATGCACGCTTATCAAATAAATTTTTCAATGACAATAAATTATGGAGCTTCCTACTGTAGGACTACGGGAGGAAATCACCTGATCTTGTATTCACATGTCCCGATATGCCCACGAGAACACAAAGTCTTTTTTACATAAAAGTACTTTCTCTCTCCAAGTGAAGAAGTTTTCTATAAAATTTGTAAAAAAAACTTTGTGTTTTGATTGGTTGGGCATACCGGACACTTGAATAGAGGACCTTTGGAGAATTTCTTCGTTTGCTAATTAAATTAGCACATGAGTCAATTCAATGGTTGTAGAAATCATGTATCGCAAAAAAAATGATCTTCATAGTCTTTTTCTTATTCCTAAACAAAATACTGTTGTATAATCTCGGTTACTTCAGGAATAATCCAGTTTACAAAATTCTGTTCCTATAATGAGTTAATTCACATTCCACACATTTAATCAAAGACAATGATTTATGTACTATAAGTTAAAATTTGATCATTAAATACTCTAACCGAATCTTTGCTTCACCTTCACCACCATGAAACATTGAATACTCTAACCTGAATCTAACCACTTAAAACATTCATATTTTTTTGCAAAAAAATATAGTTCGCATCATATTATGGATCTATCCGCAAAATACAAGATGATATTGAGATTAAATATTGTTTAGTCATATTTTGATAGCAAACAAAGAAAGAAGAAAAAAAAAGTTACTTACCAAATCACAATTTAAAAGGTTTACACGTAAGAATGCAAATTGCAATGCTTTAATAATGCAGGAAGAATAAGAACATGTTCTAAAATATGTTAGATTCTGCTACTTTAAGAATGACTACATGTTGGGTTTGACACATAAATGATAACATAACTTCTATTGAAGGCCAAACATAGAGAGTTGGCTGATTTATTGATACCAAACTTTTCAAGTTCTAATCTGGGGATGTTATTTTAGTTTTATCAACTGACCGAATAATATATCCATGTGAGTTATATTTTATATTAAATTATTTGGACAAAACTAGTGAAATATGGCGGTGTTTGTATACTATATTTATTAGTATCTAAAAATCCAAAGGAAGCATTTCTTATTTAGAATGCACCAGTAAGCTCAAAGGTGGAGGCTAATTATCGGTTAGATTAGTCTTTAAGTTTTGCAGTGTTGGATTCATTTTCTAAACACTATCAGGCAATCATGATTTTTCTATCATATATATTTTCCAATGCATGTTTTTTTCCCATTTTAAGAGAAGAACCCACCTAAAATCTTGATTCATTTAACTATCTGCTAATTTCCTTTTTTTAACATATTTATTGTACATAGATTAGATAGCCTATTATTATATTTATTTTCTAGTGTGTTTACTTATTCTTTGTTTATTAATGCATTTTTCATGTACTTTGAAACGTATTCCTTATTTGTTGGTGGTTTTCAAAGTCTGTCTAACCATTTTAAATTTATTTTCTAAATTATTTCTACATTGCATAATGTGACACCCTTTTGAATTTATAATTTATGATTTGATAATGTATTTTTATAGTAACAATTTAAACTTATTTTGAAAGTGTATTTGTAGAACACAAATTGAAATAGTCTTTTAAAATTATTACATTATTGGTTTCTTAATAGTTTTTCTTTTTTTGCTAAAATTGCATTTTACTTTCAACTTCAGAGAAATGAAATCCACATTTTAACATTTTTTTCTACCAATGGTGCAAAATCTTGCTCCTTCCATACGTATGTAATAGCCGCTATTTCTTTTAGGAAAAATTTGCTAAACATGGCACGTATTAAATATAGATAAGCTGTCAAAAAAAGAAAACATTGTATAGATAGAACTGACTTCCTAAAGGATAAGACAAATTAATTGCAATCCCAAGGTATGTTTATAGAATAGTAAGCAGAATAGCACTCAAGTTTGAAAGCGGCAAAGAAAGAACTATTTATCAATGATATGGTTTTAAAACATGAACGCAAAATTGAGAAAGAACCATTTTCAAGTAGTAATGTAGGACCTGTCGTCGGTGAAGTATGCATTTATTCCTACATTTGCAGTGCGTTTTCTTTGTAAACTTGCAAATGAGATTGATGAGGCAACATTATGGAAATTTTTTATATATGCTTTGTCGGGCATACCTGCTCATCTAAGAGCTGCATGTGAATTTTGAACTTTTCATTAGTATCAGTATTAATAGCCTCCCATATTATTGCTATCCTTGCCCGAATAGAACACGATTTGGTTGTTAAACTCAAATTGGATAAGTATCGATAGGTGTTTCCCATTGTTCGTTACCTGTAAGTGTGAATAGAGAAGATAGCTAAATTAGGCACAAAATAAACTTGTAGTTGGTAAACTGTGTTGACTGTAAAGGAATAAAAAAACAATCTTCGTGTAAATTGTGAACAACCTCATGGTAAACAATATTTTCTATATAGTAGTGTTGTTCACTATTATTGGCTATTAAAAATTTTGAACCTTTGTAAGAAGTTATGTAACGACCCGTAAATTTCGACCATTTAATTTGTTAATTTAAATTGATTTTTGTAATTTAATGTAAAAAGAAATGAAAATATTATAATTTATATTGGAGCGAATGTTAGGAATTAAAGGTTGCATTGGTAAATAAAATAAATTCTTGACAATTGGAATGAAATCCAATTGAAGAAATAGTGGAAACCATTATAATTGGTCAATTAAACTTGATTGTGTAATTAATGCTGGAAGAAATAATTTGGAAATAGTATTAATGAAATAATAACTGAATTTAATTGCAACTATACAAATGGAAGTAAATTTGAGTAAGTGGATGTCAATATTGAATAAATTAATGGATAAAATCTAAATGAATGTTTGGATAGAACATAAGTGAATGCATCGGTAGTATGGAAATAAATGCCAACATTTAATTGTAATGGCATATAAGGGATAAAGGAAAGGATTAAATTGATTTATGCAATAAAACATTGTAACGGTATTTGTTCGTAAATTTAGGTAATAAGGTAGTACGTTATTTGGAAATAAATTTAAGGGTAGAATAACAACTATTATAAATTACCTAATTAATTGGTCAATGAATTTATTTGGAATTAAAGTTCATTTAAATGTTAAGCAATTATGATGTTATTATTTATAATAAACGTTACTCTAATAATTAATAGTATAGTAACGGAAGTGGGAATGTAAATTTTTAGAAGCGTAAATTTACTTTAAGTAGTAATTGTTAAATTGGGAAATAAGTTCAAATTAAGTTAATTGAGAAATTAATACGTAAAGTATGTAAAGTAATTAATTGAATGTAAATTTAACGTTGTAAAATTTTATAGAACGTAAAGTATTTTAAAACCTTAATTAATGCATTTAATTGATAGAAGTACATTTAGGAATATAATATTTATTCTAATTAGTGTAAATAGGTGTATATTAATGCAAGGAAATAAATTTAGCGTCATATATTGGATAGGGTAGTTATTTCACAAAAAGTGGAAATAAAAGAGTTAATACGAATAAAGGTGAAATTGGAAGATTTATGTAACAAAACATAACCAAAGGTTAAATATGTTTATAGGATAATAATTTGTTTGAATAATAAGAATGGGAATTAAGATTTGTTTATTTAATTGAAGTTAAATTAGGAAATTTTGGTCATTGAAATTTATTGGAACTAAGTGTTAAATTTTACGTTAATAGAGATTTAAACTGAAATTCAAGAATATTAAAATAATAGTTTTGAACCCAACATTGAATCCATCTACTTAAAAATTTATAGATGGAATAATCATTGATATTTAATTTAATATAAATTTTGGGAACTTAATTTATAATTTTGAATATAAGGGAATAGAAGATTTGACACTGCAATTTATAGATTATCAACTCTAAAATGGACATAAAGATTTGTTTAAATCATTGTAAATAATTGAGAAATATAAGGTGACAAAATTTGTGAGTTTAAAATTTAAAATTGAAGGTTGATCTAATAATAAATTTTAATTTATTTAATTAATATAAAAATAGCCATTTTGGCCACTGATTCGGATTTCGACGAAACCAGTTTCATCGGATCCGTAACGGTGAATTATAATAATGTTTCAAGTTTTGTAGTGATCGGACTTACCGTTTGATCGTACGGAATCGAAACGCCTTGAAATTTATGCAATTGAAATCAATTGAAAGAAATTTGGAAAAATATTGTTTTTAGCATAACTTCTATATACGATGGAATTTGGACTTGAAACCTTTTCCATTGCGTTTAAAATATTTTAAAACACCTATTTTGATATATGGGTTTACCCAATTTCGTTCCGGAGACAAAACGGTCTTTTTGGGCCACTTTGTCGTTAGCGCGTATTCAACCCGATCCATCTATTCTATTTTCAATTCTGTCTAAGTATCCCCGCTAAACCCTAGCCTCCGCCTATTCTCATTTGTCTGTGCGTAAAATTTCTTCAGCTCCTTCTCCTCCTCAATGACAGACAAAATTTCAGATTCAGATCCATTTCAAAATCAGAGTCAAAAATTCAAAGTCCTCAAAAAAATCTCAAAATAATATATATTGAAGCTCTCAAACAGCTTAGTTTTCTGGTGTAATTCGTTTTTCATTTTGGTTCTTCCTCTGACCAGTAAAAAATCGATGAAGTTTCGGCCGTTCATCGCTCGACGATGAACTTTGTCGGATCGTCAAACTGTTTCTGGGTTTTGAAGAGAGAGCCGAGGGAAGTCGATCTATATGGTTCGTTCGTCGATTCGACGGCCAGATCGTCGTGATTTTTCGATTTAGGGTTTCGAAACCCTATAGTTCAACGGCGGCGGCGGCCTCCGTAGGCCAAGTGAGTGGCGCGCATAAGGGGGAATGGAGGCGGCTCGGCATGGGCTTCGAGATGGTGGTGGTTGGAGGCGGCCAGGTGGTTGGAGACGTTTGTATTTGATGGTCAAAGGGAGCGGAGCATGGGTGCTAACTGCGAAGAGAGGCGCGTGCGTTACTGGAGCGTGCTTGGGTTTCTGAAGATGATGACGTGGCAAGTATGTGAATGTGTTCTCTTTTTTTTTATTTTAAAATTTAAATTCAATCACAATAATCGCTATATCTTTCACATACGAACTCCGTTTCACGCGCGGTTTTTTTTGTTAGGATCGTATTGAAATTTCGGACCTGATGACACTGGTTTGGACGAATTCTGAGACGGTCAAATTTTTGGGTTTAAATTGAATTTAAATTCGATTTAAATTCAAAAGGTGAGTGTTTTTACCCACTCACAACTTCTAAGATTTCTTATGTTTGTTAAATTAAAGTTTGATGTGATTTAAAATTTATCTATGATTGTTTGGGCATATATTTAATCATCATCTCAGTTAGATAGCATTTAGTTAAAGTTAATTGTTATTTAATTTTATTATTGCATATAAATCGCCAGTTAAATTTATTTATTATTGCATATAAACTGTCAGTTGAATAGTTATTAATTTTTTTTTGAATATAAACTATTCGTTGATGCCTGTTATATTTTATATGCTTCATATTGATGTTTTGTTTAAATTGGATGATGATTGTAATAAATGGTTGTTTATTGATATTTGGATGAATAGATGCTATATTTTATATTGTATAAACTGTAAGTTATTATGCATTTTCATTTCATTCGGGATTGCGGTTTGAAATGATATATAACCGTAAACTTTTATTGTTAAATTACGGATTGAAATGATAAATATCCGTATCACTTGACCATAGGATAGAAAATTTTATACAGGCACCGTGGTCTATATATAAAATATTTTAAAGTGATTTTTCTATGATTTGGAAAGAAATATACGGTTTAATAAATATTAAATTTTGATATTATATAAATATTATTTTATATATAGTTAAATTCTAAAATTTAAGCTATGTGTAACTTGATGATGTTTTAAGTTTGATTTACGAATGTTTCAAGTTTGAGCTTTATTTAAGGGATATTGAATTTATTAAATAAATATTTCTAAACTAAATAATAGTGATTTGAATTAAGGTATATATAAGATTATCAGATTAGGTTGGGAATTTTGGAATATTTAAAGACTTGAAATATATAAAAATTGAAATGTTTTATTGAAATTAATGTATTATTGTTTTCAAAGTGTTGGTTTTCGAAATTGTTATAACTTTGGAAGTAATATGGTTGAAAAATGAATTTATTTGAAATAGAATTTATTTAAGAATTATCTGTGAATATATTGATTTGAAACTGATTGAAATTTTGAGATTAAGAATATGACTGCATTATGTGATTTGGGTTTAAGATGGTTTTAAAGAATACTTCAAGTTTTATAATTAAAAGTAAGAATAGTGATTGAAAATTTGGATTTTATTTAAATGATATATTATTGAGTTTGGTTTTAAAGTATATACTATTTTGAAGTAAAGGATATGTTTTGAAAGGGCAATGATTGTGTTTTTAAAAGTATATATATTTTAAATGACCACGGTGTTATAATAACGGTTGGTTGTTAAAGAGACCGGGATCGGATATGGACATACTCTCTGTCGATACCAAAAACCACTTTGACAACTATGTGCGCGGTGGAGTTTCCAGAATGAAGTAGGATGGTGGCGACGTTCTTAAGGTATGTTACGTGGACCCAACTCCCGTGAGTTGGCATAAGGTGGCTAAAACAGGAGCGATCTCGGACCAGTGAGGTAGCACCTCTTCTCGGACACATTTCTTCGATATTATACTCTTACTTGTGATTTGACTAGATGGCCATCCTCCGATTTGGGAATGTTGTTCGAGGTGGAACGGTAGTGGCTGCTATGCGTATCCATCAGTCCGTGTGCGTAATTGGTATATCTACCCTGGCATTGCCTAGTTGTGCCGTGTCACCTACCATATCGAGCTTTACTACGATTATGATTTTTAAGATCCGACCGCGTTAAGGTTCTCCATCCCCTTAACGCTATTTTCTATATGATTATACTTTACTGATTAGACACTACTGTATATAGCGAATATTACTACATAGTATATAGTTTAACGGATCCTTAAGAGATGTGAATCCCGAACATTTCTTAAGTTACCGCACTCACGTTAGACACTGGATAGGAGATGTCAAACCCCGTAAACATCTCTGACGCCGTTTACACTCATATTTATTTCATTGATTTAACTTACATAAGATCTTTTAGTTCTGACTCGAGTGTTTTGTCTTTTCAATTCGCTCGGGTCAGCCTGAGCATTTTAGGATTTGAAGGCACTATTCCTGAAGGACGAAGACGAAGATTTTATTATAACTATTTGTTATATATTCTACTACACCATTGTATTCCGCTGCATAATTATCATTCTCTGGTATGTGTAACTCTGATATGTATTGTATAAGTATAATCAAATGTTTTGTAAAACAGCTTCATGAACTGTTATTTGATTATTATATTTTATCGTTCTGCTGCAAGATTCTATTTTGTTTCTTTTATTTCTCCACTTTTTCTTATTTACCCCATAACAATCCACCCTTCTGTATGGTTTAAGTTGGCACGTGTGTCTGCTTAAGCATACAAAAAGGTGGGATGTTACATCTGGTATCAGAGCGAGGTTTAGCGATAAACCTTAGCTTTGTGGGGTTTGACTCTTTACTAATAGGGTAGTAATACCCTATGGGAGTCGCTGAGTGTATATATATGAGAGAGCGTATTTGTTAGTGTTATATAAAAAGGTTTTAATATTGTGTTAATCGGTTCCGTTTTGTATTTATAAATTCCGGTTGGTGCATGGGACGCTATGACATCAATAGGGATTTCTAAACACTTAATAGGACAGACCGACATAATATTTGTTTTAATATAGGTGAATGAAATAACTTTGCCTATTATATTTTCTATATATAAAAATATTTTATAAAGATATATATTTGGTTGCTATAGATTGGGTGTTAGGTAATGAAAATATAAATAATAGTTGAAACTAAGTTGAAAATAAAATAAATAAAAATTGGAAATTTAGAACTTAAGTTTCGGGTTTTTGGAAATTTCTTTCGAATAATTTTGGAATATAATAATAATATTATTTAGAAGTATTTTCTGATATAAATATTTCAATTGAATTTGAAAGAAATGTTTTAAAAGAAATTCCACAAAGAAATAAGTTGTACTCCCCTCTTTGTCGCTGGAAAATAATTTCGGTGATGGCGGCCGCATCATCGACATTCATTTTCGAGTTTCAAAGTGGGAAGGCCACTGTAGTAGTTTTACTATAAGATTATTTTATTTTAAATTGTTTTAAATATAATTGGATATATAAATTATAAGTATATATATTATCTATTATTTTAAAATGATTTTGAATAAAACCCGGTATTTAATTCTTAAGTTTCCATTAATAAATAGTCCTAATTACTGACGTGAATTGGAACGTAGGTAATGAATAAAATTGAAACCTCTAAAGGAAATAAGAGATTTAAATGCTAGGTTATAAATGGTATTAAATGGAAGTTGAAATTGTAACCTATGAAATAAAGGAAATAATTATTGAACATTAAAATAATTAAAGGAAATGAGAAAACTTGTAAAACTTTCAATTTCATTCTTTAAAAGCATAAATATAACTTACCAAAAATTTATAAAAGTTGAAAATGTTTAATAAGTAAATGTATAGTAAATTGTACAAGTAAACTTATGTAATGAAATATTCAGTAAATTTCTTTTATTTATAAGAATTAAAGTATAACTGTTATGCCAAGTAACTAAAATTGAACATGAATATTTTTAAGAAATGAATAAATGAAATGAATAAGTATTGATGTTCTAGTTGTTATGGATTTTAGTATTATAAAAAAATAATAATAAACTTAAGTAATAAGTTGAAGTTACCTCATAATAAAATAAGAATCAAAGATGAATACTGGAAAATGACTGTAAACTTAAGTTAATAAATTTACCTACTAAGAAATTTGATTTAATGTATAAAAATAATGAATATAGAGAAAATCAAACAAACAATATATGGAATGAAATTAATAATAATGAACTTGATATATTGTTGAATTTGTTGTTTGTTTGGCTTATGGTTGTTTGGGCAAGGATACTTTAATATTGTTTGGATGTAGGAATAATCTATTTAGTCTCACCTAAGGCTGTTGAGTAAAAGGGTACACTTAGTAGTTTATTTTCATTCCGTACAATTTGAAGTTTTGAACCCGAACAACTATTTATTGTGTTTGATATGAATGAATGATTGATGTGTGTTGACTTATGTGATGGTTGTTTGCTTGTTGCAAGTGATGGTTGCTATGTTGATTGTTGTTATTGATTTAAACAACTCCAAATATTTCAATTTATATAATTATTAACCCTTTTTGGACTATATAAGTGAAATACAGGTTATGGAAGCAATTGCTACTACTTTTGGTTTCATAATTAAGCGTTGTTTGCCCGACAAATAGGTACGTTCTCGGATTACGGTTTTATAGCGCCATTTTATATATTCTTCCGTATTGGGATATACTATATATGATATTTTGTTATATTTGATATTACATTTTCTCTCGAGTCTCTCCGTACAAAGGAGACTCTGCCGAAATTTTCCGTAAAATTTTGGCTTAGAAAATATTTTGAAAATGTTTTTCCAAACTTTATTTATTTAAGTATAAAAAGATTTAATGATTATAAAATGGGTATATTTTATTTAAAGTAATAATAAAGTTAATATTTTGAATAGGATGTATGGTTTATTTAATTCTTCTTTTCCCTTCTTTTTCTTTTCGGGGACGAAAAGTTTTGAGTGGGGGAGAGTGTAACGACCCGTAAATTTCGACCATTTAATTTGTTAATTTAAATTGATTTTTGTAATTTAATGTAAAAAGAAATGAAAATATTATAATTTATATTGGAGCGAATGTTAGGAATTAAAGGTTGCATTGGTAAATAAAATAAATTCTTGACAATTGGAATGAAATCCAATTGAAGAAATAGTGGAAACCATTATAATTGGTCAATTAAACTTGATTGTGTAATTAATGCTGGAAGAAATAATTTGGAAATAGTATTAATGAAATAATAACTGAATTTAATTGCAACTATACAAATGGAAGTAAATTTGAGTAAGTGGATGTCAATATTGAATAAATTAATGGATAAAATCTAAATGAATGTTTGGATAGAACATAAGTGAATGCATCGGTAGTATGGAAATAAATGCCAACATTTAATTGTAATGGCATATAAGGGATAAAGGAAAGGATTAAATTGATTTATGCAATAAAACATTGTAACGGTATTTGTTCGTAAATTTAGGTAATAAGGTAGTACGTTATTTGGAAATAAATTTAAGGGTAGAATAACAACTATTATAAATTACCTAATTAATTGGTCAATGAATTTATTTGGAATTAAAGTTCATTTAAATGTTAAGCAATTATGATGTTATTATTTATAATAAACGTTACTCTAATAATTAATAGTATAGTAACGGAAGTGGGAATGTAAATTTTTAGAAGCGTAAATTTACTTTAAGTAGTAATTGTTAAATTGGGAAATAAGTTCAAATTAAGTTAATTGAGAAATTAATACGTAAAGTATGTAAAGTAATTAATTGAATGTAAATTTAACGTTGTAAAATTTTATAGAACGTAAAGTATTTTAAAACCTTAATTAATGCATTTAATTGATAGAAGTACATTTAGGAATATAATATTTATTCTAATTAGTGTAAATAGGTGTATATTAATGCAAGGAAATAAATTTAGCGTCATATATTGGATAGGGTAGTTATTTCACAAAAAGTGGAAATAAAAGAGTTAATACGAATAAAGGTGAAATTGGAAGATTTATGTAACAAAACATAACCAAAGGTTAAATATGTTTATAGGATAATAATTTGTTTGAATAATAAGAATGGGAATTAAGATTTGTTTATTTAATTGAAGTTAAATTAGGAAATTTTGGTCATTGAAATTTATTGGAACTAAGTGTTAAATTTTACGTTAATAGAGATTTAAACTGAAATTCAAGAATATTAAAATAATAGTTTTGAACCCAACATTGAATCCATCTACTTAAAAATTTATAGATGGAATAATCATTGATATTTAATTTAATATAAATTTTGGGAACTTAATTTATAATTTTGAATATAAGGGAATAGAAGATTTGACACTGCAATTTATAGATTATCAACTCTAAAATGGACATAAAGATTTGTTTAAATCATTGTAAATAATTGAGAAATATAAGGTGACAAAATTTGTGAGTTTAAAATTTAAAATTGAAGGTTGATCTAATAATAAATTTTAATTTATTTAATTAATATAAAAATAGCCATTTTGGCCACTGATTCGAATTTCGACGAAACCAGTTTCATCGGATCCGTAACGGTGAATTATAATAATGTTTCAAGTTTTGTAGTGATCGGACTTACCGTTTGATCGTACGGAATCGAAACGCCTTAAAATTTATGCAATTGAAATCAATTGAAAGAAATTTGGAAAAATATTGTTTTTAGCATAACTTCTATATACGATGGAATTTGGACTTGAAACCTTTTCCATTGCGTTTAAAATATTTTAAAACACCTATTTTGATATATGGGTTTACCCAATTTCGTTCCGGAGACAAAACGGTCTTTTTGGGCCACTTTGTCGTTAGCGCGTATTCAACCCGATCCATCTATTCTATTTTCAATTCTGTCTAAGTATCCCCGCTAAACCCTAGCCTCCGCCTATTCTCATTTGTCTGTGCGTAAAATTTCTTCAGCTCCTTCTCCTCCTCAATGACAGACAAAATTTCAGATTCAGATCCATTTCAAAATCAGAGTCAAAAATTCAAAGTCCTCAAAAAAATCTCAAAATAATATATATTGAAGCTCTCAAACAGCTTAGTTTTCTGGTGTAATTCGTTTTTCATTTTGGTTCTTCCTCTGACCAGTAAAAAATCGATGAAGTTTCGGCCGTTCATCGCTCGACGATGAACTTTGTCGGATCGTCAAACTGTTTCTGGGTTTTGAAGAGAGAGCCGAGGGAAGTCGATCTATATGGTTCGTTCGTCGATTCGACGGCCAGATCGTCGTGATTTTTCGATTTAGGGTTTCGAAACCCTATAGTTCAACGGCGGCGGCGGCCTCCGTAGGCCAAGTGAGTGGCGCGCATAAGGGGGAATGGAGGCGGCTCGGCATGGGCTTCGAGATGGTGGTGGTTGGAGGCGGCCAGGTGGTTGGAGACGTTTGTATTTGATGGTCAAAGGGAGCGGAGCGTGGGTGCTAACTGCGAAGAGAGGCGCGTGCGTTACTGGAGCGTGCTTGGGTTTCTGAAGATGATGACGTGGCAAGTATGTGAATGTGTTCTCTTTTTTTTTATTTTAAAATTTAAATTCAATCACAATAATCGCTATATCTTTCACATACGAACTCCGTTTCACGCGCGGTTTTTTTGTTAGGATCGTATTGAAATTTCGGACCTGATGACACTGGTTTGGACGAATTCTGAGACGGTCAAATTTTTGGGTTTAAATTGAATTTAAATTCGATTTAAATTCAAAAGGTGAGTGTTTTTACCCACTCACAACTTCTAAGATTTCTTATGTTTGTTAAATTAAAGTTTGATGTGATTTAAAATTTATCTATGATTGTTTGGGCATATATTTAATCATCATCTCAGTTAGATAGCATTTAGTTAAAGTTAATTGTTATTTAATTTTATTATTGCATATAAATCGCCAGTTAAATTTATTTATTATTGCATATAAACTGTCAGTTGAATAGTTATTAATTTTTTTTTGAATATAAACTATTCGTTGATGCCTGTTATATTTTATATGCTTCATATTGATGTTTTGTTTAAATTGGATGATGATTGTAATAAATGGTTGTTTATTGATATTTGGATGAATAGATGCTATATTTTATATTGTATAAACTGTAAGTTATTATGCATTTTCATTTCATTCGGGATTGCGGTTTGAAATGATATATAACCGTAAACTTTTATTGTTAAATTACGGATTGAAATGATAAATATCCGTATCACTTGACCATAGGATAGAAAATTTTATACAGGCACCGTGGTCTATATATAAAATATTTTAAAGTGATTTTTCTATGATTTGGAAAGAAATATACGGTTTAATAAATATTAAATTTTGATATTATATAAATATTATTTTATATATAGTTAAATTCTAAAATTTAAGCTATGTGTAACTTGATGATGTTTTAAGTTTGATTTACGAATGTTTCAAGTTTGAGCTTTATTTAAGGGATATTGAATTTATTAAATAAATATTTCTAAACTAAATAATAGTGATTTGAATTAAGGTATATATAAGATTATCAGATTAGGTTGGGAATTTTGGAATATTTAAAGACTTGAAATATATAAAAATTGAAATGTTTTATTGAAATTAATGTATTATTGTTTTCAAAGTGTTGGTTTTCGAAATTGTTATAACTTTGGAAGTAATATGGTTGAAAAATGAATTTATTTGAAATAGAATTTATTTAAGAATTATCTGTGAATATATTGATTTGAAACTGATTGAAATTTTGAGATTAAGAATATGACTGCATTATGTGATTTGGGTTTAAGATGGTTTTAAAGAATACTTCAAGTTTTATAATTAAAAGTAAGAATAGTGATTGAAAATTTGGATTTTATTTAAATGATATATTATTGAGTTTGGTTTTAAAGTATATACTATTTTGAAGTAAAGGATATGTTTTGAAAGGGCAATGATTGTGTTTTTAAAAGTATATATATTTTAAATGACCACGGTGTTATAATAACGGTTGGTTGTTAAAGAGACCGGGATCGGATATGGACATACTCTCTGTCGATACCAAAAACCACTTTGACAACTATGTGCGCGGTGGAGTTTCCAGAATGAAGTAGGATGGTGGCGACGTTCTTAAGGTATGTTACGTGGACCCAACTCCCGTGAGTTGGCATAAGGTGGCTAAAACAGGAGCGATCTCGGACCAGTGAGGTAGCACCTCTTCTCGGACACATTTCTTCGATATTATACTCTTACTTGTGATTTGACTAGATGGCCATCCTCCGATTTGGGAATGTTGTTCGAGGTGGAACGGTAGTGGCTGCTATGCGTATCCATCAGTCCGTGTGCGTAATTGGTATATCTACCCTGGCATTGCCTAGTTGTGCCGTGTCACCTACCATATCGAGCTTTACTACGATTATGATTTTTAAGATCCGACCGCGTTAAGGTTCTCCATCCCCTTAACGCTATTTTCTATATGATTATACTTTACTGATTAGACACTACTGTATATAGCGAATATTACTACATAGTAGATAGTTTAACGGATCCTTAAGAGATGTGAATCCCGAACATTTCTTAAGTTACCGCACTCACGTTAGACACTGGATAGGAGATGTCAAACCCCGTAAACATCTCTGACGCCGTTTACACTCATATTTATTTCATTGATTTAACTTACATAAGATCTTTTAGTTCTGACTCGAGTGTTTTGTCTTTTCAATTCGCTCGGGTCAGCCTGAGCATTTCAGGATTTGAAGGCACTATTCCTGAAGGACGAAGACGAAGATTTTATTATAACTATTTGTTATATATTCTACTACACCATTGTATTCCGCTGCATAATTATCATTCTCTGGTATGTGTAACTCTGATATGTATTGTATAAGTATAATCAAATGTTTTGTAAAACAGCTTCATGAACTGTTATTTGATTATTATATTTTATCGTTCCGCTGCAAGATTCTATTTTGTTTCTTTTATTTCTCCACTTTTTCTTATTTACCCCATAACAATCCACCCTTCTGTATGGTTTAAGTTGGCACGTGTGTCTGCTTAAACATACAAAAAGGTGGGATGTTACAAGTTATGCATGACAGTTCAACCTCTAACTGTCCGTTTGACAAAATGGGGTGAGGCAGGTAAACCCCAACATTTCCAAGTGCTTGACCTTGCCTCTTATTGACAGTCATGAAAAAGCAGTGTTTAATTGGAAGCTTCAACTTTCATGCATCGAAATTGTGAAGCTTCAACTTTAAAAATTCAAAATATTAAAATCTTACAATCAAAAGTTTGAAAATGAAAAACAAAAAATTCAAAGCTGTTAAAAAAGAAATTCAAAATTTTAAATTCCTATACTTCAAAAAATTTATAAACTACATTTCAAAGGATTAAATTAATAAACTTTAAATTGTTCGGATAGCACGATGCCCAAGAATGATGCACTAGGAGTAAGGTTTAGCATCAACCATGATCTGATTATTCCTAACTATGATGCCACATACACATCCATTCTTCATAACTATGGTTACTCCCAAACTGATGCTATACACGTATCTATGTCTTATAAAGCTTCTTAGTTATCAAGCTTATCATTACTATTCTATATAGTTATGTTGCTTATAATCGAAGTCCATATTAACTAAAAGTTCAAGGCCTACTTGTGGAAGTATTGAATTCCTTCATGTTTTTGCAAGTTTGCAAATGAGAAACTGGGCTTGCATGTGAGTTCCCAGAAAAATGTGTAGCAAAGAATGTGCACATAATTTAAAATATGAGTAAACAAATGTTACAAATTGAGTTTCTGAATGTTGGGAAACAATATTCTCACAGTAAGAGACATGACAATCGTTTTAAGGATACAACACTGAAACAATATTCTTTTCTATACTTTATTTATCTATGTTGGCTGTTAAGCAAATTTAGTGCAAAACATGTGTTATGCTGCATCACAAAAACTTTTCAGTAAGAAAGAAAATAAAATGAATCTGATTCATAATGAACATGGGCTGTACTTAATAAACAATTACCTTATTCTAACCTCTTTATCCATCTTGAAAATATATTACATGATCTAAACATGACCATACTATGAAAATGGACCTCCTTAAGGCTACAATTATATCTTATACTGAAGGCTAGTCCTACATGTATCGATTAACTTTCAAACAGTACATATGTTAACCATAAGGAATCTAATAGAACAAAAATACGATCTGTCAAACTAGCAAGCCTCCAGAAGTTATAGAACCCAGGGAAATTCACAAGAACCACCTCCACTCAAACTAGCAAACAGTTTCAAACTGTTGTGTACCATTCAACCAGCACATGTTAATTTTTTCTTGGCCATGAATTCAACAAATCGATCCTTACCAACAAGAAAACAAAACAAGCAACAATTACATATATGACAGCTATCAATAGAAAATGTTTGTACGAAGGAATTGCAAAACTGAATTTGAAGGCCATAAGACAGAGAAGAGGAAATCCAGTTCCAAGGAAACAAATTGAATAAAATCTCAAGCCTTGACTACCTTACTTTTAAGTTAACAGAACATTATCATCGATATTTAATGTTGTAAACCCTGAAGTAGAGATGAAAAAAAAACATTTTCACCTCAGCAAGGACTGCAATAACTCAATAAATGGCCAAAAGAGAGAAGAAATAATAGAACTGGAGGGTTGCTGAAGATCGCGTGTTCTGGAGATTGACGACGGCTTGAGCTGGGGTGCGTGGTTTTGGAGATCGACGATGGCTCTAGTTGCGGCGCGTGGTTCTGGGGATCGATGGTGGAATTGTGGCTCGAGCTGCGGTGCGCATATTCCGGAGACAATGGAAGGTTGAGCGTGTTCAGACTGGAGAATTTGATTTTTTAATTAAATTAGGGATTCGATACACTTGAGAGAGGGAGAGAGCCAGGAGAGAGGAAGAGAGGTCGATGTGAGTAATAAGAGGCAGAGCTAATTTTTATTTTGCCCTCTTTTTTTCACATAACCCACAAGCAGCGTTTTAGGTTATTTTTTCTTTTCTTTCTAATAATCCACTCCTATAATTGCAGCACTTTTATTAAAATGTTGCTCAATGATGCTGCCAAAAATATATTTTTTTGTAATGTGCTTTAGTGAACTCACGTATCGCTCCATTTCCCTCCAACTTTTCTGTGCTGGGTGAGATCCTTCGGAAATAGTGCCGATAACTAGTCTCTGTTCCGTCTGTTCTTCTCCGCTGAGTCCAGGTTGGTTCCTTTATGTATTTGGAACTTGAGGACCAATGGGATGGTTAGAGATTTGCGGCTTCTTCACGTACTACTGAAGCCCACTGTTCCTAATCAACTCCTCAATTAGATCTTTCAACCGTCGGCACTCATTCATGTTATCCCATGAGTCTCGTGGAAGCGGCATAACTTCCTTGATTTCTTTTGTTGCTCAGATTCTTTCTTCCTAAGAGGCTTATTGTATCGCTCAGTTCTTTGAGTTGCAAGGTAGATGTTCTCCAGGCTGTCGTTCAACGTCATATACTCCTCGGGTCTTAGGTTCCTGATCCGCTTTCTATTCCCATCATGTAACGACCCCGAATTTTATAAATATTTAATTGATAATTAAATTAATTTTTGAATTAAAATTGTATAATTAAATGATAAATGGATTGCGAGTTTCCCCGATATTCAAATATATATCGGTATTTGGACATATCTGACTAAATTTGAAATAGTATAATATATATTTGATTTGTGTTTAAATTATAAATAAATAATTGAGATAGAAATACATTCGAATAAAAAGACAAAACCATATATACATATGCACACATAAAAATACAAAGTAAACATTGACTCTAATCTAACAACAAATTAAAATAGGAATTGTTTATATTATAAAGCAAAGAAAACAAACACATACATATACATGGAAGCTTGCAAATGAAGGTAAGTGTGAACAAACATTTTGTACAGCCAAGATAAGAAGTAAAACATATGTTTGTACAGGGCAATTTAATGCAAGCACCACAATATAATCATCTCAGCCGAGAAAAAGGAAAAAGAAAGAAAATATATAGTCAAGTTGAACAAACACAAACTAGACAAGTAAAAGAAATATCAACATACCAAAATGGATAAACATGAAACATAAGTACATACGAAATGTAAAGTATAAGATAATTTGTAGACATAAAGGACATTGTCATTAAATGCTAATATCTCTAGTGTACATTGTATAAATCACTTCAGCCCCCATAGAGATAAAAATCTCTGAAAATTTTGTACCAGGCAATATAAACAATACCCTGTAAAAACCATCTATCTATTTATCAATCTGCCTTAGTCTTTTTCATTTCATTCGTTTACCAAAAAGAAAACTTAGCATTTTTTCATTTTAAAGTTTTCAAAGACATACAAACTAAAGCTTTAATTCAACTCAAAGCCAAAATGAAGATCAGATTAAAGAGTGATTTTTGTTAGCAGATTTCCAGTTTTAAGAAGCTTTTCCCAAAACAATAATGTGCTCTGTTCTTTCAAAATACAAGGTGAGTAACATTTTTTTTTAAAAAAACTTTAATAACTCAAGTTATGTGGCATATTTTTCTTTGTGATATATGTCTGGTATATGTATGAAAGTGCAAGTATCTGGATACCTGTTATTTTCATGCTCTGTTCTTGTTTAGTTCTGGCTGATATTAAAAATTCAAAATCTAACGATAGAGTTCATATTTGACTTTGATGTATAAATGAAACTAGTTTGTTAGGATGTGAAGATAATTTTAAAAATAGTTTCTGTAAATTTTAAATTAAGTTAAAATGTTTAAATAGGATAATACAGTGAAGCTCAAACTTTGGTTAAAAATCAACTGTTTTAAATTCGAATTTGGATTATCTATATGTATTCGTGATGAAAAATCATGATTTTAGATGATACTATCATAATTTTTTAAATGGGTATTAAACGAGGATTTTGTATTAATGCGAAATTTGGAATTTTGAGAGTTGCCGATTATCCACACAATAATATGAGATAAAATTGTGATCGAAGCTTGGTTAAAGATGGTGGATTATGGGAAAAATGTAAAAGAATTTTTCTAATGAGTAAATAGTTCGAATGGGATCGAACTAGGGTTTTTCTTTGATTTCTTCACTGTTGTATGGCCATGGCTATGGCGTCCTGGTTATAGGACCGGAGGCGTTCGCTTTTGGGGAGAAGGTAGCTTGTGGTCGTGGGGTTCGATGGTGGGGACGGCGAGGTTCATCGGCGTGAGGTTGACCGGTGGCGATGGGTTTTATGGTTCGAGCAGCTGAAGCTTTTGCGAGCTGGAGGTTCGAATTTCGATTCGTTGATGTATTCGTGAATCTGGGTTGGGTTTTGGGTTCGCATGTGGTCGAGTGGTTGTAGGCGATGGTCGTGACGATCGTAGTTGGCCAGGGCTGAGGGGAGACGTGCACCGTGCACGTTCGTGTGCACGTTTGGGTTCAGGCGAATTTTGTTTGGAGAAGACGAGTTCGACTCGGGGAGATGTTCGAGTAAATGGAGCTACGACTCGAAGCAGGGGTGTACGTGAGTTTCTCGCGAGAAAACTCGGGACAGGCTTCGTGTTTTGTGGGGATGTACTCGGGTTGTTGTTTAAGCAACCCGGGTTTTGAAAATTTTAAAGCAAATCACATTTTAGGTTTGAAATTTAAAGCTGGAACAAGTTTCTAAGTATTCAAACAAGTTGTAAGTAAATAGTTGTTTAATTTGACTCAATATGTTTGAAATGTTTTTTTTTTAAAGATTTTAAAAGTAGTATAAATTAAATGTTCAAGTTATTTTGTTAAAATAAATCATATTCAAATTTTATTTCTAAATTTGGTTTAATGAAATAAATGATTTAAGTAAGTATGAAATATAAATACAAGTTTATTTTAAATTAGATATGTTGAGATTAATTAAGGAATTATAAATTAATGAAGGTGATTAAGAGGAAAGATAATAAATTAAGGGCTAATTAATCAATGTGATTAATTAAGGATAATTAATTTAAGAATACTTTATTAATTATTAATGGTTAGTTAATAAATGATTAAAGAATAATTAATCAAAATGATTTGTAATTTATTAATGATTAATTAACCCGGATTAGAAATTCATAAGAAATTAATTTTATTTGAATAAATCAGATAATTAACTGACCTTACTTATGAATATTTGGATTTGATTGGATGATTGAATTGTTTGATATTTCCTGATCTGTGATGCTTTGTGATATATTCTGATTGGTGCGTAACCTTTACTGCAGTTTATTTATCTGAAATTTATATATATCTGTGATCTGTGCATGAACGATAAGCATTATAGTTTATACCGCTTATCAACTATATCCTGTGTTTTGATCTGTGATGATTCATTGTGTTGCACTATTGTGTTAAACCCCTGGACCACACTTTTACACACACAAATATGGATTTCACGTGGAAATCGGTTAAGTCACAGATAATTTAAATTTGATGTTTTTAAAATTGAAATTTTAATTTCAATTGATTTTGAAATTGGAAATTTGGGTTTAAAGTGAAAAGCTTTTGAAATGGAATTTCAAAGATAAAAGTTATTTTGAATAACTTATTCGAGTTTTGAAAATTTAAATAATTTGATTTAAATTTGAATTCAAGTTTAAAATTGAATCCTATGATTTGAAACTAGGGAGTAAAGATGATATAAATTTGTTTGTATGAAGTTAAACCATTTTAAAAGTAAAATTTTGAGAATTTGGATTTAACCCAAGAACCTTAACTCGTATAAATGAATCAGATTTTCAAAATGAAAACTGTTTGCTTAAAAGAATAAAAGCTTTCAGATAAGAAATGAAATTCCAGTTTAATTAAAGGAATTTCAAGATTGAATTGAAAAATGGTTTTCCAAGTTATGAATGAATTCTTTTTGAAAACTATGAATTGAATCTGTTATTTTTAACAGATTTAAAATGATGAATTGTTTAACCATTTGAAATGAAATTGTTTTTGAAAGCTATAAGTTGAATCTTTGATTTAAAGATTTAACGAGTTAATCAAATTGAAATGGGAATTAATTTGGAAAATCTGTGATTAAATCTTTTATTTAAAAGATTAAAGTGTGGAAATTGTTTTAAACCGTTGAAGGTTGTTAAAATGAATCTTTTTTAAAAGATTTGAAATGGTAATTTGTTAAACCATTTGAAAAGAAAGTTTGGGTTTAAGTTGTGACTTAATTGAAATCCCAATATCCATATATTGTTAAATATTGCGCTCATTATTCGGTTTAGCCGGGAGAGGACCTTTGTGTCACATAACCCATTCCGAATAAGTGATTCGACGTTATGGATAGCATTTGAAGACCGGTGTTGAAGACCGGATATTTTTCGAAAATGAAAGGACAACCTGTCGAATGTCTCTGCACCGAGTTGCTCCGGTATAGAGATTTATATCACTCTTTTGTGATGGGAAGTCCGGACGTGATTGGAAATTATCCGGATGTGCAAGGGCTTCGTGAGAAGTGCCTTCGGTTCTGTTCGATCCCGGAACAGACTTGTATGGTTACATGTCTGACATTACACTTTGAGATATAAAGCCGATTTCTTTCAAATACATTTCTGTTTGGTGGCGGAGAATTTATTCTCTTAGCTTAACACCCTTCTCTGAGACGTACGAGTTCAGAGGTTATGTAGTTGAAATTTATCAGCGATATATCCCAATTTGGTAATGTGACATGCTGAGTGTTGTTGTGTGATGATCAGTGTTTGATCATTTGTGATATGATCATTTGTTTGATCATTTATCTTTGTGATCATAGGTTGATCATCTATTGACCCAAAGCGTGGCTTTTTGAAAAAGCGTAGCTTTGTGGACGAGACTTCGTCAGAGCCTCACAACCCGGAAATGGTCGAAACAAGAATGTTGCGGCAAGGTTATGAGGGTCGCGCCCTTTAGGGTATGTCATTTCCTTCTGGAAAAGGGTGGTGTCATGGTATGGAGCCCAGATACTTACTCATGTGGACACACTTTATTATTATGTGTGATGTTGGTTACCGAGGCCTCGGATAAAGGTCCCAAAGGACCGGGGGGTGGCATATTCGTGAGTTACCTATTACAGGGGTAACCCGGCCTTATGTTGGCAGAGAGCAGTTTGTCTCTCGGGGCGTCCCGCCAGAGGCGTTCCCATGCGGCGGAAGGAAGTTCCTTAGCCTGACCATTTGTTGGAAATCCATTTCTCCAATACGAAACTTGTACGGTTTTAGTTGTAGAACCTGCCATTTACGTACGGTGGTCACCACTGTTTAGATGGTAGCTATAGTAGGCATACGATACTGGTCGTATGTTGGCTAAGATTAATATTATACTTTCGAAATGTTTTCTGCACTATGCACTAATAATAATATCAAGATGATTTTACGTAGTAAGCATCTTTGACTATCATAAGAAGAAATCTCCTCCAATTCTGCGTTTGCATTGTGTGTGTGGCGGGAGGTCTTATGGTAGTTTCATTTTCCAAAAGCATTGCGAATTTCAATGTTTAAAGTTCTGTTGTGTTTGTTTAAAGATAAACTGTTTTTGTTGCTCACACCAGTCCCATGACTGACTCGGAGTTTATTGTTCCCTTCCTAAACTCTGGGTGCCCACCATTTTCCACACGGGCAGTCTAGAGTTGGGTTTCTCAGATATTCAGGTTTAGTAGATTATCTAGAGCTGGTTCAGTTCTTGGAGTTCAGGACTGCACTTGCTTCTCTCTATGGTTCGAGCTTGATACTGGAGTCATTGGATTCATTCTCTCTGACTGATCTTTTGGAGTTATCACTTCTGTTATTTTCCGCTGTATCATTATTTATCTCTGATATTGTTGTATCATATTATTGTTGTATATCATTCTGGATATTGTATTCATTGGAATTGTATATGATATCATCTATTTCTTTATTCCGCTGTGTTGTTATACTTAATGGTGTTATAAGCTCCGGTGAACCAGATTCGGCGTTTGAATCTAGGGCATTTTGAGTACAAGTGAAGTACGGATGTCGATTTTCGAAGGCCGAGTTTTTGGGTCATTACAACGTGGTATCAGAGCTAAGGTTGAACTTTAGCTCAGGAGTATAACATGTTAAGTAGCTCATTAGAGATAGAGTGAAGTAAACTCTAGAATGAGTAATTCTCAGATATCTGTCTGTGTGCCTCAGTAAATTCTCTTACTATCCACAGATAGTAAGTATGAGTGCAAGAAGAGGATGAGATAGAGAACAGGGAAATACGACTGTAAATGGTCAATACCCTATAACAACAAGGAAGCAATCTTTTCTCTATCGATCTTTTTTGTTCAGCATCTTTTTCTCAATTCTTCGATAGTTTCTGGTAGATCCAGGAAGAAGATTCGATATATTTGTATGGAACATAAACTCCGGATAGACCAAAATTGTTTGTATGGATGTATTGGTTGCTTTGATTGTTATGGTTGATAAGTATACTTTGGTTTCTAGACTAAAAATTTTGAAATTGTATCCATATATCTATCTATTCTTTGGGTCCCAGTATATTCTACGAATGGTTAGTTATCCTTTCGAACTGACCAATGTCACTGCATATTTCGTAGATCTGAATAACCCGAGTATCTTGTGAAGTGTCAAACAGATTCGTTCTTGTATCTGTTATTGATATTCTGATTTGGTAAGCCAAATGCAGAATAGCTGTTCAGTTTGATTTGATGAAACTTTTTTCATCTATCTTTTTGTCTCCTTGGTAGTTTCAAGGACGAAATTCTTTTAAGGGGGGAAGTCTGTAACGACCCTGAATTTTATAAATATTTAATTGATAATTAAATTAATTTTTGAATTAAAATTGTATAATTAAACGATAAATGGATTGCGAGTTTCCCCGATATTCAAATATATATCGGTATTTGGACATATCTGACTAAATTTGAAATAGTATAATATATATTTGATTTGTGTTTAAATTATAAATAAATAATTGAGATAGAAATACATTCGAATAAAAAGACAAAACCATATATACATATGCAAACATAAAAATACAAAGTAAACATTGACTCTAATCTAACAACAAATTAAAATAGGAATTGTTTATATTATAAAGCAAAGAAAACAAACACATACATATACATGGAAGCTTGCAAATGAAGGTAAGTGTGAACAAACATTTTGTACAGCCAAGATAAGAAGTAAAACATATGTTTGTACAGGGCAATTTAATGCAAGCACCACAATATAATCATCTCAGCCGAGAAAAAGGAAAAAGAAAGAAAATATATAGTCAAGTTGAACAAACACAAACTAGACAAGTAAAAGAAATATCAACATACCAAAATGGATAAACATGAAACATAAGTACATACGAAATGTAAAGTATAAGATAATTTGTAGACATAAAGGACATTGTCATTAAATGCTAATATCTCTAGTGTACATTGTATAAATCACTTCAGCCCCCATAGAGATAAAAATCTCTGAAAATTTTGTACCAGGCAATATAAACAATACCCTGTAAAAACCATCTATCTATTTATCAATCTGCCTTAGTCTTTTTCATTTCATTCGTTTACCAAAAAGAAAACTTAGCATTTTTTCATTTTAAAGTTTTCAAAGACATACAAACTAAAGCTTTAATTCAACTCAAAGCCAAAATGAAGATCAGATTAAAGAGTGATTTTTGTTAGCAGATTTCCAGTTTTAAGAAGCTTTTCCCAAAACAATAATGTGCTCTGTTCTTTCAAAATACAAGGTGAGTAACATTTTTTTTTAAAAAAACTTTAATAACTCAAGTTATGTGGCATATTTTTCTTTGTGATATATGTCTGGTATATGTATGAAAGTGCAAGTATCTGGATACCTGTTATTTTCATGCTCTGTTCTTGTTTAGTTCTGGCTGATATTAAAAATTCAAAATCTAACGATAGAGTTCATATTTGACTTTGATGTATAAATGAAACTAGTTTGTTAGGATGTGAAGATAATTTTAAAAATAGTTTCTGTAAATTTTAAATTAAGTTAAAATGTTTAAATAGGATAATACAGTGAAGCTCAAACTTTGGTTAAAAATCAACTGTTTTAAATTCGAATTTGGATTATCTATATGTATTCGTGATGAAAAATCATGATTTTAGATGATACTATCATAATTTTTTAAATGGGTATTAAACGAGGATTTTGTATTAATGCGAAATTTGGAATTTTGAGAGTTGCCGATTATCCACACATTAATATGAGATAAAATTGTGATCGAAGCTTGGTTATAGATGGTGGATTATGGGAAAAATGTAAAAGAATTTTTCTAATGAGTAAATAGTTCGAATGGGATCGAACTAGGGTTTTTCTTTGATTTCTTCACTGTTGTATGGCCATGGCTATGGCGTCCTGGTTATAGGACCGGAGGCGTTCGCTTTTGGGGAGAAGGTAGCTTGTGGTCGTGGGGTTCGATGGTGGGGACGGCGAGGTTCATCGGCGTGAGGTTGACCGGTGGCGATGGGTTTTATGGTTCGAGCAGCTGAAGCTTTTACGAGCTGGAGGTTCGAATTTCGATTCGTTGATGTATTCGTGAATCTGGGTTGGGTTTTGGGTTCGCATGTGGTCGAGTGGTTGTAGGCGATGGTCGTGACGATCATAGTTGGCCAGGGCTGAGGGGAGACGTGCACCGTGCACGTTCGTGTGCACGTTTGGGTTCAGGCGAATTTCGTTTGGAGAAGACGAGTTCGACTCGGGGAGATGTTCGAGTAAATGGAGCTACGACTCGAAGCAGGGGTGTACGTGAGTTTCTCGCGAGAAAACTCGGGACAGGCTTCGTGTTTTGTGGGGATGTACTCGGGTTGTTGTTTAAGCAACCCGGGTTTTGAAAATTTTAAAGCAAATCACATTTTAGGTTTGAAATTTAAAGCTGGAACAAGTTTCTAAGTATTCAAACAAGTTGTAAGTAAATAGTTGTTTAATTTGACTCAATATGTTTGAAATGTTTTTTTTTAAAAGATTTTAAAAGTAGTATAAATTAAATGTTCAAGTTATTTTGTTAAAATAAATCATATTCAAATTTTATTTCTAAATTTGGTTTAATGAAATAAATGATTTAAGTAAGTATGAAATATAAATACAAGTTTATTTTAAATTAGATATGTTGAGATTAATTAAGGAATTATAAATTAATGAAGGTGATTAAGAGGAAAGATAATAAATTAAGGGCTAATTAATCAATGTGATTAATTAAGGATAATTAATTTAAGAATACTTTATTAATTATTAATGGTTAGTTAATAAATGATTAAAGAATAATTAATCAAAATGATTTGTAATTTATTAATGATTAATTAACCCGGATTAGAAATTCATAAGAAATTAATTTTATTTGAATAAATCAGATAATTAACTGACCTTACTTATGAATATTTGGATTTGATTGGATGATTGAATTGTTTGATATTTCCTGATCTGTGATGCTTTGTGATATATTCTGATTGGTGCGTAACCTTTACTGCAGTTTATTTATCTGAAATTTATATATATCTGTGATCTGTGCATGAACGATAAGCATTATAGTTTATACCGCTTATCAACTATATCCTGTGTTTTGATCTGTGATGATTCATTGTGTTGCACTATTGTGTTAAACCCCTGGACCACACTTTTACACACACAAATATGGATTTCACGTGGAAATCGGTTAAGTCACAGATAATTTAAATTTGATGTTTTTAAAATTGAAATTTTAATTTCAATTGATTTTGAAATTGGAAATTTGGGTTTAAAGTGAAAAGCTTTTGAAATGGAATTTCAAAGATAAAAGTTATTTTGAATAACTTATTCGAGTTTTGAAAATTTAAATAATTTGATTTAAATTTGAATTCAAGTTTAAAATTGAATCCTATGATTTGAAACTAGGGAGTAAAGATGATATAAATTTGTTTGTATGAAGTTAAACCATTTTAAAAGTAAAATTTTGAGAATTTGGATTTAACCCAAGAACCTTAACTCGTATAAATGAATCAGATTTTCAAAATGAAAACTGTTTGCTTAAAAGAATAAAAGCTTTCAGATAAGAAATGAAATTCCAGTTTAATTAAAGGAATTTCAAGATTGAATTGAAAAATGGTTTTCCAAGTTATGAATGAATTCTTTTTGAAAACTATGAATTGAATCTGTTATTTTTAACAGATTTAAAATGATGAATTGTTTAACCATTTGAAATGAAATTGTTTTTGAAAGCTATAAGTTGAATCTTTGATTTAAAGATTTAACGAGTTAATCAAATTGAAATGGGAATTAATTTGGAAAATCTGTGATTAAATCTTTTATTTAAAAGATTAAAGTGTGGAAATTGTTTTAAACCGTTGAAGGTTGTTAAAATGAATCTTTTTTAAAAGATTTGAAATGGTAATTTGTTAAACCATTTGAAAAGAAAGTTTGGGTTTAAGTTGTGACTTAATTGAAATCCCAATATCCATATATTGTTAAATATTGCGCTCATTATTCGGTTTAGCCGGGAGAGGACCTTTGTGTCACATAACCCATTCCGAATAAGTGATTCGACGTTATGGATAGCATTTGAAGACCGGTGTTGAAGACCGGATATTTTTCGAAAATGAAAGGACAACCTGTCGAATGTCTCTGCACCGAGTTGCTCCGGTATAGAGATTTATATCACTCTTTTGTGATGGGAAGTCCGGACGTGATTGGAAATTATCCGGATGTGCAAGGGCTTCGTGAGAAGTGCCTTCGGTTCTGTTCGATCTCGGAACAGACTTGTATGGTTACATGTCTGACATTACACTTTGAGATATAAAGCCGATTTCTTTCAAATACATTTCTGTTTGGTGGCGGAGAATTTATTCTCTTAGCTTAACACCCTTCTCTGAGACGTACGAGCTCAGAGGTTATGTAGTTGAAATTTATCAGCGATATATCCCAATTTGGTAATGTGACATGCTGAGTGTTGCTGTGTGATGATCAGTGTTTGATCATTTGTGATATGATCATTTGTTTGATCATTTATCTTTGTGATCATAGGTTGATCATCTGTTGACCCAAAGCGTGGCTTTTTGAAAAAGCGTAGCTTTGTGGACGAGACTTCGTCAGAGCCTCACAACCCGGAAATGGTCGAAACAGGAATGTTGCGGCAAGGTTATGAGGGTCGCGCCCTTTAGGGTATGTCATTTCCTTCTGGAAAAGGGTGGTGTCATGGTATGGAGCCCAGATACTTACTCATGTGGACACACTTTATTATTATGTGTGATGTTGGTTACCGAGGCCTCGGATAAAGGTCCCAAAGGACCGGGGGGTGGCATATTCGTGAGTTACCTATTACAGGGGTAACCCGGCCTTATGTTGGCAGAGAGCAGTTTGTCTCTCGGGGCGTCCCGCCAGAGGCGTTCCCATGCGGCGGAAGGAAGTTCCTTAGCCTGACCATTTGTTGGAAATCCATTTCTCCAATATGGAACTTGTACGGTTTTAGTTGTAGAACCTGCCATTTACGTACGGTGGTCACCACTGTTTAGATGGTAGCTATAGTAGGCATACGATACTGGTCGTATGTTGGCTAAGATTAATATTATACTTTCGAAATGTTTTCTGCACTATGCACTAATAATAATATCAAGATGATTTTACGTAGTAAGCATCTTTGACTATCATAAGAAGAAATCTCCTCCAATTCTGCGTTTGCATTGTGTGTGTGGCGGGAGGTCTTATGGTAGTTTCATTTTCCAAAAGCATTGCGAATTTCAATGTTTAAAGTTCTGTTGTGTTTGTTTAAAGATAAACTGTTTTTGTTGCTCACACCAGTCCCATGACTGACTCGGAGTTTATTATTCCCTTCCTAAACTCTGGGTGCCCACCATTTTCCACACGGGCAGTCTAGAGTTGGGTTTCTCAGATATTCAGGTTTAGTAGATTATCTAGAGCTGGTTCAGTCCTTGGAGTTCAGGACTGCACTTGCTTCTCTCTATGGTTCGAGCTTGATACTGGAGTCATTGGATTCATTCTCTCTGACTGATCTTTTGGAGTTATCACTTCTGTTATTTTCCGCTGTATCATTATTTATCTCTGATATTGTTGTATCATATTATTGTTGTATATCATTCTGGATATTGTATTCATTGGAATTGTATATGATATCATCTATTTCTTTATTCCGCTGTGTTGTTATACTTAATGGTGTTATAAGCTCCGGTGAACCAGATTCGGCGTTTGAATCTACGGCATTTTGAGTACAAGTGAAGTACGGATGCCGATTTTCGAAGGCCGAGTTTTTGGGTCATTACACATCATGCCTACTAGTGTTCTGGTTTTTCCTTTTCTAATTTCCATCTTTCCCTGTATTTTATAGCATAGCTCCAGAATTGTTTCCATCCTGGTTGACTACTACATTGCTCTGAACTACCTTATTCGGTTGCACACTGGCAGTCTTTCCTTCCAATGTGTCTGCCTCTTCTCTCAAATACCGACTTGCCTTCGGTCGAACTCCTTCATGGTGGTTGGTTGTTACATGTTAATCCTTCTTCCAAAGTATGTGTCCGGATGGATAGCTCGAACTAAAGTCATGAACAACATATCTTCATTGGGAGCTCACTTCAGTAACCACAGTATTACACTGATTCATAAAGGTTTTTAATGACTCATTTGGTCCCTGGAAAATGCTAGATAGAGACATCACATCTTTTGGCTGTGTCGTGTAAAGCCTGAACTATTCCAAGTATTTCCTTGCTAACTTGTCAAACGTAGAAATAGATCTTGGTGGAAGTCCCGTAAACCACATTAAAGCAACACCTTCCAGGAAGATAGGGAAACATCTGTAGGGGACTGCATCTGTTGCCCTAGCTCCGTCCATGTGCCAACTGTACTTGTACAAGAATGGTTAGGGTCTGTCGTCCCATTATAGGCTGGTATAGTGGGCACAGTGAACTTCTCGATATATTTCTCCCTTAGAATATTTTCAGTGAATAGAGTCCGGCTCAGTGCAGAACCTGGCCGTCGTCTTTTCTGCCCTTACTTTGTTCCATCAAGCGTTCGACCATATCTGATATGTATGCCTCATTAGTTTGGTAATCAGTAGGTCGACTGCCAAGGCCTACACTAAACGTTTGGCTTTGCAAACGGCCTTGTTTGCCACCTAAAGCCTAGGCTCTCCATTCTTCAGGAGAACCACTCATGTAGAATTCTGTTGACGTGCGGTTGGCTTGGTAGTAGTAGTTTAGACTTCTTTTCCGACATTCCGTCTGTTTATATCAACATTTAATTCCAGCCCTTTAGCATCGAGTTGCATGTCATCTTCAAAATCGAAGAGAAGCATCACAATATTCCCTTGTGGAGCCTTCGCTCCATGGTTGGGGTTTACGGCAGGTTGTCCTCTGACAGGAGGGGTACTTCGATAACAATTCTAGTCGCTCCACCAGTTATCTCCTTTTGCTTTTGCTTGCCATCCCTCCTATTCAAGATTGAGACAGAGGAATTTTCCTGTTCCATAACCTCCGTGGTTTCCAGCTTAGTTCTCGAGGCAGTTGGTGGTTGTAGTGCTAGCAAAGCGTCTATCTTGTCCGTAAGAGCTTTTTGGCTATCGTCCATATTTTGGTTAAATTGATTAACCATCTGTTAAATTCTCCTTTCGTCGTAACTTCATGATAAGCAGAAGGTTCTGGTGCTTGATTTCCAGTATTAACTCTTGTTGGTAAGTTGGTGGTGTTATTGACTTCAACCTGTTGGCGGTGAATTTTCCTGTTCCATAACCTCCGTGGTTTCCAGCTTAGTTCTCGAGGCAGTTGGTGGTTGTAGTGCTAGCAAAGCGTCTATCTTGTCCGTAAGAGCTTTTTGGCTATCGTCCATATTTTGGTTAAATTGATTAACCATCTGTTAAATTCTCCTTTCGTCGTAACTTCATGATAAGCAGAAGGTTCTGGTGCTTGATTTCCAGTATTAACTCTTGTTGGTAAGTTAGTGGTGTTATTGACTTCAACCTGTTGGCGGTTTGGTACATCACTACCAATTGTTGCATCGGTAGATCTTCCAAAAGTTGTTTTATTCTTCCTACCATTGATCTTCAATGGCAAGCCTTTAAACTCTTTTCAAAGTAGAATTTGTGGATCTAACTTCTGGACCTATCTGATCCAAAGTAGAGAGATAGATCTACGCCTAGGTTGACTGTTCTTAGTGAAACCACCAAAATGTTAACCCATAAATGGATCAACACCATCGAGTATAATGTGAAAGCACCAGCCCTGTTAGAATAGAGAAAATTTAATAGAAAATAACAGAAAAGTAAATGAGAGATGGAGATTTTTATAGTGGTTCGGCTGTTAACTAAGCCTTAGTCCACTTTGTAACTTTTCTTATTGATTTGATCTTGATATAATATGATTACAAAGTGATTGAGGTAGAGTTAGTCACAAGTACAAGTGTTAGATAGATTCTAAGTCTTAGAATTGCCTAAAGGAACTACCTTGGTGTCCATGGAGTAAAGAGAGAGTGAAGAAATGACAGAGCTTCCACGTTGTAATGGAAGAATCCGAATCCGATCTTAGTTGCTCTTAGGTTTGTATTTATAGTGGTAGCAGCCATATTGGGTCAAAAGCCTGCTACTAGAGAAGTCTAGGAAGTAACTCAAGATAGCATAAGGAAAATGGTGACCGCTCGAGTTAAGGGCTAGATTCAGTGCCGAATTAAGACACTTAATTCGGTATCGAATCTAATCCTTAGGCTTTGGGTGATCAAACTCTTTTATGTTGAGTTTCTTGCTTCATTTAGATGCTCTCCATCCAATTTGGTAGGTCGTTGATGAGTCTTGGTCATCATTCTTCCATGACTTCAATTATCCTATTGTTTGGATTACCACATCTTCATTCTTAATGACAAGCTCTTTGGAAATCTATGAAACTTCATGAATATGCATAGGATGACTAGTAGATCACTTGTGCCAAGTATGAAGGTGCCAAAGTCAAACACCTATATCCGATACAGAATTAAGGTTCCTTAATTCGGGCTGAATTAGGGACATGGCTTGTTTTTGGTTCATACTTCCATGAGTTCTTTCTTTAGCCTTTCTGAGTGTTATTGCCAAGTTTCAGGTCATTCTTTCTTCATATCGACATTTTAACTCCTAATGATTTCTTTTAGGTTAAAACCCTGATCAATAATTTTCAAGTTTATAATTTACAATCTAATTAACAAAAGTCTAGAATTAACTACGCAATTCTCTTAATATTATATTTCATAAATTTTAGGGGACATTCTCACTAATTTTCAGATCTATGGTGTATATACCATTTCATCAAAGTTAAACAATTTACTGAATATATAGATAATGATTTCTAGTTAAATTCATTTATTTAAGCCTATAATTCAATGGTTTTCATATAGGCATGATAACAAAAATCGAATTTCAACGATATAAATTTAGTATATGTGGATTACATAATTTTCCACTCACCTTATGGCTTTCAAATCTCTGTATCCAAACTCATTCTTCTTACTTGACTCCTTTTCTTTTCAACCAAAAATATGTATTTATAAGTGTATTCATACCATTAGAATTTAAGATTTGAGAGGAGATTTGAGTTAAGTGAAGTCTAAATTTACAAATGTAGAATTTACCCTTTTCGCAGCAATGATTCGCTTCTTCTCTTCTTCTCTTTTATTTTCTATCATTCTCCATAGAAATAGTGGAGAAGGAAGAATGACAAAGCTTTGCTATTTAGTTCAGAAAATATGAGAATAAAAGTGAGGAGCTAGGCCTATATTTATAGGTGCTCAAATCAATTATGTACATTAGATTATTATTTATTAAATCCAGGCCGTTTAGAGTGAGGTTCAACATGTGCTGACCCAGACTAACCGGTCAACTGGTCGATATGAGCGGTCAACCAATCTAGATGTCGACCAGTGGTACTAGCGATTTAATTCCTTAACGGCGTTGTTTTTAAGTTTATTAATATTTATTTCCTTAATCCATTGTGAATTATTTTTGATTTGAAATCTTCAGACGTCGTTAACTTCTTCGTTTGAACTCTAATCATGAAGCATTATATATAAGTTGCTCAGAAAATCGCTACAAACACAATGGTGCAAGTTTCATGGCCAAATTCTTATGTTTGCCTAAATTTCATTTTTGAGCATTATAAATTATTTATTAATTCTTGTAATTAATTACTGTTTATTTTATGGGATGTTACAGTTCTATAAGTAGTATTCCTATGCGGTACTTTTTAAAATATTTTTGTTTTATGAAAACATTTCGGGTTGAGGCTATTTTGGCGTATGACTTGTAATCGAGATCAAATATCTCATTTTACAAGAAGTTTTATTAAGTAATTGCATGAAACAAGCCTATGGCAAACCATAAAGAGAAAATAATAGAGGTTAGAAGGTGGGATAACATCCATTTTGTTTGAGATCATAAAATGAGATCTTTAATAAACCCGAAGGCAAATGAAGAAACTCCAATAGTATCCCCAAGTATAAACTTGGTAGAAAAGGCAGTTGATGAAGGCAAAATAGATAGAAACCCAAGAATTCTTATAGCTAATATAAGAAATTCATCAAATGCCCCCTTCAAAGTATAAACTTGGTAGAAGAGATAATATTCGAAGGGAATTATTAGAAGTCCGAGAATTCCAAGGCCAATATAAGAAATCCATTAAATGCCCGCAAGTATAAATTTGGTAGAAGAAGTAACAACCGAAGGGAAATATTAAAAATATGAGAATTCTAAATTCCATTTATAAAAATCCAATAAATGTCCTCAAGTATAAACTTGGTACAAGAGGTAGTAGGTCGAACAACATTTGTTGAAGAGGAGAATGCCGAAAGTTTTTTTGAGAAAATCATCACATAATTTGAGGGGTATTGAGGAGGGAGGCCAGGATCAAGTGAGTGTCTTCTGAAGGCATAAAACTTTTATGAACAGACTTAAGGCTTTATCTCATTTTTGAATCAAGGTTTCTTGAAATAAATCTTGAATTAGCCGAAATATAAAAGATATACTCCATTTATTTGCCGAAAGATTCGAGTTTGACATAAGATTTTTCCTAGAAAGAAAAGGACAATAAGATTAAATACTGTATCGAAACAGGACATAAAAAATTACTTCTTAATAAACTCAGAAAGCCCCCCCTTTAATCATATTCTCGATGGCATAAGATAGCTTTCGATAATCGTCGGTGTTGTGTCCATTTGCGAGATGATAAATGAAATACTTTTCTCCTTTGGGACTTCTCTTTTCGATGGAGGATAATTTGGATAGGAAAGTCTTTTATGAGTCATCCAAAAGACCTGAGACGTGCTTTCATTAAGTGAGGTGAGAAAGTTTTCCTTTTTAAGCTTCTTTTGAGGTTCATTAGTTGGAGTAGTGGGAAGAGGCCATTTAGTAACAATGGCAAGGTCTTTGTATTTCATCTGCTTAACATCTAGATCTCTTACTTTATCATTCATGAACTTAACCATTTTCTGGAGTCGAGTCCTGAAGGGACTAATGAAGATATCTCGAAAGCTGCCTAATTTAGAGAGCCTTAAGTTCATGACATGATCATATTCCATGCCTTTGTGTTATCCTACAACTAAATTGACAAGATTCTCATTGTTGTCTTCTCTAATGAGCTAAACCCGAAGGTTTGCGTGTAATCCGAGTTAAACTCTGTACTATTACTTTTGTTGCTAGAATTAAATATGGCTATTTGGGAAGAATATTTTATTTCTAAGACAGAGGAATAAAGGAACGGAGTGAAGGGCCCTCCTTCTAGTGCTAAAAATATTGGTTTGATTTTTCATCAAACACCAACACCTCAAAATTCAAAGGACAAACTTCGACCACTAGGTAGTCTATGTGCTTCAATAGGGTGTTCACCGAAGGCTTAAGATTATTGCTGGAAGTTAGGTTGGATTTCTTAATAAGGACACTGAAGTAAATTAGTACTATACTATACCGAGACTAATTCTGGTAGGTTGAAAGTAAAAATGATGAACGTAAAGACACCGAGGGTAATAGTGGTTCGGGCTAAAATATCCACATCCACTATCATTTCCTTCATTAGAGTTCTACTTTATAGCCGAGAAGTCGTTACAATGATGAGTTGGCCAAGTCCGCCATTAATGAGTTTTTGAGATGAACTCTAATATAAGAAAGTACCAGCATTCCTAAGGGTATTTTCACTCAAAGGGCTTCTTTGTGTAGGGTCATAAGTTTAAGGATAGCACTTCTGAAAAATTAGTTTAAAGGACAATTTACAAGAAAATGATAAATTAAATTATCATTTTTAGTTATAAAGAAACAATGATAAATGAATTTATCATTTTCCTATATAACTTAAAATGATAAATGAATTTATCATTTTTGTGTAAATTGTCTTTAAAACTAATTATTCATAAGTATTGTCCTAAAAATTATTACCTTGCAATGAGAAGCCCTTCAACCTAATTTCCACTATTCTTAATATTTGAATTATGCAGGTGGAAAAAAAGGATCCTTGATGCATTGGGATCAGCGCCTATTTATATGCATCTTAATGCATTGATATTGGTGGAGACATTTCTCCTGGATTGTTGACTTGGCCCGCTTGTAAGGCCAAGATTTGAACATGTGCCATTATCTAGTTATTTTGTGAATTGGCATGGACCAATGACATGTACATTTATAGCTCTTGGATGTGGCAATCCGCACATGCTGTATATGCTTTAGGTCATATAAACTATTAATGCATCTAAGGATTATCTTAGCCATTGATTTTGGTTGGAATTTTAGATTTCTTTTGGTTTTATGACATTGTATTGGCTATTACTTTCAATTAATGCATGTCTAAGGCTTGTTATTCCAATTTTTGGCCAGTTTGGTGATCACCACTTTCAGATGCTATTTATACTTCGGCATAAGGGATTTTCCTTTGGTTGTGAGCCGAGGATAGATATGTAGAAGTATATATAATTTATTTGTTGACATTTAGTATTTATGGGAAGCTTAATACAAAATAGAACTTATATGGTTTAGAAGTGAATTATAATTGAGTAAAAATTATGGTATAACAATGGTGAAATTGATAAAGGTTCAATGGAGCAAAAGCGAAGGCGATAACACTTAGGTGACCAAGGAGAGCATGATGAGCTCTTATCCGAAGCTCATTACTTTATAAGATTTCATTCATTTGTTAGTTTTCATATAGTGTTTTATTTTGTTTAGTATCAGTACCTTGCATGCTAGGGTATTTACGTAGGTTTATTTCTTGCTTGTGTGTGCTTGATTGTTGGGCATGCTTGTATTTATATTATTTGATTATTTTTGTTTGGTTCAGGCTTAAATTCCTAGAGGGGAGAATGTAACGACCTACATTTTTACATACCGATGGGTCATAATATATTTACTTTTATAACGAAATTGGGTCCAAATTAAATATATCTTTGGGGAGTGTTGAGTATTGACAATTTTGAATCTGAGAAAAAATATTGGACGGTTTTAATCCTAAAAATATTGTAAGGCCTATAACTTCTATTATAAGCCCAATTAGAGTTTGAAACCACTTCCAAATGAAAGATATGATGGTTTCTCTTTTCGTAGAGTGGTCATAATAAATTTTGGACTAATTGTAAAAGCCCGGAAATCCGCCCAGTTCGAGCTGACAATAAACCACACATGTCCAACCCAAACTGAATGGAAAACCAGATCTTTATGGGAAAGAAAGAAGAGAAGAAGAGAAAGAAAGAAGAGAAAGAAAGAAGAGAAAGAAGAAGAAGAGAGAAAGAAGAAGAAGAGAGAAAGAAAAAAAGAAAAGAGAAAGAAAATAAGAGAAGAGAAGAAGAAAGAGAAGAAAAGGAAAGAGAAGAAGAAATAGAAGATAAAATAGAAGAAAATAAAACAATTACAGAATCTCACAATCGCAGCAGAAAAAAAAAATCATATCAATGATCTTTACAAAACAGAAACTGTAATATTCTATACGTACATCCATCAAAGTACATCAATCAATCACTAATTATCAACCTGGACAGTTATAATAACCTATCCTCACAAATGCAGATAATTCAAACAACAATGCAGTGGAAAATAAACATATACGTGGAATACGACCCGAAGACTTCCAGCTCGTCTGCTGAAGCTCCAAAGCATCCAAATTTGAATATGTAAATATACTCGGTCTGACCCGCGCATTGAAAGGGAAGAACGCCCGGGTCAGTCTGGTCAACCAGTGTGAAAAAACACATCTCAACTGAATTTATTTTAAAGTTATAAAAGCGTTCTTTTATCAAAACAAAGGTATCTGGTAAGACACGCCCATACATAAACACGGATGGGTTTTTATCTTACGATAACCGAAACATTTCATATCAAATCATGTTGTATTATATTAGTGTCTAGTATACAAATAATAATTAAAATAGCCGAAATTGTTACCATTATTAAATTCCAGCATACTAGGCTCTAAAAACAAAATGGCAGGCACGTATTGGAGATTGGATTCCATACAAATGACAAGGTAAGGGACTACCTTCCGTACAGTACATCTCTAGAAAAATGTATCTAGAGTCCAGATACTGAATGCCTAAACCAACACATACGGCCTACCCCTTCCATCTGGATAGTACCGAATATGACATCACCCCGGTCATTCCCGACCTATCTGTGGCCACAGCATACAACACTCGAATATATCGGGTAATCTAGAAAGGTGATGACCATATCCTTATGGGTGCAACCCACATAGCCCTTCCGCCTTTACCATGTTTCTGTCATTTTCGGGTGATGAGGCATAAGGTCATGATTACCTTTCACATAGCACATTTCACTTTGAATGCCACATTGCTATTCCTTCGATCACTGTTGACTTTCACAATCAAACAACCTCCGAGCTCGTACGTCTCAGAGAAGGGTGTTAAGCTAAGAGAAGTTCCCTTCTCTGCCACCAAACAGATGTACATTTATAAAAGTCAACAAACAATCTCAAAAATGCAATGTCAGACATCCATCCATACAAGTTGTCCAGGAACGGGACAAACCAAAGGCACTCTCCTACCACATCCTGTCGGAAATTACCCCTATAATTAGTAGCGAGAAGTCCTTGCATATCGTAGATTTTCATAACGAAGCAGTAATGCCACCATAAATATATGATATGGTAAATTTCACCTCGAGGGAATAGTGACAAGTAGCCCTGCATCTTGAAGATCTCCATCTTTAATATCATAATCATAAACCTGCACTTTCAAACGTACACATTGGTCTGAAGTGGTTCTCGGATAAATCCGACCCCAGACTCTCTAAACCAACAACGATAAAAAGGCCAATTATTTGATAATCGGTTATTTAACTATCAAGCAAACAAACAAATCTAGCACCATAAGCAATCACTGGGCCATTTAATTAATCTTTATTAATTAAATAAATTTCCAATTATTTGCTTCAAATTATCTTTAAAAAGATATATCGTCAAAACCATTTCAAATCTTTCTATATTGGAAAACATTTCCATATACTTATATCAACAGTATAAGCATATTCACAAATAAATTCACTTCCAACACTTAGAAAATATCTTCATATACTTATATCAACGGTATAAGCATATTCACAAATCACTTCATTCCATCACTTAGAAAATATTTTCATATACTTATATTAATAGTATAAGCATATTCACAAATCACTTCATCCCATCACTTAGAAAATATGTTCATATACTTATGTTAACAGTATAAGCATATTCACAAATCACTTCATCTCATCACTTTAAAAATATTTTCATATACTTATATTAACAGTATAAGCATATTTACAAATCATTTTAGGAAAGCTTTATGTTTTTCAAAACACGCGTTATCGGTCAAAACGAATGTTGCGTAAAACATCGTTACGACAACCCAAAAACATTAGTATAGGGATTCGATAAATAAATATATAGATAAATAATCCCATATACTATATAAAACATTTCCTTTCGTAAATCATTTACTATAACAACAGTGTTATAGTCCAAGCCTTCCTTACTTTTTGAAAACGTGTATTACAACAATAAATGTTGAAATCTACGTTTTCCGACATATATCATATTTTAAAACATTCCTCAAAACCATTAAATCCATTTAAAACCATTACTTTCAAACCTTTACTTCCAAAAGATAAATTACCTTTTAAAACCAATAACTTCATGGAAATATCACTTTCAAACATTTCTTTAAATAAAAACCCATATTTAAACTTCAACATAAATCACTTCCATATTTATAAAACTATTTTTATAAATATTCTTCCATTTTTATAAAACATATAATTTATAGAACTTCTTTATTTAAAAAATTCTATTTATAAATCCATTTTTAATTTAAAACTCATTTTATTATCAAAATCCATTTATAAATTCATTTCTTTATAAAATCTATTTATAAATCCATTTACTAAACCGCTTCAAATCCATTTACAAAATATTAATAAATTCCAATTATAAGTCTGCTTCATTATTCGTAAAATATTACTTATATAAATCCTTTTATACAACTTATTCAAAAATCTATTTTTCAAAGCATTTCATAAACCGTACTTTTAAACCATCAAAATCATAACTTTTATTTAAAACAAATTCCTTTCTTTTACTAATTCAAAAATCATTAAAACATATATACTTCCAAATCACTTTGAAATCCTTTTCAAACCAAAATCATCATTTCAGTATTTCAAAATATCAAAAATAAGGCCTAGTGCTACCATAGAACTTGATAAGTCAAATCACATCAAATATATCAACATGACATCCAGCATCATCATATATCAGCATATATATGAAAATAAATCAACAGTAGTGAGGAATCCTATTGGATCCCTCCAACCTTTCCCCCTGCATCAAATACAACACATAATCATATAAATAAAAATCAACTGCTTCGAGGCAGGATTCATATACAAAGGGTCATCCGCTCATACACGGGAACTGTTGACCCAAAAAATGGACCAACACCCTTGTTACAGTTTGAAAGCACCAACCCTGTTCTGATAAAGCAATATCACAAATCACAGATATCAAGAAAGAACAGTAAAAGAAAGTAGACAGAGAATTTTTATAGTGGTTCGGCTGTTAATGAAGCCTACATCCAATTTATAGTTTTATTAAAGACTGATTGTTGTTATAAGAGATGTTCGATTACAAGGCTTTGATTATTTCCTAGCTAGATTGAATCTCCAGAGTTGGAATCCATTGGAGAATCACAGTGTATTCCTTTGGAGATTGTTGCGAGGGAGGTAGAGGGTGAAGAATAATTCTAGCAGAGCTTTAGCAACCAGTCTAGAGAAGATCCCCTTTGTGTTGAAGGTAGGATGCTAATTATAAAGATCGGAGATCTTCTGGGCCAGGCCTGTCTTCATCAGCTCGCAGGTAGGTATCAGATGACCTAGGGGGACTTTTGCTCTTAAAATGAGCCAAAACCATGGGTCGCTGGCGTCCCTTAGACTTGGTTCATTTTTCAGGCCAACGTCTCGCCTCTATTGTAGTGTTCCATAACTGGTTGGTTTGAAGGTTCGAGGAGAAGCATGGGTCTTTGACGATCTAAGTACTTAGGATTTTTCTGGAGTATGGAATTGGAGATGTTTCCACAGCCTTTTATCGTTGTTGTTTCGTTTTGATGACAAGTCGCTAGCTGTTAACATTCAGCTGCTGATTAGACTGAAGGAATGCTGATCTCTCGGCCTCGTTGATTCCAGTCATTGTTTTAGTCGTATAGCTTGGCCCTTGTTGATCTCTTGTCCTAGCTTTTCTGGTTAGGTCCCAAATCATTCTGTCTACACAAGGTTGTTTTGTCTTCTATTGGTTTCTGCTGGGTTAAAAACTCGGATAACATTTGCCCCTCAGAGTATGTCTTCATTGTAAACAATGCGTGCTCTGGAAGTTATCGTTTTCAATACCCATTTGTTGATTTCCGAGTGATTGAATCAGAACCTCACGAATATGTTAACCCAATGTTGTTGGTCGTCTTTCTTTGGTTCTTATTGCTTTTGCTTACCGCAACATATCATATTTTTTCTTGTAATTTCCCGGCATGTCTTGGAATGACGAACAGCTGCAACTGATCGAGTTCGAGAAAAATAGACGAAGTTTCTTTTCCTCTCTCCCATTCAATTTTTTTTGGTGGGTCGCTAACGATCCATGTGGGATGGGTCACTAGCGACCTATCTGCTTAGAAAAAAAATTCCATCATAGAGTCGGGTCGGTCGCTGGCAACCCGATGACTTAGCAGAAAATTTTGCTTTTTCTCCTTGCCTACTTATACTCGAGCCGACCCCCTTTTGCCTTCATTCGACCCGAGCTTCTCCACTCCTTCAGGCGACCAAATCATCCAGCGATTCGACCCAGGAAATCCAAGCACCAATTCAATCTGCTCCCTTACTTCGTTTGAAGACAGTCGCCGCCGATCCATCCAAGCATTCGTGAAACCCTAGCTATCTCTTCATTTCACTCGAATCCGAACCCTAGCTTGCCGTTGACCTGTGGCCGACCTATCATTAGCTCGCCCGCGATCCATCCAAAGCTCGCTGAGTTTGATTTGCAATTCTTCTTGTGCCTTTAAATCGGTTTAAGATGGGTTCGCTTGGTTGATTCGCTTATTATCATGTTGGTACAATGATTTGATGACTGGCTTTTGCTTGCCACGTTGATTGCGAGAAGTTTGAGTTAATTGCGGTTTAAAGGAGGAAGATAGTAAATTGGGTCTTGAGTTGTATCCCAGAACAACATTCGGGCTTCAACCCAATGCTTGACACGTTTTGCTATCTTCATCCTTTAGACCAGAATTGACTTGTGCCAAGTTTCGCAGACACCACTGTATGACATATCACTAGTCGAAGAATCTAGGCTTATCTAGCTTGATTATTCCACATTCGGTGCTCCTACAGTGAGAAGAGTTTTCCGTGTCGTTGTGGACAACAGATCCGTTATCGATCATTGATCAATAACGGGTAAGTGTACAAGAAGTAAACAGAAAATGAAAAACGAACTAACATGGGAATTTCTTCTCTTCTTCCACTGTGAGCGAACTATCTACACAGAACAGAGTGTTTGTAGCGCATCGAGCACCAAATTTATCCCATATAGATAGCATACTGCACTTGCACACTTGCCCCAGTTCACACTTGAAGTTCGACGTGTCGATTACAAGTTAATGTTTATTCAAAATTCAAGTGTGATTGGGGAAACTTATGAATTTATGATAGAGTTACCTGACCATTTTCGGATGCGAGTTCTGTTATATAGAATGAAGCAGCCTTCTACACGTCGTAAGTCAAGCAGGCGAAGCCCAGCGCTCTCCGAAGCTGAATCATCATCCACTTCACAAGCCCAGTACGGTCAGTTAGTTTCGATCGGGCCCATCATGGACCGCACGCCTCCCAATTTCCGAGTCCTGCTTAATCCACCCGAAAAAGCATCGTTAGTTGTTTCCGCCAAGGTTCTTCAAAATATATGTATACAGCATGGAATTCCCGAAGAGGACGTGCCTCTATCGGTGAAAGACAAATTTGCTCATATGCCCCCGCCGAGGTACACTGCTTGCCATAGATACATGTGTCTGAACGAAGCCGTGCCTCCCTTCAATGATTTTCTATGTGAGACACTCTCAAACTTGGGAATCGCCCCATTCCAACTTCATCCGAATGGTTACGCCATCCTATTACTTACTTGCATGTCCTTTTCATGCGGACGTTCAACCGTGCCATAAGTTTCGATGAGTTGTGGTATTTTCGGGCGTTCAAGAGGCAACACAATTGTCCCTCTTTGATTATAATCGAGGCCTAGAGGAATCGAAAGATTTTCTTAAGCTTGCAAATCAACTTATCACAGTTCAAAATGCAATACTTTTTTGTCAGATGCCCCGTGGGGTTCAATCGCCGATAGACGATAGGCGGTAAGCTTCTCTTTTCTACTTGTCGAGCTCTAAAACGTCGTAATGGAGTCTCTAACTAATTATATGTCTCTTGTAGTTATCCCAAGGCCGAATAGAGATGTGACACTTAATGAAGTTTGTGAGACTTTAAAAGCTATCAGTCCCGAGAAGAGAAGCGTTAAAGTTCTACTAACTGATGAGAACTTGCATCGTTAGAGGCTATTAGCTCCGGGTAGATCCATCACTCAGATTGAAGCTTCCTCTCCCGGTTGAGCATGAGTTCACACAAGATCCTCTTCTTCGTCCTATGGTTCTGAGGAAGGTCAGGGGATAGGCATCCCGTCCAGAGGATCGCTTAATGAAGCCCATGAGAGGGAAGAAGCCGCTGCGGCTAGTCTGAGCAGTTTAGCTATAATGCCCTCGATTCCAAAGGAGGCGGTAGAAGAGTTTGTACACAGAGAAGGTAAGGCTGTGGTGGATTTGGAAGAGGGAGAGGGAGAGTTTGAAAGTAGCAGCAATGAAACCACTTCTAGTGATTACTTATCGTCAAAATCTGATGGTGACGATTCAAAGTCATGTGATGAGACTCTAGGAATGAGCTCCGTTCCCCCGAGTCCATCTCTTCCCAATGTAGGTGATGAAGGCAAAATCCCTGAGATCGAAAGTCGCCCAGACATTACAAGTGAGAATGTCGGAGCGGGGCTCGGAGATCTTAGCGACGTTTTTGTTGACTTCGATGCACTCATAAAAGGAGAATTTAAATTCAACACGACTCTTTCCTGCTCAGACGATATTGCGCCCTCAGTTAGCTTAGTTCCACTTATAATGACCGTAGTCAGTCTGATCCCACCTTCGACAGCCGTTTGTTCCGGTTTGTGACGACGCTTTAGGCAATATTAGAAACACAGCACGTTGCACTAGGATTACACTTGTTTCCATTTTTTGGTTCCTTCGTATATTTGCTTAACTTATGTTATGTTTCTAAAACTTTTCATGTATGCCTTCTTCCAGGCATGACGAGAGGGCGAGGCTTCTATGACGACTTTGAGGACTATACCGATTCTTAGCGGTACCCCAAGCGTTCCTATAGCCGACATCCAGTCCGGGAGATAGAAGAAGAGTACTGACGGAGGAAAGAACTTAAAGCCGAAACCCGTCGCCAAGAGGAGAGAGATAAAGCTCATTCACACAAAGGCGGGTATGAGAAAAGATCTCATGTAGACAGAGATGAGCCGTCTAAGAAATCAAAGTTTGGCTATCGCTCCCATCCTTCGGAGCTTACACGAAACACACTTCCGTGGGCCAGGAAACTCCATCACTTCTGCAGCGATTCTGCCCCCAACTCATGTTCCATCTTCTACCATTGTCACCGCTGCCCCTGGCACATCTCATCCCCACCGGAGGCCGGCCTATACTCTTCCTTCAAGCCCCCCTAAGCTTGAGGCCACGCTTCCAGGTTGGTTCTTAAGAAGGGTTAAGTTCGTCATAGACCTTCATCCCGTTCGCAGGGATTCTTTCATGCCGCATCTCTAAGCTATCCAAAACGACCTAGAGCAGGCCGAGAAATGGGAGAAGCTTTGCAAGCAGCTGGCGGACACCAACAGGAATAATTGCCAAGAGATCCTCTCCTTCGAAAATGAGAAAGATGGTTTTGAAAGGGTGTTGGCCGATCGGGACGATAAAATTAAACAGTTGGAGGAGGAAAAGGAACAACGCTTTGGGAGAGTAGGAGAACCGCCAGCCTGATGAAGGAGTTGAAGGACGCGCATGAGAAGGTCGAGTTTGTTTAGAGAGACGAAATTAAAAAGAATCATGCAGAAGAGGCTAAATTGAAAGAAGAAGTGACCGATTGCAACGCTGTCATTGAAGCTCAATGGAAAACAATCGTCGATCGCGATCTAATTGTCGAGGGGCTCAACAAAACAATCTCCGACTAAGCCGAGACCATCGCCAAGTTACAGTCTCAGGTCGCACAACTTAGTGCCGACAAGACCATCGTTGATTGAGAAGGATGCGGTGACAGCAGATCATTTGGACCTCCAACATGCTTTTGATCGAAAAATGGAGAAATTGGATGCAACGATCCAGAACTTTTATGTCAACTCCTTGTTGCATCAGTGGAGCCTCAACTACCTTGGCTCGAAGTATCCACGCACTTTGGCCCTTGTTTAGGAGGAAATCTTATCTCGCTTTGCTGAGAGCGGCGATGTTTATACAGATCAAGAGTTGCGAGATGCTTATCTCAATAATGACTCCAAGAAGGCGCTGCTTGAGCACTAGGAGATCCTTCGGGTTGAACGAGAGAAGGACGCCGCTGATGCTGCCCTGATGTCTGCTACTGACCTGTTTACCAGGCCTTCTCCTTCCAACAGGGGAGAACGATCAAAGCAACTCCATGACCAACCAATGAGCTCAGTACTTGACATTGTTCCTCATGTGGTGGAAGCCCTCAAAAAAAGGCGAAGGTGATGAGTTTGAAGTCGCCATTCGTGATCCTTCCTCTGGTAGGTAACGCCCATGTTTCTCCCGAATTCGGGAGTCTCCATCTTACGCCATAGGAGCAAGAGGAGTTTAACGTTTCCTTTTTGATCTTATAGGTCCATCCACTTTTCCTGTTGATGCACCAACTACTTAGGCGTCTGTGCCTGCTGCCATTTTCACATGCACTGAGATTGTATCTGTTCCTGTTCCAGTTCTCACATCCACCTCTAGTTCACAGCCGGGGCCAGAGGCCAAGAAAATTGCAGCACTCCAAGGCTTGGACGACCCCTCAGCGTCTTTGGAAGGTGATATTACTGCTGCAAAGGCTAAGGAGTAGGAGATGCAAATGGAGTAGCCGCAGAAGACTCAGCATGATTTGGTTGTCGTCAAGAAGGAAAAGGTGGAGGCAATAAGCTTCGAAGAGCTCCCGGAAGTCACGAAAACACAAAGGAAAGGGAAGCTCTTCTGAAAAACATTCGGAGGAGGAGGAGATTACCACCGAAGTGCATGTTGACATTACTGGCAGCAACACCTCTCCCGAAAAGAAGCTACCAACCAGAGGTGGAAAGGGAAGCGGTGGTAAGAAGCGTTGAGTGGCTGGCGTGAGGATGGAATTGATTTTTGCCAACAGCACGCAAGAAGATTGACTTTTTTTGGTTTTCTTCTGAATCATTTTGTTCAAGTGCAGAGTCTGCACTTTGCGTCCTTACTGTAGAGTCTGTATTTTCTCTTTGTTGGCCATTGTGGTGTGGGTACAGCCCCCACATTTTGGTCTTATGTACAGAAAATCATAAGCAATACAATGATATTTCGACTGTATTTCATCTATCTATTCATATATGTTCTGTGTATTTGTGCTTGTTTCATTTCATACTTTGCTAGTTATGTAATTATAGCCAAAGTTCTTCATTCGAAGCAACAAAACTTAGAGATTAATGGCACTTGGAGTATTTTCGTTTGGAAATTCACAAAACTTTATAAAATTTTCTGAAACTTAGAAATTTTTGTTTGGAATTTTTGTTTGGAAGTTGATAAAACTTAGAGATAGAACTCGTGAACTTGTTGTTGTTTGGAGTGACAGAACTTGTGAACTATTGTATTTGTTTGGTTCTGTCTTAATACAGGTGTATGCCCCCCAGTTCATAGGGCTGCTCACTTCAAACCATTTTCAAGTTGCCGATAGCTTATGGTTTAACTAATCTTTATTAAAAATTTGGCTAAGTTACAACTCGATTCTACTTTTTTCGAAGATATTGCGATTTTAGCATGTAGTCTCATTTTTGGCGACATTCGGAGAATATGCAATTTGCGCATGGTTATGTGTTGTCGATCATTGAGTGCCCCCTTTCTAGCGCCAATTTTGTCCAGGTCGCACTCATTATTCCTGACTGAATGCGTGGGGTTTCTCACTCTCTTCGGAGCTGTCCATCTTTAGATCATGCGGGGGGGCTATTATTTTGGGATTTAGCGCCCCCCTTGTGTAGTAGGGAGTGCAAGTTTGGATGCTTTTTGGCGTTGTCTATCTCCATACAACGCGAAAAGTTAGTTTTAGATGTTCATCTGCGTTGCCTATCTCCGGGCAACGGGAGAAGTTTATTTTGAGCTTCCTTGGTGTTGCCTATCTCCGGACAACGCGAGGAGTTCGTTTTCGATGTTCCTCGGCGTTGTCTATCTCCAGGCAATGCGAGGAGATTCAATTTGAGTGCGTGGCTTACGAGATACGTGGCTTTTGATGTTCCTCGGCGTTGCCTATCTCCGGGGAACGCGAGGAGTTTCAGTTTGAGTGTGTGGATTTTGATGTTCCTCGGCACTGCCTATCTCCAGGCAACGCGAGGAGTTTCAGTTTGAGTGTGCGGCTTACGAGATGCGCGGCTTTTGATGTTCCTCGGAGCTTCCTATCTCCGGGAAGCACGAGAAGTTTAAGTCTGAGTGTGCGGCTTACGAGATGCGCGGCTTTTGATGTTCCTCGGCGTTGCCTATCTCCGAGCAATGCGAGAAAGTAAGTTTTTTGATGCTCCTCGGCGTTTCCTATCACCAGACAATGCGAGGACTTAGTTTTCGATGTTCTTGGCATTGCCAATCTCTGGGAAACGCGAGGAAGTTAGTTTTCGACGTTCCTCGGCGTTGCCTATCTCCGGGCAATGCGAGGAGTTAGTTTTTTTTATATATACCTCCCTAGGTTGCCGGGGCAACACCGGTTTTTCTTTTTCGAAAGGCAAAGATCGTGTTTCGCCGATCCAATGGTTTGAGTCGATTCGCTTCCGTCGACTCGGCGGGTAATCATTATGAACACAATTTGGTTAGTTCAAGAAGCAAACTTTATTAAGTAAAGCATGACAGATTCTTTGCCTATTTACAATGTCACCGGCATTTCTGGGATGGCTTATTTGCTAAAAAATAGAAAATACATAAAATAGTTTTTTAGATGAAATAACGGCGGAGCGATTCACTATTCCAGGCTCTGGGAACTACGACCCCATCGACGGTTGTCAGCTTGAAAGTCCCGTCGCTAAGCTTTTGATAAACGACATATGGTCCTTCCCAATTTGGTCCGAAGGCACCCGGTATAGGGTATACTCGCTTGAGCACAAGATCTCCAACTTCAAAGGTCTGACTATGAACTTTGGAGTTGAAGTACCGTGCAACCCTATTTTGGTGGGAGGTTGTTCTCAACTCTGCTTCTTCTCTTTTTTCATCGATCATGTCTAGCGATTCAAGTAGGAGCTCTAAATTTTGTGCTTGATTAAAATTCTGCCTTCGGTGCGAGGGGACCTCTAATTCAACAAGAATCATTGCGTCTAAACCATATGCTAATGCGAACGAAGTGTGGCCAGTTGCCGCTTTGTGTGTTGTCCTGTATGCCCATAGTGCGAGTGGAAGTTCGTCAACCCAATTTCCTTTTGCCTTTGTTAATCACTTTTTGATGGTGGATTCGATATCTTGTTTATTGCTTCCACTTGCCCATTTGCTTGCGGATGAGCCACTGTGGAAAAGCTTTTCTCGATTCGGAAGCGCCTGTAGAAGTCTTTGAACTCGGCACTTTCGAATTGGGTTCCATTGTCAGTGATAATTTTTTGTGGCACACCAAACCTGCAAATGATGTTTTTAGTGACGAAGTTGATAACTTTTTTGTGGTTATGGTGGCCAGCGGTTCCGCTTTGGCCCATTGTGAAATAATCTACGACAACTATAACATATTTGGCTTCCCCTTAGCTATTGGAAGGACACCAATCAGATCGATCCCCCATATCGCAAATGGCCATGGGTTGACCATTTGTATCAGTTCCGTTGAAGGAGTTCTCTTAATTTTGCTGAATCTTTGACAGTGATCGCATCTTCTTGCGTGATCTGCGGCGTTGCGATTTATTGTTGGCCAAAAGTATCCGTATCAAAGGACTTTCTTTACCAGCGTCAGCCCCCCAGTGTGGTCTCCGCATTCGCCTTCAAGTACTTCCTTCAGGATTTTTTGTGCTTCATCATCGGTCACACACCTAAGAAGATGTAATGACCCACTATTTCGAACCATTCAAATCGACAATCATCCACACATGTCAGACTTGAATTGCTCAAAACAACGAATTGTTAATTTATATTTGGCAAAACTTAGCATATACAGTAAATAAAATCAATTACAGAATCACAGACACAGAGTAATACAACAATAAGTAGCAGAATAGATAAATAGTAGTTCATGAAGCTACTATAGAACATCAGAGTTTAAAACAAAATACAACAGAATCCCGAATACACAGGAGTCACTAATACAAAAGCAACTAACGAGACTGAACATAAAACTGGAAATAACTGAAAGTTGAATAGATATAAGACAGATCTTCAAGCAAAGCTCCAAGCTCCAAAGGTGAGTCTCAAATGCTGTGACACTCAGTCTGACCCGAGCATAAAGAAAAACACAAAACACTCGAGTCGGGATTAACATTCTTATGCAAGTAAATCAACTCAAGTGAAATGTCCAAGTGAAATACAAATAACTTAAAGGATGTTTGGGATTCCCATCCTTTAAGGATCCGTTATACTATCTACATACATAGTACAATACTCTACATAGATAATGTCTATAGTAAAGTAAACTATTACAATAGCGTTAAGGCGTTACATATATCCCCCTTAACACATTTTATATATTCTCGTAGTCTATACAGATATTGTAAGCTCCACCAAACCAGTGGTTTACACTGGGAGCACTCCATAGGTACGGTACAAACCAAACTCGTAGTGGGCGCGATAAGGCATGTGACAAGGCACGTGAGGCAATGCCTAGGGTAAGATTCAACCATTTTGTAGAACCGAGATGGTGGTAACGCATAGTAGCTACTATCGCCCACCTCGAGACACACTCCCAAATCAAAGGTGTACCCAATAAAATCACAAAGTAATAGAATGGTATCGAAGAAGCATGCTCGATCGGAGGTGCGACCTCACTTGGCCCAAGTATAGCTCCTATTTTAGTCACATCAAGCTGATCCGAGAGGGTCAGGGCTGCGTTCATACCTCATATAGACGTCGCAAAACCATTCTACTTCGTTCTGGATTCTCCACCACGTACACAGTTGTTAAAGTGGTTTTCGGAATTGGTAGAGAGTATGACAATATCTGATCCCGGTCTCTTTAACAACCAAACGCTTATTTCACACCGTGGTCATTTTATATTTCAAACAGTTCATACTTCATATCAAATTATCATATTAATTTCAAAATCATATCACTTTTGAAATCATGTTCACTTTCGAAATCATATCACTTTCGAAATCATAACCACAAAATAGTTAAACCTTCATATCAAAACATTCGCATTTAAATCCATTAAATCTAAATCATAACAGTTCCAACTTAAACAGTTTAAATATTGAAAATAGGTTTATAAATATTGAAATAGTTATAAATTACAAAATAGTTTATATATTTAAAAATAAGTTATAGATTAAAATAGTTTATATATTAAAATAGTTTATATATTAAAATATATATGTCGAAAATAGTTTCAAATTAGAATTGTTCTTCCAATTTCACAACCAATTCAAATCAACTTTAGTTCCACAACTCAATCTAAATCTATTTCAGTTCAACAATTTCAATTAAAAAGGTTAGAGGTTCAATCCAAATTCCCATAAAAATCATTTTTAATTTATATCGATTTCAAATCCAGGTTTGAACTACAAATTTAAACCACTTCCAAATTCAATAGATTTTAAAGTTTAAATATTCAACAATTTACAATAACTCAATTTGATAAATTTCATTTATATTTCAAAATTCACCTTTTAATTTTTATTTAACTTTGAAATATTCACTTAATCATTTTTAATAACATTTAAATAAAATCTCAAAGTACAAATTTAAATCAAAATTAAATATTCTATTTCACTTTTATTTAAATTTTAAAATATTCAGTTAACCACCTTTAGTTAAACATATAAATAAAATTTGAAACAAATTTAAATCAAAATTAAATATTCAGATTTAATTTTATTTAAATTTAAAATATTCATTTAATCCTCTTTAATCAAAATCAAGTTACCAAGTTATAGAAACATATCTTTAAATCTCAAAATCAATAAGTTTCCAAATCAATCTTTATTTAAATTCAATTATTAACCAATTTAAATTTCAAGTCAACTTTAATTTATCTTTCCAACCTCTTATTAAAGTTATATAAAAATCTATTTAAAAATATTAATATAAATTTTAAATAAATATTTTTAAAACATATTATATATATATATATATATTAGTTAAATTAAATTTTTATTAAATTATTATATTAAATTCTATTATTAAATTTATTTTAAATCTTAATTATATATTTAAGATAATAGAGTTATAAGAAAAATCTTAAAATTTACATTTTTAAAACTTAACTTATATACTGTTGGTACGACGAGACGGACAGAATGGTACACAGATATCAACGATACGACTATCCTATCAAAACTCGATTTTCGCTGCTAAAACTGCTGCTAAAACGCCGAAACTAATATAAACGGAGCTAGAGCAGTCCAAATTTGGCAAAACGAAATACGACGTCTCACTCAGAAAATGATTTACATTTTTATTATATAAAAATATTCAGAATTTGAAAATATTTTATTCCCATCAATTTTAACTGATTTTAAATTTTAAATTGAAAATTTTACAACAGAACAAACATTCATATTTTCCAATGAAAATCTGACACTTGCTATGTTTAAATAGACGCATAGCAAATATCAAATTTTCATTTCAAAAATTTAATATTTAATATTCATAAAATTTAGTTAATTACGTTATTCAAAATCTTTAAAATTCTCGGATCGTTACACTCTCCCTCACTCAAAACTTTTCGTCCTAAAAAAGGAACGAGATAGGAGAATAGAAGCAACAGAAAGATAAGATAGATTTGAAATACATAGTACAAGATACAACAATTAATTCAAAAATCATATAAATTCATTTTGGACATCTTATTACTTACATTTATATAGTATACTATTCAACTATATGTTCTCATTACATTCAAACTTTTTCCATGTAATTTTTATTAATGTCTTTGAATGTAATTGAGCACTATACAAATTTACCTTTTATTTACAACATTTCTTATTAAGCAAAAATTTAGTTTGAACATTTTATTATTTAAGTTTCTCTTGTATAACCTTCAATTACAAATTCACACTACATTTTAACTTTTGAATATTTCACGTAAGTTATATATGTTTTAAAAAAAATACAATTGAGTATTATACAAATAAATTTTATCCTAGTTCAGCTGTTTCAAGTTGTTCCAATTCCATTTCTCATTTTAAACACTCCAATTATTGAGAAATTTTTGCTTCAGTACAATAATTGAAAACCATCACTTAACATAAATTTAAAAGTTAGATTTTTGGTTTCACTTCAAACCATTTTGAAATAAATATGCATATATATATATTATAAATCAAATCAAACTCAAGAAATTCAAATCAAATCCATTTTCCAAAACAAAAGTGTAGCAAAGCTACTAAGTGGTCTCTCCACTTTGAGACTCAAAAATGAATGTTGATGATGCTTTAGTAATCATCGCAATTATTTTCCAGCACAAAAGAGGAGAGTACTGACTTATTTCTTTTCAAAAATTCTTTGGAAACAATTTCCATTCGAAAATACTTTCAAATAATATCATTATTTTTTCAAAACTTTGAAACCAAATTTTGAAGATTACCGAAAATTTAATTCTCAAATCCTTAATTTAAATTCATTTCATTTGCAAATCAGATTTATAAACCATGTTTTAAAAATTTCATCTTCTTATAACATACAACAATAGTCAATGGTTTAGGAATGTTGACAAAACAATAAATGATAATCTAGTACTATCATTTTTAACAACCAATTTATTTAACTATCTAATTTTAGAAAATCATACCTTTATATATATATATATAATATAATCATGCATAAAATTATTTCATTTACCAATTTCGAAAACAATATTGTGTCAGTTTGCTCTATTCAAGTGTTTTGGAATTCCTATCAATAGCGTTGGCCAGACGAATAGATCGAAACCCAAAATTCAAACTTAACAACTCAAATAACACAATATAAAACATTTTTATATCAATTACAAATACGTTCTCTCATAGAATGATTCAAGAATGGATTTTAGAACAAGGATAGAGATTCAAATTTAGAGGGACCCTAATCAAAGAGAATTCTAACCCAGAAGATAGACTCGAAAGGATGATAAGATAATTAAATTACAAAAGAGGAAAGATGGATAGACTTATATTAATCGCGGCGACCTTAACCGGGTCAACCGAGACTTAAAAAAGATGGGAATATCATCAACGAAAACCAGGACAAACTTGTTGAGAACATCGCGAAAAATGTGATTCATGAGATCGATGAAGAAGGCAGGAGCGTTGGTTAATCCAAAGGGCATGACTAACCATTCACAGTTACCATTCTATGTTCGGAAAGATGTCTTGGGAATGCTCTCCTCGGCTACACGAAGCTAGTGAAAACCGGCAGCGAGATCGAACTCCAGGAATAAGATCGATGCGGAATTCAATTTCCCGCTTAGGAGGTAGAGAAGTGACTTCACCAAAATATCAAGATAATCTTTGATTATCGGGGTGGAGTCAAGATCATTAGGCTGAGAATCAAGCAAAAAGATGAAACTGCCTGCAAAATCCTGAGGCATTCGACATTCGATCATAAGAGATTAACCCTAGTCGTCTACTAGAGAAACGGTTTGGGCATTGCAAGAAATAACAGCATCAAAACCGAGGATATAGAAATCTCCGATGAATCAACGCCTGTTGTAAAGGAGTTTTACCCCTTTACAAATCATACAGAGGTTAGCAAGTCCACCGAATGGATCAGTCACACATAAGGACGAAGTTGCCAATTGAGGTTGCAAGATGTGCCCAAAATTATTACAGAGATCAACAGAAATGAAGCTATGGGATGCTCCAGTATCAAGAAGAACACGAATAGGAAAAGACAAGAATGAATTCCAGAACGAAGGAGAAAGTTCCAAAATTCAAAAGATATCTTAATCAAAAGAGAATCCAAACTAAGAATTTCAAGCTCGAACGAAGATGATTCTGTAATTAATTTACTCATTCTAGGGTATTACTACCCTATCTCAAATGAGTTTTCACTCCATATGCTAAGTTTACCTAAACCAGAGCTCTGATACCACATGTAACGACCTACTATTTCGAACCATTCAAATCGATAATCATCCACACATGTCAGACTTGAATTGCTCAAAACAACAAATTATTAATTTATATTTGGAAAAACTTAGCATATACAGTAAATAAAATCAATCACAGACACAGAGTAATGCAAAAATAAGCAGCGGAATAGATAAATAGTAGTTCATGAAGCTACAATAGAACATCAGAGTTTAAAACAAAATACAACAGAATCCCGAAAACACATAAGTCACTAATACAAAAGCAACTAACAAGACTGAACATAAAACTGGAAATAACTGAAAGCTGAATAGATATAAGACTGATCTTCAAGCAAAGCTCCAAGCTCCAAAGGTGAGTATCAAATGTTGTGACACTCAGTTTGACCCGAGCATAAAGCAAAACACAAAACCCTCGAGTCAGGATTAACATTCTTATGTAAGTAAATCAACTCAAGTGAAATACAAATAACTTAAAGGATGTTTGGGATTCCCATCCTTTAAGGATCCGTTAAACTATCTACATACATAGTACAATAAGCTACATAAATAATGTCTATAGTAAAGTAAACTATTAAAATAGCTTTAAGGCATTACCCATATCCCCCTTAACACATTTTATATATTCCAGTAGTCTATACAGATACTGTAAGCTCCACCAAACCGGTGGTTTACTCAGGGAGCACTCCATAGGTATAGTAAAAACCAAACTCGTAATGGGCGCGATAAGGCATGTGACAGGGCACGTGAGGCAATGCCTAGGGTAGGATTCTACCGTTTTGCAGAACCGAGCTGGTGGTAACGCATAGCAGCTACTACTGCCCACCTCTAGATACACACCCAAATCAAAGGTGCACCCAATCAAATCACAAAGTAATAGAATGGTATTGAAGAAGCATGCTCGATCGGAGGTATGACCTCACTTGGCCCAGGTATAGCTCCTATTTTAGTCACATCAAGCTGACCCAAGGGGGTCAGGGCTGCGTTCATACCTCATATAGACGTCGCCAAACCATCCTACTTCATTCTGGATTCTCCACCACATACACAGTTGTTAAAGTGGTTTTCGGTATTGGCAGAGAGTATGACAATATCCGATCCCAGTCTCTTTATCAACCGAACGCTTATTTCACATCGTGGTCATTTTATATTTCAAACAGTTCATACTTCATATCAAAATATCATATTAATTTCAAAATCAAATCACTTTTGAAATCGTATTCACTTTCGAAATCATAACCACAAAATAGTTTAAACCATCATATCAAAATATTCGCATTTAAATCCATTAAATCTAAATCATAACAGTTCCAACTTAAACAGTTTAAATATTGAAAATAGTTTATATATATTGAAATAGTTATAAATTAAAAATAGTTTATATATTTAAAAATAGGTTATAGATTAAAATAGTTTATATATTAAAATAGTTTATATATTAAAATATATATATCGAAAATAGTTTCAAATTAGAACTGTTCTTCCAATTTCACAAACTAATTCAAATCAACTTTAGTTCCACAACTCAATTTAAATCAATTTCAGTTCAACAATTTCAATTAAAAAGGTTAGAAGTTCAATCCAAATTTTCATAAAAATCATTTTTAATTTATATCAATTTCAATTCCAGGTTTGAACTACAAATTTAAACCACTTCCAATTTCAATAGATTTCAAAGTTTAAATATTCAACAATTTACAATAACTTAATTTGATAAATTTCATTTATATTTCAAAATTCAACTTTTAATTTTTTTTTAACTTTGAAATATTCACTTAATCGTTTTTAATAACTTATAAATAAAATCTCAAATTACAAATTTAAATCAAAATTAAATATTCCATTTCACTTTTATTTAAATTTTGAAAATATTCATTTAACGACCTTTAGTTAAAAATATAAATAAAATCTCAAATTAAAATTTTAAATCAAAATTAAATATTCAGATTTAATTTTATTTAAATTTAAAATATTCATTTAATCCTTTAATCAAAATCAAGTTATCAAGTTATAGAAACGTATCTTTAAATCTCAAAATCAATAAGTTCCAAATCAATCTTTATTTAAATTCAATTATTAACCAATTTAAATTTGAAGTCAACTTTAATTTATCTTTCCAACCTCTGTTTATTAAAGTTATATAAAAATCTATTTAAAATTATTAAATATAAATTTTAAATAAATATTTTTAAAACATATTATATATATATATATTAGTTAAATTGAATATTTATTAAATTTATTATATTAAATTCTATTATAAAATTTATTTTAAATCTTAATTATATATTTAAAATAATAGAGTTATAAGAAAAATCTTAAAATTTACATTTTTAAAACTTAACTTATAAATTTAAAATTACCAAATATATACTTTAAAATCTAAATTTTCACATATATTAAAATAAAATCTATATATTATATTTAAAAATCAATATTTATTAAAACCCATACATTTCCTTCAAAACTTTGGAAATCATTTTTCAAAATAGACCAACAGTGTCCGTATATAATTTATATCCTATGGTCAAGTGATACAGATATTTATCATTTCAATCCGCAATAATTTAATATGTATGGGTATATATCATTTCAACCCGCAATCCTAAAATTTCAAAAATCAATAAAATTGCTTGGGTTTATCATTTCAACCCATAACGATTTTCCCTAATCTATAATATCGTTCGAGTATGTATCATTTCAACCCATAGTGATTTCCTAAACTATCAGGGAACTTGTAGAGTGAGAACAATAGCATAATAATAAAATAACATAACATATCAATGATGAGCATATATCATAATGAACAATTTTAAATATATTATATATACAGCATGTTATGGTGTCATATATCAATCATAGGTGAAAATTTTAAATAATAATACCATATTCAACAATTTAATTACTAACAAATTAAATTTAACAACATATTTCAATCGTCATTTCATGTGAATAAATTTACTAAATATAAGAATGTTAACCGTGAGTGATCGCTCACCTTTCGAGGCTAGGGAAACAATGAGAATAAGCATGCAAATGGACACGGATACGGACATGACACGTCAAGGAGCCGCAACAAGCACAAACCAATTTAAGCGACATGATTCAAAAATTAAGATATATATATAAGTGAACTTATATATAGAGAGAGACTAGATCAAAGGAAACAAATATATATGTGACATATATAACCCTTCAACCAACAATTATATAGGCAACATATAAGCTTGGATTCAACGGACAAATATTTAACTTTCTTCCAACCAATATATATATGCAATATATATAACATATAAGTTTATTTTGAAGCACAAAGCAAATATATATTGAAAGAACAATATACATACGCAACACGTATATATACGAGCAAAATTGATGGTCTGAGTGTAACATGTATATACTAGCAATATGTATAACCTCTCTGCCAAAATATATATGCAATAGCATGTATATGAGCTTTTGTATATGCACAACATACATATACGAGCAGCATTATCTCAAATATATGGAACAACATATATACAAGCAATATTGTGTGGTTGTGACGTGACAGTATATATACGAGGTCAAGCAACATATACATATCTCAATATATATACACGAGGTGGTTACGTGGTGGGTTGCCGTGCTCGAGATAGGACACGAGGAGATGGAGCAATGACTAGAGGGTGCATTGGCCAGGCTATCTGGTGGAGTTGGACGTGGGCTTTCGGCATGAGGATTGTGGCGCACTGCACGGCTAGAGGCGGCTGCCGTGCTTGGGGTGGCTGAGGGGAAAGCTTGCGGCTGCTGTGGATGGTGATGGAGATGGTCGGTTGTCATGGTTCTCGACTGTGCTTGGGTGTGGGGTGGAGTCTGCTAAGGCGGAGGTGATGGTGGCTGTCGAAGCAAGGATGGCTAGGTCGAGGCGTTTGGCTCAGGGAGCTATTGCAGGCGGCTACAGGGTGGCTTCGGTGTGGTAGGGGAAGGAGCGAGCAAGGCGTTTAAGGTGGATATGGGTTTACTTAGGGTCTGGCTTCGGGTCAGGGAGGGTAAAAACCTGGGCATGGGCAAGTTTTTCTTCGAGCAAAATGAAAGCACAAATAAAGTTCAATATAAAACAAATTTAAAAAAACTTTCTCGAAGCAAAAGGATTTTAACTGGAGAGAAGACAACCCGGAACTTGAAGGCAGATACGAACTGATGTACATGCTTTTTATTTTATATTTTTCTTTTCCAGAACGAATAATGAAAGGACACGGCAATATATCAAAACAAGGAATAGAAAGGGTCAAACGTTGGTTTCAGAAATTATTAAAGCAAGAGGCTGTTGATTTTATACAGTGGATAATGGAAAGACACAAGGAAACAAAAAGGCTCAAATACAGAACCGATACGGCTAATCGTTTCACAGGTTTCGCCGCGCACCGGACGTAGAAATACAGGAATGAATATACTTTGAAGATCAGTATGACGAGATGGAAAGAATGGTACACAGATATCAACGATATGACTATCCTATCAAAACTCGATTTTCGCTGCCAAAACTACTGCTAAAACGCTGAAACTAATATAAACGGAGCTAGAGCAGTCCAAATTTGGCGAAACGAAATACGATGTCTCACTTAGAAAATGATTTACATTTTTATTATATAAAAATATTCAGATTTCGAAAATATTTTATTCCCATCAATTTTAACTGATTTTAAATTTTAAATTGAAAATTTAACAACAGAACAAACATTCATATTTTTCAATGAAAATCTGACACTTGCTATGTTTAACTAGACACATACCAAATATCAAATTTTCATTTCAAAATTTTAATATTTAATTTTCATAAAATTTAGTTAATTACTTTATTTAAAATCGTTAAAATTCTCGAGTCGTTAAAGAAGAGGGATCGAGAATCCCCTTCGATAGAGTATCCCATCCTGTACCATGAACCTTGGCGCCTTGCGGAGGAGCTTCTTCCGTTTATTTCGGTCAGTTGGTAGGGTTCCTGCAAGTAGATAGTCCTTTATCGGTGTCATCTATGTATCGGGCTCAGCGGTGGTCTCTAGAATCCAGTCCACGTCCATTTCATCTATGCTCGGGTTGGTTAGCGTTTCAACCAGAACCAATCCCAATGATTGGCTTCCCCGGAGCTTGCCGGCTTGGTCAAATAGTTTGCTTTGGTGTTTTTTGCTCTCGTGGGGTGTGAGTTATGGTGTAGTGCTCGATATCACTTAAAAACTCTTGTACTTTGGATAGGTACAGGGTGAGATTTTCTCCATACGCTTGGTATTCCCCTTTCACTTGACAAACGACCAGCCGGGAGTCGTTGTATATGTGAATAGATTTTATCCCGAGTTCCTTCACAACCTTTAGTCCAGCGATCAAGGCTTCATATTCTACTTCGTTATTTGTTGTTGGGAATTCCAAGCATAAAGCATAGCTAATGGCTCGCCTCTCGGGGGTTTCAAGCACTACCCTGCTCCCGAACAGATGTTATTTGATGCACCGTCGACGAAGAGCTTCCATTGCATGCCTGCTTCCGGCTGAATTTCCTCTTCGTCATCCCTTCTAGTAAATTCCACAACAAAGTCGTCCAATGCTTGCCCGTTGATTGCTTTCCTTGGATGGTATGTGTTGTCGTATTGGCTCAACTCCATATTCCACTTGAGTAGTCGTCCAGAAGTTTCTGGCCAGTATAAAACTTGCTTCAGGGGCTGGTCAGTCAATACTTTAATCGGATGAGCATGTAAGTACGGTCGTAATTTCCGGGATATGACTAAAAGGCAATACGCTAACTTTTCCAGCTTTGGGTAATTCTTCTCAGCTCCGGTGAATCGTTTGCTAATGTAGTACACAGGTCGTTGTATTCTCGCTTCTTCCCGCATGAGAGCTGCGCTCAGTGCGTGTGGGGAAACCGCTAAATAAATGAATAGGTCTTCTCCATCCATCGGCTTTGATAAAATCAGGGAAGCTTCCATGTGTCGTAGCAGTTCCTCGAAAGCTGTTTGGCAAGCTTCACTCCATTCGAAGTTTTTCCTTCCTTTCTTCAATGCGTCGAAGAACGGTATGCACTTGTCTGTAGCTTTAGAGATGAACCGACTCAGTGTTGCGACCTTTCTATTCAAGCTTTGAAGTTCTCTCTTATTTTTAAGGGCTTGGACTTCCCATAATGCTGTTATTTGCTCTGGATTTACTTCGATGCCCTGGGCACTTACTATGAATCCTAGGAATTTCGCAGAGGCTACTCTGAAGTGACATTTAAGTGGGTTGAGCTTCATTCCATATTTGTGGAGTATTTCGAACATTTCAATGATATTATCTAGATGGTTAGCAGCTACTCAAGATTTGACTAACATATCGTCCATGTAAACCTCCATAGTTTTTCCAATATGGCGTTTGAACATAGTATTCACTAGCCTTTAGTACGTTGCCCCTGCATTTTTCAAACCGAATGGCATTACTCGATAGCAGTACAGTCCCAAATCAGTGATGAAGCTGGTGTTCTCTTGGTCTAGTTCATGCATCAGGATCTGGTTATAGCCCGAGTATGCATCCATAAATGACAGCAGTTCGTGTCCCGCCGTTCCATCTACTAGTTGATCAATCCTAGGGAGCAAGAAGCTATCCTTCGGATAGGCTTTGTTGAGGTCCAAGAAATCAATACAGGTTCACTATTTTCCATTGGACTTCTTGACTAGGACCGGATTAGATACCCATTCATGGTAAGTTGCATCTTGGATGAAGCCGTTGGCCATTAGTTTATCTTCTTCCTCCCTTAGTGCCTTGGACCGCTCGGGGCCCAAGTTGCGCCTTTTCTGCTTTACTGGTGTAAATTTAGGGTCAATATTGAGCGCGTGGCAGGCAATTTTAGGTGACACCCCTCACATATCGGAGTGCGTCCAAGTAAACACATACAAATTGGTGCGGAGGAATTTGGTTAACTTTGATCGCATCTTGTTTCCCAAGTGCAACCCAATTTTCAGGACCTGTGTTGGGTCATCTATACAGACTGGGACAGACACCGTTAACTCTGCCGGCGCTGCTCGATCCTCCCCTGAGCTCTTCTTCCTAGGGTCCAAGGCCTTGTCGAATCGGCTATGGTCCCCAAGCCAGGGAAAGCTCTGTAGTTGCTATTCGAAGGGCTCACGGATGTGGAGGGCCCTCCCCACATCCTTTCCTTTTTCCTTTTTTCTTGACTCGCGCAACTCTGTGATGTAGCATTCCCGAACAACACTTTGGTCTCCTTTCACTATTCTGATTCCGTGCTCGGTAGGGAACTTCATTGTAAGGCACCATTGGGCCAATGCTATTCTAAAGCCGGCTAATGCAGGTCATCCCAGGAATGCATTGTATGCTGACATTTCATCCACTATCACAAAAGTCTGAATGAGGGTGAATCGTCGCTCACCCTTTCCAAGCTCCACAGGTAGGTCGATTATTCCCACTGGTTATTTGGGTTCTCCAGTAAACCCATGAATCTTATTCTGGCATGCGGATACGCTTTTCATGCCAAACTTCATTTAGCCAAAAGTTCATTTGAAAAGTATGTTAACTGAACTGCCACTATCAACCAACACTCGCTCGAAACCTTTTGCCACTTGGCTGGAGTTTCATCATCTACCGCTAAACACGGTTCCTTTGGAGCATGCTTTAATAAACTGTCATATCGCTCCATCTCTCCCCCAACTCCTTTGCATGGGATGTGGTCCCCCAAATATTGTCCTGATAGTAAGCCTTTGGTCAGTTTGTTTTGACCCTTCTTCACTAGTTCCAGCTTTATTTCTTTGCTCTCTAGGAGGTAGAGGGACCATAGGTTGATTGGGTTTTTGTTGCTTCTTCCCATATTGTTGTAGTTTGTTGTCTTAGATTAACCCTTCGATGAGGTCCTTAAGGTGGCGGCATTCGTTTGTATTGTGCCCGTGCGTCTCGTGGAAGCGGCAGAATTTCCCTGAGCGCTTTTGCTGTTCCATTGCCTCCTTTATAAGAGGTTTCTTATACTCTTCAGTTTCTTATGTTGCGAGATAAATATTCTCCGGAGTTTCATTCAAGGGGGTATAGTCCTCCTGTCTAAACCCTCTAAATCTTTTGTTGCGGCCACCATTATTTCTTTTATCGGAGTTCTGGTTTCTTCTCTTCTGATTCCCGCTCTTTTCCGCAACTCCTTGAGTATTTCCAGGACCGCACGTGTTTTGATTAGCCGCTATGTTACTTTTTCCAACGTCCATCTGTCATATACCGGCAGACTTTCTTTCCAATTCCTGTGCTTCCTCCAATCTCAAATATTGGCTTGCTTTACAATTGAAGTCTTTCCTGTTGGTTGGTTGCTTCATCTTAATCCATTTCCCGAACTCCATTTCTAGGTGAATAGCGTGGACTAATGCCATAAAAACCATATCCTCATAGGGTTACTCACTTTCGTTACCGCGGTGTTAAATCTACTCATGAATGATTTCAATGACTCATTGCGCACTTGGACCAATCCGGATAGGGACTGTCCTTCGGTTGTGCGGTATGAAGCCTGAACTGGTCAAGGAATTTTGTTGCAAGTTGGTCAAAAGTAGAAATGGATCTTGGGGGAGTCTGGTGAACCACATAGACGCGACTCCTTCTAGAAAAATAGGGAAACATCAGCAGCAACGGCCTTTGGAGCATTAGCTCCGTCCATGTACCAGCTGTACTTGTACAAATGGGGCTTTAGGTCATTCGTTCTGTCGTAGGAGGGGATAGTTGGCATAGTGAATTTGTCTGGGAATCTTACATTCAAGATCTCGTCTGTAACAACCCTATTGTTAGTTACATGATTAATTAAATCTAGTTAGGGATAATTAATTTTAAATTGGGATTTGTGAAATTAAATCTTGTTTTATGAATAATTGAATTGTATATCCTAATTAATTTTAAGATAACTTTGGAAAATGTTGTAATTTTAGTTAAGTGTTAGTATTGAGATTTATTGTTTTAAAATGAGAATTTGTAACTAATAATTTATTTTGTTTTAATTAAAAATAATAAGAATGGCTTGTATTTCAAAACTGATAATTAATTATACAAAATATTTCTATTATAATGGAAATGGAATTTTAACTTGTTGTTTTATTTTGGAGAATTTGAGAAATTAAATTGTGATTTTATAAATAATTGTTTAGTGTAAATTGGAGGTTTAATTAAGCGATTAAATCAAAAAGAAATTAGCAACACTTTATCTCTTAGGTATTAATTTTGCAACATCTAACCTATTGGATCCTTAACAAACTCCAAACCCATTAGGCCCATGTAGATAGGTGAGAAACAAACCTATACGTTTATTTCCTTCCTTCTTTCCCATTTCAGCAGTAAACCAAAATCTGAAGAAAAAACTCTTTATCTCTTGAACTCTAGAGCTAAAATCCTCAAATCCAATAGCAAATCAAAGGACTTTGGTCTAATACTTGTAGAAATCAGATAAGGTAACCTCTTCTATCCTATAGTTCATTTATTAGGATTTTAGTTTCAGTCTCATCATTAGTTAGTAATTGTGTTTTGCAAAATTCTGAAATTAAACCTAGGTCTAGTTGATGGAAGAGGCTAGCATAGGGGAATTTGGATTTCAATTATCAATTCAAGTTAAAAAGGTGAGTTAACCCTCACACACCTATCTCTAAATTTCTGGTTTGCATTTATTTGTTGTGTGATGAATGATTGTGAATTGGTTGCTTGAATTTGATGATTATTTGATGTTTGCTGAAAATTTAGTGTGAAATTTGCTACAGTAAAATAGCGATATTATGGCGTAGAATAATCCAAAACGGCTCATTCTTTTTGCTGTAGAAAGATATTTCAACTAGCTACAACTTCTCTTTTAGTCACTTGGCGAAATTCTTTTGTTTAAGTGGTATAAATTGAGTTAGAAACTGATAATGTTGCGCTGTTATGGTTAATTGGCTGTGTTAGAACCTGAAATTAAATTGGTCATAACTTTTATGTTACTTTGTAAAAATTTGATAATTCTTGATGTTCTGGAAAGTTTAGACTATGTTATAAAACTTTCATGTTTTGAGTTTTGCAAAATTTTGAGGTTTAAATAGTCGAAACCATATTTCTTTGTCCATGCCCTGAGAATAAACGACAGCGACAGTGAATTTAAAATCTAAGAATTATTTTGGCCATAACTTTTGACTGTAAGTCTAAATTAGATTATCTTTATCTTGTTTAAAAGCTTAGATATTTTTATACAACTTTCATGTTTTGAGATTTGAAAAATTATGGGATATAGGGGGTCGAAACTGCAGATTTAAATGCTTTAAATTTGAGTTGAAAATATATAAATTGATATGCTTCATATTCAAGTAATTTTACGAAAGAGAGTTTATTTAAATTTATAAATCTCAAACTTGTTTCTAAATTAGTTTAAATTTCTATTGTAAATGATTTTAATAAGTAATTATATATATATATATATACTAATTATTTCTTGTATATAAAGTTATGGATTTGAAGATATGAGTGATTATGGTTTTTAAAAATAAGTGATAGCATATACAAGTGGCTTTAGGAATATGGTTTTAAAAAAGTGACTCTAATTTATTTCTATATAATATATATATATATATCAAAAATGGATTTGGAAGAATAATAAAAGTGGTTTTAAAATATAGGTTATTAACTAAGTGTTTTATACAGAAATTTGAGACACTGTGTTCATAAATGCAATTTTGGAATAATTCGAGTTTATGGAATATTTTATCAAATAAGTGAAAATTTATTTTTATCTAAATAATAAATAAACTTATGGAAATTTACAACAAGTGTTTTTTGACAATAAAATCAAAGAGAAAAAAATGTTTTGAGAACCTTAATTCTATAATTTGAGGAGTACTAATAATTGACTTAGTGTCATCGATTGGTTTAAATGCTTTCGAATAACGCTTCGTCGAATATAGTATAACTAATTGAATAGAATGTTTGAGTGGAACTTACTAGCCCATTAGGGAATACTCGAATTTCATCGGGTAGTATAGGATGCCTTGGTTAAATTCTTGTGATCGTATTTGGGAAAGTACTTAACACTTTAGAGTTGTATTCTCTTTTGGTGTGCGACAAGTGGTTGCTAGATCCGTAAGAGAATATGGTTCATGTTTTCCAGTGGTATTCGTAATAAGTGATATTTACTAGCTTTTAGTAAATACTTGGATTTCACCATACGGTATGGGACGTATTGGTTAAATCGTAGTAATTACTGTAAGCGATAGTATTTGGCACTTTAGAGTTTACTCTCTTTTGGTGTGCGGCAAGTGGCTGCTAGATCCTTAAGAAGTTACTCCTGGATTTCTTTTCAAGTGTAATAATCTAAAATAAATCTGAAAGATTCGGTCATGGCTGCTATCCTTGAGATCGTCTTATGATCGTGTGATTCCCGTCCTGTGTACGATCCCCGGTATCGGATTGGTTCGTGTGATACCAAATTGTTTGTTTGTTTGCTACGGTTATGTGTACGATCGTTTTAAGTAAGATCTCTTGAATTCTAGATATTTGGATTTTGCGACTATTCTGTGTTTGTGAAATAAATATATATTCTTGGGTCTTGTGTTCATGAAATAAAAATATATTCTTGGGTCTTGTGTTCATGAAGTATATATATATATTCTTGTGTCTTGTTAGTGAAATAAATGTATATTCTTGTGTCTTGTGTTCATGAAATAGATAAATATTCTTGTGTCTTGTGATGGATGCTAAGTAAGTTCATTCTTTTATTCTATTTTCGGTGACTAGTTCGTGTTTGTGACTTAAATTTATAACCCTGTTCCGAGTTAAATTAATTTCCTGACCCATTATATTCTAGACATCTGTACTTACTTATATGTTGTTTATTCTTGTGTTATATCATGTTCTCATCCTATTGGATATTTAGAGATAGTCTGACTCGGGTGTTATTTTGCTCGGGTCAGGCCGAGACTTTTTAGGTTAAAGGACAAGTTGACCTTTGGATGTTTGGGCTAGCAAGGAGATAAACACTTTTGACTTTTTAGTTTATCTCATTAGGAAATTTGTGAATATGTTTATAAGATGTACAATCGATATTAGAGAGTTGTAAAACTTGTATAACAATCGAGTTTAGTATTTCATTTTGTAAACTAAATAATTTGTATTTGTATAAGTTGAGATTTATTCCGCTGTGATCTATGACTGTTATTTATATGATATATTGTTCTGATTCTGAGAAATCGGCGTGTCTATTACTTTGTATTAACACCGTACACGTCAAATTCAATTTAGATATTAAGTGAAAAGGATATAAATGATGTGTCAGTGTTAGTAGAAAGATATATTCACATTCGATCACCCCTAATAAGTCGTATTCTTCAGATTAGCAGACGACAATACTTGTAATGTTCTTTGCTAAACTGGACATCGCGGTGGGGTCGTTACAGTTGGTATTAGAGCATTGTCAGAATATTATAACATATAAAATTACTGATCTAAACCTAGTGAGACTTAGAGTCCTATTCCCTGTGGTGTGTGGTAGATAATTATATTAATTATCTATATAGGGAGTAGGAAGAGTATCAAGATAATAATTTGGGGTGTAAATTGATTTAAAAAAATTTAATTGATAAATTGGAATTTGTGACATTAAAACTTTTGGAAATTAATGAGTAAAATATTTTAGAGTTTAGAAAATTTTGTAATTAAACTGGAATGGATTAAATTAAAGTGAACTATTTTCTTTTAATAGAAAATTTGGAAGATTTGAGTAAATAAGTTTAATATTTAAATGATCTAGGAATAATCAAAGTTGCGCAATAGAATTTCAGACATTGAATTATTCCGCTGTAAGTGATTATGTATGTTTTGGTTGATTGGTTGCTAAGAATTGATTGCTTGGTTGCATTTATTTAAAATTGGATGCATGGATGTTAGTGATAATAAAATAAATCCATCTAAACTTGTGATTATCTATTATGTTAACTTATCCGAACGTTGTTCAAAGGTCCTGATCAATATGTGGAATACCATGTTATGGATAGGGGTTCCTAAACATCGAACGTGATTTTTTGACATAAGTAATAATTAAAACTTGAAAATTAAAGTACAAATTTCTTTCGCTATGGAATATCATGAATTGTTAAATATCTCCTATATGGTATGAATTTGATATTAAATACTAATATGAGTTTTTGAGATAGATGCAGGTATCTGAAGTTAAATAGATATCGTTTAAAAGATCATAAATTGTTTGCTTAAGGAATATTAGGGGACTCGTTAATATTTCAAATATAAGTTACGTATCTCGGATTGCATATCGCATTTTTTCCTACGGGATGCCTCATCCTTAAGATGAGATGTATATTATGTAATAATATTTATATTGTAAATTTTCGAAACGCTAGCTGCGCAAAGGAGACGCTAGCAAAATTTCTCTAAATTTAAGGAGTTAGAATTTTTTTTGAAAATTAGGAAAATTTTGATAACTAAAAAAATTTGGTTTTTAGCATTATATGTTGAGTGGAATTAATTGAATGTTTTGGAAATGAAATTAGAATTAGTTAACAAATAATTGTTTTAAGAAGATATTTATATTATATATTCTTTCGTTAAGGAAATTACGGAGACGCGATTTCTTTAAGGGAGAAGTCTGTAACAACCCTATTGTTAGTTACCTGATTAATTAAATCTAGTTAGGGATAATTAATTTTAAATTGTGATTTGTGAAATTTAATTGTGAAATTAAATCTAGTTTTATGAATAATTGAATTGTATATCTTAATTAATTTTAAGATAACTTTGGAAAATGTTGCAAAATTTAGTTAAGTGTTAGCATTGAGATTTATTATTTTAAAATGAGATTTTGTAATTAATAATTTATTTTGTTTTAATTAAAAATAATAAGAATAACTTGTATTTCAAAAGTTATAATTAATTATACAAAAAATTTCTATAATAATGGAAATGGAATTTTAACTTGTTGTTTTATTTTGGAGAATTTGAGAAATTAAATTATGATTTTGTAAATAATTGTTTAGTGTAAATTGGAGGTTTAAATTAATTGATTAAATCAAAAAGAAATTAGCAACATTTTATCTCTTAGGTACTAATTTTGCAACATCTAACCTATTAGATCCTTAGCAAACTCCAAACTCATTAGGCCCATGTCGATAAGTGAGAAATAAACGTACACGTTTATTTCCTTCCTTCCTTTTCATTTTAGCAGTAAACCAAAATCCAAAAAAAACTCTTTATCTCATGAACCCTAGAGCTAAAATCCTCAAATCCAATAGTAAATCAGAGGACTTTGGTCTAATACTTGTAGAAATCAAATAAGGTAACCTCTTTTACCCTATAGTTCATTTATTAGGATTTTAATTTCAATCTCATCATTAGTTAGTAATTGTGTTTTGCAAAATTCTGAAATTAAACCTAGGTCTAGTTGATAGAAGAGGCTAGCATAGGGGAATTTGGATTTCTATGATCAATTCAAGTTAAAATGGTGAGTTAACCCTCACACACCTATGTCTAAATTTCTGGTTTGCATTTATTTGTTGTGTGATGAATGATTGTGAATTGGTTGCTTGAATTTGATGATTATTTGATGTTTGCTGAAAATTTAGTGTGAAATTTTCTACAGTAAAATATCAATATTATGGTGTAGAATAATCCAAAAAGGCTCATACTTTTTTGTGTAGAAAGATCTTTCAACTAGCTACAACTTCTCTTTTAATCACTTGTCGAAATTCTGCCGTTTAAGTGGTATAAATTGAGTTAGAAACTGATTGTGTCGCACTATTATGGTTAATTGGCTATGTTAGAACCTGACATTAATTTGGTCATAACTTTTATGTTACTTGTCGAAATTTGATAATTCTTGATGTTCTGAAAAGCTTGGACTGTTCTAAAACTTCATGTTTTGAGTTTTTAAAAATTTTGAGGTTTAAATAGTCGAAACCATATTCCTTTTTCGCTGCCCTGAGAATAAACGACGGCGACAGTGAATTTAAAATCTGAGAATTATTTTGGCCATAAATTTTGAACCGTAAGTCCAAATTACATGATCTTTATCTTGTTAAAAAGCTTAGACATTTTTCTACAACTTTCATGTTTTGATTTGAAAAATTATGGGATATATGGGGTCGAAACTGCAGATTTAAATGCTATAAATTTGAGTTGATATGCTTCATATTCAAGTAATTTTATGAAAGAGAGTTTATTTAAATTTATAAATGTCAAACTTGTTCCTAAATTAGTTTAAATTTCTTTTGTAAATGATTTTAATAAGTAATTATATATATATATTATTTCTAGTATATAGAGTTATGGATTTGAAGATATGAGTGATTATGGTTTTATAAAATAAGTGATAGCATGTACAAGTGGCTTTGGGAATATGGTTTTAAAAAAGTGAGTCTAATTTATTTCTAAATAATATATATATATCAAAAATGGATTTGAAAGAATAATAAACGTGGTTTTAAAATATGGGTTATTAACTAAGTGTTTTATACGGAAATTTGAGACACTGTGTAGATAAATGTAATTTTGGAATAATTCGGGTTTATGGAATATTTTATCAAATAAGTGAAAATTTATTTTAATCTAAATAATAAATAAACTTATGAAAATTTATAACAAGTGTTTTTAGACAATAAAATCAAAGAGAAAATAAATGTTTTGAGAAACTTAATTCTATAACTAGAGGAATACTAATAATCGACTTAGTGTCATCAATTGGTTTAAATGCTTTCAAATAACGCTTCGTCGAATATGGTATAACTCATTAAATTGAATGTTTGAGTGGAACTTACTAGCCCATTAGCAAATACTCGAATTTCACTGGGTAGTATGGGATGCCTTGGTTAAATTCTTGTGATCGTATTTGGGAAAGTACTTAACTTTTTAGAGTTGTATTCTCTTCTGGTGTGCGACAAGTGGTTGCTAGATCCTTAAGAAAATATGGTTCATGTTTTCCGGTGGTATCTGTAATAAGTGATATTTACTAGCTTTTAGTAAATACTTGGATTTCACCATACGATATGGGACGTATTAGTTAAATCATAGTAATTACTGTAGGCGATAGTATTTGGCACTTTAGAGTTTACTCTCTTTTGGTGTGCGGCAAGTGGCTGCTAGATCCTTAAGAAATTACTCATGGATTTCTTTTCAAGTGTAATAATCTAAAATAAATCTAAAAGGTTTGTGTAATAATCTAAAATAAATCTAAATGGTTCGGTCATGGCTGCTATCCTTGAGATTGTCTCGTGATCTTGTGATTCTCGTCATGTGTACAATCCACGGTATCGGATCGGTTCGTGTTATACCAAATTATTTGTTTGTTTGTTACGGTTCTGTGTATGATCATTACAATTGTTTTGAGTAAGATCTCTTGGATTCTGGATATTTGGATTCTGCGACTATTCTGTGTTTATGAAATTAATATATATTCTTGGGTCTTGTGTTCGTGAAATAAATATATATTCTTGGGTCTTGTGTTCGTGAAGTAAATATATATTCTTGTTAGTGAAATAAATGTATATTCTTGTGTCTTATGTTCGTGAAATAGATAAATATTCTTGTATCTTGTGATGGGTGCTAAGTAAGTTAATTCTTTTATTCTATGTTCAGTGACTAGTTCGTGTTTGTGACTTAAATTTATAACCCCGTTCGGAGTTAAATTAATTTCCTGACTCGTTATATCCTGGACATCTGTATTTACTTATATGTTGTTTATTCTTGTGTTATATCATGTTCTCACCCTATTAGATATTTAGAGGTAGTCCGACCCGGGTGTTATTTTGCTCGGGTCAGGCCGAGACTTTTTAGGTTAAAGGACAAGTTGACCTTTGGATGTTTGGGCTAGCAAGGGGATAAATACTTTTGACTTTTTAGTTTATCTCATTTAGGAAATTTATGAATATGTTTATAAGATGTACAATTGAAATTAGAGAATTGTAAAATTTGCATAACAATCGAGTTTAGTATTTTATTTTGTAAACTAAATAATTTGTATATATATAAGTTGAGATTTATTCCATTGTGATATGTGGCTGTTATTTATATGATATATTGTACTGATTCTGAGCCATCAGTGTGTCTATTACTTTATATTAATACCGTACACGTCAAATTCAGTTCAGATATTAAGTGAAAAAGGTATAAATGACTGTTAGTAGAAAGATATATTCACATTTGATCGCCCCTAATAACAAGCCGTATTCTCCAGATTAGCAAACGACAATACTTGTAATGTTCTTTGCTAAACCGGGTATCGCGGTGGGGTCATTACATCGTCAGTAAAAGGGGTTCGACTCGGTGCAGATCCCTATTCATCTTCCTTTCGGTCCTTACTCTCGTCTATCAGCGGTCTGACCATGTCTGCTATGTATGCCTCTGATGTCCGGTATCCCTAGGGGCGACAATCAGTCACTGCGCCGAGTGTTTGGTTCTGCAAACGGTCTTGGCATGTGGGCTAAAGCCTAGGCCTTCCTGTCTCTAGGAGAGCCACTCCCGCGGGTCCCCATTGGCTTGCAGTTGGCCTAACTGAGGCGGTTTGGACGTTTCTAGCATCACCGAATGCATTGACGTTCTCTTCCATCTGATTACCTTGCTCTTTATCTTCTGAATCAGAGAGATTGACAGCTATATCTTCCTGTGGGGTTTTCGCCCCTTAATTCAGATTCAAGGTCGGCTGCCTTGCACCGGGTGGAGTATTCTCATTCTCCTCCACGCCACATCCTGTTGTTACCTTTCTTTGTGGTTGCTTTCCGTTCCTTCTATGCAGGCCAGAAACAAAGGAATTCTCTTGTTCTATAGCAGTCACTGGTTCAGGAACAGCCCTTGGAACGAGGTTTGATTGTAGGGTCAACAGAGCGTTGAGATTCTCCATCAGAGTCTTTTGACTATTTTCCATTTTCTGAGTGATCTCCTCAGCCATCTTATTCAGCTCGTCCCTGGTGACGACTTCATGCTGATTGGAGGATGTCGGTGCCTGGTTTCCTAAGTTAGCACCATTTACTTTAGCTTGTTGGAGAGTAGCTCCTTCTCCAGCTATTACTGCCCCTGTGGATATTCTAGAGGCAGTTCTTCTTCTTCCAGGAGCCATTGGTCCTAAAACAGCAAGTTCTTCAAGTAAAGTTTGGGGATTTAACTTTTGGACCTGTGGGATCCAAAGTAGATAGCTAGATCTGGGTCCTGAGTTCAGTTCTCAGTGAAAGCATCAAAATATTGACCCAAAAAATGGACCAACACTCTGGTTAGAGTTTGAAAGCACCAGCCATGTTCTGATAGAGCAATATAATAGATCACAGGTATCAAGAAAGAACAGTAAAAGAAAGTAGATAGAGAATTTTTATAGTAGTTTGGTTATTAATGAAGCCTACATCGACTTTATAGCTTTATTAAAGACTGATTGCTATTACAAGAGATGTTCGATTACAAGGCTTTAATTATTTCCTAGGTAGATTGAATCTCCAGAGTTGGAATCCATTGGAGAATCATAGTGTATTCCTTTGGAGATTGTTGCGAGGGAGGTAGAGGGTGAAGAATAATTCTAGTAGAGCTTTAGCAACCAGTCCGGAGGAGATCCTCTTTGTGTTGCAGGTAGGATACTATTTATAGAGATCGGAGAGCTTTTGGGCCAGGCCTGTCTTCATCAGCTCGCAGGTAGGTATCAGATGACCTATGGGGACTTTGGCTTGCAAAACAAGCCAAAGCCATGGGTCGCTAGCGACCCATAGACTTGGTTCGTTTTTCGGGCCAACGTCTCGCCTCTTTTGTAGTGTTCCACGGCTGGTTGGTTTGAAGGTTCGAGGAGAAGCATGGGTCTCTGACGATCTAAGTACTTAGGATTTTTCGGAGTTTGGAATTGGAGATGTTTCCATAGCCTTTTATCGTTGTTGTTACATTTTGATGACAAGTCGCTAGTTGTTTACATTCAGCTGCTGATTGGACTGAAGGAATGCTGACCGCTCGGCCTCGTTGATTCCAGTCATTGTTTTAGTCATATAGCTTGGCCCTTGTCGATCTCTTGTCCTAGCTTTTCTGGTTAGGTCCCGAACCATTTTGTCTACACAAGGTTGTTCTGTCTTCTATTGGTTTCTACTGGATTAAAAACACGGATAACAGGAACGCAATAGGGTCTCATTCGCTCCAATAGGCGGGAATATATCCAAACCAACTAATATATCTATAATATATCATATATCATCCAAACAATCATCAATCATCATAAAAAAATTATTCCCACGTATATAAAAATATAAGCGAGCCTGAGAGGTGAGTTTACTCACTTTGGTTGCAGTCGTCGTTGTAGCATTTTATTTTGATTAAAACGAACAGACGTTCGAATTTAACCAAAATTCTTACATGCTCCAAATTAGTCCAATCCAACTTCTATGCGTAGTATTCGACAATACGAATCCAACGCCGCTTGTTTCGTGCGAATCCGACCTCGTATGAATAAGTTATGAATTTTTAAACATTACATGAATTAAAATATAATTAACATCATTAGCTTAAGTTAATTAATTAATTAACCTACTTTAATCCTCTCCTCCTTCGTTCGCATACCAAGTATCACCGAACCCATATACACACATTTCCCCAATTTAATGCTCCACCTCCTCGACTCTAGAAGAAGATCGGACACCACCACCAGGAAGCTCCAGCCTTGCTCCTCCTTCGGCCGTGAACCCACCTAGCTCGGTGCCTCCATGGCTAAGAAAAATGGAGATGAAGGACGCACGAAAGCGAGCAAATCCACCATCCATCATCGCGCCATACGACGGTCCAACCGTTAGACTTGAAGATCTCGACGTGCTCTACAACTTTGTAGTTGGGAGTTTTTGCTAATTACTTACGGATGAGTTATTGGAGGTGGAAGTCGGCGCGTTTCTGGCCATTGAAAACAAAAGTGGCGGCGCGGAAGAGATAGGCTAGGGTTTGGGGCAAATGAAATTAGTTTAGGGTCCTTTTATAGCCATTTATAAAACACTATTCACCCGAAATATTTCCGAACTCCAAACGAAGCATGTTGCCTGGTGTTTTATATGTTATACCCCTATTCCGAACACAACGGAATATATATCGGGAGCCAATTTCATCGTATTTGGAAGATAGCGTTCAAAAATCAAATTATATTAATTTAAATTACTTAAATAAATTTTTAGGCGTTTTAGCATCGTACGACCAAAACGTAAGTCCAATCGCCATGAAATTTGGAATCCTATAATAATATACTATTATGGATCTAATAAAACTAGTTTCGTCCAATTCTGAGATAGTGTCCCGAATGGCTATTTTTACATGTCTAATTAAATCAAATAAATCATTAAATTTGAAATATAAGTTATTTAACTTACAAAATTAACTTTTGAATATTTAAAATCAATTAAATATTCCAAATTCGGATGATAGAAAATCTGGGTCGTTACAGACTTCCCCCTTAAAAGAATTTCGCCCCCGAAATTACCAAGTAAGAAAATGCCACAAAATCCCATTAACTTTTCAAAAACAATTCGTTCAAATAAATTACCAAATTCATTTAGGAATCATTTTCATAAATTTCCTCTTTAAGTTCATAAACATTTTCCTTAGTACTATTATCATTTATAAACCATTACTTAAGTTTATATTCATTCCATTACTTAATACAAATCAAATTCAATTTCAGTTTTATTTAACTTTGCTTAAGTCAAATTTCATTTCAAAAATTCATTTTATTTAACTTTTCTTATATAAGACCATTTCATAATTGTTTATGTTTTTTTATATTATAATAACAACAACTTTTATTTAAAACATAAACAACAAATGATAATCATCAAATATTATCATTCACTAACAACCAACAAACCAAATATAACTACAATAATTTCTGAAAAATTATTCCTTTATATATATAATATAATTTTGGTAAAATTATTTCATTTACCCAAATTCAAAACAAAAATCATTTGTATATATCATTAACAAATACGCGATCAAATATATACACTCAAAGTCATTCTAGGTTATTACTAACCCTATCTATAACGAGTAACCAACCAAAGCCTAAGTCTTCGCTAACCTAAGCTCCGATACCACATGTAAAGGCCCAGAAATCCGCCCAGTTCGAGCTGACAATAAACCACACATGTCCAATCCAAACTGAATGGAAAACCAGATCTTTATGGGAAAGAAAGAAGAGAAGAAGAGAAAGAAAGAAGAGAAGAAGAAGAAGAAGAAGAAGAGAGAAAGAAGAAAAGAAAAGAGAAAGAAAATGAGAGAAGATAAGAAGAAAGAGAAGAGAGAAGAAGAAACAGAAGACAAAACAGAAGGAAAAAAACAATTACAGAATCTCACAATTGCAGTGGAAAAACATATAATATCATATCAATGATCTTTACAAAACAGAAACTATAATATAATATACATACATCCATCAAAGTACATCAATCAATCACTAATCATCAGCCTGGACAGTTATAATAACCTATCCTCACAAATGCTGATAATTCAAACAACAATGCAGCGGAAAATAAACATATACGTGGAATACAACCCGAAGACTTCCAGCTCGTCTGCTGAAGCTCCAAAGCATCCAAATCTGAATCTGTAAATGTACTCGGTCTGACCCGAGCATTGAAAGGGAAGAACGTCCGGGTCAGTCTGGTAAACCAGCGTGTGAAAACACATCTCAACTGAATTTATTTTAAAGTTATAAAAGCGTTCTTTTATCAAAACAAAGGTATCTCGTAAGACATGCCCACACATAAACATGAACGGGTTTTACCTTATGATAACCAAAACATTTCATATCAAATCATGTTGTATTATACTAGTGTCTAGTATACAATAATTAAAATAGCTGAAATTGTTACCACTATTAAATTCCAGCATACTAGGCTCTACAAACAAAGTGGCAGGCACATATTGGAGATTGGATTCCATACAAATGACAAGGTAAGGGACTACCTTCCTACAGTACATCTCTAGAAAAATGTACCTAGGGTCCAGATACTGAACGCCTAAATCAACACAGAACCGGCCTACCCCTTCCATCTGGATAGTACCAAATATGACATCATCCCGGTCGTTCCCGACCTATCCGTGGCCACAATATACAACACTCGAATATATAGGGTGATCTAGAAAGGTGATGACCATATCCTTATGGGTGCGACCCACAAAGCCCTGCCGCTTCTACCATGTTTCTGTCATTTTCGGGTGATGAGGCATAGGGTCGTGATTACCTTTCACATAGCACATTTCACTTTGAATGCCGCATTTCCATTCCTTTGATCACTGTTGACATTCACAAACATACAACCTCCAAGCTCGTACGTCTTGGAGAAGGGTGTTAAGTTAAGAGAAGCTGCCTTCTTCACCACCAAACAGATGTACGTTTATAAAAGTCAACAAACAATCTCAAAAATGCAATGTCAGACATCCATCCATACAAGTTGTCCAGGAACAGGACAAACCGAAGGCACTCTCCTACCACATCCTGTCGGGAATTACCTCTAGAATTAGTAGCGAGAAGTCCTTGCATATCATAGATTTTCATAACGAAGCAGTATTGCCACCATAAATATATGATATGGTAAATTTCACCTCGAGGGAATAGTGGCAAGTAGCCCTGCATCATGAAGATCTCTGTCTTCAAAACCATAATCATAAACCTGCACTTTCGAATGCACACATTGGTCCGAAGTGGTTCTCGGATAAATCCGACCCCGGTCTCTCCGTACCAACAACGATAAAAAGGCCAATTATTTGATAGTCGGTTATTTAACTATCAAGTAAACAAACAAATCTAGCACCATAAGCAATCACTGGGCCATTTAATTAATCTTTATTAATTAAATAAATTTCCAAATATTTGCTTCAAATTATCTTTAAAAATGTATATCCTCAAAACCATTTCAAATCTTTCTATATTGGAAAACATTTCCATATACTTATATCAACAGTATAAGCATATTCACAAATCACTTCACTTCCAACACTTAGAAAATATCTTCATATACTTATATCAATGGTATAAGCATATATACAAATCACTTCATCTCATCACTTAGAAAATATTGTCATATACTTATATTAACAGTATAAGCATATTCATAAATCACTTCATCTCATCACTTAGAAAATATTTTCATATACTTATATAAACAGTATAAGCATATTCACAAATCACTTCATTTCATCACTTAGAAAATATTTTCATAAACTTATATTAATAGTAAAATCATATTTACAAACATTTTAGGAAAGCTTTATATTTTTCAAAACACGCTTTATTGGGTCAAAACGAATGTTGCGTAAAACATCGTTACGACAACCCAAAAACATTAGTATAGGGATTCGATAAATAAATATATAGATAAATAAATCCCATATACTATATAAAACATTTACTATAGCAAAGTGTTATAGTTCAAGCCTTCCTTACTTCACGAAAACGTGTATTACAACAATAAATGTTGAAATCTATGTTTTCCGACATATATCATATTTTAAAACACTCCTCAAAACCATTAAATCCATTTAAAACCATTACTTTCAAACCTTTACTTCCAAAAGATAAATTACCTTTTAAAACCAATAACCTCATCTAAATATCACTTTCAAACATTTCTTTAAATAAAAACCCATATTTAAACTTCAACATAAATTACTTCCATATTTATAAAACTATTTTTATAAATATTCTTCCATTTTTATAAAACTTCTATTTTACAAAACTCCTTTATTTATAAAATTCTATTTATAAATCCATTCTTAATTTAAAACTCATTTTATTATCAAAATCCATTTATAAATTCATTTCTTTATAAAATCTATTTATAAATCCATTTACTAAACCACTTCAAATCCATTTACAAATATTAATAAATTCCAATTATAAGTCTGCTTCATTATTCGTAAAATATTACTTATATAAATCCTTTTATACAACTTATTCAAAAATACATTTTTCAAAGCATTTCATAAACCATACTTTTAAATCATCAAAAATCATAACTTTTATTTAAAAACAAATTCCTTTCTTTTAATAATTCAAAAATCATTAAAACATATATACTTCCAAGTCACTTCGAAATCCTTTTCAAACCAAAATCATCATTACAATATTTTAAAATATCAAAAATAAGGCCCAGTGCTACCATAGCACTAGATAAGTCAAATCACATCAAATATATCAACATTACATCCAACATCATCGTATATATGAAAATAAATCAACAGTGGTGGGGACTCATGTTGGATCCCTCCAACATGTCCCTCTGCATCAAATACAACACATAATCATATAAATAAAAATCATCTGCTTCGAGGCGGGATTCGTATACAAAGGGTCATCCGCTCATACACGGGAACACAATAGGGTCTCATCCGCTCCAATATGCGGGAATATATCTAAATCAACTAATATATCTATTATATATCATATATTATCCAAACAAGCATCAATCATCATAAATAAATTTATTCCCACTTAAATAAAAATATAAGCGATCTAAAGAGGTGAGTTTACTCACTTTAGTTGCAGTCATCGTTGCGGCGTTTTATTTTGATTAAAACGAACAGACGTTCGAATTTAACCAAAATTCCTACATGCTCCAAATCAGTCCAATCCAACTTTTATGCATAGTATTCGACAATACGAATCCGACACCGCTTGTTTCGTGTGAATCCGACCTCGTATGAATAAGTTATGAATTTTTAAACATTACACGAATTAAAATATAATTAACGTCATTAGCTTAAGTTAATTAATTAATTAACTTACTTTAATCCTCTCCTCCTTTGTTCCATACCAGGTATCATCGAACCCATATACGCACGTTTCTCCAATTTAATGCTCCATCTCCTTGACTCTAGAAGAAGATCGGACACCACCACCAGGAAGCTCCAGCCTTGCTCCTCCTTCGGCCGTGAACCCACCTAGCTTAGTGCCTCCATGGCCAAGAAAAACAGAGATGAAGGATGCACTAACGCGAGCAGATCCACCCTCCATCATCGTGTCATACGACGATCCAACCGTTGACCTTGAAGATCTCGACGTGCTCTACAACTTTGTAGTCGGGAGCTTTTGCTAATTACTTATGGATTGTGAGTTATTGGAGGAGGGGTCAGTGTAACACCCCTTCAAAATGGGAATAATAGTCCCACATTGTGGAAAAAAACACTATGAAGTGGGTGCTTATATACCAAAGCCTTCACCTCATAACAACGTCGAGGTCTTTTGAGGAACAAAACCCCATACCTTGGTTTGGCCCATGAGGCGGAGGTGACTAAGTTGGGGACAATATGTGCGTTAAGTGAGGTGCGGGCTGTTACATTGGTATCAGAGCCATACCCAGCCGGAATTGTGGTCTGTACGTGTTACAGCCACAACGCCTGTGTGGTGTTGTATTCATGAGCCAACGAGGACGTTGGGCTCTAAAGGGGGGGGGAGATTGTAACACACCTTCAAAATGGGAATAATAGTCCCACATCGCGGAAAAACACTATGAAGTGGGTGCTTATATACCAAAGCCTTCACCTCATAACGACGTCAAGGCCTTTTGAGGAACAAAACCCCATACCTTGGTTTGGCCCATGAGGCGGAGGTGACTAAGTTGGGGACAATATCTACGTTAAGTGAGGTGCGGGCTGTTACAGGTCGGTGTGTTTCTGGCCATTGAAAAAAAAGTGGCGGCACAGAATAAATAGGCTAGCATTTGGGGCAAATGAAATTAGTTTAGGGTCCTTATATAGCCATTTATAAAACACTATTCACCCGAAATATCTCCGAATTCCAAACGAAGTGTGTCGCCTGACATTTTATATGTTTTACCCCTATTCCGAACACAATGGAATATATATCTGGAGCCAATTCCATCGTATTTGGAAGATAGCGTTCAAAAATCAAATTATATTAATTTAAATTACTTAAATAAATTTCTAGGCGTTTTAGCTTCGCACGACCAAAGCGTAAGTCCGATCGCCACGAAATTTGGAATCTTATAATAATATACTATTACGGATCCAATAAAACTAGTTTTGTACAATTCTGAGATAGTGTCCCGAATGGCTATTTTTACATATCTAGTTAAATCAAATAAATCATTAAATTTGAAATATAAGTTATTCAACTTAAAAAATTAACTTTTGAATATTTAAAATCAATTAGATATTCCAAATTCAGATGACAGAAATTCTGGGTCGTTACACTAACGATTTAGGAGACATGACTATTTGAAGTTTGGATAGTCTTTCAAACAGATTATTGAGTAATTAACCAAAGGCCATCATTAGGCCTACTAATGTTTTTTGAGCTTAGGGTTAATAGCAGCATTCCTAGTAGCCACTAATCACTTTTCCATCTTCCCAAAACATCTTCCAACCTCCATTAGACCTTCCTCTACAAAAACTTTGTCGTATTATTGATTAAACGAGCCTTAATAAATTAATTAGTTAGTAATTAGCTTAGAGATTAGCAAGGGGCTTTGGGGCTTCGAAAATATGAAATCCGTGCAACTGTTGTCCAAATAATATCTAGCTAGTTTTGGTGATTTTTTGTTAATGCCACACCCTATGTGAGTGATATTATACTCTCCTGTACTATATTGTGATTATATATGTTTAAACATGCTTTTAAAAATGGTTTCAACTTCAAAACATGATTTTTGATCAGATCAAAATTTAATATAATTTATGGACAAATTTAAAAGGTCTTAAATTGATTTCTCCATTTAGACCTGTGATTTAAAAATTGATATAATTATTAGATTAGAATTTGCTTGTGATGTAAATCATATTGTATGGACATATGATTATTTATTGCATGGATGTATTATAATATGGATGTTTTGTTGTATGGATGTGTTGCTTGAAACGCCCATTGATGACATTTTAGGATGGATTGTTCTATGGGATGGGACCTTGTTCATAAGAGTAATCGAGATGATGGATCATTCAAGATAGTTGCACAAACGATGAAGATCCAAAAAGATAGAGCAAAGTTTGTATGGATTGGTATTAGAGCTGCAAAATGGCATATTGAACAGAACTTGAGATTGCACATAGAACAGAGCCAGAATTCAGAAGATATTCGATGTAGAGAGTCAGGAAATGAACTACCCAAAATTTGGGTAAGTTATATCGATCGGCATTGACCATATGGATCAGTGTCGACCAATAGAAAAGGGTGGAAAGTGCAAAGTTGCACTTAAGTGAACCAGTGGATGTAGCTTTGGACATGCTTCGAGGTAGACATGATGGGGACTTCGAGGGTTTGAGAAGAAAACACGGAGAAAATTTTCACCACCGACCGATCCATATCGATGCTCCACCAAACAATGTAAGACGTTGGGAAAATTGAGTTCTGGGTTCGGGCTTGTGGGTTGGTTGCTTGAGCGGATCTTCAAGGCGCATAGGAAGTGAATCAATGCAATTTTACTTAGTGAATTTTTGGCTAAGTACTAGTCTAGGTGGGCTAGTACCGAACGATGCAATATTATATTTTGGAGGACACATCATGGGCAAGTGTGCACAATCGATCATATGTTGAAATGATGTCTAGTTTGGAAGGTATAGCCACTACTGATCGATATGACAATGAGAAACGACACAAGTTTTAGTTAAGGAAACTTGGAATTTACTTCGAGCATGACTCGGGGAGTTGATGAGGTTGCATCGACACCGAAGCGAAGAGATTTTGTGACTTTCGATGATGGTCCAAAGAGGTTAAGAACTTTGAAGACTCGACGATATGAGTTGTTTTAATGTTCTAAGGAGACAAGTTCGATGATGTGAATTTGAGGAGTAGAACGGACGATAAGTTCCAATATAAGGACATGTGCTAAGGAATTGTTAATAATTTAGGGTTTTCGATGTGTGCTCGTAAAGAGGGTGTGACGCCCCACCTCTATGCTCACACTAGCCAAGAACACTACTGGGTAATGCTGTCGACTAGCACGAAGAATAAGGCTGTTGAGGAGCGACCATCTGTGTAATTACTTTGTGCGAGTACCGATATGTCAGATAATATAACTTACACTTCATTTCAAGAGGAAATCCGACATATCAAATACAAACTCAAAGCTACCACACAGTGGCTAAGTGGACCTCGGAAACAAATATAGAAATAAACGTAACACAAATCAGTCACAGATATTCATATCACAAAGGCGGAAACAAATATGAATATAACACATATAAGTGTACATCAAAATAGTGGTCGAAGAAGATCCACTACAACTCAAAAGAATAATTATACATCAAGGAGTCTATATCTCAAATGTATAATAACAAAAGCTACTAATCTAAAGTAGTTAGCCAAAAGAATCAGATGATAATCCCTGATAAGAAGTCAAGCAGGAGCACCTGAAATACCTCTGTCTGACCCCGAGTATTATTTAAGAAGAAAATAATAAACGGATCAGTCTAGCTATAAATATCAGATAAATTGATATAGGATAAGAGATATGACCCAAAACGTATGATAGCGTAAATGTCATACTATGTCAAGTATACATCAAATAACAACAAAAATCATACAATATCTCAAATCAACTCGAAGCACCAAAAAGAATCACGTTCTTTAAATAATTCACCAAAACACAAATATTGACAAAACATATCAATGCCAATCCACGAAAGTTGGTGAAACACAAATTCTAGAAATCACAACGAGAAATCCAGAAATCACAAAAGGGGGAAGGCCTATCACAAATGGAAGCATGAAAACTCACCAACACGTGTATCACAAACGGAACCTTATTCCTTGGTCGCTAACCATAAACCGAACATCGACGCACCTAGAAAGATACGCCCCATGCACAGTCGAACATCGACGCACCTAAAAAGATACGCCCCATGTATAAACTAACATCGATGCACCTAAAAAGATACACCCCATGCCTAGTCGAACATCGATGCACCTAAAAAGATACACCCCATGCACCGACATAATGAGCCGATTGCTCCACGAACGGTCCAAAGACCATGGGTCGCTAGCCCATAAAGGAATGAGACGAAGCTCAACAGAACGGGGTATATTCCCCCACGTGGACAAAGAGACATCGCACAATGCTAGTCTAAATCACAAAATGATCATCATCGATCATCAAGAAGTGTCGATTACACTAAGCTAGTAAATATAAGAGTTTAGCTTCATGTCCCATAACCACTAGCTTAACTTAAATATTTATGAACAAATTGTAGATTTCCACTCGAAAATTGTCACAAGAGTTCAATCGAACAAGTCCAAGAATTAACCGACGAAGTAAACGCAAGCGTTTCATACCACTTGTTTTACTAAGCCATTTAATTAGATTTCTCGTATGAATGAGGTAAAGGTTTGTATATACTAATAGATTAGAAAACAGTTTTATAAACGAGCTTTGTATTAGAAATAGTGTTGAAATCATCTTTGTTAAAGAGTTTGAATATTTACTATTAGTGTAGAAACCTTTATATTTAGAAGTGACAAATCACAAAAATGATTATAGAAACAATCAATCACCAAAATCCACATTCGAAGACGTGAATTAAATCCAAAGAAATCGATACCAAATCCATCAAAATGGATGTTCCCAAAAATCCAAAGAAAGAAGTCATCAAAGTCGATAATACGTGATGAGAACTATCCGGATCAACAATAATCAATTAAAAATAGGAAATCCACACAAAACAGCCTAAATAGGCAAAAATGAGTGTTTCCAGACGTCTGGTTTGGAATCCAGATGTTTGGATTTGTTTTCTGGAAATAGTTCAGAATGCCACCCAGATGTTTGGAACTCTGAAGCAGACGTCTGAGCCATGGCTAGACGTCTGGTTTAGAACCCAGACGTCTGGATTTATTCTTTGGAAATAATTCAGAGAACCCTCTAGACGTCTGAAACTACAAGTCAGACGTCTGAGACTCATCCAGACGTCTGATCTGAGATTTTAGACGTTTGGAATTAGTATCTGGCATTTTTTTATAAAGTCTGCGTGCGTACATTTTTGCTCCAGATCCAAACCAGACGTCTGGACTTGGTCACCAAACGTCTGGTCACCTGGTCTGGGCAACAATTTGCCTAGGCCAAAGTGGCCAAAACGTATCGGGAGCGATCGGACGAGCAACGGCGACTAAGAATTTACGCCAAGCGACAACCCGGCCTTATAGGCTCTTCGATACACCCCGAATATCAATGTCCAAACATCCGTAGTAGGATTTTCATAAAATTGGACCAAAACACGAAACTTTGGAAAATTCACCAAATCAGTTCAAATCAAAAGCAAATGAATATGCACAAGTGTTAGGAATTCATACCTAACAACAAAGATAGCTATAGACGTAGATGTGAGTTAAAGAACTCACCTTTAAACCCAAAAACACAAGAAAGAAGCTACCGAGCAAGGCTAGAACAACCACTCTTCAATTTCAACCCAAGGAGCTTCAATCTAAAGCTCAAAAGGAAACATTTCCTAAGTTAGGGTTTAGAACATTTCAGAAATCAAAGAGGAAATGAGATGGAGAAGATGAAGGAGATGCTTACCTAAGCTTCGCCTTGATTTTGGAGCAAGAATTGAAGCTTGCAAAAGGAAACTAGGGTTTTGAATTTCTATTTCCAATCTTTTTCCCCATTATCAGTTGAGCTTGAGAAAGAAATGAAATGAGAGTGAATGGTTGAAGAGAGGGGCTGAGTTAGAGTATTAAGTAGGGTTGAAACCCAAACCCAAAAAGCCCAACAGAAAATAGCAAAATTCAACTTACTCCAAACATATCGATGCTTACACTCAAAAAATTCGCAAACGCCATTTTGAACTCAATGGAAATGGTCTCGAGTTCTAATTCGACTGTTTGCAAAAAGTAGCTATTCGGACTTCAATCCGATTAAGGATTCTATATTTAAATAAAATATTTAAATATTCAATCGTAAAATATGCGGATTGTTACAGACTCCCCTCCTTAAAGAAATTGCGTCCTCGCAATACTTAAGAAGAAAATAAAGAGTAACAACCATGAAAGCATATCAACACAAAAGAAAATTTGAAATAAGAAGTTCACCAGAAAGAGCACGAAAGAGATCTTCAAGAGTTTGATTCACACGCTTGGTTTGTCCATCGGATAAAGGATGATAAGCGGTGCAAAAATTAAGCTTTGTTCCCAAAGCTTTTGAAGACCTTACCAAAATCCACTAGTAAAATAATGGATCACGATTGCTAACAATAGAAGTAGGAACTCTATGCAATTTAGTTTGGCATAGAGTTTAGCCAAAAGAGGTATGGTCCAAAAGAGAAGGACGAGCCTCGAGGCTACACAAAACAAGAGATGAACATGAATTGGATTCACGATCTCGAATCTCACAAGTGGATAAAGTCTCGAGATCATTCCATTCAGATATCATCAAAGAAACAACTGCTTGTTGCTTATAACTAAGAGCATCGGCAACACGATTACTCTTTTCCGGAGTACAAAGAATATCAAGATCATAAGTTGCAAGGAACTCGAGCCAACGCTGTTGGCGCAAATTAAGTTCCTTTCGAGAAAATAAATACTTCAAAAACTTATGATCGGGGTAGAGAACAATTTCTCTCCCAAAAGATAATGTCGCCAAATTCTAAGAGCGAAAACAATAGCCGCGAGCACCAGATCATGAATGGTATATCTAGTCTCGACAAGCTTTAATTGTCAAGAGGCAAATGCGATAACTCATTCCCTTTGCAAGAGAATGACACTAAAACCAATACGACTAGTATCGGTACAAACAAATAAGTCTTGGTTCCCTTCGGGAACCGCAAGAATAAAAGCATCGGAAAAGAGTTCCTTTAATCGATTCTCTTTCCCGAAAAGCTAAGACTTTCAAAATAATAATTAACTTTATGTAATCATCTTTTTAGAAAAATTTACGTTTTACAAGTCAATTTATTGTGTTTGACCGTCTCATCATAGCGTTTAGATGATTCCTATCGATAACGTTGATCAAGCGCATCGACCAGAATTCTTAAAGCACTAAATGGGCAAAATAACACAAAATTATTTTCTATATGATAACCATGACTCTTATAAAATTTACAAATATTCTTTGCTCGTTTTAAGAACAAAATCCAATCTTACTTATAAATATCTTATTAAAAGATTTGCAAATTTTAAATTTGTTATTTTCATACATAATCAATAGATATAAGGATAAATTAATTGAGATATTCGTAGAATACTCGATTCATAAGATGGATGAAATAAGGCAGAAGGTTCGTCAAACCGAATGACAGAACGAACCACTCACAAGAATCATAACGAGTACGGAATGCGGTAAGTGGAATGCTATCCTCCGCAACTCGTAGGTGATGAAAACCGGTGGCAAGGTCGAATTGGAAAGACCTTGGCACCACTCAATAGATTACTTAGGTGATAATCCTAAGACAAGCTCAAATATATTCCGGAAGTTCATAAACTACTTGAATGAGAAAAATAACATCTTCTTCATCAAGTGGGTTTAAAGAATAAAATGTTGCCACCAAATTTGGAAATCAAAATCTTTAAAAACAATAGAAATCTACTTAACAGACTGAGAATGTCGAAGATAAATAGTCCGCATTGGACATAGGATATGGGCTTCATAATGATTAAGCCAATCCTTTCCCAAAAATCAATCTCGAAGCCTAAGTGTAACGCCCCGCCTCTATACCCACGCTAGCCAAGAACACTATGGAGTAGTGTTGTCAACTAGGGCGGAGAATAAGGCTGTTGAGGAGCGACCATCCATGTAATTGCTTATCACACGGTGGCTATAAATAATCTTCGGAAACAAACATAGAAATAAGCATAACACAAATCAGTCACAGACATCCATATCACAAAGGCGGAAAAAGATCTGAATATATAACTAACACATGAAAGTGTACATCAGAGTTGTGGTCAAAAAGATCCACAATAATACAAAAGAATAGCAACACGTGCTATACCAAAAGAATACATTTATGAGTCTATATCTCAGGTATATACAACAAAAATGCTAATCTAAATAGTTAGCCAAAAGTCAGAGTAGCAAATCCTGGGAAGAAGTCAAGTAGAAGCACCTGTAACATCTCGGTCTGACCCGAGTATTATTTATAAGAAAATAATAAACGGATCAGTCTAGCTATAAATATCAGATGATATGGTATAAAGTAAACGACATGACATGAACATGTAATAACCATAACGTCGTACTACTATAAGTACGTAAATGATAATCAACAAGAGGTTAATCAATTTCACAAGGATCTTCTCAAAGATCCAAACCCATAAGCAGGTAATGACACACAAATTCACCAATACACAAAAACTGATATCATATCAATGAAAACCACAAAAGTTGGTGAAGCTCTAAATCCAGAAATCAACACACGAAATCCAGAACAAATCCCAGAAATCAACACACGAAATCCAGAAATCACTAAAAGGGGAAAGTCCGAGCACACGGACGAGAAGCTATCTCATGGAAGCTATCCATTAAATTTTCCGAACACACGGATGGCCCGAAGGCCTTTGACACACGAACGGCCCAAAGACCATGGGGTGCAGCCCCATATATGTGAGTAGAAACATCACCCAAGTGGGGTCTAGTCTCCCTCGTAGACAAAGAGACATCGCTCAATCGCTAGTCTAAATCACAAGAATGATCGTCATGATCATAAGGAAGTGTCAATCACACCAAGCTAGTAAATATATGAGTTTAGCTTCATGTCCCATAACCACTTGCTTAACTTAAATATTTACGAACAAACTATAGATCTTCACTAGAAAATTGTCACAAAAGGGTTCAATCAAACAAGTCCAAGAGCTAACCGACAAAGTGAACGCAAGCGTTTCATACCACTCGTTTTACTAAGTCGTTTAAGTCGATTTCTCATCCGAGTGAAGTAAAGGCTTGTATATACTAGTAGATTGGAAATCGGTTTGAGAAAACGAACTTTTGATATTTAAAATAGTGTTGAAATCGCTTTGATGAAAGAGTTTTGATATTTACTACTAGTATTGAAACCTTCATATCTTTAAAGTGACAAGTCACAAAACGATTGTTGAAACAAATCGAATCACATTAATTCATGTTCAAAGACGTGAGTAAAGTCCAAAGAAATCAATCCCAAAACCATCATAGTAGAAATTCTGATGAATGTTTTTCAGATAAGATTCCCTACGAAGGGGGGTACGGGGTTCGACCTGCCCGGTCAGGTCGCGGGGGTCTAGGGGGCAGCGCCCCGTCAATACGGTATGACCTAAGTGAAGACAAGCGGCCTACGACCTAAAGCAAAATGAGGTCCAACGACCTAAAGAGTTCGCGACCTAAGGGATACGACCTAAGTGGCGCGACCTAGTGGGGCTTAGGTCGGAGACGACTTACGAGGTAAACTAGGTCGACTTAGTAGACGAGCGACCTAAGGTGAATGGTCCAACGACCTAACTCGAACGACCTAGAGGGTCGAACGACTTAACTGGAGGATAGGTCGGAGACGACCTAGTGGAAATGGTCGAGCGACTTACGAGCTAATGCGACCTACGACCTAAGTGCCAGCGCGACCTACGACCTACAAGAGGCGCGACCTAAAGAGGCGCGACCTAAAAGTGGCGACCTAAAAGTGTACGCGACCTATAGACTTGCGACCTAACTGGGCACGCGACCTAAAGAAGTACGCGACCTAAAGTGGTACGCGACCTAAAGTGGTACGCGACCTAAAGACTCGCGACCTACTGGGTGAGCGACCTAAGCACGGCCGAGCTAACGACCCAGCGAGGTAAGTAGGCTGAGCGACCTAAGGGGCGCGACCTAATGGCGAACGACCTATGGCCAGAACGAATTAAGGTCGAAAACGACCTAAGCTCTGTGTGACTTTTCAACAGCAAACGACCTAGCCCAGGCAGAACGACCTAAGTGCAGTTTTTCACCAAAAACACTAAAAATTGGAGTTTTCCGCCAATCCAATCCAAACCAAATGCAAATATTCATATAAATGCAATAGGGGATCATTCCCAACAGCCCAATGACATCCATAGGCAAGATGTGAGATCAAAAATCTCACCTTTTCACTAAAATGGATGAAGATGGAGATTGAAAGCAAGGAGAAGCAATCCAAAGCTTGAATCCACTATCTTCTACTTGAATTTGATGTTGAATCTCGGATTTGCAATAGAATTTAAGTTTGGAGTTTTAATTTCCACTTCCCACCACCATTTTTGATGAAGCTTGGATGTTATTCCATGAAGTGATGAAGAGAAGAGGGGGTTGGGCTGAGTTAGTGTGTGTTCAGCCCCAAACCAAAGTCCTAAGCCAAAAAGTGACGAAAATTTCACTATCTCCAAACATATCGAAGTTTACACTCAAAAAGATCGCAAACATCATTTTGAACTCAATGGAAGTGGTCTCGAGTCCTAATTTGACCGTATGCAAAAAGTAGCTTTTCGGACCAACATCCGACTAACGATAAAATATTTAAATAAAATATTTAAATATAAAATCGATAGATATGCGGGTTGTTACACTAAGTAACGCATAACATGCAAATCGGCTCGAAAAGAATAATCACATAAAATAATCTCGACATTCTCACAAAGTAAATTGAGTGTTGCGGATCCATCAATCGAATTCGCAATTCTCAATGAAGTCATCAAGCCCAACAAAATTAAAAAGAGAAAGAATCATCAAGTTCCTTTGATATAAAATAATGAGATGAACCCAAATCAAAAAGAACTCGAATAAGATAATCACAAAACAAATATCGTCAAGGATAGAATGAGAAATACCTTGACCAAGAGAAGTGCTAGTAGAAGCTTGCACAACATTTAGCTTTCCCTCCTTCTTGCTTGAAGTATGGGACACGCAGATATATGATAACTCAAACTTTTTCAATAGCGACAATAAAGGGGTTTCAGACACTCATTTGCACAGTGGTCCATAGAATCACAATTGTAGCATCGTCCACGACTAGTGGTAGGAGTCTTTGCTACAGAAGTTTCTTGCTTCCCTTTCTTGTCGGGATTGGGGCCTTTGAAATTAATAGGCCTCTTCATGTTATTGTTGAAGTTCTGTTTGGCACACACAACTTCAACATCACTTTCTCTATCAGACTCTTCAAGTCGAAGAGCGATATCAACAAGCTGATCGAAAGAAACTTCCAGTTTCAAAAGTAAAGGCTTTTTAAGGTTCTTATTCAACCCATAGACAAATCTTTGATTTTTCTTCAATGGGGTTTTAATATACTCGATCCCATATTTAGAGAGAGATTCAAAAGATGCGACATAATCTGCCACAGAGGATTCACCTTGAACAAGGTCAATAAAGCGTCGGGCTAAAGTTACTTTTTCAGCCTCCAGCACAAACTTTAATTCGAATCTTTCCCGGAATTGCTCCCAAGTAAGATCCGCTTCAATAATTTCAGAAATCAAAAGCTCATACCAACCTAATGCTCTTTCTTGGAGCATGCTAGAAGCCACTTGGACACGAAGTGAATCAATAAGATCCATACGGGAAAAGATGCGATCGCATGATCTAAGCCAAGCTTGGATTTCTATAACGGTTTCAGATCCCTTGAATGGCCTTCCACCCAAAGCGGTATAATCTCTACACAAGCGTGCAAACCCGGATTTAGGGTAGGTTGGCGCTGGAACGGGTCCGGCAGCTCGCGCATTGTTCACAAGATCTAAAAGTTGTTGAGCTGACATAAATACTCCATCCTGAGGAGTTGCACTAGATCGACCGGCGCTGGAACGACCAGGTCTAACCATTTCTCTTCTTTAAGAAAGAAAGAAAAAGGAAAAAGGTTATTCTCAAAATAAATATCAAACAAATTTTGATTGATAAAATAAGGCATCATAAAGAATATAAGATAGAACGGTACGATGACTCGAATTAAATCCTATGGCACGATTTCTAAGAAAGACTTAGGACAATGATCCTTGCTAGATTATTCTACATTTTTTCGAAGTTTGGCTCTGATACCATGCTGTGACGCCCCACCTCTATGCTCATGCTAGCCAAGAACACTACTGGGTAATGCTGTCGACTAGCATGAAGAATAAGGCTGTTGAGGAGCGACCATCTGTGTAATTGCTTTGTGCGAGTACCGATATGTCAGATAATATAACTTACACTTCATTTCAAGAGGAAATCCGACATATCAAATACAAACTCAAAGCTACCACACAGTGGCTAAGTGGACCTCGGAAACAAATATAGAAATAAACGTAACACAAACAGTCACATATATTCATATCACAAAGGCGGAAACAGATATGAATATAACACATATAAGTGTACATCAAAATAGTGGTCAAAGAAGATCCACTACAACTCAAAAGAATAATTATACATCAAGGAGTCTATATCCCAAATGTATAATAACAAAAGCTACTAATCTAAAGTAGTTAGCCAAAAGAATCAGATGATAATCCCTGATAAGAAGTCAAGCAGGAGCACCTGAAATACCTCGGTCTGACCCGAGTATTATTTAAGAAGAAAATAATAAACGGATCAGTCTAGCTATAAATATCAGATAAATTGATATAGGATAAGAGATACGACCCAAAACGTATGATAACGTAAATGTCATACTATGTCAAGTATACATCAAATAACAACAAAAATCATACAATATCTCAAATCAACTCGAAGCACCAAAAAAAATCACGTTCTTTAAATAATTCACCAAAACACAAATATTGACAAAACATATCAATGCCAATCCACGAAAGTTGGTGAAACACAAATTCTAGAAATCACAACGAGAAATCCAGAAATCACAAAAGGGAGAAGGCCTATCACAAACGGGAGCATGAAAACTCACCAACACGTGTATCACAAACAGAACGCTATTCCTTGGTCGCTAACCATAAACCGAACATCGACGCACCTAGAAAGATACGCCCCATGCACAGTCGAACATCGACGCACCTAAAAAGATACGCCCCATGTATAAACTAACATCGATGCACCTAAAAAGATACACCACATTCCTAGTCGAACATTGATGCACCTAAAAAGATACACCCCATGCACCGACTTAATGAGCCGATTGCTCCACGAACGGTTCAAAGACCATGGGTCGCTAGCCTATAAAGGAATGAGACGAAGCTCAACAGAACGGGGTATAGTCCCCCACGTGGACAAAGAGACATCGCACAATGCTAGTCTAAATCACAAAATGATCATCAGCGATCATCAAGAAGTGTCGAATGAGAGTGAATGGTTGAAGAGAAATAAGTAGGGTTGAAACCCAAACCCAAAAAGCCCAACAGAAAATAGCAAAATTCAACTTACTCCAAACATATCGATGCTTGTACTCAAAAAATTCGCAAACGCCATTTTGGACTCAATGGAAATGGTTTAGAGTCCTAATTCGGCTGTTTGCAAAAAGCATCTTTTCGGACTTCAATCCGATTAACGATTCTATATTTAAATAAAATATTTAAATATTCAATCATAAAATATGCGGGTTGTTACAGAGGGAGTATGTGAGGATGCTTACCTGAATCAACGGTGTGATCCCAGATCACGATGATGTGATCTGTGTACCTTGGGCTCAAGATAAAGTGAGTCTAGTTTCCTAGCCGACAAAGTGGCTTGGTTTCGAGCACTGAGAAACCAAGATGTTGAATAGCCTCTGACCGATGATGTAGTCATACAAGTTATCATATATCCAACGCACTTAAGCGAGTGATATGAGATTTGTTTGATGAATTCTATGTTTGCTATGATTTGCCATGGATGTCACATGATGTCGGTATTATCGATGTTGGAAACCTAGACACTCCATACTATACTTTGACCAGTAGTACACCCCTATGATGATAGTTCCACATATATTGTTATATGTGGTAGCTTATTGGATGTAAGGACAAGTCATGTATGATTCTCTATACCTTGTGTTTGTATTGACTATATTGACTTTTATAGTATTCAGAGAATATAAATTGCTCATACTAGACTTATGTCTAGCTTGAGGTTATTTGTTTTGCCTTTTATCATCTCAAATACTCTTGATAACATGTATGCGATAATGCATGGAGCTGTGCAGAGGACAAGCAGATGGCTAGCCCTTTCATATATCTATACTTTTGCAGCTATTATCGCTTTGTCCGCTGTAAGGTACCATGGAGCTTTTATCAATACTCTTTATTATTAGAGACAGTTTTCCTTTGCAGTTTATTTGCATTGATCTTAAACTCTATTCCGCTTGTTTTATATAACCATGATGGATCTAATGCAGATTGGCTTTGTACCATCTTGTTATATCATTGTCCCATATGTTTTATATCTATGTGATTATTATATTTTATCCTATCCACTGTGAGATATAAGACATTCAACTTTGGATTGTTTATTTCATCTTTGACAGCCACTCTGCATCTACCTGGTACTGTAGCAACACTTTTGTGGTATTTGGGTACCTGAGGTGTAGGATGATTGTCACAGCTTTGTATTTTGTTATTATGTGATATTTCATATTTTAGTGCAATTTATAATAACATTGTGTGAATTTTAAATGTAATATAACATTTTTTGTTTACCGCTACATTGTAGCAATATCTCGGTATTAGTAATAGTTCTTTACAATGCTACTTTATGTAGATTCACCATTTAATTTTACATACCATTGTAATTTACTATTATGTAATATTTTATGTTTTAGTATTATCTATAACATTATGACAATTGGGAGTCAAACGATAACATTTTACGTTTTAATGATACTTTGCATTTTGTTCCTTATTACACACGTTATTGGAAATCAACATAATCGTATGTGTATGGACTTTTGCCCATTTATGTAATATTTGGTTTACCTTTTTATATGTGATTTGGTTAAAATTTTATTATTTAATTGAATTTAGCATTTAAATCTTGATATGTTACCGTGTGTAGCTTTTCGATTTTTTATATAGCATCTCCTCTTCTCATGTGTAGTTTTTCAATTTTTTATATAGTATTTCCTTATTTTTGTGTGTGAACCATTTAGTTTTGTTCAATCCATATCACATATAATTATCAATAAGCTATAATACCTCTCATATATGTAACATTTTGCTTTTATGCAGAATTTTATATCAATCTTATAATTTTCTAACATTATATAATGTTATTTTGATGTAGCATTTTATACTTAATTACATATGAATTTTCTTATAATGCCAAAAATGTATACTAGCATTTTCTACCTACTATTAGGATTTGCCATTGGTGACGATCGATGATGGTCTATAGTAAGAGAAGGTGTATAAGGACGTTGTGAGGTGGCGAGGAGGACGACATGATGTGATATTGGGGCCAAAGCTATAAGCGGTTTAGGATTGAATATGGTGAGAATGAGGAAAAACAAGGATTAATTATGTTACATAGACTAATTTCAAAAACTTCGATAGTTCAACTTATTGTTTAAGGTTCCATTTGAAAGTTTTTCTCCATCGACTTTAACTGTTTTTGGACTGTTCTACATTTCAAGCGTTGTCATAACTTTTGTTTGCAAGTTTGTTCTCGTCGGTTCTTCTCAGTTATAAAACTGATGTATTGTATTTTGATGATAATTCTCAATCAACCAATTGAGAATTTTAAGGATTCAATTTTTTTTTTCAATTATACTGATCATATTAGAAAATTAATCCTCATAGTCAAATCTAAATTAGAAAACAAACAAAGGATAAATATATTATATTATTTTTGCGGAGAACTCGTGAAATCTACGTATGCTAAACTTTCAAGCATGCGCTAATCGGTTACGACAACATTTCATATAATGGAATCAAAACCGCTGCCATAATCAAGAATTATTTCAAAACCCCTCCAAATTAGCGTTGCAAAACGAGCAACGCCAACAGTAATTGGTTCATTACAAAAACGAGCATGCTTAATTACGGTACACCTGCACCGCAAATCACCACCAAATGCCATCCACAACCCTCTGCCCGATTTTTTCCTTCTCCTCCACATCCCATATTTAAACGCCGGCCAGTCAGTAATTAAAATCGATTTTAATTCTTTCTTATCCTTCTCTTCTAATAAATTCGCAGATTCTAAATTATTACCACCGTATTTTTGCAACAATGACCTCGACTTCATCCGTAATAGCTGCATCATCGCCTTGTTTTTGTTCTCCTCTAAACCGAAAGTCTCGTGAATCTCCAAATCAACTGAATGCCCAGTTTTCTCGCCGTCGCTCCTTTTCTTTAAGTCAACGGTATATTTATCTTTACTGATGGAGAAAATCGAAACTTTGCTTGGTTTTAAAAAAGTTGTTTATAGCTGTAAAACATGAAGTCTGTGTTTAATTTTTTATTTTTTTATTTTATTCTAGTATATATCTAGATTTAGTTTTTTTGTGATTTGTTTTGGTGGAATTCAAAATTTCTGAAGTCGGAAAACCTTATGCTTGTGTGGTTATAAAATACATATACATAGTTGCAATATAAAAATAAGTGAAGCTACATAGATAAAAATAAGCTTTTACGTTCCTGAATCTAAGTTATACAAAAAATGTTCATATAAATGCAATTACTTTTGGGCTGCTAAATGTTTCCAATAACTGTAACATAGATTTAGGGATTTATGTGCATGACTACTCTTGTTTTAGTTAAGTGAGAATCATAAGCTCTTGGATGGCCTTGATAAATTGGTATATTGCCAATATATTCATAGTGACTACACATATTAGTTTTGCTGAGTGGATAGATGTGATAACTCAAAATTTGAGATGTTTACAATTAGTTCTTATTTCTGTAGACAAGGATGCTTATTTCACATATATTCCATTCAATCTAAATTCCAGATATTCTTTTAAATCCATACCTTCCCGTATCACGATACACTGAGCCGAAGATTTTACTTATTTAATTTTGTGTTTGCTAAAAATGAACTAAGCGATATAATTGAACATGAGGGAAAGTTTTACCATTTGCGTTGTACTGTTCAGCCAAAATGCTGGGTAGAAATGGATGGGAAATGTAAACATAACCTGACGGTTGATATTGCAATGTATTTAGGTGGACGTGTAAGGGTAGAAATGTAAAAGATCAAACCAATTCCAGATTGTTTTCATCCTGGAAGTACAATGAAGCAGTTAATGGAAAAGGAAGTTTTGGCCATTTCAAAGAACAACTTGGATCTGTCAATTGTTTTCGGAGTTGTCAGTGGCGCAGAGGCTATACCAGAAGGCAGCCAAGGGGGATGTTCATGGATAAATCATCTTTCCCATATCACCCGCACTCATCTTTGGGCAGGACTGTATGTGATTTTTTTTCTAAGCATAACCTTATGATTCGTAATCAGCAGAATCTATTGCATTTTATTGTTAAATTGCTTACAATGTCCCCTCCACATTATATTAGGCAGTTTCACCACTAATACACATTATTATACACACACATGTGCCTATACTTATTTGCAAAATTAGCATGCTTCATTTTCATTTATAGTTAAAGGATGTTCATGCCTATATGTAAAATCTCACGCATGTTCTTCCACTAGTTTTTCTTATTTATATATTCCCCGGTCAAGTGGTTAGAGTTATATATGCTTGATCCCATTACATGTCTACGGAAAATTGTTTTATAATGCTGAATTGTCATATTAAACACTGGACAATACAAGTCCACAATGATTAATCTTCATGTTCTTGGATGAATCTACCAGGTTGTACATTTTTTTTTTCTATTGTTGAATCATCACCACACATTTTAAGCATTACGCTTAAGCGACCTACTGAAAGCCAACGACATTCCCATTCACTGAAAATGAAATCTTATAGAAGATGTTGTCAAGGTTGTGGAATAAATTGTCTGAAAATCCTGAACCAAGCTAGTTGCATATTGTTGTCCTTAGCGGATAGTTTCATTTGCATGAACTTACACTTGTCCATTTAGTAATCACCTAATTTATTCTCTGATGCTTATAGAAGAAACCCGTTCAGATTCCGTATGCAGCATCAGGTCCTGATGAACCGCATGTTGCTAGCACATCATGGCCTGAAACTTCTTTTGAGAAACAAGAACTAGATTCATGGAGTCCTGAAGCTGAAAAGGCTGCTGTAGAAGGATTTCTAAGGTCTCCACTTCCTCTTCACCCAAAGTTGCACAGAGGACAACTGAATAATGGACTTCGATATATTATACTTCCAAATAAAATTCCAGCTAACAGGTAACAAGCAAACTTTTTTAGTTCACGAGTCAGCGCTTTGAGTGAATCGCGATTTTTATGAATGTTTCATGCATATCACAAGCATTGTTGTGTACACATTAACCATTATTACTGGTTACTTGGCTTGGTTATTATTCATATTTCATTTCCAACAAAAGGTACTGTTTTTTTCTTAAGTACTGTTGATGGCTTATTGGCCTATGATCTCAAAATTCTTGGTTTACGTAAAAAGTTATTATATATAGGGTATCATATTTTTCTGTGTGTGGGGAGCTATTTCATTTTAGTTCCGGTTTTAAATTGCCATCAGTTGATTATGGAATGAACAATACACACTTTACTACTGTGTTGAAACTGTAGGTTTGAGGCACATATGGAAGTTCATGCTGGATCAATTAATGAAGAGGAGGATGAGCAAGGAATTGCTCATATGATTGAGCATGTTGCTTTTCTTGGAAGTAAAAAACGTGAGAAACTCCTAGGTACCGGAGCAAGGTCTAATGCTTACACAGATTTTCATCACACGGTTTTCCATGTTCATTCACCAACTAGTCCAAAGGTACGCTTCTCATGAAATGTTTTATAAATTTTAGATTAAGTGAGTTATATATTTTTATTTTTTAATGAATGGATATCTATCTAATGCACTGTTGAACTTCTGGTTTGTCGAAGTGATTACTTCATTTCAGTAATGAGCACAATTATCAATAAGTGTACTTTCTCTTTTCAGTTTATAGTCAATAGGATTTCTTGGTACCCCTGCCCTTAGTTTGTTTAATGTAACTCTGTTGAATCAAAAGGATAGAAAGAAGTTGATTATTTTGGAAATTTCATACTACGTTTTATCGTTTATTTTCTGTCTAACCACACACTTTTTATGTCCCCCTAAGGAACCATCTAGGGAATCTAGGAAAACCTATCGTCGATAGAAATCCAAAGCACTGTTATATTTACTATGTTAGTTGTTTTTGAATTGATCTCTCGCTATATTTTTAATCTTCAAAAACTGAAATTTCCGCTTGTTAGAATTTGTTCAAGGAGCAAAAATAAACAAAAACTAATATTGCTGTTGTATCAGGACTCAAATGAAGACTTGCTTCCTTCTGTATTGGATGCACTAAATGAGGTAATTTTGATTTATTCTTATTTCATCTGTTTTTGTCTCTCACTCTTATAAGCAGTCGACATTTGCATATTCTGAAATATAATCGATTTCGATTAAACTTTCCGGTTTTGATTTCCTGCATATGCTATTAAACATAACTATAATTTTGAGTCAATTTCAACAGTTATGATTGTAGTGCAAAATCAATAAGATTCTGTGTTTACATGGTAATCAACATCTCATTCACTATAATTTTCAAAATTTACATGGAAATAATACTGCAATATCAGCTCAAGACGTAATTGCCCTTAATTTTGTAACAGAAAGCTTTGACTTCAGTGCCAAATTATTCCGTTTTCTTATACACTAAACCAGTATAAATACATAACCGATATTTTATTGGGGTTTATTAGTTTAAACTTGCTTCTACATTTACTTATCTCTAAAAATTGCAAATTGTTTTTGTTAACTAGTAAATGGGTTATCAAGTCTATATATGGACATTTAGTTGTTCATTTGATTGATTTATGTAATTCTTAAAGTGCATCGATATTTAAAAAAGATGACAAATAAAAATAAATGTGTGTTATCATTTTAATTTTTTTTGTCGTTCCAGATAGCCTTCCACCCTAAGTTCCTTCCGTCTCGTGTTGAAAAAGAAAGGCGTGCCATCCTTTCAGAACTACAAATGATGAACACAATTGAATATCGGATAGATTGCCAGGTAATCTACTGTCTTGCTTAATTTACTTATGCAGAACCTTAGCATTTCTATAGCCCTATACGGTTTGACTAACCTTCACAGTTTCATCAACCAGTTGCTTCAACATTTACATTCCGAAAACAAATATAGTAAAAGATTTCCAATTGGGTTAGAAGAGCAAATTAAAAAATGGGACGCTGATAAAGTTCGCAAGTTTCATGAGCGTTGGTATTATCCTGCAAATGCCACATTGTATTTGGTTGGTGATATCGATGACATTCCAAAAGTCGTACGCCATATTGAAGTATGTTTGATGCATGCATTTTCTTTATATTGTGTCCAGCTACTAATTTTTGAGGTAATTAACAATATTATTGTTTCTAGGATGTTTTTGGACAGACATTTGAAAAAAAAGAATCCCCAACTTCCTCTACTCCCAATGCATTTGGTGCAATGGCCAACTTTCTTGTTCCAAAATTGCCCGCTGGACTAGGTGGAAGTTTATCTAGTGATAAACCATCGACTTCAGTAGAGCAAAAGGAAAAACATGCAGTTAGGGAGCCAATTAAGCACAACTGGTCTCTTCCTGGATATGGTCAGAACTCCAACCTTCCTGAAATATTTCAACATGAGTTGATTCAACATTTCACTATTAACTTTTTCTCCAAGGTACTGTTAAATACATTTTTTTCTTCTAGCCTGATGACCTGATTTTTCTGTTTCTAGTCATTTATTCAAATTTGAAGACTCTGAAATATTTGATATGCTCAGCAGGAATGAGTAGTTATGTGTATTTACTATTTAGCAGTTTAAGTTGGTCATGAAGCAGTAGCCTGATTAATTTAAAAAGCAAATTTTGCATCTTTGATTCGTTTCATAGTAGTATAGTTGAAAGATACAAGAAACAGCTGATTCTGTGGACTAAGCTGATGTATGCATTTGAACTAGGAATTCCAAATCTTTTGTACATGTAATTTAACTGAAAATCAACTTTATTATCGTACTCCTAAAATTTACAATAAGTGTTGCACTAGAAAAATAAAATGATTCTTTGTGCACGTTTTCCTATCAACTGTTAGGATTTTAGCAATGCATTCGATAAAGGCCAATTCTTTAGCTTATCCCTTCTACGTGCTAGACAATTATCATTTGGAAGTAAGTTTCATATTTATGCAAATATATTCTCTTGATGTTTGATTACTTCTAAACTGTCATATTCTTTGATAAATACATTATTGTTGGATGGCTACAATCTATACATGACTTGTTGATATTTTCCTGAAACTGAAAAAATGCAATGTCAACAAGTTTATGGTAAATAGGTTGCTATATAAAATAAAGATTGACATATCAGCATATGCCTTGATCTTGGTATTACATTTCAAAGAACGTGTTGGCAAGCTTGTGTGCGAGCTGTATCTTCCGTTGATATTTGATTTGTGCAATTGATTCATTTCTTTAAACAGATTCCACTTAACCAAGTTCAGACATATGGAGATCTGCGCAATGTCTTAATGAAGAGAATATTTCTATCCGCCTTACAGTTCAGGGTAAACACAAGGTACAAGGTAAGAAGTCCGTACAGCTTATCAAATGGAAATGTAACTTGCACTTATGAAGTGGAAAACTAGTTAGCGTGTCACCGCTGTGGGGGCAATCTAATTGGATTACAATTTCAATATTTAAAACTCAAACATTAGTTAATGCAGTTTGTTGAAGCCAGAAACAATGCATACTAATATTTGTGTTTCACTATACTTCCGACTCTATAATTCTTCTTACTGTCAAACATCATAAATCTTATTTCCTTTATGTACGCAGAGCTCAAATCCACCTTTCACATCAATAGAGATGGACCATAGTGATTCAGGAAGAGAAGGATGCACTGTCACTTCTCTTACAGTTACCGCAGAGCCTATAAAATGGAGAGATGCTATCAAAGTTGCAGTTCATGAGGTTTGTTCTTTTAAAATCGTGCTCAAAATGTTTTGTATCAAGCTTCTCACTATTGTAATCTGCATACAGGTTCGCCGCCTTAAAGAATTTGGCGTGACAAATGGAGAACTAACTCGCTACATGGATGCACTTATAAAAGATAGTGAGCAGTTGGCTACAATGATCGATAGTGTTCCATCTGTAGATAACCTGGATTTTATTATGGAGAGTGATGCACTAGGTCACACTATTATGGATCAAATGCAAGCTTATGAGAGCTTAGTTGCAGTTGCTCAAACTGTTACTCTTGAAGAGGTTGCTTAACATACGCCAGTGTGAATTATTTGACTCCAATTTTCCAATTTTCCATTTTCAACTCTAGAAACTTGTGATCTGTAGGTTAACTCTGCAGGTGCTGAGGTTCTGGAATACATATCAGATTATGGGAAACCAACTGCTCCTTTACCTACAGCTATAGTTGCGTGTGTTCCCAAAAAGGTGCATATCGATGGAATTGGCGAATCGGAGTTCCATATTGGCGCCCTAGAGATAGTCGAAGCTATGAAAGAAGGTTTGGCTGAACCCATACATCCCGAGCCTGAGGTTTGTTTTAGTTGTTTTAACACAAGCTATGTTCTTAATACTTGTTGATGTAAAACAGATGCAAGGTGGACACTAGTTGCAATGTCGAATAGACATGTCTACAAGTTGGAATTTTCTTCTCCTCCGTTTTTTTCTTCAATTGATAAGAATATAAGATGTATATATGTCTGCTCAGCAAGTTCAGATGTTTATTGAAAACATTTATGTCATCCGTTAACAATTGGAATTTAAACATTACCAGATAACCTTTAGTATGTTGAGAGTAGGTTACAACCCTCGTTAATTTGAGTATTACATTTTTATACCTAGCGCTGAGAAAAATAAACTAAATGATTAGATGATGAGTGAATTAGATACAAGTGAAATCATTTATAAGTTAAAATTAATTTTGGCCTGATAAACTACAGTCCTTTTAAGTAGTTTCTAAAAAACAGAGAACAAAATTGTCCGTTCAATGTATAGGACTTTTGCTGTTCATTCAGTTAACTATTACAAAATTTGTTGGAAATTCTGTACATTATCTTGATCCCAGTAGGAATACCGATTCATTATTTCATTTATTATATATTTTATTTTCAGCTAGAAGTGCCCAAGGAATTGATAACTTCATCTGAATTGGAAATGCTGAGGTTGCACCGTGAACCATGTTTTCTTCCCATTGCAAATGATGGAAATGTGACAAAACTGTTCGACAAGGAGACTGGTATTACACAAGTGCGCCTATCAAATGGAATTCCTGTGAATTATAAGGTAACATAATCGTTCTCTGTAAAGAATTTCTTTTGCAGTTTACAGGGCCAGTTATCTAATGTTGTTTCATAATCTGCACATGTGTACTAAATGGAAGATTTAAGAGGAGAACTCAAACATTTACATCCCTAAATGAGAGATAATTAGAGCATAAATCAAACATCTACTTCCTGAGCACTTATTTTCAAATTAAGCATTATTACTAACACTTAACACTCACACTTTTAACTCAACACACATTACACACTCAAATAAACACCATTTCAAACGCTCGCCCACTCGAATCGTTGTTCGAAACTACCAGTGCAAGCTATGTCATTCTCTCTCTCAAACCCTCACTTGTTAGTGAGTCGAGAGCAGTCCAACTTGGTAATGGTAAATACATTCTTTTACTTTAGCTTAAAAAATTGCAACCCTCATCTGGAATGAGCTTATATGCACACTCAACCAATTGGTGCTAAAATCCACTTTTACCATTAAGTGGGTCAATCAGCAGACGAGAGCATACCATTACTTTAGCCACTTCGAGACTCCAACTCGAGTGGATGCAACATGTAACACACTTAATCTCAAACTAGGATATTTCAACCATATCAAACTGCTCATACATTATGGCTTATGGAAAATTTGTGCACATATACTTCAATGTTCAAACCAATACCATTTCTGTCCTGAAGTAGAAATGCAAACATATACTGAAATGTTTATGCATCTCAGATTTATGCACTAATGCACCAAGGCCCTAGTTCTGATTATGCTTGCCTCACTCTATGCTTTTTGTTGTGGTTTTCATTGTTGAGGCATCCATTTTCAGCGTCTAACTCATCCCACCCACAATGATTAGGTGAAATAAATTGTGAACGCAACTATATTGTGGTAATATATTGGAAGTTTTAACTTGTACCACTTCAAGTTTACAGGATCTTAAAGTCTTGTTAATCACACACACCTCTATTTTGGAGCACCCTTTAGCGCCCCTATCATATCTTGAGCTACACTATTCCAAATGCTACAAAATTTGGTAGATGTTCAATCCACAAATAGAGGAGCATCTCTACAAAACACGCGGCTATTACGATATTTGTGGTCTTTTTTCAAAATTATAAGTCAATTATTCGTCGTTCAAACATTTATTTTAACTGTTAAATTTAAACAATAAATATATTATACTACATGTATTCAAATGAGCTCAAATTTTGTTGAGACGATCTTGAGTATGAGATGAAGATAATTACCAAATATTGTAGCATTTGAAATAGTGAGCTCAAGATACGATAGAGGTGCTAAAGGCATGCTCCAAAATAGAGGTGCCGTTGAACCTTTAGTATATAATATGTATGTATGTATAGGCGTGCGCGCGCGTTCATGCGTATGTATGTGTGTATAATATGTATGTATATGTTACTTCAATATTTTTACATGCCATCCTTATTTTGTATGTCGTATGTGCTAAAGTCTTAATTGGCTTTTTTATTTATTAATCTAACATCATCTTATTTTTTGTAGCGTGGTTTATTTTCAACTAAGTTTGTATTTTATTAATTGCACAACAGGTATCAAAGAATGAGGCTAGATGTTGTGTGATGCGACTAGTAGTAGGTGGAGGAAGATCAACTGAGACATCGGATTCAAAAGGAGCAGTTGTTGTTGGTGTTAGAACACTTAGTGAAGGAGGTTGTGTTGGCAACTTCTCTAGGGAACAGGTATTAATCTCATATAGTTCTATAAGTATTGCAACAAATATGCTATGTAAACATTCGTAGCATGGATATTTGGAAGTAATTTTTGTGCATATTTTGTAGCATGGGACTATCTTGCACCTTTCTTTTTTGCTACTTTTACAGTTTTATGCTGAACTTGGCCATTTATACGAGATTTTTATTTATACCTTCTGTAGTTATGCTAATAATAACCGATGTCAAACAAATACGCTTTCCAATGGTTTGCAGGAATTAAGATATGTTTTATGAAAATAGTATGCTAAAATTTGAAGTACAATAAAATGGAACAAGCCATTAAACATTCAGACTTCTCTTATACACTAAACTATCAGCGTATCACTATATAGTGTCTCAAAAAAACAGTATCTGATTGTCTAATAACACAATAAAATGGAACAAACTATTTATATGCTACGGTTTATCCAAAAACAATATATCGCACATTGTTGCGGATGAATTGGATTACACATAGTATTTCCATTTGTTTCAATCAGGGTTGCGACTTGTGAATCATAATAGGTATAGATAGTATAAGTGGGCAATACATTATAAATAGTATGTGCAGGCATGTATGATTGCATAGTCGATGATGAGCTGTCACACTGTCATGCTATACAGAATTAAAAATACAATGCTTCATACTGATTGGCTAATAACTCGTTATTCCATAAGATATACTCGATAAAACATTGGAGAGATCACAGTAATATTCTTGTGGCTAGCCAATGAAGGCCTTTGACTTTTCATTCATGATTGCCGTACACCCGCAAGATAAGTAGTCTCAGTAATAGCTAATTGAACATTAGGCTTGATATGTACTAGCTTTTTACTACTAATAAAAATTGCGGTCACTTGTATAATTAAATGTACAAGGAAAACAACAATGGTTATTTTCTAGTTCCACACAATATTAGTGGTTATGAAGTAACCAGCAATTAAGCGTAATGTCAAAATAAGAGGAGACTTCCAGTCCTTTTTGCAAAGGGTATGAAGTAACTAGCAATTAAATGTAATGCCATTATGTTAAATAAAATTTAATCTTTCGTGTTCAGTTCGACTATTATATTACAAAATATATATGATCCAGATGGTATATGTTTCTGATCTGTTTAAAATAGAATAAGATCTTACAGTATCGTGTGAAACTTTCTCATTGTCCCAGTAACTACCACCGTTTCATCGAAGACCAAAAAAGATTTCTTATCGGTACACCTTTAGTTCCATACAATTTGAAAACAAATTAAAGTTGATGGAACATGATGAAATATTAAAGTCTTGTTTTGGTTGGACAATTGATTCATGCATTACTTTTCTTCTGTCCCTCCTTTTGGTTTTGGGCGACTATTCATTTAAAAGGCCATTTGCTCTGGAGCTTAGTTGGGGGCTTTGATAAAACATCAGTGTCCACGTGCTAATGAAATAGAGGGAATGATTCCTATAATGTCAACTGATCTTGGTTGAATCCTTAACACTATGCACATTATTACCATAAATTTACAAATTTTATTTCATGGTTTACATTGCCTTTTGATGTGTTGTTTTTGGTATCAGGTAGAACTTTTTTGCGTGAATCACCTGGTGAACTGTTCTTTGGAATCGAATGAAGAATTTATTTGCATGGAGTTCCGCTTTACTTTAAGAGATGATGGGATGAAAGCTGCTTTCCAACTTCTTCATATGGTACTTGAGGTAATATTTATCCTTCTAAGGATTTTGCCATCGTATTATGAGCAGAGTACCAGAGCTGTTTAGATTTGTCATCTTTCTTTGACATTTTTTCACAATTTTCATGTTTGTATGAAACTTATATAAATGTTTTCTACTGACTACGGTAGTGACTTATATTCTTATAAATTACATTTACCAAAAAACTTAATTTATTTATAGTGTTTTAAAACTTGCCTCTCAAGCTTCTTAAAGATAGAGGTAAATATACTGTGTAGCTACATTAATATTGTTGCTAAAATTTAGCTCCCTTGATTGGGTTTAGAATTCGCTTCAGAGAACATTTTTTTTTCCGTTATAGATGTCACTTAATAAAACTAAATGCATTTAAAACTACAAGTTATCCTACGACATCAAAGACCTTTATCTCAACAGTAATTCTTGATAAGGTTATGTGATAAGCGAGAAATAAGGAAGGGTAAATTTGCCACGAGTTTTCAAATAAATTCTTCTAATTTCTTATAAACACTCAAGTATGTGAAAACAAACAAACAGCAACAATCATCTTATTTTTGCTATTTTTATAACTAAAATTATAAAGCGTTTGCCAATGCATTTCTAATATTTCCTCTTGTTCTTTTAATTGTATTGTCTTGCAGCATAGTGTATGGTTAGAAGATGCATTTGACAGAGCAAAGCAGCTTTATATGTCCTGTTATCGATCTATCCCTAAAAGTTTAGAGCGTGCAACTGCACACAAGATTATGGAGGCAATGTTGAATGGAGATGAAAGATTTGTCGAGCCAACACCACAATCACTGCAAAATTTGACACTGCAATCTGTAAAAGAAGCAGTCATGAGCCAGTTTGTTGGCGACAATATGGAGGTGTTCAAACAATCTGTTTGCTTCAAATATAATCCTACCATTCATGGTTTTTAAGTGGTATCTAATTTATATGCTAATGTTTCTTTTCAGGTGAATATTGTTGGAGATTTCTCAGAGGAGGAAATTGAATCTTGTATTCTTGATTATTTAGGAACAGTGAAAAGCAAGAGGACTTCTAGTACCACGCATCAAATTGAACCAATCATGTTTAGACCAGGCCCATCTGATTTGCAATTTCAGCAGGTTTAAATCAAACTTCAAGTTGCAGTCTTCCTCTTGTTCAATAATTTACTTACATGCTCCCTTGTATTCACGGGAACAAAAATATACAGTATGTTAGTGAATGAGTAGTACAGGATGACTGGATGGCACAAGTGTCGCTATTCGTGTACTGTAGTATGCCATGATTTCTTAGATATAATCAGAATTAATGGGTTTCTGATACAGTAATAGCCGTGCACACTACAGAGAATAAATATGCACTAACATATCACCATTATTTCACAAAACAATGCCACAAATATTAGTACGTACCAGCCAAGCACAAGTTTTAGAGCCATCATGAAACAATGAGCAAGACACATGAAGGCAATATCAAATAAAATATCATTACAATAGTGCTTTCTTAGTTTAAATATCATTAAAGTGTGTTATGTATTGGCAGGTGCATATGAAGGATACTGATGAAAGGGCATGTGCATATATTGCTGGTCCAGCTCCAAATCGTTGGGGATTTACTGTTGATGGGAAAGACCTCTTCGATTCAATCAGAAATACAAGCGTTGATGGTAAGTTTTGATATCATACTAATTTACTTTTGAAAACTTAGTGACTGCCCATGTTTGATACTCATTGTGAAAAATTAGTTTTTTTTCTGTACTGGAAATCATTTCTATTAACATTTGGCAACTCTTCTCTCAAGTCTGTTGGCACCTGGGCAAACATAATAACTGTAAATCAATATTACAGGAAACATACACAAATATGTGGAGAATACATATCTTTTACACTGTTTTAGCAATTGGGACCTAAGCCAGTTATTGAAAATATGAAACTATTAACTATGTGCATGTACTTCTATGTTCTCCTGTGCTGCTCAAATAAACTTTAATTTTCATGTGGAATTACTTTAAATGCATATATATTTGCTTTTCCACATGAACTACTCTGTAAAATAATGATAGTATCAAGCTGGAAGTACTAACTTTTTTTCCTGTGTTTGTTTCTTTGACACATACACAGATCCTTATGTACATATTGAGACTATTATGCTTGGAATAAAGTAATACTAACAATGATTTTCATTCTAAAATATGCAGATGAACAATCTAGCCAAGGCCAGCTTGAAAGGAAACTAAATATTAGGCAGCATCCACTATTTTTTGGTGTTACCTTGGGTCTGCTGGCTGAAATTATAAATTCTAGGTACAGAAAATCTATCTCACACACACACATATGTGTGTGTGTACATATGTATATGTATGTATGTATATATGTATGTGTGTGCGCGCGCGTGCGTTCGTGCGCGCGCTCTTGAAATATTCATGCTTAAATTCAAGAGTAATTTTTTCATCTTTCCGGTCTTGTGACACTTTCTTGCAATTGAGTGGGGCAAAGGTTGAATGGCTCAACCAAAATATTCTTATATACCGACGACATATATAAAATGTAGTATTGGATATGAAATCTTTTTAAGCTTCGATCCTTTGTGTTAACATTATAAATAAACCTTCAGCATGGCTTTAAAAATCCTTCATAATGTCATTAAATAAAACCCATCCGAACATTGAATTATTTCTTATTTGTTCTTACATTTTTAGAACATACTTGAAAATTTATAGCCATCTACAGTATTCAAAGGGAATCAAGTTATTTGTGGAAGCACAGTATAAATTGATAAAAAAAGCTTCCTGTAGGCAATATATACTTGCTCTGTTGTTTCAACTTGCAGCTAAATAGGTGACATTTCCTAATTATATATGTTTCCACGTGGCATAGAACTTAACTTTAATCTAATCCGTTGTATTAAAGTAATGAATAAACTGCAACTAGAGTTCATATTTGTTTTTCCATCTAAAAGTTACTTCTAGCACATGAAATGATAACTGAGCACACATTTTCTCTCCGCCGTTTAATCTGTGGTTGGAAATTTATCAAGTTTACGATCAATTATTCTCATGCTCTTATATATAGGCTTTTCACAACTGTGAGAGATTCGTTGGGATTAACATATGATGTGTCATTTGAGTTGAGTCTTTTTGATAAGCTAAAACTAGGATGGTATGTGATATCAGTGACATCTACTCCAAGCAAGGTACGTTTCAAATAATTATCTTGATTCATAATCAATTATTCCACTGCTCACCTACAATTTGTATGGTGCTTTAGGTTTATAAAGCAGTTGACGCATGCAAGAATGTTCTTAGAGGGATTCCTAGCAATAAAATTGTTCAAAGAGAGTTGGATCGGGTCAGTATTCTTTTTAGTGTTACTAGAACCATTAACAGCAAGAGACATGACTTAATTTAAATGTTCTATATGCTTCATGCTATATCAGTATTCATTCTGCAATGTCTACTAACCACATTTGCTAAAATGGATATGATTCTGGAGTTGATAGTAGTAAGACCTACAACAAAATCAGATACAGCTATATCACTGATATCGAGATAATACTGAAATATTAATACCGATGAAACATCGTAAAGCAACATATAATAGTTATTTTTAGAGGGAAAGATGAAACACCGAGATATTGATACAAATGAATATGTATCTTTAGAAAAATGAAATATAAGCTATACTCATCTCCACTACAAATCAGTTCTGATCTGTACTGCGTGTTGACATCTTATCTGCAGTAGAAATAAATCTTAGGTAAGGTAGAAATCAGAATCATCAATATAAGATTAATCCCGTATGGACAGGCAAAAAGAACCTTGATGATGAAACATGAAGCTGAAAGCAAGACAAATGCTTACTGGTTAGGACTGCTAGCACATTTGCAGTCGTATTCTACTCCCAGAAAGGTAAGATTTAAATATAAAATGCCTGTGTTGGTAACAATATTTGGGTAGCTTATAGTAGCTATTGCTTGTGTCGTATCCTATGAAACTTAGGATATCTCGTGCATTAAAGACTTAAATGCACTATATGAAGCTGCAACAATTGAGGACATATACCTTGCGTATGAGCAATTGAAGGTGGATGATGCTTCTTTGTTTTCATGTATTGGAGTCGCTGGTGCTCAGTCAGGTGAAGATGTTCTTGGTAAGACAACTATGTCTCCCTTTCTTCTGTCTTAAATTTTGGGCTGGACATGGTCATCTAGTCTTGTTTGAAAATATGGTTGGTTGGGTTTATTTGCACCTGCCTACTCACCAAATCTCTGAATAAAGTTTTTTCCTAGGAAAAGAACACATGGACATTATTGCTTATGTTTTAGCCAATTTCATCGTTAAAGTTATTACACTGTAAAAATGATCATGCGCTCTGACATAAAGAATTACCTGTCCTAAGTATAACACATGATATCACTAAAAAGACACCTAGACTGCAACAAAAATTAAACTGGGAACTGGGTGTATTTTGGTAATCATTTTACACTAACACAGGTAAAATTATGTGCCATACAACATGTTATTTTCAGTGTTAAAACGTGTGTTGAAACATGTAAGTTTCTAGTGCAATATGCTATTCCCCATTAGCAATGCAGCTACAACAGTGCCATTATTAGCAGAGTCTGACCAAGCCCACAGGCAATTTATTTTTTGGGTACGCTATGCTAAAGGGAACAATATCATGTACTCGGAGAAAGAACCAGAGTCGAGATACTCTTAGAGTGTTGTAAAATGGTGTAGATATATCACTTAAAGGCACGGTTGAATCGCTTTTTTTCAAGAATGTTTTTCCCTATCTTAGATTATAGAGGGTTGTCAGAATCGTTCTTCCAGGATACAATGGAGTGGGTTTGTGCAAGTTGTGATCACTTGCACAAATAAGAAGAACACTCGAAATATCCGGTGATGCGTGAATAATTTTTTAATTCAAGAAAGCAGAAAAGAAGCTATGTACCGATGATGAATTTTTTTCGTGTGTATATAGAGAGAATGCTTCTGTTGGTGGTGACTGTTAAAACAGACATACACCTTTTGGTTCCAACAATCATAACTGTCTGCTGTTTGAATTTGAATTTAAACACAAACGAGATATACTGTTTTTTGAACGGGACGCTGCATTGTACCCCGCCATGGGGCGATGCCACCTAGATCCCTATGACCACGACCGGCCAGGTCGATCGCCGTCAGCGGGGACGTTGCCCCTGCACCCCCTCCCGAGAGGGTTGCCACTTCCCAGACCCCCTTAGTAGTGGCAATCAATTTAAATAATTTTATGAAAAACATTCAACATAGAGTATATGGGCTCCACTTTTAGTGCACTTTAGCAAATTATGCGTACCTTAATTTTCAAGTGTGGAGCTCATGTACTCTTAGAGTTTCCTACTTTAGTTCTTTACCAGAACAGTGGATCACATTCATGTGTCTTTCTAGAACTTCAAAATCTTTCAAATCTTACCCACATATGTACCCCTACATTCTTAATTGTAGCTGAATTTATTTGGTGTTCGTCAGTTTAGCACTTCTTGTTATAATTATTTGTATTTGATTATTTATGATGTATTTTGATGACACAGTTGATGAAGTGATAGATATAGAAAATCAAGGTTTCATTCCTATGGGCCGTGGTTCTTCAACGATGACTCGTCCGACAACTTAACTTTAATGGTGAAATTTTTGGACCCTTGGTTTTTTCAATACAGTATTCCAATCTTCAGGAAGTTTCATTTTGCTCACTGTCCATAATGAGAGCACAATTATTTGGAGGTATGTTCTTATGCATTATGTAGTTAATTTTGGTTAATAAGCAATAACGTTAGTACAGTAAAACCACATAAGTTTGAATTTGAATTCAAAAATTTCATGCAGTTGACAGTTTTTTTGGACATATTTATTGCATTTGCGTATCGTTCCTATTGAAACGGTCATCTCATTGTTTTCTTATTTCATATAATACTACTGTACACCCTCAAATTTTGATTTTAACGCGTAGGAAAAACACGCAGTAACCTCTGTGATATCAAACTTCACACTGTTTGTCATTTGAATGCCACTCTTTTCTTCCTGCTAAACATTGTTTAGCTGCAAGTATATATGATTAAACGATTCATAAATAACAGCCACTTTTGATCCTCGACGTGCTTATTCTTAATGTCGGCTGCTTATTAGGAAAAAATAATAATTTGATATCAAAATTATTGTAGGCATACGTGAATTTTGATCCTTGAAGTGCTTATTCTTAGAGCATTCCCAACCGCTAGCACCCTTCCACGTCAATTAATCTTGCAATGACCCCATCAACCTCCAACGCAAAAAAAAACAGCAAACCCCAATAGGTTTTGCCTTAGCCGGCTAAGGCAATTCACGTAGATTGCAATCCACAACCGTTGAATTGCAATCCACGTGAAGCTGTGGATTGCATCCACAATGTGGGGACTTTAGCCGGCTATAAGAAAGCCGACTAAATGCATGACCCTCTGGGTTGCATTGGCAACCTTAACCTTACGGGTTGCCAAGGCAAACCAAAAATAGAGCCACCGACCCTCTGTTGGGGGTCGATCAGTTTCCAACCTCGACCATGGTTGGGAATGCTCTTAATGTCTGCTGCTTATTAGGAAAAAATAAGGCCCTGTGCTTGTCGTTTTTAGTTTTGTGTTTTCGTCTATACGAAAACGCGTCCGTTGTATGTATAGTTGAAAAACAAACAATTTTGAAAAATGAAATTAACATATAAAATAGAAAACAAGTTTATTTTGTTTTTCGTGTTTCGAGAGATAATAAAAGCATGTAGAACAATCAAACTCTTTCGTTGTCCGTTGGTCGTCCCAACGGCTAAGAATTATAAATTTTCTTCTCTTATTTCTTGTTATTTCTTAATGCAAGTTGAAAACACAAAACTCAAAATACAAAATGAAACCAAACGGGCCCTAATAATTTGATATCAAAATTATTGCAGGCATAGGTGAATTTTGGTGCCAAAATGCGCAGTGTTTATACGGTGAAGCAGCAGCAGCATTGCTACAAAGAAAGGCATCATAAACAGATTCATATATATATATATATATATATATATATATATATATATATATATTTGTATTCTTATTTTATTCTTTTCTTTTTTAGTATCCAAATGTATATTATAACATTTAAAATAAACACACATTGCAAGGGAAGGTTGCAACTTGCTTGCATACAGTTGTGATTATATGTAAACTTTAGTTCCTTTAGTAAAGGATGACAATTACACGATGAAATGCTCTTCACCATTAGTTTTATTTGATTTCAGAACTAATAGCCTTAATTTAAGGCTTCCTCAAAAAAGGTTTTCGAATGCTTGTACTTAACTTGTAATATTTACAAAGTGATAACAGTACTAGTTACTAGTCATGGTAGAGTTCTGCTTGTATCCAATATTCTTTACGTTAGGAGTGAAGCAGTAACACTCGTTTGATTCACTTTTCTGAACGGTCCTTTTTGTATATCAGGGAATGATAACCTAATTATGAAAGGTGGTTAAAATCATGGACTATTAAGCTATTTTTACTATCTAATTTTTGCTACGAGATAGAATATCTGCTTAAATTGCAATAGATAACATTCAAGAGCTGATGAGCTGGTGGAATTTCATAAGCAATTGCTATGATGAATGTATGCTATACGGTTGGTTTTCATCCATAATTGTCGTATATACTAAGATTATACAGGGTTGGGGAAGAAGAAAATGAATTCAAATGAACAAGCAATATCAGCAAATTACTGTGATCGTTATCACATAAGAAACATGCATGGGTGTGTTTAAATAGTTCAGGATATGTGCATGTTTTTACATCAAAGAGGCCTATACTACTGAAATATTGAAGATAACTAAGATTATACATGACAATATTCCATCTAAAAAGTATCTCTTATTTAGAAAGAATTGTTATAGAAAATGCAAGCTTTTATCAACTTATTTGACATCAAACAATTAAATAAGATCACAAAGAACCAGCATAATTTATCTAAGATGCACACAATTTAGTTTACCTACAAAGTTTAAACAGATATATTAAAACCTAACCAATATGAGACGTAATACTAATTTTAATGAAATATATGTTACTTATTCCGTTCTGTTTCTGAATATAATCTCCATTTATTATCTTCATTTCTATAATTCAGTGCCTTTTATTTCATAATGTAAATGCATGAAATATTGGGTTCTATTTTTTTTTTGTGTCTATTTCTTAAATGACATAAACCTACATGAATGGAAGATGTGATAATGTACTGTCCAAGTTATTCGTAAGATAATGATGCCTAATTTTTAACCCAAGTATTCTATTTCGACCGTTTGACCGAGCATGGCGTATAAGTTCTAGTGTGTTTGATTTGAACAACATGGTAAAGTGACTGTTTAAGTCATTACCAAAATCTTCTCCATCACTAATATACTAAATGTATTATTTGTTGTAATGATAAACGAAAGTAAAAAAAATAAAAAAATGATATAAGTTACAACTTTAAAAAGAGTAGATTAATCAGAGTAAGAATGCGTGCTTATTTTTTTTTTTTTGAGTTCATGGAAAACCTTAAGATCATGGTATTCATTGATACTCACTTAAGTAAACCACGCCGTGTGTCTACCCCGCTTTTATTTAGTCGTCGCACACAGATGCTTAACGTTGAAACTCCCAGTGATGGTTTGGCGTTGGGATTCGAACCTGCCCGGACGTAGTCTTTGGTTCCCATCTCCCAGCTCCCAAACCAACCGAGCTACGAACGGCGGGTGAATGCGTGCTTATTATATATATTATTACGTTATTAAATTGATTATTATACAAGAACCATGTTTAATTAACATTGAATTTTTTAAATGATATTGTCATGAAAATGAAAATAATATTTGTTTACAGATGTTTCATGTTTTACTTTTGTATTTGTTAGGTTCAAAAGCTGTGTAATTTATCATAATAAATGTTTTATACTTTAAAAATGTGACTCATTTGTATTGTTCAATTTTTATAATGTTTTAAAGTTCGAATTATGTAAATGCATAAAACAAAATAAAATTTGAAGATTAATTGATTTTTTTTATTTCAGTCTCTTAATTTGGTAGTACAATTATAAAACAATAGTTAGTTATAAAACAAGTTTCTCCTTTACTTATTTTACATATTTTACCGATCACAATTGTAAAAGAGAGACGTGTAACATCCCTAACATCAAAGAGAGTCATTTACCACTTAAATTGTATGGCATAACCTTATCCCGCTCAATGTATAAAAAAACAAGAATTAAACAAACTCGGTGATTAAAAAAGAAAAAAACAACTTAAAAGAAGAACTAAAAGTACCACCATAACGATTATTCAATTTGCAAAGACCGTTTCCACAAATTTAGACTCTAAAGAAGAAGAAGAGAAGAATAAGAACAAAAAATAATAATCATTTAATCATTCCTTTATTCAACTTAATAAGACAATTACAAAATGATTTTAATTAGAGTACAAAACCCTAATTCGAACTCTCCTTATAGTTGACTAGATCTATACGTCTTATTTATATTTGTCCCAACCAAGAATAAGCACGAGACATCTCCTAAAAGAACTCTATAATATCGCGAACATTCAAAATCTATACAATAATACATCTCCTGGAAAATAAAAAATAAAAATAAATACAACCTACATATTTAACAATGATTAAATACGACTTAGTTTTTTCAGTATTTAATGTTAATTAGCTGAATTATAAAATATATTAAATCTAGAAAAGTACTAGGATTTAGATGCAGTGTTTGTAACAATTATATAGATGATTTTAAACTAATGAATTTTGACTATAGGAATGTGACATTTGGAGTATTGGATTATAAGATATGGTCGTTTTAGGTTTCTAAAATTAATGTATAACTCAATGGGCTTAATGAGTTAATTAACTGTCCAATCTTATTAATTGATTCGAATACTCCTTAACCCTAATTCTTCCTACTACCTTTCACTTATCTACATGTTCTCATTTTCCTTAATCTCCTTAATCTTTTATTTTTAAATATTTTGTTATGCTATTATATCATGAGCTACAATTTTGAGTACATAACAGTTTATGCAAATGCTATTAAGCGAATGCCAACCTTTGCAAAAACAAGTTTTAGACTAATAAGATATAGAATCTACTGGCAACTATTTCACTTGGAGTGATGGTAGAAATTTTAGTTTACATAGTAAGACTGATAGGGTTTTAGGTAACTTTGAGTTAATGAACAAATTTTAGTCAATTAACAGTTTCTCTTCTTAACCACTCCACAAGTGACCACTCTCCTATGTTTATCAATCTTTTTAATGGTTCCCATAATAGGCGAAATAGACCTTTTAAATATAATAATGCATGGCACACTCAGGCAGGTTACAATGAAACTACTCAAAGAAACATTAATGGCAGAATGTAATGACTAGATTACAAGGGAAGTTTACTAAAGAAAGGAACCACACATTTATTACTTTAGTACCTAAATCACCTAATGTGAATAACATAAATGATTACAAGCCTATTTCCTCTTGCAATGTAATATATAAAATCATAACAACCATAACTTGCAACAGAATTAGAGGCCCAATGAATGATTTAATTTCTCACAATCAAAATGATTTCATTCCAGGTAGAAGCATTTCAAAAAAATCACTTCTTGCATATAAAATGATATGGAGTTTCAACGGAAGGATTGGGAAAAGCATGTGCATCAAAATAGACATTCATAAGGCTTATGAAAAAATAAACAGGAACTTCATGATAAATATAATACAAACGATGAGGTTCCCTCCTCAGCTTTTGTCCCTCATCTATTGGTGTATTTCAACACCAACTTTCTCTATCGTCATTAATGGTTCTCCTTATGTGCTTGTACATAGCAATAGAGGCATTAAACATGGGGACCCATTATCCCCTTATATATTTGTCATTGCAATGGAGTATCTACCTATAAAGTTAGAAAGTAAACACATTTTATGCAATTTAGATCCAATATATAATGCCAAACCAGTTATAAATCATCTTATTTATGTCGATGACTACTTTTATTTGCAAACAAATGTCTAAAGTGCAGTACCTATAAAACAGGTCATGCTAGACCTGGAATAGTAAGCCAATTTACGCATCAACACCCAAAAAACAAGATTTTTTTTGCCAAAGGCGTGAACAACAGAAATCAAATTCAGTAAGAAATCAATTTTCAGTATGTTGTCCTTCCCATAAAGTATATATGCATCACTCTATTCGCAAAACAAATTAAAAGTAACAGACTTTAGAGAACTGCTAGAAAAAATAAACAGGAAAATGTACTCATGGAGCAGTAAATTCCTTAGTATGAGTGGGAAATTAGAACTAGTCAAATCAATGATTTATCCTATAACACAATATTGGATGAATACATTCCAAAATTCATAATTCACAAAACAGAAGGCATATGTGCAAACTTCATGTAGCAAGGAAAATCTCAGTAGATTAGCTGGAAAAAAGTATGCCCAATAAGAGGAAAGAGGCTTGGGTTTGAGAAATTTGTAAGAATGAGAACAAGCATACACTCTAAAGTTATTTTGGAAATTCATTCAAAAAGATTCATTGTGGACAGCCTAGATGAGCAGTAAATACTCTAGTAAGAATATTTGGAATCAACATTTTGACAATAACACCACATACCATTGAAGCTAATCATGAAATCAAGAGAAACTGGAAAATATTTAATACAAAGAAAAATTGTCAACGGCAGAGATGCAAGTCTATAGCTAGATCCTTGGATCAATGGCCAATCATTTATCAATTCTCTGGGATGGTCATATATGACCATGTGTAACTCTTTCAGTCAAAAAGTAAGCATCATAATAAATGAAGGAGAGTAGAACGTAATGACATCAACATCCCAAGAAATATGTGCAATCAAATTCAAAAAAATTAGCAACGACAGTGATGAAAGTAAAGATCACCGACAGTGGATAACAAATAAAGGAGTATTTTATTTGAAATAGGCATGGAAATAAATTAGAAATAAATCAAAAACACAAAAATGACTTAATATCATTTGGAATAAGTGTTGTGCACCAAAGATGTCAATAACAACTTTCTTTACATAAAACGACATGCTACCTACGAAAGACATAGTAAAGAAATGTGCTAATATTGTAAATCCCAATCGCGCTCTCTGTGAAAGAGATAAGGAAAATGCTTCATATATATTTTTAACTGTGAATACTCAAAATACATTTGGAATATAGTAGAGCAAAGATTGGGCATTCATCGCAGCAATAATTCATACGATATAGAGGCAATTATTGATTTCTCATATAGCAATAGAATATGGAAAATTTACAGAAAGACATATTCGATATTCTATTAACAACCACAACATGACATCTATGGAAGGAATGCAACAACAGAATATTTAACTAACAAGCTATTTTGAAGGAATTACTACTTAAATTCATAATACAAAACAATACTATTTTGATAAATAAGTCAAAGTTCGTAGTTAAACAAGAAAGAGAAAATTTTCTTATCTGCGAACCTATGAATTAAGTTATGTGGGCTAGATCTAAACCGACTGCTAGAGATCCTATTTTTTCATTTAATTGGAGGCGAAGTAGATACAGAGTGTATTGAATGTAGTTAAGGTATCGTGCATTGAATACTTTTGGGGGATTAGGTGGCGCTATCAAATTAAAGTGATGTTATTTATTAGAAGTGCCAAGAATTGAAAGTAGTATGTCCCGTTGAGTTATCATTTTTGTTTCATTCTAGTGAGTTATTTAAGGTTGCAACTTAATTGGGACCTCTACTTATTTTATATTCAAACTTTTGTTTTGTAATTATTAAAGTACCTTCAGAAAAAGTATTTAATGGTGTTAGCAATCGACCTAGTGACCTATTGTATGGCAGCTCAATGTCTTGGTAGAATGAGCTATTGGTGTTTCTCTTAATCTCCTCAATTTGAAATTTCATTAATCTTCAACTTTAGAAAATCATATAACATCAAAGAAGAATAATAAAAATAAACTACGAACTGTTCTAAACTCAAGGGAATCTTCTATATGCATCTGAGCAATACTATTTGGGATTAGAGCAAGTTAATTTCTAGGAATAGTTTGGGTTCAAATGAAAAAGATGAGTTTTGGCATTAATTCGCACGTTTGGTCATTGGTTTAGGTGAGTAATCAAAATCTCTTATTCACTCTATTTTATTTTGAATTTATAGGTGTTCAAATCGTATAATATAAGAAAAATATGTATTTTGTTCATTTTGAATATATGTTGAGTTTTATGTTATTTTGCTTGATTTAGTATATGTTTGGATGAAAATTGTTGCAAGGGATGATTGTAGTGTATGTTATCGTATGTTGATGTAACACATGTATTTTTGGTCGGAAATTGATATTGGAGTGATGTAGTTTTGCCATTGTTCTGAAGGAAATGAAGTGAGGAAGAAAGTCCAAACACCCAGACCCGACCCATTTCGAGCACCCATATCCCGACTTTGACGGTCCTATGGTGCTCCTCGACCACCCCAACCTTGAACCCCATGGAGCTTAGCTTTGGCTCTACAGTGCAAATTTGAATGCATCAACTCCATCCCAAGGTGTCCGAGTTCGCATGCTGCTCCATGATTTCGACCGCCTAGAGATGAGCATTTCAAGCGGAGCATGATGACTATTTTAAATTGATGTTTAGTTAGAATGACCTTAAAGGCAATTTCAATCGACCTTGAACAAAAATTCAGTTACCTCTTATGGTTTTTTGACTTCCTATTCGGATGAATTTGACCACCAGTTTAGAGCTCTTCGATCAAAATTTATGTTTATATTTTATGGAGTATCTTTACTGGTCAACCGACGAGTGTACAAATTAGGTTGTATTAATGGCAGTTGACAAGGTTTATGGTTACTACTCCTTTGGGTCGGAGATTGTAATAACCCTACTTTTTAAGACGTAAAATTAAATAAATTTAATTAAAATAAAATTGTTCGAATTCGATACTTGATAATTAATCTTTTGAAAATTGAATTTTAGTTATTTAAGTTCTATTTAATAAAAGATTTTGATCTAATAAATTGAATCAAATTAATAAATACTTTTTGGATAATTTATTTAAAATTGAATAAAATGTTTTAAATTAAATATAATTTTTTAAATGTAAATAATTTTTATGTGATTAAAATAGTGGAAAATTAATAAGCGGACAACAAATTGCATTAAATTGTGCGGTTATCGAAATATATTCAGTAAAATGAAGTCTAAATTAATTTAAGTCAAAGAGAAATTTATTACAAATAAATTAAAAGGAGTTGTGGAAAGAAAAGAAAAGAAATGAAAAATAAAACTAGATTGAATTGAATCAAATTAAGGCCCCAAATTATTTCAGCTGGTCCCATGCCCATTTTCTTTCCTCCTTGTTCTAGAATCCTCCTTCACCCTCAATTGTAAACCCGATACCCATATCCCTCTTCAGCCCATCATCTAGTAGCTTGCCCTAATCCCCACAATAAAAAATCACGATTCAATATATTAAAAAAAATCGCGAGCGTTAGGGGCACGCAACATTAGGCGTCGATCAAGGGGAGATTGGCGATGGAGGTGCATGCGGCCAATGTTGTTTGGTCGCAAAATCCGTTTGACGTTTCATCGAGAAATGATAGAGGAATGGAAGAGAGAAGGTGTGTTCGTTTATGGGTTGTGCACTACCATGTATAGGGAATGAAAAATTAGAGTTTGGGAAGAAGGATTAAGGTAATTAATTATTTGATTAAGTTAATTAATTATCTTATTAATCTTGATTCTTATATTGGCAATATCTTTTGCATATGAGGTCCATTTGGATGTAATTTCTTACATTGCGCTCATGATGGAGAGATCTACACTTTGGCACTGATTTGGATAGATTTTATGGAGGTGAGTGATATTGTCTCTCACCACACTATGATTGACTGTATAGTACTAGATTGATGCTCATAAATGATTTTTGGTTTTAAAATATGATTTTTCCTATACTTATTCTCCTACTAGATTTTTATAAAAGAAAAAAAAGTATTCTAAAATGATTTATATCGAATACCACATATTTTCCATCGACGTGCCAATATTTGAGAATTATTAGATTTGGGCTATTCTTGATATGATTTCCCCATAGGTTGATAGGGATATATTATATATGTTGTATGGATGCTATTTTGGATGTATGTATGGTTGGTTGCATGGTTGCTTATTTTGTTGTAGGATCGATTTCACCCTAGAGGGGGGGGGGGTGAATAGGGTGATACTGATAATTATAAAAATTTAATGCGGAAATATATAAAAATAATTGCAGCACTGATAATAGCAGAATAATAAAAGCAAAAATAGAACAATACAGATTTACCCAGCTTCGGCAAAACCCTGCCTACGTGCTGCCCCAAGGTTTCTACTAGAAATTAAGTAGTCAGACGCTTACAAATGTAAATTCGCGACACCCACTATCGACTAACCTAACTCTACGCTCAAAACCCTGCCACAACTCAGCCACTGAGTTGTGAATTCTCGAACTACACCACCGTAGTTCGTCCCCTAGTCACACGACTAGAATTTACAAAAGTTTAAAAGTAAAATACAAAATAAAAACAGTTAAAAAAAACTAAGCCCTAATTTAAAAATTAAAAGCCCAAAAGCATTTAAAATATGCCGACCCAAAAATAAGTAAAGTGATAAAAATAAATCCCCTTCTCTATTTTAATTATCGGCCGGCATCTTTGCTTTGTGAATAATGTCTGCCTCGTTTCTGTTTCCCTCTTTCAAGAAATTAGGCCTTCGTGATGAAGTCTCCGCTTTGTTGAATTGATTGCTGATGCTTCGAATTCTTTCTTCGATAGATTAATCTGTTCACGGCTGCTTCAATCAAGTCGAGTTCGATTGTTGCGTGAATTGGTACGTGAATGCCTTTTACCGATTATTGATTATTCTCGACTTTGATTCGAGTTGAATGATTTTTTCCTCTCTGTTGTTGCTTGAACTCGAATACCTATGCCAATGATGTTAAAGGGTTTTTATAGGGTTTAATTCCCTAAATTTTCGATCAAATATATTATTTGAAATCGTCTGATATTTTAGCTTGGTCGTTGATTATTACTTGAATGCTTGTGATTTGTACTGACTTGTTCAAGTCATTCGTATACTCCATGAATTTGAATTTTGGCTCCGTTCTTTTTGACATTTGAATTTGTTTCTGTGACTTCGGCACTTTAATTTTGTGGACTCATTCAATCCGTGTAACTTTGTTTGGTTTACTGTTACTACTACCTTGGTCATCACAGCTTAGATTCTTTGGCATTTAAACTTGACTTGATTTGAAACTACTGCTTTGATTCTTATTTGAACTATAACTTTGTCATTATGTCTTGTACATTTGTATCCTGTTAGCTAAGCTATTATGTGTATGTATATGATTGCATATATGCATACATATAAGTTGCTCTGGCCAGTTAGTCAACTGATGTATGTTGATCTGGTTCACTACTTGGTTATGTGAGCATGTTGAAGTTGAGTGATTGCATATCCATTGTGCACATCCATAGTTTGCTACACATCATTTCATTCATGTTATACTTGTACTTGTGTCTCAGTGATGCATTGCATTTGTTTTCATATTGGTCTGGTCGCTGTTGATCCTGCTTTGTTGTTTTGATACATACTATTTCTTTTAGTCTGGACCTTGTTGTATATATGACCAACCATGTTAGTGTTTTCTGTTGCTCTTGACCATATGAGCTTGATTTAATTGTTGCTTCGAGCTAGTTTGCATTTGCTTTGGATTGATTGCTGCTTGGTTGCACTGTCCATTTCCTGGCATCATCCTTTGTACATGTTGAAGTGTTTATTGATGGTCTGGGTTCTTTTTATGCCTGACTGCATGTCAATATGTATGTTGTAAATATTGAACTGGTTTTGGTTTGAAATCTGACCATGCTTCATTGTGTTTCTCTTGGAGTCTTCACTTGGTTGAAGTGTGTTCGTTAGTTTGAATTTGGTCTGCACTTCAGCAAAATGCCTCTGACCTTGGTTTGTACTTATGGTCTGTGTTGCATTGTGTGGTGAGTTGCTTGTACATGCCTCGCTTATGTGCTGTTCACCACTGTTGCACTGATTTTGTACATTTTGTACTTGAGTCTGAGTACAGTTGTATTTTGATCCATTAATGATGATGATGTCTGGTTTTGGATTCTTGTTGCATGAGAACTTGTACTCGACAACTTTGTGATGCTTTTGTATTTCACCTGAGTTGAATCCAGCCTTGGCTCGGGTTTGACCTTGTGCTCACCTGTCCCTGCAATTTTATCAGGTGTATATCGGTATGCACTGCCTTGTGGCATGTACAGCGATTCACTGTGCATGTCACAAGCTGTTCGTGTAAGATGAATTCAAAATAAATGATGACGAACAACCCAAATAAGCGAGGCAAATAATATTTTCTAAATACATTTTATTTTACACTACAAAAATATTTCATTTTCAATTTTACTGCTTCAGTGTTTATTTTGCAGATAACTCAGATGCTGAATTCAATCTGAAATAGAGTTGAAGAATAAATACGAGTGAATGAGCGATATGTAGTGAGGACAGTTGTGTAAATTGAAATGTATTGTAATTGAAATTTTGTATATATAGTGAGAGCACAAATTTGTACTATTCAAAATTGTAATAAATATTTGTTTGAATAAAATATCTGTTTGAATTTACATTCTGTGTTATTTATTTTATTCAACAAATATTTATTTAATTATGTGAAAATAAAATAGTACAATAAAAAATACATTAAAATGAATATATATATGTTTATTATCATCAAACAAAAATCATATACTAGCATATTCAACAATTTTGTTGTTTGGCTGTTTTTGGTTGAAAACGCCGATTAGCGGTGATCGGGTGTTAGGGGAATATCATGTACATTGGGGTTTCATACATGTGGAAACCTAACGAACGAGATAAGTTGTAGAGTAGTGTTAGGATACGTGCCGACTAATCTGAAGGTGGAAGATGAGGCTTCAGACTTTAGGATGGATGTCAGACGTTTCCATTTGGTTTGTACTTATCCGTTTTGGTTAAGTACAAGACAAGAGCGGTTGGTCTTGACCACTGTAGAGTTGTCAATGTCCATCACTATTGTTGATTGGCGATTTGGATGATCTTTGGCTTGGACGTTGAGGAGATTTCGTGGTGCACGATTTGATGATTTATTCGCGCGACCGACTTAGATCTTGATGTTATTGCTCTAGGGTGAGCGATTTCGATGGTGAGGTGATGATGTGGCGCTTCGGCTTGAGAGTTTGTACTTTGGATTATGACTCGATGGTGTATGGAGTAGGTTTTGAGGTTGATAGTTTCAGGACTCCATAGATCGTGCTGGAGGTGTTGGCTCGTTCGCATCGTTGGAGGATGACGATGTAACAACATAATGAAAAGCCTTGTATCTTCGGTTTGTGACTCGTAGGGGTAGTCAGTGCCGAAGATTAGACACTTCGTATCTTCAGTTTGTGAAACGAATAGGGAGTAGGTACCGAAGAGGCTCGTGGTGGGAGTTGTGGAGTGAAGGAACGTGGTGGGTTCTTGATAGTGGAAGTTGTATTGAGCTAGTAAGGCTCAGATGAATATACATGTGCTAAGGGATCGCTGATGACTCGGAGAGTTTTCTGTTGTACTCGAAGTAGGGGTATTGTATAGTGGGGATGCCTATGGATTGGTATCAAGGATCCATATACCCTGTACCTGTGGCTTTGGGTCTAGTGTCCAGCTTTGGGCTGCGAGACACGTATCCAGCTTTGGACTGTGAGATACGAGAGTACGATGAAAAACCAAGATTACCACTACTCCCTCGCTTAGGGGTCGTACGAGTTATCATACATTTAGAATACACTGGGTGACATTTAGTATTGTTTGATGGATGCTATGTTTGTTATGGTTGCTTTACTAGCCACCTGTCACCCTAGGGATGTCACACGAGGTAGGTATTGTATAGTGGAAATTAGCCACAAGGGCCTCTTTAGTAAGTGGAATTAGTTTCTAGGACACACAACTGAAATAATTACTTTCAAGGACAAAACGTAAAATAATTAGTTTCTAGGGCCTAAAAACCCATGAAATTATGTCCTTGAAAGTAATTGGACTGCTGACTTTGTCCTTAAAAGTAATTATTCTGCTAACTTTGGCCTTAAAAATAATTTCTTTGAATGTGTGTCCTAGAAACTAATTGGACTGCAAAGTTTGTCCTTCTGGTGAAATGCCCCTATTGTATATAGGGATACCTAGACACCTCAAATAGTTTACCTAGTATGGAGTAGGTATTGTGGATGGAGGTACCTAGGCACCCCGACAATTTACTGAGTATGGAGTACCCTTTTATGATGTTGTAGAGTAGCATATTATCCATGTTATGTGCTGACTCTTTGGTTGCAGGGACAGGTCTGACATGATTCGTGTACCCTCTGTTCCATATACTATATCAACTTTTATAGTATTTTGATATTGTTTATCGCTCACACCATACTATTGTCTGATCCAAGGTTTTATGCTTTGCTTCTTATTATCTTGGGTACTCTTAAATAAGTAGATTAAAGAGCAGGTGTATATGACATATGGAGTTCTGCAGATGGATTAGCAGGAGATGATGTTTACTCATACTTATATTTGAATTGTTATTGTATATTCCATTGTGTGACACTGTGGAGCCTTGACAGTGTTTGAATTACTATTATTAGAGACAGTTATCGGTTGAGTTTATGTGCCAGTTGTATAAACAATTTTACTGTATTATATAACTCTGTGGATCTTATACTTTGATGATTAATTCATATTGTTATTACTGTCTCAACTGTTTTATATCTGTGTTGACTATTATATTTTCCCTGATGCGATGTGAGATATACAACAGGTTATGTGATTATTTGATGTCTCCTTTTTCTTCTTTTCCATTCTCTTCTTTTTTATTTCCTCTTTTTTACTTCTTTTCTTTCCTTTAACAACCGTTCTACATCATAGGTGTAGGGCGGTCATTACATTTGGTATCGGAGCATAAGTTATATGATTAACTTTAGTTGATACCACGTTCAAGTAGAGATAGGGTAGGAGATATCGCCTTAAACTGGATCTAGAGTGTATATGTATACAAGAGAGTTCGTATTTGTTATATATTTTGGTTTTTAAAACTATATAGTAGTATATAGTATATAAGTTGTATTGCATACACGAGCACTATTGATGCAGTTTTCTTTTTGAGAGACTAATCATCTTACTATAGAATAGGAATGATCAGGCATGTGAGAAATACTGCTATTGATTCTATCTTCAGAGTTGAGGATTGCACAGGATCGGGGTCACTAACCCTGATTGATAGGATATGTTCGCGGAGATGGTGCGAATCATTTTCTGGAATACCTAATTTGTTCTGGATGGTTATGGTGCTTAAGTGCAAATGGCTAGAGTCGACTTTGCCGAGCTATATAGAAACTACGGGAGTCCAAGAGGACGACCATTACTTGGAACGAAGTCGACTATTGAAAGGCAAGATTGGATGGTTACTTGCAAGAGGATCTTCGATGACTTGGAGTTAGATGATGTAGTAAGGTAGTAGTTAACCTCTAGATAACTCTAGGGATGAACAATGAACTAGTGAAGTGCCTCTATAGCTTCGATTCCTGAGGATCGCTTTACTTGGGATTAGTTCATAGTTTGCTTCGAAGAAGATTTATCTCGACTTTTCCTAAGTCGATGTTGGTTAGGGAGTTCCCTGATTTGAAGTAAGGTGACATGTCTGTATCGGAGTATGTGGCCAAATTCGATGTGCTGTCGAAGTACAGTCTATTTTCCATTGATACCCCACACAGAAAGAATGAAGAGTTTAACATTGGGTTGAGTGATTGTCTTGGGAAGTGATTGATTGGTCATATTGACGAGAGCTTTGGGAAGATGATCGAGAAGGCTTTATGAGGTGAGAGCATGTACCCAGTGTAGAAGGTTGTCCCGAACCAGATGAGTAGGGATAGATAGTGGAAGCATATGTATTGATTGTCGTTTTGATATCATTGAGTGCTCCATCAACGAAAGAGAAGGGAAATGGCATTACCACTTGAGGTATGCTTTCCACTTATGGTGTTTCCATACGTGTTTTATTTGACGTCAAGGTTTCATATTCCTTCATATCTAGATTTAATGAGGATATTGGGATTGAGACTCGAGATGGTTAACCGACCTTTGATTATGACGGACCTAGCTAGGGGCTCAGCCAGCCTATACATGGTTTGTCAAGACCTTGTTTTATTGAGTCATGGATGTTTGTTTATTTGATATTGTTTGTTTTGGGGTTTGATTAGGTTTGGTATTATAGTTTGGGAAAGGACTAGCTGAAGGGGGTACAGAATAGTGGTGGACAGTGAGAGGCTGTTGGTGACGATTGGGGTTGTGGAGGAGCAAATAATAGTGATTAGCCACCTGTAGAGGATGGGGTTATGGCTAGCCTTGTATATTCGCTCGATATTCCACATTATGATTTATCATCTGTGCCTATAGCTAGATTTTTCGGACATATTCGATAAGGTGACCGGATTACCACCATATAGGGATTGAGTTCCGCATCGATCTGGTTAGAGGAGCTAGACCAGTATTTGTGCCTTTAAGGCATATGATGCCCAAAAAGCAGAGGAAGTTAAAGGTGTGGGCGGATGGCCAATTGAGATGATGGTTCATTCGTAGGAGCATATTTGGGTAGGATGTACCTATAGAGTTCACCGTTAGGGCAGATGGCTCTTTGGGGATGTTTCTTGATTATAGTGAGCTGAATGAGATGACAAACAAGTATCCGCTCTTGTTTATTGATGGCTTGTTCGATTAGCTCTATAGTACGAGGATGTTTTCTTAGTTGGACCTTGCGATGAGGTTTTCATCATATGAGAGTATTTAGAGAGAGTGTGCTGATTATAGCATTTCATACGCTACTTTGATTTTTGATTGGTTGGTTATGCCGTTCGGGCTAACCGATGTGTCGGCATGCCTTATTGATCTCATTGACCATGTTTCGAGAGATCACTTGAGTGAGTTGTGCTTGTCCTCATGGATGATATTTTTGTCTACTCATGGATGAAAGAAGAGCACAAGGCACGATTGATTGTTGTATGATAGGTGTTGAGAAGACACCAATTGAGGATGAGTTTTGGAGTTTCACTTCTGAAGGAGGGAAGCGAGATGCTTGGGTCACATTATTTCAGAGTAGGACATCGCTATAGATCTTGTAGTTATGGCAGTCCTGAATTTGAATAGACCCAAGGTAGCAGCATCATTAACCTATTTGATGGGAGAGGATCAGACTTTTATTTAAGATACAAGGTGAAGACATGCGTTAGTGAGTCTGGCCGAAAGGTTGACGAGTGTCCGATGTTACTTATTCCGAGCGAGAATGAGGAGACGATAGTACACACATGCCTGTGATACTTAACTGGGTGCGATATTGATACCGAAAGGTAACGTTGTCGCACGTTAGTTGACAAATGAAACCACATGAGAGGAAGTATCCGAATCTTGATTCGGAGTTAGGGGTGATAGAGTTCGCTTTGGGGATTTAGAGGCGGTGTCTATTAGGAGAGAGATTCAGTTGTTCAGTGATTCCACATCATTGGAGTTTCTCTTCTCCGAGAAGGATTTTGACCTCGCTAGTAGCGATGGTTAGAGCTCTTAGCCTCCTATGACTTTGACATTTCCTATACGTCTATAGGGGAAATGAAGTTGTTGATGCTTCAAGTGGAAGACATACCAGTTTAGGAGCGATATTCCTAGAGTGGGCATTGCTCTAGTTTATCCCTGGTTATGACTTCAGAACTCGATGAGCTATGGCCAAGAGTGATGGCTAGTTTGACCATCAGACCTACTTTGATTTAGTGGGTTAGTACTAGTTACAGGCGTTAGGCTAGACTAGTGGAGATCGTGGCTAAATTAGAAGAATGAGTATTGTCTGTAAAGGTGATGTAGTGTGGACCCGATCGAGGCTATTGGTTCCGTAGAGATGAGAGATTATTTGTTCTCGAGTAGTGGGAACATATATTTATAGACTGCATCGATGGATTGCCAACGACTGAGGATAGTATGATATCATTTGAGTCATAATTGATTGGTTGACGAATAATGCTAGATTTATATTCTTAAAGTCCAGTAGAATGACATCCATATTTGTCTAGTTATATGTTGGATAGAAGATGTGATTCCATTGTGTGTTAAGAGCATTGTAAGTGGTCGAAACCCGTTGTTCGATAGTGGGTTTTGGGAGAGCTTACAAGAGACGTTTGAGAATTTGGCACAAAATTGATTATATGATATTAAGACTGAATCAAGGACTTCGAGACCTCATAGGCCTATTCATACTGATAGATGTGATACAAACAGGTTAGGAGGAGGGCAGTATAGTAGTGGAGGTTCGGTGAAGTAAATGTAAAGGCGATAGGATATGAGAGACTGAGAAGAGCATGAGGATCGCTTGTCCGGAGCTCTTCACTTGGTGAGATTTTCATTTTTATCGTCGGCTTTTATATTTGATATCATATTCGATGTTTTATACTAAATAGTTTAGTATTCCACATGCTAGGATAGACATGGATGTTACTTTTTGATGATAGATCTCATGTATGCATGTTTGATGTTGAATCGTTAGCATTTGATATGATAGCTTATGCCTATGTGATTGTTAGGCATGCGGGATAGTTATGGTGGTATATATCATACTTATTTGAGATGATTGCTATATATGATCTAGTATTTTTAAATATATGATGTGTATATATTTTGTTGTATTGGGATTTTTCCCGGACCTAGCCGTGCAAAAGAGGTGCTGCCGATTTTTTTCGGAATATGAGGGGCTTTTGAAGGCCTATGGGTGAGAAGACATTCTATTTACTTTGTGATTTCGAGGACAAAATCTTTTTACGGAGGGTAGAATGCAACGACCCGTATTTTTAACGATTGGATATTTAAATAATTGATTTAAATATTTAATCGTTAATTAAATGAAGGTACAAAATTTTGATTTTTCGCATACGATCAAAACATGACTCGAGACCACTTTCGTTGAGTTCGGATTGACGTTGCAAATTGAAATAAGTATAAGGATCGCTATATTTACAGATCGGACGATCCGATAGCCGAAACGATTTCGAAATGCGTGAAATTAACATCCCAGGGTGCAGTCTCGGATCATGAATTTTTTTATACCATTGGATCCAAAAAATAAGGTGATGTTTGCAGATGAGTTTCGTTGTGATTGGACATGTCATGTGATCGTATGGGCTCGAAACGTACGATGATTTATATGAGAATTAAAATAAATTGTAATAAAATAATATTATAAATATCCCCTAATCATTTCCTCTCTCTCTCTAATTACATTTTCCATTTAAGAGAACAAAAATCTTGGCCTCTTCCTCTCAATCCGTTCAAAAAATAAAATCATGAGATCCGCTCCACTAAAAATCACGAAACCAGATCCGATGAGTTTGTATCGACGAGAGCCATGTGATGACCATGGCGAAATTTAAAATGATTTATATCGAATATCACATATTTTCCATTGACGTGCCATTATTAGAGAATTATTAGATTTGGGCTATTCTTGAGATGATTTCCTCATTGGTTGATATGAATGTATTATACATGTTTTATGGATGTTATTTTGGATGTATGTATGGTTGTTGGTTGCATGGTTGCTTGCTTGGCTGTTTTTGGTTGAAAACGCCGATTAGCGGTGATCAGGTGTTAGGGGAATATCTTGTACATTGTGGTTTCGTACACGCGAATATCTAACGAACGAGATAAGTTGTAGAGTAGTGTTATGATATGTGCCGACCTATCTGAAGGTGGAAAATGGGGCTTCAGACTTTAAGATGGATGTCAGATGTTTCCCTTTGGTTTGTACCTGTCCATTTTGGTCAAGTACAAGACCAGAGTGGTTGGTATTGACCACTATAGACTAGTTAATGTCCATCACTATTGTTGATTGGCGATTTGGCTAATCTTTGGCTTGGACGTTGAGGAGATTTCATGGTGCAAGATTAGATGATTTATTCATGCGACCGACTTAGAGTCTTGATGTAATTTCTCTAGGGCGAGTGATTTCGATGGTGAGGCGATGAGGTCGCGCTTCGACATGAGAGTTCAAACTTTGGATTATGACTCGATGGTGTATGTAGTAGGTTCCGGGGTTGATAGTTTCAGGACTCAATAGATCGTGCTAGAGGTGTAGGTTCGTTCACATCATTGGTGGATGACAATGTAATAGCACGATGAAAAGTCTTGTACCTTTGGTTTATGACTCATGGAGGTAGTCGGTGCCGAAGATTAGACACTCTGTATCATCAATATGCGACTCAAGTAGGGAGTTGGTACCGAAGAGGCTCGTGGTTTGAGTTGTGGAGTAGAGGAACTTTGTAACACTCAATATTTTTAGTAACATTATTCAGGACATTTAATTAGCCAAATTAAATAAAATAATGTGATGATTAGGGGATTGAGATTTGATTTTAATAAGGGGTAGTTGTGCCATGTAACGAATGAACTAAAGAAGAGTTAAAATGAAATAAAGGAGGGGTAAAATAGGAAAGAGATCATTCTAATACCCCAAACCCTTAGCCATGCTCACACACACATTCATTTGCAAAAATTAAATTTTAAGGCCGGCCACCGTTAGCAAGAAAGAGGAAGATAAATAAGAAAAGCTCAGGAAGACGGTTAATCAAATCAAACATATTCAAATCTCAAACTTCTTAATCTCAAAGCTACGGTGAATAATGACTACAAATCATTTTTCTAATTGTTTTCGGTTTTAAGATGAATCCGAAGTATTTTGCATGATTATGCCATATTTTGAATGATTAAATGTTTATATATGCTTGTTGATGATTTATGCCTATTCATATAGGTTTTATGATATATTTTAATGTGAAAACCCTATTTAATGACATCCAAATGCCTTGCGATTTTAGATTTAGATCAGAAATGATATTTTAGAGATTTGTTTTAATTTTCATAATTTTCTGAATTAATGTGGATTTAATATTAATTTTCTAGTGAGAAAAATGATTATTTGGGTTTAAAATTATTTACGGTTAAAAATATAAGTTTTGGGTCTGAAATTAATATATGTTAGAAAACATTTAAAAAATGATTTTCTAGAATTTTTGTAGAATTTTCCTAAGTGTTTTATTAGATATATAAAATTATTTAAGGTACGGGACTTAAATGTTTTATATATTTATAAAACGAGAAGGGGTATTTTATAAATAAATTAAATTGTTAATTTCTGAAATATTGGAAGCACTTTTAGAAAAGAAAATTTATAACCAATAATATTTTGACAAATAAGGCAGGTTAGTTGAAAAGAAATTCTTTTTAAAGTAAAAGTCAGTTTTTTATATGCTTTTAGCATGTTTTGCACTTTCGGCACAGGGGTTCCGACCAAGTATTGCCGCCTCCATTGCCATCAAAACCACTGCGCATAGTATCAATAACTTGGTACAGAGTGAATTGGACCAAGGCGAAAGGTACTGGGTCGAGACTACAGGTTTCGATGGGGTCGAAGCATGACTTTGTTTTAAATTGAAAATGCGCTTGCTTTGCTTTCGAAGGAAGTGCTTTCGACTTGGTTGGCTTTTGGCCGAGTCAAATGTTATAAAGGAATGGGTTGCGCCTTTTGTTTTAAGTATTTGCTTTCGAAGGGGGTCGAAACCCCAAGCTGAGGCTTTTCTACCTTTCGAAGCTAATGGTTTCGAAGGTATACTTTGTTCTAAAACCCAAGCTACTTCTCCAATGCTTTCGGGAGGTTGGTTTCGACACCATCACTTCTTTACTTAGGAATAGCTTTCGAAAGAGTGCTTTCGACTTAAATGTTTTATGACCCTTTTGCTCTGTTGAATGTAGAACCCAAAGGTTTCGAAGGAGTTAATTTTTAATGGTTTCGAAAGGTGTTTCCACATGTTTTAAATTGGACCCGAATGATTTTGAAAGGTTTGAAGTTTATAAAGGTGTTTATGGTTTCGAAAGGTTTTAATGAAGGTTTCGAAGGGGTGGTTCCCCAATGGTTTCGAAAGGTTTGAAAGGAAAGGTTTTCCAATGTTTTCGAAAGGCAATGTTTGAGTGTTTTAAAGATAGGATATCTAAGGTTTTATAGTTTTCGAAGGAAAGGTTTTTCAATGGTTTCGAAAGCTTTATATGAACGGTTTCGAAAGGAATGTTTTGGCCTTTCGGCCTAGGTGAAAGAAAGGGGTTTACTTTGTTTCGAAAGGGATACTTTCAATGGATTCGAAAGGGGTACTTTCAAATGTTTAAATGTTTTCATCAACAAAGATTTGAGTATAGTATATATAACATGGCAAGGTGATTTTGAGTGAAGCATAGTGTATATATTTTCCTTGTTTAAGTTTGGTTTAAAGGTTTTAAATCAATTTGAGATGAAAAGGTTTTCAAGGAAATTTTGGGAAGATTACCCTAAGTAAAATGACTTAGATATTAGAATACAAGATGGGACTGGTATAGGGTCGCGCCCTATACATTAGCTATTAGTCCCATCTAATTAAGTCCAAAATTCTAGTGTGTAGGGCTTTGTCACAGGTAAGAGTAAAATTATGATTACACATAGAAGGGAATATATATTTGTATACATATAGGTTATTGGTGAGCCTGCAAAACCATTAGGATCAGGTGACCATAGGAGAAGATAAGTTAGGGACAGATCGTCCAGAAGAGGAGCGTCTAATAGGTGTTAGATTATTTTATTTATATTGTCTGATAGGCCTGAGTCAGCCAAAGGTTAGTAGTTAGCCAAACAAAACTATAGTGTTCGAACAGATAGTTCATTTGTTACCTGACATGTATGTTTACATGATATTGCTTTACAGTTTTAACCAGTTTTGGTTGTAGGAATATAATTTGCAAAAGATATGTTTTAAAAGGATATTAGTGAGGGGAAACCCATTTCGCTAAGCGGCATGGTCTCACTTAATATCAAATAACCGAGATGTATAGTATTATTCACACCAGGCTTTATGTCTGACTCGTAGTTTATGTTTTTCCCCTTAAACTCTCGGCTTCTCAAAATGGATTTGAGTAGGTTGAGGGTTGAGGTTTACAGGTTTTTAGTAGGTTGGCGAATAAAGCTTCTGAAGACGAGCGGGTGGCTGACGGATAGCTATTTAGGAGTTGCTGTTTTATTTTGTTTTATTCCACTGTGTTGTATTAAGTCAGATATGACTATATAGTACTCTGGTCAACCAAGGGTGCATCTTCATTTGTCGCTCTTGGCGTATTTGTGTAATAATTATATTTTATTTGAACATGTGAAACGATGAGATTATGTAATCTGGATATGAAACATGTTTTATGAAATGTAATCAGAAATGTTGTTTTTGTGAAATCTGTGATTTTATTTCATATTCTTGTGCTTCTGATATTATGGATGCCATTAACATTACCGTATTTGGTCACCAGAAGTAAATACTATGGATGACTGCACCATCTGTAGCGCTTAGCTTCGGTCCTCTGGATAGGGGATGTTATAAACCGGTATCAAAGCATATGTTAATGAATTTTTTTAACTAAAAATGATTTTTGAAAACATAATCCTAAGGAATTAGAGATAAGGTTGGAGTATGGGATAACGCTATAGCAACGTACTTGTATTTGCTATATATAAGCATACACTATATCTATATTCTTCTATCTCTCTTAGGCTATTCTTTGTATCTCACGAGGTTATCTCTCTTAGGCTATTCTTTGTATCTCACGAGGCCCGAATACAGATATGGACGCTAGAAGTGGAAGAGTGAATCTTGGAGGAAGCACCACCACAAATGGAAATGCCAGACCGAATACTAGAAGGAACCAAGGTCAGGCACAAGCAGGAAATTTTGGTTCTAGAGTCCCACAAGTGGATATGGGAGCTATGTATCGGTTTTTCGTGAACATGATGCAAGCTGTAGCGGTTGGAGGAAATGTTGGAGTAGGAGTTCAGGAAGCTCCTGTGGTCAACAATTATGTTATATTGGGCAGAGATTATTTAGGCTTGGAGGGAAGCCATTTATTGGAACTGAAGATGCTATTGAGGTGGAGAACTGGTTGTTGCATTGTGGGAGGATCTTTGCTGACTTGGGGCTCAATGATGAGCATAAAAGGAGGCTTGATTCGAGACTTCTTCAGGGAGTAGCTTTATTCTGGTGGAATAGCGCGATGGCTGGAGTTAATGAAGAGGAGATGACATCGGTTGAGTTTAGGAGAAGATTCAGGAGAGGTTCATGTCTGTGATGGCGCAGTCTGCTTTGCACAGAAAGTTTGCTGAGTTAGATCAGGAAGAGATGTTTGTTTTGGAGTATTCCAGAAGGTTTAAGGAGTTGGCTAGGTATGGGTATGCTACTGTGGATACTCTGATGAAGAGGAATGAGAAGTTTATAAGGGGGTTGAAGCCTGAATTGGCAAGCGCTACATTACCTCATATTAGGGATCCTTGTGATGTTGTGGTGGAGATGGCGTTGAGGCATGAGGAGATAATTGCTTCTTTGGAGAATAATAAGACAAAGGAGGTCCAGGTGGGGTAGAGTCAGAAAGGAAATTCTTTCATAAGAAGGATGCTTAGAAAGGTGGAGCAGCAAAGAAGGGAAAGTCTGAGGTTGTTTGCTTCAAGTGCGATAAGAATGGGCATTTCGCTAATGAGTGTCGTACTAGGAAGACGAAGGAAGTGACCAGGAAGAAGAATATCAGATGCTTCAACTACGATCAGATTGGTCATTATAAGAACTAGTGCAAAGAACCTGCTAAGGATGGAAGGGGAAAAGTATTTTCATTGGAGCCTGCTACATCAGGACCAACAGTGTAGGAGAAAGGGAAGGCATTGTTGGGAGGTATGCTTTAGATTCATGGTACGTTTGTTAGCGTTCGGCTCGATACTGGTGCATCACACTCTTTTATATCTCATTTTTTGGTAGATAAGCTTAACCTAGAACCCTCATATTTAGTTACTTCCTTAAGGGTTGCAAATCCGATAGGAGGGTATGTGACACTTGGGATGAAGTGTGACCACCTAGAGTTAGATTTGTTAGGTCATAACTTTGTTTGCAGTTTGCATGTGTTTGACTTTGTAGGGTTCAGAATAATTTTGGGTATGGATTGATTAAGTAAGTATGATGCTAGGATATTTTTTCCATGATAGGAAAATATCACTTAGACACCCTGACTGTACTGATCGGATTGTATATACCGTAGAAAAACCTAGCTGTGAGATGAATGCTTTGTTGGGTGTTGTGGAGTTGGAAGATGAGTTGAATCGAGTTTTCGTAGTTAGAGAGTTTGCGAATGTTTTTGAGCCTGTAGTAGGATTGCCACCAAAACGAGCCATTGAGTTTCAGATAGATTTGGTGCCTGGAGCAGAACCAGTGAGTAGGCCGCCAAGCAAGATGACACCTACAGAGATGAGAGAGCTGAAGGTGCAGTTGGTAGATTTGGAAGGCAAGAATTTTATTAGACCTAGTAGTTCACCTTGGGGAGCAGCCATAGTGTTTGCTAAGAAGCCGGATGGATCGTTGAGGTTATGTATCGATTATCGTAAGTTGAATGAGAAGACGATAACGGATCAATATCCGTTGCCTAGAATTGATGATTTGTTCGATCAGTTGAGTGGAGCCAAGGTATTTTCTCAGATGGATTTTGCAATAGGTTTCCATCAGCTTAGAGTAGTAGAGGATAGTATTCCTTTGACAGCGTTTAGGACCAGATATGGATCGTACGAATGGTTAGTTATGCTGTTCGGACTAACTAACGCGCCGGCATTCTTTGTGGATTTGATGAATCAAATTTTCCGAGAACACTTGGATATGTTTGTGTTAGTTTTCATAGATGAAATTTTGGTATACTCCAAGGATGAAAGAGAGCATAAGGATCATCTTAGAGCTGTGCTTGAGATGTTGAGGCAACATCAGCTGAAGGCGAAGTTTTCGAAGTGTCATTTCTGGAAGAAGGAAGTGAATTTTCTTGGTCATGTAGTCTCAGAGAAAGGGTTGTCTGTAGATCCGACTAAGATTGAAGCGGTGAATAATTGGGAAAGACCCGAGACAGTGACCGAGATAAAGAGTTTCCTTGGATTGCCTGGGTACTATCGGAGGTTCGTAAAGGATTTTTGCGGATAACAGTACCGATGACCAAGCTAACACAAAAAGATGTGAAGTTTGTGAGGACCGATAAGTATGAGGAAGCATTCCAGAGCTTGAAACACTTATTGACTCATGCACCTGTGTTAGTTGTTCCGAAAGGGAATTAGGATTTGGTAGTATACACAGATGCATGTGGAACTGGATTAGGAGCTATGTTAATGCAGAGAGGTAAAGTAATTGCCTATGCTTCTCGACAGCTTAGACCGCATGAGGTTAGATACCCAATGCATGATTTGGAGTTAGCTGCGGTGATATTTGCATTGAAGGTATGGAGACATTACCTTTTGGGAGAGAGGTTTGAGCTTTATATGGATCATAAGTCGTTGAAGTATTTATTCTCTCAAAAGGAGCTGAATATGAGACAACAGAGGTGGTTAGAGTTTTTGGCTGCTTATGACTTCGGTATTGAGTACACACCAGGAAAAGTAAATAAGGTGGCAGATGCGCTTACCAGGAAGCATCAAAATGCAGTATTGGTGATGATAGCTGAGTGGAAGTATTTGGAAGTGTTGTCGCCTTGTAGAGTGCAGTGGAGATCTAAAGCCGGATCTAGTGGAGGATCTGCTATGTTGTCATGTTTAGAAGTTCGACCAGTTATGATCGAAAGGATTGCTTCTAAATAGATAGAGGATGCAGTGTTAGTTGAACGGATCATAAAGTTAAAGGAAGGAACGAAGAGAGACGACTTGAAGGATTTTAGTCTTGACAAGAATGGGCGGTTGAGAAAGAAAGGTAGGTTATGTGTTATGAATGTGGGAGACATAAGAAAGGAAGTTTTGAAGGAATGCCATCGTTCGAAGTTCACTATTCATCCAGGAGGAACTAGGATGTATCAAGACATGAAGAGAAGTTTCTTCTGGGAAGGCATGAAAAAGGATGCATGCTTATGGGTAAAGCAGTGTTTGAACTGTCAATAGGTAAAAGCCGAACATCAGAAGCCAAGTGGGTTGCTTCAGCCATTGGATATTCCGGTATGGAAGTGGGATTCTATTCTATGGATTTTATAGACGGGTTGCCAAGATCTAATAGTGGAAATGAAAGTATATGGGTCGTAGTGGATAGATTGACCAAGAATGCCCATTTCATTCCAGTTAAGTCAAATAGGAAGGCACCTGTTTTGGCTAAGTTGTTTATGAAGAATGTAGTTAGACTGCATGGATTTCCTAGTAGTATAGTAAGTGATAGAGATTCTTTGTTCACTAGCAAGTTCTGGAAGAGTCTATAGGATATTTTAGGAACCAAGCTCAAGATGAGTACCGCTTACCATCCACAGAATGATGGGCAAACGAAAAGAGTTAACAAAGTCTTGGAAGATTTGTTACGAACTTGTGTATTAGATTTTGGGATCATAGGAAGACCAGCTACAGTTAGTCGAGTTTTCGTATAACAACAATTATCAGACTAGTATAGGGATGACACTGTTTTAAGCTTTGTATGGAAGGCCATGCAAATCTCCTGTTTGTTGGTTAGAGACCGGGGATAGGTTGGTTCTTGGTCCAGATTTGGTTAGAGAAGCTGCAGAGAAGATTGAGTTGATTTGAGATGAAGGAAGCTCAGTCTAGGTATAAGAGTTATGAAGATAGAAGACGGAAGACTTGGAGTTCTCTGTTGGAGATCATGTTTTTATTAAAGTATCACTGATGAAAAGCGTGATTCGATTGGAAAAATCAGGGAAGTTGGCACCGAGATTTGTAGGACCATCTCCTATTGTTGAGGGGATCGGGAAACTCGCATATAGAGTAGAATTACCGAGCAGTTTGGCAGGAGTCCACAATGTGTTTCATCTTTCTCATCTAAGGAAGTATGTTAGGGATCCGGAGTCTACTATTGCACCAACCGTGTTAGATGAATTAGTAGTAGAACCAGACTTGACTATAGTTAGAAAGCCAGTTCGTATAGTCGCGAGAGATGAGAAGAGGCTAAGGAATAAGACAGTCAGATTAGTGAAAGTCCAGTGAAGCGATGATGAGAGAGACTGTACTTGAGAGACTGAGAGCAGGATTAGAGACGCTTATCCTGATTTGTTTGATGGTATGTTTTACCTTTTTGATTCATGTGTCGTGTACCTTATCGTAATTTCGAGGGCAAAATTCTGTAAGGAGGGGAGATTGTAACATCCCTTATTTTTAGTAACATTATTTAGGACATTTAATTAGCTAAATTAAATAAAATAATGGGATGATTAGGGGATTGAGATTTGATTTTAATAAGGGGTAGCTGTGCCATGTAACGAATGAACTAACGAAGAGTTAAAATGAAATAGAGGAGGGGTAAAATAGGAAAGAGATCATTCTAATACCCCAAACCCTTAGCTATACTCACACACACATTCATTTGCAAAAATTAAATTTTGAGGCCGGCCACCGTTAGCAAGAAAGAGGAAGATAAAAAAGAAAAGCTCAGGAAGAAGGTTAATCAAATCAAAGATATTCAAATCTCAAACTCCTTAATCTCAAAGCCAAGGTGAATAATGACTACATCTAATTTTTCTGATTGTTTTCGGTTTTAAGATGAATCCGAAGTATTTTGCATGATTATGCCATGTTTTGGATGATTAAGTGTTTATATATGCTTGTTGATGATTTATGCCTACTCATATAGGTTTTATGATATGTTTTAATGTGAAAACCCTATTTAATGACATCCAAATGCCTTGCGATTTTAGATTTAGATCAGAAATGATATTTTAGAGATGAGTTTCAATTTCATAATTTTCTGAATTAACGTGGATTTAGTATTAATTTTCTAGTGAGGAAAATGACTATTTGGGTTTAAAATTATTTACCGTTAAATAATATAAGTTTTGGGTCTGATAATATATGTTAGAAAACATATTAAAAAATTATTAGATATATAAAATTATTTAAGGTATGGGACTAAAATGTTTTATATATTTATAAAATGAGAAGGGGTATTTTATAAATAAATTAAATTGTTTATTTTTGAAATATAGGTAGCACTTTTAGAAAAGAAAATTAGCAACCAATAATATTTTGACAAACAAGGCAGGTTAGTTGAAAAGAAATTCTTTTTAAAGTAAAAATCAGTTTTTTTACATGCTTTTAGCATGTTTCACCACTTTCAGCATAGGGGTTCCGACCAAGTATTGCCGCCTCCATTGCCATCAAAACCACTGCACATAGTATCAATAACTTGGTATAGAGTGAATTGGACCAAGGCGATAGGTACTGGGTCGAGACTATTGTAACGACCCATAATTTTCGATAAATTTAGTTTGTTAATTTAATAAGATTTTGGTAATTTAACATCGAAAGAAATAAAAATTTGTAAATTAATAATGAAATAATAACAAAAGTGAAAGGTAACAATGTTAATTAAAGTTAATCATTAACAACTTGAAAGAAATTCCAATTAATTAAAATAATTTAAATGTTATACTTGGCTATAAATTGAATATAAGAAAACCAATGTAGATATTTAATCAATTAATGAAATAATATAAAATTTATGGTAATTGAGTAATATCAGTATTATGTAAGTAATTATAACATTTGCTTGTAAGTAATGAACCTATGAATGTAAATAAAAGGCTAATGGTAACAATTATTGTATATTACCTATTTATTTAGCCTGTTAATTTAAATTGGAAATAAATTTCAATAAATGTAATTAAATATTATGTTAATGTAAATTAAGTTAATATTTGGAAATAATGTTAATTTTATTCATAATATGACAATTGGTTGAATAAAAAGAATGGAAATCAAGATTTATTAATTTATTGGAATTCAAATTATAATAATTGGGTTAATTGCAAATAAATGAAATTAAATATTTAAATATTACGTTAACGGAAAAATTTAGATGAAAGTGAGAATATTAGTGTATAAATCATGAACCAATGTTAATTTTATCTATTTTATAATAATGGATTGAATAATAGGATGAAAGGTCAATTAAATGGAATTATTGAAAATTTAATTTATAATCTCTGAATTTATTGAAATTGGAAGTAAAGATGGAAAATTTTGAAATAATTAACATTGAATTAACATGAAAATTTGTTTTAAATTATTACAAATTTCTAAGTAACCAAAAGTGATAAAATTTGTTAATTATAGAATCAGAATTGAAAAAGTAATTTAATTAATTAATTAATAATTTATTTAATTAACGTGAAATATAGCCATTTGGCAACTGTCTCGGATTTCGACGAAACCAGTTTCATCAGATTCGTAACGGTAAATTATTGTAGGATTTCAAGTTTCGTAACGATCAGACTTGTCGTTTGATCGTACGGGCTCGAAACGCCTTGAAATCAGTTTAATTGAAATCAATTGAAATCAATTTGAAATAAATTGATTTTACCATAACTTCTTCATACGATAGAATTAGGACTTGAAACCTCTTCCATTGAATTTGAAATCATCAAAAATATCTATTTTGATTTATGGGATTACCCATTTTCGTTTCGAAGACAGAACGGTCTTTTCGGGCCATTTATCGTTCAACGTTATAATCAAATCTTATATGTTCTTTCTATTTTCTGACCTATCTATAAATACCCTGTTATAAACCCTAGTGTTCCTCAACTCAGTTTGTCTGTACGTACAATTTCATCTATTCCTCTCTTTCCAATGGCAGACAAACCCTAATTCTCAATTCAATTTCAAAATCAAATTCTAATCAAAATTTCAAACTCCATAAACTATATAGAATTATATGTCGATTTGAAGGTCTCGACGAGCGCATCTCAGATCTGTAGTTCGTTTTCCAATTTGAACCCCTGTCTGTCCAAAATTTGATGAACTACTCTCGGCCGTTCGTTGATCGTCGATGAACTTCGACGGATCGACGATTCATTGGTACCGTATTGTGGAGAGGGCCGAGGGGATCGCATCCATGTGGGTTTTGTGATGAGTTGACGGTCAGATCGAGGCGAATAATTCAACCTAGGGTTTTAAATAGGCGGCGGCGTCGTGATTTCTGGAGGCCGATCGATTGTCGCGGTGGCGTGGCTGTGGGGTTTTAGGCGATGACATGGCGTGGGGGGTCGGTAGCCTTGGTCGTGGCTGGCCTAGGTGATAGCGGTGGTCGATAGGCGGTGGCGCAGAGAGATTTATCGAGCTGGGTCGTGAAACTTTGGGTTCGAACGAAGTAGGTCCTCGGTTGACATGGCGGTTAGGTATAGGTTTGTGTTTTTATTTTATTTTATTTATTTTACCTAATTTTAATCTTCAAATGTTCTAATGTACATAACTGTTACTTACGAGGTCCGTTTCACGTGCGGTTCACTCCGCTAGGATCGTATCGGAATTCCGGACACTTTGATGTTGGTTTGGACGAATTCTGAGACCGTTCAAATTTTGGGCTTAAATTGGATTTAAATTCAAAGGTGAGTGTTTTAACCCACTCACAACTTCTGAAATTTCTTATGTTTGTTAAATTAAATTTATGATGTGATTAGAAATTTATTTATGATTGTTTGGCATATTTTAAATCATCATCTCAGTTAATTTGAATTTATTTGAATTAAATCATTATTTAATTTATTATTGAATATAAATTGCCAGTTAAATACCTGTTATTGATTATCAGTTCTATATTGATATTTATTGATGGATTTGGATGATGTTTGTAATGGATGTTGATTGTTGATATTGGATGAATGGATGTTTTATTTTATATCGTTATAAACTGCAAGTTCACTATAGATTGAAATGATACATACCCGAATGATGAATAGATTAAGGAAAAATCGTTATGGGTTGAAATAATAGACTTGAGCGATTTTATGGATTTTATTATTATTTCGGGATTGCGGTTTGAAATGATATATAACCGTAACATTGTAAATTGCGGATTGAAATGATAAATATCTGTATTACTTGACCCTAGGGTAGAGAATTATATACGGACACCGGATTGGTTAAATTTAAATGATTTTGAATCCTTAAATTTTGCATGGAGTTAAATGATATTTTTGGAAAAAAATTGGGTTATATAAATTGAATTTTTATCGAATTTTGAGTTTATACTAAAATCGAATTGTTTTAAAAGAATTGTTAAAGGTATAAAATTGAAATTTTATAGTGAATTTGAAATATAAGTGAAGTTTATCGAAATTGAGTTATTAAAATTTGTTGAAGTATAACTTTGAAATATATTGAAACTGGAGTAATTAAACCGATGTTTCAACATCGATTTGAAGCGATATTGAATTAAATATTTATTTAGAATTCTGAATCGGAAAATTTTGAAATTGGGTTTTGGGACATTGTAATGGTCAAAATGTGTTGGAATGAAATAAATAGTTTAACTTGATATAAATTTCAAATTCATATAATTCATATAAATTGTTTTAAATATATTATTTTAAAAGACTTTAATTATTAAGATTTTCAAAATTTTAAACTAATTGAACCATTTAACTTATTTAAATCTAATTAATCTATTTTAAAGCTATTTAATCTATTTTAATTATATTTAATCTATTTTAAATCTATATTAACTATTTATAACTATTTAAAACTATTTTCTTCTAAATTCCAAACTAAGTAAAATGGATGGGTTTATATTCAAATTCTCGATTTTTAAAGTGAATGTGGTTAAGCGATATTATATCCTAAGTTGGGAATTAAATATCATAATTGGTTTAATATGATAATTTTGAAATGAGAGTTTAACCTATTTTGGAAATATGACTTTTGAAAGGAAATATAATTTCGAACTATGATTTCAAATGTGATATGATTTCAAAGGTGAATATGATTTCGAAAGTAAGTAATGATTTTGAAAATGATATAATTTGAATTGAATATGATATTTTGATATCAATTATGAAATGGTTTTGGAAATGTAAAAGAACCATCCGGTGTGTAATAAGCGATTGGTTGTTAAAGAGACCGGGATCAGATATAGGCATACTCTCTGTCGATACCGAAAACCACTTTGACAACTGTGTACGCGGTGGAAATTCCAGAATGAAGTAGGATGGTGGCGACGATCCTAAAGGTATATACGTGGACCTGACTCACATGAGTTAGCTTAAGGTGGCTAAAACAGGAGCAATTGACGGGCTAAGTGAGCTCATTCCTCCGATCGGGCACATTCCATCGATACTATATTCAGACTTTGCGATTTATTTGGTGGCCACCCTCGATTTTTTTTATTCGGGAGTGTGTTACGAGGTGGGCGGTAGTAGCTGCTATGCGTTACCACTGGTCCGTAAGTGTAATTGGTATATATACCCTGGCATTGCCTAGTTGTGCCGTGTCACCTACCCTAGCGCGCCTTCTACGAGTTTGGTTTGTACAATACCTAGTGCCTTCTGACAGCACCCAGTATGGGTGGGATCACGGTATTGTATAGACTATGGGAAATTAAAATGTGTTAAGGGGGGAAATGTAACGCCTTAACGCTATATTAATAGTTTATATTACTGTAGACATATTATAATAGCGTATTGTATTACATAGTATATAGTTTAACGGATCCTTAGGAGATGTGAATCCCGAATATCTCTTAAGTTACTACACTCACGTTAGACACTGGATAGGAGATGTCAAACCTCGTAAACATCTCCGATGCCGTTTACACTCATATTTATTTACCGTTGATTTAACTCACATAAGATCTTTTAGTTCTGACTCGAGTGTTTTGTTTTTTCAATTCGCTCGGGTCAGCTTGAGCATTTCAGGATTTGAAGACCTTATTTCTGGAGGACGAAGACGAAGATTTGTACTACTATTATTTACTATATTTATTCCACCACATCATACTGTTTCGCTGCATTATTTTTTGTTTATCTCTGATATGTGTAACTCTGATTCTGTATTGTACAAGTATAATCAAATGTTTTGTAAACAGCTTTATGAACTGTTATTTGATTATTATATTTTGTCATTCCGCTGCGAGGTTCTGTTTTTTTTCTTTCCCTGCTTTTTCTTATTCACCCCAATAACAATCCGCCCTTTTGTATGGTTTGAGTTGGCACGTGTATCTGCTTAAAGCATCCAAAAAGGCGGGATGTTACAACTATAGGTTCTGATGGGGTCGAAGCATGACTTTGTTTTAAATTGGAAATGCGCTTGCTTTGCTTTCGAAGGAAGTGCTTTCGACTTGGTTGGCTTTTGGCCAAGTCAAATGTTATGAAGGAATGGTTTCGAATGGGTTGCGCCTTTTGTTTTAAGTATTTGCTTTCAAAGAGGGTCGAACCCCCAAGCTGCCGCTTTTCTACCTTTCGAAGCTAATGGTTTCGGAAGGTATACTTTGTTCTAAAACCCAAGCCGCTTCTCCAATGCTTTCGGGAGGTTGGTTTCGACACCATCACTTATTTACTTAGGAATAGCTTTCGAAAGAGTGCTTTCGACTTAAATGTTTTATGACCCTTTTGCTCTGTTGAATGTAGAACCCAAAGGTTTCGAAGGAGTTAATTTTTAATGGTTTCGAAAGGTGTTTCCACATGTTTTAAATTGGACCCGAATGATTTTGAAAGGTTTGAAGTTTATAAAGGTGTTTATGGTTTCGAAAGGTTTTAATGAAGGTTTCGAAGGGGTGGTTCCCCAATGGTTTCGAAAGGTTTGAAAGGAAAAGTTTTCCACGAAAAGCAATGTTTGAGTGTTTTAAAGATATGATATCTAAGGTTTTATAGTTTTTGAAGGAAAGGTTTTTCAATGGTTTCGAAAGGTTTATATGAACGGTTTCGAAAGGAATGTTTTGGCCTTTCGGCCTAGGTGAAAGAAAGGGGTTTACTTTGTTTCGAAAGGGATACTTTCAATGGATTCGAAAGGGGTACTTTCAAATGTTTAAACGTTTTCATCAACAAAGATTTGAGTAAAGTATATATAACATGGAAAGGTGATTTTGAGTAAAGCATAGTGTATATTTTCCTTGTTTAAGTTTGGTTTAAAGGTTTTAAATCAATTTGAGATGAAAAGGTTTTCAAGGAAAATTTAGGAAGATTACCCTAAGTAAAATGACTTAGATATTAGAATACCAGATAGGACCGGTATAGGGTCGCACCCTATACATTAGCTATTCGTCCCAGCAAATTTAGTCCAAAATTCCAGTGTGTAGGGCTTTGTCATAGGTAAGTCTAAAATTATGATTACACATAGAATGAAATATATATTTGTATACGGATTGGTTATTGGTGAGCCCGCAAAATCATTAGGATCAAGTGACCTTGGGAGAGGATAAGTTAGGGACTGATCGTCCAGAAGAGGAGTGTATAACAAGTGTTGGATTATTTTATTTATATTGTCTAGTAGGACCTAGTTAGCCAAAGGTTAGTAGTTACCCAAATAAAACTATAAAGTTCGAACAGATAGTTCATTTGTTACCTGACATGTATGTTTACATGATATTGCTTTACAATTTTAACCAGTTTTGGTTGCAAGAATATGATTTGCAAAAGATATGTTTTAAAAGAATATTAGTGAAGGGAAACCCATTCCGCTAAGCGGCGTGGTCTCACTTAATATCAAATAACCGAGATGTATAGTATTATTCACACCAGGCTTTATGTTTGACTCGAAGTTTATGTTTTTCTCCTTAAACTCTCGGGTGCTCAAAATTGATTTGAGCAGGCTGAGGGTTGAGGTTTACAGGTTTTTAGTAGGTGGGCAAATAAAGCTTCCGAAGATGAAAAGGTGGCTGATGGATAGCTATTTAGGAGTTGGTATTTTATTTTGTTTTATTCCGCTGTGTTGTATTAAGTCAGATATGACTATATAGTACTCTGGTCAACCAAGGGGGCATCTTCGTATGTCGCTCTTGGCATATTTATGTAATAATTATATTTTATCTGAACCTAGGAAACGATTGAGATTATGTAATCTCTATATGAAACATGTTTTATGAAATGTTGTTTTTGTGAAATCTGTGATTTTGTTTCCTATTCATGCGCTTCTGATATTATGGATTCCATTAACATTACCGTATTTGGTCACCGGAAATTAATACTATGGATGACTGCAGCATCTGTAGCGCTTAGCTTCGGGCCTCTAGATAGGGGATGTTACAAACTTGATGGGTTCCAGATAGTGGAAATTGTATTGAGCTAGCAGGGCTCAGATGGACATACATGTGCTAAGGGATCGTTGATGACTCATAGAGTTTTCTATTGTACTTGAAGCAGGGGTATTGTATAGTGGGGACGCTCATGGATTGGTAGCGAGGATCCGTATACTCTGGACCTATGGCTTTGGGTCTAGTGTCCAGCTTTGGGCTGCGAGACACGTAACCGGCTTTAGGTTGCGAGATACGAGATTACAACGGAGAACCGGGATTACTTCTAGTCCCTGGCTTAGGGGTCATACGAGTTGTCATATATCTAGAGCACATTGGGTAACAAGTAGCATTGTTTGATGGATGCTATGTTTGTTATGTTTGCTTCACTATCCACCTGTCACCCTAGGGATGTCACACGAGGTAGGTATTGTGCATAGGGATACCAAGACAACCCGGATAGTTTACCTAGTATGGAGTAGGTATTGTGGGTGGAGATACCTAGGCACCCCGATGGTTTACTGAGTATGGAGTACCCTTTTATGATATTGTAAAGTAGCATATTATCCATGTTATGTGCTAACTATTTGGTTGTAGGGATAGGTCAAGTATGATTCACGAACCCTCCGTTCCATATACTATATCGACTTTTATAGTATTTTGAGATTGTTTGCTGCTCACATCAGACTGTTGTCTGACCTGAGGTTTTATGATTTGCTTCTTAATTTCTCGGATACTCTTAAATATGTAGATTAAACAGCAGGTGTAGTTGACATATGGAGTTCTGCAGATGGATTAGCAGAAGGTGACGTTTACTTATACTAATATTTGAGTTTTTATTGTATATTCCGTTGTGTGACACTGTGGAGCCTTGATAGTGTTTGACTTACTATTATTAGAGACAGTTTATCGGTGGAGTTTATGTACCAGTTGTATAAACTCTTTTGCTATATTGTATAACTCTGGGACCTTATACTCTGATGATTAGTTAACGTTGTCATTACTGTCTCGACTGTGTTATATCTGTGTTGACTATTATATTTACTCTGATGCGATGTGAGATATACGACAGGTTATGTGATAATTTGATGTCTCCTTTTTCTTCTTTTCCATTCTCTTCTCTTCTATTTCCTCTTATTTACTTTTTTTTTCTTCTTTGACAACTATTATGCATCGTAGGTGTAGGGCGGTCGATACAGATGAAGGTGGAGCCGACGATGTAGGTGCGCACATGTGTTTTGGCTATGCAGATTTTAGCGGCGGATAATGCGCTAGAAAGGAAGCAGCACCTTTGTTGAGCGGTCGATGGATCAAAGGGCAGTGATGTGCTGCTGGCAGTAAAGACTTCGTTTGGGATTTTGGTAAGTTCCTAAACTTAGAATTATATCTATTTCCCTTTGCTCGTTATATAAATTTATCCCGATAATTGATTGCATTGTTTGGTTAAATTAATTGGGGTTATTGATTGAATTGTTTGTTTGGGATATAGGATTCATCGTGTGAATTTGAATTAGATTGAGAGATTGTGTGTATGTTGGATTTATTAAAATGCAAAGGAGATGTTGTCCGTTTACACGATTAAAATTTATATTGCTGATTTGTTGTTTATTTTGGAGAATTTTGCTTGTATGGAATTAGTTTATTTTTTTGATTTTGTATAATTGAAAGGTTTTAATAATATTTTTAGAAAGGAATTTATTGTTGTAAAATGAATATTTAATAAATAGGTTCAAAAGATATTTTCAATAAGGGATTTTTGAGTATATGAGCCTATTTTGAAGATTAACCAATTTTCAAATATTATTGAATAGTTTTAAGAGTATTATATTATAAATTCCTTTTCATTTATATGTTTTGATGATTTGAAATTGATCTATTTAATATTACGAGTTATTCTACATGATAAGAAGATTTGATTTGATTTGATATAAAGGATTCAAAAGATATGTTTGAAAGGGAATTTTTAATATATACAATCTATTTTGAAGATATATTAAATTATGAAATATTTTATGGATTTGAGAGTTTTAAGTTATAATTCCCTTTCGTTTATGGTTTGATTTTGAAATGATTCATATTGTTGATGTGTGATTTAATTCTATATAATAAGGGTATTGGATAAATGGATTAGTAATACCGTCTGGGATGTGTATTCGGTAATATTTTTTCGATTATTCTATTGACTCATATTATAGAATATTTATCGTTTGATGAGTGTAGTTTACTAGCTTCTAGTAAACGTTCGAGTAATACTGAGTGGAATGGGACGTTCAAGTAATACTTGTTTGATTACTATTGGTGAGTAGATGTCACTTATATTTTGCAGATGTGTTAGGAGTTTGTTATATCATATAGAGGTGACTCCTTTGAGCTTAATAGTCGAGAGTTATATTACTCTCCAATGGCTGCAAACTGGAGATACGTTGGGATTTACAGATTTATCCTCTTAGAACTAACTAGATGAGTGATATTATTATTTACTCTTAGAGCTAGTAATCAAGGAATTGTTATGTAGTACACTCTTATTAGGATGTATGTAATTGGGAGTAATTATTATTACTCTCATTAGGACTCTTCTCGTCGAGAGTATTTTGTTGTACCATCTAAGGACTAACTAGTCGAGTATCTCTATCTACTCTTAGGGCTAGTAATCAAGGATTTTTTTAAGTTACAATTACTCTTATAAGGACTTCTAGAGTCAAGAGTACTTGTCGTGGCTCTCATCAGGACTCATCGAGTCGAGAGTATAAGTTATCGCTCTCAGTAGGACATATCGAGTTGAGAGTAGTTGTTGTCACTTTCCTCAGAACTCTAGACTCAAGAGTACTAGTTATTACTCTCATTATGACTTATATAGTCGAGTGTATTTGTTGAAAATCTACGTCATCATGCCATTATGGAGAGCATGTGAATTAGACCCACCGGATAGGCTAAGTATCCATCCTAAAGGTCCTGATTACGGGGTCTCATCTCAGATCCGTGATGTCACCTTGTGAGTTTGTAGGCTCTCATTAGAGCCATTGCCCCAACGTCAATTAAGGACCAACAATCCATTACCAAAGGCAAGTAGGAATCATGGCCAATGCTCGGCGCAGCCCAATAGCGTGTCTATGACATGCGATGGATACGAGTGTTACGATTCTGGGAGTAAATAAGGGACTGTAGGAAACATGCTACGGTCATTAGCGTTTCCTGAAGCCATGCTGCGGAACGTTAGACTCCCATCTGGATGACTTCGGTAGATCCATTATATATGAGATATTTGATATTATCACCTTATTAAAGACGACGATTGTTTGACATTAGAGACTGACCGTGTATCCTTTGTCATTTGGGATACCCTAACCCGATACAGTTGCGTGTTGTCTATCTATGACATTAGAGACTTGTTGTGAGCTTGTTTGTCATTCTCCCATAAGAGCTTATGGCTGAGAGATCTTCTCCATTTCGTATGATTTGTTGTTTCTATCTCCTAGGACTATGTTAGAACCTTATATTTTGATGTTTTGATAGTGACAACTATACGAGTATATATTGTATATACTAACCACTTTTGCAGGAAACAATATTATATTTACAAAGAGACAACTATATCAAAATGAAGACAAGATTGATGCTACGAAGAACTATCAGTCATCGTGTCTATATTTAGAAGTATAAAGTTGTTAAAATCTCTCTTATGTGATACACACACACACGCATGACCTTTTATGGAAATTTTTAAAACATCCCAAAAAATTTGAATTTCAGCCGGTTGAAATACCCAAGTCAGCCGACTGAATTTGTGCACATGCACATATTGATTTTTGAATATTCAGCCGACTGACTGACAATATTCAGCCAGCTGAAAATGGGCTAAAATGAACCATTTTCTTGCTGTTTTAAAATATTGTTGATTCAGATGGCTGCCAAATTTTACTCAGCTAGCTGAATCTGCATAACGGCTAGTTTCTGAAAAGGTGCGTCTCCTTCGTGAAGAGTTACAACTCTTAATCAAGAGTTACAGTCACAACCATTTACCGTTACTCTTCATGAACAATTGCAACCTTTAAACACTATATAAAGCAAAGCCATGTTTTAACAATCAACTCTATACCCAGTTCTTCCTATCTTTACTATTGAACTCTCAAGCATTCAATCACAAACTGATTTACATTTTTATCACACGATCATTCAAGAAAATTTTCTTGTGATCAAAATTACTTCCTTTCTTCACAAACTACACAATATACCACAAAGGAGAATATTATAGGAAGGGTGTACGTTATTGACTTATCAATGCTATTCAAGAGCAAACTCAATCAAATAATTTTCTACTGTTTATAGTTGAAGTCCTATTGTAGTATCCTCAGGTGGTTAAAGTCCTATTCAGCCGTCTAAGCGGTTGAAGTCCTGTTTAGTTGCTCAGATGGTGTAATACCTGTTCCTCCAGGTTAAGTGATGGCATCGATTAAATCCATAAGGAGTCTAGGACTGGACGTAGAACGGGAAGTGCGAACCAGTATAAAAATCTCTGGTATCATTTACTTTATTACTTTTACTTTTAATATTTATAGTCTGCAAAAGTAAATAGTTTAGTTAATATTTCATATTACATGATCCTTAGTCACTTTCAGACTATTCAGTCTAGAGTTCGCCTCTCTAAGGACTGTAGGTCGAGATATATGGTTCTGTTCATTGAGTATTTGATTGGTTTTGATATTGATTTAAGTTTGTGTTTCTAAATTTCTCAGAGGGCCTAACTGTTGGAAGTTATGTCTTCCATAAAGGCTATAGGTCGAGATAATTATTTGGATATTGTTTTTGATATTTTGCATGGAATGTGTTTTATTTCGATTTGAGTTTCCGCCTATCTCCAAGGACTATCGGTCGGAAGTATTTACTTCCATCAAGATCATAAGTCGAGATAGTATTCTTAGATATTAATTCCTGTATTTTGTATTAATTTCATTCTATTTGGTTCCATATTTCTTGATTTATCTCATGTGGCTTAATAGTCGAAAGTTATTACTTCCATTAGGGCTGTAAGTCAAGATTTGATGCTTTGATTGTTTGTTCGGGAGTATGCCGTCCTGATTTATATTTTTAGGGCTTGACAGTTCAAAGTTTACACTTTCGTTAGGCAGCAAGTCAAGACAAATATTTTGGTTATTGACCCTTGGAATTAGTTGATCGAGATTCATTTCTTTATTGTGGATTTTATAGATACATTATTTGCTTATCCATAGTATTTTAATATTTCGAAGGATTTGATTGTTATCACATGATTAATAGATGTCATGATTATTGCATATTTATACGTATTCCTTGGGTGATATTTGGAATGCGTGGCATGATATATTATTATTATGATGCTATATGATGGATGTTTCGTTGAGTCGTATTCGTACTTGACTTTTTAATACCATGTTCATTGTTATGTACTCACCTTGGATTTAGATATAATCTGACCCATTTATTATTTATATAATACTTGGGTCAGTCCGAGACTTTGAGGTACGAGGACGTTAGCCATTTTGGACGATTAGCTTTAGAGGAGATAGTAAATATTTTTTATATCGATATTCTGAAAAGTTGATATGTATGTTTTTATTTAGGTGTCTCCTTGTGTTTATTTATATTGAGATGGCTATGAGTTGTGTATTTTGAACTTGACTTGGTATATATTGTCATAGTGAGACACCATTACAGTTGGTATTAGTATGTTATGTATTATATTTTTTCTGCTGTGATCTATGGCTCTATGTTCATTTGTATACGTTGTATATTTTTCTGTCCTGGTAAACCCATGTGTTTATTGCTTTATGCCGATACCAAATACGTATGGATGTGTTATATGGGATTTTTAATATATACCGGTGTTAGCTCAAAGGAATATTCACATGTGTAACGACCCGATATTTTCAACCATTTGCATCCATTATCAATGTATAGGTAGACACTCATGCCGGAGTTGAATTGCTCAAAATACCGCGTTGTAAATAAAATTTGGCAAATCTCAGAGTATGCAGTAAATAAATATAATCACAGATCACAGACATAGAGTAAAATAATGCAGCAGAAGTAAAAGAAATAGTAGTTCATGAAGCTACTATGTAAATATATCAGAGTTACATAAGATACAACATAAGCAATAAAGTACAGCAGAAGTCTCAATACAATAACCAAGTACAGGCTGAATAGAACAACGGAACCGAAGTTGATAGAACAAGACTAGCAGATAATCTCCAGCGATTCAAATCTCCAGAAGGTGGAAATCCAAATCTGTGAATACTCAGGCTGACCCGAGCGTAAAGCAAAACACAAAACACTCGAGTCAGGACAATATATACTTATATAATGTAAACCAACTCAAGTGAACTGTAATAAAGGTACAAGTAACTTAGAAGATGCTTGGGACCGCCCATCCTCTAAGGATCCGTTAAAATATCTACTATGTAGTAATATTCGCTATTATAATAATGTCTAATAAGTAAAGTATAATCATATAGAAAATAGTGTTAAGGGGATGGAGAACCTTAACGCGTTCGGATCTTAAAATCATAATCGTAGTAAAGCTCGATATGGTAGGTGACACGGCACAACTAGGCAATGCCAGGGTAGATATACCAATTACGCACACGGACTGATGGAGCGCATAGCAGCCACTACCGTCCACCTCGAACAACACTCCCAAATCGGAGGATGGCCATCTAATCAATCACAAGTAAGAGTATAATATCGAAGAAATGTGTCCGAGAAGAGGTGCTACCTCACTGGTCCGAGATCGCTCCTGTTTTAGCCACCTTATGCCAACTCACGGGAGTTGGGTCCACGTAACATACCTTAAGAACGTCGCCACCATCCTACTTCATTCTGGAATCTCCACCGCGTACACGGTTGTCAAAGTGGTTTTCGGTATCGACAGAGAGTATGTCCATATCCGATCCCGGTCTCTTTGCCAACCAATCGTTATTATAACCCGTGGTTATAACTTTTAAAAACAATACTTTACTTCAAAATAAAATATCATTTCAAACCATATCTTTATCAAAATAAAGATTAAATCAATTCCAAACCATTTCCATATATTTAAATTTTCATATCATTTTCAAAACTTCATTTCAAATCATTTTAATATAATAACATATCATATCCTTACAAAACTTCATTTCAAATCATTTTAATAAAATAAAATATCCTATCAGTTCAAATCCAAATATTCAACTTTAAATACCTTTTAAATTCAAAGATATCGTTCATTTACTATCATTTCAAATCACCTTTAAATAGTTTATATTCCAATCAAAATAATTCATTTAAACCTTTTAAAAGTGTAATTATTATATTTTCAAATCAAGTATTCAATTTCCAAAGTTTCAAACCATTCCGAGTTCGTTTACTAAGTCAAAAACCCTAATTATTAAAATTTCAGCATTTCACAGCATTTAAAAAAACAACTGCTATAAGTTATATTTGAAAACATTTTTAATTCAGCAAAGACAGCACTTAAAACTGCTGTTAAAACTCAGTTTTTGTAACGACCCAGAATTTTGAACAAATTAAATTGAAAATATTTAATTAATTTTAAATATTTGAACGATAATTTAATTTGAATCCCCGAAATAACTTTGAAATTGGCGATTAAATTTTTAATTTAATCTAGTGTGAGTTGAATAAAAATGTGAATCTTCAATTTTAAGTTGAAGAAAAATACTTCAAAAAGCTTTTAATATTTATATTGATGATACTGAAGATAATAGAAGCTTCAGAATCGAATTTGAATAAATCTGTTCAGTTTTGAAAATTTATCGTTCGAACCGATATTTATAAAATAGTCATTTTTCAAACAGTCTCGGAATTCAACGAAACCAGTTCCATTGAGTCCGTAATATTGAATTATTGTCGGATTTCAAATTTCGTAATTTTCGGAGTTGATATGTGAGCACACGGAAATTTAACGCGTTGAAATTTTAAAAACGAATTTGATTTAAATTTAAATTTAAAAGTTTAAAACAAGGGACAGCATCCCTTTGTCTCTGCCTTAAACCACGCCTAAATTTTTGCCGAGAATCACGAAATAATCGTGCCAACCATCCCCTTCAATTTCAGAAGCAAAATCAAACGAGGCAATCTTCATTCGAAACAAAAATGGCCACTGCCTTCTTTCAATTAAAACGAAAACGAAGCTCCTCTTTTCCCCTTACAGTTCAAACGAACGAAACCAAAAGAAAAAAAAACTAAATCAATTTAATGGCCATTCTCCCTCTCCTCCAAAATTCAATCGCTCGGCCTCACCTCAACATTTCATAATTCAAGTTAAAATCGAGTGGACGCCGCGACACCGTGATGCTCGACGTCGAAAAGGGAGTGACGTGATTCGAGTTGATATCGAAATCATATCGCGATTTCTCAAAGGCGCGACAACGTCAAGGCGCGTGGCTCAGGAAGGTGATGGCGGCCAGGAAATCGAATTGCGAGGGCGGGGCAACTCGCGTGGACGAGGAGCAGTTCGGGAAAAAAAATCGCGAATCTGGATAGTGTTGTCGCGATGTAGATGGGCGAGTGCTCGTCTCGTTCAAGATATGAAAACGCAGTAGTCTCGAGATGGGCGATGGATTCGCAGCAGCTGGGGTTTCGCGAGTAGAAATGCATCGTGATGGGGGGGATCGATATCTGCTGTTGATGTTGAATGGGTTCGGAGGGACGGGCACTGACGAAGTCGTTCGGCGATCACAGTGAGGTAGTTTCTTTTGTTGTTTATTTAAAATTTTAGATTTATATATATATATACGAATTTACAGTAAAGTTTATATATATTTGCAGAAAATAAAATTTTTACAGTAAGGAGGAAATTAGATAAAGATAGGATTTTGGAAAATATATTTGTATCTAAAAACAAAAAGATTTATTTCAAAAAAATAAATGTTTACAGTTTAAATGAAATGGAAAAGAAAATATACATTTATATATATATAACGGAAAGATTTAAATGTTGGAAGTTGTATAAATTAGATTTGTAAATCTATAGATTTTTAACTAGAAATATACGTAGGTAGTTTCAAGAGGAAATAAATATACCTGTATACATTTTTAATTTACTTGTTTACTTTAAACAATGGATCTGTTGATTAAATTGGTAAAGTAACAAATTTGAATTTTTTTAGTTACTAAAATACTTTTTGTAAAGGAAAAATAACAATAATAATAATCATTTGTTTAAAATAAATTACTAGTTAATTTAAATTATTAAATGAAAATGGGTTGTTTGATTTCAATTCGAATATTAATAGAATTGTATAATTATTTATACAAGGTCAAATAAGTCAAGAAAACAAGTCGGATTGGAAATGGATTGCTATTAAAAGCGAATGTGAGATCTTCTCACTCAAAATAAATTTGGATTGCAGTTATTGATTTGTTTGATGATTGGATGTGATATTAGATATAGTAGGATATATCTATATATATATAGCAATATATACATATTGGCATATGTATATATTGGATTGATGATTTCCCGCCTCGTATAGCGGATGAGACCCTATTGCGCCGTTAGTAAGCGGATTTTTATAAAAACCTATATACCGCGATATTCCACCTCGAAGTGGAATTGGTATTGTGCTGACGTCTTTGGATGCAGGGAAACAGGTTGGAGGGATCCAACGGACCCCTCACATTGATTGAATTTATTTCTACTATGATGTGATAATCTGTGAATGATTATTGATGTTATTGAATTGATGTTTGGAAATTGTTTTGAAAGCTAAAATTTAGCTGAATGGATGATTGATATCATTGGATTCCAAAAATAAACGAAATTGAATTTTTGAAATCAAAATAGAAATTTCTAAGTGAATAAAATTTAGAAATTGAATAAATTTTGAAGAAAGGAATTTTTAAAGTATAAAAAGTTAATTTTTATAATCTTATCGAATTAATTCCAGAATCAAGTGAAAATGTTAATTAAATGGATTTCGTAAAATAGTGATTAAAATTTGAAGAATTTAATTTAAGAATTTGGATTTTTTAAAAATAGATTGAAAGAAACGATTGAAATGTATTTCCTTAAAAAGGAATTTATTAAAAGAAGATAAGTTGGAAATCCAACTAGAAATTTAATCGGTAAATTGAAATAAATTGGGAAATCAATGTAAAATGATTTCAATTTGAAGAATCCATTTTAAAACAGAATATTGAATCATTTGAGAAAAAAAATGAGGAATTCACTTAGTAGTGATAAATAAATTTTAAATCAATATCAAAATTGATTTGGGATTGAAGTTTTTATAAATAGAATTGGAATTTATAAAAGTTGTTTATAAATCCGAAATCACTTATTTTGATAAGTAAAAATATAGAAGTTGATAAAAGAAGATTTATAAGTCGAGGTTGTTATTAAAATAGAAATAGAATTTATAACCGTGTTTATAAATTCGAAATCGATTGGATTTGATAAATTAAATATGGAAGATTTTTAAAGAAGATATATTCGCGATTTTGGATAGCGAATTTTTATTGAGATAAAAAAAATGTGTAGAAATGATTGAAATTTGGATAAGTGAAGTATATTCACGATTTTGGACAGTGAATATATTATTAAATAAAAATGGATTTATTTTTGAAGAAGTGATATTAAAAATGAAGTTAAACATTTTAAAGATGTTTTAAAATGTATTATGAATCGAAAGCATATATTTCAACATTTTATTGTTGAAATAGACGTTTTCGAAAAATAAGGAAAATATGGACTATAACACTGTTGTTATAGTAAATGATTTTCGAAAGAAAATGTTTTATATAGTATTGGGATTTATATATACCTATCTTAATTCCGAATCCCTATACTATTGATTTCGAGTCGTCGTAACGATGTTTTACGCAACATTCGTTTTGACTCAAATAGATGTTAAAAGAATGTTTTCCTTAAAGAATGAATATATACTTAATTTGATTTAAGTATATTGAATATTTTCAAGTGTTGAAAATAAATAGATTTGGGAAACACTTATTTTTAAAATAAGTATGGAATTGCTTTTCTAATATGAAATGAAACGTTTTGAGAATTTATCTTCTTTAAGATAAATTGAAATTGAATATTGGAATCGATTTGAAAATCGTATATCAGTAGATATTGTTGAAAGATATAAATTCAATATGGAATTTATAAAGGAAAGGGAAACTGTTTAGAAAAATAAACGTTGATTTATTTTTGAAGTGTGGAAATTTTATATCTAGTAAAGATATTTTTGAAGATGAAATAATTTGGAAAATTATTTGGAATCTGATGATGTTGCGCATCTTTATTGATAGTTAAATAACCGACTATCAATATTTACCTTGAGTAGGTATTTGTTGTGAATTGGATGAATTTGAATGCCACACTTATTTTTGAATAATCGCTCACTATTCGGGTTAGCCGGGAAAGGACCATGGGGTCGTATAACCCATTCCGAATATGTGATACGTCGTTATGAATTGCATTCGAAGACCGATGTTGAAGACCGGATATTTTTGAAAACGGAAGGATTACCGTCGAGTTACTCTACATCGACTGATCTTCGATTTAGAGGTTTTATCACCCTTAGTGACGGGAAGTCCTGACGTGATTGAAAATTATCCGGAATTGCAAGGGCTTCGTGAGAAGTGCCTTCGGTTCTGTTCGATCCCGGAACAGACTTGTATGGATTGTGTGTCTGACGTTACAATTTGAGATATAAAGCTGATTTCTTTCAAATACATTTCTGTTGGTGGCGGAGAATTTATTCTCTTAGCTTAACACCCTTCTCTGAGACGTACGAGCTCAGAGGTTATGTAGTTGAAATTTATCAGCGATATATCCCAATTTGGTAACGTGGCATACTGAGTGTTGCTGTGAAATGATCAGTGTTTGATCATTTGCGATATGATCATTTGTTTGATCTTATATCTTTGTGATCATAGGTTGATCATTTTGTTTGACCCGAAGCATGGCTTTGTAGAAAGCGTAGCTTTGTGGACGAGACTTCGTCGAGCCTCACACCCCGGAAATGGTCGAAACAGGAAGGATGCGGCAAGGTTCTAGGGAGTAGCGCCCCTTAGTGTATGTCATTCCTTCTGGATAGAGGTGGTATCATGGTATGGAGCCCAGATACTTAACCTATGTGGTTGCTGCATTATTATCTATGTGGTTTGTTGGAAATCGGGGATCCTCGGGAAGATCGGTTACGATCGGGGGATGGCATACGCGTGTCAGTAGTTACCTACTTTTGCAGAGGTAACCCGGCCTTGTGTTGGCAGAGATCTAACCGTAATGTTAGGTTATTTCTCGGGTCGTCTATTCCAGGGACGTACCCATCGTGGATAGGAAGTTCCTTAGCCTGGCCATTTGTTGGAAATCCAAAGAAACAATACGTGACTTGTACGGTTTTAGTTGTAGAACCTATCATTCACTTATGGTGGTCACCACTGTTTGGATGGTAGCTATAGTAGGCATAAGTGCGGAATGCCTATGCTGGCTAAGATTTATATTATACTTTCGAAATGTTTTCTACACTATGCACTAATAATAATATCAAAAAGGATTTGATTTTGCGTAGTAAGCATCTTTGACTATCATAAGAAGAAATCTCCTCCAATTCTGCGTTTGCATTGTGTGTGTGGTGGGAGGTCTTATGGTAGTTTCATTTTCCAAAAGCATTTCGAATTGACTTAAAAATTATTTTGTTATAAAGAATAACTGTTTTACGATCTCACACCAGTCACCATGACTGACTCGGAGTTTATTGTTTCCCTTCTAAACTCTGGGTGCCCACCAATTTCCACACGGGCAGCCTAGAGTTATGTTATCAGGATATTCTGGATATTCTGGAGCTTTGGAGATAAGCTGGATGACGAGGCGTAGTATTTGTATCTGATAGTATTTATTCCGCTGTGTATTCTGTATGAGGACAAGTTATATAACTTTCCATTGTTGTATATTGACTCTGATGATTGATGTATGTATAAAATGATATAGTCCTTTGTTTTAAAGATTATTCATTTACCTATTATATATTGTTCCGCTGCGATATGTGAGATTCTGATATTGTCTCTGTTTCTGATGTTGTTCTGTTGTTCTTCTCTCCTTTCTTCTTCTGTTTTCTTCTTCTTCTACTTTTTCTTTTTCTTAAACCCTCACTATTGAAGTTTCCGGCACTCGATTGTTCGGCAGTCGATAAAGTGAGTATCGATGTCGAATTTTCGAAAGTCGAAAAATTTGGTATGTGACAAAGTGGTATCAGAGCATATGGTTAAGCGACAACCCTGCTCTGTTGGGTGTTACTCATTAGAGATAGAGTCAGTAGTACTCTAGAATGAGTTGAGTGTAATAATAGATACGAGTGCGTATTTGTTAGTGAATAAAAAAAAAATTGTTTTATATTGTGATGATTGATTTGTTGAGTGGTATATGGATTCTGGTCAATACGAGTAATTAACGATCATTGATAGGGATCTCTAAACACTCGAATAGAACAATTCGGCACAGTATTGTTTTAAAATGGGGTAAATGAAATAATTTTACCCAAAACTATTTTTGTATATAAAAGAAATGATTTTTCTATGAATTATCATAGTATATGGTTGCATGGTTGTTAGAAAGTGATAATATTGAAATGTTATCATTAAATTTGAAATTGAATAAGAAATTGAAATCATAACTCCAAAGTTAAGAGATAAATCCATGTACAATTGAAATTTAAGAATGTAAATTATAAATGTGATTTGTAATTTAAAACGGAATTCCAGAGAAGTTTTTGGAAATGTTTTGAAAAGAATTTGAAAATTTTGGAGATTTGGAAAGTTTAAATTCCTTTTTGATTTGAAAATGAATTTCAAAGGTTTGAAAAATGTTTTGAAGAGATGAAAAGCTCTAAACTCTTTTCGGTCGCTGGAAAATAATTCCGATGATGATCGCGACATCACCGGTGTTCATTTTCGGGTTTCCAAAAGAGGAATTGCTGCCAAATTGTTTTAAATGGAAAGTGTTTGGAAAAATTGGGGTTTTGTTTGGAAATTCCAGGATAATTTGAACTGTTTTCAAAATGGCTTTGAAATGTTGGTAAGATTCTGGAATACTATATAAAAATACTTACGAAATATTAATAAGTTAATAACTTATAGAATATTTGAATTTTGATTAGAATGAAATTCAAAGTGAAAACGAATGAATTAGTGAATGAATGAATAAATTGCGATTGCAAGTGCCAGGAAATGAAATTGAATGTTAAAGTTCATTTTGAATTTGTAAGTAAATGAGACTGAATTGAATTCAAATAGAATTGAAAATGTGAATTATAAGTTCAAATGAATGTGAAATGAAAAATTGAACGAAATCGAATATGTAACTTCAATAGCGAATTAGAGATGATATAAGGAGTTTATATTGAAAATTTTGTAATAGAATTTGCAAAATGATTTGAATGTGTAACTAGATATTATGGCTAGTAGGACATACAGGTGTTATAAAAGGAATTGGAATTTTGATTTCGAAGATAATTTGAATTGCTCGAATAAGGTATGTATTTAAATTTGAATATGAGATTTGATGACTTATTTCTCTAGCCGCTTGGCTTTTTCTCTTTCTTTTTGAAATCTGAGAGTCCGTAGGGACGTTTTGTAGTTGTGCCGTATTAGCCGCGCAAAGGAGACGCTGGCGAAATTTTTCGAAAATTTAGGGCGTTAGAAATTTTTTGAGAAATTTTTGAAAGTTTAAATTTGAATTTGAATTTAAATTTGAAATTTTGAAGTAAACAATATTGTTTGAAAACCATGAAAGGTTTGGAAAATTAGTTGAATTAATAACGAATCTTTAGTAGAGAGATTTGTTTTGATGAATTGATAAAACTATTGGATTGTGAAAAATAGTAGACGAGTTAAGGACCACTTTTCCTAACTTGTAATTTCGAGGACGAAATTCTTTTAAGGAGGGAAGTTTGTAACGACCCAGAATTTTGAACAAATTAAATTGAAAATATTTAATTAATTTTAAATATTTGAACGATAATTTAATTTGAATCCCCGAAATAACTTTGAAATTGGCGATTAAATTTTTAATTTAATCTAGTGTGAGTTGAATAAAAATGTGAATCTTCAATTTTAAGTTGAAGAAAAATACTTCGAAAAGCTTTTAATATTTATATTGATGATACTGAAGATAATAGAAGCTTCAGAATCGAATTTAAATAAATCTGTTCAGTTTTGAAAATTTATCGTTCGAACCGATATTTATAAAATAGTCATTTTTCAAACAGTCTCGGAATTCAACGAAACCAGTTCCATTGAGTCCGTAATATTGAATTATTGTCGGATTTCAAATTTCGTAATTTTCGGAGTTGATATGTGAGCACACGGAAATTTAACGCGTTGAAATTTTAAAAACGAATTTGATTTAAATTTAAATTTAAAAGTTTAAAACAAGGGACAGCATCCCTTTGTCTCTGCCTTAAACCACGCCTAAATTTTTGCCGAGAATCACGAAATAATCGTGCCAACCATCCCCTTCAGTTTCAGAAGCAAAATCAAACGAGGCAATCTTCATTCGAAACAAAAATGGCCACTGCCTTCTTTCAATTAAAACGAAAACGAAGCTCCTCTTTTCCCCTTACAGTTCAAACGAACGAAACCAAAAGAAAAAAAAACTAAATCAATTTAATGGCCATTCTCCCTCTCCTCCAAAATTCAATCGCTCGGCCTCACCTCAACATTTCATAATTCAAGTTAAAATCGAGTGGACGCCGCGACACCGTGATGCTCGACGTCGAAAAGGGAGTGACGTGATTCGAGTTGATATCGAAATCATATCGCGATTTCTCAAAGGCGCGACAACGTCAAGGCGCGTGGCTCAGGAAGGTGATGGCGGCCAGGAAATCGAATTGCGAGGGCGGGGCAACTCGCGTGGACGAGGAGCAGTTCGGGAAAAAAATCGCGAATCTGGATAGTGTTGTCGCGATGTAGATGGGCGAGTGCTCGTCTCGTTCAAGATATGAAAACGCAGTAGTCTCGAGATGGGCGATGGATTCACAGCAGCTAGGGTTTCGCGAGTAGAAATGCGTCGTGATGGGGGGGATCGATATCTGCTGTTGATGTTGAATGGGTTCGGAGGGACGGGCACTGACGAAGTCGTTCGGCGATCACAGTGAGGTAGTTTCTTTTGTTGTTTATTTAAAATTTTAGATTTATATATATATATATATACGAATTTACAGTAAAGTTTATATATATTTGCAGAAAATAAAATTTTTACAGTAAGGAGGAAATTAGATAAAGATAGGATTTTGGAAAATATATTTGTATCTAAAAACAGAAAGATTTATTTCAAAAAAATAAATGTTTACAGTTTAAATGAAATGGAAAAGAAAATATACATTTATATATATATAACGGAAAGATTTAAATGTTGGAAGTTGTATAAATTAGATTTGTAAATCTATAGATTTTTAACTAGAAATATACGTAGGTAGTTTCAAGAGGAAATAAATATACCTGTATACATTTTTAATTTACTTGTTTACTTTAAACAATGGATCTGTTGATTAAATTGGTAAAGTAACAAATTTGAATTTTTTTTAGTTACTAAAATACTTTTTGTAAAGGAAAAATAACAATAATAATAATCATTTGTTTAAAATAAATTACTAGTTAATTTAAATTATTAAATGAAAATGGGTTGTTTGATTTCAATTCGAATATTAATAGAATTGTATAATTATTTATACAAGGTCAAATAAGTCAAGAAAACAAGTCGGATTGGAAATGGATTGCTATTAAAAGCGAAGGTGAGATCTTCTCACTCAAAATAAATTTGGATTGCAGTTATTGATTTGTTTGATGATTGGATGTGATATTAGATATAGTAGGATATATCTATATATATATATAGCAATATATACATATTGGCATATGTATATATTGGATTGATGATTTCCCGCCTCGTATAGCGGATGAGACCCTATTGCGCCGTTAGTAAGCGGATTTTTATAAAAACCTATATACCGCGATATTCCACCTCGAAGTGGAATTGGTATTGTGCTGACGTCTTTGGATGCAGGGAAACAGGTTGGAGGGATCCAACTGGACCCCTCACATTGATTGAATTTATTTCTACTGTGATGTGATAATCTGTGAATGATTATTGATGTTATTGAATTGATGTCTGAAAATTGTTTTGAAAGCTAAAATTTAGCTGAATGGATGATTGATATCATTGGATTCCAAAAATAAACGAAATTGAATTTTTGAAATCAAAATAGAAATTTCTAAGTGAATAAAATTTAGAAATTGAATAAATTTTGAAGAAAGGAATTTTTAAAGTATAAAAAGTTAATTTTTATAATCTTATCGAATTAATTCCAGAATCAAGTGAAAATGTTAATTAAATGGATTTCGTAAAATAGTGATTAAAATTTGAAGAATTTAATTTAAGAATTTGGATTTTTTAAAAATAGATTGAAAGAAACGATTGAAATGTATTTCCTTAAAAAGGAATTTATTAAAAGAAGATAAGTTGGAAATCCAACTAGAAATTTAATCGGTAAATTGAAATAAATTGGGAAATCAATGTAAAATGATTTCAATTTGAAGAATCCATTTTAAAACAGAATATTGAATCATTTGAGAAAAAAAATGAGGAATTCACTTAGTAGTGATAAATAAATTTTAAATCAATATCAAAATTGATTTGGGATTGAAGTTTTTATAAATAGAATTGGAATTTATAAAAGTTGTTTATAAATCCGAAATCACTTATTTTGATAAGTAAAAATATAGAAGTTGATAAAAAGAAGATTTATAAGTCGAGGTTGTTAATAAAATAGAAATAGAATTTATAACCGTGTTTATAAATTCGAAATCGATTGGATTTGATAAATTAAATATGGAAGATTTTTAAAGAAGATATATTCGCGATTTTGGATAGCGAATTTTTATTGAGATAAAAAAAATGTGTAGAAATGATTGAAATTTGGATAAGTGAAGTATATTCACGATTTTGGACAGTGAATATATTATTAAATAAAAATGGATTTATTTTTGAAGAAGTGATATTAAAAATGAAGTTAAACATTTTAAAGATGTTTTAAAATGTATTATGAATCGAAAGCATAGATTTCAACATTTTATTGTTGAAATAGACGTTTTTGAAAAATAAGGAAAATATGGACTATAACACTGTTGTTATAGTAAATGATTTTCGAAAGAAAATGTTTTATATAGTATTGGGATTTATATATACCTATCTTAATTCCGAATCCCTATACTATTGATTTCGAGTCGTCGTAACGATGTTTTACGCAACATTCGTTTTGACTCAAATAGATGTTAAAAGAATGTTTTCCTTAAAGAATGAATATATACTTAATTTGATTTAAGTATATTGAATATTTTCAAGTGTTGAAAATAAATAGATTTGGGAAACACTTATTTTTAAAATAAGTATGGAATTGCTTTTCTAATATGAAATGAAACGTTTTGAGAATTTATCTTCTTTAAGATAAATTGAAATTGAATATTGGAATCGATTTGAAAATCGTATATCAGTAGATATTGTTGAAAGATATAAATTCAATATGGAATTTATAAAGGAAAGGGAAACTGTTTAGAAAAATAAACGTCGATTTATTTTTGAAGTGTGGAAATTTTATATCTAGTAAAGATATTTTTGAAGATGAAATAATTTGGAAAATTATTTGGAATCTGATGATGTTGCGCATCTTTATTGATAGTTAAATAACCGACTATCAATATTTACCTTGAGTAGGTATTTGTTGTGAATTGGATGAATTTGAATGCCACACTTATTTTTGAATAATCGCTCACTATTCGGGTTAGCCGGGAAAGGACCATGGGGTCGTATAACCCATTCCGAATATGTGATACGTCGTTATGAATTGCATTCGAAGACCGGTGTTGAAGACCGGATATTTTTGAAAACGGAAGGATTACCGTCGAGTTACTCTACATCGACTGATCTTCGATTTAGAGGTTTTATCACCCTTAGTGACGGGAAGTCCTGACGTGATTGAAAATTATCCGGAATTGCAAGGGCTTCGTGAGAAGTGCCTTCGGTTCTGTTCGATCCCGGAACAGACTTGTATGGATTGTGTGTCTGACGTTACAATTTGAGATATAAAGCTGATTTCTTTCAAATACATTTCTGTTGGTGGCGGAGAATTTATTCTCTTAGCTTAACACCCTTCTCTGAGACGTACGAGCTCAGAGGTTATGTAGTTGAAATTTATCAGCGATATATCCCAATTTGGTAACGTGGCATACTGAGTGTTGCTGTGAAATGATCAGTGTTTGATCATTTGCGATATGATCATTTGTTTGATCTTATATCTTTGTGATCATAGGTTGATCATTTTGTTTGACCCGAAGCATGGCTTTGTAGAAAGCGTAGCTTTATGGACGAGACTTCGTCGAGCCTCACACCCCGGAAATGGTCGAAACAGGAAGGATGCGGCAAGGTTCTAGGGAGTAGCGCCCCTTAGTGTATGTCATTCCTTCTGGATAGAGGTGGTATCATGGTATGGAGCCCAGATACTTAACCTATGTGGTTGCTGCATTATTATCTATGTGGTTTGTTGGAAATCGGGGATCCTCGGGAAGATCGGTTACGATCGGGGGATGGCATACGCGTGTCAGTAGTTACCTACTTTTGCAGAGGTAACCCGGCCTTGTGTTGGCAGAGATCTAACCGTAATGTTAGGTTATTTCTCGGGTCGTCTATTCCAGGGACGTACCCATCGTGGATAGGAAGTTCCTTAGCCTGGCCATTTGTTGGAAATCCAAAGAAACAATACGTGACTTGTACGGTTTTAGTTGTAGAACCTATCATTCACTTATGGTGGTCACCACTGTTTGGATGGTAGCTATAGTAGGCATAAGTGCGGAATGCCTATGCTGGCTAAGATTTATATTATACTTTCGAAATGTTTTCTACACTATGCACTAATAATAATATCAAAAAGGATTTGATTTTGCGTAGTAAGCATCTTTGACTATCATAAGAAGAAATCTCCTCCAATTCTGCGTTTGCATTGTGTGTGTGGTGGGAGGTCTTATGGTAGTTTCATTTTCCAAAAGCATTTCGAATTGACTTAAAAATTATTTTGTTATAAAGAATAACTGTTTTACGATCTCACACCAGTCACCATGACTGACTCGGAGTTTATTGTTTCCCTTCTAAACTCTGGGTGCCCACCAATTTCCACACGGGCAGCCTAGAGTTATGTTATCAGGATATTCTGGATATTCTGGAGCTTTGGAGATAAGCTGGATGACGAGGCGTAGTATTTGTATCTGATAGTATTTATTCCGCTGTGTATTCTGTATGAGGACAAGTTATATAACTGTCCATTGTTGTATATTGACTCTGATGATTGATGTATGTATAAAATGATATAGTCCTTTGTTTTAAAGATTATTCATTTACCTATTATATATTGTTCCGCTGCGATATGTGAGATTCTGATATTGTCTCTGTTTCTGATGTTGTTCTGTTGTTCTTCTCTCCTTTCTTCTTCTGTTTTCTTCTTCTTCTTCTTCTTTTTCTTTTTCTTAAACCCTCACTATTGAAGTTTCCGGCACTCGATTGTTCGGCAGTCGATAAAGTGAGTATCGATGTCGAATTTTCGAAAGTCGAAAAATTTGGTATGTGACAGTTTTAGTTGAATTATAGTTCAAAACAGAAAAGACAGCATTTCAGAAGTGCTGCGGTAGTTCAGATTTCAAAACAAGGGTTAAATTTGATTTCAACATAGACTGCAGACCATTATAGCATTTCCAGAGAATGCTATAATAGGCCTGAGTTCAATATTAGCGTATAAGTTCAACTACAGCAACTACAACATTCCAGAAATGATGTAATAGCTCCTTTTTACACAATTTTAGTTCAAAACAGAATCTATAGCATTTCTGAATGCTATTAAAAGTTAATTTCAGGTGTTAGTGTATTTCCAGCAATTAAATAACTTTAATTTAAAACACATAAACATTTTTAAAATCATATTTTAACATTTAAAATGTTCATTTACATATCATTTAACATATATATTTTCACAATAAATTTCTTATAATCAAATCCAATTTTCAACAATTTACTTAATAAATTTTAGTGTAAAAGTGTCTAATTCTTCACATTTCAACAAATAAACTTAACACTTCAAATTTAAATTACCATTTCACAATTTAACTAAATTTCCAATTTTATTTAATTAACTTAAACCTTTAATTAAAACCAAATTTCACATTTCCTAGTCAAGTTATATTTTAAAAGATCACTTTTAAACATTCATTTATTTAACCACTTAAATTCATAGAAAAATCAATAATACTTTAATAAATCACTTAAATTCAAATTTAATCAAATTATCATATTTACCATTTCCAAATAAAATTTAATATCCATTTTATTTATATAACTTAAATATCATTTTTAACCAAAATTCCAAATTCCAAACTTAAGTTATATTTCAAAAATCCAGTTAAACCGTTCATTAATTACATTTTTAACACAGTAAAATCAAAATTTCTTTAATTCAAAATATTTCAAAAATCTGTTTAAACCAAATTTCATAAATTTATATTTTTAAAATATTTAAAAATATCCAAAACACTTTATAAAATAACCACGGGCCTGTATATAGTTTTCTAGCCTAGGTCAAGTGATACGGATATGTATCATTTCAATCCGCAGTTTAAAAAGAAAAATCCGGGTTCTATCATTTCAAACCCGCAATCCCAAGTTAAAATAAATTAAATAAAAACCATTCAGGCCTATCATTTCAGCCCATAACGATTTTTCCCTATTCTAAAGTCCGTTCGGGTATGTATCATTTCAACCCATAGTGATTCTAGTCTACAGGGAACTTGCAATGGTGATAACTGATATAAATAACAGAATAACATTAAATAACAGTAACATATGATATAACAGGTGTAATAACAGGTGTGAACATCATATGATAATAATATAAGCATATATAACAATTATAACAGGATGATATAATTTTACAGGTTCAAATGGTGTCAGTTTACTAGTTATATAAGTACACATTGTCTGGTGAGAATTACTCACTTGTTTAGAGCTGGAGATATCCACCAAAGCACACAACACAAACACAATGAAGGCACGATGACATGGATATGACTTGAGAGTGGAGAGCCAAATATAATTGCCTTGTATACATATAAACAAAACAAGACAATGTATACATAAATATGTATCACAAAACAATATTGAAATGACTTGAAATAAAAAGCAACAAAGGGCAAAGTGATTCGACCTTTCTTTAACCATTCAAGAGCTTGAACAAGGGGATCTTTTGCTCAGCCATAGCTGGACATAATCTCAGGTTATGGCATCAAAATAGCACGACAACAAGGAGATGATGATGGTAGGAGTTACATATGAATAAGACAAAGGGTCAAGGCAAAATAAGTGGAGTTTTGGTGCATTTTTGGCTCATCCAAAGGCAAGTGGGGCTCGGCCCTTGCATGGTTCAGGTCTGGACAGTAGTTAAATTGATGAGTAGGGGTCTGGACAAGGTGGTGGTGGCGGCTAAAGGTGGTGGCCAAGGTCAAAAATGAAGGGGAGATGAAGGTAGGCTTGGCTATGTAGTTGTTTTTGGAGTTTTTAACATTGTTTTGTGGTGCTAGCCTCAAAGAGAGATCACGGTCATGGATGGATCTGAAATGATGGCTGGAGATGGTGCCAAGGAGGAGTGGTAGGGGATGGTGGCCGTGGCTATGGTGAAGGGGCCATGCAAATTAGAAGAGAAACATGGAAAAAAGTAAGAAAAATGGAAGAAAAAGTGTAAAAGAGGAGGCCATTACCAAGGAGATTTTGAAGAAGCCTTGAGAATGAGAAGTGCTGATGTATTTTCATGTGAAAAGAACAGGTAATACATGGCTATGACATAGAATTGAACGGCCAATAATGCACATAATTGAGGAGTTTAAGAAATGAAGAGTTTTGAAGGTGAAAGGACTTATGTTTTTGCACTTTTTAAGACCTTTGGTATTTCCTTTTCTCTTTGATTTTAAATAAAAAAAATAAACACAGAAATATTATTTACAAACCGAAACTAAGTAAAAATATAAGAAAATAAATAATTAAATTTAAGAAAAATATAAAAAGAATGAAAGAAATTACTTAAAAATACAAAACAGTGTCCGGAAATTACAAATAAATCACTACTAGTCTTGGAAAAATATCCACTTCATTTTAAAAATATTATGAAGTGAAAATTTGAAATAAAATAATTTATTTATCATTTCCAAAATAAAATAAATAATTAAATTGGAGAAAAATAGAAAAAGGAATAAAGAAATTGTTTAAAAATAGCAAACAGGACATAAAAATTACAAGAAAATTACCAATGGCTTTGGAAAATTATTTACTCCATTTTAAAATATTATAAGAAAAAATTTGAAATAAAATGACTTTTAAAACATTTTCAAAGTGAATAAATAATTAAATTTTAATTATATAACTAAATTAAGAAAATAGCAAAGAAATGGAAACTAGGTTTTAAAATTAGAAAATAAATTCAATAAACTTTAGAAAAATTATACTATCACTTTAAAATTATTAAAAGATAAAAATATACATAAAATAACATATTAACACATATTAAAATAAAATATAACAAAGAAAAAGTAATTTATACAATTTAAAATAGACAAAATTGTTAAATAAACAGTTTATACTCAAAATTGAAATGTACATAACTTTTACATTTTAACTCCGTTTTCAACGAAACGAAAAGCAGTGTTCAAGTTATTACATCTATTTTCATAATAAAAGATAAAATCTATAATTTCAAATATTTAAAATTTAAACTTAAAAGTCAAAGTTTGACTATTGACCAAAATTCACATTTTTTGGAAATATTAAATTTAGTCATATTTGGAATTCTAATCCACACAAAAAAAATCAAAGTTTATATTTACAATAACAAAATTTACTCTTTTCATAAATAAAGCTTTTGAATCTGGAAAAATCGATTTAAAAATATTTGCAAAATATAGGGTTGTTACAAGATGTAGTCGTTTCTAACTAGCCTCATTCTTCGTATCACTAGACAATATTATCTAGTAATTCTCTTTGGTAGTATGGGTATAGAGGTGGGGCATTACAGTCGGTATCAAAGCTGGTTACTACATGTGTGCAATAGGGGGTTCTCGCTTTGTGATCAGTGGCGAAGCATTGACTCTTACCCATACACGTCTCATTTTGATGGAATGGTTGTGACAGTCGAGAGGCTGGCTGTAAAAATAATGTGTCCGAGGTACCGGTAGTGGCCACCGAAAGAGAGTGTGGATCGTGTAATATGGATATATGATAATACAGAGTATAGTGATGATAACTATACAGTAAATAGTACGAAATATAAAAGCAGTATAATAAAAATAACACCAGAGATTTTTACACTGGTTCGGAGCTCCGTCCTACGTCTAGTCCCAGACTCCTGGAATTTCACTAAAACAACAACCCTCACTTAACCTGGAGGAACAGGTCTATACAACCCCTGAGCAGCCGAACAGGGACCTGAGCAGCAGAACAAGATTTCGCCTCAACAGCCGAAGAGGACTTCACACGCCTGAGCAGCAGAACATGACTTCTACTAGTATATAAAATTGTCTAACTAATGTGTTCTTGATAACACAGATATGTCAATGTGTGTATACCCTTCCTATAATCAAATCCTCAAGTATATGAGTGTGTGTGAAGATATGAAAGGAATATTATCGCTATGAATCAAACAATATGAATATGAATTCAAGGATTCAAGCAATGAAGTTGGTTTGATTGCTTTTGAATGCAGAGAATATAGAGAGTAAGTAAGATCAGTAAATTATTCAAGAATCGGTTATTTGGAAAATGATTTTGATGTGTTTATATAGTGCATAGATAGATACAACCTTTTGCTAAGAGATTCAATCAATAGATGCAGCCATTACTGTTCGAATTGGATTGAAACTCTTCGTGAGAGGAAGCATCCGTTCAGGATATATAGCCGTTATACGTAGGTCAGTCGACTGAGTTCAAAAGCTCAGTTGACTGAAATTCAAATTTGTATATATATATTCTCTATTCATTGTGCATTTTTCACCAGGTCAGTCGACTGGTCGACTGTAATTAGTCGATTGACCTGTGCAATTTTGCACAGTGAATTTCAATGCATATACAAATGAAAATAATTTGTTTTGTGTGCAAGTGTAACTACTTAAGAAATGATTTTAACAGTATCTAAACATATCTAAGACTCAAAAACATAATAAATAATCATACGAAAACTAGTTTTGAAGTCTCTTCTCTTTGTAGTTTATACCATGTATATGTTACTCTCTTTTTGTTGCTATCGCCATATAGTCTTTGTTAATGCTCCTTGTCATGAATCAAAACTCATGATTCAACATTTTCCCCCTTTTTGATTGATGACAACCTGTAACTGACGAATTGATATACAGTAGAAGTTATATAACAAAAGTTATATATATTTCTCCCCCTGAATGTGTGGCGATAATGTAATCTGCATAAAACTTGTTAGTAGTCATTTTTCTCCCCCTTTGTCATCGACAAAAAGGAGTAGACATAACCAGTAAAGCATAGAATAAGCATAACTAACATGACAAACGAATATGTAGCTAAACTTATCCTCAGAAAATGAGATTTTGAATCCTTTGTCACAGAATTGGCTAATACTTAACAAATTATGCTTCAAGTTTTTGACAAGTAAAACATTGGAATTGAGAGGTAAATTAGATATACCATAATTGCTCACATCTCCTTTGCCGATGATATAACCTTTGGAATTGTCTCCAAATGTGACAGAGCCTCCATCTTAATATGTGATATTTGTTAGCATATTTTTGTCTCCTGTCATGTCTTTTGAGCAGCCACTGTCGAGTATCCATTTTCCTCTTTTCTTAAGTGGGACCTGCAAAAAAATAAAAGAATAACATTGGTACCCACTTTTTAATAGGGTCCTAAGAGTTAGGTCTTAGGAAACCAAACCCAAGAGGGTTCAATATTCCCTTTATATAAATAATTTTTATTTTATGATCATTTTTCAAAAAGGACTCAATATATTTATTCCTAATCAAACTTTTGTTTGATTTAGGAACCCATATTTTAATGGTTTTTGAGTTTTGATCCCTTTTTGGTTGAACTGTAACGACCCTAGATTTTAATTTAATTTAAATTGATAATTAAATTAATTTTTGAATAAAATTATGAAATTTATCGATTAATTAATTGCGAGTTTCCCCGAATTCGAATATATTCTGTTAAATCATTTAAAATTTAAATATTGTATATATATGAACATATGTGAATATATATGTATATGGGTATATATGAGTAAGTTTGAATTTTTATCTATATATATATACATTGAAATTGAATATAAATCTCAAACAAATGGTTTGAAAATAATATAAAAAAACATAGACATACAAGATAACGAATATTTAAGTTAAAAATAAGTATAAAAGTTAGAATTATAAATAAATCTCCATAAGATAAATTATATTGTTATAAAAGCAAACAACATATTGATGAATTTTGTAAAATAGAAAGTAAACAAATTAGCTAAAATTAAACAACAAATTTAAATTGGAAATTTATTTATATTATAAAGTAGTATTACAAAGTATAATTCAAGAAAGAAAATTTGAATATATTTAAGTATGTAGACTTAGAAGAAAATAATGACTGGCAATGCTACCTTCTATGTACAAAGCAAGTAAAACAAAAGAAAGAAAGTATGCCTATACAATTCAAATATAATTGTATGTAAACTTAAAAGGAAACATTTGTACTAACTAAGATCATATCAGCTGAAACAAGAATCATATCAGCCTCCACTTAAAAGTACTAGAGGAAAAAAATATATGGCATGTTGTACAAACAAAGAAAAATATGGTCTGGTGTTGTACAAAACAATATAATAACCTGTACAAAATATTACCCTGTAATCTTCTTTATACATCAACCTTCCTCATTTAGTTTCGTCCATTTAAAAACTGAAAGGAAGAAAAAATGAATGAAGTAAATACCATTTCAAATTAAAGCAAAGATTCAATTAAAACAACAATTCAAATCAATACAAATTCATGGAAGCCAAAGATCAAGTGAAAAGATTTCAACTTGCAATATTCAAAAGCCTGTTTCATCAAGAAGCTCTGTTTCTTCTGAAAATCAGGTGAGCAAATTTTTTTTAGTCCTCTTTGGTTCTTTTACCTATGAGTAAACTTCTTGAACTCTGGAAATTTATCCGTAGTTTGAATTTGTGCTTGAGCAAGGTCGAAGTTTTGTTAGAATGTATATAAATATGAGATATATCCTTTGTGCGTGGGGATATACAGGGATGATATCCCTGTTGCAAGTTCCAGGTCCACAGGCATAAGCCTGATCAACAAAATTTGATTTCTTTTTCTTTGATCATTATTAAACTAGAGGATCTAAACAAAAGCCGTGTGTTTAAATGTAATTAAGTTTAAATTTTTTATTATTTTTAAAGTATAAGTTTAAAAAAATCTGTCTGGAAAATGAAAAGAACAGGGGAGATTGAAGAACAAGTAAAATCAACTTCAACGATTTGTAAATTCAGGAGTATAAATTGAATGCTTAAACTAAAACTCGATTTTTAAAACAAAACAAAATGATTTTTGGTTGGAGATTTTGTTTGAAATTCTAGGTTAACTAGAAAATGATTTTTGAGGCATCTTCGGTGATCGACGGCACTGGGGACGTCAGGGCTTCGACTGAAGATACAGGGGTGGTCGAGAAGTCTGGAAAAAAATGCCAGAAGGATGATCAGAGCTTGGAGGTGAATGCGGTGTTTGGTTTTCGTTTGTAACCCTAGTTTTGAATGGGTAGCGTATTTTGATCAAAACGACTTCTTTAGTTGATCGAGCTCAATGAAACTCAGGTAGATGTTAGCTGGGAAGTTGTCGAAGGTGTGGCCGAAGTTACTGATGCTCCGGTGGTCGGAGATGTGACTTCGAGGAGGATTTGGACATGGCAGTTGGCTCCAGTTTTTATTGGGAAGCTCGATTTTGATTCGAGGCAAGTGAGGGTGTTTTGGTGCTCAGAGGCGGTTGCCACGATGATGTTTGATGTGATGGAGGGTTCGTCGGAGGTGGTAGGTGATTCCGGTAGTTGTGCACGTATACGTGCAAATGTTGTACCAGGTGGTTGCGAATTTGGGTGGAGAAGAAGCAACGGGCTCGAAGTCAAACTCGAAAATTATGGGATCATGCCTCGAGTTCGTTTAGGGGAGATTCGAGCGTGTTACGACAGTTTAGGAAATTTAAAACAGAAAACAAAGTTTAAAAAAAAAGGGAAGAAGAAGTTGGCCTGGGAAATTTTTCTCGGGAAAGATTCTAATGAAACTCGAAATTGGGTACGGGGGAAAGCAGGGGTTCGACTCGAGTAAATTGGGTTTTCACCTGGGTTCGTTTTAATGCAAACTTTTTTTAACAGTATTAGATATAAACAGTTTTTTTTGATATCATAATTGAAATGAATTGTTTGTATAAATAAATTTGTATGATTTGTTTTAAATGTTTTAAGTTAAATCCTTAAAAGTTATTTTAAAACTTAATTTGAAAAAAAAAGAAATTAATAGGGAAATAATTTATCTTAAAAACTTATTATAAGTTGATAATAAATGGAATAATTAAAGAGTGATTTGTTAATTGAATAAATTAATGATTAATGATTTATAAATTAACAATTTTAGTTTTCAAAGGGATTTATTAACTTGGAATTAAGGATTAATTAATAATTAGAGAGAAGTAATTAATAATTACTTAATCATTAAAGGTTAATTAATTTTAAATTTATCATTAAAGGTTAATTAATTTTAAATTTATTATAAATGGTTAATTAATAAATGATTAAAGAATAATTAATCATAATAATTTGTAATTAGTTAATGTTAATTAACCAGGATTAGTAATTCATAAGAAATTAATCTGATTTGAATTAATCAGACAATTAACCGACCTTACCTATGGATATTTGGATTCTATTGGATGATTTGATTGTTTGATATCCCTGATATATGATGCTTTGTGATACATCCTGATTTATGTTGTGATCTGTAATTTACTTATCTGTGATATATCTCTGTGATCTGTGAATGAAGATGAGCGTTATAGTTTATATCGCTTATCAACTATATTCTGTATTCTGATATGTGATGATTGTATGATGTTGCACTATTGTGTTAAACCCCTGGACTACACCTTTACACACACAAATATGGATTTCACGTGGAAATCGGTTAAGTCACAGATAATTTAAATTTGATGTTTTTGAAATTGAAAATTTTAATTTCAATTGATTTTGAAATTGGAAATTTGGGTTTAAAGTGTAAAGCTTTTGAAATGGAATTTCAAAGATAAAACTTATTTTCGAATAACTTGATTAAGTTTTGAAATTTAAATAATTTGATTTGAATTCAAGTTTGAAATTGAATTCTATGATTCGAAACTAGGGATTTAAGATGCTGTACAAGTTATATGAATTTAAACCATTCTGAAAGTATTGTTTGAGAATTTGAATTTAACCCAAAGACCTTAACTTGTATAAATGAATCAGATTTCCAAAATGAAAACTATTTGTTTCAAATGATAAAAGCTTTCATATAAGAAATGAAATTCCAGTTTAATTAAAGGAATTTCAAGATTGAATTGAAAAATGGTTTTCCAAGTTATATGAAAGAATTCTTTTTGAAAGCTATGAATTGAATCTGTTTATTTTTAACAGATTTAAAATGATGATTTGTTTAAACCATTCGAATTGAAATGTTTTGAAAATTATGAAATGAGTCTTTGATTCAAAGACCGAATGAGTTAATCCAACTTGAAATAAAATTGTTTTGAAAGGCTATGAATGAATCTTTGGAAACGAGTTTTTGAAAGCTATAAGTTAAATCTTGATTTAAAGATTTAACGAGTTAATTCAATTGAAATAGAAATTGTTTTGAAATCCATGAATGGATCTTTGTGAATGGGGTTAACTTTGTGAATTAAATCTTTTTGTTTAAAGATTTAAAATGGTAATTTGTTTAAACTATTTGAAAGAAAGTTTTAAATTATTAAGTTGTGACTTAATTGAAATCCCATATCCATATGTTTTAAATATTTCGCTCACTATTCGGGTTAGCCGGGAAAGGACCTTTGGGTCATATAACCCATTCCGAATATGTGATACGTCGTAATGGATGGCATTTGATGACCGGTGTTGAAGACCGGATATTTTTGAAAATGGAAGGATTACCGTCGAGTTACTCTACATCGGCTGATCTCCGATATAGAGGTTTTATCACCCTTAGTGACGGGAAGTCCGGACGTGATTAGAGAATTATCCGGATTTGCAAGGGCTTCGTAAGAAGTGCCTTCGGTTCTGTTCGAACCCGGAACAGACTTATATGGATTGTATGTCTGACATTACACTTTGAGATATAAAGCCGATTTCTTTCAAATACATTTCTGTTTGGTGGCGGAGAATTTATTCTCTTAGCTTAACACCCTTTTCTGAGACGTACGAGCTCAGAGGTTATGTAATTGAAGGTTATCAGCGATATATTCCCAATTTGGTAATGTGACATGCTGAGTGTTGCTGTGTGATGATCATTGTTTGATCATTTGTTTGATCATTTATCTTGGTGATCATTGCTTTGATCATCTGTTGACCCAAAGCATGGCTTTGTGACAAAGCGTAGCTTTGTGGACGAGACTTCGTCGAACCTTACAACCCGGTAATGGTCGAAACAGGAATTGTGCGGCAAGGTTTCAGGGGTAGCTTCCCTAGGGTATGACCATTCCTTCTGGAAAAAGGGTAGTATCATGGTATGGAGCCCAGATACTTACTCATGTGGACACACTTTATTTATTATGTGTGATGTTGGTTATCGAGAGCTCTCGGATAAAGGTCCCAAAGGACCAGGGGTGGCATATATGAGGTTTTGTATATTCCCCGGGAAGGGGGGTAGCCGGCCTTGTTTGGCAGAGAGCAGTTTGTCTCTCGGAGCGTCCCGCCAGAGGCGTTCTTTCGTGGCATAGGAAGTTCCTTAGCCTGACCATTTGTTGGAAATCCAAACAAAACAATACGAGCCCTTTACGGTTTTAGTTGTATTACCTGCCATGGAATGTGGCGGTAACCTGCTATTGAACATGGTAGCTATAGTAGGCATACGATAATGGTCGTATGTTGGCTAAGATTGATATTCTATTTTCGAAATACTTTTTCCACTATGCACTAATTATAATATCCAATGATTTGTTTCGCGTAGTAAGCATTTTTGACTATCATAAGGAGAAATCTTCTCCAATTCTGCGTTTGCATTGTGTGTGTGGCGGGAGGCCTTATGGTAGTCTCATTTCCAAAAGCATTGCGAATTGACTTTAAAATTCTTTTGCTATTTGTTTTTAAAGATAAACTGTTTTTTTTGCTTACACCAGTCCCATGACTGACCTGGAGTTTATTGTTTCTTTCCTAAACTCTGGGTGCTCAAAATTTTCTACACGAGCAGTCTAGAGTTGGGTTTTTTAGATAGTCAGAATTAGTAGATTTTCTGGAGCTAGTTCAGTCTTTGGATATGGACTGCACTTGCTTATCTTTGAGCATCGTTATTGGGAGTTCGAGCTATTTCTGGATTGGCGCTTTGAAGATGGAGATTATCCGCTGCTGATGTTATCGTTTTCTTTTCCGCTGCTATTTCTTATATAATATCTCTGATGTATATTGATATTCATTGTATCACTCTGTTGTATCAGATATTGTATATCAATGTATTATTCTTTTTCTTCCACTGTGTTGTTATACTTAATGTTGTTATAAGCTCCGGCGACTCGGATTTGAACGGTCGAATCTACGGCATTCGAGTACGATGTAAAGTATGGATGTCGATTTTCGAACGCGAAAAAAATCTGGGACGTTGCATTTGGTATCAGAGCAAAGGTTAAACTTTAGCTCAGGAGTATAACACGTTAAGTAACTCATTAGAGATAGAGTGAAGTAAACTCTAGAATGAGTATATCCTTAAGATATCCGCCTGAATGTCTTAGTAAATTCTCTTACTATCCACTGATAATGAGTATGAGTGCATGAAGAGGACGAGATAGGGGACAAGGGAATACGACTATAAATGTCAATACCCTGCAACAGTGGAAACAACTTTCTTATCAATCTTCTTTGATTCATTTCCAAATTCTTTTCATTTCTTCGTACCAGCTACAAGAAGAAGTTTCGATGTGATGATGGCCCTACGAATCGTTGTAGAAAATTCTTACTTCGTATTTCACCGGTTTCTTATCAGTTTTTGATTTAAACCTTAATGAATATGAATTGGAAATAAATTTTAAGTAAATTGGAAATTTTAAATTGAGTTAAATTGATTAATAGAATATGAAGCTAAATTTGAATTGTATCGATAAAACGATTCTGTTGTAATTGCTTGGGTAGATCGAAGTCCGAAGAGGGAAAAATGGGTATATATTTTGAGGTATTCCGACTTGAATTTGGAATCCATATCTTCTGCTTAAGAAATTGTAAAGATTGAACTTATTTATTCTTTGGGTACTGATATGTTCTACGAATGGTTAGTCACCCCTTCGAACTGACCGATGCCATTGTATATTTCGTAGATCTGGATAACCCGAGTATTTTGTGAAGTGTTAAACAGATTCGTTCTTATATCTGTTATTTATATTATGATTTGGTAAGCTAAATGCAGAATAAATATTCAGTTTGAGTTGATGAAATATTCTTCATCTATCTTTGTGTCTCCTTGCCAATTTCGAGGACGAAATTCTTTTAAGGGGGGAAGTTTGTAACGACCCTAGGATTTAATTTAATTTGAATTGATAATTAAATTAATTTTTGAATAAAATTGTGAAATTTATCGATTAATTGATTGCGAGTTTCCCCGAATTCGAATATATTCTGTTAAATCATTTAAAATTTAAATATTGTATATATATATGAACATATGTGAATATATATGTATATGGGTATATATGAGTAAGTTTGAATTTTTATCTATATATATATATATACATTGAAATTGAATATAAATCTCAAACAAATGGTTTGAAAATAATATAAAAAAACATAGACATACAAGATAACGAATATTTAAGTTAAAAATAAGTATAAAAGTTAGAATTATAAATAAATCTCCATAAGATAAATTATATTGTTATAAAAGTGTAACGACCCGACTTTCCAGACCCGGAAAACCGGACCATTTGTGTTAAAGAAGAAGAGGTAGAAGAAGAAGAAACAGAAAATCAACAACAGAATCTCACATCGCAGCGAAATAAAATATAATATATACAAAACAGATCTTTACTCAAACAGAAAAATATATTTGTTTATACAATATATTTACAGAATACATCATCAGAGTTCATCACATCAATGACATACATCCAAATACACAGCGGAACAATAAACAAATACGGAAGTACGTATCGCCATCCAGCTCGTCTCCTGAGCTCCACAGCTACAATCTGAACCTGTTTATCTCGGTCTGACCCGAGCATCATATAAAACAATACCCGAGTCAGTCTGGAATACCAGCGTGAGAAAATCACACTCAAATTGATTATTAAAGTTTCAAAATCCTTTGAAAAACAAAAGCATCTCGTAAGACCACGCCACAAATAAACATGTCGGGTTTTTACCTTACGATAGCTAAAACACCTTTTTATAAAATCCTCTGATATTATAATAGTGTCTATTTACAAATACTTATTCAAATAGCTGAAATTGTTACATGATTAAATTCCAGCATACTAGCCACAACGTGGGTAATACAAACAAAACTCGTACAAGGCACGTAGGGAGAATGGATTTCCAACGAATGACTAGGCACTGGGGTACCACCTGTCACAGTACGTGGCCTAGATCACAGTACCGAGGAGTACGCCCACTCCCCTGCAACACAAGGCCGGAATCATCCCTTACTGGATAATTCCAAATAAAATCACCCCACGGTTGGGATCAGCAACCGCACCACTAAGCCGAAATAAAAGGGACATCTAGACAGGGATGACCTTACTCTCAAGTGGGGGCTACCCACGAAGCCTTGCTGCATAACCCCTGATTTTCAGTCATTCCCGGTTGATGAGGCTCGAGACTAAACGATACCCTTTTATAGCACATATCCCTTAGAATGCCCATCGTCCACCTGACGATGTCACGAAAGCATTCGTCCATACAAGTCCGTCCCGGGTTCGAACGGAACCGAAGGCACTATTCCTACTACATCCATTTTGGAAATATCCTCAGGATTAGTAGCGACTAGCCCTTGCACTTCACTGCTCCATCTTCGACTCTGAACACGTTACACGAAACGTACAAACCGGATCGAAGTGGTATTCGAGTCTCCAGACCTAGAATCCCGGTATACGGAAACTCAATCCCGGTCTCTTCGAAACGATCAGCGCATTTGGCCAATATTGATAGTCGGTTATTTAACTATCAATTAACATCCACAGGCAACCATCACACAATAAATAATTTCCCACATTATTTATTTACCCAAATATCTTTCCAAGATATATTTCCAAATTTCCAAAGTTCATTTGAAAACAATTTCAAACAGTTTCCCGCTTACGGAATACATTTCCCAAATAATTATTTCCACTGAATCACCAAGTACAAAATACCTATAGATTTTAAAATAACTTTAAAACACTTTATTATAATTATACTTTAACATTTAAATTTGGAAAACTACTTTAATACTTAATTAAAAATAATACTTTTAAGAATATTTAAAATAAGGTTACTTTATACAATATAAAACTAAGTTTTCACTTTTTTTAAATAAAATACTAGTCACCCTTTAAATAATTATTACGATAATAGATTTGGAAAATATTTACTTTAGAATTTAAATATTAGAAATAATAAATTTTCTAAACATGCCTTTTAAACAACATGAAAACTTTTAACTTATATTTAAAATTGCTTTGAAAAACGTACTTGGCTATCCAGAGAAATACACTTCTCTTCACATCCTTTAAAAATAAATCAACACTTATTTTTAAACCAATTCATATCCCTTTATAAATTCCCACCTTGAATTTATATCCTCAAATATTCCCCGATATTTTATTTTACTTTATAAACCCAGTTTATAAATTCCAAAATCTCACTTCTCTTTTAAATTCCAATTTTAAACAACCAAATCAAATTCCCATTGATTTTCCCATTTACTTTACTTCGAAATAAATTTCTTGCTTACTTCATTTATTTCAAAATACAATAACTTAAGATTTATTTCTTTATTGTGAGTTAAACCCTTTTTAATTGAAAATACCAATTTAATCTTCCAAAATTCCTTCTTTATTACTTAATTAAATTCAATCCTTAAATTTAAAAATAAATTCTTTATTCTTTCAAATAATATCACTTAAGCTTTACAATTTATTATTTCCCTTGTTAATTCCTTCTTATTCCAAATTGTTAGAATTTTGCAATCACTTTTATTTTATTTCCAATTCATTATTAATTCATTCTAATTCACTTGAATTATTTCACTTAAAAATTTACTCTTTTATTTCCTTTCAAAATTCCATTCTAGAGATTTTGATAACTCAGTATATCCAAATTGGTCCAACCAAACCATAACATCCAATTATCCATATAATTCATCACAGGATATCAAAAATCATATCACAGAATATTTAAACAAAATTAAATATTATGAGGAATCCAGTTGGATCCCTCCAACCTGTTTCCCTGCATCCACAGATGTTAGCACAATACCAATTTCACTTCAAAGTGGAATATCGCGGTATATGGGTTTTATAAAATATCATCCGCTATTATACGGCGCATAGGGTCTCATCCGCTATATAAATGCGGGAATATCAACAACTCAAATATATACATATGCCAATATGTATATATTGGTATATACTACTATATATATATAGCACATCAATCAATGCAATCATCCAATCAATGATTTAAATTTAACCATTTAAATTTAAATTCAACTAAGTGAGATTAACTCACCTTTGCTTTTATTTGTACTCCACTTCAATATTGCCTTGGTTTTCCCAATTTTTGACCTTGTATACACAATTCACGATTTATTAATATTTTGAATAAATCAAACAATTAATTTCTAATTAAATAATTTAATTAACTTATAATTTAATTTTAGATTTTTAAACCAAATTTCTTTAACAAATTATCCTCAGTACCCCAATACTTAAATAAGTTAATTAAAATAGTTAAATCATCAACCCATTTCCTTTGAAATAACTAATAGGATAAAATATTTATATAATTTATAAATATTTGAATTAGTCAAACAATTTATTAAATTTAACTATTAATTAGTTTTAAACTAATTCTCCCTTTTTCCCTTTTTATAATTTAATTAATTCATAATTTAATTAACTAAAAATATATTCAAACTAATTTAATTTTTTTTATAAATAAATTATCCCTATGATAGAATAAAAGAATAGGCTAATTAAATAGGTTAACCTCCTAAATATTTACATTTAAATCGAAACAGTAAGTGGATATATATTAAGTTCTAATAAATTAAGAAGGTTTTCTTCCCAACCTGTAAATTAAATAAAACAAAATTGCTTTATCTACTTTACTGCAAAAAGGAAACTTCATCTATCATATAAAGTTTTGATTTTGAAATGTCCTATAAATTTTCTTTTCAAAATCCTTGTCTAGATATATATATATCTCTGTTTATATATCTTAACGGTAAATTTATCCTATATTCTCAAATTTATATGTGTATACAAATATCCTAATTACAGCAATTTACTTACTAATTACAATATAAAGAGGATTTACCAGAACCTCGCTTCGGTCTAGAGGCTTCACCGGAGAACTCGCCTTGCTCCTTCCAATTGTTGATGTTGCATGCTTCCCCAAAGCTCGAGACCTCCACCCCAATCCTATACAAGCTCCACATCGCTATAACAGATCCAACTGCCTAACCCTAACTCGCGCGACTTCACTCCATCGTCTCGAGCGACGACGCTCAACATCCCACGTGAGAAGTTCCTACGACGACAACAAGTCGTTTACTCAGGCCATGATTGATTCGCGATTCGCATTGAACGAGGAAGCGTCGGCCTACTGAGGATCGATTCATAGATTCGAGAAGAAGGGGGGACGAGCTCGAATTGAAACAAACGTGAGACTCAATCCCTTTTGATTTCCAAAATTCGAACAGAAGGGAAGTTATAAGGAGATTCACGATTTTAACTGGCCATTATTTTTGTTTTGTGAAGCTTTCGAATATCTTTGATTATGTCGGCCTTTGTAAAGAAAGAATGAGGAGACAAGAAAAGATGTTCGCGTGAAAAATTGTTTCTATGTGTCGGCTACAATAGAGGTAGGTTGGCTAAAGGAAATACAGGGTGGCTGCTGATTTGATTCCTTCCAGATGAGGATATTTAAATTAGATCGATAATTCTCGTCTAAGCGTTTATACCTCGTACGATCACATGTTAATCCCGAAAGCTACGAAATTCGAAATCCGGTACTAATTCAATATTATGGACCCAACAAAACTGGTTTCGTCGAATTCCAAGACTGTGACTCGGAAGGTTATTTTTAAATTTAATTTAAACGATATATTTTAAAACTGAACAAAACACTTCCAAATTCAATTTTAAAAGTTTCATCACTTTCAATATTAACAATACAAGTTTTCCTGAATCTTTAAATTATTTTTATCTGGCTCAAAACTTAGGATTCTCTATTTTACCCTATATTCAATTGTTTAATTCAAAATTAAATTATCCAACAAATATTTATATCTGAAATTCGAGTTAAAATTCAACTTTTGAATATTTAAAACAAATTAAATATTTCAATTTCAAATGCTCAAAAATTTCGGGTCGTCACATTCCTTCCCCCTTAAAAGAATTTCGTCCCCGAAATTACTAGTTAGGAAAAAGGATTCAATTCCCGTTAACTATTTTCCAAATTCAAACAGTTTTAACAATACCCAACAATCTTTTATTAATGATACACTAATCATCTTTTAACTTTCCAAACTTATTCATAAGCCCCAAACCATATCACTTACTTAACAATTCAAATTTTAACTTATCAAAAATTTTCTAACTCTCTAAATTTTCGAAAAATTTCGCCAGCGTCTCCTTTGCGCGGCTAGCTCGGTACTACTACAAAATGGCTCTACGGCCTTCCCATCTCAAAAAGAAAACAAAAAGTCAAGTGGCTGGATCAAAACCCCAATCAAATTTCATATAGAAATTAAAATACATACCTTTTTGGTCGGACCATTAAATTTTATCTTCAAAAATCAAAATCCCAATTTATCCATTGCTTTTATACATCTGTATATCTTACTAAGCAATAACATCCAATTACAGCTTCAAACCATTTTATACATTCATGTACAAATTTTCAATATTTGTTTTACTTAAGCCCGTACGATGCACATATATCATTCGTATGCAATATCATATTCGATCGCTCACTCGATCACACAATTTCACTTCCGAACTAGTATCGTCCACCCGACTTCCTAATGCGGACTCAGATCTGGTTTCTTGATCAGAAACCGTCATTCTCCTTGCATAGCCACAAACTATGATAGAGAATATCCAGAATCAATCAACAATCCATATCCAGGCTCGCCGTCGAAAATCGAGTGAAAAATTCCAACTCGGATCGATATATCAATCTCAAAATTCTGTGTTCGACATCTGGACCAAATAGCTATGCGAATAAAATAATATACGTACATCTTACGTATAAATTCCAATTGATTATAAATTATATCAATTTCCTTTTTATTCACATTCATTTGATTGTTATTCACTTATCACACTTATCCCATTCACATCTTCAAATTTTAATCGTCATTCAATTATTCACCTAGAATAATTTTCCTCCATACCAAATTTACTTAAGAATTCACCATTCATTTCTTAAGTCCAATATAAACATCTTATATACTTCTTGGATTTGTTTTACTTCATTTTTGAAGTTTATATTTATTTTCACTTCCCCATTGAAGTTTATTTTCATTACTATTTACTTAGCCCTTACAATTTCATTTAAACTCAAATTGGCTTCCATTTTGAATATGGATTAGTTTCACTTACTAATTAATTTAAATCTCAATTAAAAGTTTATTTGCAAGCTTACTTTCCTTAGTTCTTTCGATTTCACTTACTTTACATTCATATTTAAACTAGATTCAATTATTCGGTTCCAATTCCATTTGCTTAGCAATTTTAGATTATTTATCGTTAATGAAAATTTTCAAAAATTTCAAAAATTTTCTAACTCCCAAAATTTACGGAAAATTTTGGCAGAGTCTCCCTTGTACGGAGGGACTTCTGCGATATCGCAGGATGCACAAATATATATATACATCGGCCTCAGGCCGGAAATCACAATATATATCAATATATATGCAGTTCATATCTCCTATTTTGAATTTTTGCGTAAGCGTACCTTATTATAGCAATTTTTTTTAAGCAAAGCAGTGATTTATTTAGCAATTAGTGCAACCCAAAATCAGCTATACGGCTTCCCTGAACCTGTACTCACTTACTTCAAAAATGTAAGTACCAAGATCATGCAACTTAACAACATTTTACATATTTAACTAACAAACAAGAGAATTTCCATGAGGGAAGTAGATTAAACAACACTTATAAGCAATGTTTTGGTTCCAACATTAATTTAAATTGTTACAACCCATTTATGTACGACTACATCCAATTTAAATGGTTCACATCTCAATTTCTCACATTCGGCTCATTTTAGCAAATCAAACTTATATTTAATTCAATTGATCTCAAAATCAATTTATTTAACTTCTATCAACTGATAGAATTTCAATTTACTTTACTTACGTCAAACGACGGTTTATTTTATGCAGTTTTGACGATATCCATAAGAATAAATAATTGCTTAAGTTTCATAACCAATTTAAATTGATTCCAATTCAATTTATTTTTAACTCTCTTCCATTTTAATATAAGTGGTATATTCATTGAATCCAATATAACCTCTAATCCACATTCAATACTTATTCCTGAATTGTATTATATTAATAACAATGCCACTTCAATCATTTCTGCTTACTTGAATTTATTTACAATTCAAATTATCACTATTACACTCCAATTCCATTATTCATTTATACTTCCACTTTTATTACCAAATTCAAATTCCATTAACATATCCACTTTTCTAATTTATTCCAAATTAGCACACTTCTTTTTACAATTCAATATTTGATTTTTACTTCGAAAATCACTTAACTATTTTACTGAAGTTCGATCTATTTTATAATTCAAGTTTTGGATTTACATCCATTTTTCACAATTCAAACAACTTTTATTTTGGCTTATTTATTCCACTTCTAAATTTTATAAGCCACAATTTATTTATATCCATACTTCCATCTATTTAAATTCAATCCCATTTATACTTTTACTTTTAATTAGGGATTATACAATTTATTTAACTAATATATATTTTATTTTTCTCATCATTCCATAAACATTTTAAATAAGATTCCAGAGTTTAAACAATTTCCCAGAATTTCAAAATCACTTTTGAAATCAACTATACCCAAAACCCTTTTCAATTCCAAAACCAAACTCAGTTTTGCAAACAAACACCAGCCCATACATCTAGGTAGCAATTTCTCTTTCAGAAACCCGAAAATGAACATCGATGATGCTGCAGTCATCACCGAAGTTATTTCCCAGCGACCGAAAGAGAATTTAATGCTTTTATCTCTTTTAAAAACACTTTCAAATATTTTTAAATTTCAAATCCTTCCCAAAATTCCAAACTTAAAATCCATTCCGATTTATTTTCCACATTTCTCTGGAATTCTATTTTAAAGTACAAATCTCATTTGTATATGAAGTTTATTTCAAATTTATAAATTACATTTGTACTCTATATCTCAAATTTTATTTTATTATAAAATTTTATTCTTAGCTTTGGTTATAAATTTCAATTTCTAGTTAAGTTTCCATATATTAATGATAGTAATTCCATATTATCACTTCTAATATCCAAACAACCATATATACTAACTAGAATAGTTTACAAAACGTTTCTTTTTATACAAAAAATAATTTGGGTAAAATTATTTCATTTACCCTACTTTAAAACAATACTGTGTCGAATTGTTCTATACAAGTGTTTAGAGATCCCTATCAATGTTGTGGCGTCCCACACATCGACCAGAATCCATAAACTACTCAATAAACCAATCAACACAATATAAAACAATTTTATATTCACTAACAAATACGCGCTCATATCTATTAATACTCTCAAAATTCCCACCGGAGCCAAGGTTGTCGCCAACCTAAGCTCTGATACCACTGTAACGACCCGACTTTCCAGACCCGGAAAACCGGACCATTTGTGTTAAAGAAGAAGAGGTAGAAGAAGAAGAAACAGAAAATCAACAACAGAATCTCACATCGCAGCGAAATAAAATATAATATATACAAAACAGATCTTTACTCAAACAGAAAAATATATTTGTTTATACAATATATTTACAGAATACATCATCAGAGTTCATCACATCAATGACATACATCCAAATACACAGCGGAACAATAAACAAATACGGAAGTACGTATCGCCATCCAGCTCGTCTCCTGAGCTCCACAGCTACAATCTGAACCTGTTTATCTCGGTCTGACCCGAGCATCATATAAAACAATACCCGAGTCAGTCTGGAATACCAGCGTGAGAAAATCACACTCAAATTGATTATTAAAGTTTCAAAATCCTTTGAAAAACAAAAGCATCTCGTAAGACCACGCCACAAATAAACATGTCGGGTTTTTACCTTACGATAGCTAAAACACCTTTTTATAAAATCCTCTGATATTATAATAGTGTCTATTTACAAATACTTATTCAAATAGCTGAAATTGTTACATGATTAAATTCCAGCATACTAGCCACAACGTGGGTAATACAAACAAAACTCGTACAAGGCACGTAGGGAGAATGGATTTCCAACGAATGACTAGGCACTGGGGTACCACCTGTCACAGTACGTGGCCTAGATCACAGTACCGAGGAGTACGCCCACTCCCCTGCAACACAAGGCCGGAATCATCCCTTACTGGATAATTCCAAATAAAATCACCCCACGGTTGGGATCAGCAACCGCACCACTAAGCCGAAATAAAAGGGACATCTAGACAGGGATGACCTTACTCTCAAGTGGGGGCTACCCACGAAGCCTTGCTGCATAACCCCTGATTTTCAGTCATTCCCGGTTGATGAGGCTCGAGACTAAACGATACCCTTTTATAGCACATATCCCTTAGAATGCCCATCGTCCACCTGACGATGTCACGAAAGCATTCGTCCATACAAGTCCGTCCCGGGTTCGAACGGAACCGAAGGCACTATTCCTACTACATCCATTTTGGAAATATCCTCAGGATTAGTAGCGACTAGCCCTTGCACTTCACTGCTCCATCTTCGACTCTGAACACGTTACACGAAACGTACAAACCGGATCGAAGTGGTATTCGAGTCTCCAGACCTAGAATCCCGGTATACGGAAACTCAATCCCGGTCTCTTCGAAACGATCAGCGCATTTGGCCAATATTGATAGTCGGTTATTTAACTATCAATTAACATCCACAGGCAACCATCACACAATAAATAATTTCCCACATTATTTATTTACCCAAATATCTTTCCAAGATATATTTCCAAATTTCCAAAGTTCATTTGAAAACAATTTCAAACAGTTTCCCGCTTACGGAATACATTTCCCAAATAATTATTTCCACTGAATCACCAAGTACAAAATACCTATAGATTTTAAAATAACTTTAAAACACTTTATTATAATTATACTTTAACATTTAAATTTGGAAAACTACTTTAATACTTAATTAAAAATAATACTTTTAAGAATATTTAAAATAAGGTTACTTTATACAATATAAAACTAAGTTTTCACTTTTTTTAAATAAAATACTAGTCACCCTTTAAATAATTATTACGATAATAGATTTGGAAAATATTTACTTTAGAATTTAAATATTAGAAATAATAAATTTTCTAAACATGCCTTTTAAACAACATGAAAACTTTTAACTTATATTTAAAATTGCTTTGAAAAACGTACTTGGCTATCCAGAGAAATACACTTCTCTTCACATCCTTTAAAAATAAATCAACACTTATTTTTAAACCAATTCATATCCCTTTATAAATTCCCACCTTGAATTTATATCCTCAAATATTCCCCGATATTTTATTTTACTTTATAAACCCAGTTTATAAATTCCAAAATCTCACTTCTCTTTTAAATTCCAATTTTAAACAACCAAATCAAATTCCCATTGATTTTCCCATTTACTTTACTTCGAAATAAATTTCTTGCTTACTTCATTTATTTCAAAATACAATAACTTAAGATTTATTTCTTTATTGTGAGTTAAACCCTTTTTAATTGAAAATACCAATTTAATCTTCCAAAATTCCTTCTTTATTACTTAATTAAATTCAATCCTTAAATTTAAAAATAAATTCTTTATTCTTTCAAATAATATCACTTAAGCTTTACAATTTATTATTTCCCTTGTTAATTCCTTCTTATTCCAAATTGTTAGAATTTTGCAATCACTTTTATTTTATTTCCAATTCATTATTAATTCATTCTAATTCACTTGAATTATTTCACTTAAAAATTTACTCTTTTATTTCCTTTCAAAATTCCATTCTAGAGATTTTGATAACTCAGTATATCCAAATTGGTCCAACCAAACCATAACATCCAATTATCCATATAATTCATCACAGGATATCAAAAATCATATCACAGAATATTTAAACAAAATTAAATATTATGAGGAATCCAGTTGGATCCCTCCAACCTGTTTCCCTGCATCCACAGATGTTAGCACAATACCAATTTCACTTCAAAGTGGAATATCGCGGTATATGGGTTTTATAAAATATCATCCGCTATTATACGGCGCATAGGGTCTCATCCGCTATATAAATGCGGGAATATCAACAACTCAAATATATACATATGCCAATATGTATATATTGGTATATACTACTATATATATATAGCACATCAATCAATGCAATCATCCAATCAATGATTTAAATTTAACCATTTAAATTTAAATTCAACTAAGTGAGATTAACTCACCTTTGCTTTTATTTGTACTCCACTTCAATATTGCCTTGGTTTTCCCAATTTTTGACCTTGTATACACAATTCACGATTTATTAATATTTTGAATAAATCAAACAATTAATTTCTAATTAAATAATTTAATTAACTTATAATTTAATTTTAGATTTTTAAACCAAATTTCTTTAACAAATTATCCTCAGTACCCCAATACTTAAATAAGTTAATTAAAATAGTTAAATCATCAACCCATTTCCTTTGAAATAACTAATAGGATAAAATATTTATATAATTTATAAATATTTGAATTAGTCAAACAATTTATTAAATTTAACTATTAATTAGTTTTAAACTAATTCTCCCTTTTTCCCTTTTTATAATTTAATTAATTCATAATTTAATTAACTAAAAATATATTCAAACTAATTTAATTTTTTTTATAAATAAATTATCCCTATGATAGAATAAAAGAATAGGCTAATTAAATAGGTTAACCTCCTAAATATTTACATTTAAATCGAAACAGTAAGTGGATATATATTAAGTTCTAATAAATTAAGAAGGTTTTCTTCCCAACCTGTAAATTAAATAAAACAAAATTTCTTTATCTACTTTACTGCAAAAAGGAAACTTCATCTATCATATAAAGTTTTGATTTTGAAATGTCCTATAAATTTTCTTTTCAAAATCCTTGTCTAGATATATATATATCTCTGTTTATATATCTTAACGGTAAATTTATCCTATATTCTCAAATTTATATGTGTATACAAATATCCTAATTACAGCAATTTACTTACTAATTACAATATAAAGAGGATTTACCAGAACCTCGCTTCGGTCTAGAGGCTTCACCGGAGAACTCGCCTTGCTCCTTCCAATTGTTGATGTTGCATGCTTCCCCAAAGCTCGAGACCTCCACCCCAATCCTATACAAGCTCCACATCGCTATAACAGATCCAACTGCCTAACCCTAACTCGCGCGACTTCACTCCATCGTCTCGAGCGACGACGCTCAACATCCCACGTGAGAAGTTCCTACGACGACAACAAGTCGTTTACTCAGGCCATGATTGATTCGCGATTCGCATTGAACGAGGAAGCGTCGGCCTACTGAGGATCGATTCATAGATTCGAGAAGAAGGGGGGACGAGCTCGAATTGAAACAAACGTGAGACTCAATCCCTTTTGATTTCCAAAATTCGAACAGAAGGGAAGTTATAAGGAGATTCACGATTTTAACTGGCCATTATTTTTGTTTTGTGAAGCTTTCGAATATCTTTGATTATGTCGGCCTTTGTAAAGAAAGAATGAGGAGACAAGAAAAGATGTTCGCGTGAAAAATTGTTTCTATGTGTCGGCTACAATAGAGGTAGGTTGGCTAAAGGAAATACAGGGTGGCTGCTGATTTGATTCCTTCCAGATGAGGATATTTAAATTAGATCGATAATTCTCGTCTAAGCGTTTATACCTCGTACGATCACATGTTAATCCCGAAAGCTACGAAATTCGAAATCCGGTACTAATTCAATATTATGGACCCAACAAAACTGGTTTCGTCGAATTCCAAGACTGTGACTCGGAAGGTTATTTTTAAATTTAATTTAAACGATATATTTTAAAACTGAACAAAACACTTCCAAATTCAATTTTAAAAGTTTCATCACTTTCAATATTAACAATACAAGTTTTCCTGAATCTTTAAATTATTTTTATCTGGCTCAAAACTTAGGATTCTCTATTTTACCCTATATTCAATTGTTTAATTCAAAATTAAATTATCCAACAAATATTTATATCTGAAATTCGAGTTAAAATTCAACTTTTGAATATTTAAAACAAATTAAATATTTCAATTTCAAATGCTCAAAAATTCCGGGTCGTCACATTAAGCAAACAACATATTGATGAATTTTGTAAAATAGAAAGTAAACAAATTAGCTAAAATTAAACAATAAATTTAAATTGGAAATTTATTTATATTATAAAGTAGTATTACAAAGTATAATTCAAGAAAGAAAATTTGAATATATTTAAGTATGTAAACTTAAAAGGAAACATTTGTACTAACTAAGATCATATCAGCTGAAACAAGAATCATATCAGCCTCCACTTAAAAGTACTAAAGGAAAAGATATATATGGCATGTTGTACAAACAAAGAAAAATATGGTCTGGTGTTGTACAAAACAATATAATAACCTGTACAAAATATTACCCTGTAATCTTCTTTATACATCAACCTTCCTCATTTAGTTTCGTCCATTTAAAAACTGAAAGGAAGAAAAAATGAATGAAGTAAATACCATTTCAAATTAAAGCAAAGATTCAATTAAAACAACAATTCAAATCAATACAAATTCATGGAAGCCAAAGATCAAGTGAAAAGATTTCAACTTGCAATATTCAAAAGCCTGTTTCATCAAGAAGCTCCGTTTCTTCTGAAAATCAGGTGAGCAAATTATTTTTTTAGTCCTCTTTGGTTCTTTTACCTGTGAGTAAACTTCTTGAACTCTGGAAATTTATCGGTAGTTTGAATTTGTGCTTGAGCAAGATTGAAGTTTTGTTAGAATGTATATAAATATGAGATATATCCTTTGTGCGTGGGGATATACAGGGATGATATCCCTGTTGCAAGTTCCAGGTCCACAGGTATAAGCCTGATCAACAAAATTTGATTTCTTTTTCTTCGATCATTATTAAACTAGAGGATCTAAACAAAAGCCATGTGTTTAAATGTAATTAAGTTTTAAAAAAATATTATTTTTAAAGTATAAGTTTAAAAAAATCTGTCTGGAAAATGAAAAGAACAGGGGAGATTGAAGAACAAGTAAAATCAACTTCAACGATTTGTAAATTCAGGAGTATAAATTGAATGCTTAAACTAAAACTCGATTTTTAAAACAAAACAAAATGATTTTTGGTTGGAGATTTTGTTTGAAATTCTGGGTTAACTAGAAAATGATTTTTGAGGCATCTCCGGTGATCGACGGCACTGGGGAGGTCAGGGCTTCGACTGAAGATACATGGGTGGTCGAGAAGTCTGAAAAAAAATGCCAGAAGGATGATCAGAGCTTGGAGGTGAATGTAGTGTTTGGTTTTCGTTTGTAACCCTAGTTTTGAATGGGTAGCGTATTTTGATCAAAACGACTTCTTTGGTTGATCGAGCTCAATGAAACTCAGGTAGATGTTAGCTGGGAAGTTGTCGAAGGTGTGGCCGAAGTTACTGATGCTCCGGTGGTCGGAGATGTGACTTCGAGGAGGATTTGGACATGGCAGTTGGCTCCAGTTTTTACTGGGAAGCTCGATTTTGATTCGAGGCAAGTGAGGGTGTTTTGGTGCTCAGAGGCGGTTGCCACGATGATGTTTGATGTGATGGAGGGTGTGATAACCCGGATTTTTGGACATATGTTAATTGATAATTAACTGGATTTATTAATAGGAATACTGATTTATAGATTGAATAAATAATGCTGAATTATAAATATCTACTTGATAATCTCCTAATATAATTATTCAATTGACAAGATTATTATTTTCAAGGTTTATTTAAAGATTTTAGACACTAAAATAGTGTCTATGCATATACTTATGAATTTAAAAAGTATTCTAGTTTAAAGTAAAATTTGGTAAAGATATATATATATATATATATATATATATATATATTTCTTTAAAAGGTTATACTTGAAATAAATGTAGTTTGTAAATATATAAAGATTGAAAACACACATGTATAAATGTATTACATGGATTTAAGTAATAAATAAATACATAAGACATTAATAAAAATAAAATATATATAAACATTTTCTCCTGAAAATGTACAAATGTAAGATAAATATAACATACAAATGACAAATGTAAGATACTTCAACAAGTGTCACTTTTATTTTAATTTTCCTTTATTTTTAATAAAACCTAATTTAACTTATATAATCATATATCTATTCTCTACAATTTTTTTTTTCTAGCTTCTTTCCAAAAACTCAAAGAAACGTCAATACATATTCATTTCCACCCCTCTCTCTTTCGTTCTTTATTTTCTTTTATCTTCTTCTAAACCCAGATCCGAGAGAGACTTCAACGAAGCTTTCTATCCAAACTCCTAAGCCACCGTATAAACAAATTTTCATCTTTGCTGAGAGTAGATTACTTTCTACTCTATTCCCTTCTTCATCTACACATTTAAATCCCAAAATCCCTAATTATATTTCTTAGTCAATTCGAGTTGCCATGGTGAATGGGGACTTGTATAAGGCGAGATAGTGCAACATCGAGCTCGAGGTGAAGTCGAGGTGAGCGTGGAGGAAGAGCACAATTTGGAGGCGCGCGTTGATTTGGTAAAGCGATGAATAAATGGCGGCAGAGGGGATTGTCGGCATGATGGTGGCTGACGTAATAGCAGCGACAAAGAAGGTCAAGGTGATGGGTGTGGCAACGCTCGTTGAGACGATCGTGGGATTTGGGTGATTCCGACTTTGTGGTGAGTTCACTCTCACAATTTTTATCTCTATCCAACTGTATGTTGCATTTCAATTTCTTTGCCTCAGGTTGCATGCTCTGCTTTCTTGCTGATATGCATTAATTCTTTCGTATACGAGAATTTGATCTGTGGGTTCACTCCTTATCTCCCTATGTTTGGTTCTTATAGATAGTTTATTTTAGAGATAAATTATTAACCCATTCTGTATCAAAGGTACATGTAAAAAAAAAGTATGTGTCTAAGGCACATAATACATATATTTACTATGAAGACTAAAATAATGGAGACATGTTTTTTTCTGACTTGGTCTTGAATATAGATCTAAATACCCTGGTCCTTGTTTTGGAATATAATTTTGCCAGCAAGTAATCTTGCCTCCATACTTGGCCTCTGATTTTTGCCTTGATTGTACAGACCGGTGTTAAGAATATTTGCATGACATCTTTGCTAGTGCTTGCGTCTCTTAGTGTACATGGTATATATACACACACACACACACAAATAGCTTAACATTGTTCATTTTATTTTAGTGAATGTACATGTAAAATGTACAGGTAGTATGGAAATTTCAAAATCTAGAAATGTTAGTAGCCTGGCATGTTTGTTTACACGATACATATATTGCTATATAGTCATCTCTAGTAGCCTGTCAATGTTAGTGGCTTGAGATGTTTTACCTGGGATCTTTTAAGTACCTAGTGAAAATTAATTAAAAGTTAATCACTTAATGAAACAATTTGGTTCTAGAATTTTGTTTAACTGATTTCTGCCAAATCTCTGTTTTCTTGTTCTTTTCTCACCATGATTTGCTTGCTTGTATGATTCCTTTGTTTTCATTCGTAAGTATGTATGTATTATCATTTTTTTCCTTCTACTTTTAAATTGTGTGACAGTGGATTTTATGCGAATAGGCACGAAAGTGCAGCAGCCATGCGTGAGAGTTAGTGTGAGCATAGGGTGTGTGAGTGATGTTGTTTTAGTGACGAGAGAGTTTCCTTTGCATGAGTAGCTTGTACCCTAGTATTTGTTTACTGTTACCAAGTGTTTAAACTATATAAATATATTTTAAATCTTGTGAATATACATAGCTAATTGGAATTGAACATTTGCATGTGTATATTGTGTGTCATTTATATGTTACAAGTTAAATGACTTACCGACAAATTCCAAGATTTTGTTCCATTTAAGTATCGATGCCTCTCCATTAGTTTGTTATCCTTATCGTGATGCATATGAGGATTTCAGCTGGGTTAGTATAGTGTTTGTTTATATGGTACATCAGTAGTTAACTGCTAATGGCTAATGCCTGAGTGATTATTCAAGGAAGTATTTTGTAAACCAATTCAGTTTAGTCCATTGTTATGAATAGCAACACTTAAAGGTATTGTATTAGCCTATAGGTGTTTAGTTAGACATGTCATACACTGTACATAAGGGGTATGTTTTTGTTTGCTTTGTTATGTGGTTTGAGCTATTTTGTAATGCTTGCATGATTTTATAAATAGAGTGTTCAATCCCTTAGTCTAATGTAACATATAACACGCATATATTCATAAAATTGTTTTTAACAAAAGTTATGAAGTCTATGGTGAGTGAGTATAACACCCTAAATATATAGCTTTCTTGACTTTGTTACATTTCATATAAATGCACCTGACAGTTTCGTTTTTTTTAATAGTGGCCTAGTTCTACATGCTTTTGTCCATATAAATGTGACCTTTGTTGTACAATTAGCTCAGGATAGTACCTATATAGTAAATGATTTCGTCCTATATTGTTTAGTAGCTTTGAAAGGAGTGAACACCTATTTATATAGTTATTATTTCAAGTTGCAAAGTTCTGTAGCTTTGTTTCCTTGCTTTTGCCTTATGGCTATTTCACTTCTTATGCATGGATATAGCTCAATAACATTTTGTATTTTTATAAAGATAATAAGTGTCAGATAAGGAGGCTGCACTTGTACTAAGCTAGACTATGTAATAAAAAGTTAGTGATTGGCTTATATGTAAACAGTAATAACAGGACATGCTTTTGAATGTACCGGCCATGCATTCTATTATACTTGCTGTCTAGTTTGTAGCAATGTTTAAGCACACTTTGGAGTTTGTTTGTTTATTTTTTTCCTCTCTCTTCCATGAAGTTGCATGCGTTTTTTTTTCTTTGACCTGATGCCTTTTTGTTTTGGAAAAAGTAGCCTAGGTAGCCTATGTATTAAATGTGAGTGACATGCCATGTATTATGAGCATGGAAATTTGGAACCTATATGTACTATTTCATAAAGTTAGTCCATATATAATAGAAAGCATGAACAGGCACTAAGTTTTAAATAGTTATTCATATACCTCTACCTACCTTGATGTACTTGGTTTTCCAACTAAATTATTACTAGCTAAGGTTAAATATATTAGAAGCTTGGTCAGGAAGAATTTACAGTTGTTCTTGATGAGTTTGTATCATGCTTTTCTATTCTTTTCATGTGTTTGTTATATATTGTGTTGGCATTGTTTAATAGTTAACTTGATAATATAAACATTTATATAAATACTAAATTTCCAAGGTGGTTATTAAATGATCCTTCAAGAGAAGTTTTATTATATAAAACATAGATTTCTAACTTAATGTTTTGTAATAAAATTGCTATGTGAATATTTACTCTGAATATGAATTGATTTATTTTCACTTAAATAACTTGGATTTAAGGTGACATTGGATTCGAAGAGACCGGGGTCGGGTATCAGTAAATACCCGAAACCACTTCGATTTGTAATCTCCAATAATTCTTTATAAATTTGAGGTGTGGAACCAACAGGCTGGAATAGAATAAATTTAGTAACATGACTATTTGAAGCTGAGTAACATTTCTTGGATATTGTTTTGAGATAAATGATCAACTTAAATAAGATTTGAACTTGTAGAAAGGTACGAGTTACCCTGGTAATTCACTTAAGTTATATAGTTCGGTATTTCATATTATGGGTTTACTCACGCTGGTTTCCAGCCTGACCCGGGTGTTACTTTGATGTAATGCTCGGGTCAGACCGAGTATTACAGCTTTTCAGGTTAGGACGTTCTAGAGCTCAGGAGGCGAGCTGGATGGCAGGAACGTATGGAGTGTATTCCGCTGTGTATTTGAGAGCTTATTGATAGTAGTCTGGGACAGGTGGATAACTGTCTAGTCTATTTGTAAATGGTTGTAACTCTGATGTATTGAATGTAAATTAACAAATACAGTTTTCTTTGTATAACTGATATTATTATTTGATATTATATTTTATCCGCTGCGAATGTGAGACGTTGTGTTTTCTGTTTTTCTTTCTTCTTTCTGTTTCTTTCTTCTATCTCTTTTCTTTTTCACCTAACTATCTGGAATTTTCGGGTTCGAAATTCCGGATCGTTACAGTTGGTATCAGAGCTAAAGGTTAAGCGAGGACCTTGGCTCTGTTAAGATTACTCGTTAAGGATAGGGTCAATGGTACCCTAGAACGAGTTGAGTGTATATATATATGAGAGCGTATTTGTTATTTTCATATATAAAGATTTCAAATGATTTTTATATAAGATTATATTTGATATATAAAGTAATATTTCTTTTAAAATATATTAAAGAAATTGGTGTTGAATCATTGAAATTGAAGATAATTTAAAAATTGTGAAATTTTAAATCTAAATCCAGAAAACTTGAAATTGTTTTAAAGAAATTTGTTTGAATTAAAACCAAGAATGGTTTAAAAATTTAAGGTATGATTTGAAGTGCAAATGGAATAAATATGTATAAATGAGGAATATACATAATACCAATGATGATTTGAAATAAACACTTAGTGTCGAGTTTTAAATTGGAATGTGATGTAAAACCCAAAGTAAAGTAAGTTTTTAAACTTAAAAGGGGAAAGACTATTAATCTGAAGTTTAAAATTTGAATGGGAATTCAAATTGTGAAAAGTTGACCGGATTAAGTAAATTTAACTTGAAGGAAGTTAAATAAGTTGAAAAAATAACTTGAATTGGAAATTTCAAGATGAAATTTAAATTTAACTTGGAAAGTTAAATGGTTGATTTTAAATGGGAGTTATGAGTGATCTCAAAATGGGTTTGAGATCTGGAAATTGAAAATGGATAATAAATTAGAATCTGAAATTTAATTATTTTTGAATCCTTATTTGAACTTTATAATAGGTTAAGTAAAGATAATTTTAAAATGGAATTTGATTTAAATTTAGAAAGGAATTAAGGTTAATTCAACTTGAATTGGGATTAAATCAATTTCAATAGAAATTGAAGTATTGAGTCAATTTAAATGAAATTGGAATTTAAATTAAATTGATGGGAAATTAATTGGAAATGGAAATTGAGAAATTAAACAGTTTGGCTTTGGATTATTTTCAAAATAAATTGTTTTAATACAAATATATTTTTTTCAAACTATTTACTATACAATCTTTCTTCTTAAACCCCAAACTATCCTATACTTATTTTACAATTATTTTAGAACTATTTAACTATTTTGAAATTGTCTTATAAACTAATTACTATTTTTCAGTTATTTATATCTAATCACTATTTTAAAAACTATTTTGTAATCATCTAACTATTTTATACCTACTTAACTATTTTACAGCTATTTTACAAACTAATAACTATTTTTCAACTACTAATCTACTTTAAACTTTTTCAAGCTATTTTTAAATTTAAATTGGTCAGAGTTCAAACTGTTTGTAATTGAAGTAATAACTCAATTGGAAATGGAAGCAATTGAGAATAAGTGAATGGAATTAAAGGAAATGTGAATAGAAAAGAGAATTGATTTGGCTAATAACCAATAAAGGTGAATACGTAGGATATACGTATACTATTCTATTCGCATAGTGATTTGATCCAGATTCGAACACAGAATTTCGAGATAGTATTATCGATCCGAGTTGGGATTTTTCGCTCGATTTTCGACGGCGAACCTGAATATGGATTTTTGATTGGTTCTGGATATTCTCTATCATAGCTACGACTATGCAAGGAGAATGACGGATTCTGGTCAAGAAACCAGATCTGAGTCCGCACTAGGAAGTCGGGTGGACGATACTAGTTCGGAAGTGAAATTTTGTGATCGATTGAGCGATCAGACTGATATTGCGTACGGATGATATGTGTACATCGTACGAGTTTGAATGAAATTGATATTGAAATTGGATAAGGATTGTAAAATGATCTTTGAAATGAAAAGTATATTTGTGAAATATAATGGAATTGGATATTTCTTTGGTTGAAATTTACTTTATGGAGATAAGTAAATGGTAAATAACTTTATAAAGAAATCAAACTTGAATATTTGATTTGGCAATAAATAAAGTTGTATTTTGTAATATGATAAACTTCCCTTATTGAATCTAGCCAGAATAAAAAGGGTTTTGAAATAATTGAAGTATAAAAGAGGTTTTATACAAGTTTGAAATGATCCAAAGATTTTCAAAATTATATATATATATATATATAAAGGATCTTATGAGGATTTTGGAAAAGGTTTGAGAACCTATGTAATTTTGGAAAGGCTTTTGATTTTTGGAAAAATCAATTTTGGGAATTTGGAAAGCCTAGTTTGAGAATTATCGATTTTGGATATCGATTTGTGTAAAGGAGATTTTGATATAAATCATAAAGGGTATGATTTGAAGATACTATAAATGTATAGTATAAAATGTTTTGAGTATAGCTCTGGGGAAAAAGGCGCTTCCTTGAAATGAACTTCTCAGGAGTGCCACTGGGTGGTACTGCCTTGAACCCCAAGGGGGGATTCTAAAGTTAATCCTGTGAGGAGTCCGGAATAAACTAGTTCCTGAGGATTATTTTTGTAGCGAAAGTCGAGGGGCTGGTGCCCACAGAGGCATTTGGGTTATGCTGTGACGACAGTTTAACTCGATGTCACTGCGATCTACTGCAGACCATAGCGAAAGTCATGTGTGCCGTTGAGAGCCAACTGTCTACGTTTGATTTTATATCGGTAGACTGTGACACTATGGTAACATAGCGAAAGTCGTTTGTGCCGCTGAGAGCCAACAGTCTGCGTTTGATTTTATATCGGTAGACTGCGACCTATGTGGAGGAGTTTCATTTTGACAGCGAAATCGTGTGTGCCGCTGAGAGCCAACAGTTACATGGACTTTTGCTGCGACGGCAACGTAACCCTGGATGTAACTGCGATCTGTTGTGGGTTCCATGGTGTAATCAGTTACATGGACTTTTGCTGCGATGGCAACGTAACCCGTGATGTAACTGTGACCTTGGATGGGGGTGATGATTTCCAGAGCATTCTCACCAAAGATATTTCCTCGATTTCAAAAATGTTTTCAATATTTTCAATAAAATTATTTTTAAAGTATTTTCACTGGATGTTGAAAACGGGTCTGCCAGGCACTTATAGATTTTCAGTCCTACGTCTGATCAACGTATGACCGAATTTCTGTAAGAACAAGGATGGACTTGTTGAGACATTGAGTTATAAAAGTATTTTATATAAAAGCTATTTTAGCAATATTATATAGATTTTGAAAATGTTTTAAAAATGATCAAAGAACAATTTATCTGATTTTAAGTATAGAATAAATTTTGGCTTCGTTCCTTTTCGAGGACGAAAAGATTCAAAGGGGGAAGGAATGTGATAACCCGGATTTTTGGACATATGTTAATTGATAATTAACTGGATTTATTAATAGGAATACTGATTTATAGATTGAATAAATAATGCTGAATTATAAATATCTACTTGATAATCTCCTAATATAATTATTCAATTGACAAGATTATTATTTTCAAGGTTTATTTAAAGATTTTAGACACTAAAATAGTGTCTATGCATATACTTATGAATTTAAAAAGTATTCTAGTTTAAAGTAAAATTTGGTAAAGATATATATATATATATATATTTCTTTAAAAGGTTATACTTGAAATAAATGTAGTTTGTAAATATATAAAGATTGAAAACACACATGTATAAATGTATTACATGGATTTAAGTAATAAATAAATACATAAGACATTAATAAAAATAAAATATATATAAACATTTTCTCCTGAAAATGTACAAATGTAAGATAAATATAACATACAAATGACAAATGTAAGATACTTCAACAAGTGTCACTTTTATTTTAATTTTCCTTTATTTTTAATAAAACCTAATTTAACTTATATAATCATATATCTATTCTCTACAATTTTTTTTTTCTAGCTTCTTTCCAAAAACTCAAAGAAACGTCAATACATATTCATTTCCACCCCTCTCTCTTTCGTTCTTTATTTTCTTTTATCTTCTTCTAAACCCAGATCCGAGAGAGACTTCAACGAAGCTTTCTATCCAAACTCCTAAGCCACCGTATAAACAAATTTTCATCTTTGCTGAGAGTAGATTACTTTCTACTCTATTCCCTTCTTCATCTACACATTTAAATCCCAAAATCCCTAATTATATTTCTTAGTCAATTCGAGTTGCCATGGTGAATGGGGACTTGTATAAGGCGAGATAGTGCAACATCGAGCTCGAGGTGAAGTCGAGGTGAGCGTGGAGGAAGAGCACAATTTGGAGGCGCGCGTTGATTTGGTAAAGCGATGAATAAATGGCGGCAGAGGGGATTGTCGGCATGATGGTGGCTGACGTAATAGCAGCGACAAAGAAGGTCAAGGTGATGGGTGTGGCAACGCTCGTCGAGACGATCGTGGGATTTGGGTGATTCCGACTTTGTGGTGAGTTCACTCTCACAATTTTTATCTCTATCCAACTGTATGTTGCATTTCAATTTCTTTGCCTCAGGTTGCATGCTCTGCTTTCTTGCTGATATGCATTAATTCTTTCGTATACGAGAATTTGATCTGTGGGTTCACTCCTTATCTCCCTATGTTTGGTTCTTATAGATAGTTTATTTTAGAGATAAATTATTAACCCATTCTGTATCAAAGGTACATGTAAAAAAAAAGTATGTGTCTAAGGCACATAATACATATATTTACTATGAAGACTAAAATAATGGAGACATGTTTTTTTCTGACTTGGTCTTGAATATAGATCTAAATACCCTGGTCCTTGTTTTGGAATATAATTTTGCCAGCAAGTAATCTTGCCTCCATACTTGGCCTCTGATTTTTGCCTTGATTGTACAGACCGGTGTTAAGAATATTTGCATGACATCTTTGCTAGTGCTTGCGTCTCTTAGTGTACATGGTATATACACACACACACACACAAATAGCTTAACATTGTTCATTTTATTTTAGTGAATGTACATGTAAAATGTACAGGTAGTATGGAAATTTCAAAATCTAGAAATGTTAGTAGCCTGGCATGTTTGTTTACACGATACATATATTGCTATATAGTCATCTCTAGTAGCCTGTCAATGTTAGTGGCTTGAGATGTTTTACCTGGGATCTTTTAAGTACCTAGTGAAAATTAATTAAAAGTTAATCACTTAATGAAACAATTTGGTTCTAGAATTTTGTTTAACTGATTTCTGCCAAATCTCTGTTTTCTTGTTCTTTTCTCACCATGATTTGCTTGCTTGTATGATTCCTTTGTTTTCATTCGTAAGTATGTATGTATTATCATTTTTTTCCTTCTACTTTTAAATTGTGTGACAGTGGATTTTATGCGAATAGGCACGAAAGTGCAGCAGCCATGCGTGAGAGTTAGTGTGAGTATAGGGTGTGTGAGTGATGTTGTTTTAGTGACGAGAGAGTTTCCTTTGCATGAGTAGCTTGTACCCTAGTATTTGTTTACTGTTACCAAGTGTTTAAACTATATAAATATATTTTAAATCTTGTGAATATACATAGCTAATTGGAATTGAACATTTGCATGTGTATATTGTGTGTCATTTATATGTTACAAGTTAAATGACTTACCGACAAATTCCAAGATTTTGTTCCATTTAAGTATCGATGCCTCTCCATTAGTTTGTTATCCTTATCGTGATGCATATGAGGATTTCAGCTGGGTTAGTATAGTGTTTGTTTATATGGTACATCAGTAGTTAACTGCTAATGGCTAATGCCTGAGTGATTATTCAAGGAAGTATTTTGTAAACCAATTCAGTTTAGTCCATTGTTATGAATAACAGCACTTAAAGGTATTGTATTAGCCTATAGGTGTTTAGTTAGACATGTCATACACTGTACATAAGGGGTATGTTTTTGTTTGCTTTGTTATGTGGTTTGAGCTATTTTGTAATGCTTGCATGATTTTATAAATAGAGTGTTCAATCCCTTAGTCTAATGTAACATATAACACGCATATATTCATAAAATTGTTTTTAACAAAAGTTATGAAGTCTATGGTGAGTGAGTATAACACCCTAAATATATAGCTTTCTTGACTTTGTTACATTTCATATAAATGCACCTGACAGTTTCGTTTTTTTTAATAGTGGCCTAGTTCTACATGCTTTTGTCCATATAAATGTGACCTTTGTTGTACAATTAGCTCAGGACAGTACCTATATAGTAAATGATTTCGTCCTATATTGTTTAGTAGCTTTGAAAGGAGTGAACACCTATTTATATAGTTATTATTTCAAGTTGCAAAGTTCTGTAGCTTTGTTTCCTTGCTTTTGCCTTATGGCTATTTCACTTCTTATGCATGGATATAGCTCAATAACATTTTGTATTTTTATAAAGATAATAAGTGTCAGATAAGGAGGCTGCACTTGTACTAAGCTAGACTATGTAATAAAAAGTTAGTGATTGGCTTATATGTAAACAGTAATAACAGGACATGCTTTTGAATGTACCGGCCATGCATTCTATTATACTTGCTGTCTAGTTTGTAGCAATGTTTAAGCACACTTTGGAGTTTGTTTGTTTATTTTTTTCCTCTCTCTTCCATGAAGTTGCATGCGTTTTTTTTTCTTTGACCTGATGCCTTTTTGTTTTGGAAAAAGTAGCCTAGGTAGCCTATGTATTAAATGTGAGTGACATGCCATGTATTATGAGCATGGAAATTTGGAACCTATATGTACTATTTCATAAAGTTAGTCCATATATAATAGAAAGCATGAACAGGCACTAAGTTTTAAATAGTTATTCATATACCTCTACCTACCTTGATGTACTTGGTTTTCCAACTAAATTATTACTAGCTAAGGTTAAATATATTAGAAGCTTGGTCAGGAAGAATTTACAGTTGTTCTTGATGAGTTTGTATCATGCTTTTCTATTCTTTTCATGTGTTTGTTATATATTGTGTTGGCATTGTTTAATAGTTAACTTGATAATATAAACATTTATATAAATACTAAATTTCCAAGGTGGTTATTAAATGATCCTTCAAGAGAAGTTTTATTATATAAAACATAGATTTCTAACTTAATGTTTTGTAATAAAATTTCTATGTGAATATTTACTCTGAATATGAATTGATTTATTTTCACTTAAATAACTTGGATTTAAGGTGACATTGGATTCGAAGAGACCGGGGTCGGGTATCAGTAAATACCCGAAACCACTTCGATTTGTAATCTCCAATAATTCTTTATAAATTTGAGGTGTGGAACCAACAGGCTGGAATAGAATAAATTTAGTAACATGACTATTTGAAGCTGAGTAACATTTCTTGGATATTGTTTTGAGATAAATGATCAACTTAAATAAGATTTGAACTTGTAGAAAGGTACGAGTTACCCTGGTAATTCACTTAAGTTATATAGTTCGGTATTTCATATTATGGGTTTACTCACGCTGGTTTCCAGCCTGACCCGGGTGTTACTTTGATGTAATGCTCGGGTCAGACCGAGTATTACAGCTTTTCAGGTTAGGACGTTCTAGAGCTCAGGAGGCGAGCTGGATGGCAGGAACGTATGGAGTGTATTCCGCTATGTATTTGAGAGCTTATTGATAGTAGTCTGGGACAGGTGGATAACTGTCTAGTCTATTTGTAAATGGTTGTAACTCTGATGTATTGAATGTAAATTAACAAATACAGTTTTCTTTGTATAACTGATATTATTATTTGATATTATATTTTATCCGCTGCGAATGTGAGACGTTGTGTTTTCTGTTTTTCTTTCTTCTTTCTGTTTCTTTCTTCTATCTCTTTTCTTTTTCACCTAACTATCTGGAATTTTCGGGTTCGAAATTCCGGATCGTTACAGAGGGTTCGTCGGAGGTGGTAGGTGATTCCGGTAGTTGTGCACGTATACGTGCAAATGTTGTACCAGGTGGTTGCGAATTTGGGTGGAGAAGAAGCAACGGGCTCGAAGTCAAACTCGAAAATTATGGGATCATGCCTCGAGTTCGTTTAGGGGAGATTCGAGCGTGTTACAACAGTTTAGGAAATTTAAAACAGAAAACAAAGTTTAAAAAAAAAGGGAAGAAGAAGTTGGCCTGGGAAATTTTTCTCGGGAAAGTTTCTAATGAAACTCGAAGTTGGGTACGGGGGAAAGCAGGGGTTCGACTCGAGTAAATTGGGTTTTCACCTTGGTTCGTTTTAATGCAAATTTTTTTAACAGTATTAGATATAAACAGTTTTTTTTGATATCATAATTGAAATGAATTGTTTGGATAAATAAATTTGTATGATTTGTTTTAAATGTTTTAAGTTAAATCCTTAAAAGTTATTTTAAAACTTAATTTGAAAAAGAAAAGAAATTAATAGGGAAATAATTTATCTTAAAAACTTATTATAAGTTGATAATAAATGGAATAATTAAAGAGTGATTTGTTAATTGAATAAATTAATGATTAATGATTTATAAATTAACAATTTTAGTTTTCAAAGGGATTTATTAACTTGGAATTAAGGATTAATTAATAATTAGAGAGAAGTAATTAATAATTACTTAATCATTAAAGGTTAATTAATTTTAAATTTATCATTAAAGGTTAATTAATTTTAAATTTATTATAAATGGTTAATTAATAAATGATTAAAGAATAATTAATCAAAATAATTTGTAATTAGTTAATGTTAATTAACCAGGATTAGTAATTCATAAGAAATTAATCTGATTTGAATTAATCAGACAATTAACTGACCTTACCTATGGATATTTGGATTCTATTGGATGATTTGATTGTTTGATATCCCTGATATATGATGCTTTGTGATACATCCTGATTTATGTTGTGATCTGTAATTTACTTATCTGTGATATATCTCTGTGATCTGTGAATGAAGATGAGCGTTATAGTTTATATCGCTTATCAACTATATTCTGTATTCTGATATGTGATGATTGTATGATGTTGCACTATTGTGTTAAACCCCTGGACTACACCTTTACACACACAAATATGGATTTCACGTGGAAATCGGTTAAGTCACAGATAATTTAAATTTGATGTTTTTGAAATTGAAAATTTTAATTTCAATTGATTTTGAAATTGGAAATTTGGGTTTAAAGTGAAAAGCTTTTGAAATGGAATTTCAAAGATAAAACTTATTTTCGAATAACTTGATTAAGTTTTGAAATTTAAATAATTTGATTTGAATTCAAGTTTGAAATTGAATTCTATGATTCGAAACTAGGGATTTAAGACGCTGTACAAGTTATATGAATTTAAACCATTCTGAAAGTATTGTTTGAGAATTTGAATTTAACCCAAAGACCTTAACTTGTATAAATGAATCAGATTTCCAAAATGAAAACTGTTTGTTTCAAATGATAAAAGCTTTCATATAAGAAATGAAATTCCAGTTTAATTAAAGGAATTTCAAGATTGAATTGTGCTTCCTGAGGATTTGACCAGGCAACTAGTACTCAGCAACCAGTGCTCGGCATCAGAGAGTGACCGGCATCCAGGAGTGTTCGGCGTAGTACTCGGCATCCAGTGGAACTCGGCGTCAGAGAGTACTCGGCATCTAGGAGTGTTCGGCGAAGTACACAGCATCCATAGTGTCCGGCATCCAGTAATGTTCGGCGAAGTACCCAGCAGTGTTCGGCATCAACTGGTACTCGGCGTCAACCAATGCTCGGCATCAAGACTGCTCGGCATACAAGAGTGCTCGGCATCAAGACTGCTCGGCATCAAGACTGCTCGGCATACGAGACTGCTCGGCATACGAGAGCACTCGACATCAAGGAGAACTCGACAGCATCTGTGGTTCGGCATACAGGAGTACTCGGCGTAGTACCCGGTAGCATCAGAAGTACTCGGCACAAGAGTACTCGGCGTCTAGAAGAGCGTTCGGCTTCGAATGACTAACATCCTGCACTTCCCAAACATCAACCACATCGTTCGGCATAGAAGGGACTTTTCGGCATCAGAGCGTTCGGCACACTTGGTTCGGGATACAGCGATCACTGTACTCGGGCTGGAGTGTTCGGCCATCAGCCCACTTGGAAAGTCCAGCCCATCTTTGTCTATAAATAGAGGGGCAGGGTCACTGTGAAATGGATCCTTTTTTGGAGAGAGAATACTGGGGAGACTCTGCCATTTTCAAGACTCATCTTCTCTACTTAAACAACTTCATTCAAGCATTTTGATTCATGAATTGTATTTGTAATCAACTACAAAGAAGATCAATAAAGTTTAACCTCAAAGTGGACGTAGGCAATTACGCTGAACCACTATAAATTTGGTGTTCTTACTTTCTGCATTTAAATTAGCATTGTCTTCTCTGTTTAGTTTACTTTCATCACTTATATCTCTACACAATCTTTCTGAACGAGGTTAGTGACCAATTTTGGTGCTAACACTTTGGTGCTTTCACTGAGAATTGAATTCTCAGACCTCAAGGATCTGCTTTGAAGCTACTGGATTGAACAAATCCCCCAAAGAAGATCCGACTCACTGATAGGACATCCGTTGATTCTACTCAGAGTTCATACCAATAACTCTACAATGGCAAGACCATGTACCGGGTCAGTTTCTCACAATACGGATGCCCACGAGACTGCTAGCGTGCAACAAGCAGGGCCTAGCAATCAACCAGCAATTCCAAATACAAGAGTTGCCACTCAGGACCAAACTCCAGTTGTCACCAGAATAGAGTTCAACGACTTGATGAGAGAGCTCAGGGAAAGTAGGAGACAACTAGGAGAGCAGATGCAAGCCAATGCCAACCTGATGGCATAACTTACTCAACAGCAGCAACAGAATGCTGGGGCAATCCCGCTGCTTACTCCTCATCTGACAGCTCTACTTCCTCTGATGAACCTCCCAGGCGCAGACACCATAAGACTGATGCTGCGCGAGCAGATGCTGCTGTTCGAACAGCTGGAGACCGCGACCAAGCAAGAGCTGGAAGCTTCAGGACCGGGATACAGATGGAAGATAGAGGCCTAGATCATCAAAATACTAACGATGTCGAACCCCAAGATGCACGATTGGCAGATCGCGAAGAGAGGAGGCATCAGCATGGACAGGCGCGTAGAACAGACTCCAACCTTCCGCCTTCCATACAGACACCCGATCTGACAGCCATGATCAGGCAACTGATGAAAGAAAATCAGGGGTTATCGAATGATGATTGGGGAGTGTCAAGAAGTCATACTCCGTTCACAGATGTTGTGTTGCAAGCGGCGTACCCCAGGAAGTTTAGTATGCCTACTATCCCTACGTATGAAGGGAAGACTGACCCCAGACAACACGTCATGAGGTATGAATGGATGATGGATTCAGCTAGAGCGAATGATGCCACCAAGTGTAGGTGCTTTCCGATCACTCTATCTGGGATCGCTACTATGTGGTTCACCCAACTTCCTCCACGATCCGTATCAAATTTCGAGGAGTTGGCAAAGAAGTTTATTGAGCAGTTCAGGATACACACTACGCGCCCAAAGGACGTGATGTCTCTGTCAAGTGTAACCCAAAATCCCGAGGAGTCGTTGAAGGAATATTTACAAAGGTTCCACATAGCAGCGACTGAAGTCAGTAATCCCAATGACCATGCAATTCTGATGGCTATAATGAGAGGTGTGGATCCAGACTCTGAGTTTGGAGACTGGCTAGCAGGAAAACCTCCGGCTACGCTAGAGCGTTTCTACTCTAAGGCACACCAGTTCATAAGAAGAGAGGAAGCTAGGTGGGTACGACGAGATAAGGCGCCAGGGCCTGTCCAGGAGTCAATAAAAAGAAACATTGCTGTGAAGCAGTCTGGAGACAGCTCGGGAAAGGTCCAACTCGGAGTATAAACATCTACTTAACTCCGTACTCCCAAAGTGCGAGACGAAGTATAAACATTAATCAACTCCGTACTCCCAGAGTGCGAGACGGAGTATAAACATTAATCAACTCCGTACTCTCAGAGTGCGAGACGGAGTATAAACATCTACTTAACTCCGTACTCCCAGAGTGCGAGACGGAGTATAAACATTAATCAACTCCGTACTCCCGGAGTGCGAGACGGAGTATAAACATTAATCAACTCCGTACTCCCAGAGTGCGAGACGGAGTATAAACATCTACTCAACTCCGTACTCCCAGAGTGCGAGACGGAGTATAAACGTTAATTAACTCCGTACTCCCAGAGTGCAAGACGGAGTATAAACATTAATCAACTCCGTATTCCCAGAGTGCAAGACGGAGTATAAACATCTACTCAACTCCGTACTCCCAGAGTGCGAGACGGAGTATAAACATACATCAACTCCATACTCATCCCCAGAACTGGGGGCAGAACCAAAGCAAAGCATGCTAGTTGAACATTTGTCTAAAAGAAGATTGCAACGAAACGATTGAGAGACGACTGTCAAGCAATCAACTGAACAGAAATATTCAGCATGAAAGACTGCGGTTTTTCAAAGCACGTCATGTTTACACAAGACGTCCTTTGGGGGGCAAATGTTATCCCGCCTTTTGGCAAGGCCGTGACACCAAGAACTTGATTAGAAACCAGTGACAGTTCGTCTTGGAGATCGGTTACACAAAGGCTCACTATGGATGCTATGGCTCGATCCAGACTCAGACAAAATCCATCGACATCCATATTTGACTTGGAGACCTAAACTGCTTGGAATGAATATGGCCCGATCATCCACTCCAATCGAGTCATAGAACAAAGTTCGACAAAATACAGATACCCCTCATGAAGCTCAGTGACGCCGGGATCCGTCAAAAGTGGACGTGATTTGATCATCTACACATCAAATCCTACCCTGAACACGAAAGGTTGTTCGAAAGCCCAACTTGAAGTAGCTATGGTAGACTGCGTACTCGCTAACCATCACTGTCAATATATGGACACGACTGCAACTTGGAACATATGCAACTTACTTTGTCTACTCAACAATCTATTATCCTTATTTTCTAGAAGGAGATACGGAGCAAATTGTAAGAGATTTGGCTATCTAACCCAACATGGATGTGATTCAACCATCTGTCATATACCTCCTTCCTTGACTTGATTGGAAGAGCTATAATCACCATGCGGACGAGAATCGATCGTCCATTTTTCAAATTTCGTCCCTCATCCTGGGGGGCAGAATCTCATTCCGTGAGCAAACGTGGTTCGATTGTTCATTCGACGACATTAGCCTCGATACAGTAGATGAATACAAATTAAAGAGTGGAAATACGACTGCTCTCAACTTAAACCTCCAAGTCCCCAGAGCGTGGATCGGAGTACTCTAAGTCCCCAGAGCGCGGACTAGAGTATAAACGATTTCAAATCTCCGAATCCCCAGAGCGCGGATCGGAGTACTCTAAGTCCCCAGAGCGCGGACTAGAGTATAAACGATTCCAAATCTCCGAACCCGCAGAGTGCGGATCGGAGTACTCTAAGTCCCCAGAGCGTGGACTAGAGTATAAACGATTCCAAATCTCCGAATCCCCAGAGAGCGGATCGGAGTACTCTAAGTCCCCAGAGCGTGGACTAGAGTATAAATGATTCCAAATCTCCGAATCCCCAGAGCGCGGATCGGAGTACTCTAAGTCCCCAGAGCGCAGACTAGAGTATAAACGATTTCAAATCTCCGAATCCCCAGAGCGCGGATCGGAGTACTCTAAGTCCCCAGAGCGCGGACTAGAGTATAAACGATTCCAAATCTCCGAAGCCCCAGAGCGCGGATCGGAGTACTCTAAGTCCCCAGAGCGCGGACTAGAGTATAAACGATTCCAAATCTCCGAATCCCCAGAGCGCTGATCGGAGTACTCTAAGTCCCCAGAGCGCGGACTAGAGTATAAACGATTTCAAATCTCCGAATCCCCAGAGCGCGGATCGGAGTACTCTAAGTCCCCAGAGTGCGGACTAGAGTATAAACGATTCCAAATCTCCGAATCCCCAGAGCGCGGATCGGAGTACTCTAAGTCCCCAGAGCGCGGACTAGAGTATAAACGATTTCAAATCTCCGAATCCCCAGAGTGCGGATCGGAGTACTCTAAGTCCCCAGAGCGCGGACTAGAGTATAAACGATTCCAAATCTCCGAAGCCCCAGAGCGCGGATCAGAGTACTCTAAGTCCCCAGAGCGCGGACTAGAGTATAAACGATTCCAAATCTCCGAATCCCCAGAGCGCGGATCGGAGTACTCTAAGTCCCCAGAGCGCGGACTAGAGTATAAACGATTTCAAATCTCCGAATCCCCAGAGCGCGGATCGGAGTACTCTAATCCCCAGAGCGCGGACTAGAGTATAAACGATTCCAAATCTCCGAATCCCCAGAGCGCGGATTGGAGTACTCTAAGTCCCCAGAGCGCGGACTAGGTTATAAACGATTTCAAATCTCCGAATCCCCAGAGCGCGGATCGGAGTACTCTAAGTCCCCAGAGCGCGGACTAGAGTATAAACGATTCCAAATCTCCAAATCCACAGAGCGCAGATCGGAGTACTCTAAGTCCCCAGAGCGCGGACTAGAGTATAAACGATTTCAAATCTCCGAATCCACAGAACGCGGATCGGAGTACTCTAAGTCCCCGGAGCGCGGACTAGAGTATAAACGATTTCAAATCTCCGAATCCCCGGAGTGCAGAGCGGAGTACTCTAATTCCCTGGAGCGCGGACTAGAGTATAAACTGTTTCAAGCCTCTAAGTCCCCGGAGCACAGAGTCAGCAAGAAGTCCAAGTACTCGAAAGATGTGGGACGAGAGGTACGCCATGTCCAAAAATATTTGAACAGCACAAGAATGGACCGGGAGATAATGCAACTCATAAGAACTTGAGTTATGGCTACAATTAGTCAGCAAACTAAGGAAAGACAAGAGAATCACCCAAACGAAAAAGAAGCTAAAAACTTTATTCAATAAGTCCAAAATGGGGATACATGATCACTCCTACAAAATTCAGACCTCTCTATACAAACTACAAGTTGTGGAAGATAAAAGCAATTACAAGACTTAAGCAAAAAACTCGTTGAACGAGTGTATCGATTATTTCTTCGACTTCTTCTTCTTGTCTTCCTTCGTTGTTTCCGACGACTTCTCTCCCTCACGCTTTTTCTTGGACTTTTTGCTTGCTAGAGAAACGGAGTCGGGAGTAGGAGACAGAACATCTAGTGGTTTGGACCTGCCCGGGAGAATGATTTTCAAAGGTCTGTTCCGCGGGTCAGTGAGTTCCAGTATTTCAGACTCAACTTTGACTTTGACTTTTTTCTTCTCCTCGTCGGCGAGACGGTCCTTCATGCTCATCTCTGAAGTATGCTTAGAGGCGCCAGTGATTTCAATTTCATCGCTTCCTTCGGTAGGAGACGAAGTATCAAGTTTGTCATCATCTAGCGCCCTGATCACTTGAGCGTCTGGACCGGGAGTTACTCCTGCGTGAGCAACGTCACTTTTTTTCTCTGCTTCCTCCATGGCGTCATCGCTCCTCGGAGTTGGCTCAGCGTTAGAGCAACCTGCATGAAAACATAAGGAATGAGCATTAGAACGAATAGCCACTGCTGAAAAATGACGGGATCTCTTCAACTTCTAGAGAAAGAAGAATTTCCTACCAGGGTCCGGTTGGCTATCGGTGGCGCGAGGGGTTTCACCTTCCAGGATAGGTGACAGCACATGAACACCAAGCCCGGGATCTTCGGGATCATAAATAGCATGCTGCTCGAATGGATCAAGCGTTGGCCGACCGGCCGATTGAGCAGCGTAAGGAGCGGCAATGTGAGGAGTAGTAGTATCGGCCCCGGATGGGCCAGCTTCATCATTCTTCTCTTTCGGAGGGGAAGAGCCTTTGCTATAAAGTGCCAAAGCTGCGGATAAGTCTGATGGCTCATTCCCCCTTAGGAACTCCTTCACCAAGACATCCTCATCGACCTCGTTGGAGCCCGACTCGACCTTCCTGATCCTTATCAGAGTTTCCCACGCCTCAGCTAGGGATTCGAGGTAGCCGTCACCCAGAAATGTTAAGTCGCGGTGCATAAGGACGCGGGCTCCATACTCGGCGATCAACGGGTCAAACATACTTTTGACCTCTTCCCTGCCGGCTTCTGCGGCCGCCTCGAGGCGAGAATCAAGCTCTTCCACAGCCATTCTTTTGCCCTCCTCACGGGCCTCGTCCTTCATTTTCTCGACCCCGGCGAGTTCATCATCGAGCTTTGTCTTTAGGAGTCGGGTAGCAACAATCTCATCACAGTATCGCTGCGATTCTTCTTGAGCAGCTACTTTGTCTTCCTTCTCCGTGGAAAGTAATTCCTTCCGCTCCTTGACTTGAGTAGCAAGTGCGTCCCTTTCCTTTTGGACAGAGTCTTTTTCTAGGGCGAGGGCACCGCTGCGCTGGACTGCATCGTCAAGCTCTTTTTTGTGAGCCGCCTCTAAACGAGTAACTGCCTCGGCAGTATTTTTTGCGCTTTGTTCAGCAGCTTCTAGCTTTGACTTATACGAAGCGAGCTCTTCGTCTTGGAGTTTGATGATTTTCTTATCGCTGTCAGCCTCCAGATTCAGACGGTCAATCTCGTGTTGACGCTCGACGGACACTTCCGAGATCTTCTCCACCAAGTGCACGAACGCGTCATGTTGAACATAGACGTCGTTATTGCAGGCAATGGCGCTCTGCTTCACATGCCCGGGAATATGATGAATGGCCGGGAGGAACTTCAGACCATCGAAGCAAATTTTTGGAAACTTGGCCTTAAGATCGACCATCTTTTCCGCAACAGTTGGATCCACTACAGGAATAGGAGGAGGAGGCTTTGATAATTCCATTCTTTTACGTTGCTCTCGAACTTGCCTCGTACTCGATGAACTGGAGTGTTGTTCTCGAGCAGCATCAGACTGATAACCCTTCTGCGAAGACTTCTCTTTATCCGGCTCAGTTGGAGGAGGAAGATCGCGGGACTGGGAAGATTGAGAATGTGCTTTCTTGCAGTGAGACGACTCGCGAGGACGATTGTCCCTATCTTCATAATCACCTCGGTCCCTGCGTCTGCCTGAACTGGAATCCCATCCAGAGTGATGGAATATAGAAGACCCCTGAAGGCGATCAAGTCCGTGAGAGCGGCCCATATCACCTGCAAAGAATGGAGATAACAATGAGTTAAGGAGAATTCACGAGCTAAAAAGACTTGAAGTATATTATGGAATGCGCATGTGCGTGTGTGTCCTAGTGTTCCCCCCGACGGACCCGTTCGTTTATCTTTGCTAATCGGAGTGTTGTCTCCTTGAGCCGGGAGTTGAACTCCTACATTGCCTCTAGCGGGCGAAGAAAATTTGAGAGCTTCAGGATCATCGAACCCGTAATTAAGTAAATCATCGGGGATGGACAAGTTGGACAGACCCCTCAGAGAACTTTCCAGATGCTGTGAGGAAGCCTCTTTCTCAGGCGGAATAAGTGTGACTTTTGAAGTGCCACCAACTTTCTCCTTCTGAACTTTATATTTTAACTTCTTCTTTCCCTTCGAAGGGGAGGATGACCTCTCAATGTCGTGAACTTCAACTGCCGGATTCTGAGCGGGACCCGCATTCTCACCCTGAGTTTCAGGGGCATCATCCACTTTGCGCTCGCCTTCTTCGTGCGTGTCGGGAGCGCGGCGCGACGACGATCCTGCTAGTTTTTTCCCTTTACCGGACGGAGGTTTGGGAATGGTAACACCTTCTGGAAGGCTGATCCGACGACCAGGAGCCAGCAAGCCGAACCCCGACAGTGATTCATTTGAAATGATAACTCGGATGTCTCGATCCTCGGCAGGAAGAGCTCTAATGGCATCGACAGCCTCAGAATGTCCTCGGCCTTCCGGGCGCGGGTTGATACCTGAAAAGATGAAATGAAGAGTTAGGAAAAGCATGACTCCGATCAAATACGAATAGTGACTCGGCAGAGAGACTTACTGCCTTCAACCCATCTCCTAGCGAAACCAGAAGGGCAGCACACATAGAACCATTCCTGTTTGTACAGGGCGAATTTGCTACAGGCCCCTGTCAAGATCTGGCATTTGTGGTATGGCTCGAGGAACATAAAAGAAGGACTGTCTTTCCGTCTCTTGAACATGTAAATATATCTGATATCACCGGCGGTTGGAGGTCTGGAGAAGACAGCCATGAAAAGTAGATAAGTCCCATATAGAAATGCATGGCCGTTCGGGTGCAGCTGCGACGGAGCTATGTCTATGTACTGTAGTACATCCCGGAGAAATAAGTTGAATGGAGGCACGCTGCCCATCCAACACATGAACTTGTTGCAGGTAGTGTACCCGACTGGGGGCAAATGAGGGCGATCGTGTCTTGAAGGAACTAACACGTCGGCAAAAGGAATCCCATGAATGGAGCATATCCGTCGCAGAGCAGCTTCGTTGATCTTCGAGGCTTGAGAATCGATCGGATTGTCTAGTAAGATGGTTGCCTCCAAAGCATCAGGCGCCAAGTTATGAGTAGGAGAAGTCGATGGGTTAGAAGTATCAGCAGCTCCTTGCCTTGATGACGGCCCAGGCCTGTCGGATATAGCGGCGGAGCTAGATTTTCTCGACATCCCAAATAAATAATGAACCTGGCTAAATGCTTGAGAAAGCTATACTTAAAAAACGTTGAACGTTAGAATTAGCAACACGATTTTTCCCCCCGTGTGGTGTGTGAACTAGTGCAAGCAATTGTGTACAGGCAATAAGAATCTAAAGGTTTTAAAGATATAATAATTAGCTTCGAATCATCGCCTTCGAAGACCGTCATCGCTGACCGTCTCAAAAAGCTCGCCTTGAGGTGATTACAGTTCCAGATTCAGAAAACATGTAATTTATGAAGTATCCGGCCTAAGTGTAGTCTGACATTTATACTGTTCGGCATTTGAATGTTGTTCGGCATTGAAATTGTTCGACCTAAGTTACTGTCCGGCATTTGAATGTTGTTCGGCATTGAAATTGTTCGACCTAAGTTACTGTCCGGCATTTGAATGTTGTTCGGCATTGAAATTGTTCGACCTAAGTTCTGTTCGGCATATATGTGTGTTCGACATGTCTAAGTTCTGTTCGGCATATATGTGTGTTCGGCATGTCTAAGTTTTGTTCGGCACGAATGTGTTCGTTCGGCATGTCTAGGTACTGTTCGGCACGACAGTTGTTCGGCGATTATGTCGTTCGGTCTAAATGATATTCGGCGTATGTGTCTGTTCGGCATTAGGGTAGTGTTCGGCCTAAGTTCGTTCGGCTAGAGTAGCGCTCCGCCTTCGATCATAACTCCACCCTGCTCCCTCTCCATTTACGCCGAACGACAGAGACAGATCACCCGGCACAGGTTACGCCGTTCGACTCCCCATCTTCCTTTTTTCTTCCAATCTTGATCAGCACAAAGGAGCTAGGCTTAACTACCATACACCGTGCGGCGACTCCAAACGAGCGAACCACTTCCACTAGCCACGCATTTACAACTAAACCATGTGATGAACCTAAAGTGGAAGTAATGCAATTGTGGAAGGAATGGTACCTAACTCGACGATCGAAGTTGAGGGTGGATTAATTTGACTTTATATCTGATAGGATGGCAAGAGTTGCAAATCTCTAGGAATGATAGAAAAGAAGGCGTAAAAGAAAAATGGTGGAAGGGCGCCCGGTTATATAGAGGGAGGTAGAAGTCGAAGAGGCTATACCTGGTGGAACCGGTCAATACCGGAGCGTTCGGCATCGTAGCGGAGAGACGTTCGACACGCGAGGTACGTTCGGCTTCGAACGCATCGTTCGGCATCCCAACCTTGTTCGTCTTGCACCTCCTTCGCTAACATTCTTGAGAAGGTACCTCCGAGGTAAATTGTACCAGATTCAAAGCGCATCACGTTCGGCCACGCGATACACTTTGGGGGGCAAGTGTTTCCTGGGGATTTGACCAGGCAACTAGTACTCGGCAACCAGTGCTCGGCATCAGAGAGTGACAGGCATCCAGGAGTGTTCGGCGTAGTACTCGGCATCCAGTGGAACTCGGCGTCAGAGAGTACTCGGCATCTAGGAGTGTTCGGCGAAGTACACAGCATCCATACTGTCCGGCATCCAGTAATGTTCGGTGAAGTACCCAGCAGTGTTCGGCGTCAACTGGCACTCAGCGTCAACCAATGCTCGGCATCAAGAGTGCTCGACATACAAGAGTGCTCGGCATCAAGACTGCCCGACATCAAGACTGCTCGGCATCAAGACTGCTCGGCATACGAGACTGCTCGGCATATGAGAGCACTCGACATCAAGGAGAACTCGGCAGCATCTGTGGTTCGGCATACAGGAGTACTCGGCGTAGTACCCGGTAGCATCAGAAGTACTCGGCACAAGAGTACTCGGCGTCTAGAAGAGCGTTCGGCTTCGACTGACTAACATCCTGCACTTCCCAAAGATCAACCACATCGTTCGGCATAGAAGGGACTGTTCGGCATCAGAGCGTTCAGCACACTTGGTTCGGCATACAGCGATCACTGTACTCGGGCTGGAGTGTTCGGCCATCAACCCACTTGGGAAGTCCAGCCCATCTTTGTCTATAAATAGAGGGGCAGGGTCACAGTGAAATGGATCCTTTTTTGGAGAGAGAATACTGGGGAGACTCTGCCATTTTCAAGACTCATCTTCTCTACTTAAACAACTTCATTCAAGAATTTTGATTCACGAATTGTATTTGTAATCAACTACAAAGAAGATCAATAAAGTTTAACCTCAAAGTGGACGTAGGCAATTACGCTGAACCACTATAAATTTGGTGTTCTTACTTTCTGCATTTAAATTAGCATTGTCTTCTCTGTTTAGTTTACTTTCATCACTTATATCTCTACACAATCTTTCTGAACGAGGTTAGTGACCAATTTTGGTGCTAACAAATTGAAAAATGGTTTTCCAAGTTATGAAAGAATTCTTTTTGAAAGCTATGAATTGAATCTGTTTATTTTTAACAGATTTAAAATGATGATTTGTTTAAACCATTCGAATTGAAATGTTTTGAAAATTATGAAATGAGTCTTTGATTCAAAGACCGAATGAGTTAATCCAACTTGAAATAAAATTGTTTTGAAAGGCTATGAATGAATCTTTGGAAACGAGTTTTTGAAAGCTATAAGTTAAATCTTGATTTAAAGATTTAACGAGTTAATTCAATTGAAATAGAAATTGTTTTGAAATCCATGAATGGATCTTTGTGAATGGGGTTAACTTTGTGAATTAAATCTTTTTGTTTAAAGATTTAAAATGGTAATTTGTTTAAACTATTTGAAAGAAAGTTTTAAATTATTAAGTTGTGACTTAATTGAATCCCATATCCATATGTTTTAAATATTTCGCTCACTATTCGGGTTAGCCGGGAAAGGACCTTTGGGTCGTATAACCCATTCCGATTATGTGATACGTCGTAATGGATGGCATTTGATGACCGGTGTTGAAGACCGGATATTTTTGAAAACGGAAGGATTACCGTCGAGTTACTCTACATCGGCTGATCTCCGATATAGAGGTTTTATCACCCTTAGTGATGGGAAGTCCGGACATGATTAGAGAATTATCCGGATTTGCAAGGGCTTCGTAAGAAGTGCCTTCGGTTTTGTTCGAACCCGGAACAGACTTGTATGGATTGTATGTCTGACATTACACTTTGAGATATAAAGCCGATTTCTTTCAAATACATTTTTGTTTGGTGGCGGAGAATTAATTCTCTTAGCTTAACACCCTTCTCTGAGACGTACGAGCTCAGAGGTTATGTAATTGAAGGTTATCAGCGATATATACCCAATTTGGTAATGTGACATGCTGAGTGTTGCTGTGTGATGATCATTGTTTGATCATTTGTGATATGATCATTTGTTTGATCATTTATCTTGGTGATCATTGCTTTGATCATCTATTGACCCAAAGCATGGCTTTGTGACAAAGCGTAGCTTTGTGGACGAGACTTCGTCGAACCTCACAACCCGGTAATGGTCGAAACAGGAATTGTGCGGCAAGGTTTCAGGGGTAGCTTCCCTAGGGTATGACCATTCCTTCTGGAAAAAGGGTAGTATCATGGTATGGAGCCCAGATACTTACTCATGTGGACACACTTTATTTATTATGTGTGATGTTGGTTATCGAGAGCTCTCGGATAAAGGTCCCAAAGGACCGGGGGTGGCATATATGAGGTTTTGTATATTCCCCTGGAAGGGGGGTAGCCGGCCTTGTTTGGCAGAGAGCAGTTTGTCTCTCGGAGCGTCCCGCCAGAGGCATTCTTTCGTGGCATAGGAAGTTCCTTAGCCTGACCATTTGTTGGAAATCCAAACAAAACAATATGAGCCCTGTACGGTTTTAGTTGTATTACCTGCCATGGAATGTGGCGGTAACCTGCTATTGAACATGGTAGCTATAGTAGGCATACGATAATGGTCGTATGTTGGCTAAGATTGATATTCTATTTTCGAAATACTTTTTCCACTATGCACTAATAATAATATCCAATGATTTGTTTCGCGTAGTAAGCATTTTTGACTATCATAAGGAGAAATCTTCTCCAATTCTGCGTTTGCATTGTGTGTATGGCGGGAGGGCTTATGGTAGTCTCATTTTCCAAAAGCATCGCGAATTGACTTTAAAATTCTTTTGCTATTTGTTTTTAAAGATAAACTGTTTTTGTTGCTCACACTAGTCCCACGACTGACCTGGAGTTTATTGTTTCTTTCCTAAACTCTGGGTGCTCAAAATTTTCTACACGAGCAGTCTAGAGTTGGGTTTTTTAGATAGTCAGAATTAGTAGTTTTTCTGGAGCTAGTTCAGTGTTTGGATATGGACTGCACTTGCTTATCTTTGAGCATCGTTATTGGGAGTTCGAGCTAATTCTGGATTGGCGCTTTGAAGATGGAGATTATCCGCTGCTGATGTTATCGTTTTCTTTTCCGCTGCTATTTCTTGTATCATATCTCTGATGTATATTGATATTCATTGTATCACTCTGTTGTATCAGATATTGTATCAGATATTGTATATCAATGTATTATTCTTTTTCTTCCGCTGTGTTGTTATACTTAATGTTGTTATAAGCTCTGGCGCCTCGGATTTGAACGGTCGAATCTACGGCATTCGAATACGATGTAAAGTATGGATGTCGATTTTCGAACGCGAAAAATCTGGGACGTTACATGAACTATGGTAGACTTAGGTTTAGAAATATTTCTCTTATTCTGCTTAATTTTTGGTGGAGCTTCTGATTTCTTAGTATAACCTAGTCCTTTCTTACTTGAGACAGACTGAGAAGTTTCAATAATTTTAGATAAGTTTTCTCTGCCTTTATTAAAGTTAGACACATTTCTAGTAATATTGTCTAACTTAGTTTTAAGACCAGTGTTATCTAATTCGATCATTTTAACTTTTGATTTTAGCTCATTATTTTCAGAAACTAGAGCATCATTCTTTTCTTTTCGAGTCTTAATTTCTTGACCAATAAGGTAAGTTGAGAATTAACATTAGAAAATGAACCTTGAATTTTCTCAAGTTCTTCTTCCAATATTTTCTTCTCATCTTTAAGCATATCTCTTTCGAATTCTGCTCTATTTTAATTTTTGAGAGCTTCTTTATATTTTTTTTTGAGATTTTTCAAAGTATCTAATAATTCAGAATTTATTTCAATCATGTCATCAAAAGTAAGATCATTTACCTCATTATCTGTAGCCATGAAGCATACATTTGCTTGTTCATTTTCACTATCACTGCTACTTTCAGAATACGAAGAATCTGAGTCATCCCATGTCACCGAAAATGCCTTCTTTTTGAATTTTTCCTTTCTATATTTATTTTGTTTTCCCTTCCTTTGTTCCATACAATCTTTTTGTATATGACCCTTCTTATGGCAATTGAAGCATTCTAGTACTGAGGATGATGGCTTATTGTTGAAGTTTCTTTTGCCATTATTTCGATTTCCTTTTCTGTACTTCAAAAATTTCTTAAATTTTTTAGCTATGAAAGCTAAATCTTTATCCTCTGAATCTGATTCCTCTTGTTCTGCATGAAATGCGATATTTTTCTTGTCTTGTGCTTGAACTCTTTTTGCCTGTAAATTTACTTCATAGGACATTAAATTTCCTATTAACTCTTCCCGTTTCATGGTAGAACGGTCTTTTTCTTCTTCAATAGCTAAGACTTTTCTTTCCCATTCATCGGTTAAAGAGTTTAGGATTTTGGACACGATATCAAAGTCAGAATACTTTTCTCCTAGTCCTATTAGAGAATGATAAATATCTTGAAATCGAGAGTACATATCATTTATGGACTCATCTTGCTTCATTCTGAAATTTTGAAATTGAATCTTGAGCATAGATATTTTGCTTTGTTTAACTTTGCTAGTTCCTTCATGAGTAACTTTAAGTGTTTGCCATATTTGATATGTAGTGTTACATATGCTAACTTGGTTAAATTCATTTTTATCTAATGCACAAAACAACATATTCATTGCTTTAGCATTAGCAGTAGCATCTTGTTTTTGTGCAGCTGTCCATGTAGAATATTCAGTAATAGGTGCAGTATATTCTTCTTATGTAACATTCCATGCATCAAAACCATTGGCTTGCATATAAATATGCATTCGTGTTGCCCAATAGTTGTAATTCATGCCATTGAATAGTGGAGGTCGTGCAGTAGATTGACCTTCAATAAAACTAGTGTTAGTGACAGTGCTTGTGCTGGTGTTGTTTTCCATATTAGCAAAATATCAAATAACTGTGTAACAGTTATAAGATGCCTTGCTCTGATACCGAATGAAAGAGAGCGTGGATCGTGCAATATGGAAATATACTAAATATGTATGAGATTAAAACAAAGATAGTAGATAGTAGAGTAAAGTAAAAATTAAAGTGAGCACACCAAAATTTTTATACCGGTTCGAACTTCCCGTTTTACGTCCAGTCCCAGACTCCTTCTGGAATTTAACTAATCAATAACCCTCACTTAACCTGGAGGAATAGGTATCTAACAAACTCCTGAGCAGCAGAACATGATGCCTTAGCAACTAAAGAGGACTTCACAATGCCTGAGCAGTAGAACATGACTTCTACTAGTATATAAAATTGTCTGACTAATGTGTTCTTGATAACACAGATATGTCAATGTGTGTACACCCTTCCTATAATAAAATCCTCAAGTATATGAGTGTGTGTGAAGATATGAAAGGAATATTATCGCTATGAATCAAAGAATATGAATATAAATTAAAAGATTCAAGCAATGAAGATGGTTTGATTGCTTTTGAATGCAGAGAATATAGAGAGTAAGTAAGATCAGTAAATTATTCAAGAATCGGTGATTTGGAAAATGATTTTGATGTGTTTATATAGTGCATAGATAGATACAGCCTTTTGCTAAGAGATTCAATCAATAGATGCAGCCATTACTCTTCGAATTGGATTGAAACTCTTCGCAAGAGGAAGCATCCGTTCAGAAAATATAGCCGTTATACGCAGGTCAGTCGACTGAGTTCAGAAGCTCAGTTGACTGAAATTCAAATTTTTATATATATTCTCTGTTCATCGTGCATTTTGCACTAGGTCAGTCGACTGGTCGACTGTAATCTGTAATCAGTCGACTGGCCTGTGCAATTTTGCACAGTGAATTTCAATGCATATACAAACGAAAATAATTTGTTTTGTGTGCAAGTGTAACTACTTGAGGAATGATATTAACAGTATCTAAACATATCTAAGACTCAAAAACATAATAAATAATCATATGAAAACTAGTTTTGAAGTCTCTTCTCTTTGTAGTTTATACCATGTGTATGTTACTCTCTTTTTGTTGCTATCGCCATATAGTCTTTGTTAATGCTCCTTGTCATGAATCAAAACTCATTATTCAACAGCCAAAGCAGAGCCCATACCCACGAAAGACACCGTTTACGTTTGGTATTAGAGCAGGTTCCAAACAATATAGAATATGACACGAGTCTTGGCCTTAGATTGACTTTAGAGTCCCTATTCCCCTTGGTTGTGTGTTAGTTACTCTATATTAAAGGGATAGCAGGAGTATATGATGATTACTGAGGTAATCATCTGGGGACGTACTTGTTATTTTTCCTACTACATATATATTCCTTATCTCTACTTCTTTTGTATGTATTTGTTTTCATATGAAATGGAAGTTGAGGGAGGTAGTGAGGTAAGGAGTTATTATCCCGACGAGTAGTGTCGGCATTGATGATGATGAATAGATCTCTATGTGGCTTGAATGTGAATGGACCATAGTATGATTAAGGAAGCTGTAAAAGACCCTTATCCGAATCTCGCATCATAAATACTTCACATTCCAAATTGTGATGAGGTGAGTTTGAGTAGAGGATCCAGTAGTGATCAGAGTTGCATAGCAAAAATTGATTGATAATTTTCTGATGAAAGCGTTTGTTTGCTTGTTCGAAAATATGTTTATTGTTGTATAATGCTTGTTTGATTTTATGGATGAATTGGGTGTATTTAAGGATTTTGAAAATAAATATTTTTATTCAAACAAACATATGATTTAATAAAATATGAATTTAATTTGATAAGTGAATGAAGATGTTTTGATGGTTTATTTTGGTGTTAAGTTGTCCATCGAGTGCTTTAAGAGTTTCGATCGATGCGAGTGCATACAATTCGATAGAGATTCCTAAACACTTAAACGAGGAAAAACTGACACGATGTTTTGGAATGAGATAACAATTTTTTTACTTAGAATTGAATATTGTTTTTGTAGAATAATATATATTTGGGGAACCAAAATATTATTTTTCTAGGTTTGAATATATTTGAACAACGTATGCAGCAATGGAGTATTAGTGTCAAGTTGAAATTAATGGCGAGCAATTTTGATATATTTCATCCTAGCCAGTCAACATTGCATCCAATTGGTAAAATGGATTACTAAGATTTATGGTGCGGCAACGTTGTATATTTCAATATAAATTAATGTATGAATTGTTCTATATAAAGAGATGTTTGTTTAAAATTGAACCAAAAGAATTTTCTAGTCAAATCTATGGATATATAATAGAATTGTTTAAGTTAAAATAAATTTTGTAAAGAGGAAAATGTGAATTATTTATTTTAAAACATGTCTTGGAAAGAAGAAGCAGAAGTAATTTATGTAAAGATATTTGAAATCATCTTAAAGAAAAATAAAAAAATAGAAGTGAAAGTGTAAATTGGTTATTAAACATGCATATGAGTTGCTAAAGGAATCTAAAATATTTGTATGCTAGCGATAAAGAATTTGATTAAAAAAATAGGTTTTCAATTATGAATTAAAAAAAAGTAGAAGGAGAGTGAAGTGTTCTTAGTAAGAAATATTTATGATAATGCAAAATGAATTTGTGTTTTTGAGGTTTTAAAAGTTAAGTTTGAAAATTTTGTTATAGCGTATGTTTTGAAAGAAACGATGGGTTATCTAATATGTGCATACACTAATACCTTATATATCTAAGTGCATTATAATGTTATTGATAAATCAAAGTGTAAGATGTTTGTTTTAATTTTTATTTTGATATGTAAGGACACAGAAACAAACGCTCTTATTTAAGTGTTGTATTAAAACATTAATAACTTTTGCTATTTTGAATGAATTTTGGTCAACCTTCTTTCATTTGAAAGATATTTTAATGTAGAACAAAATTCATATTAGTTACCTTTTGAATTTTGAAATTCATTTGTGGTAAAAATATTTTGAAGTCGAGTGAAAGATTACGGGCCATATTTATTTCTAGAATTTTGCACTTAAGCGTTTTGACCATAAATCTCAAACTATCGATCCGTTTTCGATGATTTTATTTTCATTAGAAAGATATGCTATTAGAGATTTTTTTTAATTCCAAGAGCAATGGAAAATTTTGAGCTTATATATAGTTGAAACATGAATTCAAAACGATGGTTATTGCTGTTTTGAAACTGAAAATGTCATGCAACAACACTGTATTTAAATTATCATATCTTTCAACGGTTTGTTCGATTTTGACAAATTTTCTCATTCTAGAAAGGTAAGAACCTAAGAAATAACTTTTATTTAAAGTGTTTTGCAAAATTTTATCATTTTCTAACCTAAATGTGCATGTTTGTGAAGTGGGCCTATGTACGTATTAAAAATCTGCCATACCTACTCTTAGTAAACCCCCCTAACTTGAGTTGTATTCCATATTTTGCAATCTGAAAGATGTTTTTGAAATTAACACACTATATAACAATTCACTCTTTGAAACCATTAGCTAGTTTTGTGTTTTGGCCTTTGAAATTTTGTCGAGAAATGGCTTGAAACTAGAGTGTTGTGTTGTTTATCCATTTCATGAATGCATACTCACTATCCTTCTTCTATGCGACTAATATTCAAACTAGAGTTGAGAATAGGTTGTAACGACCCAGAATTTTTGATAATTAAAATTCGAATATTTAATTAATTTTAAATATTAATAAGTAGAATTAAGAAGTCGAATAATTTATTTAAAGGATATTGGATTTAATTTGGTCAATTGAATCGATAATTTAATGATTGAAATTCCAGAGATAATTGAAAATCGAGTTTAAAATGATTGAAAATGATTTGTAAAATTTTATTTAATCATACTAGAGTTATAGAAAGGTTATAGAACTTTTAAAATTGATTTTGGAGTTAATCTATGAAAATTGAATATTTTAATATTTAATTATCGACTATAAAAATAGCCAATTTTCGAACAGTCTCGGAATTCGACGAAACTAGTTTCATCGGATCCGTAATGTGATATTATTGCATGGTTTCAAATTTCGTAATTTTTGGATTTACCATTTGTCCGGTGCAAATCAAAACGCCTCGAAATCGATTTAAATCGGTTTAATTTAAATTGATCGTTTAATTCCATATCTCGCACAGACGATCAAATTAGCTTCCGAAACCTATTCCATTGCGTTCGGAACGCGGGGTAAACCCCAGGAACGCTAGTCACTGCGCGTAAATCGGATTCCGGAAAACCCGGATGAATAGTGTTCGGAAATTCTCTATAAATAGCACATTCTCTCAACAAATAAAAAAAAAATATTAACCCTAACCCTAAAAATGCCGGCCGCCTCTAATAACACCAACGGCTGAAATAGTTCAAAATTCGTCCCTCAAATTCTCACAATCCATCAACAATCAGAAGAAAACCTCAACTACAAATTCGTAGAGCGTATCACGCTCTACATTCTCGATGGTCACGATCGCGTTTAGAGCTGTGGATCGATGGGGATTTGGGTTCAAAGTGCCGACGTTCGAGCACGTTTTGCTTTTTCCTGAGACGACCGAGCTTCGCCATATTTTCGGCGATGGTGGAGGGCGGCGGGGTCTTCGACGTAGACATGGTTGATCGAGTTGAACGTGAAGGATGGGGTCGCGACTTGGAGGAGTTCGAGCGTGAAGTGTGGTTCGTGTACGCGATTTCTACCTGGAAGCAAAAAACGTGAATGGGGAAGAATGTGTGTGCGGGCCAGATTCTCATCAAGGAAAATGAAAGGCCCAGATTGAATAGGTTTAAAATTATGAAAGAAATTGTATAATTATTTATATAAAAATTTGTATTAACTTCAAAGTGTTATAACTCTTTCATACATTATCAGAAAATGACGAAACAAAATGCGTTGGAATCGTCTCGACGCGTACTTCGCTATGAAACTGGATTGGAAACGATCGAAGTCAGTGAAAATTTTGAGTGGAATTAAACGCCCGTTTAATTTCATTCGAAATAAATCGCTATAAATTGCTATCGGAAAATCAAGGTGAGATCTTCTCACTCAAATGAAAGTGGATTTTCTTTTACAGTTACTGATTGATTGATTGACTGCTTGGATGTGATATTAGATATAGTAGGATATATCTATATATATAGCAATATATACATATTGGCATATGTATATATTGGGTTGATTGATTCCCCGCCTCGTATAGCGGATGAGACCCTATTGCGCCGTTAGTAAGCGGATATTTTTATAAAACCCATATACCGCGATAATTCCGTACTGGAGCGGAATTGGTATTGTGCTAACATCTTTGGATGCAGGGAAACAGGTTGGAGGGATCCAACTGGATTCCTCACCAGTATTTATCTATTTACAGATATTGATGTATATTCTGTGATCATATTGATATATGATGTTTGATGTTGTGATTTACTAATTGGTGCTGTTGCATCATCGGATTCAGTTTTGAAATGTAAAAATAACGACTTTTACTTTAAAAGGGTTTTTAAAGTGATTTTTGAAAATGGACGTTTTATTGAATTGATTTATTTTAAATAAATAAACGTCTAAAATTTTAAAGTTATAAAAGTTAAGATTTTTGTGAAATAAAATCAAAGTGTGATTTTTGAAATAAAAGTTAAGAAATTTATGAAATGGTTTAAATTGGGATTTCTAAAGCATTATAAACGGTTTATTTAAAAGATGTACGAAAATGGATATTTTTAAATTTGAAAAATTGGGATTATAAGACAAGTTTCTATAAGTGTTAAAATGAAGTGTAAATGGGATTTCATAAGTTAATGAAATCTGAAAGTTTTAAATTTTGTGAAGTTTAAAAGAACGATTTCTTTTAAAATAAATGAATTATAAGTTATATTAACTTATAAATTGAATGGGTCATTAAAGAAGATGTATAAATCGAAGTTGTTATAAAATGGAAATAGAATTTATAAACGTTGTTTTATGAATTCGAAAATAAATCAAATTTGATTGATTTTAAATATAGAGATTATTAAGGGAATTTTATCCACGATTTTGGACAGTGGATAATTCTTGAAATAAATGTGTAGAAAATATTGAAATTTGGTTAAGTGAATTATATTCACGATTTTGGACAGTGAATATATTCTTAAGGAAAGTGATATTTAAAATGAAGTTAATTGTTGTAACGATGTTTTAAAACGTGTTAAAATATCGGAATCATAGATTTCAACATTTATTGTTGAAATAGACATTTTCGAGAAATAAGGAAATGGTGGACTATAACACTGTTGTTATAGTAAATGATTTCCGAAAGGAAATGTTTTTTTTATGTAGTATTGGGATTTATATATCTATCTTAAAATCCGAATCCCTATACTAGTGATTTTGAGTCGTCGTAACAATGTTTTACGTAACATTCGTTTTGACTCAAATAAATGTTGTTATAGTAAATATTTTCCTTAAAGAATGAATATATACTTAATTTTGATTTAAGTATATCGAATATTTTCAAATGTTGAAAATAAGTAGATTTGTGAAATACTTATTATTAAATAAGTAAGGAAATACTTTTCCAATATGAAATGAACGTTTTGAGGTTTATCTCTGTAAAGATAAATTGAAAGTGAATATTGAAATCGATTGAGAATCGTATATCAGTAGATATTTTGAAGTATAAATTCAATATGGAATTTATAAAGGAAAGGGAAACTGTTTAGAAAAATAAACGTTAGATTTATTTTTGAAGTGTGGAAATTTTATATCTAGTAAAGATATTTTGAAAGATTAAATAATTTGGAAAATTATTTGGAATCTGATGATGTTGTGCATCTTTATTGATAGTTAAATAACCGACTATCAATAATTACCTTGAACTATATTTGTTGTGAATTGGATGAATTTGAATGCCACACTTATTTTTGAATAAGCGCTCACTATTCGGGTTAGCCGGGAAAGGACCATGGGGTCGTATAACCCATTCCGAATATGTGATACGTCGTTATGAATCGCATTTGAAGACCGGTGTTGAAGACCGGATATTTTTGAAAACGGAAGGTGTAATATCCCGGAAATTTTAACAATATCAATTTAATAATCTGTTAAATAATTAAATTGATATTGATGATCTTTGATAATAAGATTTGAATTTAATTTAATAATCTAATTAAATAAGTATTTAATTAGTGAATTCTATCTTTTAAAAGTTAATAGAATGATTTCTATTTATAATGTATAGATATAATTTTATATATTGTAAATAGATAAGTTGGTTTGAATTTAACAAATAAAATTATGTTTTCAAATTTCTAATATATATTGGTAATTTGGAAATTATGATTTAAATTAATATTAAGCTTTCCAAAGATATTTAATAAATAACTATATAGTTTTAAATTACATATATACATTTACATAAGAATTATTAATTAAGTGAAAAATCTTTATTAACATTTCAAATATATACTCATTAATAAAAAAAAAGACACATGTTATTTTCCTAAGACCTCATTTAAACAAGTGTTAAATTGTGGGTAAGGGCTAATGACAAGTGTCATTTAATTTTATTTTTATTTTTAGATAATTTCAGTTTATATAAACAATCATCTTGCATTTTCTTTTTCCTTTTCTAATCTCCTTTCTAAACAAAGAAAACTTCAGCTCAAAACCAAAATCTAAACAAACTCTTCTCAAAAACAAAGAATGCAAATCAAAACCTGGAAACCATTTTCTTCAATCTGAAACAAAATCTGTAATCCATATCTCCATAAACCAAATTGAAATCAAAACCTATATCATTTCTTCAAATCTGAAATTCACTTTCCTCAAACCAAAAATCAAAAGCCTGTTCTGTTTCAAGGCTGCATATTCATTTTCCAAAAGAATACCTGAACTAAATTCATTTTTCAACATCAAAAGCCTGCAAGTTCTCTTCAAATCAAAGTCTGCATGTATTCTTCAAAACAGAGGCAAGCAAAAACTGGAATTAAAAGCAAATTCAAAGGCATGCAAGCTTAAATCAAAAATAAGGAAGCAACTCAAGTTTTCAAATTTAATCAAAGCAAAGGCTGTTTTCAGAAAAATGAAGGCTCTGTCTTCTTTAATTAGGTGAGTAACAATCATTTTTAAAATCTTAAGTAATAATGAGCTATTGTTTGTTAGATTTCTAAGATGTTTTATGTTTGCATGTGTATGTATATATATGTATTAGCTGTGTATATGAATGTGTTGCATATGTATATGTATCTGATTGAAAGCATGCATGACTGTTGTTCTTGAATATCTCTGTTCTTAGTTCAGGTTTAAATTTTTATCTAAGTTCAAAATCTTCTCCTTTGATCTCTGTTAGACCTTAGTTCCAAAACAAATTTAGTTTGTTTAAACTTGAACTTGAATTTAAAAATAGTTTAAACATGTTTATGTATATATATAGTAACTGGAAATTAAAATTTACAGTAAAAATTTATATATATGTTAAAATCTATTATTACAATTCTCTGATTCAAATACATAACCTGAATTGGTCTGGGTAAACAAGATTTTTAAAATGAAAATTATGATTTTTAGATTTGAATTGGATATGAATTTGGGAATTTTCTGGAAATTGGGTTTGGGCCAATTTCTGGCGATCTTTGGGTAAGGAGGTCTCAGGGTTTTGTCAGAAGCAAGGTTGGTGATCGGAGTGTTGGAAAATAATGGGTGGTGAGGTGTCTGATGGTCGTGGCGACAGCGGCGAGATAAATTTAGGTTCTAAACCTAGTTTGGTTGAGTCTGGAAAATTGGTCAATTCTACTTCCTCTGTACATCGAGCTTGAAGAAATTCTGGGTGAAGGAGGCGTAGCGGGTTAACAACCCATGGCCGGAGTTGTAGGGTTTATCATCGATCAGAGGCGAGTGATTTGGGATTTTCTGGTGATGGGTTTGGGTTTCAGTTCACCCTGGGTACTCGATTTTGAATCGAGGAAGGAGATGAAGTTCTGTTGATCGTGGGTGCTCGTAATGATGTTGGGTGACTTGGCGATGGGATCGTCGTTGATCGGAGGAGGGTCAGGCGCTGGTGCAGGTGCACGTGGTGATCGGTGCACCATTGTTGCTTTAGGAATTGTTTGTTTGTTTTCTCGAGTAGGGTCTCGGGGTATAAGGTAGTTGACTCGGGGAAACTCGCGTGATTCTGGGTTGCGACTCGAAGTAATCTAGGGTAGGCTCGAGTACAGTAGATGTTGCCAGGTTTTAAAACCTGTCAGTTTAAGTTTTAAACTGAATTTAAATTTCTAAAGAAATATTTAAACAGATTTTTAAATCTAAATTTAATCTGGAATCAAATTTAAATCTGTATATCAGATTTGAAATAAAAGAAAGTTTTTAAATTAAATTGTTTAATAACTTTAATTGTTTAAATATATATTAAATGGTTAGAATTTAAAAGTAAATTGATTTAAATTCTTTAAGTTCTTTTATAAGATATAGGAATTCTTTAACATATAAAGGTTTTTTTTTAAAATTGGTTTAAACTTTGTTAAAGATAAATTGGTATTCATTTTAAATCTAGAATTTAAAATGAAATTTAAAAGTAAATTTGAAAATGGATGTTTTCAAATGTATTTGTGAATGATAATGTAACCATGGATAAGAAAATGTTTTATCTTAAAGAAATTAAAGATTTGTATTCAATAAATTAATTAGGAGATTTAATGGATAATTAATTTGTTTGATTTATTAATCATTTGGATTAATTAAGTAAATAATTAAAGGATTAAACTAATTTATTTATGATTAAGATAAAAAAAATTTAGGAATGATTAATTTATAATTGAGGATTATAAATTAGAGTATTAATTAATGATTAAGAGTTAATAAATAGAGTAATTAAATATTAATTAAGTTATGGTTAACACTTAATTAATTAAGTAATTAGAGATTAATAAATTGGTTATTTAGATTTATTAATTTGAAATTAATAATAATTAATATAAGTTAATTACTTAAGGAAAGTAATTAAATAATAATGAGGTCATTTACTATGGGTTATTAAATAATGAATTAATAGGATTAATTTTGATAATTAATTAGTTGAATTAATTTAAGAATAATCATTTATGAATTTGTTTAAATGTAATTACTTAATAAAAGTAATTAAGAAATTAATTACTCATTTGTAATTAATTGAGTTAATTTGATTTAGTTAAATTAATTAATTAAGTTTAATTAATTTAGAATAATCAAGAGATGATTTGATAATAATTACTTAATGTAATTATTAAGGTAAGATTATTTAAGGAAGTAAATAATAAGATAATTACTGGAAGTAATTAGTTGAATAAATGATTTTATAATTAGAAGTAATTTGAGTTAATTACTTTGAATAATTAATCAAGGGATTAATTAAGGAATTAATTAAGGAGTAATTAATTTAGTTAATGAAAGTAATTAAGGGGAGTAATTACTAGATGAGATTAATCAAGAGTGATTAATAAATGTTGTTTAAATAAAGGTTAATTACTTAATGAAATTAATTTAATTAAGTATTTAATAATTAAGTTGTAATTAAGGATCATTAATTAAAATAATTAATGATGTAATTAAGATTGGTTAATTAAGTAATAATTAATAAATGAAGTAATTAATCAATGTAATTAATTACGGATTAATGTAATTAATTATAGTTGGTTAAGTTAATTAATTTTAGTTAATTAATTAATGAAGTAATTAAAGGTTAATTACTATAAGTGGTTAAGGATAATTAATTTAAGTAATTAATTGAGAATAAATTACTTGAATGTAATTAAAAGGTAATTAATCAAAGATGATTAATTGAAATGAATTATTAAAGGATAATTAATTAAATTGTAATTAATTAATGGTTAAGTAAGCAGGATTTATAGAATGAAGTAATTAATTTAATTCACTTTAAATTAATTAGAGATGATATAAATCATTACCTATGGATGGATGATAATACTGAATGCTTTGCATTTGATTGATATCTCTGATGAGATATATGCTGTGTGATATGGATGTTAGTTGAATTGTGATGATAATATGGATTATCTGTTATATCGATAATGTTGATTATCTATTGTGATGTTGTGAATTATCTTTCTATGTGTATAAAGATAATTGAATTGAATTGTTTTAACTTTAAAACAACTTGGCCTTAAAAGATACGCTTTGGATTTCGATGAGACCGGGATCGGGTTTCCGTATACCGGATTTCCAGGTCTGGAGACCCGAATACCACATCGATCCAAATTAACGATAGGTCGTGAATCAAGTGAAGATGAAGATTCAGAGTGCAAGGGTTATTGTCGTTAACTCTGAGGGTGATTCCAAAACGAGTGTAACGAGATAATGCCTTCGGTTTCGTTCGAACCCGGAACGAACTTGTATGGATTGAATGCTTTCAGAACATCTTCAGGTGGACGATGAGCATTCTAAGTGATGTGTTCTTTTCTAAGGTAATCGTGACCTCAAGCCTCACAAACCGGGAATGGCTAAAACAGGGGAGGTGCAGCAAGGTTAGTGGGTAGCACCCAAGTAGGACAAGGTTACCTCTGTCTAGATGTCCCTTTCTATTTTCGACTTAGTGGTGCGGTTGCTGATCCCAACCGTGAGGTATCTTGTGCGGGAATTATCCAGTAAGGGATGTTCCGACCTTGTGTTGCAGGGGATTGGGAGTGATCCTCGGTACGGTGATCTAGGCCACGTACTGTGACGGGCGGTACCCCGGTAGCCCTGCCATTGTATGGAATCCAAAATCCAATAAGTGCCAACGGACTTGATTGTATAACCCACTTTGTGGCTAGTATGCTGGAATTTAATAATGTAACAATTTCAGCTATTTCATATTTATTTGAAAACCCTAGACCCTATTATAATACAATCGAATTTCCTATCAAATGTTTTGGTTAGCGTAAGGTAAAAACTTACCCATGTTTATTTGTGGGAAGTCTTACGTGATACCTTTTCTTTCAAAAGGTTTTGAAGTTAAACAAGTTTAACCTGTTACTCACACCAGACCCATGTCTGACCCAAGTTGTTTATTTCTGTTTATAAACTCTTGGGTACTCAAATTTTTACGAGTAGCCAAGGGATTCAGGTTTAGATTTGACGAATATTCTGGAGGAGCAATGGAGCAGGAGGCTTCGGCGTTCGTAGATATAGTTTTCCGCTGTGTTGATATCGGTGATAGTGTCTTGTCTTGTATATGAGTTGTAATGTCTAGACAGATGTTTATAACTGTCTAGTAAGTGATGTATAAGTTGTGTACTCTGATTATGTAAAGACTATGTATTAGTTATGTGATATATTATAATTTGTTCCGTTTCCGCTGTGAGTATCTGTTGTTGTTTTCTTTTCTCTTCTTCTCTTTTCTATTTCTCACCCCTTTCTTTCTTTCTGTCGATGCGATTTTCCGGGAGTGGAAAGCCGGGTCGTCACACGTGGTATCAGAGCTTAGGCTGGCGACAACCTTGGCTCTGGTGGGAATTTTGAGAGTATTAATAAATATGAGCGCGTATTTGTTAGTGAATATAAAATTGTTTTATATTGTGTTGATTGGTTTATTGAGTAGTTTATGGATTCTGGTCGATGTGTGGGACGCCACAACATTGATAGGGACCTCTAAACGCTTGTATAGAACAATTCGACACAGTATTGTTTTAAAGAGGTAAATGAAATAATTTTACCCAGAAATAATTTCTATATAAAAAGTATCATTTTAAATATATATATATATATATATATTTCTACCTATTTGTTGGGTTACCTGTTCGGGTTTTCCAATATAAATTATAAAGGTAGATAAGGTGGTAGTGTGAGTAACACGACTACCAATAGTTAGAATTTGAGTGTTGAGGTTGGAAGTGTATCTGTCGAGACTGTAGACCTAATACCGTCTCGAGTAAGCTTTGCTATGGTAAAGGATTTCATCGATCTCCGAAGGAAACCGTAATGGTTCGGAGTTTATCTTTGAAGATTGGATTAGTAGAGTTGGATCTATCGGTTGAACAGAAGCAAGTGATGGTATCTTGATACCTCAGGTAATAGTAGCTGTGTGATGAGATGCAGTGACGATGGATGTTCCCGAAGATGTTTTCTTTGGAACGAGTTTAAGGAAGTGTGTCTGTTTCAGTGTTATGGCTGAGTTCAGCATGATATTTCTGTTTGGTTTGGAGTTCGAGTTTCTCGAAGATCTTTGGAGTAGAAAGACCTTGACATCAGTGTCAGCAGTGCAGCTCAGAGTATTCTGTGCATTGGCAGGAAGTTTTCTGGATGAGCAGTTTTTCTGAAGATGAAGTTCAGAAGCAGTAAGAGTAAATCCATTTCTTCGATGGATTGGATAGTTAAGTATGAGCTGTTCTGATTTGTTAAGAGGAACAGTTTTCTTTGGAAATAGGCTGGGTTGATCGCAAAAGTGACTTGCGATAGTTTGAGGGTTCTCTTGGGTTATCAGAGTTTTTCTGAGTGTCTTCAGAGAAGTCAGGAGTTTGTCTGCATCTGAAGGTTGAGTTTTCTTATCGACTGGATTCCAGGAGTAGTACCAGTAGTTCAGTCTAGTTGAAGGATGTTTCCTAGAGATGGAGTTGGTGCAGCAACTCAAGTTTTGATGAAGTATCTGAGTTTTATTTATGGATCAGTGAACCTTATTTCTGGAATGAGTTGTCCAGTCTGTGCTTGTGTTCTACCTCAGATCAGAATTGAGCAGCGAAAGCAGTTTGGAGTATATCTCTGGATAGGAGAAGTAAGTTTGGAATCTACTGATGTTGTGAAGTAAAGTTATGTTTGGATCTCTTCTGTGTTCTGATTTGGATAAGTATTGGGTTTTCAGGATTGAATTGTCAGTTTGGACAATTGGAATTCATTGAGTTTTATGTATCTTTGAGAGGTACGTGTAAGATCTATCTCTGGTTTTAGAATCAGCAGTTCTGGAAGGTTTAGTTGTTGAGTCAGACTCGTCTGTAGTCTGATATTCTGTTTAGTTCTGTAGATCTAGATGAGTAGGAGATCTATAGCTTAGTAGTTTAGATTGTTGTAGAGTGAGTATCCCGATATATATATACTTGGGAAAACTCGAGGAATTCTATCTAGAATTTTGTTTGGATAGTTAGATTTGATTGATTGGATGAATTGGTTGCTATGGTTGTTAGCATATGGATGATAGTATATGCTTGTGTTTTAAAATTTAAAATCTTTAATAAGATTATTAAATTACCTTTGTTTAAATTTCGGGGATGAAATTATTTTAAGGGGGAAGGAATGTAATATCCCGGAAATTTTAACAATATCAATTTAATAATCTGTTAAATAATTAAATTGATATTGATGATCTTTGATAATAAGATTTGAATTTAATTTAATAATCTAATTAAATAAGTATTTAATTAGTGAATTCTATCTTTTAAAAGTTAATAGAATGATTTCTATTTATAATGTATAGATATAATTTTATATATTGTAAATAGATAAGTTGGTTTGAATTTAACAAATAAAATTATGTTTTCAAATTTCTAATATATATTGGTAATTTGGAAATTATGATTTAAATTAATATTAAGCTTTCCAAAGATATTTAATAAATAACTATATAGTTTTAAATTACATATATACATTTACATAAGAATTATTAATTAAGTGAAAAATCTTTATTAACATTTCAAATATATACTCATTAATAATAAAAAAGACACATGTTATTTTCCTAAGACCTCATTTAAACAAGTGTTAAATTGTGGGTAAGGGCTAATGACAAGTGTCATTTAATTTTATTTTTATTTTTAGATAATTTCAGTTTATATAAACAATCATCTTGCATTTTCTTTTTCCTTTTCTAATCTCCTTTCTAAACAAAGAAAACTTCAGCTCAAAACCAAAATCTAAACAAACTCTTCTCAAAAACAAAGAATGCAAATCAAAACCTGGAAACCATTTTCTTCAATCTGAAACAAAATCTGTAATCCATATCTCCATAAACCAAATTGAAATCAAAACCTATATCATTTCTTCAAATCTGAAATTCACTTTCCTCAAACCAAAAATCAAAAGCCTGTTCTGTTTCAAGGCTGCATATTCATTTTCCAAAAGAATACCTGAACTAAATTCATTTTTCAACATCAAAAGCCTGCAAGTTCTCTTCAAATCAAAGTCTGCATGTATTCTTCAAAACAGAGGCAAGCAAAAACTGGAATTAAAAGCAAATTCAAAGGCATGCAAGCTTAAATCAAAAATAAGGAAGCAACTCAAGTTTTCAAATTTAATCAAAGCAAAGGCTGTTTTCAAAAAAATGAAGGCTCTGTCTTCTTTAATTAGGTGAGTAACAATCATTTTTAAAATCTTAAGTAATAATGAGCCATTGTTTGTTAGATTTCTGAGATGTTTTATGTTTGCATGTGTATGTATATATATGTATTAGCTGTGTATATGAATGTGTTGCATATGTATATGTATCTGATTGAAAGCATGCATGACTGTTGTTCTTGAATATCTCTGTTCTTAGTTCAGGTTTAAATTTTTATCTAAGTTCAAAATCTTCTCCTTTGATCTCTGTTAGACCTTAGTTCCAAAACAAATTTAGTTTGTTTAAACTTGAACTTGAATTTAAAAATAGTTTAAACATGTTTATGTATATATATAGTAACTGGAAATTAAAATTTACAGTAAAAATTTATATATATGTTAAAATCTATTATTACAATTCTCTGATTCAAATACATAACCTGAATTGGTCTGGGTAAACAAGATTTTTAAAATGAAAATTATGATTTTTAGATTTGAATTGGATATGAATTTGGGAATTTTCTGGAAATTGGGTTTGGGCCAATTTCTGGCGATCTTTGGGTAAGGAGGTCTCAGGGTTTTGTCAGAAGCAAGGTTGGTGATCGGAGTGTTGGAAAATAATGGGTGGTGAGGTGTCTGATGGTCGTGGCGACAGCGGCGAGATAAATTTAGGTTCTAAACCTAGTTTGGTTGAGTCTGGAAAATTGGTCAATTCTACTTCCTCTGTACATCGAGCTTGAAGAAATTCTGGGTGAAGGAGGCGTAGCGGGTTAACAACCCATGGCCGGAGTTGTAGGGTTTATCATCGATCAGAGGCGGGTGATTTGGGATTTTCTGGTGATGGGTTTGGGTTTCAGTTCACCCTGGGTACTCGATTTTGAATCGAGGAAGGAGATGAAGTTCTGTTGATCGTGGGTGCTCGTAATGATGTTGGGTGACTTGGCGATGGGATCGTCGTTGATCGGAGGAGGGTCAGGCGCTGGTGCAGGTGCACGTGGTGATCGGTGCACCATTGTTGCTTTAGGAATTGTTTGTTTGTTTTCTCGAGTAGGGTCTCGGGGTATAAGGTAGTTGACTCGGGGAAACTCGCGTGATTCTGGGTTGCGACTCGAAGTAATCTAGGGTAGGCTCGAGTACAGTAGATGTTGCCAGGTTTTAAAACCTATCAGTTTAAGTTTTAAACTGAATTTAAATTTCTAAAGAAATATTTAAACAGATTTTTAAATCTAAATTTAATCTGGAATCAAATTTAAATCTGTATCTCAGATTTGAAATAAAAGAAAGTTTTTAAATTAAATTGTTTAATAACTTTAATTGTTTAAATATATATTAAATGGTTAGAATTTAAAAGTAAATTGATTTAAATTCTTTAAGTTCTTTTATAAGATATAGGAATTCTTTAACATATAAAGGTTTTTTTTAAAATTGGTTTAAACTTTGTTAAAGATAAATTGGTATTCATTTTAAATCTAGAATTTAAAATGAAATTTAAAAGTAAATTTGAAAATGGATGTTTTCAAATGTATTTGTGAATGATAATGTAACCATGGATAAGAAAATGTTTTATCTTAAAGAAATTAAAGATTTGTATTCAATAAATTAATTAGGAGATTTAATGGATAATTAATTTGTTTGATTTATTAATCATTTGGATTAATTAAGTAAATAATTAAAGGATTAAACTAATTTATTTATGATTAAGATAAAAAAATTTTAGGAATGATTAATTTATAATTGAGGATTATAAATTAGAGTATTAATTAATGATTAAGAGTTAATAAATAGAGTAATTAAATATTAATTAAGTTATGGTTAACACTTAATTAATTAAGTAATTAGAGATTAATAAATTGGTTATTTAGATTTATTAATTTGAAATTAATAATAATTAATATAAGTTAATTACTTAAGGAAAGTAATTAAATAATAATGAGGTCATTTACTATGGGTTATTAAATAATGAATTAATAGGATTAATTTTGATAATTAATTAGTTGAATTAATTTAAGAATAATCATTTATGAATTTGTTTAAATGTAATTACTTAATAAAAGTAATTAAGAAATTAATTACTCATTTGTAATTAATTGAGTTAATTTGATTTAGTTAAATTAATTAATTAAGTTTAATTAATTTAGAATAATCAAGAGATGATTTGATAATAATTACTTAATGTAATTATTAAGGTAAGATTATTTAAGGAAGTAAATAATAAGATAATTACTGGAAGTAATTAGTTGAATAAATGATTTTATAATTAGAAGTAATTTGAGTTAATTACTTTGAATAATTAATCAAGGGATTAATTAAGGAATTAATTAAGGAGTAATTAATTTAGTTAATGAAAGTAATTAAGGGGAGTAATTACTAGATGAGATTAATCAAGAGTGATTAATAAATGTTGTTTAAATAAAGGTTAATTACTTAATGAAATTAATTTAATTAAGTATTTAATAATTAAGTTGTAATTAAGGATCATTAATTAAAATAATTAATGATGTAATTAAGATTGGTTAATTAAGTAATAATTAATAAATGAAGTAATTAATCAATGTAATTAATTACGGATTAATGTAATTAATTATAGTTGATTAAGTTAATTAATTTTAGTTAATTAATTAATGAAGTAATTAAAGGTTAATTACTATAAGTGGTTAAGGATAATTAATTTAAGTAATTAATTGAGAATAAATTACTTGAATGTAATTAAAAGGTAATTAATCAAAGATGATTAATTGAAATGAATTATTAAAGGATAATTAATTAAATTGTAATTAATTAATGGTTAAGTAAGCAGGATTTATAGAATGAAGTAATTAATTTAATTCACTTTAAATTAATTAGAGATGATATAAATCATTACCTATGGATGGATGATAATACTGAATGCTTTGCATTTGATTGATATCTCTGATGAGATATATGCTGTGTGATATGGATGTTAGTTGAATTGTGATGATAATATGGATTATCTGTTATATCGATAATGTTGATTATCTATTGTGATGTTGTGAATTATCTTTCTATGTGTATAAAGATAATTGAATTGAATTGTTTTAACTTTAAAACAACTTGGCCTTAAAAGATACGCTTTGGATTTCGATGAGACCGGGATCGGGTTTCCGTATACCGGATTTCCAGGTCTGGAGACCCGAATACCACATCGATCCAAATTAACGATAGGTCGTGAATCAAGTGAAGATGAAGATTCAGAGTGCAAGGGTTATTGTCGTTAACTCTGAGGGTGATTCCAAAACGAGTGTAACGAGATAATGCCTTCGGTTTCGTTCGAACCCGGAACGAACTTGTATGGATTGAATGCTTTCAGAACATCGTCAGGTGGACGATGAGCATTCTAAGTGATGTGTTCTTTTCTAAGGTAATCGTGACCTCAAGCCTCACAAACCGGGAATGGCTAAAACAGGGGAGGTGCAGCAAGGTTAGTGGGTAGCACCCAAGTAGGACAAGGTTACCTCTGTCTAGATGTCCCTTTCTATTTTCGACTTAGTGGTGCGGTTGCTGATCCCAACCGTGAGGTATCTTGTGCGGGAATTATCCAGTAAGGGATGTTCCGACCTTGTGTTGCAGGGGATTGGGAGTGATCCTCGGTACGGTGATCTAGGCCACGTACTGTGACGGGCGGTACCCTGGTAGCCCTGCCATTGTATGGAATCCAAAATCCAATAAGTGCCAACGGACTTGATTGTATAACCCACTTTGTGGCTAGTATGCTGGAATTTAATAATGTAACAATTTCAGCTATTTCATATTTATTTGAAAACCCTAGACCCTATTATAATACAATCGAATTTCCTATCAAATGTTTTGGTTAGCGTAAGGTAAAAACTTACCCATGTTTATTTGTGGGAAGTCTTACGTGATACCTTTTCTTTCAAAAGGTTTTGAAGTTAAACAAGTTTAACCTGTTACTCACACCAGACCCATGTCTGACCCAAGTTGTTTATTTCTGTTTATAAACTCTTGGGTACTCAAATTTTTACGAGTAGCCAAGGGATTCAGGTTTAGATTTGACGAATATTCTGGAGGAGCAATGGAGCAGGAGGCTTCGGCGTTCGCAGATATAGTTTTCCGCTGTGTTGATATCGGTGATAGTGTCTTGTCTTGTATTTGAGTTGTAATGTCTAGACAGATGTTTATAACTGTCTAGTAAGTGATGTATAAGTTGTGTACTCTGATTATGTAAAGACTATGTATTAGTTATGTGATATATTATAATTTGTTCCGTTTCCGCTGTGAGTATCTGTTGTTGTTTTCTTTTCTCTTCTTCTCTTTTCTATTTCTCACCCCTTTCTTTCTTTCTGTCGATGCGATTTTCCGGGAGTGGAAAGCCGGGTCGTCACAGAAGGATTACCGTCGAGTTACTCTACATCGGCTGATCTCCGATTTAGAGGTTTTATCACCCTTAGTGACGGGAAGTCCGGACGTGATTAGAAATTTATCCGGATATGCAAGGGCTTCGTGAGAAGTGCCTTCGGTTCTGTTCGATCCCGGAACAGACTTGTATGGATTGTGTGTCTGACGTTACAATTTGAGATATAAAGCTGATTTCTTTCAAATACATATCTGTTGGTGGCGGAGAATTTATTCTCTTAGCTTAACACCCTTCTCTGAGACGTACGAGCTCAGAGGTTATGTAGTTGAAATTATCAGCGATATACTCCCAATTTGGTAGCGTGGCATACTGAGTGTTGCTGTGAAATGATCAGTGTTTGATCATTTGCGATATGATCATTTGTTTGATCTTATATCTTTGTGATCATAGGTTGATCATTTTTGTTTGACCCGAAGCAGGGCTTTGTAGAAAGCGTAGCTTTGTGGACGAGACTTCATCGAGCCTCACACCCCGGAAATGGTCAAAACAGGAAGGATGCAGCAAGGTTCTAGGGAGTAGCGCCCCTTAGTGTATGTCATTCCTTCTGGATAGAGGTGGTATCATGGTATGGAGCCCAGATACTTAACCTATGTGGTTGCTACAAATTTATTTCTTTGTGGTTGTTGGAAATCGGGGATCCTCGGGAAGATCGGGGGATGGCATACGCGTGTCAGTAGTTACCTATTTTTGCAGAGGTAACCCGGCCTTGTGTTGGCAGAGATCCGGTTAGGTTCTCGGGTCGTCTATTCCAGGGACGTACCCATCGTGGAAAAGGAAGTTCCTTAGCCTGACCATTTGTTGGAAATCCAAAGAAACAATACGAGCCTTGTACGGTTTTAGTTGTAGAACCTGCCATTTATATGGTAGCTATAGTAGGCATACTATAATGGTACCTATGTCGGCTAAGATTAATATCTACTTTCGAAATGTTTTCTACACTATGCACTAATAATAATATCAAAAAGAATTTGATTTTTCGTAGTAAGCATCTTTGACTATCATAAGAAGAAATCTCCTCCAATTCTGCGTTTGCATTGTGTGTGTGGCGGGAGGTCTTATGGTAGTTTCATTTTCCAAAAGCATTGCGAATTTGTTTTATTTTCTTTGTGAAGAATAACTGTTTTACGATCTCACACCAGTCACCATGACTGACTCGGAGTTTATTGTTTCCCTTCTAAACTCTGGGTGCCCACCAATTTCCACACGGGCAGCCTAGAGTTATATTATTAGGATATTCTGGAGTTTTGGAAGCAAGCTGGATGGCGAGACGTAGTATTTGTATCTGATAGTATTTATTCCGCTGTGTATTCTATATGAGGACAAGTTATATAACTGTCCATTGTTGTATATTGACTCTGATGATTGATGTATGTATAAAATGATATAGTTCTTTGTTTAAAGATTATTCATTTATCTATTATATTTTGTTCCGCTGCGATGTGTAAGATTCTGATATTGTTTTCTGTTCTGATGTTGCGATGTTGTTCTTCCTTCTTCTCTTCTTTCTTCTATTTTCTTCTTCTTCTGCCTATTTCTTCTTTTTAAAACCATAACTTTTCGGGTTTTCGGCATTCGATGGCTCGGCAGTCGATAAAGTGAGTATCGATGTCAAATTTTTCGAAAGTCGAAAATTTTCGGGATGTTACATAGGTACCCTTGGAGCATATTTGGACTAGTTGACGACTTTAGCTCGCTTTTTGCTCACATAAAAGCAAAATTGCTCACTTAAACGCTAAACAAAAAGGTATATTTTTGTGCTATATCAATATATATTATGATATTATAATGTTTCCCCGTGTTTCGGGATGCCCCATTGATTGGGATGTATATTATTTGTGATATATTGTGTTCTTATTTTTCGGAACGCTCTCCATACAAAGGAGATTCTGCCGAAATTTTCTGAAAAATCTAACACTTAGAATAGTTTTACAAAATTTATCGAATGCAAGTTATTGAATAAGCCTATTTTAAATTGTAGCATACGATTAGAGAATTCCAAAAAAGAGAGTCACATAGAGGACTGTGCGAGTTGATAGAAGTTTATAGATATAAAGAAAGTTCAGGGTTTGAGTCATGAATGACGTCTCCCTATGAGAAATTGCGAGAACATAATTTTCTTAAGGGGAAAGTCTGTAACAACCCTGCTTTCTATGCTGTAAAATTAAATAAATTTAATTAAAATAAAATTGTTCGAATTTGATATTTAATAATTAATCTTTTGAAAAATGAATTTTTAGTTATTTAAATTCTATTTAATAAAAGATTTTGATTTAGTAAATTGAATCATAATAATAAATAATTTTTGTGTACTTTATTTAAAATTGAATAAAATGTTTAAAATTTAATATAATATATTTTTAAAATGTAAATAATCCTTATGTGATTAAAATAGTGGAAAATTAATAAGTGGGCGTCGAATTGCATTAAATTTGGCCGTTATCGAAATATATTCAGCAAAATGAAGTTTAAATTAATTTAAATCAAATGGAAATTTATTTAAAAATAAATTAAAATAAGTAAAAAGAAATGAAACATAAAACTAAATTGAATTGAATTAAATCAAGGCCTAAAATTATTTCAGTCGGGCCAAAGCCCATTTTCTTTCCTCCTCGTTCTAGAATCCTCCTTTCCTCTCAATTGTAAACCTGATACCCATATCGCTCTTCTACCCATTATCTGGTAGCTTGCCTTATTCCCCTCAATCAAAAATCGCGACTCGGTATATTAAAAAAAATCGTGAGCGCAAGGGGCACGCGACATCAGGCGTCGATCAAGGGTGGGGCTCACGATGGAGGTGCAGGCAGTCGACGTTGTTTGGTCGCTGTAACAACCCTGTATTTATCAATTATTTTTAAATTGATATTTCCAGATTTAAAAACTTTATTTATGAAAAAGAATAAATTTTGTTATTTTAAATATAAACTTTGATTTTGATATGGATTAGAATTTCAAATATGACTGAATAGAATAATTATCCAAAAAGTGAATTTTGGTTAAAATAGTCAAACTTTGACTTTTAAATTTAAATTTTAGATATTTGAAATTATAAATTTTATCTTTTATTATGAAAATAGATTTAATAACATGAATATTGTTTTTCGTTTCATTGAAAACGGAGTCAAAATGTAAAAGTTATGTACATTTCAATTTTGAGTATAAACTATTTATTTAACAATTTTGTCTATTTTAAATTGTATAAATTACTTTTTCTTTGTTATATTTTATTTTAATATGTGTCAATATGTTAATTTATATATATTTTCAAAAATAATAATAGAATTTTTCCAAAATTTACTATGATGATTTCCTATTTTTAAAGGCTGTTACCCTATTTTCTGCTATTTTCTTCATTAAAAATTATATGTAAATTAAATTTTAAATATTTATTTTGTGAATATATTTTTATTTTATGTTATTATTTATGTTTAGAAATATATTACAAGCTCATATGAATTTTTCTAAAATTTATTCTATTCAATTTCAAATTTTCTAGACTAGTTTACTATTTTTAGCTATTTTCTTAATTTAACTTTATATGATTGATAAATATTTATATAAACTATTATATTTTGATAAAATTTCGAAATTTTATCTGGGATTTTTTTTTCTCCAGAAATATAAAGTTATAAAAATAAAATAAAGTAATATGAAAGGCCCTAAACCTTCTATCTTCCTATGGGCTTTTATAGTCCACCTTTTTTACTTTTTAACCTAACTTATCATCAATTAGACATTACTATTCCTCATTCTTTTTGTTTCAGCCGACTTCCCCATATCTTTCACGAATTTCAAAGCTTATTAACTCTAAAAAAAAAGTCATGGCCTCCATCTTGAAAAAAATTAGGTAAATCCCTCTCTTCTTTCTACTTTTTCTTACTTTTTCTATGCAATTTTGCCTTGCCTTCTCCCTTGATTAAGATCGGCCTCTCCCCCTATTCCATGGCCACCACCTCCTTCCATCTCTTCCCGACCATCACCACCATCTACCCCACCAGATCTGACCATGGCCGAACCCCTTTTGATGGTCAAACCCCTCAAACTACAGCCTAGATGCCTAGATCCATGCCTATTTGACCTCTACATGCTCATCCACTTCAACCACCACCCAAACCACCACCATAGCTGCCACCACGACACACCCCTCCCCACCTCTGTCCAGTCATGACACATCACGGGCCGAGCCCAATCCCCATGGTCGAGCCCTTGTTTTGACCAAAAACCACCTAGTTGCCTTCAAAACCACATCACCTCCTCATGTACAAACTCCACCTTGTCTTGCCTTGAACCCGAGCTATGTTAGCCCAAAACTTGACCACATCTGAACCACATCAGACCCCAAAGCCATACCAAACAATAGAGAAGGCAAAGCAAAAGACTGCGTAGTCGTATCTCCTTTTATTTCAATGATATTGCATTTTAAAGTCGTATTGAATTTTGCTGTTTTGATTGTTTGTTTTGGGTTGTACACAAGAGTTGTAGATTGGATTCGCTCTCCACTCAAGTCCATAGTCTTATCATTGTGCTTTTGTTTCCATTGTGTCATTGGTTTTGATATCTCCAGCACAAACAGGTGAGTTATTCTCACCAGACAATATGTACCTATATAACTGATAAACCGACACCATTTGAATCTGTAATGTATATTATCATGTTATATATACTTATATTATTATCATATGATGTTCACACCTGTTATTACACCTGTTATATCATATGTTACTGTTGTTTTATGTTATTCTGTTTATTTATATCAGTTTATCACACTGCAAGTTCCCTGTAGACTAGAATCACTATGGGTTGAAATGATACATACCCGAACGGACTTTAGAATAAGGGAATATCGTTATGGGCTGAAATGATAGGCCTGAACGGTTTTTACTTAATTTATTTTGACTTGGGATTGTGGGTTTGAAATGATAGAATCCGATTTTTCTTCATAAACTGCGGATTGAAATGATACATATCCGTATCACTTGACCTAGGTTAGAAACTATATACAGGCCCGTGGTTATTTATAAAGTGTTTTGGATATTTTTAAGTATTTTAAAAATATAAATTTATGAAATTTGATTTAAACAGATTTTGAAATATTTTGCATTTAAGAAATTATGATTTTTCTATGTGTTAAAAATGTAATTAATGAATGGTTTAACTGGATTTTTGAAATATAACTTAAGTTGGAAATTTGGAATTTTGGTTAAAAAATGATATTTAAGTTATATAAATAAAATGGATATTTAATTTTATTTGGAAATGGTAAATATGATAATTTGATTAAATTTGAATTTAAGTGATTTATTAAAGTATTATTGATTTTTCTATGAATTTAAGTGGTTAAATAAATGAATGTTTAAAAGTGATCTTTTAAAATATAACTTGACTAGGAAATGTGAAATTTGGTTTTAATTAAAAGTTTAAGTTAATTAAATAAAATTGGAAATTTAATTAAATTGTGAAATGGTAATTTAAATTTGAAGTGTTAAGTTATTTGTTGAAATTTGAAGAATTGTAAACTTTTAGACTTAAATTTATTAAGTAAATTGTTGAAAATTGGATTTGATTATAAGAAATTTATTGTGAAAAGATATATGTTAAATGATATGTAAATGAACATTTTAAATGTTAAAATATGATTTTTAAAATGTTTATGTGTTTTATATTAAAGTTATTTAATTGTTGGAAATACACTAACACCTGAAATTAACTTTTAATAGCATTCAGAAATGCTATAGATTCTGTTTTGAACTAAAATTGTGTAAAAAGAGCTATTACAGCATTTCTGAAATGCTGTAGTTGCTGTAATTGAACTTATAGGCTAATATTGAACTCAGGTCTATTATAGCATTCTCTGGAAATGCTATAGTGGTCTGCAGTCTTTTCTGAAATCAAATAAAACCTTTGTTTTGAAATCTGAGTTACCGTAGCACTTCTGAAATGCTGTCTTTTCTGTTGTGAACTATAATTTAACTAAAAACTGAGTTTTAACAGCATTTTTAAATGCTGTCTTTGCTGAATAGAAATGTTTTCAAGTATAACTTATAACAGCTTTTTCTAAATGCTGCGAAAGGCTGAAATTTTAATAATTATGGTTTTTGACTTAGTAAACGAACTCAGAATGGTTTGAAACTTTGGAAATTGAATACTTGATTTGAGAATATAATAATTACACTTTTAAAAGGTTTAAATGAATTATTTTGATTGGAATATAAACTATTTAAAAGTGATTTGAAATGATAGTAAATGAACGATATCTTTGAATTTAAAAGGTATTTAAAGTTGAATATTTGGATTTGAACTGATAGGATATTTTATTATATTAAAATGATTTGAAATGAAGTTTTATAAGGATATGATATTTTATTTTATTAAAATGATTTGAAATGAAGTTTTGTAAGGATATGCTATTTTATTTTATTAAAATGATTTGAAATGAAGATTTGGAAAGATTGATATTTGATATATTAAAATGATTTGAAATGAAGTTTTGGAAAGATATGATATTTTGATATATTGAAATGATTTGAAATGAAGTTTTGAAATGATATGATATTTTAAATATATGGAAATGGTTTGGAATTGATTTAATCTTTATTTTGATAAATATATGGTTTTGAAATGATATTTTATTTTGAAGTAAAGTATTGTTTTAAAAGTTATAACCACGGGTTATAATAACGTTTGGTTGTTAAAGAGACCGGGATCGGATATGGACATACTCTTTGTCGATACCGAAAACCACTTTGACAACTATCTACGTGGTGGAGTTTCCAGAATGAAGTAGGATGATGGCGACGATCCTAAGGTATATACGTGGACCCAACTCCCGTGAGTTGGCATAAGATGGCTAAAACAGGAGCGATTGACGGACCAAGGAGGTAGCACCTCTGATCGGGCACACTTCTTCGATACCATTCTATTACTTGTGATTGATTTGGTGGCCACCCTTGATTGGGAGTGTTGTTCGAGGTGGGCGGTAGTGGCTGCTATGCGTCACCACTAGTCCGGATGCGTAATTGGTATATCTACCCTGGCATTGCCTAGTTATGCCGTGTCACCTACCATATCGAGCTTTACTACGATTATGATTTTAAGATCCGACCGCGTTAAGGTTCTCCATCCCCTTAACGCTATTTTCTATATGATTATACTTTACTAATTAGACACTACTGTATATAGCGTATATTACTACATAGTAGATAGTTTAACGGATCCTTAAAGAATGGGCGATCCCAATCATTCTTTAAGTTACTTATACCTTATTACAGTTCACTTGAGTTGATTTACATTATATAAGTATATATTGTCCTGACTCGAGTGTTTTGTGTTTTGCTTTACGCTCGGGTCAGCCTGAGTTATTCACAGATTTGGATTTCCACTCTCTTGGAGATTTGAATCGCTGGAGATTATCTGCTTGCCTTGTCCTATTTACTTCAGTTCCGTTGTCCTACTCAGCTTGTACTTGGTTATTTTATTGAGACTTCTGTTGTTCTCTATTTCTTTTGTTATATCTTATGTAACTCTGATATATTTATATAGTAGCTTCATGAACTACTATTTCTTTTACTTCCGCTGCATTATTTTACTCTGTGTCTGTGATCTGTGATTATATTTATTTACTGTATATTCTGAGATTTGCCAAATTTTATTTACAATGCGGTATTTTGAGCAATTCAAGTCCGACATGTGCGGATGCGAATGGTTGAAAAGACCGGGTCGTTACAGTCGCGATGTGGATCATGATGGGGATGGTCGCGCATTCAGAGAGGTATGGTTAGTGGAAAAGCGCAGGTCTGGGTTGGTGACCTCGGTGAATGGATGCGACCGAGGTTGACATGGATGAAGGCAGAGCTGACGCTGTAGGTGCACGCGCGCGTTTTGGCTGTGCAACCAGATTTTGGTAGCAGACATCGCGCTAGAAAGGAAGTAGCACCTTTGCTGAGTGATCGATGGAGCGATGTGGTGCTGGTAGTAAAGTCTTCGCTGGGAATTTCAGTGAGGTTATAAACTCACAATTATATCTATTTCCCCGTGCTCGTTATATAAATTTATCCAATAATTGATTGCATTGTTTGGTTGAATTAATTGGGGTTATTGATTGAATTGTTTGGATGAATTGTTTGTTCGAGATATTGAATTGATTGTGTGAATCTGGATTAGACTAGGATATTGTTTGTATGTTGGATTTATCAAAATGCAAAAGAGATGTTGTCCGTTTTCATTTTAAGTTATGTAATTTATTTAAATTGTGTGTGCATTTTATGGATAGCTGAAATTAGATGAAATTCGACTCGGCCGCACGATAAAAATTTATATTGATGATTTGTTCTTGATTTTAGAGAATTTTCTTACATGGAATTAGTTTATTTTTTTGATTTTTATAATTGAAAGGTTTTAATAATATTTTCGAAAAGGAATTTATTGTTATAAAGTGTATGTTTAATAAATAGGTTCAAGAGATATTTTCAAAAAGGGATTTATGAGTATATGAGTTTATTTTGAAGATTACCAATTTTAAAATATTATTGAATGGTTTTAAGAGTATTATAATATAAATACCTTTTCATTTATAAGTTTTGGTGATTTGAAATTGATTTATTTAACATTATTAGTAATTCCATATGTTGATTTGATATAAAGGATTCAAGAAATATATTTGAAAGGGAATTTTTAAAATATACAATCTATTTTGAAGATATATTAAATTATGAAATATTTTATGGATTTGAGAGTTTTGAGTTATAATTCCCTTTCGTATATGGTTTGATTATGAAATGATTCATATTGATGGTTTTGTGATTTAATTCTATATAATGAGGATATTGAATAAACGGATTAGTAATACCTTCTGGGACGGGCATTCGGTAATATTTTTCCGATTATTCTATTGACTTATATTATAGAATATTTATCGTTTGGTGAGTGTAGTTTACTAGCTTATAGTAAATGTTCGAGTAATAACGAGTCGAATCTGATGCTCAAGTAATACTTGTTCGATTACTATTGGTGGGTAGATGTCACTTATATTCTGGAAATGGGTTATGAGTTTTTGATATCGTCTAGGTATGACTCCTTAGAGCTTAATAGTCGAGAGTCATATTACTCTCTAAGGGCTACAAGCTGGAGATATGTTGGGATTTACAGTTTTAACCTCGTAGGACTAACTAGCCGAGTGATATTATTATTTACTCTTAGGACTAGTAGTTGAATAATTGTTATGTAGCACGCTCTTAGTAGGACGTATGGAGGTAGAATTAATTATTATTACTCTCATTAGGACTCATCTCGTGGAGAATATTTTATTGTACCCTCTAAAGACTAACTAGTCGAGTATCGCTATATACTCTTAGGGCTAGTAGTCGAGGATTTTTTAATTTATGATTACTCTCATAAGGACTTCTGGAATCGAGAGTACTTGACGTTGCTCTCATTAAGACTCATCGAGTCGAGAGTATAAATTATCGCTCTCAATAGGACTTATCGAGTCGAGAGTAGTTGTTGTCACTCTCATCAGGAATTCAAGAGTCAAGAGTACTAGTTATTAATCTCATTAGGACTTATATAATTGAGAGTATTTGTTGGGAATCTACGTCATAGGGTTCATGCAACTATGGAGAGCATGTGAATTAGATCCACCAGATAGGCTAGTTATCCATCCTAGCGGTCCTGATTGCGAGGGGCCGCTCGATTCTGTGATGTCACCTTATGAGTTTGTAGGCTGAGAGTTATTTCTCTTATTATAGCCATTTCCCCGACGTCACTTAAGGACCAACAGTCCATTACCAAGGGCAAGTTGGAACCGTGGCCAATGCTTAACGTAGCCCGACAGCGTGTTTATAACATGCGATGGATACGAGTGTCATCCGGGAGTAACTAAGGGACTGTAGGAAACATGTTACAGTCATTAGCATTTCCTAGAGTTGTTCTATGGTGCGTCAGACTCCCGCCTGGATGACTTAGGTAAATTCATTATATATGAGATATTTTATATTATCTCTTCATTAAAGACGATGATTGTTTGACATTAGAGACTGGTTGCGTGTCCTCTGTCATTTGGGATACCCCAACCAAAGACAGCTTCGTGTTGTCTATCTATGACATCACATAATTGCTATGAGCTTGTCTGTCATTCCCTCATAAGATCTTATGGATGAGAGATCTTCACCATTTCATATGATTTGTTGTTTCCATGCCCTAGGACCATTCAGTCGAGAGTTTTCCTCTCTAAGAACCGTGGGTAGAGATATATGATTTTGTTTATTGAGTATTTGATTGGTTTTAATATTGATTTGAGTTTGTGTTTCTAAATATCTCCAAGGGCCCAACAGTCGAAAGTTAACTGTAACAACCCACCCATCGGGAATACCCGGAAAGATGGATCGTTGGGGTAAAATTAAAGCAAAACACTAAATAAAAACATCGATAAGATTTCACAACGAAATGACAACATATAATATACTGAATATACATAAACAAAATAGAATAATAATATATAAGAGACCGCACTAGCGGAAGCAACTGATAAATATGTATCGGTACAGAAAGTCAGAATACATTAACTCCAAAAACAAAAAAGTTCTAAATAAATATCTGATACAACAATTTCATATACAAATAACAGGTATGTCATGTATAATAAAATATCAAGTACATATAACTCAAATTATCGATGCCACATCTCCAAAATGCTCCAGCTGGGCACTCTGATAGCGTATCCCCAAAAGCACCCGACTCTCAAACTACTCAATTGAGTACCCGAGAGTTGTCATGATATAAGCAGACAAAGACAAAATGCCTATCAAACATAAAGGCTGGTGTGAGGGGAACTATCTCAAAATACTGTATATCAAAACTATATACAAATAAACAGGAACTACTAAATCACAGCCGACCCTCTCCACAAACGTGGCTCAGGGTAATCTGAACTGCCTATAAACAAGCATATCAAACCCATCTTAAAATAGAGAATCATACCATAACCTGGTCTTCTCCTGTAATCAAGGAGTCAACACAACTAATATAATGTGGCTGAAATGTAACAATCATACTGTGATAATGAAATCATAGTATACAATTGCAGAAGTGATAAAAGTGTGATAATATAAGCCTACACTATGCTACAAAAAATGAAAATATAATCCGACTAATATAACAAAAGCACACATAGCAATGTAAGGTAAATAAGGGATACAAATCAGTACCTGTCATTGCTGGCGGGTGGAGTCAACGATGGATGCTTATTGCAATCCAAAGATTCATAAAAGTCGATTCAGTACACTAACATGCGCAGACATCTATCACGATCTAATAATAAATAAGGTCAACACACTAACGTACCCAAACACTTATCCTGATCGTATAATAAATAGAGCCAGCACACTAACGTGCTCAGACGTCTATCACGACCTTATAATAAGTAGAGTTGGTACACTTACGTACTCGGACTTGTAACGCAATCAAATGATTCCTTTTGAGAGTTCAAGACATATAGAGTCTGTACCTGAATATATCATAGACCTCGAGCCTCAAGTCTCGTGTAGATCTCACTGTGCCCCTATAATGAGCATAAGTTATGGTCTACTCTATATATTCGAAATCTATTCCTAATAGTAAATAGAATCAACGTACTCCTATAATAAGCATAAGCGTTATGTGAGATATTCTAAATACCTAGGACCTTTGCGGATCCTACCGTACCACTATAATGAGCATGTGTTCTAGGATCCCACAGTAGATGACTTTCGCCAACCCCTCTAGGACATCAAGGGTTTCAAATAGAAAATGCATGACTATAATCAAAAAGAGAACAAAGGCCATGTCTCACGTAATACGCTATCCGGGCCACGAAGTAACACCATGCCGTATCCATTTGCACACATTAATTATAACGTTGCATAATCAAATACGTATAACTCAAACGAACTCCGATATCTCATCATCGTCTGTCCATACGAATGGTCCCTAATATAAGGTCAATGCAAAGTATCTCAATCATAAGGCCGATACAATTTATCAAACTATACCTACACGAGTCAAAGCCTGAAGGTACGGATTTACTCCGTATGTAACGTATGGAATCGCCAAGCACGACTCTAGTCGCCACAGCCTAAAAACCCATCGAACAACTCTAACAAAACCCTATTCTAATCCAAATTTCATTTGCATGATCTTAATGTCATAATACTCTTCTGGTATACCCTCTCGGTCTACCTCAAAATCTACAGTTTTGGAATACGTAGAGGGGTAGGTCCCACGTGGGCCCCAAAACCAAAGTCCAAAAACTACCAAAATTTCAAAGGCTGTAGCCTCAAAAAATGGCGAACAATGGTCCAAACCTCACCTCAATCTGACTTCATATGCAAAAGGTATCGCGTTTTGAAGTTGCACAACACACAATAAGTCAACCGACTGCAGGGTTCCATTCAGTCGACTAAACCAGGGCAAAGATGACTTATTTCCTCTCAACTAGTCAACTGAATGGATCCATTCGGTCGATTGAACTGACAGGTTCCAGTTAATGAGCTTGGGCAGGAGCAAATCCCTCTAAACGATCGTTAATTCACGTGCCATTTCCTTTGATGTTTCGCCCAATGAGTCGCGTTACTACTAGAGCCTGCCTTCATCCCATCGGACATCTACTTGAGTTTATTTATTGACATTTTGGAAGTGAATTCGATAACTATACAAAAATTGGTTTTAATACCAAAATCCACTCTTTGCACGACTAGAGGTCAACGGGAAATTATAGCGACCTGGCTCCCACTAACATGCCAAAACGACATACCCGGCCTCCTTGCCTTTTGCGTAGCCTATACGTGTGTCGATATACTCTTTCATGCACGTTTATGCACCCATGCTCATGCAACGTACAACCAAACACAAATCACATTCGGACTTCACCGGAACGAATTCTCGGCCCGGTATACTTTCATGTAACTTAGCACGCGCACGTGATAGTCGCTATGGCTACATGAAATGGTTGTAACGGACTTGTAATCAATTATATTTCTATACAATCAAACAATCATACAACAATTCTAACTACAATACTATCTATGTTTATAATTGTTGCTTAGCTCCAATGGCACGTATACGTTACCCGCTTGTGCACATATACGTACACATATATTCAAATATGTAATTCAATTATTACTTAAATCATAACTTACTTTTATTTACTATATATTTTATAAAAAGTGAAATATCTCCTTATATCATTTTACAAAATCTCATACTATTTTACAAAATATCATACTTGCTTATAAATCACTTTATAAAATACAATACTAGCTTGCAAATCAATTTAGCCATTAAAATACTTATTTCGCCTCATTGAAAATCAAGTGCTCATTATTTTACTATTTTATAAAATCTCATATCTATTTTATAAAATATGTACTTCATTTATAAAATCAAGAAACTATTTTATAAACACTAATTAAGCTTCATTAGCATCTAATCACGTTAATAATAAGTGTACAGTTCACAAATCACTTAAATTAGCTTACTAACATTTTTGCAAATCAATTCAAATGGATTAAGTAATATTTTCTAATGACGTGCACATCATTACACTACTTAATTAATCTCAAATCAAACAATTACATCACAACAAATCACCTAATTAGCCCAAATCAAATCTAAGGCTTACTAACTATTTTCAAAACATAGTATTATGGTCTTAAATAATTAATTAACTAAGGGAAACATGTTTATAACATGAATACAAGTCTAAACCCTCACATAGAAATCTCAAAACCATTCCATAATACCTCATAATTATAAATGAACGAACTAATGAACTTAATACTCAAATTGAATAGGAGAATCATCCTACTCACCTTGCTTTTTCCCAAACCAATCTCAAATCACCAAAATCCACTCCAAAGCTCTCTTGAAATTTCGAAATGAACATCCAAACTTCAATTCGAGCTAATCCCTTGATGTGTTTTGTGAGGAATGGGTAGAGAGGTTTATACTCCAAATGAAAGTGGGAAGGAGTTAGTCGCTTATAAGTTACATATGGGATATGCCCAAATTCATCTCTTTCTCCAAAAATCACTATTCACTCCAAAACTCGTCAACTCCAAACATAGACAAGTTTATACTCATTTTACTTGCGTCGAAAAAATGAACTCAACTACGGGTGTATCGGGTCCTAATTCGCTCGTTTGTAAAAATCAATTATAAAAGAACTTTCGTTACTTAACGATTAAATATTTAAATTAATCACTTAAATATTCGATCATTAAAATTATGGAGAGTTACATTCTCCCCACCTTAAACGAATTTCGTTCTTGAAATTCCTATGAGTATGAGAAAGTAACAGGACTGACCAAACTTGCCGAATCTTAGTTTAAGAAAATTCTAACAGTACCTTCCCTCGTACTATCAACCCTATTGGAAATCTCAAATTAGAAGGCATCACATACTAGGAAATATGCGATATTCCCCAGCATCCTATATCTCCTAAAAATTCATACCTCTCATAAGAAACCTTTACTTTATTTAAATGCCAATCAAAGCAAAAGCATTAAATAACCATACGTCAGCTCCCAAGTACCTAGTCGTACTATATAAAGAGGACTGTGCGTGAACACAGAATTCAAACAATTATAACCTTAGTGTAGTAATCGATACTACTATACACATACATGACAATCATTTAGAGAGTAAGTAAGCTCAAGTGAGTCGATATCAAACTATACAATAGACTCCGAGTCACATCAAAAGGCAGTGGACCCGTATAGCTCCCATCTCGACCCTATAATAGGCATGGATGATATGCGATCTATTCCAGATAGTTATCGCTGTCACTCTCCGAATCTTATTTTAAATTGCGAAATTATAACTACTATACAAGCAATCAAACACATAAGACAAACAACAAAGACTAGAATCCAAATTATCATACATGAAAGCAAGCAGTCGACAAAAATCAACAACAATAAAATCAGCCAACATCAGAGTCAAACAACAACACAAAAAAAGATCAAACAGTAGCAACAAACAATTACAAGCAACAAACAATAGTGAACAACAACAATAGAAAGCAACAAGTAATAGCAAGCAACATACAATGGCAAACAACAAACAATAGCAAGCAATAAACAATGACAAATAACAAACAATCGCAAGCGACAAACAGTAGCAATGAAATATTTAAAAGAGTCTATACTAACATGCTCGATAACCATCAAGAGTCAAATGCGAATGTTGAACTATAAACTCCAATGAGTCCGTTCGACATTTAAGAGGAATAATGGCCCAAATGGTGTAACCCCTTTCATGAATATAACACATGAAAGACCATTACACCTCTCAGTATGAAAGGGAAACCTAAATGGTATGCAGGATCATCGAGTCTCGAAACTCTCGGATAAGTCCAGCAATCTATGCCTCAACTTTCCCTTTCTTCCGAACAAAACTCATTCTCTAGAAGAGAAAGTTACACTTATTAAATCATCACAAAATCGAGATTTACAATTACTTGGGTTTGCTCGGGTCCAAACTCACCTCAACCGCACAATGTTAATAAGGATAATATACTAAGTGCACTATGACACTCGCCTAGGTAAGCATCATCCCATCACTTAGAAGGTTATCCGAATCGCCACAAAACTAGTTGAGAAATCCTTTCCCGAACTATCCCATGCAATAATTAATATACTACACTAAAAGTTTACAATAAATTAAGATCATTCTAAATGATACGATGCCTGTTCCAACCCTTCGTTTGCTCACAGGATTTGTTTGTTAAATTAGAGTCAATCACCTGACTCCATCCATGGGAACTCCAATCCGGTTCCTTGATCCGACTATTGAAATCTTCTTGCACGACTAAGGTCGTGCTTTGAATATCTCCTAGTCATCCCAAGAATCCAACTCAAGTGTTCGTCTATCAAATTCAAGTGAAAAACCCTTTTCCAACTAGTGCAAATCGTCTAGAAAATCTGTGCTTGAACTATAGGTTAAGAACTGGCATGTGAATGGACCAATCTTTAGAATATGTCCCTTTCGAAACATGGGATTTCTCCCATCAGCTGAGATTAACTGACACAAAGAAAAACAACTATAACACAAATGACTCTAGGCAAATACCTATAAGTCATCCGCATGGTCTCTGCTCATTATTGGGCAGCCACCGAACCCTACTTGGATATAAATCCAAGTCACACACATCGATCGAACCCACTCAACTTGAAAGCTCGTGCATCAAGTTCGAATGATAACACTTTCGGTTGTTTCACCTTAGTTTTGTAACTAAGGTGACTCATACAAGGTTTATCTCTACCGAAGAATTTACCTACTATGAAAGGTGTCAAGTTTAGCCTATCTACCGAGTAACTAGCAATATATGAAATATACTGCTCAAGTGTCAGAAAAAACAGAAGTGAGTTCCCAAAAATAGAGTATACCTCACTACATAATCCCTTTCGGATTTCCCTGAGCCGTAGGCCTGCTAGGACATGGTAATGCCTGAAAAGCACAAGTCATCATCACTTACACACCCTTCGAACATGTAGGACAATCCCTTTTCAAGTGATAAGCTGATCACAAATGAAGCACTTACGCTTCACTCTAGCTGGATGACATTCCATAACGAAATGCCTTCCATGTGCCATAGGAGTGACATACTAGGCCAACTTTTATTTTTCGAACAAGCTCGATTTTCCTTGTACCCTGGTCATTACGCCTCGGTTGGAGTTGCATTTGCTTTCCACTTTCATTAACTTAATGGTATCTCATGGGCATTCTCACAAAGGAGAACCATCCTAATGAGATATTCAAAAGTGGACCCTAACAAGGGTAAAGGCTAAGCAATAAACCTCTAACCAATGCTTAAGACCCAAGGCAAATCTCTTTGCCCACAATAACTGGGTACCGACTACCACAAACCCCAAAACAAAAGGTTAAATTGGTCAACACTCCTTCACTGACAAGCTGTCCTACTTAAGATGGATGGAATGCTCAAGCTACACACTCTTCTCGATCTTAGAAATAATTTAAGAACCAAAGCGATGTCTGAATAAATTTCGAACCATAGGTCTGCTTATCAGCTACACAACCACTGCATCCTACCCAGCTAAAGTCTCCCTTTCTCAAATGCTGAGAAACAACCTTCCCTATGAGAATATTCCCTAGACCTATATCAATGGAAGTCTTTTCATGCATGTGTCCAAGACCGTGCCTCTGCAACAGTCTTAGGACCTAGATATGGCTTCCCTTAAAGGCTAAATAAATTCGGACATTGCTTCGAAGTGTGTACAGCTGGTGGAGCTAGAAATATCAATGCCCAAAGGCCACACCACTTCTGATGCTAACCGAAATATGATGGAAATGTTCATGAGCGGCGGAACATCTTTTGTGATAGCTAAATAGTCTCTGAACTAATTAAGCATCTCAAACTGCCTATCTGTCGCTCATGCACTCCGTCTGCTCATACAAATTGCCTGATGAAGATACTCTAGCAACTAGCGGTAGAAACAAATCAAGCCCAAAAGAGAAGCAGTGTATACAATACAATATAGTAGAAAAATAGATGTACGCTCTCTCTATGTATCTCATTTCACCAGACGGATTTACTTAAACTGGTCTACTTGGTCCAAGTGTTAGGCCTAAGCTCTAATACCAACTGTAACAACCCGCCCTTCGGGAATACCCAGAAAGACAAATCGTTGGGGTAAATTAAAGCAAAACACTAAATCAAGACATTGATAAGACCTCACAATGTAATGACAACATATAATATATCGAATATACATGACCAAAATAGAATAACAACATATAAGAGACCGCACTAGTGGAAGCAACTGATAAATAAGTATCACTACAGAAAGTCAGATTACATCAACCCCAAAAACAAAAGAGTTCTGAATAAATATTCGATACAACAATCTCATATAAAAATAGCATGCATGTCATGTATAATAAAATATAAAGTACATATAACTCAAATTATCGATGCCACATATCCAAAATGCTCTAGCAGCGCACTCTGATAGCATATCCCCAAAAGCACCTGACTCTTAAACTACTCAATTAAGTGCCCAAGAGTTGTCATGACATAAGCAAACAAAGACAAAGCGCGGGTTAGACATAAAGCCTGGTGTGAAGGGAACTATCTCAAAATACCGCATATTAAAACTATATACAAAAAATAGGAACCGCTAAATCACAACCGACCCTCTCCACAAACGTGGCTTAGGGGTAATACGAACTGCCTATAAACAAGTATAGTAAACCCATCTCAAAATAGGGAATCATACCATAACCTGCTCTTATTTTATAATCAATGAGTCAGCATAACTAATATAATGTGACTAAAACGTAACGATCATACCGTGATAATGAAATCACAGTATACAATTGTAGAAGTGATAAAAGTGCGATAATATAAGCTTAGACTATGCTACAAACAATGATAATATAATCCAATTAATTTAACACAAGCACACATGGCAATGTAAGGTAACTAAGGATACAAATCAGTACCCATCGTTTCTGGCGGGTGGAGTCAACGATGGACGCTTATCACAATCCAACGATTCATAAAAGTAAAGTCAGCACACTTACGTACCCAGACATCTATCAAGATCTAATAATAAATAGGGTCAGCACACTAACGTACCTAGACACCTATCTTAATCGTATAATAAACAGAGCCAGCACACTAACGTACCCAGATGTCTATCACGATCTTATAATAAGTAGAGTCGGTATACTTCGTACCCGGACTTGTAACACAATCAAATGATTCCCTTCTATATTTCAAGATATATAGCGTCAGTATCTGAATATACCATAGACCTCGAGCCTCAAGTCTCGTGTAGATCTCACCTTACCTCTATAATGAGCATAAGTTATGGTTTACTCTATACAAAAACCTATTCCCAATAGTAAATAGAATCACCGTACTCCTATAATGAGCATAAGCGTTATGTGAGATATTCTAAATACCTAGGACCTTTGTGGATCCCACCGTACCCCTATAATGAGCATAAGTGTTCTAGGATCCCGCAGTAGATGACTTTTGTCATCCCCCTCTAGGACATCAAGGGTTTCAAATAACAAATGCACGCCTATCATCAAAAAGAGAACAAAGGTCATGTCTCGCGTAATATGCTATCGGGGCCAAGAAGTAACATGATGTCGTATCCATTTGCACTCATCAATTATAACATTGCGGAATCAAATATGCCTATCTCAAATGAAGACCGATATCTTGTCATCGTCTGTCCATAGGATGGTCCCTAATATAAGGTCAATGCAAAGTACGGTCTCAATCATAAGGCCGATATAATTTATCAAACTATGCGTGCACGAATCAAATCCCGAAGGTATGGATTTACTCCGTATGTAACGTATGGAATAACCATGCACGACACCAGTCACCACGGCCTAAAAACCTGCTGGAGAACTCTACAAAACCCCATACTACCCCAAATCATGTTCGCATGACCTCAATATCATAATACTCCTCCATATACCCTCCCGATTTACCTTAAAATCTACAGTTTTGGAATACATGCCGGGGTGGGTCCCAAAACTTCAAAACCTACCAAAATTTCACAGCTTGTAGCCCTCTAAAAATGGTGAACAATGGACTAAACCTCACCTCAATCCGACTTTGTATGCGAAAGTTATCGCGTTTTGAAGATGCACAACACATAGTAGGTCAGTCGACTCCATTCAGTCGACTGAACCAGGACAGAGATGAATTATTTCCTCTCGACCAGTTGATTGAATGGACCTATTCAGTCGACCGAACTGACAGGTTCCAGGTAATGAGCTTGGGCAAGGGAAAATCCTGCCAAATGATCACCAATTCGCGCACCGTTTCCTCCGACGCTTCGTTCGATGAGTCGCCTTGCTACTAGAGCATGCCTTCATCCCATCGGACATCTACTAGGGTTCATTTATTGAAATTTTGGAAGTGAATTCGACAAGAGTAGAGTTCAATGGGAAATTATAGAGACACAGCTTCCTCTAACCCACCAAAACGACATACTCGGCCTCCTTGCCTTGTGCGTAGCCTATACGTGTGTCGATACACTCATTCGTGTACGTTTATGCACACATGCTCACGTAACACACTACCAAACACAAATCACATTCGGACTTTACCGGGACGATTGCTAAGCCCGATATACTCTCACGTAACTTAGCACAAGCGATGGTCGCTATAGCTACATGAAATGCCCGTAACGGACTAGTAATCAATTTTATTTCTATATATATAATCAAACAATCACACAAAAATTGTACCTACATTACTATCTTGTTTTTAATTATCGCTTAGCTCCAAATTCACGTATACGTTTACCCGCTCGTGCACATATACGTACACGTATATTCGAATAAGTAGTTCAATTATTACTTAAATCAAAACATACTTTTATTTACTAAATCTTTTCAATAAAAGTGAAACATCTCCTTATATCATTTTACAAAATCTCATACTATTTTACAAAATCTCATACTTGCTTATAAATCACTTTATAAAATACAATACTAGCTTGCAAATCGATTTAGCCTTTAAAAATACTTATTTCGCCTCATTGAAAATCAAGTATTCATCATTTTGCTATTTTACAAAATCTCATATCTATTTTATAAAATATATACTTCATTTATAAAATCATGAAACCATTTTATAAACACCAATTAAGTTTCATTAGCCTCTAATCACTTTAATATTAAGTGTAGAGTTCACAAATCACTTAAATTAGCGTACTAACATTTTTGAAAATCAATTCAAATGGATTAATTAAACTTTCTAATGACATGCACATCATTACACTACTCAATTAATCTCAAATCAAACCATTACATAACAACAAATCACCCAATTAGCCCAAATCAAATTTAGGGTTTACTAACTATTTTCAAAACATAGTATTATGGTCATAAACAATTAATTAGCTAAGGGAAACATGTTTATAATATGAATATAAGTCTAAACCCTAGCATAGAAATCTCCAAATCATTCCATAATACTTCATAATTATAAATGAATGAATTAATGAACTATAATACTCAAATTAAATAGGAGAATCATCACACTCACCTTGCTTTTCCCCGAACCAATCTCTAATCACCAAAATCCACTCCGAAGCTCTATTGAAATTTCGAAATGAACATCCAAACTTTAATTTGAGCTAATCCCTTGATTGGTTTTGTAAGGATTGGGTAGAGAGGATTTGTAGAGATTTTAGTTTGAATTTTGGAATTTTATTTAGGCAAGATTTGGCTAATCTAAGGCAAGCTGATTAAGAAAGTAATTAGGAGAAGCTTAGACAAAGAGGAGATGGAAGTGAATGTGAATGAAGAATGAAATGAAAGTGGGAAGCCTTAGCCACTTATAAGCTAAGTTATAGGATATGCCGAAATCCATCTCTTTCTCCAAAAATCACCATTCTCTTCAAAAACTCGTCGACTCCAAACATAGACAAGTTATACTCATTTTACTCCCATCAAAAAAGTAAACTCAACTACGGGTGTATTGAGTCCTAATTCGCTCGTTTGTAAAAATCAATTATAAGAGGCATTTTGTTACTTAACTATTAAGTATTTAAATTGATCATTTAAATATTCGATCGTTAAAATTGCGGGGCGTTACATTATCTCTTTTATAGGGGCTGCAGGTCAAGTTTATTATTTGAATATTATTTTCAATATTTTGCATGGATTGTGTTTTATTCGGATTTGTGTTTTCGCCTATCTCCAAGGACCATCGGTCAGAAGTCTTACTTCCAATAGGACTATAAGTCGAGATAGTATTCTTGGATATTGATTCCTGTATTCTATATGGATTTCATTCTATATGGGTTCCATATTTCTTGATTTATCTCATGTTGCTTAACAGTCGGAAGTTATTACTTCCATTAGGGCTGTAGGTTGAGATTTGTTGCTTAGATTGTTTGTTTAAGAGTATGCTGTAATGACCCGTATTTTTTTTACTATTTTAAATTATTAAATTTAGTATGATTATTGAATAAAGGTGGTTAGAAATAAAAATTTAATGTTTATTTTTGTAATTTATTTGATATGAACTTAGATAAAATTTTGAAATAAATAATTTCGAAGATTTAGGCAATAATAAATGTTGAAATGAAATTTTATGTATTTAACGTGTTGTAATCAATAAATTAAATTGAATAATAATGTTGAATTACTATGAAATGGAAATAGTTGTTCTATTATTTGAATTTGTTTTAAAAGTAAATTTTATAAGTTAAATGGCTTATATTTCAATTAGGGTGATTTATTGGATAATTAAATTATTTAAATTTTAATACTAGAATTATTTAAATAAATTGAATCTTGAATTAATGTGAATGAAAATAGTATCGGAAATTGATTTAATTTTTATTTAAACATGAATGAAGATCGTTTACATTTAAAATTGGATTTAAAGGTGAATGATTAGAAGTTGGAATTTTATATTATACTTAACGAGTAAAAATAGCCATTTTGGCCACTGTCTCGGATTTCAACGAAACTAGTTTCATCGGATCCGTAATAGTGAATTATTGTAGGATTTCAAGTTTCGTAGCGATCGGACTTGTCATTTGGCCGTGCGAGCTTGAAACGCATAGAATTTATTTTCAGAATTTAATTAAAATAAATTGGTTTTGAAAAGCTATCTTCTACATACGATCGAATTAGGCCTCGAGACTAGTTCCGTTGTGTTCAAAATAAGGGTAAAACACTAGGAACGCCAGGCGGCACGCTTCGTTTGGAGTTCGGAATTGTGCAGGCTAATCGGGCGAGATATTTTCTTATTTTAAATATATATACGTTCCCAAAGTCAACAATCGTATTCAAACAAACCCACGCCCCTATGCCTACCCCGTAACCATCTCTCTTTCATTCAAATCTTGATCTTAAAAAAAAGAAATGAACGAACGAAAAAAAAGAAAAAGATGAATGCGCGACCGCTCCTGGCCTAGAGATTGTCTGCGATGGCTTCGACTGTGACGATGGAAGAGGTGGTGCGATGAGGTTTGTCGATGGCTGCAGAATGTTCGATGTTAGGGTTTTGGATCTAGGTGCCTACGTGCTGGTGGGTGGCGCGATGGCAAGCACGGCGGAGCTGGCACTCGGTGGAGGCAGGCTGCGAGGGCGATCGAAGAAAAAAAAGGGAAACATGATGCCGCGAACGAAGAAGAGATGGCGGCCTATAGCAGTTGTGTAATGACCCCAGATTTTATATAAATTTAAATTAATAATTAAATGAATTTTTGAATTAAAATTGTGAAATGTATCGATGAAGTGATGCGAGTTTCCCCAAAATAAAAAATAAATTTTGTATAAATCATTTAAATTTAAAATATTGTATATATGTATATATGTGAATATATATGTATACGGGCATATATGAGTAAAATTGAATATATATATATATTTGATTTGAATTTAAAACTTAAATAAATGGGTTAGAAATAAATGGTTTAATAATAAATATTAGAATGGATGGTTAATAATAATTTGAATTATAAATTTAATTAAGACCATAGATATTAAAGTAAAATAATAAAAAAAATATTTAAGCTAGAAATAAATATATCTATGTAATTCATTAAATATGTATTTGATTTCAAAACATTGTCTTTTAATGAATATGTGTGAATACAAACAAAAATATATTTACAAAGTAAAATAAATAAAGTAAAATACAAATACAATGTAAATACATTACGATAAGTATTTAAGTTAACCAATAAATAAATAAATAAAATAAATACATAAATAAGTTCAAACCACATATTGATAATAGGAATTCACTTATAATAAAAATATAAAGGAAAAGTTTAGCTCAAATTTTGACAACAAATTAAAAATAGAAAATTATTTATATTACAAAATAATAAGAATAAAGAAAAATAAAAATACACTTAAACATGAAAATAAAATATTTAAGTTAGAAATATAAATAAAATTTATACAATATAAAATTATAAAATTGTATAGCAAAACACATTTGATAAATGCCAACAACACATTAATGTATTCATATTATCAAGTAATAAGACATAAGTAAACAAACCAGGCATGAAAATTCATCTCTGTACATACGAAAGAGAATGGGATAAGTATGCAAGGAAATAAGTCAAACAAAGGAAAGGTAAGTATGAAACCAGTAAAGAAATACAAGGCAAAAGAAACAAAAATATGTACATAAAAAATAATATCTTTGTACAAATAAGATAAGTATGAAGACATAAAGGACTCATCCATTTAATGCTAGCACAAACAAGTCATTCAAAATGTTGAAAAATGTTTTCAGCCTCCATTTACTGGCAAATATCATCTGCCTCTTGTACAAAATAATATATCAACTTGTACAAACCATATCATCACCAGTAAGACTCACCTCCCATATATTCATCATTTCCATTTCAGTTTCGTTTATTATCACTAAATAAAACTGAAACAAACACCATTTAAAACTCAAACAAAAATTCAAATCTAAAAGGCAATACAAACCAGAGATCAAGAAAAGGTTTAGCTTGCAAAAATTCAAAGCCTGGGTCAAAGATAAGCTACTCTGTTCTTCTTCCAAAAATGCAGGTGAGAAAACTTTATTGTTTAAACCAGTTTCTTTTGAATCTTATGCCTGCGATGATAATGTTAATTGATGTGAATATATCTGCTGGTATTTATATATATATATATGTGTAAATGGTTGAATGTATGTCTGTGTATATACAGATCTACCTCTGTTTAACAACAGGTTAGCCAAATTCTAGAGAGCAAATTCTTATCTCAAAATATAAAAGGATTTGGGTAATGATCTTTAAATTAAATTTGGTTGTATTTACCTGACTCAAATTTTAAAATCATTTGGAAGCATCAAATGCAAACAACATTACTGGAATCAAGGAAATACAGTAAAAATAAATCATAGGAACTCTTTCGAGTATTTTAATTTATTGGTTTGATTTCATAACTTGGATAAACAGCTAAAGATAGGATTTTTGAAATTAATATAATGATTTTTAATGAAGTGTTCCAAGTACAGTTCAAAATCGATTTTTTTTGCATTTTGATCAATTTCTGATAATCGAGCCCATTTCAAACGCTGAGATCTTGCTTGAAGCAAGATTGGTAGTTGATAGTAATGGGAAAATTGTTGAATAATTTTTTCATTGTACGAATTGAGGGGACGAGCTTGAATTAGGGTTCGAACTTGTTTTTGGGTCGCTTAAACTTATGAAGCCGTCGCGATGTGCCTAGATGATCGAGTGGTACGTGAATTGGGGGAGAGAAGCGTCGATGGTCGGGGAACACGTGGCCGGAGTCGCTGGGCCTCCGGTGGACCGTGGCGATGGCAGTGGAAGTTTTTCCAGTGAGGGGTTAGTTCCAGTTTTTGAGCTAGGAAGCTCGATTTCATTTCCGCGTTCGAATTGATACTCAGGTGATTGGGAACGATGGAGGAGGCCAGCGGTGATTTGTTGGCAATGACAAGGGTGGTCGGAGGCGACTGCGATGGTCGAGCACATGCACAGTGATCGTTCTTGTGTCTGGTTGGGTTTCGTGAGGAAAACTCGGAGGGATTCTCGAGCGTATAGGGGTTGTGACTCGGGTAGGACGCGAGTTAGAGTGAGTTACCTGATGCTATATTTATCCTTAAGTTTAAATTTTAAACTAACTAAAAAAAAGAGAAGAAGGCGTGCAGGAGAGAGACTCGGGGCAGGTGGGTGAGTATCTCGAAGTGATACTCGAGTTAATTAGGGAAGTTCTCGGGTTTGACTCGAGATTGTCTCGAGTTCAAAATGAAACAGTTTTAGATTTTTATATAAATCAAGTTTTTAAATAAAATCAACCCAAGTTTTGAACTATCTTCTTGAATAAAATTTCTTTAAAATAATTTGATGTTAATTTAAAGATTTGGAGAGGTAAAAGTTGAATAATTTATTTTAACTTGAATTTATTAAGATAATTTTCAAGCCTATTTAAAATAAATTAAATGGTGTAATTAAGAAGATAAAAAAATTCTTATGTTATTAACTTATAAAGAACTAAGTTGATTTATGAATTAATAATAATTTTGTTTCAAAGATTAAAGGTTTAAAGATTAAATGTTTTTAATGATAATTGATGAATAATTACTTTGGGTAATTAAATTAAAGTTAATTACTTTGTGTAAATGATTGAAAGTTAATTACCTTGTGTAATTAAATTAAAGATTAATTAATGTAAGTAATTAAGATAATTACTTAAAGATAATTACTTAATGAAAGTAATTAAGGTTAATTAATTAATGATTTAAGTTTGATTAACCAAGTAATTAGAGAATAATTAATTAAAGGATAATTAATTATGTGATTAACTAATTAAGGTAATTAATTTGAGGATGATTAATTAATTGAAGGTTAATTAATGAAGGTGGTTAAGAAATGACAATTAATTGAGAATTAATTAATTAATTAACCAGGATTAGTAATTTATTCATAAGTAATTAATCTGTTTTTAAAATTTATCAGCTGACTAATTGATCTTACTTATGGATGATTGGATTTTATTGAATGGTTGAATTGTTTGATATCCCTGATATGTTATGCTTTGTGATACATCCTGATTTGTGTTGTGATCTATAATTTAATTTATTTATTTGGGATAAATGTAATTAATTTCTGTAATATATATATCTGTGATCTGTGAATGAAAGATAAGCGTTATAGTTTATACCGCTTATCAACTATATTCTTGTATTTTGATCCGTGATGACTGATGATGTGGTTGCACTATTGTGTTAAAACCCCTGGACTACACCATACACACAAAAATATGGATTTCACGAGGAAATGGGTTAAGTCACAGATGATTTAAATTTAATATTTTTTTTAAAATTGAAATTTTTATTTCAATTGATTTTGGAAATGGATTTGGGTTAAATGTTAAAGCTTTTGAAATGGGTTTTTTAAGATGAAAGTTATTTTGAATAACTTGGTAAAATTTCCAATTTAAACAATTCAATTTGAATTTGAATTCATATAATTTGGAATTGAATTCCATGTTTGGAAATTACGGTTAAAGATGTTATAACTATGTTTATACGAAGTTAAACCATTTTAAAAGTAAAATTTTGAGAATTTGAATTTAACCCAAAGACTTTAACTTGTATAAATGAATCAGATTTCCCAAAATGAAAACTGTTTGTTTTCAAAGAATAAAAGCTTTCAGATAAGAAATGAAATTCCAGTTTAATTAAAGGAATTTCAAGTTTGAATTAAAAAATGATTTTTCCAAGTTATGAATGAATTCTTTTTGAAAGCTATGAATTGAATCTGTTTATTTTTAACAGATTTAAAATGGTGATTGTTTAAACCATTTGAAATGAAATTGTTTTGAAAGCTATGAGTTAAATCTTTGATTTAAAGATTTAACGAGTTAATCAAATTGAAATGGAAATCGATTTGGAAAATCTATGAATGAATCCTTGTGAAACTGGGTGAACCTTGTGAATTAAATCTTTTATTTAAAAGATTGAAAATGGTAATTTGTTAAACCATTTGGAAGAAAAAGTTTTGGGTAATAAGTTGTGACTTAACTGAAATCCCATATCCATATGTTTTAAAATATTACGCTCACTACTCGGTTTAGCCGGGAGAGGACCTTTGTGTCACACAACCCATTCCGAATAAGTGATACGCCGTATATGGATAGCATTTGAAGACCGGTGTTGAAGACCGGGTATTTGTGAGACGATAGGATGACCTATCGATTGTCTCTGCACTGAGTTGCTCCGGTATAGAGATTTCCTAAGTGATGGAAAGTCCGATCGGAATTGTGAATACCTGGATTGCAAGGGCTTCTTTGGAAGTGCCTTCGGTTCTGTTCGAACCCAGAACAGACTTGTATGGTTACATGTCTGACATTACACTTTGAGATATAAAGCAGATTTCTTTCAAATACATTTTTGTTGGTGGCAGAGAATTTATTCTCTTAGCTTAACACCCTTCTCTGAGACGTACGAGCTTAGAGGTTATGTAGTTGAAGGTTATCAACGATATACTCCCAATTTGATAATGTGGCATGCTGAGTGTTGCTGTGTGATGATCATTTATTGATCATTTGTGATCAAAGCGTAGCTTTGTGAAAAAGCGTAGCTTTGTGGACGAGACCTCATCGAACCTCACAGACCGGAAATGTTCGAAACAGGAATGATGCGGCAAGGTTATGAGGGTCGCGCCCTTTAGGGTATGTCATTTCCTTCTGGAAAAGGGTGGTATCATGGTATGGAGCCCAGATACTTACTCATGTGGACACACTTTATTTATTATGTGTGATGTTGGTATAGAGAGCTCTCGGATAAAGGTCCCAAAGTACCGGGGGGTGGCATACTCGAGTAGTAGTTACCTAGTTACAAAGGTAACCCGGCCTTGTGTTGGCAGAGAGCCGGGTAGGTTCTCGGGACGTGCCGCCAGAGGCGATCCCATGTGGCAGTAGGCAGTTCCTTAGCCTGACCATTTGTTGGAAATCCAAAGAAACAATACGAACCTTTACGATTGCAGTTGTATAACCTGTCTCCTCAGGCGGCAGCTATAGCAGGCATAATATAATGGTACCTATGCTGGCTAAGATTAATATTGTATTTTCGAAATGATTTTGTACACTATGCACTAGTAATAATATCAAAAAGAGTTTGTTTGCGTAGTAAGCATGTTTGACTATCATAAGAAGCAATCTCCTCCAAGTCTGCGATTGCATTGTGAGTGTGGTGGGAGGTCTTATGGTAGTTTCATTTTCCAAAAGCATTGCGGACTTAAATGTTTAAAATTCTTTTGTTGTTTGTTTAAAGATAAACTGTTTTTATTGCTCACACCAGTCCCATGACTGATCCGGAGTTTATTGTTCCCTTCCTAAACTCTGGGTGCCCACAATTTTCCACACGGGCAGTCTAGAGTTGGGTTTCTCAGATATTCAGGTTGAGTAGATTATCTGGAGCTAGTCAGTCCTTGGACGACTGATCTTGCTTTCCGCTAGCTATGGATTGGAGCATTCTATTGGAGATATTTTATCCGCTGCTGGTGTTATATATTTTCTTTCCGCTGCTATTTCTTGTATCATATCTCTGATGTATATTGATATCCGTTGTATCATTCTGTTGTATCATATTGTATCAGCTTTTGTATCTGTCATTGTACCAATGATATATATATTGATATATCCTTTTTCTTCCGCTGTGTTGTTGTACTTAATGGTGTTATAAGCTCCAGCGAATCGGATTTGAACGGTCGAATCTGCGGTATTCTAGTACAATGTGAAGTACGGATGTCGATTTTCGAACGCGAAAAATCCGAGACGTTACATTTGGTATCAGAGCTGAGGGTAAAACTTTAGCTCAGGAGTATAACACATTAAGTAGCTCATTAGAGATAGGGTGAAGTATACCCTAGAATGAGTAATCCTTAAGATATCCGTTCGTATGCCTCAGTAAATTCTCTTACTATTCACTGATAGTAAGTATGAGTGCAAGAAGAGGATGAGATAGGGGACAGGGGAATACGACTATAAATGGTCAATACCCTGTAACAACAAGGAAGTGATCTTTTCCCTATCAATCTCTTTTGTTCCGCATCTTTTCTCAATTATTCGATAATTTCTGGTAGATCCAGGAAGAAAATTCGATATATATGTATTAATATGGGACGTAAACTCCGGATGGACCAAAATTGTTTGTATGAATGAATTGGTTGCTTTGTTTTCTATGGTTGATAGGTATACTTTAGTTTCTAAACTGAAAATTTAAAATTGTATCCATATGTCTATCTATTCTTTGGGTCCCAATATATTCTACGAATGGTTAGTTATCCTTTCGAACTAACCGATGCCACTGCATATTTCATAGATCTGGATAACCCGAGTATCTTGTGAAGTGTCAAACATATTCGTTCTTGTATCTATTATTGATATTCTGATTTGGGAAACCAAATGCAGAATATATATTCAGTTTGATTTGATGAAATGTTTTCATCTACCATTGTGTCTCCTTGGCAATTTCGAGGATGAAATTCTTTTAAGGGGGGAAGTCTTTAACGACCCCAAATTTTATATAAATTTAAATTAATAATTAAATGAATTTTTGAATTAAAATTGTGAAATGTTTCGATGAAGTGATGCGAGTTTCCCCGAAATAAAAAAAATTATATAAATCATTTAAATTTAATATATTGTATATATGTATATATGTGAATATACATGTATACAGGCATATATGAGTAAAATTGAATATATATATATATATATTTGATTTGAATTTAAAACTTAAATAAATGGGTTAGAAATAAATGGTTTAATAATAAATGATAATAATAAATATTAGAATGGATGGTTAATAATAATTTGAATTATAAATTTAATTAAGACCATAGATATTAAAGTAAAATAATAATAATAAATATTTAAGCTAGAAATAAATATATCTATGTAATTCATTAAATATGTATTTGATTTCAAAACATTGTCTTTTAATGAATATGTGTGAATACAAACAAAAATATATTTACAAAGTAAAATAAATAAAGTAAAATACAAATACAATGTAAATACATTACGATAAGTATTTAAGTTAACCAATAAATAAATAAATAAAATAAATACATAAATAAGTTCAAACCACATATTGATAATAGGAATAAACTTATAATAAAAATATAAAGGAAAAGTTTAGCTCAAATTTTGACAACAAATTAAAAATAGAAAATTATTTATATTACAAAATAATAAGATTAAATAAAAATTAAAATACACTCAAACATGAAAATAAAATATTTAAGTTAGAAATATAAATAAAATTTATACAATATAAAATTATAAAATTGTATAGCAAAACACATTTGATAAATGCCAACAACACATTAATGTATTCATATTATCAAGTAACAAGACATAAGTAAACAAACCAGGCATGAAAATTTATCTCTGTACATACGAAAGAGAATGGGATAAGTATGCAAGGAAATAAGTCAAACAAAGGAAAGGTAAGTATGAAACCAGTAAAGAAATACAAGGCAAAAGAAACAAAAATATGCACATAAAAAAAATATCTTTGTACAAATAAGATAAGTATGAAGACATAAAGGACTCATCCATTTAATGCTAGCACAAACAAGTCATTCGAAATGTTGAAAAATGTTTTCAGCCTCCATTTACTGGCAAATATCATCTGCCTCTTGTACAAAATAATATATCAACTTGTACAAACCATATCATCACCAGTAAGACTCACCTCCCATATATTCATCATTTCCATTTCAGTTTCGTTTATTATCACTAAATAAAACTGAAACAAACACCATTTAAAACTCAAACAAAAATTCAAATCTAAAAGGCAATACAAACCAGAGATCAAGAAAAGGTTTAGCTTGCAAAAATTCAAAGCCTGGGTCAAAGATAAGCTACTCTGTTCTTCTTCCAAAAATACAGGTGAGCAAACTTTATTGTTTAAACCAGTTTCTTTTGAATCTTATGCCTACGATGATAATGTTAATTGATGTGAATATATCTGCTGGTATTTATATATATATGTGTGTGTGTAAATGGTTGAATGTATGTCTGTGTATATACAGATCTACCTCTGTTTAACAACAGGTTAGCCAAATTCCAGAGAGAAAATTCTTATCTCAAAATATAAAAGGATTTGGGTAATGATCTTTAAATTAAATTTGGTTGTATTTACCTGACTCAAATTTTAAAATCATTTGGAAGCATCAAATGCAAACAACATTACTGGAATCAAGGAAATACAGTAAAAATAAATCATATGAACTCTTTCGAGTATTTTAATTTATTGGTCTGATTTCATAACTTGGATAAACAGCTAAAGATAGGATTTTTGAAATTAATATAATGATTTTTAATGAAGTGTTCCAAGTATAGTTCAAAATTGAATTTTTTTTGCATTTTGATCAATTTCTGATAATCGAGCCCATTTCGAACGCTGAGATCTTGCTTGAAGCAAGATTGGTAGTTGATAGTAATGGGAAAATTGTTGAATAATTTTTTCATTGTACGAATTGAGGGGACGAGCTTGAATTAGGGTTCGAACTTGTTTTTGGGTCGCTTAAACTTATGAAGCCGCCGCGATGTGCCTAGATGATCGAGTGGTACGTGAATTGGGGGAGAGAAGCGTCGATGGTCAGGGAACACGTGGCCAGAGTTGCAGGGCCTCCGGTGGATCGTGGCGATGGCAGTGGAAGTTTTTCCGGTGAGGGGTTAGTTCCAGTTTTTGAGCTAGGAAGCTCGATTTCATTTTCACGTTCGAATCGATACTCAGGTGATTGGGAACGATGGAGGAGGCCAGCGGTGATTTGTTGGCAATGACAAGGGTGGTCGGAGGCGACTGCGATGGTCGTGCACGTGCACGGTGATCGTTCTTGTGTCTGGTTGGGTTTCGCGAGGAAAACTCGGAGGGATTCTCGAGTGTATAGGGGTTGTGACTCGGGTAGGATGCGAGTTCGAGTGAGTTACCCGATGCTATATTTATCCTTAAGTTTAAATTTTAAACTAACTGAAAAAAAAAAGAAGGCGTGTAGGAGAGAGACTCGGGGCAGGTGGGTGAGTATCTCGAAGTGATACTCGAGTTAATTAGGGAAGTTCTCAGGTTTGACTCGAGATTGTCTCGAGTTCAAAATGAAACAGTTTTAGATTTTTATATAAATCAAGTTTTTAAATAAAATCAACCCAAGTTTTGAACTATCTTCTTGAATAAAATTTCTTTAAAATAATTTGATGTTAATTTAAAGATTTGGAGAGGTAAAAGTTGAATAATTTATTTTAACTTGAATTTATTAAGATAATTTTCAAGCCTAATTAAGAATATAAAAAAGTCTTATGTTATTAACTTATAAAGAACTAAGTTGATTTATGAATTAATAATAATTTTGTTTCAAAGATTAAAGGTTTAAAGATTAAATGTTTTTAATGATAATTGATGAATAATTACTTTGTGTAAATGATTGAAAGTTAATTACCTTGTGTAATTAAATTAAAGATTAATTAATGTAAGTAATTAAGATAATTACTTAAAGATAATTACTTAATGAAAGTAATTAAGGTTAATTAATTAATGATTTAAGTTTGATTAACCAAGTAATTAAAGAATAATTAATTAAAGGATAATTAATTATGTGATTAACTAATTAAGGTAATTAATTTGAGGATGATTAATTAATTGTAGGTTAATTAATGAAGGTGGTTAAGGAATGATAATTAATTGAGAATTAATTAATTAACCAGGATTAGTAATTTATTCATAAGTAATTGATCTGGTTTAAAAATTTATCAGCTGATTAATTGATCTTACTTATGGATTATTGGATTTTATTGAATGGTTGAATTGTTTGATATCCCTGATATGTGATGCTTTGTGATACATCCTGATTTGTGTTGTGATCTGTAATTTAATTTATTTATCTGGGATAAATGTAATTAATTTCTGTAATATATATATCTGTGATCTGTGAATGAAAGATAAGCGTTATAGTTTATACCGCTTATCAACTATATTCTTGTATTTTGATCCGTGATGACTGATGATGTGGTGGCACTATTGTGTTAAAACCCCTGGACTACACCATACACACACAAATATGGATTTCACGAGGAAATGGTTAAGTCATAGATGATTTAAATTTAATATTTTTTTAAAATTGAAATTTTAATTTCAATTGATTTTGGAAATGGATTTGGGTTAAATGTTAAAGCTTTTGAAATTGGTTTTTTAAGATGAAAGTTATTTTGAATAACTTGGTAAAATTTCCAATTTAAACAATTCAATTTGAATTTGAATTCAAATAATTTGGAATTGAATTCCATGTTTGGAAATTACGGTTAAAGATGTTATAACTGTGTTTATATGAAGTTAAACCATTTTAAAAGTAAAATTTTGATAATTTGAATTTAACCCAAAGACTTTAACTCGTATAAATGAATCAGATTTCCCAAAATGAAAACTGTTTGTTTTCAAAGAATAAAAGCTTTTAGATAAGAAATGAAATTCCAGCAAGTTTGAATTAGAAAATGATTTTTCCAAGTTATGAATGAATTCTTTTTGAAAGCTATGAATTGAATCTGTTTATTTTTAACAGATTTAAAATGGTGATTGTTTAAACCATTCAAAATGAAATTGTTTTGAAAGCTATGAGTTAAATCTTTGATTTAAAGATTTAACGAGTTAATCAAATTGAAATGGAAATCGATTTGGAAAATATATGAATGAATCCTTGTGAAACTGGGTGAACCTTGTGAATTAAATCTTTTATTTAAAAGATTGGAAATGGTAATTTGTTAAACCATTTGGAAGAAAAAGTTTTGGGTAATAAGTTGTGACTTAACCGAAATCCCATATCCATATGTTTTAAAATATTACGCTCACTATTCGGTTTAGCCGGGAGATGACCTTTGTGTCACACAACCCATTCTGAATAAGTGATACGCCGTATATGAATAGCATTTGAAGACCGGTGTTGAAGACCGGGTATTTGTGAGACGATAGGATGACCTATCGATTGTCTCTACACTGAGTTGCTCCGGTATAGAGATTTCCTAAGTGATGGAAAGTCCGATCGGGATTGTGAATACCCGGATTGCAAGGGCTTCTTTGGAAGTGCCTTCGGTTCTGTTCGAACCCGGAACAGACTTGTATGGTTACATGTTTGACATTACACTTTGAGATATAAAGCAGATTTCTTTCAAATACATTTCTGTTGGTGGCGGAGAATTTATTCTCTTAGCTTAACACCCTTCTCTGAGACATACCAGCTCAGAGGTTATGTAGTTGAAGGTTATCAGCGATATACTCCCAATTTGGTAATGTGGCATGCTGAGTGTTGCTGTGTGATGATCATTTATTGATCATTTGTGATCAAAGTGTGGCTTTGTGAAAAAGCGTAGCTTTGTGGACGAAACCTCATCGACCTCACAGACAGGAAATGGTCGAAACAGGAATGATGCGGCAAGGTTACGAGGTTCGCGCCCTTTAGGGTATGTCATTTCCTTCTGGAAAAGGGTGGTATCATGGTATGGAGCCCAGATACTTACTTATGTGGACACACTTTATTTATTATGTGTGACGAGTAGTAGTTACCTAGTTACAGAGGTAACCCAGCCTTGTGTTGGCAGAGAGTCGGGTAGGTTCTCGGGACGTCCCACTAGAGGCGATCCCATGTGGTAGTAGGCAGTTCCTTAGCCTGACCATTTGTTGGAAATCCAAAGAAACAATACGAACCTTTACGATTGCAGTTGTATAACCTGTCTCCTCAGGCGGCAGCTATAGCAGGCATAATATAATGGTACCTATGCTGGCTAAGATTAATATTGTATTTTTGAAATGATTTTGTACACTATGCACTAGTAATAATATCAAAAAGAGTTTGTTTGCGTAGTAAGCATGTTTGACTATCATAAGAAGCAATCTCCTCCAAGTCTGCGATTGCATTGTGTGTGTGGTGGGAGGTCTTATGGTAGTTTCATTTTCCAAAAGCATTGCGGACTTAAATGTTTAAAATTCTTTTGTTGTTTGTTTAAAGATAAACTGTTTTTATTGCTCACACCAGTCCCATGACTGATCCGGAGTTTATTGTTCCCTCCCTAAACTCTGGGTGCCCACCATTTTCCACACGGGCAGTCTAGAGTTGGGTTTCTCAGATATTCAGGTTGAGTAGATTATCTGGAGCTAGTCAGTCCTTGGACGACTGACCTTGCTTTCCGCTAGCTATGGATTGGAGCATTCTATTGGAGATATTCTATCCGCTGCTGGTGTTATCTATTTTCTTTCCGCTGCTATTTCTTGTATCATATCTCTGATGTATATTGATATCCATTGTATCATTCTGTTGTATCATATTGTATCAGCTTTTGTATCTGTCATTGTACCAATGATATATATATTGATATATCCTTTTTCTTCCGCTGTGTTGTTGTACTTAATGGTGTTATAAGCTCCGGCGAATCGATTTGAACGGTCGAATCTGCGGTATTCTAGTACAATGTGAAGTACGGATGTCGATTTTCGAACGTGAAAAATCCGAGACGTTACAAGTTGCGTACGAGTTGAGTTAGGTTTTATTATCTTAATTATTAATTGTATTTGTTACTTATGCTTAAATTATTCGTTTCGCTAATTATCGTATAATTTTTGCATACAAGGTCAGTTTCGAACGAAACCAATCGCGTTGGAATCGTATCGTTGTTGTCTACAGCTTGGCATCGAGTTGGAATTTATTTGAAGCCGAGAAATATTTTTAGTTTCAAATAAAAGGTTAGTGTTTTATACGCTCACAATTGACTAAATAAATTTTATGTTAGTTAAATTAATGTCGTGAAGTAATTTAATTGCATTGGCTGATGTTTGGTAAATTAATTGACATTAGATTGATATAAGAATTGAATTGATAAGGATTTAAATTGACAGTTAAATTTGAAATGGAATTTATTTGCCATTAAAATTCCCATTATTGATAATGATGTAATTGTTATGAATTATTGGCTGATTTGGATGTTGATTGAAATTGAAGCTATTGGTTGATATATTGGATGGTTGGATGTTTATTTATTTTATACATATCCCGTTATCACCCTAAATATCATTTGGCAGTATATAATTATTATTTGAATTATTTCGAATAAATTAAGAAATAGGTTGAAATGATATATACCCATGACATTTAATTTGGATTGAAATTATATATATCCATCTCTGAAATTAAATTGAAATAATTGATTCACTTGGCCATAGGATAGAGAATTATATACGGACACCGGATTGGTTAAATTAAATGATTTTAAAAATTTTGATTTGAAATTATTTAAATGATTTGATTTTAAGAAATAAAAATCGAATTTATGGAAATCGAATTATTTTCGAACTTGAGCTCGAAATGTTGAAATTTAAATTTGATAACAGGAATTGTTTAAATAATTGATGTTGAGATTTTGAAGTTATAATCGAAATATGATTTGAATTTCAGAAATTGATTTGTTTTAAAAGATTGGACTTTTATTGGAACTTTGAGTCTTGCTAAGTAAAAGTAATATAAAAGGGTATTTCAAAATTGAGATCGGAATTGAATTATATTTGAAGATTTGGATCTTAAATTGAATATTGAAGGTTAATTTGATTTAAGTGATTTCAATCGATATTTTAAAAATCGAACCCGAAATTGTGGCGAACGTTTACTGGAATGAAGTAAGAGAACGATGATGGATAGCCTTGACACTTGTGTCATAATTAAAATGACTAAAACAAAAGCCTATGTCTGGCCAATGAGGTTAGCTACCTCTAGCGACGTTGAACCCTCATATTACTATTGTTATTTCGTACTTGATGGGTGCACCCTTCTTGTTTAGATTGATAGTCACGGTCGGCCACGTATGGGTTACGACCAGCCAGAAAGGGTAAACTACCAGAGTCCTACCTTGGGCATTGCCACACGTGCCTTGTCATATTTATCCTTATACGAGCCCATTACGATTTTGGTTTAGTATTGTACCTATAGGGACTCACTGGCTACCTGTGACGCCCCACTCCGAGACCCACATTAGGAGCGACCATCTATAGCCTCGTCTTAATTATCTATTAAATACGCCGACAGTGCCACTTCTTACTTAAATGGATCGACATATCCAATAAATACTTAATACAAAGCCATAGGTGGCTGATGATCTATTAGAATAAAATATAACAATTCAAATGTAATACACATCACAGAACAATAGATCATCACATACATTTTCACATATACAGATACATTACAGAGTTTACAAAATGAGACATGTCATGTGGTAAAGCAAACCACAATATACAGACGAGTCAATAGAGTACATATCAGAGTTACAGATAAAAAGGACTACACAAAAAGCTATAACAAAAAGGAGCTAGCAGAATAGTCCATGCGGAAGCAAAAATAGGCTAAGTCCAATGTACCTAACCTGAAACATCTCGGTCTGACCCGAGTATAAAATACCCGGGTCAGCCTAGCTAAACAAATCAGTTAGATCAACTAAATGATAATGAACACACAAGATCATAAAGTACCACAAATATCTCCAAAAGAGATAACCAAATCATCTAACAAAAGATGAACCAAAACAAGCCTCATATCATAGGCAACTCAATTAAACCAAGGACATACATATCCCAAAACACACCAAAAGGCAAATAACAAATACCAACAAAGGTAACACAAGTTTCCACAAGGTAATCGCTATATATCGTGTGGTTCAAAGAACCTACACCGAAGGACGATACTCTAGGGAAATATAATAATCAAAGAAACAAAAGATGCTCGAGCTCAGTACTGTATAACAAGGATCCATACGCCCAAAGGCAATACACACGAAGACTCTACTCCCACATAGGAGCAATTGTCCACATAGACAAAGTCACACGCCCAGAGGCGATATGCACGAAGACTCTACTCCCACATAGGAGCAATTGTCCACATAGACAAAGCCATACGCCCAAAGGCAACAAACCCCGAAGGCTCAAGCCCAAAGGCAACAAACCCCGAAGGCTCAAGCCCGAAGGCAACAAACCCTGAAGGCAACAAACCCCGAAGGCAACAAACCCTGAAGGCTCAAGCCCGAAGGCAACAAACCCCGAAAGCAACAAACCGTAGTGGCGAAGGTCCGAAGGCCCAGTACTGGACACCACTAACTGGCAGAATGTGTCACAACTCTCAGAAAGGAACCCGAAAAATGTTAACGTGAGTCCCATACCACACGTTCGCACTAAACGGTTTACTAACCTTAGTCAATTTCACACTCAAAGCAGTACAAAGTTCACCTCATATCATCGGTAAACCAGACCCAGAGGTCAAAACGGTCAAACGAATAGATTAGGAATTAACTGAAAAGATAAACACACGTGTTCATAGCACGCGTTTTATTTAATCATTTGATTCTCCTCCCTCTTCGCTCGAAGTGCAAAACTGTGTGTGTGTTTTAAATAGAAATTAGAAGCTAGAGAAACAAGCTTTTAATACACTTTACAAAGATCATTTTATAAAAACCCGTGCACGAAATCAAAAAGGAATTAACAAAGTCAAGAATGCAATAACAACAATTTGGAACAACCCGAATCGGTTAAAGATTTGAAAACCCAAGAAAAATAGGCAAAATAGGCAAAAACAAGCAAGTCAGTCGACTGGCCTTCTGCAGTCAGTCGACTGAACCATAACCCGAGAGTTTTCAGACCCTGCAGTCAGTCGACTGACTGCAGGGGCCAGTCGACTGGCTGTAGCTGAAACTGTTTTCCAGCATATCAAATGGAAGAGCAAACTCTCATCATTTGCAACCGGTCGAGCAATGGACTTAAGGGGCTTTTGCCAAACGATAACCCAACCCCATTGGCTCTCCGATTCACCACCAAAAACATGTTCAACATCAATGCTATGATTTTTAGAGTTTTTGACTTCAAACCACAAAAATGGAAATGTTCACCAAATCAATTCAAACCAAAAGCAATTGAACATGAATAAGCGTTAGGAATTCATACCTAACGTCAATGATATCAAGAGAAGTAGACGTGAGTTCAAAACTCACCTTTTTACTCCAAAATAACAAAGGAGAAGCTTGAAAACAAAAGAAGATCAACTACTCTTCCAATTCAACTCTAGATACTCCAATCTTAGCCGTTTCAAGAGTTTGGAGCTAAAACTTGGATTTGCAAATGAAAACTAGGGCTTGGAGTTTCTATTTCCCTTTCTCTTCCCTCATTTCAGTTGAAGCTTGAGCTTAAAGAAAATAGAAATGAAGTGAAGAGGAGAGGAGAGGGGCTGAACTAAGTTATAGAGTGAGTTGGGGTGAAACCCAAACCCAAAGCCCAATAGAAAATAGCAAAATTCAACTTACTCCAAACCTATCGAAGCTTATACTCAAAAAAGTCGCAAACGCCATTTTGGACTCAATGGAAGTGGTCCCGAGTCCTAATTCGACCGTTTGCAAAAAGTAGCTTTTCGGACTTTAATCCGACTAACGATGCTATATTTAAATAAAATATTTTAAATATACAATCGTAAAATATGTGGGTTGTTACAGGCTACCGACGTTACTGGTTATGTTACAGGACCTACATAGACTACATGCTATAAAATATGTGTTAAGGTGGATCAATGTAAAGCCTTAACGCTACTTTGATATTTATTTTACTGATAGACATTATCTATTATAAAGTATAATATTATATATAAATAGTTTAATGGATCCTTAGGAGATGGAAAATCCCGCAACATCTTTTAAGTTATTTCACGCACGTTATATACTGGATAGGAGATGTGAACCCCGTAAACATCTCCGACACCACGACACTCATGCTATATGCAATATCGATTTGACTCGCATAAGAATATTTTAGTCCTGACTCGAGTGTTTTGTTTTCCATTACGCTCGGGTCAGTCTTGAGTTTTTTCAGTGCATTGAAGATTATTCTCTGGAGGACGAAGACGAAGATTTGGTATATTATTACTGTTATTACTCCTGCATCACGTTGTCTGCTGCATTATTTTATTTAACCCTGTTGTATATATAGCTCTGATAAATGTTGCATAAATTATAATCAAATGTATAATATAAACAGTTTCATGAACTGTTTATTTGATTATTATATTTTATCATTCCGCTGCGATATTCTATGTTGTTTTCTTTTTCTTTTCTTATTTTCTTAATTATCCACATTGGTTATCTATGTTTCGGATTGTTTAAGTTGGACACGTGTGAATTATTATCGATTTAAACCTTCCGAAATGTGGGTCATCACAGTTGGTATCAGAGCTTAGGTTTAGCGACAACCTTAGCTTTGTGGGGTTTGACTCATTAGAGATAGGGTAGTAATACCCTATAATGAGTTTGTTTGACTGTATATATATGAGAGAGCGTACTTGTTAGTGTTATAAAATGTTTTATATTGTGTTTACTTATCCATTGAGTTGTTTATAAATTCTAGTCGGTGCGTGGGATGCCATGTTATCGATAGGAGTTTCTAAACACTTAAATGAGACAAGTCGATATAATATTGTTTTAAAATCGGGTAAATGAAATAATTTTACCTAAATTATATATTATATATATATAATGTTGATTATTAATGAATATTAGTTGTTAGGCGATGATAATATTTAGTTATCATCGATTATTGGTTGAATTAAAATAAAACGAATACTTTGTGAATTTTATTTCACGAAGCATTTGATAATTATATTGAATTGAAATCTAATTATAATAAGAATTGTTTGAAATAACAAATTTGTAAATTAACGAAATATTTTAATAATGAAGTAATGAAATTGTATAAGTATATTTAAATATAGCTTATAAATAGAAGAGATTTAAAAGCTGAGAATTTTATAATTTAAACCCTGTCGATTTTTCAAAATTGTTTTTGAAGCCATCAAAATTAATATTAATATTATTTGAAAGAGTTTTGACTAGAAAAATATTTTGAAAAGATTTTTGAAGAAAATAAAAGCATTAAACTCGCTTTGGTCGCTAGGAAATAATTCTGGCGATGACTACAACATCGCCAGTATTCATTTTCGCGTTTCTGAGTGAGAATTGCTACCAAAAGGAATCTATTTTCGACTAAAACAAGTTTTGTTGTGAACAATATTCTATGTATGATTTGATAAATATATGAAAATAGTTTTAAACTTATAATTGAAAATAGTATAGATAAAAATAAGGTATAATTATAGATTTGAACAGGAAAGTAAAATTAAATTTTAAACTGTTGAATATTTTTGGTTAAGCAAACAAAAGAAGATTCAAATTTAAGATATGAAAAAAGAATTAACCTAAGAAATGTTAATTAAATGGAGTTAGTGAAATTAAGTAAATAAAATGAAGTCTAACTCAAGAAAGCTTAAATAAAATGAAATGTATTGGAAATGAATTAGATAAAATAATAAAATGAAATTTTAAATGAATAAATTGTATAACTTATAGATTTGAGAATTATTAAGCTAAAAACAAATTTAAATTTGCTAAATATGAATGATAAGAGAAGAAAAAGTTTAACTTAAATAAAATTTAAATTAAGTTGTTAAAAGAAAATGTATAAACTTAGTTAATGTTCCAAGAAAGTAAACAAATGATAAATAAATTCGTATCTTTGTAAATTGATTGAAAAACAAAAGTAAATTTGAAAAAAGGTGTTTGAAATATAATTGTAACTTTCTAAAATGATTATTAATTGAAATAAAACAAACTTAAGGAAATAAGTTAATAAGATGAGTATATGAATGAAAGTTGACTTAAGGAAATTCAAATAAAATTGGTTTTGAAATAAAATGAACTTAGGTTATGAAACAATTTTTTTTATCTTAAGTAAAGTTAAATGAAATGAATACATGAATTGGGTTAATGAAAGGAATGGATGAAATGAGTTAAATAAAGTCGAATTTAATTTGGAATAAAGATGAACTTAAGTTGTGAGATGAATTGAAGGTAAGTAAGAATAAATGGAAGTAACTGAACTAAAGTAAAAATGATATTAATTGTGATTTAAATTAATAATGAACTTGAGTTATAAAATGAATTTTTTTTACTAATGATTGGAAAAAAAAGAATTAATTGAATGAACCGATTAAGTAATTCGGTAAATTAAATATGGTTTGAAATGTTGTTGAAGAATTAAAAATAAACTTAAGTTATGAAGTAATAATAAAAATGAGCTGTATAGCATAAATTGCTTATATTAAACTTAAGTAAAATTTTGGAATGGTTGCTTGAGTAAATTGTATTGAATGAGATATGCTAAGCAAATGAATATGAACAAATGAATACAAATGAATGGGATGAAAACTCATTGGATGATAAATAAAATGAATGTCATTAATATGGTGCATTATACTCTTGGAACAACAAGCGAAGAGAAGGAAACAGAACTTTCTCAAAGATAGATTACATTTTCTGCAACCAAACATCCCTCCACAAGTGGCCCTTAATGATAAATCACCTACCAAGCCCCATGCTCTCTGACCACTCCCCACAAATTCTTTCCCTGGATGACTATGACATGAAAAGGAAAACAAAATTTAAAATTTTTAACTCATGGTTCATGACCCTGATTTTATAGGCATTGCTGCTATGGCTTGGTCTAGTACTAACTTTGGTAACCCTATGTTTAAATTGTAGAAAAAAATTATAGATGTTAAGGAAGCTTTGAAGAAGTGGTCTAGAAATAAGTTTGGCAATGGCTCCAAGCAGTCTGAAATATATAGGAAACAACTTCAACTGATTCAGGAGCAAATGCAGTTGAACATAGCAGATGAGATCCTCTCAAAACAGGAATATGAAGTGGAAAAGCTTTACACTGATGCTTTAAACAATGAAAATGATATGATCAAGCAAAAGACTAGGATCAGATGGAAAAACGTTGGTGACCGCAACACAGCTTTTTTTCATGCCTCCCTCAAAGCTAGACAAACTCAAGAGAATATTCTATCCATTACTGATGAAGCTGGCTCTCAACATCATGGCTCTGAAATGTTGCTAATGCCTTTATTAGCTATTTCACTAACACTTTTGGGAGCATTGAGACTAAATACCCAAACATTGAAGCAATAGACCCTCTACTCCTTCCTACTCTTAGTCATGAAGATGTCCAGATCCTTAGTTCTGTAGTTACTGACACTGAAATTAAACAAGCAATATTTTCTCTAAACAAAGAATCATGTGGAGGATCGGATGGGCTTAATGCTTGCTTTTATACATCTTGTTGGTCAATTGTTCATGCTGATGTTCTCAAAGCAGTCAAATACTTTTTCAAAAAAGGCTACATGCCTAGATCATACAACAACACGTATATTGCTCTAGTTCCAAAACACATAAATGCAGATAATGTAAATTCCTTCAGACCCATATCTTGCTGCAACACCATCTACAAGTGTATATCTAAAGTTATTTCAACTAGAATGAAGGCTGTCCTACCCAAAATATCTCCCACAATCAAGCTGCATTCCTATCCGGCAGAGACATCCTTGATAATGTTCTTGTAACTCACGATTTGCTTCATGGATACAACAATGTTAATGTCTCCCCTAGATCCTTTATGAAGATTGACTTACGTAAAGCATTCGACAGACTTCATTGGGATGCGATTGTACGCATATTGGGCTACATGAACTTCCCCAAACATTTTATAACTTGGATATATTCTTGCATTTCAACTGTTAACTTCTCTATCAGGATCAATGGCATCAACGAAGGCTCCTTTGGAAGGAAGCGGGGGATCAGGCAAGGTGACCCCATGTCCGCATATATTTTCATCACTGTTATGGAACTTCTTACTAGGATTCTTCAAGATCTTGTTAACAAGAAACATTATCATCTTCATCCTAGATGTAATGACCCCCAAATAACCTCTCTGATGTTTGCAGACGATCTCCTTATTTTCTACAAACCGACTCATGATAACATGCATGCAATTTTAGGAGGTCTGAGCCTCTTTTACAAAATAACTGGTCTCGAGATCAACTTGGATAAATCTAGCATTATGATAGCTGGTCTTAGCAGTGAACAGAAGGAAAACATATACAACTCTACTGGCCTAAAGCCTACTGATAATACTGCTACCTACCTTGGAGTTCCTCTAGCTTCCTCTCGAATTACTACGATTCAATGCTTGCCTCTTTATGAGAAAATTTTGGCACGCCTTGAATGATGGTCCGCTAGACTCCTTAGTCAAGCAGGGAGGCTCACCTTGATTAAGTCTGTCATCTTCCCTATGACAGTTTATCTGGCTAGGACTTTCGTGTTACCTCATAAATTGTTCTCTATGATTAAAAGTGTTATGAAGAAGTTCTTCTGGAAGGGAAGCATTCATGGTAGTTATATGGTGCCTGTCGCTTTTCATCTTCTTGAAAAACCAGTTAATATAGGTGGTTTAGGTCTACTAAACATGACACTCTAGAATAAAACTGCAATCACCAAATTCATTGATAATTTCTTGAATCATAAGGAAAGCATATGGGTTACTTGGTCGTATAAACATATTATTAAAAGGAAAAATTTCTGGTCTGCCCATCCCTCCAGAATACTAGCTGGACATGGCGCAACATGTTTCAAGATGAGAGAACAAGTGCTACCACTCGTTAAATATGTTCTCTTCCCTAATAACAAGGTTAGCTTCTGAAAAGATCCATGGTGCTCTGAAGGCTGTATTCTAAGTAGGATTGTCTCTCATCAGGAATGATCTCTATCGGGAATTGGAGAGCATGCTCTCGTTAATACATATATTCACAATGGAGTCATTTGCCTTCCTCCATCTTCGATACATAATATTTCCACCCTTTGGAATGCTATAACTTCTCTTGCTATTAACTCTTCATCTGATCTTTCTATAACTTGGGGAAATAAGAGGACTGCTTTTAGTTACAGAAATGTATGCTCTTTCGTTGCTGGTACTCACAATCTACCTGGCAGCAAATGGTCCTCTATTGTTTAGAGAAAGGAGAGCTCGGCAAAGGATAATCTCTTTATGTGGAAGGTCCTGAACAATGCACTTTTTTCCAGAGTGAAACTGGTGAGCAGAGGAATGCCAGTGTTAGTTGAATGCTTATTCTGTGATGACCTTCCTGAAACACTTAAGCATATTTTCTTTGATTGCGATATTACTTGTGGCTTGTGGTTCAAGGTGGTTGAAGCTATTGGTTTTGAGGTGGCGAACTTGGCTCGTCTGGATGAATGGGAAAAGCTGAGTAGAGTTATGGCATACAAGGATGAGAGAGCAACAAAATATGGGATAACATTCAAGAAATTTTTGAGGCTGTGTTGGTTAGAGAGGAATTCGAGAATATTTGATCCACGTAAATGCTTGAGCAACTCGCAGCTGTGTGACTATATTGTTCATGAGGTTAAAAAAGGAATTATGGATGCTAATATTGTTTTCGATCCTGGTGATGGAGGGGTTTCTGGTTAGGCTGGTGCATGTGCATCCCTCATATGTGTTCCTTTGCTTTTTTCTGTCTTGTGTTTCCTTGTGTTCGATCCATCATTATCCCTTTCTTTGTTTTGTTTGTGTTTCTTTTGGTTGTAACTTGTGTTTTCCTAGTTTGTTTTCCCATGGTGGATCAATAAAATGGTAGGGGCCCATTCAAACTCGTCGGCTATGCCAAAAAAATATATATTAATCAATTGAAACTAAATCGATTGAATGTAAATACATTGAATTGTAATCAATCAAATGTGAATGCAATGAATATTGGTTGATTGAATAAAAATGGATTGAAACCAAATTAGTTGAATGTAAATCAATTAAAAGCGAATGAATTGAATATAAATCAATTGTATGATTAACGAAATGAATATTAATAGGTGAATGTTAATCAATTAAGAAGTAAATAAAGTGAATGCAATAAATTGGATGTGAATGTAAACTAATTGAAACCGAGTCAATTAAAATGTTAATGAAATGAATGTTAATAGAAATGGAATTGTATGATTGAACTATTGACATTGAATAATAGTATGGTTATGAATAAAACTTGCATGAATGGATGTTTGGATGTTTCTTTTATTGCATGGCTATATTTGCTCATATAGTTGTTGTATAGTTATGTTATATATTGATTTCTCTTTCCATACACATATTCTCATCCATTATTGAGTGTTTAGTAGGTACGGAGGGCGTATGCTCGCTTTTGGAGCTGATTGCGCGCATGTTGCTTTTGCTCGCTTAAATATAAGCTAACTTGCTTATAACGCTAATAAAAGGTACACATCTCGGATTACATACCGTATTTTGATATTATATATTGTTTCCCCATGATTGAGATGCATCATCATTGAGATGAGATGTATATTATATGATTATATTGATATTGTAAATTTTTCCGATCGAGCCGCGCAAAGGAGACTTTGCCGAAATTTTCCGTAAATTCGAGCGTTAGTAAATTTTTGAAGTTTTGAAAATTTTATAACTTGTTTTCTATATAAGTGTATTTTCCGAAAAACCGATATCGGAGTGGCGTAATAGAAGCGTAGTAATAGTTTTGCAAATAAGATGTTTATGTTTTATAAGTTAATTATTTTGAGAAAATATATCAAGTGTTAAATTCTGTACTTAGTCCCTTTTCGAGGACGAAAAGATTTGAGTGGGGTAGAATGTAACGACCCGTATTTTTTTACTATTTTAAATTATTAAATTTAGTACGATTATTGAATAAAGGTGGTTAGAAATAAAAATTTAATGTTTATTTATGTAATTTATTTGATATGAACTTAGATAAAATTTTGAAATAAACAATTTCGAAGATTTAGGCAATAATAAATGTTGAAATGAAATTTTATGTATTTACCGTGTTGTAATCAATAACTTAAATTGAATAGTAATGTTGAATTACTGTGAAATGGAAATAGTTGTTCTATTATTTGAATTTGTTTTAAAAGTAAATTTTATAAGTTAAATGACTTATATTTCAATTATAGTGATTTATTGGATAATTAAATTATTTAAAATTTAATACTGGAATTATTTAAATAAATTGAATCTTGAATTAATGTGAATGAAAATAGTATCGGAAATTGATTTAATTTTTATTTAAATAAAAATAAAGATCGTTTACATTTAAAATTGGATTTAAAGGTGAATGATTAGAAATTGGAATTTTATATTATAATTAACGAGTAAAAATAACCATTTTTGTCACTGTCTCGGATTTCGACGAAACTAGTTTCATCGGATCCGTAATAGTGAATTATTGTAGGATATCAAGGTTCGTAGCGATCAGACTTGTTGTTTGGTCGTGCGAGCTTGAAACGCGTAGAATTTATTTTCAGAATTTAATTAAAATAAATTGATTTTGAAAAGCTATCTTCTGCATACGATCGAATTAGGCATCGAGACAAGTTCCATTATGTTCGAAATGAGGGTAAAACACTAGGAACGCTAGGTGGCACGCTTTGTTTGGAGTTCGGAACTGTATGGGCCAATCAGGCGATATATTTTCTTATTTTAAATATATATTCGTTCCTAAAGTTACCACTCGTATTCAAACAAACCCACGCCCATATGCCTACCCCGTAACCATCTCTCTTTCATTAAAATCTCGATCTAAAAAAAAAGAAACGAACGAACGAAAAAAGAAAAAGATGAATGTGCGACCGCTCCTGGCCTGGAGATTGTCGGGGATGGCTTCGACTGGGACGATGGAAGAGATGGCGCGATGAGGTTTGTCGATGGCTGCAGCGTGTTCGATATTAGGGTTTTGGATCTAGGCGTGTACGCGCTGGTGGGTGGCACGATGGCAAGCACGGCAGAGCTGGCACTCGATGGAGGCGGGCTGCGAGGGCGATCGAAAAAATAAAGGGAAACAGGATGTCGCGAACGAAGAAGAGATGACGGCCTGTAGCAGTTGCATACGAATTGAGTTAGGTTTTGTTATCTTAATTATTAAGTGTATTTGTTACTTATGCTTAAATTATCCGTTTTGCTAATTATCGTATAATTTTTGCATACGAGGTTTGTTTCGGACGAAACCAATCGCGTTGGAATCGTATCGTTGTTGTCTACAGCTTGGCATCGAGTTGGAATTTATTTGAAGCTGAGAAATATTTTCAGTTTCAAATAAAAGGTGAGTGTTTTATACGCTCACAATTGACTAAATAAATTTTATGTTAGTTAAATAACGTCGTGAAGTAATTTAATTGCTTTGGCTAATGTTTGGTAAATTAATTGACATTAGATTGATATAAGAATTGAATTGATAAGAATTTAAATTGACAGCTAAATTTGAAAATGGAATTTATTTGCCATTAAAATACCCGATATTGATAACGATGTAATTGTTGTGAATTATTGGCTGATTTGGATGTTGATTGAATTTGAATGCTATTGGTTGATATATTGGATGGTTAGATGTTTATTTATTTTATATATATCCCGTTATCACCCTGAATATCATTTGGCAGTATATAATTGTTATTTGAATTATTTCGAATAAATCGAGAAATAGGTTGAAATGATATATACCTATGACATTTAATTTGGAGTGAAATGATATATATCCATCTCTGAAATTAAATTGAAATAATTGATTCACTTGGCCATAGGATAGAGAATTATATACGAACACCGGATTGGTTAAATTAAATGATTATAAAAATTTTGATTTGAAATTATTTAAATGATTTGATTTTAAAAAATAAAAATCGAATTTATGGAAATCGAATTACTTTCGAACTTAAGCTCGAAATGTTGAAATTTAAATTTGATAACAGGAATTGTTTAAATAATCTAAGTTGAGATTTTGAAGTTATATTCGAAATATTGATTTGAATTTCAGAAATTGATTTGTTTTAAAAGATTGGACTTTTATTCGAACTTTGAGTATTGCTAAGTAAAAGTAATATAAAATGATATTTCAAAATTGAGCTCGGAATTGAATTATATTTGAAGATTTGGATCTTAAATTGAATAATATTAAAGGTTAATTTGATTTTTGTGATTTGAATCGGTATTTTAAAAATCGAACCCGAAATTGATATAAATCGAAATGGCTTAAATTTGAGAATTGAGTTGAAATTTAATCATTGAATCGGATAGTTAAAACTGAATTTGAAATTGAAATTAATTCAAAATCGAAATCGAAATGTATTTGAATTGAAATTGGAATCGAAGTAAAAATTCGACTTGAAATCGGAATTGAATCGATAAAATCGAAATGGAAATTGAAATTGATTTGAATTGGAAGATTTGGAATTTGATCAGTTTGACTTTGAAACTGTTTTTAAATAAATTATTTTATTATAAATTGTTTTAAAATCTATCGTTTTAAATATACAAATTAGTTTGATTTTTCAAGCTATCTTCCTATATACACCATTTTTAATACACCTACTATTTTATATTAAACTATTTTAACTTTTAAATTATTTAAAAAATTTCAGACAATTTTCTAAAATTCAAACTGGTCAAGGCTGGAATGTTTATATTTAAATCGTTGATTTAAATACGAATTAGGTTAAAATGAAGTTATAGCCTAAATTGAAATTCGAAATTTTTTGGAGGCGAAATCGAGATATTGAGGCGAAAATGATTTTGAAGTGAAATAGTATGTTTGGAGTAAATATGATGGTTTTGAAATAAAATTGATTTTTGAAATAAATATGATATTTTGATATCAAATATGAATCGTTTTGGAAATGTAAAAGAACCGACCGGTGTGTAAAATGACGTTTGGTTGTTAAAAAGACCGAGGCCTCTTATTGGTATACTCTCTATCAATATTGGAACTACTTTGACAACCATGTACGCGGTGGATGATATCCAGAATGTAGTGGTTGAGTTAGCGAACGTTTACTGGAATGAAGTAAGAGAACGATGATGGATAGCCTTGACACTTGTGTCATAATTAAAATGATTAAAACAGGAGCCTATGTATGGCCAATGAGGTTAGCTACCTCTAGCGACGTTGATCCCTCGTATTTCTATTGTGATTTCGTACTCGATGGGTGCACCCTTCTTTTTTGGATTGATAGTCGCGGTCAGCCACGTATGGGTTACGACCAGCTAGAAAGGATAAACTGGTAAAATCCTATCTTGGGTATTGCCTCACATGCCTTGTCATATTTATCCTTATACGAGCCCATTACGATTTTGGTTTAATATTGTACCTATAGGGGATTCACTGGCTACCGACGTTACTGGTTGTGTTACAGGACCTACATAGACTACATGCTATAAAAAATGTGTTAAGGTGGATCAACGAAAGCTTTAACGCTATATTGATATTTATTTTACCGATAGACATTACCTATTATAGCGTATACTATTATATATAAATAGTTTAATGGATCCTTAGGAGACGGAAAATCCCGCAACATCTCTTGAGTTATTGCACGCACGTTATATACTGGATAGGAGATGTGAAACCCCATAAACATCTCAGACGCCATGATACTCATATTATATGCGATATCGATTTGACTCACATAAGAATATTTTAGTCCTGACTCGAGTGTTTTGTTTTCCATTACGCTCGGGTCAATCCTGAGTTTTTTCAGTGCATTGAAGATTATTACCTGGAGGACGAAAACGAAGATTTGGTATATTATTCTATTATTACTCCTGCATTACGTTGTCTGCTGCATTATTTTATTTATCCCTGTTGTATATATAACTTTGATAAATGTTGCATAAATTATAATCAAATGTATAATATAAACAATTTCATGAACTGTTTATTTGATTATTATATTTTGTCGTTCCGCTGCGAGATTCTGTGTTGTTTCTTTTTCTTTTCTTATTTTCTTAATTATCCCCATTGGTTATCTATGTTCCGGATTGTTTAGGTTGGACATGTGTGGATTATTGTCAATTTAAACCTTCCGAAATGTGGGTCGTCACATATGCCTTCCCGATTTATATTTTTAGGGCTTGATAGTCAGAAGTTTACACTTCCATTCAGATTGCAAGTCAAGACAGATTTTTTGGTTATTGACTCTTGGAATTAGTTGATATGAGATTCATTTCTTACTGTGGATTTCATGGATACGTTATTTGCTTATCCATAGTATTTTGAGATTTCGATGGATTTGATTGTTATCACCCAATTTATATATGTTGTGATTATTACATATTTATATGTATTCCTTGGGTGATATTTGCATGGTATATTATTATTATGATGCTATAAGGGGATGTTTCGTTGAGTCATACTCGTACTTGACTTTTTAATACCATGCTCATTGTTATGTACTCAACTTGGATTTAAATATAGTCTAACCCGTTTATTATTTATATAATATTCGAGTCAGTCCAAGTCTTTTCAGGTACAGGGACGTTAGCCATTTTGGATGATTAGCTTTAGAGGAGACGGTATATATTTATTATATCGATATTTTGAGAAGTTGCTTATGTATATTTTTATTTAGGTGCCTCCATGTATTTGTTCGTATTGAGATCGCTATGAGTTGTGTATTTTGAACTTGACTTGGTATATATTGTCGTAGTGAAACACCATTACAGTTGGTATCAGTATGTTATGTATTATAATTTTTTTGCTGTGATTCGTGACTCTGTGTTCATTTGTATATGTTGTATATTGTTATATCCTAGTAAACCCACGTGTTTATTGCTTTGTGCTGATACCGTATACGTATGGATGTGTTATATGAGAATTTTAATACGTATCGGTGTTAGCCTAAGGGAATATTCACATGTGGTCGCTCCTAACTAGCCTCATTTTCTATATTACCAAACAGTATTACATAGTAATTCCCTTTAGTAGTACGGATATAGAGGTGGGGGCGTTACAGAGGTGGAGAAGTCTACCAAATATATGGAGTTGCTGGGAGACCTGAGTGGAAAAACTGCTCCGCCATCGATGCACGTGTACACTGGGACATTGATACTATAGGCCTAGGTTAGTACTAAGTTATTATGGTAGGTAGAAGTTTTAACCAAGAGGTGGTTAGAGGTAATTTCCAAAGATGTGATCTTTTTTGGAGTATTCAAGTAATGAACGAATAGATGATTCCGAGATTGCCTCCCTAGTCAGAAAGCTACAGGGTTGAAAAGTTTGATTGCTATTTTACCTATGTTATCTATGACTAGATTATTGTTTGACTGTTTACTTTGTTACTTGGATTTACCCAATTATTTATAATAGACTGTGTGATGACCATCCTACACCATCGATGTAACGCCCCACCTCTATGCTCATAATAACAAAGAGTATTAAAGGAAATACTGTCTATTATTACGAAGAATAAGGCTGGATAGGAGCGACCATCCGTAATTGGCCTTACACTAATATTGGTTATCTCGATAGGAGTGGTACATACTTTTTTTTTTCTTCTATTATTTATTTACTCCCATCGACACACCCAATACTAGTATAAAACGAACTACGATGGTTCATAATAGTTTAGGACATTAGATATAACAATAACACAGATAATATAAATGCGGAACACAGATAAAAACAAAAGTCTCATATATATATAACTGATGTCAGTTAATACATAGTTGACACAATACGTATGATACAACTACAACTGTCGACTCTAGAAGTTATATATACAAGTACATTATCGACTAATATACATGAATACATATCGTTCTATACAATGACACGACTACTACAAAATGACACTGACATCTTCAGAAGATGTGAAAAGTCTTCAAATCCTGAACAGCAACTCAAAGAAGAAAATCTACAACCTGAAATAACTCGGGTCTGACCCGAGTATTAAATTCAGAAGAAAATAATACACGGGTCAGTCTAATTCAAACTCAGTTATTAGTGCATAGCAGCAACACTCAGATAGTCAAATAGATGACAGTCATAGAAATCTCGTATATCCAACTCTCAATACGAGAATTGGATAACGGCATATATAACACTAAATAGTGTTAAACAACAAATCAGCAATCCAAATCAGAATATAACTCCAAAACATTGAAATTCACCAACGAAACAATTCAACAAATCGAAACATCAATTTAAAAACGGTCAAAACTTATAGGGCTGCAGTACACGCGCGCGTGTACTGCCTCGCCGCTATCGCAGGAGATAGACAAAAGCTCAGCGAAAGTCACAATGATCACAAGGTCAAACCCGAACATTGGGTTCAACACCAGGAAATTAGAAACAAATCCAAACATATTAATGCAATGCAAACTAACAAGGGCCACAACTGCATATAACAGAACTAACTGCAGTCTCAACTGAATACAAAGGAGCAAGCTGTCGCACTACCCCAGACAAGGGTAGTAAAATATATAAGAACACTTAGGAGTGGATGCACCTATGAAACAACTCGTCAATGAACTCAACCAGAAACAAGGCAAAATACACACTAGAGTTCAAAGTACAAGCTGTAACTACCAGTAAATGTCAATCTGACTCGAAATGTATCAGAGAGCATATGCAAGGGTCGGGTAAGTATTATATGTAAACTGAACAAATGAAACCAGAATGCAAAATGGAGACAACAGAGACCAGAGACCACAAGCAATGCATCAGTAAATCAATACATACGAGCAAGTGAGCTAGTCAACATGAATATATCTCAAAAACAAAGGAGCGGCACTATTTCGAATGAGACAACAACTTCAAACTCAAGTGAACAGCTAAATACAACATCAGGTGGAGTGCAACAGTACATAACAACCCAAGAATGACTCAGTGAAGATTACCAATGGTCAAGCGAAACAGTGGATGAACGGTGCAACTAAATGAATGACCAGCTCAAATGCAATGTTGGGATGTAACGGTGAACCAAGCTACCCCATAACGAAACAAGCAACAGTAACAGAGGAGATGATTCAAGTATAGCAAGATGGCCGATGACACTATTAAGTCATGGAATCACATACAAGTTAATATCGAAGCGTCAAAGCCACAAATGAACGAATTTACAAAACAAGGTGACCAAGTCAGAATTTCCAAGCTAACCATACAAAGGGACAGAATCAACAATCAAAACCAAAATAAAATAGGAGAATCTCAACCGTGGCGATCAAGGAATGATCGAACCATTTCAAATCAAAACAATGATGACCGAAAAACAATTCCACCTATATATGCATACACACATACATAAGCATATATGCACATATATACAGAACAAAAGGAAGTTATCAACCCAGTCAAGACCAATGTCACCGAGAAAATCGAACTGGGGTGAGCAAGGAGATTCAAAGCCGAGAGACCCAAATTCATGACTAAGGCACAACTTCATACAAGAACAAAACTGCAGACTTTACAAGAATACAATGCAACAAGACTGTCTCGAAGTGAATGAAAACCAATGCAAAAACTAGATTACCAGAACAATGAGACAGTAGCACCAACTCACAACAAATTTGAACGAAATAAAAACAAGCAGTTGTCTTTATCAAATTAAATAATTCAACATCAATCGAATTAGAGGATGAGAGTGAAGAGAAAACCACTCGCCTATTACGAACAGTCAACCAATCGGGCGCACAAATTAGCCTCAAATGGCCAAAACCAAAAAAAGAATCGACACTTGAGCAATTGAAAACGAACGAAACCACAGAATTCAAACTCTAATACAACTCGAGAGAATTAGATGTGAGTGCGGTAATCACTCACCTTAGCATCGACAACGAGCACTGGACCCTCGATTGAGCAAGGTAACGAATTCATCGTTCGATCGCACTGTGGAAGTCGACGCCTTCGGATCTATGCGAGCCTTAGCAGCCAAGAGCAACTGAACGGGGACGAAGCACACGCAAATAGTTGGCGCAGCTCCGAAAGCCCCAAATTTTTGCAAATAGGAACGAAGAAGGGACGAAGTCGCCATTGTTTTCTCGTTCGTTTAGTTAGGTTTTCGAATTGATAATGACTTGAGAAAAAGGGACTGCCCTAGCTTTTCTAATACCTTAGGGTTTTTACGAAAAAGAATAAGGACCAGTTATAAGCTTTGATAATCTCGGCAACAACGAGTGGGCCAAAACAATCTTTAAAGCCCGCATAACATTTTAAAATTTTAACAAAAAGAATTCAATTCGATTCAAAACTGTAATGGCAATTAACAACCGACTTTATCGTCGTTTTGATGATAAATAGTTGCTGTAAAACTCCGGGTTGTTACAATCGACACCCAATATACCTGTATGGGGCATTGTAGCGATGCCCGGTCAATGTAGGACGACCGTTAAGGTTGTAAAATAAGTAAAACGGTTACAAAACCTGTCGTATATCTCATAATACATCGAATAAAGTATAATAGTAAACATCTCATATATAAAACAGACGAGACAGTAAATAACTGAATAAATCGCAAAGTCGAAATGCACAGATCCATATAGTATACATCATTAGAAATAGAGTTATACATCAAATAATAACTCATAAATAATTGTCTCTAAGTAATAAAGGCACTAGCAAGCACCATAGTGTTGTGAAGGGGAATAGCAAATAAGTAAATGTAGTAATACGAGTTTAATCTCCTGTCATCCCCTGTCCAGCTCCACGTGCTAACTAAACTTGATATCCCTAATATACTCATTTAAGAGTACCCAGAATAATAAGAAGCAAAGCATAAAACTCCGAGTTAGACACCGGTCTGGTGTGAGCGGTAGTAAACCTTTAAATACTAATAAATCACTATAATAGGACAAATGGTATGAAGAATCATACCTGACCTGATATACGCTACTCTACATCGGTCATCATGGGTGTATTATACATCAAAGTACTAAGGGGTGCCCAAATAAATACATCAATAATATCGGCATCATGTGACATCCCTAGGGTTATAACAATTAAACAAACATAGCATCCATCATCCATCCTCACATTCACTCACTCAGTGCATTGGATATTATATCACTCGCCGAACCATCACGGTCAAAGACCGGACTATCCATCACGATAGTCCGCATCCTGGTTCCTCGGTAGTCAAATCCATGCCACTCAGTCGGTCAGAAAATGGATTAATCATCACGTAAGTCCGGGTACACAAACGTCATATCTAGAATAAAGAGCCATCGTGCTCCAAGAACCATCATGTCCCCAGTGTATACCCCCACCTCACGAGTACCCCAGAAATCCTCGAGTCTCAACTATCCCTTTGCACACGTCATCTATAGAAGAGTACTTCCTGGAACCGATTTCATGACTCCCATCACGAAGTCACCACGGTAAGGACGATCCTCTACAATCATCATCAATCGTAGAATACCATCATACATCCCATAGCCATCATCCGACAGTTCCCTTAGTCCGACTCATAGTCCTTAATTCTGCATCTAAAAGTATAGCTATCCATCATCAAAGTCGTCTCTTCCCATCATTGAATCATCATCATTGAATCATGGGCTGTCATCGTCAGTTGTCACCGAACCCTATGGTTCGGTACCGACCCCTATACCGTATTTGGCTAAGTATTTGGCTTGTCACAAGTCTGAGTGACCACAAAGCCAAAACTCGAGCCAAACCTGTAACGACCCAGAATTTTGAACAAATTAAATTGAGAATATTTAATTTATTTTAAATATTTGAACGATGATTTAATTTGAATCCCGAATATAACTCTGAATTTTACGATTTAATTTTAAAATTTAATCTATTGAACTGGATAAAAATTTAAATATTCAGTTTTAAGCTGAAGAAAAATATTTCAAAAGCTTTTAAAATTTTTATTGATAACACGGGAGATAATAGAAGCTTCAGAACCAAATTTAAAAACTGTTCTGTTCAGTTTTGAATTTTACTGTTCGAATCGATATTTAAAAATAGCTGTCCGAGGCACAGTCTCGGAATTCGACGAAACCAGTTTCATTGGGTCCGTAATATTGAATTATTACCGGATTTCCAATTTCGTATTTTTCGGAGTTAATACGTGACCGTACGACGAGCAAACGCATTGGAAACAAATCAAATTCAATTTAAATTTAATATTTAAATTTGTCACATATCAGCCACGTTCATTCCTTTAACCACGCCAAATATCACGGAACGAGTCGTGCAACCCATGTTCGCCTGTCTTCCCCCTCTCTTTTTAATATTCACTTCCTCGTCTCTTTTTCATTTACAAATCGAACGAGATAACAATGGCTGCCTCTCGCTCTCGTTCATTTTTAAAAACCAAAGCCCACTCTTCTTATTTCTTTTCTCAGTTCAAAATCAAATGTCCTCTTCGATTAAATTCAAAGTGGAATCAAAAACAATGGCCGCAGCCTCGAATTCGAGATGGAGGTGGGGGAAACCTCGATCGATTTCCGGGGCTCGCGATTTAGGCGCTCGAGGCCACGGCGAAGAGGCAAGGCAGGAGGCGGCGATCTGGGCGATGGGTTTCGTTCGCGAGGTCGCGAAGCAGTTGCGGGCGGCATGATGTTGGCATTCGCGATGGGGCAGTGTCGCGTACGAAGCTAGAGCGGCAGGGTGGATTTTGGGGTATCGCGATTCAAGTCGCGATCGTGGCACGAGCGGAAGTGTGGGTGACGTCGAGGTTGAGGCGCGACTGTTGCAAGGCCAGGGGTGAAATAGTCGAAGACTAGCATTCGCGTACGCGGGCACGATCAGGGGAAGCGGTTGGCGAGTAGATTTTTGGTGCTGTAGTTCTCGAGTTTGGGGTGAGAATCGAATTTGTTTTCTGATTCTTTGAATTGAGATATATATGAATTTGCAATATGGTATTAAACATATTTGTGTTGAATTCTATGTATGTCTATCTATATATATAAGTTAGATAAAATAAAAACAGAGAAAGATATTTTTCAGTAAGGTATTTTCTAATTTTAAAGTAAACTGTACATTCAAGAAATATACAGTAAGGAATTTTAAATGTTTTAAAATTTGTGTGGGAATAGATTTTGAAATCTGTAATTATTTTATAAGACTATATATATATATATATAATTCCAAAAGAAAAAAATGTATATATATTTATCATGGAAGTTCGTTTGAAAATTTGAAGCAGTAAGGTGTAAAATGATCTTGTTTTTATTTAATAAATATATATATATATATATATATATCCGCATGCATAAATTTTGATTTATTAAGTTATGTAAATAAAATGAATTTTTAAAAGACATTAATTTTTAGGGTAGTTCAGAATTAACAGTGTTAATTTAATTTAATCCATTAAAAAGAAATTGATTGTTCGATAATTTCGAATATTTATAAATGTGTATAAATGTTTATACAAGGTTAAGAATGGAAAAGCAAGCCGGAAATGAAATTGGATTGCAAATAAAAAAAGCAAAGGTGAGATTTTTCTCACTCAAAAAAATATGTTTGGTATTACAGTTATTGATTTGACTGATATGATTGCTATTTGGATGTGATATTAGATATAGTAGGATATATCTATATATATGTAGCAATATATACATATTGGCATATGTATATATTGGATTGATGATTTCCCGCCTCGTATAGCGGATGAGACCCTATTGCACCGTTAGTAAGCGGATATATTATAAAAACCCATATACCGCGATATTCCACCACGAAGTGGAATTGGTATTGTGCTAACGTCTGTGGATGCAGGAAAACAGGTTGGAGGGATCCAATTGGATTCCTCACCAATATTATTATTTGCAGATATTTGTTGTATATGCTGTTATCATATTGATATATGATATTGAATGTTGTGATGGACTAATTGGTGCGTTGCATCATCGGGTTCAATTTTAAAGTTTAAAAATAAACGATTTTTACTTTAAAAGGGATTTTGAAGTGATTTTTGGAAAGTATACGATTTATTAAATTTTTGAATTTATTTATCTTAAATAAATAAATGCTATAAATTTAAAGTTATGGAGATTATAATGTTTGTGAAATATAACCAAAAGATGATTTTTGAAGTAAATAGTTAAGTAATTTATAAGATAGTTTAAATTTGAATTTTTGAATTATTAAAAACGATGTATATAAAAGATGTACAAAAATTGATATTTATCAATTAAAAATATTGGAATTTTAAAACGAGTTTTTATAAGTGTTAAATTTGTAAAGATATGAAACTTATAAAATTATAAGTTGTAAAGATAGGAAATTTATAGAATTATAAATTGTGAAGATCTGAAGTTTATAGATTTATAAAATTTGAAGTTTATAGATTTATAAAATTTGAAGTTTATAGATTTATAAAGTATGAAGTTATAAAATGAATGGAATTGTAAAATAAAAGATTATAAGAAATTTACTTATAAATTGGGTTTTTGCCTTTAAATGGAATATTGATCGAAGTTAATAAAAAGGAAGATTTATAAATCAAAGTGGTTATACAATAAAAATAGAAAGAGAATTTATAAACGTTGTATATAAATTCGAAACCAATTTAAATTGATAAATTAAACATAGAAGGTTATTAAAGGAAATGTATTCGAGATTTGGATAGCGAATTATCCTTAAAATAAATGTGTAGAAAAGACTGAAATTGGTTAGTGAAGTATATTCACGATTTTGGACAGTGAATATATTGTTAAGTAAAATGGATTTATTTTCGAAGAAGTGATATTAAAAATGAAGTTAATAGTTTTAAAAGATGTTTTTAAAACGTGTTAAATATCGAAAGCATAGATTTCAACACTTGTTGTTGAAATAGACGTTTTCGAGAAATTTAAGGAAATGGTGGACTATAACACTGTTGTTATAGTAAATGATTTCCAAAAGGAAATATTTTATATAGTATTGGGATTTATACATCTATCTTAATTCTGAATCCCTATACTAGAGATTTTGAGTCGTCGTAACGATGTTTTACGTAACATTCGTTTTGACTCAAATAAATGTTGTTATAGTAATGTTTTCCTTAAAGAATGAATTTATACTTAAATTTTGATTTAAGTATATCGAATATTTTCAAAAGTTGAAAATAAAAGATTTGTGAAACACTTATTATTAAATAAGTAGGGAAATGTTTTTCCAAAATGAAATGAAACGTTTTGAGATTTTATCTTCTTAAAGATAAATCGAAAATGAATATTTGAAAACGATTGAAAATCGAATATTAGTAGATATTCGAAAAATGTAAATTCAATATGGGATTTATAAAGGAAAGGGAAACTGTTTAGAAAATTAAACGTTGATTTATTTTTAAAGTGTGGAAATTTTATATCTAGTAAAGATATTTTTGAAGATAAATAATTTGGAAAATTATTTGGAATCTGATGATGTTGCGCATCTTTATTGATAGTTAAATAACCGACTATCAATAATTACCTTGAGTAGGTATTTATTGTGAATTGGATGAATTTGAATGCCACACTTATTTTTGAATAATCGCTCACTATTCGGGTTAGCCGGGAAAGGACCATGGGGTCGTATAACCCATTCCGAATATGTGATACGTCGTTATGAATTGCATTCGAAGACCGGTGTTGAAGACCGGTGTTGAAGACCGGATATTTTTGAAAACGGAAGGATTACCGTCGAGTTACTCTACATCGGCTGATCTCCGATTTAGAGGTTTTATCACCCTTAGTGACGGGAAGTCCGGACGTGATTAGAAAATTATCCGGATATGCAAGGGCTTCGTGAGAAGTGCCTTCGGTTCTGTTCGGTCCCGGAACAGACTTGTATGGATTGTGTGTCTGACGTTACAATTTGAGATATAAAGCTGATTTCTTTCAAATACATTTCTGTTGGTGGCGGAGAATTTATTCTCTTAGCTTAACACCCTTCTATGAGACGTACGAGCTCAGAGGTTATGTAGTTGAAATTTATCAGCGATATACTCCCAATTTGGTAACGTGGCATACTGAGTGTTGCTGTGAAATGATCAGTGTTTGATCATTTGTGATATGATCATTTGTTTGATCTTATATCTTTGTGATCATAGGTTGATCATTTGTTTGACCCGAAGCATGGCTTTGTAGAAAGCGTAGCTTTGTGGACGAGACTTCGTCGAGCCTCACACCTCGGAAATGGTCAAAACAGGAAGGATGCAGCAAGGTTCTAGGGAGTAGCGCCCCTTAGTGTATGTCATTCCTTCTGGATAAAGGTGGTATCATGGTATGGAGCCCAGATACTTAACCTCTGTGGTTGCTGCAAATTTATTACTTTGTGGTTGTTGCGAATCGGGGATCCTCGGGAAGATCGGTGACGATCGGGGGATGGCATACGCGTGTCAGTAGTTACCTATTTTTGCAGAGGTAACCCGGCCTTGTGTTGGCAGAGATCCGGTTAGGTTCTCGGGTCGTCTATTCCAGGGACGTACCCATCGTGGATAGGAAGTTCCTTAGCCTGACCATTTGTTGGAAATCCAAAGAAACAATACGATCCTTGTACGGTTTTAGTTGTAGAACCTATCATTCACTTATGGTGGCGCCCCACTGTTTGGATGGTAGCTATAGTAGGCATACGATACTGGTCGTATGCTGGCTAAGATTTATATTATACTTTCGAAATGATTTCTACACTATGCACTAATAATAATATCAAAAAGAATTTGATTTTTGCGTAGTAAGCATCTTTGACTATCATAAGAAGAAATCTCCTCCAATTCTGCGTTTGCATTGTGTGTGTGGTGGGAGGTCTTATGGTAGTTTCATTTTCCAAAAGCATTGCGAATTGACTTTAAATCTTCTGATTATTTTAAAGAATAACTGTTTTACGATCTCACACCAGTCACCATGACTGACTCGGAGTTTATTGTTCCCTTCTAAACTCTGGGTGCCCACCAATTTCCACACGGGCAGTCTAGAGTTAGATTATTAGGTTATCAGGATATTCTAGAGCTTTGGAAGCAAGCTGGATGACGAGATGTAGTATTTGTATCTGATAGTATTTATTCCGCTGTGTATTCTGTATGAGGACAAGTTATATAACTGTCCATTGTTGTATATTGACTCTGATTGATGTATGTATAAACTGATATAGTTCTTTGTTTTAAAAGACTAGTGTTTATCTATTATATATTGTTCCGCTGCGATATGTGAGATTCTGATATTGTTTTCGTTTCTGATGTTGTTCAGTTGTTCTCCTTCTTTCTTTTTCTTCTTTCTTCTCTTCTTCTTCTACTCTTTTCTTCTGTTTTCTTCTTTCTAAAACCCTAAGAATTCGGTTTTCCGGCATTCGTTGCTCGGCAGTCGATAAAGTGAGTATCGATGTCGAATTTTAGGAAGTCGAAGAATCGGGCCCTTACAGCGTGGTATCAGAGCATATGGTTAAGCGACAACCCTGCTCTGTTGGGTGTTACTCATTAGAGATAGAGTCAGTAGTACTCTAGAATGAGTTGAGTGTAATAATAGATATGAGCGCGTATTTGTTAGTTAATATAAAATTGTTTTATATTGTGATGATTGATTTATTGAGTGGCATATGAACCTTCGTCGGCACAGTCTGCGCAACTGGATCGAAGGGGTTTCTAAACACTTGAATAGAACAATTCGGCACAGTATTGTTTTAAAATAGGGTAAATGAGATAATTTTACCCAAAACTATTTTTGTATAGAAAAGAAACGATTTTCTATGAATTACTATAGTATATGGATGCATGGTTGTTAGGAAGAAATAACATTGAAATATTATCATTGTTATATTGAAATTGAATTAAAGTAATAACCAAAGATTGAAGATAAATTCATTTAACAAGTGAAATTTATAATTGTGAATTGAAAGATAAGAAAATAAATTCACATACAAATGAAATTAAAGAATGTAAATTATAAATGTGAATTGTAATTTAAAACGGAATTCCAGAGAAGTTTTTGGAAATGTTTTGAAAAGAATTTGAAAATTTTGGTGATTTGGAAAGTTTAATTCTTTTGATTTGAAAATGAATTTCAAAGGATTTTGGAAAAATGTTTTGAAGGAATGAAAGCTCTAAACTCTTTTCGGTCGCTGGAAAATAATTCCGATGATGATCGCGACATCACCGGTGTTCATTTTCGGGTTTCCAAAAGAGAAATTGCTGCCAAATTGTTTTAAATGGAAGTTGTTTGGAAAATTTGGGTTTTGTTTTGGAAATTCAAAGGATAGTTTGAATTGTTTTCAAAAATGGTTTTTGAAATGTTGGTAAACTCTGGAATACTATGTAGAAATATTTATGAAATATTATTAAGTTGATAACTTATACAATTTGAATTGATAGAATAAATTCAATTTAAAGGATGGAGTTAAATTAAATTAAGTATAAGTGAATCAATTAAATAAAGTGAAATGAATTAAATTCATATGGAATTTGAAATCCAGTTTAATATGAGTGGTTATAAACCAAAATAGTGAATTGTAAATAAATTTTGGAAATGAACGAAAGAATAAACTGGAGTTGAAACTGAATGTTGAAAACAGATTGAATTTGAAAGTGGATTAGAATTAGGAATGAATTAGTAATTGAAACTAATCTAAAAATAATCAGTTATGAATGAAAGCTGATAAAATTCAATATTCAGGAGATAAACCGATTCCAAATTAGATTAGAATTGTGAATTGAATTCAAATGAAATTTGAAATGTAAAATTTAATGATAATGGGTATGTAACTTCAATAGTAAAGTGAATATGTATAAGAAGTATATATTGGAAAATTTTGTAATAAAATGTGCAAAATAGTTTGAATATATGTAACTAGATATTATGGCTAGTAGGATATACAGGTTATAAAGGAATTGGATTTGGTTTCAAAGATAAAATTGAATTGCTCGACAAAAGGTAAGTATTTGAATTATAATATGAGTTTTTGATGATTTCTTGTCTAGCCGCTTGGCTTTTTCTTTTTCTTTTTGAAATCTGAGAGTCCGTAGGGACGTTTTGTAGTCGTGCCGTATTAGCCGCGCAAAGGAGACGCTGGCGAAATTTTTCGGAAATTTAGGGCGTTATAAAATTTTTGAGAAATTTTGAAAGTTAAAAATTTGAATTTAAATTTAAATTTGAATTGTTAAGAAAGCAATGTTGTTTGAAACCTATAATTGAAGTTAGAACGATAGTTGAATTAATAACGAATCTCTAGTAGAGAGATTTGTTTTGAAAATTTGGTAAAACTATTGAATGTTGAAAGATAGTAGACGAGTTAAGGGCTTTTTCTTCCTAACTTGTAATTTCGGGACGAAATTCTTTTAAGGAGGGAAGTCTGTAACGACCCAGAATTTTGAACAAATTAAATTGAGAATATTTAATTTATTTTAAATATTTGAACGATGATTTAATTTGAATCCCGAATATAACTCTGAATTTTACGATTTAATTTTAAAATTTAATCTATTGAACTGGATAAAAATTTAAATATTCAGTTTTAAGCTGAAGAAAAATATTTCAAAAGCTTTTAAAAATTTTATTGATAACACGGGAGATAATAGAAGCTTCAGAACCAAATTTAAAAACTGTTCTGTTCAGTTTTGAATTTTACTGTTCGAATCGATATTTAAAAATAGCTGTCCGAGGCACAGTCTCGGAATTCGACGAAACCAGTTCCATTGGGTCCGTAATATTGAATTATTACCGGATTTCCAATTTCGTATTTTTCGGAGTTAATACGTGACCGTACGACGAGCAAACGCATTGGAAACAAATCAAATTCAATTTAAATTTAATATTTAAATTTGTCACATATCAGCCACGTTCATTCCTTTAACCACGCCAAATATCACGGAACGAGTCGTGCAACCCATGTTCGCCTGTCTTCCCCCTCTTTTTTTAATATTCACTTCCTCGTCTCTTTTTCATTTACAAATCGAACGAGATAACAATGGCTACCTCTCGCTCTCGTTCATTTTTAAAAACCAAAGCCCACTCTTCTTATTTCTTTTCTCAGTTCAAAATCAAATGTCCTCTTCGATTAAATTCAAAGTGGAATCAAAAACAATGGCCGCAGCCTCGAATTCGAGATGGAGGTGGGGGAAACCTCGATCGATTTTCGGGGCTCGCGATTTAGGCGCTCGAGGCCACGGCGACGAGGCAAGGCAGGAGGCGGCGATCTGGGCGATGGGTTTCGTTCGCGAGGTCGCGAAGCAGTTGCGGGCGGAATGATGTTGGCATTCGCGATGGGGCAGTGTCGCGTACGAAGCTAGAGCGGCAGGGTGGATTTTGGGGTATCGCGATTCAAGTCGCGATCGTGGCACGAGCGGAAGTGTGGGTGACGTTGAGGTTGAGGCGCGACTGTTGCAAGGCCAGGGGCGAAATAGTCGAAGGCTAGCATTCGCGTACGCGGGCACGATCAGGGGAAGCGGTTGGCGAGTAGATTTTTGGTGCTGTAGTTCTCGAGTTTGGGGTGAGAATCGAATTTGTTTTCTGATTCTTTGAATTGAGATATATATGAATTTTCAATATGGTATTAAACATATTTGTGTTGAATTCTATGTATGTCTATCTATATATATAAGTTAGATAAAATAAAAACAGAGAAAGATATTTTTCAGTAAGGTATTTTCTAATTTTAAAGTAAACTGTACATTCAAGAAATATACAGTAAGGAATTTTAAATGTTTTAAAATTTGTGTGGGAATAGATTTTGAAATCTGTAATTATTTTATAAGACTATATATATATATAATTCCAAAAGAAAAAAATGTATATATATTTATCATGGAAGTTCGTTTGAAAATTTGAAGCAGTAAGGTGTAAAATGATCTTGTTTTTATTTAATAAATATATATATATATATATATCCGCATGCATAAATTTTGATTTATTAAGTTATGTAAATAAAATGAATTTTTAAAAGACATTAATTATTAGGGTAGTTCAGAATTAACAGTGTTAATCTAATTTAATCCATTAAAAAGAAATTGATTGTTCGATAATTTCGAATATTTATAAATGTGTATAAATGTTTATACAAGGTTAAGAATGGAAAAGCAAGCCGGAAATGAAATTGGATTGCAAATAAAAAAAGCAAAGGTGAGATTTTTCTCACTCAGAAAAATATGTTTGGTATTACAGTTATTGATTTGACTGATATGATTGCTATTTGGATGTGATATTAGATATAGTAGGATATATCTATATATATGTAGCAATATATACATATTGGCATATGTATATATTGGATTGATGATTTCCCGCCTCGTATAGCGGATGAGACCCTATTGCGCCGTTAGTAAGCGGATATATTATAAAAACCCATATACCGCGATATTCCACCTCGAAGTGGAATTGGTATTGTGCTAACGTCTGTGGATGCAGGGAAACAGGTTGGAGGGATCCAATTGGATTCCTCACCAATATTATTATTTGCAGATATTTGTTGTATATGCTGTTATCATATTGATATATGATATTGAATGTTGTGATGGACTAATTGGTGCGTTGCATCATCGGGTTCAATTTTAAAGTTTAAAAATAAACGATTTTTACTTTAAAAGGGATTTTGAAGTGATTTTTGGAAAGTATACGATTTATTAAAATTTTGAATTTATTTATCTTAAATAAATAAATGCTATAAATTTAAAGTTATGGAGATTATATTGTTTGTGAAATATAACCAAAAGATGATTTTTGAAGTAAATAGTTAAGTAATTTATAAGATAGTTTAAATTTGAATTTTTGAATTATTAAAAACGATGTATATAAAAGATGTACAAAAATTGATATTTATCAATTAAAAATATTGGAATTTTAAAACGAGTTTTTATAAGTGTTAAATTTGTAAAGATATGAAACTTATAAAATTATAAGTTGTAAAGATAGGAAATTTATAGAATTGTAAATTGTGAAGATCTGAAGTTTATAGATTTATAAAATTTGAAGTTTATAGATTTATAAAATTTGAAGTTTATAGATTTATAAAGTATGAAGTTATAAAATGAATGGAATTGTAAAATAAAAGATTATAAGAAATTTACTTATAAATTGGGTTTTTGCCTTTAAATGGAATATTGATCGAAGTTAATAAAAAGGAAGATTTATAAATCAAAGTGGTTATACAATAAAAATAGAAAGAGAATTTATAAACGTTGTATATAAATTCGAAACCAATTTAAATTGATAAATTAAACATAGAAGGTTATTAAAGGAAATGTATTCGCGATTTGGATAGCGAATTATCCTTAAAATAAATGTGTAGAAAAGACTGAAATTGGTTAGTGAAGTATATTCACGATTTTGGACAGTGAATATATTGTTAAGTAAAATGGATTTATTTTCGAAGAAGTGATATTAAAAATGAAGTTAATAGTTTTAAAAGATGTTTTTAAAACGTGTTAAATATCGAAAGCATAGATTTCAACATGTTTCCTGGAGATTTGACCAGGCAACTGAGTACTCGGCGTACAGGACGACTCGGTGTCAACCAGTGATCGGCATCTCATAGTACTCGGCGTAGTGTTCAGCATCTCATAGTACTCGGCGTAGTACTCGGCATCCAGTGGTACCCGTCATCAAGGAGTACTCGGCGTAGTACTCGGCATCCAGTGGTACTCGGCGTTAGAAGACGTTCGACGTATATAACTACTCTACATGGCAGCATCGTTCGGCCAAAGGATCGTTCGGCTAAGAAGCATTGTTCGGCCAAAGGATCGTTCGGCTAAGAAGCATCGTTCGGCCAAAGGATCGTTCGGCTAAGAAGCATCGTTCGACCAAAGGATCGTTCGGCTTCGACTGACAACTGTTCTGTACTTCCCACCCATCAAACGTACCGTTCGGCATTGAGAAGGTGGTTCGGCGTCAACGTGTTCGGTCTACTTGGTTCGGCATACAGCGACCACTACACTTGGGCTAGAGTGTTCGGCCACCAAGCCCACCTGGGAAGTCCAGCCCATATTTGTCTATAAATAGAGGGGCAGGGTCACAGTGAAAATGGACCTTTTTTTGGGAGAACTATGGGGAGACTCTGCCATTTTTTATACTCTCCTCTTTTTAACTCAAACTTATATTCAAGTCATTAATATATGGATTGTATCTGTATTCAACTACTTATGAAAGAAATAAAGATCAAAACTCAAAGTGGATGTAGGCAGTTACGCTGAACCACTATAAATCCGGTGTTCTTACTTTCTGCATTTAAATTAGCATATTCTTCCTTGTTTAATTTAACTTCATCACTTACATCTCTAGACAATCTTTTTCAACGAGGTTAGTGACCAATTTTGGTGCTAACACTTTGGTGCTTTCACCGAGAATTGAATTCTCAGACCTCAAGGATCTGCTTTGAAGCTACTGGATTGAATAAATCCCCCAAAGAAGATCCGACTCACTGATAGGACATCCGTTGATTCTACTCAGAGTTCATACCGATAACTCTACAATGGCAGGACCACGTACCAGGTCAGCTTCTCATAATGCGGATGCCCGCGAGACGGCTAGCGTGCAACAAGACTGAAGCTGCTGACAGCTCTACTTCCTCTGATGAACCCCCCAGGCGCAGACGCCGCAAGACTGAAGCTGCTGCTCAAACAGCTGGAGACCGTGACCAATCAAGAGCTGGAAACTTCAGGACAGGAGTACAAATGGAGGCTGGAGGCCCAGACCATCCGAACGCTCCAGAAAAGGAGTATGCCGAACGCTCCAGAAAAGGCGTATGCCGAACGCTCTAGAAAAGGCGTATGTCGAACGCTCCAGAAAAGGCGTAGGCCGAACGCTCCAGAAAAGGCGTAGGCCGAACGCCCCAGAAAAGGCATATGCCGAACGCTCCAGAAAAGGCGTAGGCCGAACGCTCTTCCAGGCCGACCATACCTCTACACCGAACGCCCTAATGCCGAACGGTATTGTATGCCGAACGACTCGGTTGTGCCGAACAGTGTGGATGCCGAACAGCCTTGGCCGAACCACTTCTGGACAATTCACTTTGGACAAACAGCCTTGGCCGAACAGCTTTGGCCGAACCACTCCAGGCCGACCCACTTTGGCCGAACAGCTTTGGCCGAACCACTCCAGGCCGACCCACTTTGGCCGAACAGCTTTGGCCGAACCACTCCAGGCCGACCCACTCTGGCCGAACAGCCTTGGCCGAACAACTTTGGCCGAACCATTCCAGGCCGACCATACCTCTAGGCCGAACGTTCTTCCAGGCCGATCCATACCTCTATGCCGAACACCTCTGTAATGCCGAACGGTATTGTATGCCGAACGCTCATCAATGCCGAATGGTATTGTATGCCGAGCACCTCTGGAATTAAGTTACACCGGTCATCTAAACCACTATTTCTAAAAAAAATATTTTCGGGTACGACCCAAATTTCCAAAAAAGAGGCTAAAAAAAAACCCTAGCCGCAGCGCAGTGCCTCCGGATAATGAGTTCAAAACTCAACTTAGTAAAGGAACATTCTATCCACTTCCCTGACATCCCATGATCGACCAGGGCATAGAGGATCTAGCGGCAGCTTATGAACGGCATCAAGGGAACAGACAAGCAACCGTTATTCAAACGGTACTTCCAAAGGTTGGAGAACATAGATGATATGACTCTAGCAAATGCCAAGATGACTCCGAGCACCATTCTTCGTTGGCCCAGCACTTCGAATTTAATGACCCCAAGCAAACCAATGCTCTAAACAATTTATTCCAAATACTAACAAGGGTATCATACTGATCGCGTTTGAGGAAAGCCGACCTCCAGATATATTTTGGCAGCTAGTTAGCTAAAGAGCCTCCTACGACTATGGATCGTTTCTTCTACAAAATGAATCAGAACTAAAGTGAGGAGGAGTGGAGCAGACTAAGAAAAATACCAATGAAGGCCCGTTGGCTAAGGATGTAGATCCCAGTAGCCGAAACAAGACTTCAGAATTCAGCTCATATGCTCTTTGAAAGATTCAATTGACAACCTCTACTTGAAGACTCACGACTCGGAGTGGTACTGGAAACCAACCTCGAGAGAGTACACCAAAGTCTAAAGAAAATCAGGGGAATGTTGTATATTCCCAGATGCTCACTAATCCTAACACGAGCGATTACAAACACCTCCGAGGTGTGATCGAAAAGATGACGTGGAAAGGAAAGCTTCAATAGTATGTACAAGTCCAGCAGAATGGCGGGCATCGAATATCTGATGCCTATTAATAAAGGGCTATGATTATCAATTGGACGGTTGACGGCCAACATCCCTTTGAAAGGAGCCAGGGGCGGAGTCGAATAGCGAGCACACGATGCTGCTTCACATATCAATGAGATTTACCATAATCTTCTTTGAATTATTTCCATTTCCATCTCTATTTCAATTGTTCTATGAACTACGACTAGCTTGAACTAAACTACTTTCAAAACGATGCAGGTGTCCAGGTACTCAGATTTGGTTGCCAACCAATCTACGCAGACCATGATCGGACGTGTGGAGTTACATCTGGACGAGAATAATTCTATTGCTCATCATCAACCATATGCCTTTGATTTGGGGCTATGGATTAAATACAATGTACAACATCACGATGAACGGAGAGCTGAATTCCATCCTGCAAGTGGAATTTATTCAAGTAGAGAGCGGCTGCGATACGACCAACCACTCGCTAAGTGAAACTCGAGCTCGGGGGCAATCCATCACATCAAGGCTAAAAATGGGTTGATACACGACGATCCTTCGCACAACTCCGTACTCCCAGAGTGCGAGACGGAGTATAAACATCTACTTAACTCCGTACTCCCAGAGTGTGAGACGGAGTATAAACATTAATCAACTCCGTACTCCCAGAGTGCGAGACGGAGTATAAACATTAATCAACTCCGTACTCCCAGAGTGTGAGACGGAGTTTAAACATTCGCTTAACTCCGTACTCCCAGAGTGTGAGATGGAGTTTAAACATTCGCTTAACTCCGTACTCCCAGAGTGCGAGGCGGAGTATAAATATTAATCAACTCCGTATTTCCAGAGTGCGAGACGGAGTATAAACATACATCAACTCCATACTCATCCCCAAAACTGGGGGCAGAACCAAAGCAAAGCATGCTAGTTGAACATTTGTCTAAAAGAAGATTGCAACGAAACGATTAAGAGACGACTGTCAAGCAATCAACTGAACGGAAATATTCAGCATGAAAGACCGCGGTTTTTCAAAGCACGTCATGTTTACACAAGACGTCCTTTGGGGGGCAAATGTTATCCCGCCTTTTGGCAAGGCCGTGACACCAAGAACTTGATTAGAAACCAGTGATAGTTCGTCTTGGAGATCGGTTACACAAAGGCTCACAATGGATATCGATGGATTTTGTCCGAGTCTGGATCGAGCCACGATTAACAAGACATAACAATCAAAGCCAGTGAAGCCAATGTTCCAAGTTTCAAGACGATCCGAGTTCGTATGCTCAACTTATGATCGATTCGAGCAACCGACCATCCATCCATCAACCTCCACATTTTGACTTGGAGACCTAAACTGCTTGGAATGAATATGGCCCGATCATCCACTCCAATCGGGTCATAGAACAAAGTTCGACAAAATACAGATACCCCTCATGAAGCTCAGTGACGCCGGGATCCGTCTAAAGTGGACGTGATTTGATCATCTACACATCAAATCCTACCCTGAACACGAAAGGTTGTTCGAAAGCCCAACTTGAAGTAGCTATGGTAGACTGCGTACTCACTAACCATCGCTGTCAAAATACGGACACGACTGCACCTTGGAACATATGCAACTTACTTTGTCTACTCAACAATATATTATCCTTATTTTCTAGAAGGAGATACAGAGCAAATTGTAAGAGATTTGGCTATCTAACCCAACATGGATGTGATTCAACCATCTGTCATATACCTCCTTCCTTGACTTGATTGGAAGAGCTATAATCACCAAGCGGACGAGCAATCGATCGTCCATTTTTCTAATTTCGTCCCTCATCCTAGGGGGAAGAATCCCATTCCGTGAGCAAACGTGTTTCGATTGTTCATTCGACGACATTAGCCTCGATACAGTAGATGAATACAAATTAAAAAATGGAAATACGACTGCTCTCAACTAAAACCTCCAAGTCCCCAGAGTGCGGACTGGAGTACTCTAAGTCCCCAGAGCGCGGACTAGAGTATAAACGACTAAAACCTCCAAGTCCCCAGAGTGCGGACTGGAGTACTCTAAGTCCCCAGAGCGCGGACTAGAGTATAAACAATTTAAAACCTCCAAGTCCCCAGAGTGCGGACTGGAGTACTCTAAGTCCCCAGAGCGCGGACTAGAGTATAAACGACTAAAACCTCCAAGTCCCCAGAGTGCGGACTGGAGTACTCTAAGTCCCCAGAGCGCGGACTAGAGTATAAACGACTAAAACCTCCAAGTCCTCAGAGTGCGGACTGGAGTACTCTAAGTCCCCAGAGCGCGGACTAGAGTATAAACGATTTAAACCTCCAAGTCCCCAGAGTGCGGACTGGAGTACTCTAAGTCCCCAGAGCGTGGACTAGAGTATAAATGATTTAAACCTCCAAGTCCCCAGAGTGCGGACTGGAGTACTCTAAGTCCCCAGAGCGCGGACTAGAGTATAAATGATTTAAACCTCCAAGTCCCCAGAGTGCGGACTGGAGTACTCTAAGTCCCCAGAGCGCGGACTAGAGTATAAATGACATAAACCTCCAAGTCCCCAGAGTGCGGACTGGAGTACTCTAAGTCCCCAGAGCGTGGACTAGAGTATAAACGACTTAAACCTCCAAGTCCCCAGAGTGCGGATTGGAGTACTCTAAGTCCCCAGAGCGTGGAATAGAGTATAAATGACTTAAACCTCTAAGTCCCCAAGAGCGTGGAATAGAGTATAAATGACTTAAACCTCTAAGTCCCCAGAGCGCGGACAAGAGTATAAATGACATAAACCTCCAAGTCCCCAGAGTGCAGACTGGAGTACTCTAAGTCCCCAGAGCGTGGACTAGAGTATAAACAACTTAAACCTCCAAGTCCCCAGAGTGCGGACTGGAGTACTCTAAGTCCCCAGAGCGCGGACTAGAGTATAAATGACTTAAACCTCCAAGTCCCCAGAGTGCGGACTGGAGTACTCTAACTCCCCAGAGTGCGGACTCGAATATAAGCGAATTGGATCTCCAAGTTCCCTGAATATGAACTATGACACAGATGACTTGAATTTGTCAAATCCCTAACATACGGGCTAGAAAGTTTTCTAAGTGCTCGAAGCACAGAATGGAAGTTCAACGACTCCCGAAGAGTTTCCGAGTTATATGAAGATGGACTGAGAAGTCTATGTTACTCACAACTGCTTGGATTAAAGTCACAATCACAAAGAAAACTGAACAATAAGAGTCTTTTGTAAGACAGAAAAATAACTAAACCTTATTCAGAAATGAGTTTCTATTACAATCCCTCCAAAGTTCGGAGTCGACATTCTATTTACAAGGACTAGGAAATAGATGAAAATAATTACATGACTTAAACTAACTCTCGTTGAACGAGGATAGTAATCACTTCTTGTGCTTCTTCAACTTCTTTCCAGATGGCTCCTCTCCAGAGCATTTACCCTTGGTACTCTTCTTTGATAGAGGGGTAGCAACTGAAGGAGTACGGGGGCCTTCCATGGGCTTGGATCCGCCAGGAAGGATGACCTTCAACGGCTTGTTCAAAGGATCGTCCAAGTCCACAACTCGGGGCTCTACTATGACCTTGACCGTCTCCTCCTTTTCTATCTCGAGCCGCTCCTCCATGCTCAATTCAGATGTGTGCTCAGAGGCGCCTGTAATTTCTACTTTATAACCCCTGTCGGTAGGAGAGAAGGTCTCAGACTTGTCTTCATCAAGCGCTCCGATCACCTGAGCGTCTGGACCAGGAGCCTCCCCTGCGTGAGTGGCTTCACTTGTTCTCTCCCCCACTCCCTTGGCGACATCGCTCCTCGGAGTGGGCTCGGGGTCAGAACGGCCTGCACAAAATCATGGAAAACAAGCATTAGAATGCAATAGTCCTACATAAAGAATAACGACTTTCGAAATCTTAAAGAGAATCTTAAAGAGAAGGATTATCTACCAGGTCTAGGCAGACTCTCAGCCATCCAGGGGGTCTCACCCTTTGGAATGGGAGACAGAATGCGGACTAAAGTACTCTAAGTCCCTGAGCGCGGACTAGAGTATAAATGACTCAAAAACCTCTACGTCCCCAGAGTGCGGACTACAGTACTCTCAGTCCCCAGAGCATGGACTAGATTATAGACAACTTTAGAAAAATCCCTAAATCCCAGAAGCGGAACAGATTACTCTAAGTTCCCAGAGTGCGAACTAGAGTATAAACGAGTTGACGAAAATCTCTGCGTCTCGAACTGTGGACTAAAGCATAAACCGTTCGACAAATCTCTAAGTCCCCGGAGCGTGGACCGAAGCATGAACACAAATTAGGCGCGAGTCAACCGGGGGGAGAATAACACTAAGTCACCAGAGTGCAGAGTGGTGTATGATCATCGATAAATAGACGAGTGGATTCCGACCATTTTCTATTCCGTAAACTTCGGCCTGGAATCGACAGGAGGATTATTAACACGCTGAGGATGGAGTTCGACCATCCAACTAGTGACCTGGCCAAATCAATGCTGGGGGCAGGGGTACAAAACACTGAAAAGCCGAATACGACAGCTTACTATAGCTCTAGCATGGCGTTCTTTATAACTTGAGGCAGCGACTGCAGGGAGGCCTCAATACAGAACCAATCGAAACGGAATCCAAAGCTACGAGCAACCTACTATATCATACCTCAGACCAAGGGTCAATGCCGATCCGCGCCAAGCACATACGAATGTGACTCGGATGTTTGTTTTTTGAAAAACTATGACCCCCAGAGTATGGAAAGGAGGGTAAACCACGAATACTTGGTCAAAAATTCTCCAGCACCCTCGTTCGATTCGTCAGGAGGAGTATGAAACTGGATGAGCATAACCCGACTGCATTTGTAGCCAACTTTACCCCGAGATCTGATTACAGAGCATGAACCAAAGTGGACGTGGATGACCATCCACTGTCCAAATTACGCCCTGAAACTTATGTGGCATCGAAGTATTCCTCTTGGAATGAAAAACCACGATAAAATCCAAGATAGGCGAGACCTAGTCTCCCATCGACTGACATGATCCCACGATTCAACGGGAAAAAGAGTAAAGCTAAAGTGGGCGTGGTTAGCCTTCCTACTTATCAGTATATGCCCCAGACCTGGGGGCACGAGCAAGAAGCAAGATGAATGTGAACCGACTTTTCACCAATCACCTCTATGTCTTTGGAGTTTAGGTGAAAACATATACATAGCTAGGACGAGACTCAACCGTCCATGTAGTACATTTATTAACCCGAGACTGGGAGAAGACGCATGGTCATCCAAAGATTGGCTACGATAGCTCGGTATTAAAACTTGTGTATAGTGCTTACAGCTACTCAAGGCAACGACCGAAAGGATGCCCAGAGATAGAATCATTAAATCAATGCCAAAGCTTGTGGGTAACTGACTGTCACTCCAACCCGAAGGACGAGTGAAGGATCATGAATGCATCGAATAGAAAATGCGTTACTCGAATATACAGGCGAATTCAAACTCATGGCAAGATCCAGCTATGCAGTTGCACGCAACTCGAGGCTGGCCCCTACTCGACGTTTCCTTCAACGCGCTTTTAAGCCTGATCTTTGGCCATTTGCTGATAATCTATTAAAGCATTCAGAGCCCTTCGCTATTAGGCTCAATAACTCATGACAAGACTCTAGGATTCGACTAGAGTAACCATCAACTTTGGCCGTCCCAACCATATTTCACATTGAATGTTATGATAGTTACATCTTTACTCAAAGAATCTGGGATGGCACCTGCTAATCTGACGGTCGACATTACAACCAGCCATGGCGACCCTTTCCGGGCGCTGAATATCGGATCACAGCTCAGTGCAGTGATGATAAAAGAATTAGTTGAATTTTTCTTAATAAATGATGATATCTTCCCTTGGACCCATTCTGACATGCATATGTGATTTCATTAATTATCGCGAGCCATGCATTGGATATCAACCCGAAGCTACAAAAGCTAGCACAATCTCTATTGATTTCTTTATGAAAGCTTCACTCTTACTTTTAGGCTCACCCCATCAACGCCTATGCCCACCAGCCATTGCGACAGGGCATACGATGGCCTGAGACGTCTGAAAGACTATTTAAATAGAATATCGAACTAAGCTAATTCGATATCACTTATTTCCCATGAAGGGCTATCCAAGGACGGAAATTAGCAGACCTCACACCCAAATTCACTACCTCAGATGACTATTCAAAGAGTAGCAGAGAACCAACCATAAGATGGAAAATGTACGCGGATGGAGCACCCAATGATCAGTGTTATGGAATAGGAATCATGATAATGACTCCTGAGGAACGATCAATCTACTACGTCCTAAAACTCGATTTACCTGTAACAAACAACGATGCTTAGTATGAAGCCTTGACTGCCAGCCTCAAATCTGCTAGAGGATTTGAAGTGAAAACTTTACATATCTTTTGTGGTTCTTGATTGGTAGTATACAAATTTAAGGAAGTTGATCTTGCTAGGGGGCATTGTCTTGCTCCTTATCTCGGCCAAGTCCAAGAGCTACTAACCGACTTCACGTATTACATCATTACACACGAACTCAGTGAACAAAATGAAAAGGTGTCATGGTTAACTCCTATCAAAGACTATCTACAATAAAGAATTCTTATTGAATGGAGGAATGGAAAACGACAGATCCTCCTCAAAGCTTCACGCCAAATCATCTAAGAATAAGTCGTGTGTCAAAAGGAGTTTATCCATCCCCACGCTTCGGCATATCACCCATGATGATATCTTGAGCAAAGTCTATGAAGAAGAACGCGGTAATAACATCAGGGGGAAAACCATGATAAAGAAGATACTCTGCTACAGGTATTACTGGCCAACTATCAACCCAGAAGCGGTTGATCATGCTAGACAATGTGACGAGTGCAAGATGTTTGCAAAAAATCCGGGAACCCCGCCGACGGAAATTAGTCAAATGGCTAGTTCATAGCCGTTTGCCACTTGGGGGCACTGAAATCATCTTCTTGTCGATCCTCAAGATGGTGCGAAATACACCACCATAGCAGTTGATTACGTCACCAAATGGGTAGATGAAGAACTCTAACCATGACCAAGATGAAGAAAATAATCAACTTCTTTATCCGTAACGTCATTTGTCCTTATGACCTTCCATGATCCATTATAACTGCAAATGGACAGGTTGAAGCTGTGAACCAAATCATAGAGTCAGTACTAAAGAGAGGTTTGGAAAACTCCTCAAGTGGCTGATTGCAACCCTTATTTCACAGAAAATACAAACAAGGAATCGCGATTGAATTGCAATTAAACTAGATGGAGTTGGTGACGACTTATGAGCATATAAAACGCATCCGAGAGCCAATGGCAAGAACATGTACCCGAACGTGCATGTGTACATCCTTAAAAGTTCGACTTCTTGAAATCAACAGAAATTGAATTCTCACTAAGGGTTATTAAGAAAAGACTAGATCAGATAGCCGAAGCTTATTAGCTCTGCAGAATCAGTCATGTATGGCCACTAATGAACCACAACCCTGGATTTATAATATTGGGAATCGACCAAGCATCACGATGACCTTAGAAGGATACAACACCTTGGGAGGATAATGATTATTCAAGAAACATGGTGGATTTCTTTCTGAAGACAAGGAATACTCGCTGATTCAAAGCGTGTTGTGTTGCTTCACACGACACACTTTGGGGGGCAAGTGTTTCCTGGAGATTTGACCAGGCAACTGAGTACTCGGCGTACAGGACGACTCGGTGTCAACCAGTGATCGGCATCTCATAGTACTCGGCGTAGTGTTCAGCATCTCATAGTACTCGGCGTAGTACTCGGCATCCAGTGGTACCCGTCATCAAGGAGTACTCGGCGTAGTACTCGGCATCCAGTGGTACTCGGCGTTAGAAGACGTTCGGCGTATATAACTACTCTACATGGCAGCATCGTTCGGCCAAAGGATCGTTCGGCTAAGAAGCATTGTTCGGCCAAAGGATCGTTCGGCTAAGAAGCATCGTTCGGCCAAAGGATCGTTCGGCTAAGAAGCATCGTTCGGCCAAAGGATCGTTCGGCTAAGAAGCATCGTTCGGCCAAAGGATCGTTCGGCTTCGACTGACAACTGTTCTGCACTTCTCACCCATCAAACGTACCGTTCGGCATTGAGAAGGTGGTTCGGCGTCAACGTGTTCGGTCTACTTGGTTCGGCATACAGCGACCACTACACTTGGGCTAGAGTGTTCGGCCACCAAGCCCACCTGGGAAGTCCAGCCCATATTTGTCTATAAATAGAGGGGCAGGGTCACAGTGAAAAGGGACCTTTTTTTGGGAGAACTATGGGGAGACTCTGCCATTTTTTATACTCTCCTCTTTTTAACTCAAACTTATATTCAAGTCATTAATATATGGATTGTATCTGTATTCAACTACTTATGAAAGAAATAAAGATCAAAACTCAAAGTGGATGTAGGCAGTTACGCTGAACCACTATAAATCCGGTGTTCTTACTTTCTGCATTTAAATTAGCATATTCTTCCTTGTTTAATTTAACTTCATCACTTACATCTCTAGACAATCTTTTTCAACGATGTTAGTGACCAATTTTGGTGCTAACACAACACTTGTTGTTGAAATAGACGTTTTCGAGAAATTTAAGGAAATGGTGGACTATAACACTGTTGTTATAGTAAATGATTTCCAAAAGGAAATATTTTATATAGTATTGGGATTTATACATCTATCTTAATTCTGAATCCCTATACTAGAGATTTTGAGTCGTCGTAACGATGTTTTACGTAACATTCGTTTTGACTCAAATAAATGTTGTTATAGTAATGTTTTCCTTAAAGAATGAATTTATACTTAAATTTTGATTTAAGTATATCGAATATTTTCAAAAGTTGAAAATAAAAGATTTGTGAAACACTTATTATTAAATAAGTAGGGAAATGTTTTTCCAAAATGAAATGAAACGTTTTGAGATTTTATCTTCTTAAAGATAAATCGAAAATGAATATTTGAAAACGATTGAAAATCGAATATTAGTAGATATTCGAAAAATGTAAATTCAATATGGAATTTATAAAGGAAAGGGAAACTGTTTAGAAAAATAAACGTTGATTTATTTTTAAAGTGTGGAAATTTTATATCTAGTAAAGATATTTTTGAAGATAAATAATTTGGAAAATTATTTGGAATCTGATGATGTTGCGCATCTTTATTGATAGTTAAATAACCGACTATCAATAATTACCTTGAGTAGGTATTTATTGTGAATTGGATGAATTTGAATGCCACGCTTATTTTTGAATAATCGCTCACTATTCGGGTTAGCCGGGAAAGGACCATGGGGTCGTATAACCCATTCCGAATATGTGATACGTCGTTATGAATTGCATTCGAAGACCGGTGTTGAAGACCGGATATTTTTGAAAACGGAAGGATTACCGTCGAGTTACTCTACATCGGCTGATCTCCGATTTAGAGGTTTTATCACCCTTAGTGACGGGAAGTCCGGACGTGATTAGAAAATTATCCGGATATGCAAGGGCTTCGTGAGAAGTGCCTTCGGTTCTGTTCGGTCCCGGAACAGACTTGTATGGATTGTGTGTCTGACGTTACAATTTGAGATATAAAGCTGATTTCTTTCAAATACATTTCTGTTGGTGGCGAAGAATTTATTCTCTTAGCTTAACACCCTTCTCTGAGACGTACGAGCTCAGAGGTTATGTAGTTGAAATTTATCAGCGATATACTCCCAATTTGGTAACGTGGCATACTGAGTGTTGCTGTGAAATGATCAGTGTTTGATCATTTGTGATATGATCATTTGTTTGATCTTATATCTTTGTGATCATAGGTTGATCATTTGTTTGACCCGAAGCATGGCTTTGTAGAAAGCGTAGCTTTGTGGACGAGACTTCGTCGAGCCTCACACCTCGGAAATGGTCAAAACAGGAAGGATGCAGCAAGGTTCTAGGGAGTAGCGCCCCTTAGTGTATGTCATTCCTTCTGGATAAAGGTGGTATCATGGTATGGAGCCCAGATACTTAACCTCTGTGGTTGCTGCAAATTTATTACTTTGTGGTTGTTGCGAATCGGGGATCCTCGGGAAGATCGGTGACGATCGGGGGATGGCATACGCGTGTCAGTAGTTACCTATTTTTGCAGAGGTAACCCGGCCTTGTGTTGGCAGAGATCCGGTTAGGTTCTCGGGTCGTCTATTCCAGGGACGTACCCATCGTGGATAGGAAGTTCCTTAGCCTGACCATTTGTTGGAAATCCAAAGAAACAATACGATCCTTGTACGGTTTTAGTTGTAGAACCTATCATTCACTTATGGTGGCGCCCCACTGTTTGGATGGTAGCTATAGTAGGCATACGATACTGGTCGTATGCTGGCTAAGATTTATATTATACTTTCGAAATGATTTCTACACTATGCACTAATAATAATATCAAAAAGAATTTGATTTTTGCGTAGTAAGCATCTTTGACTATCATAAGAAGAAATCTCCTCCAATTCTGCGTTTGCATTGTGTGTGTGGTGGGAGGTCTTATGGTAGTTTCATTTTCCAAAAGCATTGCGAATTGACTTTAAATCTTCTGATTATTTTAAAGAATAACTGTTTTACGATCTCACACCAGTCACCATGACTGACTCGGAGTTTATTGTTCCCTTCTAAACTCTGGGTGCCCACCAATTTCCACACGGGCAGTCTAGAGTTAGATTATTAGGTTATCAGGATATTCTAGAGCTTTGGAAGCAAGCTGGATGACGAGACGTAGTATTTGTATCTGATAGTATTTATTCCGCTGTGTATTCTGTATGAGGACAAGTTATATAACTGTCCATTGTTGTATATTGACTCTGATTGATGTATGTATAAACTGATATAGTTCTTTGTTTTAAAAGACTAGTGTTTATCTATTATATATTGTTCCGCTGCGATATGTGAGATTCTGATATTGTTTTCGTTTCTGATGTTGTTCAGTTGTTCTCCTTCTTTCTTTTTCTTCTTTCTTCTCTTCTTCTTCTACTCTTTTCTTCTGTTTTCTTCTTTCTAAAACCCTAAGAATTCGGTTTTCCGGCATTCGTTGCTCGGCAGTCGATAAAGTGAGTATCGATGTCGAATTTTCGGAAGTCGAAGAATCGGGCCCTTACAAAACCTCATCACATCTCAAAGCAAGCATGTGAAGACACGTAGAACCATCCAAATAGCTCGAAGCATCATTTTTCCACAACAAAATGGTGTTGTAGAATGGAAAAATCGGACTTTACAGGAATGTGCAAGAACATTATTAAGTAGTAGCCAACCACCAAAGAATTTTTGGGTTGAAGATGTGGCCACTACTTGCTATGTTCTAAATCGCATTTCTATAAGGCCCTTGATGAAACATACCCCTTACGAACTATTTAATGAAAGGAAACCGAGCTTCAAAATTTTTGGTTCTAAATGCTTTATACTCAATACTAAAGATAATTTAGGAAAATTCTGTCTGAAAGCTGATGAAGGTATATTCATTGGATATTCGAAAAGAAGTAAAGTATATAGATCTTTAACAAAAAATCTAATACCATCGAAGAAACTTTGCATGTGTCTTTTGATGATAATTTCAAAGTTAACGATGATGACTGATAATGTATTAATATATCAACCCACGACTTTTGAAAATCCCCCTTAACAAGGTACAAGTATTGATAGTACTTTAAAACCACCACCATGTATTTTAAAAGACCATCCATTAAACTATGTAATTGGTGAAGAAAACACTAGAATTAGAACTAAAAATCAATTGAATCAAATGGGACATGTTGCACTCACGTCAAATATAGAACCAAAGAATGTTAAAGAAGCTTCAAAAGATGATTTTTGGATTTTAGCAATGTAAGAAGAGTTGAATCAATTTGAACGGAATGACATTTAAGAATTGGTTTCAAAAAAAAAGTTGATGAGAATGGTGATATAAAAAGGAACAAAGCAAGACTCATTGCTCAGGGGTATAACCAAGAAGAAGGTACTGACTATGAAGAAACGTTTACCCCTGTCCCTAAATTAGAAGTTATTAGGATCTTGTTTGCCTTTGCATATCATCATAATTTTATACTCTTTCAAATGGACGTTAAAAGTGTTTTTCTAAATAGCTTTACAAAAGAAAATAATTTTGTAAAACAACCACCTTTATTTAAACATAAAAATTTCCTAATCATGTTTTTAAATTTAAGAAGACTCTTTATGGTCTCAAACAAGCACCACGTGCTTTGTACGAATGGTTAAAGAGTTATCTTTTAGAATCTGGTATTGAAATTGGAAAGGTTGATCTACACTGTTCATTAAAAAGCAAGAAAATGATAGTTTGAATGCTCAAATATATGTAGAGGACATAATTTTTAGTTCTACAAGTGAAACACTATGCAACGAATGCTCAAACATAATGAAAAAGAAGTTTGAAATGTCGTATATGGGTAAACTAACATATTTTCTTGGTTTATAAATTAAACAATTAAATGATGGATTTTTTTATGTATCAAGAAAAGTACTGCAATGATTTATTGTAGAGATTCGATATGGAAAATATTTCTAGTAAACCAACACCTATGAGTACTAGTCTACATTTAGATAAAGACGAAAATGGTAAGGAAGTTAATCAAAAATTATGTCGAAGTATTATAGGTTCGTTACCATACTTAACAGCTAGTAAACTTGATTTAATGATGAGTGTTTATTTGTGGGCTGGATTTCAAGCACTTAAAGAATCACACTTACGAGTAGTAGAATGGATTTTGCGCTACTTAACTAATATAAGAGACTACAGACTTTTCTATCCGAAAGGTTGCCCCTTTGAACTTGTATCGTATAGCGATGTCGATTCCGAAGGTTGCAAAGCATATCGTAAAAGAACGAGTGGTACATGCTACTTCATTTTTCAATCTTGTGTCATGGTCTAGTAAGAAGCAAAATTGTGTTTCACTCTCGACGTATGAAGCGGAATACATTTTGATGGTTTTGGCATGTGCACAAATAATCTACATGCAAAAAGCACCTTAAGACTTTGGTGTTTGATTAAAAATTCACCCATATATTATGATACTACTAATGCTATATATCTATCTAAAAATCTCATAAATCACTTATGTACTAAACATATTAATATTAGACACCATTTCTTACGTGACAATGTAGAAAAAGACATCGTTTCATTTGAATTTGTTAACTCGAAAAATCAAATTTTCAATATTTTTACTAAACCGTTATGCGAAAACATTTTTATAAAATTAAGAAGAGATTTGGGATTGTCCTATAAAACATTTAAAATAAAATAAATCTAGAAAAATTTGTTACTTTTGTGAAATATTTTAAGAATTTTTATCACATTGTTGGCTTAATAGAACAATTCAGAATTCACATCATTCAAGCGTTTGAAATGTCTAACCAACGTCTGAATAAGTGATCAGATGTCTAGTTTAGCCATTTGATTGCCTGAAACAACACGTGGATTTTTCTCACATCAGTCAGACGTTTGAAAATTGACATTAGACATATGGAAATTGTCTCAAAAATCATCCTTCCTCTCAGGTTTTTTCAAAGCCCAAACTAGACGTCTGAACTCACAAACTAGACGTTTAGATAGTGAGTTCAGATGTTTGGTTGACTAACAAACCTATTTTCCACTTGTACTTCAATTGCTACTCTTGTGCCCCTTCACTGCATTTATTTCAACTATACTCTTTCTACCTCATTTTATTTCAGCCCTTCTCCATCTCAAAGCTCAAAATCCCCAAATTTCTAAAATCCCTAACCCTAATTTCTCAATTTCAAAGCCTTAGATACTCTTCCCTTCTTAAATCAACTCTAGCTCTTAAATCTTCTCGACCAAAATGGCACCAAGATCCACTAGAATGAAGAGGCCGACAAGAAGTGGAGAGTTCCACAATTACTCAAAAACAACTTAAAGAATGGTGGAATCACGATCAAAATAGCATTGCAAGGTTCAAATATTTTGGTAAAATAAAGTTCTTTACCGGTATTTTTTATAACATTGATGATTTTCCTTCTTACCATCTAAGAAATTATACCGAGATATCTAGAATCACCTCCTTGATTGATTTTGATGAAAATAATTTTAAGGTAGATACATTAAGCATTAAACTTTTTATGGCAAATCTTAACATTAAGAGTTTAGATTAATCAATGATCCGGGTTGGCCATTAATAAGTGTTTACGGTAATATTATTAGCTTTCATAAAAATGATATTAGACGAATTCTAAATTGTGGAAATGAGGGTATAGATCTTCAAGACGTAGATTTCAATGAATAGAAAAGAGATCAAATTAGTCATAATATTTGGAATGATAACTCAAAATTAGTCGATAGAGCCTCAAAAGCTTTAAGGCCTAGGGCTAGATTACTCGAAAGAATGATCATCAATACTTTCACTTCGAGACTGATAGTCATGAGGTTCTTTATGACATTGATTATAAAGCTTTGTATGCCCTTTTGCAGGACATTCAAGTTAATTATGCAGCTTTTATTTATCATGAACTCAAATTCTATTTCAAGCAAAAACGATAAACCATTTTCTATGCTCTCTATATCATGCGTCTCTTAAAGTCTCATGGCATTCAAGATTGTGAAAAAGACACGGCCTTGATTAAGTATTCAAAAAAGAAAATTTTAGTTTGATGAAGTTGTCAAAAGATCCTCTCCCTGTGATCCATATGAAATTTATTTGGACAAATTAAATTCAAATGAACTCAATGAACAATCATCTTCTAGACCGGATAAAGACAAAATTCTTGCTAAACCCAATGATGAGATTAGGGAAGATGGTGATGAAGAAGGAAATGAACGCGACTCCCCAATTAGGGAAGTAGCGGTAGATGAGAATGAAGGTGATTGGAAGAAACTATACGAGGCTCAAGTGACAACTTCTAAAAATCAAAAGAAAATGAGTAGGAGTTTGAACTCTTTTGATTCAAGAATGGAAAAAATGGAAAAGAAGATGGACATGATGATGTCTTTCATACGAAAAATTTGGAAAAAGTTAAGTGGCAGCCCTAGATCATCTTCTTCCATGGACAAACAAGGAAGTGGAAACAAAGGAAATGATTGGAACTTCTCTTCTTCTAGATCTCAACATTCCGCTTCTTAGGAATTAATGATGCTTAGGCTGGAATCTCTCTCTTCCCTTTTCATGCCAATTTTTTCTTTTTCTATCTTTCTTTAATCTTTGGTTAAGTAATATTGCACTCTAGCACTTGTGTTTGTTTGTGTTTTGATTGTAATACATTATGTATATGTTGCACTCATCTATGGTAGTTCGTGTGTTTTTTAGCATTCTGTGCATATTTCCTCTTACATTTTGTTTTACTCCCATACATTTCTTTTTGTTAATGACAAAGGGGGAGAAAAACTGAGCATTTTGATGGGGGTTATTGTTTAAATTGTTTATCATCAAGTCATACCATGTAAATATGTGGTATGAATTTTTATAAGCGTACAGTTATCATCATCAAGAAAGGAAAGAATGTTAGATCCTGCCTTTTTGTGTTTTGATTGAGACAACTATACAAATATATATGCATAGGTTTTATTTATAGGAGACAAGATAATAGAGGCTAAAATGCAAAAATATTCGACGAATATTGGATATTGAAGAATTCAAGAAGTATGAGTATAAGTCGTCGTCATTTGTAAGTCTTAGATGTTTAAGCTTGTACAATATCATAATGATGTTGCACGCACATACAAAAGCTTTTCTAACCTTTTTACTTAGAAAAATTATGAATTTTACACTTAGAAAATTTTTCAGAAAGCAAAATAGTGTTTTGTTAATTTTCAGACGTCTGGCATCATTTTTCATACGTCTAGATTAAGTAGTTTTAAACTTGTTTGTTCTCGGGTTGGTAACAGAATTTAGTTAGACGTCTAAAGCCTATATTCAAATGTTTGTTTGTATATTCAAACGTCTGAACTAAGGCCTTAGACGTTTGATTATTCTGTATCTTGAATATCTTATTATTTTTACTTCTATTCAGACGTCTAAAACCTTCAACCTGACGTCTGATTAAAGTTTTTAGATGTCTAAAACAGTTTCTTTTCAAACTCGAGAAGTGCCTTTTCAAATTTTAACAAATTCTGACGTCTGAATTAAAATTCAAACGTCTGGTTGTTTGCAACGGACAAAATTAAAAATGAAGTCTTCTTCTTTCCAACGGCTACAACTTTTTTAATGGCTGTAACTTTTTCCAATAATTATAACCATTTGTTGCAACCCTTCAAACTTTATAAACATAGGTTGCTTTTGCGTTCCTAACATAACTTGTTATTCTTGTGATTCTTGTGCTTTCAACTCTTACTCTCTAAAAGTTCTCAAAAGCTCTCAGAACAATTCAAATAATTACTATACACTTCTATACATCATCAAGAGAGATTATAGGAAAGGGTGTACTTGAAATTGACTTATCCATGTTGTGAAGAACACTTTGAAGTCGATAAGCAAAGTTTTTGCTTAAAAGTATTGTGAAGTCCTATGGATTATAGGTGAAGTGAGAGTTTTGGTCAGTGAAATTTCTAAAAAGAACTTAAAGACTGGATGTAGGATGGAAGGTCCAAACCAGTATAAAAATTCTGGTGTGATTGTTCTTTTTCTCAGTTATTTATTATTTTCATATTTAGATAAGTAATATACTTATAAGTTAAAATTATTCATATTGCTTAGGATCCTATAAATTTCAATTGTTTCATAAATAATATTTGATACATTTACAGAAACAATTTCGTAAATAAATGTGATCGATAAGAAGTCATATAGTATGCTCCCACTATTTTCGTCATTACTATAATAGCGTATGAAATACAAAACTCCAATAAACCACTTAATATGGACTATTTATTTCACTTAACTATAACTGGTTTACAATTAAAAGTTTTCAGATCAAATACCTTAAACTTGAAGAAATAAATCTCATTGAAAATGATTTTCTATATGAAAATACATTTGGAATAGAAATCATATTTCTCATTCCATATTAAGTATTTTTTTAGTATTTTATACAATTCTCGTTTTCAATGTTTCTTCATGTAGCAGAAGTGATCATTCACTCTCTTCAACCCAACTATGCCTTAAGTCACATCCACTCTCGTACATTTGTTTTCCTTTCCAAATGATCGAAGCACTCAAAAAAACCCTTACTACAAGACCCTAACAAACTCTTACAGAAGTGCATTTGGTCATTCTTAACATTTAATGATATTAAATAACCTACACTTTACATACACTGATGAAATTGACATTTTGGTGATCGAACTTTTAGAACTATCTTGTAGCTTGTGGTCTAGTATTACATTTAACACAACAAGGTCGTTATTGAAATCAATCATATTGAATACGTGATCTCATACTATAGTTTACTTGCTTATTTCGAATGAACAGGTTTCATCGAGGTTTCGTACATTAAGAATTGCGATGTTCACCATTTAACATTTACATGTGATTGGATATGGATCAGATATTCATATCCATGTATTGTTTGTAGAGTTCAAAACTCGTAAAAGACAATATATAGTCTCGGGCAAATAAAAATGTAAGTAACCGGTTATGAACGTATTTAGTAGTAGCATAATTAGGCACTTGTATGGGTCTTGACTTGACAGCATGCAAAAATTTATTGGTGGTACATTTTATATTCTATTTGTCAATCATTAATTCAGTTCATTTGTTACACAAATTTATCAATTTTATTAGGTATACAAATCATTAATTGATAAACATTTTATCAATTTTATTAGTTACACAAATTTATCGATATAGATTATTTTGACTTTATATAGCAAGTATTCTTACAATATTAGAAAATTTAAATGTTACCCTTTCATTTTTCTAATAAGGCTCCCACTAGACTTTTATGTTTTTCAAAACCCTAAGAAGAATTGTAAAAATATTTTGACTTCTCTAGTGGATGTTAGAACTTGCATGACTTGAGATTCTGACCTTGAGGAAAGCTCAATAAGTCATAGGCCCTTATGCGATGAACACACCACCAGAAAAGGGCTTTGGTAGCATCCAAAAAACACTACCAAAGCCTGTAACGGTGTTTTAATAAGCTTCATCAACTAAAAGTCCAGAATTTTTTGTTTTGTTTCCATAAACGCTACCGTAAAACCAACCTATTGTAGCATTTGTTGTGCGCAAAAGAAAACATCTTTCGTAATGTCTAATAAACGCTACTAATAACTATAGTTGCATGTGAAAACGCTGCTATATAATTTCTGTAGCATTTAGTAAAGGCTACTAAAATTTATTGATTATTTCGCTGTACTTTTTACATGCTATTTTTCCCTGTTGGTTGCTTGTTCAATTTCTGCTGCATTTTGCTAGTCCCATATATTATACAGTAGTAATTAACAAATTTTGATATAAAAAAGTATCAATCAAGTAATCATAATACTCAAACATCTAATAAAACATATTAATCACATAACAAAACACGATATCCATAACTATTCAGACACAAAAGTCTTTAGACAAAATAGACAAATTCACGTAAAATCCTTGAACATTCATAGACATAAGTTTACCCTACTAACAAAATGTTATAATATAAATGACGATTGGAGCCATCTGCTATTCCTTTGCTATAACTGGTCTTTTTCTCGAAAATGCTTAATTAGTCGTGGACAAGTTTAACAATCTGAGAAATTGTATAAAAATCTTAACAGCTGATCACAAAATCAACAGTTAACAATGAGAACTAAGTCTTGATTATATAATAACGGTGTCATCAGATGCAAAAAGATGTATACAATGCATGCACAATAATACGAGGATAAGCCATATTTTCTTGAATATGTCAAATTACTTGTAATGTTGATCACCATCTATTTTGTCTTCAATATATTAATTTTCTTAGACGTGAAAAGATGACTTGAAAATACCGGCTGAACAGAAGTGCTGACTGAAGTATATGATCAGACTGGCAGAGAAAATATTGGCTGAGCTAAATAACATAAAGTAAAATGATACTGCCTTAGAATTGGGCATAAGAAACTGCTACTACCGAAGCTGAAGTGTGGAGTAAACTGCAACTAAAATGCTACAAATCAGTTACAAACAAGGCACAAAGAACAGCTACTAATAGACTCTGGTGCTGAAAATTAAACACTGCACTCTGAGATGAAATGCAGCAACCAAATTGACACGCAATTCACTTTGGGATGAACTGAACACTTGGTTGAAGTCTGAGAAGATTCTGTCTGACCAGTAAAGTCTTGAATGGAATATACAAGGAGAGGAGAATAGAAGCTGTAGAGTGAATAGCAAGCAAATAGACGCAGAACGAACAACACGTGGGAGTAACAGATAGGTAACACGTGGGGGTATTGTGATTAAGACGCAAACAAAATGACTGAATTCAGAAGTGGTGCAGAGCAGTTCTCAAGTGGAGCTGCTGCTTTAACAAAGGCCAAATTATGTTGGTTGTTATGGATCAAAGTCTTAAAATATGAAATCCTCTGGAGGACTAATTTAAATGCTTAAACTTTAAATTTCTAATCACGTTAAGTTAAAACGAAGATAGCCTAAATATAAAACGGTATGTGTTTAAAGTGAAGGGGACATTGAAACATCGTATTACCTTCTCAATTCATTTATCAAAAATGGTAGAACTTGTGATACTATAAGCATATTCCATTTGATAGAAGAGTACTCATAAGTAAATAAGTAAACTAGTAATTAAGTAAATATTACTTTGTCCTGAAGTTCTTGAAAAGAGTAACGTGTTATCAGATTGTTAAAAATATAATTAGAATCAGAAAAAGGCCTAAATATTGAAGAGATAGTTGCTACATTAATGTTTACCGAACAAAGGCAAGTAAGGATAAAACAATACATACTATCTTCTACTTCCACATGATGCATGGAAATTTTAGAAGAGGACAATGGATTAAGTGAAAGGTGCAAAAAGAAATTAAGGTAAGGAAAATCAATATACTTTCACGCACAGAGAGTGATGTAACTAGTTAACTTTAATCATGGGCAATGATAACTTCTTAAGCATGTAAATGTAGTTTTGACCTACAGGTATGGGAATTGGGATATAACTGTAAAAGAATACCACTGGACGAAATAGCCATTCACTATTTCATAGTTCTTTCAACAACGATAATTCGAATCAACAATAGCAAAAGGCCATTATAGTTTAGTCTATGGTGCCAGTTAAGCATGTTATTTGATGGTGTTGATAAGTAGAAAGGTACAGGTTTAAACGAGTGATTAAGAATTGTTATGAAGCAGGATTCAAATCAATGTACAGGTGATTTTCACAGCTCTACTAGTTTAAGTGGAACAGTTTTGCAGCACAACCAACCTCTCCTAATTCCTATCTTGTACCTCAAGACGTTTTTCATTTTTAAAAGAAATTTCTTATTCTCTGAATCAACGGCCGAATGTGTCAACTAAAATTGTGTATACAAAATCCTCAAGTTTGTTATTCTATACAATGACCACAACAAGTAGGGTGGAATAAAATTTGTGCATCATGATTGTGTGATCGAAAGGTTAAAATTATTCGTGTATTTGTTATTTTCATTCTAATTTTTATTATTACTTTTATAAATCCTAAGATTTGTGGAATTCACACAGTTATACCATTATGCTATCTTTTCAAACTTCTGTCTTCAGCCATTGCTTTGCTTTAACCGACTGGTTTGAATTTTATGTAAGTTTAAATAGTCAAAGCTTTTTGATGGGAAAATTGCCAATTTGTTCAGGTAAAGCAAATCCTATGATTCAACAATGGAACGTACAAAAAGAAAGCATACCGTCTTCATCTCTGATATTCACATAAAGGTTTCAATTCCTCAATCAAATATTTGTATATCTCAATCCTCCCTTCCCTTGCTGCAAACTGAAGAGCAGTCCTCTTATTTGCATCCTTGATATCAACTATAGTTTCGGCCAACCCTTTTTCTTCATCTAATAACTTTGCTTGTATATATTAGAAGCATGTATTTGGATGTCTACTAGTGGTCATTTGGGCACACATACTGCATATTAACCTAAGTTCAAACCGCCTATTAACCTAAGTTTTGTAAAATAATCTATGAATTCATTTTCACAGTTGAAAATTCATAATGGCACCAAGCCAGAAATTATTTTAACAAAGCTCAAAACTCAAAAGAAGTACACATACATACATATTGTTAACCCGCCTTTTGGCAAGGCTGTAGGCAGGCGGATTTAACCAAGTCGACTTCACGATTATCGAGGCAGGAACATGATGGATTCAGTTTAAAAGGATGAAGTTCGCCTGGATGTGTCGCTCGGCATAGGAAGCCGTTCGGCATTGGAAGGCGTTCGGCATCGAACCTCGTTCGGCACAGAAAGTCGCTCGGCACAGGAAGTCGCTCGACACAGAAAGTCGTTCGATTGGCACAGGAAGTCGTTCGGCACAGGAAGTCGATCGGCACATGAAGTCTTTCGACACAGGCGACATAGGAAGTCGTTCGGCATTGGAAGGCATTCAGCATCGAACCTCGTTCGGCATGGAAATCGTTCGGCACAGGAAGTCGCTCGGCCCAGGAAGTCGTTCGGCACAGGAAGTCGATCGGCACATGAAGTCGTTCGGCACAGGAAGTCGCTCGGCATAGAAAGTCGTTCGGCATCGAACCTCGTTCGGCATGGAAGTCGTTCGGCACAGGAAGTCGCTCGGCACAGGAAGTCGTTCGGCACATGAAGTCGTTCGGCACAGGAAGTTGCTCGACATAGGAAGTCGTTCGGCATTGGAAGGCGTTCGGCACATGAAGTCATTCGGCACAGGAAGTCGCTCGGCATAGGAAGTCGTTCGGCACAGAAAGTCGATCGGCACATGAAGTCGTTCGCCACAGGAAGTCGCTCGGCAGAGGAAGTCGTTCGGCATTGGAAGGCGTTCGGCATCGAACCTCGTTCGGCATGAAAGTCGTTCGGCATAGGAAGTCGCTCGGCACATGAATTCGTTCGGCACAGGAAGTCGATCGGCACATGAAGTCGTTCGACACAGGAAGTCGCTCGGCATAGGAGGTCGTTCAGCATCGGAAGGCGTTCGGCATCGAACCTTATTCGGCATGACAACCTCGCTCGGTATTCTCTGTTTGGACCAACCTCGTTCGGCATGCGTGTTTCGGCATCAAGTGGCTCGACAATTGATGGGATACGGCTCGGCCTAGGTGGCTCGGCGAATGCCGCTCGGTCGGGGACGAAAGGTATACATGGCTCGGCAATGGCCTTGGTGGGCTCAAACTATCCACGAGGCCCAACAACTCAGGATTTGTCTATAAATACAACATGTGGGGGTTCAGAAAAGGGGGATCTTCTTTCTGCTCTCTTACTTTCTATTTTCTAAGGCTGAGGCTACTCTGCTATTTTGAAACTGTAATTAATTCGAATATCAATAAAAAGGAAACTTCTGGAGTGGACGTAGGCCGGAGTTAGCCGAACCACTATAAAATCTGTTGTTCTTTACTGTTTTCATTTTAATTTTTATTGTTCTTCACTTCATCACTCTCTACACACATTCTGTTTGTGAGCTGTGACTGGTATTTGGTGCTTTCAACTGGATTTGGGTGTCAGTGACCAATTTTGGCGCTAACACTTTGGTGCTTCCACTGAGAATTGAACTCAGGAATTTTGGAGTTAGGAACTTGGATCCTAGAAAGCAATGGCTAGACCACCAACAAGGAAGCAGGCAGCGGAAAGGAGCAATCAGGAAGGAAGTCAAGCAGCCTCTTCTGGAGCTGGAGAGGATCATGCATCCACCTACATAACTCGAGACGAGATGCAGGTGATGATGAATTCTATGCAGGAGCAGATGATGAAACGGCAAGAGGATATGATGCAGGCTCTTCTTAGGAGATTTGGACAACCAGGAACTGCAGGTGCTCAAGTTCTTGGAACTGGTCCAAGGGAACTCAACCAGCAGACAGATGGAGTGATTCAGCAGGGGGCAGCTCCCAATCAACAAACAGCTAACAATCTAGATAGACCTAGACTCGGGGGCACACCACCAGATAATGCTGGACCAGTCCATGGAGGGATACCGAATGACGCTACGCGGCCTGACGTCGATAGGAATACAGGAGTACTTGATGAAGAATATGTGCCAGAATTTCCTCGAGGACTTGGGGGGTGGTCTGGAAACATGGATAGGGGGCAACCCTTGGTTGGAAACACTGGATTGGCTGACATTATCAGACGGACTATTCGCGGAGGTCTAACAAACAAGGATTCAGAGGGAGTTAACAAAAGTCCGTTTACGCGGAACATCAGGACAGCTAGGAATCCGCCCCATTTCAAACTACCCACTCTGGAAGTATACAACGGGAAGACGGATTCCACCGACCACTTGATGAGGTACACTAGGCATATGGAAGTGCTAGGGGCAACGGAGGAGGTTATGACCCGATGTTTCCCTTGTACTTGACTGATATTGCTGCTATGTGGTTCAGACGGTCGGAGGATGGATCCATTGGAACATGGACAAAACTGGTGGATAAGTTCTTAAGTCAGTTTCGAGTTCACATAAAAAGGCCAAAGAACGTGATGACGCTAACGTCAGTCAAACAGGGGGCGGATGAATCGCTCAGGACATTCTTAACTCGATTTAATGCAGCAGTTGCTTCGGTGAATTGGCCAGATCCATCAATGGTTCTGATGGCTGCGAGATCAGGAGTCAAAAATAATTCGAATTTCAAAGTATCGTTGGTACGGGACCCACCGTTGGATCTTGGGGAATTCTTTCATGAAGCTGAAAGATTTCTTCGACAAGAGGATGCATGTTTGGACATGAGGTCAAAGGAAGTAAACATGACTAAGGATGGAGGACTACCCGACGAAAGCTCGGATGGAGGCAAAGATAAAGGGAAAAAGAAGCGCTGGGGAGAACCAAAGTTCTCCACTTACACAGGATTGAACGCAACGTTAGAGCGGATTTTCTTGGATACTCGGGATCGCCTTCCCTATCGAAGGCCAGCAAGGAGGGAACCCTCAGAACGAGAAAGGGCATCAGGAAGGCACTGTCTTTTTCATGACCTGGACGGGCATGATACTAACATCTGCCGGCATTTGAAGGACGTAATCGAGGAGCATATAAGGAATGGTCAGTTGCGACAATATGTCGGAACTCGGAATGCGACGGTGGAACAGGAGCAGTCACCGCCTACCTTGAACGACGAGGGCACGAGACCCAAAAATGGTGGCCGATTGGTCATCAACTAATCTTGATGGTTTGGAATAAGTAACAAACCCCGGGCATACGGTTAAACTACTTACTCATGTACGGGGTCGGAGATAACCCTCAAGCATGCTCTGAGATGATGGCTTACCGAGACGCCCTGGTTTGTGAAATCTGTTTTTTCCTTTGACTTGGACATTTGCTTTTTCTGGTTTGGTTTTGGAGTTTGGTTTGAACTCTCTGTTTTGCTCGTTTTCTGGTTTGGATTCTGATTTGGATGTTTGTTTTTTGGTATGGAATTTTGATATGGATTTCTGGTTTTCTGTTTGGATTTGGATTTCGGATTGGATTTTCTTTGGATTTTGGCTAAAAGGTCGTCGAGTATGGACTATGCTCGGCAAGGGTCCGAAGAGGCCAGGATTCAGCCTAGGACTTAGGCCCTATACTATCGGTTACTATTTTAGGTCGTCGAGTATGGACTATGCTCGGCAAGGGTCCGGAGTGACCAGGATTCGGCTTAGGACTTCAGCCACGACATTATTCGGCATTCAGGGACAGAACCAAGAACACCATGGAATTACTTAACATAGATCGTCAAGTGTGGACTGCGCTTGGCAAGAACCCGAAGAGGTTACAGATTTGGATATTGGCTATGAACAGCTAAGGATTTGGGCGTGGACCCGGAACGGTCCCGGATTTGAACATCGACCCGGAGAGGTCATGGACGTGGTTATTAGTCGTTGGATATTGATGGATTGGAACTCGATTGTCGAGTTCAAATGGATATGGATTTGGATAATGATTTGGTTACTGGATTCGAAATTGGATATCGACTCTGAGTAGTCGTAGATTCGGATAAGGATACGGCGATGACACTTGGATAAGATGGATTCGATTATGAATCGAAAAGTATGGATGTTGATAACATACATACTTCGGATATCGGACGTGAGGCTATTCAAAACACACCTTCCAATAACAAGGCATGTTTTGAGGGGCAAAGTGTTAACCCGCCTTTTGACAAGGCTGTAGGCAGGCGGATTTAACCAAGTCGACTTCACGATTATCGAGGCGGGAACATGACGGATTCGGTTTAAAAGGATGAAGTTCGCTTGGATGTGTCGCTCGGCATAGGAAATCGTTCGGCATTGGAAGGCGTTCGGCATCGAACCTCGTTCGGCATGGAAGTCGTTCGGCACAGGAAGTCGCTCGGCACAGGAAGTCGTTCGGCACAGGAAGTCGATCGGCACATGAAGTCGTTCGGCACAGGAAGTCGCTCGGCATAGGAAGTCGTTCGGCATCGGATCTCGTTCGGCATGGAAGTCGTTCGGCACAGGAAGTCGCTCGACACAGGAAGTCGTTCGGCACAGGAAGTCGATCGGCACATGAAGTCGTTCGGCACAGGAAGCGCTCGGCATAGAAAGTCGTTCGGCATTGGAAGACGTTCGACATGGAAGTCGTTCGGCACAGGAAGTCGCTCGGCACAGGAAGTCGTTCGGCACAGGAAGTCGATCGGCACATGAAGTCGTTCGGTACAGGAAGTCGCTCGGCATAGGAGGTCGTTCGGCATCGGAAGGCGTTCGGCATCGAACCTCATTCGGCATGGCAACCTCGCTCGGTATTCTCTGTTTGGACCAACCTCGTTCGGCATGCGTGTTTCGGCATCAAGTGGCTCGGCAATTGATGGGATACGGCTCGGCCTAGGTGGCTCGGCGAATGCCGCTCGATCGGGTACGAAAGGTATACATGGCTCGACAATGGCCTTGGTGGGCTCAAACTATCCAGGAGGCCCAACAACTCAGGATTTGCCTATAAATACAGAATGTGGAGGTTCAGAAAAGGGGGATCTTCTTTCTGCTCTCTTACTTTCTATTTTCTAAGGCTGAGGCTACTCTGCCATTTTGGAACTGTAATTAATTCGAATATCAATAAAAGAGAAACTTCTGGAGTGGACGTAGACCGGAGTTAGCCGAACCACTATAAAATATGTTGTTCTTTACTGCTTTCATTTTAATTTTTATTGTTCTTCACTTCATCACTCTCTGCACACATTCTATTTGTGAGTTGTGACTGATATTTGGTGCTTTCAACTGGATTTGGGTGTCAGTGACCAATTTTGGCGCTAACACATATATGATAAATAAGGTAATAATCATAACACAATTTTGTTTATTAATCAAAAATTAATTTTTAGCAGCTTATTTTTGTGTCACTTTTGATAAATAAGATGGAAAACATGTTGACATAATATGAACTATACTTCTTAGCCAAACATAGGACATGTAACCTTCAAAATAGGATAGATAAAACAAATTACACCTTTTTATAGAAGCAATCAATCCAGAATCAAACCCTGGATTCCTAGAAGGGATCTTAGGGAAGAAGTGTATTTTGGAAAAACCATCAAAGATGTCCAAGTGTTTGATGAGATCAAAGATTAGGGTGTCAGGATAAGAAATGGACTTTTCAACCAGAATAAAAGTACCCCAAACATGAATTATTATCAAAATCAATGGTAACTTAAATTCGGCATATTTTAATTCTACATTCCTTATTTGACCGCTTGTTTAACAATGTTTTAGTTTGAGCTAGCCCAAAATGAAAATAACTTTCACTTCCATAACTTAAACTTTCTTAAATATATAATTAATCATTTAAAATTTCGAAGAGTAATATAGTGGTGTTTGTAAGCTTGAAAAGAGGACAAATGCCAAATGATGAGTAAAGTTTGTCACTATGGACCAGCTTCTTCAAATGGTAAATTAACAAACGTCAAAGGAAAACAAAGGTAGATTATCACCCTTTTTGTAAAAGCAACCAACATCATCATATACAATTTAGGGGTGGGCGCGTGTCGGTTTGGAGTCCAAACCGCTTCCGCACCGCATCAAACGGTTAATCAAAAATGCAAACCATTATACTAATTTTTTAAACAGTTCGGTTTCGGTCCGGTTCGATTTGAACCCATATTACATATGAAATAAGAGAATTACTTCCATCAACAATCAATTTACGAAGGCAACTGTGTGAAACTTTTACACTTAAAGGTTAAAACACATAATGTTATACTGAAACGAAAGATTAGTTCTTAATTGTATGAATATTTTTATTTGATATTTACCTACAAGTGAGATTTTTTTTGGTAAATTAACCAAACATCAACATTAATCAATGCATAATCATTAAGGAAAATGACTAGAATAAGATTACAAATAGCATTTATCCAAAAAAATTGAGATGAAAAATATTATACCAAAAATATAACTTCTTCCTTTATGACAGCGATTATTATTAATATAACAACAACATACGCTAAAAATAGAATGCACATCGTTAGAATCTAAAATAAGATAGGAGTTGCTCATATTTTTATCATAAGATTACTAGTATAAATTTTTGGTTCGGTCCGGTTTAATATAGTTGGTTCAATCGTCCAAACCGCAACCGAACCGTATCGATGCGGGTCGGTTCGGTTTGGGGTATCTGCTTTGGTTGGAAGAGTCGATGCGGGTTTCCACACCGTTTTTGCGGTCCGGTGCGGACGGTTTCCGTATAGCGGTGCGGTTTATACGTACCCCTAATATACATCCATTAGACCTCAGTTCTTTGAGATGATCCTAGGTTACTCCATACTAGTACATCTACAGCCTAACATAATGTTTGCCACTCTTGTTATCCTTTATTCTGTTTTGTCAAACTGGAAAGAAAAGGTAGAAATCGAAAATAATAATAATAAAAGATTAGTTAGAGTGACACACACAAGCGAATGTTTAGTGAAAATCCAACTTTGACATACAAACTTAGTTAAAGATCAGTTGTAAAAGAGAAACTCACTTGAACCAGTACATGAAGAGAATAAAAAACTTCTGAATCAGTGAACCAAAATTCGTGATGGTAAGTTGCAACAAATTGGGTCACCTATCAACATAGGAGAGGAAAAAATGGTCAATTACAAAATGGTAGTACAATTTTTGTCTAGGATCATGTAGTTTTAGCAACATTGCATAACTTTAGTTCATTCAATATTGCACCATCTAAAATTAAAAATGGTCAATTACAAAAATTAGGTCACCTATCAGAATTATCATTAATTCGATTACATGATACAGACGCTTGATTTTAAGAACTAGTGGAAATAAGTGTACATTTGCAACATTGGTGGCTTTATACGTTGAGCATATCTTTGCCTAATCCAAAACAATTCATCAATAGCATTTGTATAAATGACATTGTAGCCTAGATTATCTTAGCCTTCCTATTGTTGTCCTAACAGTAAAACTCAAATAGTGCACATACAATGTGATTACATCTCAAATAAACCAAAGAAAAATACAACTGCTGATGGATAAGGCACCAAGTAGAAAGTTCATTCAGAACATAACTTACAACACACTGTTGATAAACGACCAAACAATATCAAAAACATAAAGCCAGTAGAATATTAATATGACAGTACATAACAAGGATGTTACTTAGCTATATACGCACCTGGCCACCCTAGAAAGTTTATTTTTGTTGTAGCTATGTTTGTCGTAATTGTCAAAAACTCCATTGGATTCTTATTGATTTCTTCAAAACACCATAAAAATGGTACATTTTCAAGTTGCGTTCCTGTAGATTTGTTTCATCAATTTTTTACTAACAGTTTGAGTTTTCCCCAAATCTCGACCCATCTCATTGTTTATAAATTATAATCTGGAATCTCAACAAAAGAAAATTACACAATTTTAGTTTTGATTTTTTAATAAATTGAATTCAATTCATGTGATGAGGTCAAGCAAAAACCTCAAACGTTATTCTACAAACTCAATTTAAACAAAAAAACTCAAAACAAAGTTTATTTTTGGATTACGTCTATTGAGCTGGAGTTGTGAAGCGGAGGCCGGAGTTTGGAATCGTCGCTTGAGATGCAATGTTTCTGAGGCAAAACTAAGGTGCAACCTTGTGAGCTAAAGACAAACGATAATGGATAGAAGGAAGTTTCTTTTAGGGTTTAGATAAAAAGTCAAAAACATTTCTTTACCGATGATGGAAGAAAAAGAAGGTAGGTTTTAGATGACTCTACATTTTTGGTTTCCTGAGTCCCTGACCCAAAAACCAAAAAAAAATATACGTAATTTAGAAAAATGATTAGTTTATTCACCATATGTGCTTCTTTCTTCTCATCTGTTATACTATATACGTCACTATTTCTTTTATTTCCTACTCGGTAATTGTAAACCAAATCTACTATTTCAAATAGTTTGATACTACAACAAGCCATGCGTCCTTTGTAGCAACTTCACGGACCTTGAGTGCTTCTTTCTGTTCAACAGTATTCTACTTCACATGCTTTGATCCATGTTGCATCTTCCAACCATGCTTGCATAGTATTCTACCTCACTCCATGCCAGGGACGGAGCTAGGATTTGCCATCACCCTGGGCTACTGTAACAGTGGTACTTCGTCAAAATACAGAAAACAATAGAAAATAATTGCTAAGTTAGAATAGAAAACAATATAAAAAAAATTCCGATGTTTATCAAACAAAAATAGTTGTGCTTACAGTCTTAATAGCTATCATTGCATCAATTTCACTGGAAGATGATCTTTACCACATTCACATCATTGACCAAAAAGTTTGCCTATACCTTAGTACTTCTATTGAGAAGTGAAAAATAATCAAGATTAGAATAGAAAGTATAAACACTAGTGATGCCATTGGAGATCCAAGTATGCACTTACAACTATGTTTTAGGATGAATAAAAAGAACATGACATCGAATAGCCTAAAAATTGGGTGTTGAAAGTCAAAAGGCGGACTTGTTTGCAATGCTAAATATTGTGAACAAATCCAGGCTTAGTAACAACTCAGGAAGCATACAACGAATTTTAGGGAATTAGGTAGTCAAATTTTCAAAGCATGTTGCAATTTAATGACCCGGGCTGTAGCCCAGGGTACAACAAGCATAGATCCGTCCCTGCTCCATGCACCATAAGCAACCACACTTTCACTTAATTGTCTTCTCTCCTTATGCTTTTTTATTTGTAGTGTCTGTTTTATGCTAAGTGAATTAAATTTCCAAAAGTTAAATGAAAATTTACAAATGAATGTAAGAGTACATGGTGGCTGAATCTTTTGAAGTGGAGATTTCCTTGATGATCAAGGAATGATATAAGCTCCAAAAAATGGTGTTTTATCCACTAAAAAACTTGCGACAACCTCCCACTTAAAATCACGATTTGATGAATTCTTTTTTTTCATTCTTTTGTTGTCACTTTCGTGCTGTTTGTTTTTATGCTAGACCAACAGAAGGTAGACACCATATAAACATGTCATCATTAATCAACTTTGTTCACGTATCTGCTTGATTAAAAGATGCAGATGGCTCTAGATTTTTTGTTTCTTTCGATACTTTGTGAGAGTTCAAATCTGAAAATGGTTCAAGCTTATAAGAGTATGTTGATGATCCTGATGTACAGATTTTGTATTCCATAAGTACGAGAATGGAATTATACACAGCAAAGATAAAGAGCAAAAAGATGAATATAAATTAAAATAGCATATTCTGTCAGTTAATCCACATGCGGATTAACATATAAATAATTTGTGGGTTAACTTAATGGAATTATATTGTGGATCAACTGAAAGAAACTGTGGATGGAAATAAAAGATACCGAAAAAGAAATATGCGCGGCTAGAGAAAAATGTCACTTAAATATTAGTGATGGTTGTCAGGATATTGTAACAGCGTTTCTTTATTCACTTTTTATTTTTTTTAAATGAGCAACTGTATCAACCCGTCCTTAAATGGGCCTAAATTCCGATCCAGAAAAGGCACATCGAAACTTAGAACCATCTAAAAGCTGGCTGTTGTTTGGTAAAAATAACAGTACAAAGCTATTTATCTACACATTCAGAATCTCATAGCGGAATGATAAACTATAATAATAACAGCAGTACCCATTTTATTCAAATTTCAAATTGTCATTTAAAACCATAACAAAATATCCATAATATCAAATCCCAACAATAACTATACATATCCGTAATATTCCAAAATTACAACATGGTTTTTATTTCATGGGTACTTCAAAAACAATACAAATTAACAAGTAAATAAATAGTCTACTACCACAAGCCTCATCACCGTCTCTGCCTTCAGCATCTTTCTTTCTAACCTGTGTTGTAATGAAGAGGTAGTCAGAACAACATATGTCTGGTGAATAATAATCTCGAGTTATTATATTAATACTTGGACGGTATGATTCAAATAGGAAAATGTCTTACGTTTCTACCTACAACATAAGTCTTTTCAAATGTAAGCCCGATGTCTTTACTCAAATTTAAATAAAAGACTTTCCAAATATAAGTCCATAGCTAACTTGCTGTCTACTCAATAACTCATATCTATCGTCCAAAATGTTCTATCAATTTAAGAAATAGTACTCAAGTCACTTACTACCTTTTAACGGGAATTAGGTAGACTCCGACCATTAAATACCTTATTTAAGACAGGTCTACGTCATTTACTACCAATAATCTCAAGACGGACTCCTCGCTAGTAATTATCTGGCTGACATTGCACGAAACCTCTTCAGCCACTTAATACTTCCTATTGAAGCGGGTCCTTTCCCGAAATATTCTCTTCCGTGCCTAACCCATAACCTCGATCATTTACTACTTCCTACATAGAGAAGAGGCGGGCCCTCACACAACCACTTAATACTTTCAATTTCTGAAGAACGTCCTTCGTATTATGACCCGTACCCTACGGTGATGTTTCACATTAGCCCGACTATTTGTAGGTACTGGTAGCCAGATTAGCTGGACAGATTTATCCTACAAAATTTAGGACTAAACTCAAATCATTATAGTTACTTATTATAGGTGATGTCTCGCATCAGCCATAAAGTCACACTGTTGGTAGCCAGATTAGATGGGCAGGCTTCTGCGCTGTGCAGTTAAAGCGCTCGGCAGACTTAATGCGGCGGAGGTGCAAAAAGTCATAGCGGGAATACAGCGAGGATATAGCGGGATATAGCGGATGACTCTAAAATAGCATACAAAACTCATACTTAATGTTTTTACAAATATATAAATGGTAATTAAGTGAAAAATTAACATTCAATTGAATTATAATTAGTACATAAATAATTTTAAATAAAAACATGTGCGAATATACTATAAATAAACGTAAAACTGTTATATAACATAATTGAATTTAGTAGAATATTAGAGTATTTTCATTTCTGAAAATATATTAAAAAATCAATTAAAAAATTAATTTCATAATTTTTATAATGTATAAATATCATTTTTCAATTCATTTCTTTTAAAGAAGATATAGCAGAAACAGCGGAATATAGCGGAAATAACGGGATATAGCGGAAATAGCGGGGCTTAAAGCGGAAAGGCTATATTTGGGGCTATATGAAAATATCGTAACGGCAGAAACCCGCTATGAGATATAGCAGGGTTATAGCGGGGTAATAGCGGGGCATTAACTGCACAGCTTCCGCGTGCTTTTGACTAACCTCACATCCCTATAACTTAGTCATAATCTATATCACAATCTACATATATTATCACACACATCACCATTTCCAAGATCAAGGCCTTTAAGAAATCTCTCTTATTTCGCCTTTAACATTAATTACTTTCCTATGGGGGATTTAATAGAATTAATAACCTATTTAACTACGCAATTATATGTCATAATTATATGTTAATTACGCTAACACACACGTGCGCGTGCCTATTAAGTTCTAAGCGTGCGGAATTGACATCATAAACTAGCGTTTAAATGTCAACTCTTTAAATAACTATACAAGTTTCATTTCGCATTATCAACAATACCAAAATTCAAATATTCATATCCAAAGATTCCAATCAATAGATTTATATACAATAAATATTTAAACTCAACTTATTACACCAAAATAATGAAATATACTGATAATATAAACTTGCAATTCCAGTTTTTACACTCTATTCAACTCCTTTTTCCACATAAAAATAAACAAAGGAATTTCTATTTAATTCATAGGAATAATCAATGCAAACTTCGAATAAATTTGTACCTTACACACTATTCCTTAAATTAAAATTCTCTAACCAAATTTAAAGAAAAAGAATAAGGAGTGGGATAGAAGGTAAAATTATCAAAACTGTAAATCTACATAATTCCCATTATTTTGACATAAACAAATTTGAGATTCCAATATAGAATTGACATTTTGCATTGAAGGAGTTTAGGAGGTTTATAATATGATGTTTTCGCAAACCAAAACTCTCCAAGGTATATTCAAATCCAAACTATACTAATCAATTACTAAAATAGAAAAGCTAAGATTTTCACTCATCGTATATCCTTAGCTTTTGCCTCCTTGGATTTGACACGTCTTTGCCCACCTCTATCGGATCTCTTCTTTTATATATATATACACACACACACATACAATAAGAGATTTGTATATACGTTAGACTCAGAAAATTAAAGGTTTGGAGGAGAAGAAGTTGAGAAAATAAATAATAAACAAAGATAGATCTATAATATTTCTTACCTGAAACCCTAATGGAGTATTCCGAATCTTGAAGAGACCAACTGATAGAGCTTTGCTAATGTTCTCAAAATATTATGTGAATAAAAGTGGGGGTTTTAGGGTCTTATTTATAGTGGTTGAAATGCACCAGAAATGTCAGATTTAAGTCGGTTTAACAATATAAAAATCTGGACGTTCATTGTATACAAAAAACCCTAGCCGCGTTTCACGATCGATTGACCACCGCTTCCCGCTGGTCGACCACTAACGATCGACTGACACAAGGGGAGCGGTCGACCGGTTCGTTGCAATTTGGGAAGAATTGTTAGCCGTTGATTTTTAATCATTGTATTCCTTAATTAGTATTTAACGTTAACGTTGGTTTTAAGTTTTACTTAATCCCCAAGTCTATCTACTGTTAACCTTTGTATTTAAAATTTTGAAATTAATTATTCAATTGAATTTGAATTCTATTAAATTATTTTAAATTCAAAAACTTCAAACGTCCATTGTAACAGCCCTAGATTTTTGTATATATTTTAAAATTTGACTTTCTTTTATTTAAATTATTTTTAAAATGGTTTATTTCAAATATTTCATTTTTAAATATAAATGTTGATTATTAAGTGATTTATAGTTCAAACTAGTATAATTTGAATATTTTACTGTAAAGTGAATTTCTGGTCAAACTATTCAAACTTTGACTTTTAAACTTCAAATTTAAATTATTTAAATTCTTAAATTTTATTTTTTATTATGAAAATAGATTTAATAACATGAATACTGCTTTTTGTTTCGTTGAAATCCGATTTATATTGTGAAAGTTATGCTTTTTACCATATTGTATGTAAATTGATTTATTTAATAAAATCATCTATTTTAATTTATATAAACAATATTTTTATTTGTCAAATCATGTTCTAATATGTGTTATATGACATATTAGATATATATTTTATTTGAAAACATTTTTAAAGTGATGTTATAATTTTTCCAAAGTTTACTGTGTTGAATTCCTATTTTTATAGGCTGTTTTCTTATTTTCTGCTATTTTCTTCATTAAAATTATATTTAAATTAAATTTTATATATTTATTTTGTGAATGTACTTTTATTTTATGTTAAAAATATATTACAAGCTCATATGAATTTTCTAAAATTTATTTCAAATTTTCTAGACTAGTTTACTATTTTTAGCTATTTTCCTTAATTTAACTTTATATAATTAATAAATATTATATATAATTTTATATTTTGATAAATTTTCAAAATTTTATCTGGTATTATTATTATTACCAGAAATATAAAGTTATAAAAACAAAATAAAGAAATATGAAAGGGTTTGGACTTTTGAATTGCCATTTGACTTTTTGAATTCCACCTTTTCATTTTCAACCAACATTTGCTTTCAATTTTTGGCCGTTCCTTATACTATCTTCAGCCGACTTCTTTTCTTCATTTTCACGCATATCATAACGCTTCTCAACCCTAAAATTCACGGCCATCAACCTGAAGCAAAGTGGTGGTAAACGTCTTCTTCTTTTCTATGAAATTTCTTCTTGTTTTCTACTTGTTTATGTTGTTTTTCACTTGCTTTCTCACCTTCTATGCTCAGCTCCTTGCTCCTCCTTCACCATGGCCATCTCCTCCATCACCTGAACCACCCACCACCTCCTCTAGTCCAGCCCCAAGCCACTGGTCGTACACTATAGCTGATCAAACTCCACCAAAACTTGGAACAAACTTCACCCTTTATGCCTAGCCGAGCACCATACATCACCACCACCTCGAAACCTTCCTTTGGCCGCCACCTACTCCACCTCCACCACCCATAGATGACCTAAAACCCACTGCCACACCTGTACCTGACTATCTACAGACCTGGCCGTGCCTAAGATTGCCTTGGCTGTGACCTTTGGTTGCATGAAATCATGTTTGTTTGCCTTGTAGTTGTAGTTCCATGCACACATACCTTTGCATCATCTTTTCCTATGTATGGCCGACTTGTTGAACCCAAAACCTGATCCAAAACTGATCCAAAACCATCCCATTACAGTGCTTTTACAGCCCATTGCTGAAGCATATGAGGTAGAAAGCAAGTGCAGGCACTTTGGAGATGTTTTGTGCATTCATTTCTAGCTTTGTTTAATTGAATTTGGGTTGAAACTTATGTTATTTGTTTTGTTTTGTTTGAATGTCTGCTAGAGGCTATTAGCTTTGTCTCTCCCACACTCGAATCATCGTCGTGTTATCGTGCCTTTGAAGATCTCAGTTTGTGTGTTTCAGTTGTCATCTCCAGCTTATACTAGTGAGTTATTCTCACTAGACAGTTTATACTTATATTAATAGTAAATTGATCACTTGTGAATATGTAAAACTACATCACCATATTATATTTGCTATGTCACTATTATATGATGTTCACCCATGCTTAATCACCCGTTATATCATATGTTACTGTTATATTATGCTATTTTGTTATTTTATCAGTTTATCACACTACAAGTTCCCTTTAGATTAGAATCACTATGGGTTGAAATGATACATACCTGAACGAACTTTAGAATAAGGGAAAATCGTTATGGGCTGAAATGATAGGCTTGAGCGGTTTTCAAATAATTTTATATACTTGGGACTGCGGGTTTGAAATGATCAAACCCGGGTTTTCTTTGTAAATTACGGGTTGAAATGATATATTACCCGTATCACTTTACCTAGGCTAGAAAATGAAATACAGACCCGTTGTTAAAATATGTTTTTCTAAAAATTTTAAAATATTTTAGGAATGTAAATATTATAATATTTTGATTTAAACTTAGTTAAAAATAATTTTTTTAAAGTATTATTGATTTTCTGAAAATTTATAAGTGAAATAAATTATGGAAAGGTTAGAAAATTTGAATATAAGTTATTTTGGAAACTTTGATTTAATTTTAAATGGAATTTAAATTTAATATGAAAATATGATAAATTTATGATAATTTGGATAAAAATGAATTTAAGATGATTTTATAAAATATTAATGATTTTTGAATAAAGTTAAAATGTGAAATGAATGGATATTTAAGTTGAAATTTTGAAATATAACTAAAATTGGAAATTTGTGAATTTGACTTAAGAGTGAATTTTAAGTTAAGTAAATAAAAAATGAAATTAAGTTATATTTGAAAATTTAAACTTAAATGTTAAGTTAAAATTTAATTATATGAATTGAAATTGAATGGTGGAATTTAATAAGTGAATTGTTATTAAATTTCGATTTTGGGAGGTTTAACTTTATAAAATCATGAATATAAGGGTATTTGAATGATTGTTTTAAAAGTGAAATTATATGATTTTATAAGTTAAAAATGATTTATATAAAAATATAATTGTTTGTGAAATTATACTGAATAATTGAGGTTAATTAACTGCATTTCTGAAATGCTATTAATTCTAATGTAAATGATAATACAACATTTGTAAATGCTGTAGTTGATAATAATGAACCAAATGGCTAAATCTAATTAATGGCTATTATAGCATTTTTGTAAATGTTATAATGGTTGAATTTAACTAAGTTTATTTGAAACTATTGTAACCCTATTACAGCATTTTAAATGTCGTCTTTTGTTAAATTGAACTGTTTTAAATGTGACTTTTCATAGCATTTTCTAAATGCTACGAAAGTTGAATTTTCATTGTTTTAATTAATTTAAGTGAATAAAGGAACTTATAAAGTTTAAAAAAATTTGTGAATTTAATAATTTAATTATTAAATAATGACTTCATTTTAAGGATTTAAAATGAAGTAATTTGTTTTGAAATATAAACTATTTTGAAATGTGTAATGAAATGGTATTTTAAATAAATGATTGTGGTTTGGAAGATAAGATATTTTGACATTTTGAAATGGATTTTTGAATGATAATGAATTTTGAAATGATATTTGATTTCGAAGTACAAAATACCATTTTGAAATTTTAACCACGGGATGTATTTAATTTATAGTTTAACTGATCCTTAGAGGATGGGCGATCCCAAGCATCCTTTGAGTTATTGTACATTACTACTACATTTCACTTGAGTTGGTTTACATTATATAAGTATATATTGTCCTGACTCGAGTGTTTTGTGTTTTACTTTACGCTCGGGTCAGCCTGAGTATTCACAGCTTTGGATTCTCTTTCTGGAGCTGGTCTTTGCTGGAGTGTCTACTTAGCTGCATTTATATATACTTTCTGTTTCAGTTGTCTAGTTTATCTCATGTATTAGTGAACTTCTATGTATTTGTGATTTCTATTGTATATGTTTACAGACCGATATTATGTATTATGTTTTGAGAGTTGTTATAGTAGCTTCATGAACTACTATGTATTTTATATTCCGCTGCGAGGTATTCTGTTTATTCTGTGTCTGTGATTCTGTGACTTGTATTTCATTTGCTCCAAATTTATTTACAATGCGGTATTTTGAGCAATTCAAGTCCGACATGTGCGGCTGCGAATGGTTGAAAATACCGGGTTGTAACATCCATAACTTTTCTGTTTGAGCTCCATTTTCAACATATTATATATCGAAATTGATCGGAATTTCGACACTAATGCAAAGGCATAACTTTTGTTGCCAAATTCTAACTTTTGCAAAATTTTCATTTTTATCCATATCTTATTAAATTTAATTTATCCAATTTATTTATGGTTGATTTTACGGTGTGTTACCGCAACGGTAACACTTAGCATTTAAACGCTACCAATCACTGCAATAATATCAAGTTTTGGTGTGGTGATGGTACCTTATCGCTTCTATCACATACAACTCATAACCTTGTGGCCTTTGTCATAATCTTCTTTACCTTGAGGAAAACTCAACAAATAAAGATAGATTATTCACTTGTATATACCATTTTGCAACGGCCTAAGTATAATGCATATACCTTATGGAAAGCTTAACAAATATGCGCATGTATCTTGCCTCATCTACTCTATATATTAATAGTACTATACATAACATAACTAGCATGAGGAAAGCTCAACAACTAAAGAGAATGCGTTTAATATATTAATATATAAATGGTAAACAATTATATTTATATTAAAGGTTCATAATCTTTAATATATTTACTTGAGTGATATCGACTTATGAAATAATATATTTTTATAAAATACACTCATGATTCAAGTGTCAAACACATCTAAAGTCATGGTATATGAACTATGCATATGTATTTATTCCTTAAATCTAATTTGGGTATCTTATAGTTCCACCTTTTATTATACGCTCATATATATATGTTTAATTCTTGTATAACAGTTTATAATATTAATTAACTTATATAATAATTTTATGTATAGTCTTATATTAACTTTATTAATTAAATTTTATTTGATTCATTTAATTAATTAATTAAAATTTTAATTAATTTTATTTTATTCATTTTAAACAATTGAAATTGAATATGTAAATTATAGTTATACATATCTTAATATATGCATATTATATTATTTATTAACTGATATTTAATTATTATTTTTAATTAATTATAATTATTAATCTTGAAAATTATATAATTACATTACCTAAAACAATTTAAGATAATCTTACATATATCAATATATATGTTATTTGATCTAACTAATTAAATTATTTAATATGTTTAAATATTAATTAATTTTCAAAAATAATTATTTAATTTTCAAATCAATTTTGAAAATTATTTTGTAATATTTATAAAAAATTTACTTATTTTAAATTTAATCTTTTAAATTTAAAATTTTATTTTAATTTCAAAATAAATTTTGAAAATTAGCCCAAGGCCCCAATTCAAATTGGGCCTTTATGTTAGGATAACCCTTGGGCTTACCTCATTTTTTGGGCTAGGCCAGTAGCTAGGTAAGGGATGATTCTTGATTACCTAACAATGCAGCCTAGATGATGCTTTTCTAGACACGCTACTAAGTGGGTATGCTTTAATAAGTTAGCCCTAATAGTGCTAATTTAGACCGTAAAGGTTATTGGGCTCTGATACATTGTTGGAACTGGGATAGCACGCAATGTGTTAAATGGATGAATTTCAAAAAATTTACCATTTTAGACCTAATTGGACCTATGAAGTCTAAATTGATTTAGATCCTATCTAAATAAATTTTAAATAAAATCTTAATTTTATTTAATTAATTAATATAAAGATTTGATTTGTTTATATATGTGTACATGTGTATCGAATACACATATACGATGCACATGCAACATCTAATGTGTACATGGTTTAATATGCCCGCATATAAGTGCCGCGATTTATATCGTAACAGATACATGAGCCCCTTTATGTACGTATTTGTTGTCAATTATTATTCTAAAATTAATATAATATAAAGTTTACTTACACACATATTTATATATACATATAAATAAATATTTATATATGTACTAAAAATAATTATGTATAAATTTATTCTAAATACAAAATCAATTCAATATTTAAAAATAGTTAAGGAATATTCAAATTTGAAAACAGATCTAGATCCAAAAGTAATATCTTATTTGAAATTTAAATGCAAATATTACATATTTAATATATGTATTAATATACAAATATATATACACATATGATTAAATTATTTATTATTATTATTAATTCGAAAATACATAAAATGTATGCATACACACAAACACACATATATATTAAAAATAAAAAAAAATCTAAATTTAGAAATATATAAATAACATTATATGTTTAACATAACAAAAACTGCATTTTCTTTTTTCCAGCCAAGAAAATATTTCGATAAAATCATTTTATTTTTATTTTTAATCCATACAGATTAAAAAATTCCATTTTTTATTCTTTTGTAAATTCCGTACGGTTTTATACAATAAATTCTAATTTCAAATGTACTTGATTGATAATATATATATATATATTGATATATTATAATTAAACTTAGAATATATATATATATATTGATTAAGTTTAATATATATATATAATTTAATATGAAAATATATACGTATAGAGTTTATTAAATACACTATATATTTATATAGAATCAATATAATAACAATTTAATATTCAAATATAAAATAATTTTAATATTAATATTACATTCAAAAAATTGTATAGCCGAAAACAAAAGTATTCATGTGCAATTTTTTTAAACATATACATATATAGTTTGACAGCAAACAAGTATATAAATTCATGATATTATAAAATTTTAATATATTTACATATAATGGCATAAATGAATTGATATAAAAGTAGATGTTACCTAAACCATGGCCTTGATAAAGCACCTTAAATGTTGAATCAAAAAAGCCCCTTCAATCTGATTTAATCTCTTGCAGAAAAGCTACAAACCGAAGAGATCATCATACCTTGAATTCAATTTGATTTAATTTGTAACGACCTGTATTTTTACGGATCGAAACATCGTAAAACAGTTGTCATTTGGTCGCATTGTTGATAAGTCATCCATAGTCTAAGTCCTAGGTCGTATAGTAGTTAGGTCGGAGTAGACGACCTAAGAAGGTGGAGCGACCTAAGGAAGTTGAAGTAGGCGACCTAAGGTTTGAGCGACTTAAGGAAAGGCAGCGACCTAAGAGAGTTAGCGAGTTAGCGACCTAGTGGTTAGCGACCTAGTGAGTAGCGACCTAGTGAGTAGCGACCTAGTGGTTAGCGACCTAAGAGTTAGCGGCAACGACCAAGTAGTTAGCGAGTTAGAGTAGTTAGGTCGTAGACGACCTAAGGAGTTAAGTCGTAAGCTTCTGTGTTGAGTTAGGTCGTAGACGACCTAAGTTAGTTAGGTCGTGGGCTTCTATGTGTGTTAGGTCGCGAGGAAGCGTATGTGTTAGGTCGTAGGTCGCGAGGAAGCGCGTGTGTTAGGTCATGGATGCGCATGCGTTAGGTCGTAGGATGGGGTTTCGTTAGGTCGCGGATGCGCGTAGGTCGTTGGATCTGTTAGGTCGTAGATGCGCACATGTTTTAGGTCGTGGGGTTTTAGGTCGTAGGGTTCATAGGTCGTGGATGACCTAATTCCGAGCGAACGACCTAAGGAGGATTCAGCCTATAAATAGGAGGGTTTTTCTTCATTTTTGGGATCCGGATTTCGAAGCGACGAAGTGCTGACATTTTGAGAGCTCGACTTCTACACTTCTTCACTTCTTTTCTCCACTTTAATCTTGTGATTCCTTCCATCCAAATCGAAGATCAAATCGAAGATCCAAGAGCTTAGATTGAAGATCTTCATCCATCGAAGAGAGATTTCATCGTTTGAAGCGGATTTGTGATAGATCGAGTTAGATCCTTCGCTGTCTAGATCTGAAGTGTGTTGCTTTTAAGGTGTTTAGGTGATTTGGTGAGTGGTGATTATCTCTCACACGGATCCAAAGGAGTATATCGGATCGTTGGCTTGATTTTGTGCAAAGTAGTGATTTTCATGCATTTTTGTAAACTTAAGTATAGATCCATTGTTCATGATGATTTGACATCCATTTTACTACATGTTAACCTATGTAAGTTCATTCATCAAGATTATAGAGACATTGCTTATATTTTCATGCTTGTTAGACTTTAGACTTTTTATTTACGAAATTGCCATTATTGTTATAATTGTCTATTTAGATCATATTTGAATGCTTGATTACTTGGATTAATGTTTGATTTGATTGATTTCTATGAATTAGATGATTGATGATTTGATTTAGACAAGATGGTCTAAGATGATTCAAAAGCTAAGAGAAAGGCTCTTGAATTGGGAAAGCTGCTCGTGGCATATGTAGCGGATGATGAAGCTCATATGGATAGATTTGATGATGATGATGTTGAGATGAGGCTTTGCGAGGATGTGATGAAGCGAGGCATGATATGAGATAGTCTTGGTCTAATCCAGACGGGATCATTCTAGGCATGTTGATAACTCGGTGAAATGGTTCGAGTTTGAGGATAATGGTTTGCTTGAGAGGCGCTTGAGCTAGTATGGAAATAGTCGTCGAGGAGGATGACTAGAAGGCTGAGATCTCATCGTTGTTGAAGGTTCTAGCATGCTCAAAGCAAGAGTACGTTGGGCAGATTCGATAGTCCCTGAAGGCTACTGATTGGTAGTCGAGTACTCTGGGCAGATTCGATAGTCCTAGGCACGGGTTTCGACGACGTGCGGAGTTATGTCTAGAACCGGGGTTTCCATTAGCCCTTGACGGACGGATGAAAGAATGAGCCGGTCATTCAATTAACGATGATATCGAAGCAATGATAACAGTGATAGCTAGAGTCATGGATGTTTGGTTGTATCGTCATTCGGTCTCAAAAGCAGTGTTTTCTGGGTGCTTATCTGATCTTGGTTTAGGCCTTGGGGGTTTGTACTTGGAAAACATCGCCCTTGACTCGAGTGATAATTGCTTTACTTTAAATTGTATGCTTTGCTATGTTTGCTTCTGCTTAGTGTGTGTCTGGGGGCTATCACTGTAGAAAGAGGTGGAGTGGGAGGGTTGGATTCCTATTCCTTTTACCTTTGTGCTCTTTTGGTATGTTGTTAGTTAATTTACCGCTCACTAAGACTGTTGTCTGACTCAAGGCTTTATGTTTTAATTCTCATTGCCTTGGGCTGTTCGTCCATTTTGGGACGGGCAGACTAGGTAGCAGGTGACAGGTGCTGTTCTTACTTTCTAACGATGCTGATGACGAAGACGAGCTGGAGGCTTGCATATTATTTTCTTACTATATGTACTGGATGTTCCACTACTTTGTATAATTCTCTGAGTGATACGTAGTGAGGCTTGATGTATTGACTATTCAGATGTTTGTATTCAACTATTATGAAGTTTTAGATGATGACATTCTATTCTGTGAAGCTTCACTATATATATGTTCTATTGTATTTTATCCATGCGCTGTGAGTTATACGATAGATTCGGCTGTTTTAATTTACCTTGGCAATCGTCCATGGCTGCCTGGCACGCTTTACAGCGCACTATGTCTAGGTTCAGTGCGGGGGTCATGGGCGGTCGTCACATTTGGTATCAGAGCTTTGGTTAATCGATTTTACCCAACGCTCGCTGACGTAACTACGTATGAGAGACGTAATTGTATTTTGATGGATGATTAGTATATATAATATAGTAGCTTAGAAGGATTTGAATTCCTTATGCAGTTGTTTCTCAAAGTGTATTAATCATTCCTTTTTATAGATATTGAGAATGAGTCGAAGAGGGAGACCAGCTGCTAGGGAAGGCCGTGCTGTTGAGGGGGCTGCTGATTATGTTGCTATGTTCGAAGCTATGATGCCTTCGATCATGAGAAGGATGCCAGCTCTGGGGCCATCATTAGATGTTGGAGTTCAAGTTCAAACTCCAAAACCGGTGGATTTTGCTAAGCTGTGCAAAGATTATACTGCTATTGGAGGAAAGGTTTTCTTAGGGACATAATCAACCATTGAAGTCCAGAGGTGGATAGACGCTTGTAGAAGGATCTTTAGTGATTTGGGAATTGAGGATGTGACTAAGAGGAAGTTGGCATCAAGACAGCTTCAAGGGAGAGCTTCTGATTGGTGGAACTCTATCACCGTTGATACTCCGGAGGAAGAAATTACTTGGGAGCAATTACAAGTCAGATTTGAAGCTAAGTTCATTTCTATAGCTCAGAAGTCTATTCTGTTCAAGAAGTTTGTGGAGCTCAAGCAAAATGGAAGACCAGTTCTTGAGTATGTTTCTGAGTTTGAAGCTTTGTCCAAGTATGCCCGGTCGTATATTGAATCTCCTTACCAGAAGAATGAGAAGTTTGTGACAGGCTTGGATAGTTATCTTGGGAGGCAGTTGGTGGATCATTTAGACGATTCATTTGAGAAGCTTGTGGAGAAAGCTCTCAGGCATGAGAATCTGTTTCCTAAAGAGGGATCTGTTGTTGCTGTGACCAAGGAAGAGTCTAGACCACAACAGGGTGGAAACAAGAAGAGGAAGCAGCAGTAGCAAAAGGGTAAGGATGGCCAGAAGAAGCCGAAGGGCGAAGTGACCTGCTACAATTGTCAGCAGAAGGGCCATTTCTCCAGGGATTGTAAGAATCCGAAGGTGCCAATGAAGTGCCACAACTGTGACAAGCCGGGGCATGTTAGGAAGAATTGTCCAGAACCGCGGAGGGACAAGCAGATTGTGCAAGCTTATGCTTTGGGAGCTGTTCTGTCATCTACAAAAGCTCCTACCGTTGAAGAGAAAGGAAAGAGTGTAGTAGTTCAAGGTACTCTTTCCATATGTGGTGTTCCAGTTAGAGTGTTGTTTGATACTGGGGCGTCGCATTTGTTTGTTTGTAATGAACTTGTAGGCCGGTTGGGTTTAGAGCCAAATATTATTGATAGGCCATTGGTTGTGACTAATCCAATTGGGGGTTCGTCTTGTTTGTGTATGTTATGCCGTGGTCTGATTGTATCGAGTCATGGTTGCTCTTTTGTTTGTGATTGTTTTGTTCTGAACTTTGCGGGGTTCAGAATGATTTTGGGTATGGACTGGCTTAGGAAGTATGCGGCAAAGGTTGATTGTGAAAGGTTGGAGGTGACAGTCGAGAATGTGGAGGGGCGAAAGATTGTGATACGATGTAAGCATGAAGAAGGCGTCTTCATGAGCTTCATGTATTCGCTGGTTGTTCCACGGGATGGACTGTCATCGGTGCCAATCGCGAATGGATTCGAGGATGTCTTTGACGAGGTTAAAGGGTTACCGCCGCATAGAGAGATCGAGTTTCGTATAGATCTAGTTGAAGGAGCCAGACCTGTTGTGATGCCTCTTAGGCGGATGGCGCCTAGGGAACAGCAGGAGTTGAGGGTGCAGGTTGATGACCTTTTACAGAAAGGATTCATTCGGCGTAGTGTGTCCGAATGGGGTGCACCAGTTGTGTTTGCAACCAAGGCAGATGGGTCATTGAGATTGTGTGTGGATTATCGTGAGCTGAATAAAGTGACTAAGAGGAACAAGTATCCATTGCCAAGGATAGATGACTTGTTTGATCAGCTTCACAAAGCTAAGGTGTTTTCTCAGATGGATTTGGCAATGGGATTTCACCAGTTGAGAGTGGCTAAGGATAGTGTGCCGAAGACTGCTTTTCGGACACCATCCGGTTTCTTTGAGTGGCTGGTAATGCCGTTTGGATTGACTAATGCGCCAGCATATTTTGTGGATCTTATGAATAGAGTGTTCAGAGATCAGTTGAGCAAGTTCGTGCTAGTGTTCGTGGATGATATTCTGATTTATTCCAGAACTGAAGAAGAGCACAAGACGCACTTGCGTATTGTTTTGGAAATCTTACGGAAACATCAGCTGAAGGCTAAGTTTTCGAAGTGTCACTTCTGGAAGAGTGAAGTGAGGTTCTTAGGCCATATTATTTCTGGAAATGGAATAGCGGTTGATCCCGCTAAGGTGGCAGCAATCCAGGATTGGGTTAGACCTAAGAATGCATCGGATGTGAGAAGTTTTCTTGGATTAGCAGGATATTATCGTCGAATTATCAAAGACTTCTCCAAAGCGGCTGCACCGTTAACAGGATTGACGAAGAAGAACCAAGTGTTCAGATGGGATGCTAAGTGTGAGCAAGCTTTCGGAATCCTGAAAGAGCGATTGACGAGTGCTCCTGTTTTGACTATTCCAAGTGGGAATGATGAGATGGTGGTTTACACTGACGCATGTGGTACTGGACTTGGAGCAGTGCTGATGCAGAAGGATAAAGTTGTTGCGTATGCAAGTCGACAACTGAAGCCGCATGAAAGGAATTACCCGACTCATGATCTGGAGTTAGCGGCGATTGTATTTGCTCTGAAGATGTGGAGACATTATCTATTGAGAGTTCGATTCGAGTTGTTTACAGATCTTAAGTCGTTGAAGTATCTCTTCTCCCAAAAGGATTTGAATCTTCGGCAGCAACGATGGCTAGAGTTTTTGGCATCATATGACTTTGGTATAGCTTATACTCCGGGAAAGGGTAACGCAGTGGCAGACGCGTTAAGTCGAAGACATGCAGGATTGGGAGCCATGTTTTCAGAATGGAAGGGTCTCGAGTATTTAGCTGGATTTGACTTCAGGCCCAGATGTGAATTGGAACCTGAGATGTTGGCAAACTTATCGATAAGACCGATTCTTGTGGAAAGAATTAGCGAGAGCCAAAAGCGAGATGATAAGCTTGTCAAGATTATCCGTGATTTGGAATCTGGATTGGACCCAGAAAAGGATAAAGGATTCGAGGTCGATCGAGAAGGTTGGCTTCGGAAGCAAGGACGACTAGTTGTTCCCGATATAGATGAATTGAGAAATGAAGTTCTGAAGGAAAGTCATCACTCGAAGTTGACAATTCATCCAGGTGGAAATAAGATGTATCGGGATATGAAGAGAACCTATTACTGGGAAGGTATGAAGAAGGATGTTGGAAATTTTATTTCCAAGTGTATGAACTGCCAGTTGGTAAAAGCCGAACAGAAGAAGCCAAGTGGATTGCTTCAGCCTTTAGAAGTTCCTATATGGAAGTGGGAACAAATATCGATGGATTTTATTGATGGGTTACCTAGAACAAGAACGGGAAATGAAGAGATTTGGGTCATCGTAGATCGTTTGACTAAGAGTGCAAGATTCATTCCTGTTCGATCGACTAGGACTACATCAAAGTTGGCCGAGTTGTATGTTAAGTGGATAGTTCGATTCCATGGTAATCCGAAGAGTATAGTCAGCGATCGAGATCCATTGTTCACTAGTGGATTTTGGAAGAGCTTTCAGGAAGTTTTGGGAACCAAGTTGTGTTTGAGTACAGCTTATCACCCTCAAACAGATGGTCAGACCAAGAAAGTCAACCGAGTTTTGGAAGATCTCCTCAGAGCTTGTGTTTTAGATTTCAGAGGATCATGGAAAGATCACCTTCATTTGGTGGAATTTTCGTATAATAACAGTTACCAGTCAAGCATTGGTATGGCACCGTATGAGGCATTGTATGGAAGGCCGTGTAACTCTCCGACATGTTGGTTAGAGACATGAGAAAAGCTGATACTTGGGCCAGAGATGATTCGACAGACTTCGGATTGTATAGAGATCATTCGGCAACGAATGAAGGCAGCCCAAGACCGTCAGAAAAGTTATGCCGATAAGTGTCGTAAGGATTTGGAATTCGACGTAGGTGATATGGTTTTTGTGAAGATTTCTCCACTGAAGAATGTTATTCGATTCGGGAAGAAAGGGAAATTGACTCCGAGATTTGTTGGACCATTCCCGATCATCGAGCGAATTGGAAAGCTCGCCTACAGATTGGAGTTACCAAAGAAGATGTCGGGTGTGCACAATGTTTTTCACGTATCGTATCTACGGAAGTATGTGCACGACTCGAATACAGTGGTTTCTGCTGATAGCTGTGAAGATTTTGAGGTTGATCTAGTCGATAAGAGACCTCGTAAGCTACTTCGTGTTGTGGAAACCGACACGAAACAGCTTAGGAGGAAGGCAGTTAGGTTGCTCAAGATACAATGGAGTGATGATGATAACGACTGTACATGGGAGGAGGAAGAGAGGATGAAGGCAGCTCATCCTAAACTCTTCAAGGTATGGCCCTAAGGTGTCGTGTCATCTAACGAAATTGTAACTTGTTCTAGTTTTAGAATTCTGCATGCTAAGCTAGAATTGGATGCATGGTTTGTTGATTGCTATGGATGGTAGGCATGCAGAATAGTCTTTGATTGCTCTGTTTGTTTGTAATTTCGGGGGCGAAATTCCTAAGGGGGAGAGAATGTAACGACCCGTATTTTTACGGATCGAAACATCGTAAAACAGTTGTCATTTGGTCGCATTGTTGATAAGTCATCCATAGTCTAAGTCCTAGGTCGTATAGTAGTTAGGTCGGAGTAGACGACCTAAGAAGGTGGAGCGACCTAAGGAAGTTGAAGTAGGCGACCTAAGGTTTGAGCGACTTAAGGAAAGGCAGCGACCTAAGAGAGTTAGCGAGTTAGCGACCTAGTGGTTAGCGACCTAGTGAGTAGCGACCTAGTGGTTAGCGACCTAAGAGTTAGCGGCAACGACCTAGTAGTTAGCGAGTTAGAGTAGTTAGGTCGTAGACGACCTAAGGAGTTAAGTCGTAAGCTTCTGTGTTGAGTTAGGTCGTAGACGACCTAAGTTAGTTAGGTCGTGGGCTTCTATGTGTGTTAGGTCGCGAGGAAGCGTATGTGTTAGGTCGTAGGTTGCGAGGAAGCGCGTGTGTTAGGTCATGGATGCGCATGCGTTAGGTCGTAGGATGGGGTTTCGTTAGGTCGCGGATGCGCGTAGGTCGTTGGATCTGTTAGGTCTTAGATGCGCACATGTTTTAGGTCGTGGGGTTTTAGGTCGTAGGGTTCTTAGGTCGTGGACGACCTAATTCCGAGCGAACGACCTAAGGAGGATTCAGCCTATAAATATGAGGGTTTTTCTTCATTTTTGGGATCCGGATTTCGAAGCGACGAAGTGCTGACATTTTGAGAGCTCGACTTCTACACTTCTTCACTTCTTTTCTCCACTTTAATCTTGTGATTCCTTCCATCCAAATCGAAGATCAAATCGAAGATCCAAGAGCTTAGATTGAAGATCTTCATCCATCGAAGAGAGATTTCATCATTTGAAGCGGATTTGTGATAGATCGAGTTAGATCCTTCGCTGTCCAGATCTGAAGTGTGTTGCTTTTAAGGTGTTTAGGTGATTTGGTGAGTGGTGATTATCTCTCACACGGATCCAAAGGAGTATATCGGATCGTTGGCTTGATTTTGTGCAAAGTAGTGATTTTCATGCATTTTTGTAAACTTAAGTATAGATCCATTGTTCATGATGATTTGACATCCATTTTACTACATGTTAACCTATGTAAGTTCATTCATCAAGATTATAGAGACATTGCTCATATTTTCATGCTTGTTAGACTTTAGACTCTTTATTTACGAAATTGCCATTATTGTTATAATTGTCTATTTAGATCATATTTGAATGCTTGATTACTTGGATTAATGTTTGATTTGATTGATTTCTATGAATTAGATGATTGATGATTTGATTTAGACAAGATGGTCTAAGATGATTCAAAAACTAAGAGAAAGGCTCTTGAATTGGGAAAGCTGCTCGTGGCATATGTAGCGGATGATGAAGCTCATATGGATAGATTTGATGATGATGATGTTGAGATGAGGCTTTGTGAGGATGTGATGAAGCGAGGCATGATATGAGATAGTCTTGGTCTAATCCAGACGGGATCATTCCAGGCATGTTGATAACTCGGTGAAATGGTTCGAGTTTGAGGATAATGGTTTGCTCGAGAGGCGCTTGAGCTAGTATGGAAATAGTCGTCGAGGAGGATGACTAGAAGGCTGAGATCTCATCGTTGTTGAAGGTTCTAGCATGCTCAAAGCAAGAGTACGTTGGGCAGATTCGATAGTCCCTGAAGGCTACTGATTGGTAGTCGAGCACTCTGGGCAGATTCGATAGTCATAGGCACGGGTTTCGACGACGTGCGGAGTTATGTCTAGAACCGGGGTTTCCATTAGCCCTTAACGGACGGATGAAAGAATGAGCCGGTCATTCAATTAACGATGATATCGAAGCAATGATAACAGTGATAGCCAGAGTCATGGATGTTTGGTTGTATCGTCATTTGGTCTCAAGAGCAGTGTTTTCTGGGTGCTTATCTGATCTTGGTTTAGGCCTTGGGGGTTTGTACTTGGAAAACATCGCCCTTGACTCGAGTGATAATTGCTTTACTTTAAATTGTATGCTTTGCTATGTTTGCTTCTGCTTAGTGTGTGTTTGGGGGCTATCACTGTAGAAAGAGGTGGAGTGGGAGGGTTGGATTCCTATTCCTTTTACCTTTGTGCTCTTTTGGTATGTTGTTAGTTAATTTACCGCTCACTAAGACTGTTGTCTGACTCAAGGCTTTATGTTTTAATTCTCATTGCCTTGGGCTGTTCGTCCATTTTGGGACGGGCAGACTAGGTAGCAGGTGACAGGTGCTGTTCTTACTTTCTAACGATGCTGATGACGAAGACGAGCTGGAGGCTTGCATATTATTTTCTTACTATATGTACTGGATGTTCCACTTCTTTGTATAATTCTCTGAGTGATACGTAGTGAGGCTTGATGTATTGACTATTCAGATGTTTGTATTCAACTATTATGAAGTTTTAGATGATGACATTCTATTCTGTGAAGCTTCACTATATATATGTTCTATTGTATTTTATCCATGCGCTGTGAGTTATACGATAGATTCGGCTGTTTTAATTTACCTTGGCAATCGTCCATGGCTGCCTGGCACGCTTTACAGCGCACTATGTCTAGGTTCAGTGCGGGGGTCATGGGCGGTCGTCACATAATTTGTTGTTTTGCTTGGTGAAAGGTAAGAGAGGCTACTATTTTGGCCTAACTAGGAGATAGAGGCAATAGAGAGTCGAAAGAAAATGAGGGAGGTGTTGAGTTTACATAGGAAAAGAAAGAGAGAGAAAAGTGGAGATCAAGATCTCACTTTACCTTTTCTTTTAAACCAATTCAAACCCATATTTTCAAATAAAATATCACACTCCTTCCCTTCCTATTATGGCTAGCTATAATAGTAGGATAATAGGCCTACACATATTTCCAAACCCGAGTTGTGTTTACACATTTTAAATCTAATTTAAATGTACATTGACATCGTATATCGATACGTACATATATAACTTTTGTATACATACTATATTAAATACCGATTCAAATAAATCAAATAAAATTTTATATTTAATATTCCACAAATATTAATTAATTTATGACAATTATTATTTAATTAAACCATGTAGTATTTCGGAGTATTCAACATTGTGGTTGTGTTACTCGTATGTGTAAATTCAGTCAGTGATTAATATCGAACTATCCGAAAATTCTCATATCAACTTAGCTAGATGTGTGATAGTCTGGATGAATTTATTGCTTACACAATTTTGGTAAAATCTAATTTTACTATTTTAAGCGGTCCTCTGTAGTGACGAATATTTACCCTAATTCACTTTGTCAAAACTATAATGCATTAGGATTTATGGAACGTGATTTTGGTCAAAATTCCTACATCTTCCAAATTCAACTTATATAATCCAATCACAAAGCCGTTGTTTTAGTAATAAAAATTATTTTTAACTGAACTGCTCTAGCCAGAGACTTTTACTTTGAATTGACTATAGTTGACCGTGATACTAACCTCATATAACCAAGGAAGCGAATTCTCTATTGAATAGTATTTCACTTCCAATGCTTCAACTCAAACCCAACTACAGTTGTTCGATTGACATCGTGTCATGATTTAACTATAATCGAAGTAGAGTGTCCATATTGAAGTTCAACGGTATTCTTAAGTCAAGGGAACTATGTAACATTGTCACTTCAATATTTTTTATTTGACCTTAGTATACTAACCAATAGAAACCTCTCGAGTAAGTCATTCCATAATTATTCAATAACTATCAGTACATAACCCCTTGTGCTCCAGCAGCCATGAGTAATATACTGCCCAATGTTTGGAGAGCGTTATGTACTCTAGTCTCAACAGATGGATCAATATCTAGCCTCGATACATCTTGACTAGGAATATTTAAAACGATATGTTTATATTTATTATGATAAATTTCTCATAATTATAACATTATAACTACTATCACAAAACATAACTTTTATGGATTTTCTATTAAATTACTTAAATTAAACAAATAATTAATATAATTCATTATAAAATGTATATAATAAAAATAAAACTATCTTTTATTTCGAACGAAATTTTATTAAAGATTTAATAATTTACAAAAATTATTAAATTTGCCCAAGGAAATACCCCTAACTATATCGGCAGAATCATGACCATTGCATTGCGTAATAATGCAGCATGTTGGTTCACGATGGAAGCTGGGTCACAATAGCGGTCGAGGTAACTAAAGACTATTGTAGTGTGCCTTGTTAGTGTTTGATGTATGTTAGGCTGGGTTGATTTCTTGTTGTGTTTTAGATATATTAAGCACAGTGGACCCCAAGTATGTCTACATTTTTGATATCTAAGAGATAATCTAGGCATTGTAGAGGGCTAGCCATATTTATATTTGATGTGTGTTAAAATGTATGGATGTATTATGGTTTCACCCACTGTGATCATTAGCTTTGTGATGTGTTGATTTGACTTGTTTATTTATTTGGGTGATGATATATGTGCATGGTTTTAGGATATATTATTTCAGTTGTTGATTATATGCCACCTTAGGATGCACTTGTTTATACCATGCCAGTTGTTGTATATTGACATCCACATTCTAGACATATTCTTACTAATGTGTTATTTATATAGTACTTCGGTCAGCTGAAGACATTTTAGATTTAGGGACAGTGATTAGCTTTTGGTTGTTGGGCATAGATTTGGAGGCTAGTTTAAGACTATGTATTTGATATTCATTTGTGAATGCAATCGCTTATGTATATGTTGATGTTATGGTGAGATGTAAGTGAAGGATGTGTACTTTGCATATGTTTGAGAGATAGTAGGCATTTTACTTTTCTTATATAGACCCACTAGGACATGTATATGTTAGTTTTTGTATATTAATCATTTGTTGATGACTTTGTGTTCTCTGTTATTTGTTTTATATTTGTACAGTTCTATCCTAGAAACGCACATGTTTATTAGTTTGCACCGACACCGAGTACATATAGGTGAGTAGTATATCATTTCAAAATATGTACCGGTGTTAGCCTAAAGGAATATTCATGTGCGATTGCCTAATAATTGCCTCATTCTCCATAATATCCGACATTATTACCTTGTAATACTCTTTGATGGTATGGATATAGAGGTAGGGCGTTACTGGTATGCCTAGGGAAAATTATGTATTTGTTATGTATTATTAACTTTATAACGAATCATGTTCGAAATAAAATCATGATTTTGGTTTTTGTTTTCTATTAAGTGAGATATATGCTATAAATAATGATTACGAGCAGTAGACGTATGCCAATAGTAAACCTCTAAGTAGGGTATTATATTGGTTAAGGTTGTGCATCGGTCATAACAATGAGCACTAAATCGACCTAGTAATAATACTCAACTTTAATGGTTACTTGTCAAGATGCATAGAGAATGGTTGTTGACGCATTTGTTAAGACTACTGTATGAAACACTCTCCAACCGTTAGAGGTAAATTACTCATGATCTGTAACGACCCAGAATTTTGGATATTTGAAATTAGAATATTTAATTGATTTTAAATATTTAAAAGTTAAATTTTTAACTTGAATTTCAAATATCACTATTTATTGGATGATTTAATTATTGAATTTAATAATTGGAAATTGGGGAAAATGTGAATCTTGGTTTTTAAGCTTGTTAAAAATAATTTAAAGGCTTATAAAATTTATATTGATAATACTGAAGATAGTAAAAGTTTTAAAATTGAATTTAATAGTGATTTGTTCAGTTTTGAAAATATATCGTTTAAATTGACATTTAAAATAGCCTTCCAAGGCACAGTCTCGAAATTCGACGAAACCAGTTCCATTAGATCTGTAATATTGTATTATTATCGGATTTCAAATTTTGTAGCGTTGGAGTTATCGGTTGGTCGTACGGAATATAAACGCCTAGAAATAATTTAATCGAATTTAATTTAAATAATCGATCCAAAAAGCTATCTTCTCCATACGATCAAATTAGGACTCGAAACCTTTTCCATTACGTTCGAAATAGGGGTATAACATTATAAACGCCTAAGGGCACGCCTCGATAGAAGGTCGATATTTTAAGCTGCGGACTCGAGACAATTTAAAATTTGAATATATATATATACATTGATTGACTATATTCACATCAAATTGCTTTATGTCTTTTCTCAACCACCTAGGATCCGACCTTAACCTATTCTAACACTTTCCCTTTTTAAACCAGACAAAGAAAAAAAAATGCAAAACAAATCAATTCAAAAACAAAAATAAAGTAAAACATTTCAAATATATGTATGCTGGTAAGGAAAGCATCGGCCTTACTCATTTTTTCTCTCTTCCCAGTTGAAATAAATCCATGGCCGATACATATAAAGAAAATGTTTTACTCGTATAATCGAAATCGAAACTCATATTGACCGTGCAATTTCTTCCTTCACCTTCAAATCGAAAACTTTATTTTTCCCTCCTCCTCCATTTCCAATTCAACAAAATCGAACACTATCAAAAAAAGGGGATCGAAGTCGAGAAAATGTCTGCAAGGAGGGGAGCGCGTTCGATCGATGAGGGCTTGGCCGCGACATCGTTCAAGGTTTTGGGTAGGCGACGTCGCTCGTCGCAAGTGGTTGCATCGACCTAGATGGTGGCGGTGGCTTTCGAGCTCAGTCGGGCATTGGATTGGGAGGTTGGGCGATGTTGTGGAAATCGCGAGTTGACTAGAGGAGGCTCGTTGGTGAGAAGCTCGCGTGCAGGGGAGGGTTTGGGTCGCAGGTTCATAATGGTGTAGGCCAAGAGGGTTTTCTGGTAATTTTATTTACCTGAATTATTATTGCCTAATCAAATTTTAGTTTGAAAAAAAATAAAGAAAAACCCGAGTCAAAATAAATAGTTGATTTTTTTAAAAAAATTTTTACAGTAAGGTGACATGTTATTCTTTTGTTATTTACTGCAATTGGAAATATATATATATATGCATATTTTTAACTTACTGTTAAATTTTAAAAATATATCTTAAGGTAATTTAATTTTTATAACATTTTAATTTAATGTTACATAAGTTTAAAACTTGTAATTTAATTTGTTGATTTATTATTTCATTTATCAGGAAAAAAGATTTTAACAGTAAAGTAATTTCAAAGTTTTATTAACCTAATAATCTTAAATTTAATGTCAGAATGTTAATGGTAGTTTGAATCATGTCAAACACTAATATATTCGGAATTTACCTATATGAGGTTTAAAACAAACGAAATCAGTCGGGCATGGATCCGGAGCCGTGAAAGCTATGAAAAAGGATTTCTATTTGGGATCGATTAGCAAATTAAAAATAAAGGTGAGTTTATCTCACTCGCAATTGGATTGCCATAGTCAATTATAAATAGTTAAAATTAAATTATTGGTTGATTGATTGAATTTGTTAATTTTTATCAGTCTAAATGTGATATTGTATATAGTAATATATATATATATATATATTGGAGTGATTGATATTCCCGCATTATATAGCGGATGAGACCCTATGCGCCCTACATAATAGCGAATGACTCTATATACCGTGATATCCCCCTCGAAGTGGGATTGGTATTTTTATATTGTGCTAACATCTATGGATGCAAAAAAACAGGTTGGAGGGATCCAACTGGATTCCTCAAAAATATTGAAACTATTTTCATATTCAGTGATATGATTTATTTGATAATCTGTGATAGATTATATTGAAAATTGAAATTATTGAATGTTATGGTTTTGCTGAATATATTTTGGTATTTTAAGATATCAAAAATATAAAGATTGGATTTTTGAAGGAAAATAAAAAGAAAATTTTAAGTAAAATATTTATAGTGAAGTTGGATAAATTAAAAGAATGAATTTGGAAAAAAAAGTAAAAGGTTTGATTTTAAAGTCCTATTAAATAAATTTCAAGTATGGAAAAGAGATTTTGAATAAATGGGAATAAAAGAGTTTGAGGACTTAAACGATATTTTTTAAGAATTAAAGGATTTATTTTTAAAATTCAAGATTTAAATGGTTGGGGAGAAATAAATGGAGAATTTTGAAATAAAGTGTGGAATCGATGTTCTAGCTTTAAATGGGATTTTAAATCATAATAAAGGAGTGAATATGGAATTAATGGATTTTGGAATGAATTTGGTAAATCAAGAAATAAATTTCAAAATGGAATTAATTTAGAAAATCGATTTGAAAATCGATTAAGTGTTTTGAAACAGTGATTAAAAGGAGAATGAGACTATGGAATTTAGAAACTGGGTTTATAAATAAAGTGAAATATTTATCAGTGGATAATTTGGATTTATAAATTCACGGTGGGAATTTATAAGGAGATGGTAATTCATTTTAAAAATAAATAGTGGTTTTATTTTTAAAAATGCGAGAAAGGAAATTTACGGAGTTGGAACGTAAATTTCTCTGTAAATTTAAACTGGAGATAAATCGAGAAGGATTTATAAATGACAAGACCGGTTTTATTGAAGTGGAAATGTATTTTTATGGAAATTAAGTATATTTTGAAGGAAAGATTTTTAAGAAATAAATTAAAGATTTAAAAGTGTTTTAAAAGAATTTTTTTAGAAAATTTATTATTTAGTTGTTCAAAAATTGTTTAAGTATTTATAAATTGAGTTAGTTATAGTAGTTAATTATTTTTAAAGGTTAAATTAGTATATGATTTAAAGGATAATTATTAGATATGTATACTTTATATAATAGCTTTGTTTTAAAAGTAGTTTTTTTTGGCTAAAGTTTTTACTTGGAAAATTGTTATAGAATTTCATAAGTATTGTCTTGAATAAAGTGATTTAAGTAGATTTATTTTAAATATTTTAAATGTATATTTTGGATAAAGTGATTTATTTTATTTAAAATCCAAATTTAATAAGGCTTGGTGTTTCCAGTGGTAATGAAATATTTGGTTGAATTGATTGTTTATTTGATAGTTAAATAACCGACTATCAAACCTGGACCCAAACATAACTTTGGAAATATCTAGAAGAAATATGGGATTTATATGGTATAGTTACCGTTCGAGGTGCTATATTGTATGTATAAACCTGTTTCGTTCTTCTAGGACGTTTATAAGGAAATCCGTCCACTAACGGTTGGGAGGTGATCTCCGATCTTATTTTCGTCTGTTTATTTCCTAGGGAACCGGGGTTGAGTTTATCGAGAAATAGCGAACGTTCTTTCGAAGCGACCGGGATTGGATTTGTGATTCGAAAACCACTTCTCCAACGAGTACATTTTCGAAATGAAGACAAGAGCTTGGAGTCGAAGATGGAGTAGTGAAGTGCAAGGGCTAATCGCTACTAATCCTGAGGGTTATTCCAAAATGGATGTAGTAGGAATAGTGCCTTCAGTTCCGTTCGGACCGGGAACGGACTTGTATGGATGAATGCTATCAGTACATTGTCATTGGAGGACAATAAGCATTCTAAGTGAATATTTCTAAAAAGGTAACGCTTAGCCTCGAGCCTCATCAACCGGAAATGATTGAAAATCAGGGGATATGCAGCAAGGCTAAGTGGGTAGCTCCCAAGTAGGGTAAGGTTCCCCTATATAGAGTCCCTTTTTATTTCGGCTGTGTGGGCGGTTGCTTATCCTAACCGCGAGGTGATCTTATTCGGGCTATCTAGTAAGGGGTAGTCCAATCTTGTGTTGCAGGGGATCGGGAGCGGTCCTTGGTACGCTAACTAGACAGGTACCGTGACAGGTGGTACCCCAGTGCCTAGTCATTCAGTTGGAAATCCATTGTCCCTACGTGCCTTTACTGTTTTGATTGTAGAGCTAGTATGCTGAAATTTAATTAATGTAACAATTTCAGCTATTTGATTTAAGTATTTTTACTTAGACGTTTTTATAATATCAGAGGATTTTGATATGAAATGTTTTGGTTATCATAAGGTAAAAACCCATCGTGTTTATTTGTGACGTGGTCTTACGAGATACCTTTGATTTCAAAGGATTTTGAAAACTTTAATAATTCAATTGAGTGTGTTTACTCACGCTGGTTTTCCAGACTGACTCGGGTGTTATTTTATTATAATGCTCGGGTCAGACCGAGTATTACAGATTCATGATAGGATGTTATGGAGCTTAGGAGACGAGCTGAATGACGAGACGTGTGACGCCCCACATCTATACCCACGCTAGCCAAGAACACTACGATGTAATGCTGTCGACTAGCACGGAGAATAAGGCTGTTGAGGAGCGACCATCCATGTAACTTCTTTGAGCGAGCACCGATATGTCAGATAGTATAGAATGCATATCGTTTAAGGAGGAAATCCGACATACCGATTCAAACTCAAAGCTATCACACAGTGGCAATATATAATCTTCGGAAACAAACATAGAAGTAAACATAACATAAATCAGTCACAGACATCCATATCACAATGGTGGAAAAAGATATGAACATATATATAACACATGAAATTGTACATCAGAGTAGTGGTCGGAAAGATCCACGATAATACAAAAGAATAGCAGCACGTGCTATACAAAAGAATAAGTACACAACATAGAGTCTATATCTCAAATGTGTACATCCAAAAACTACTAATCTAAGTAGTTAGCCAAAAGTCAGAATAATCCTGAAGAGAAGTCAAGCAGGAGCACCTGTAACATCTCGGTCTGACCCGAGTATTATTTATAAGAAAATAATAAACGAATCAGTCTAGCTATAAATATCAGGTAACATGGTGTAGAATAATAGACATAGCATGAACATGTAATAACTATAATGGCATACTACTATAAGTATGTAAATGATAATCAACAAGAGATTAATCAATATCACAAGAATCTTCTCAAAGATAAAATAGGGTATCATACCCTAAACTTGTATTCATAACAAGTCAATAACACATAAATTCACCAATGCACAAAAATTGATAAACATATCAATGGAAATCACAAAAATTGGTGAAGCACAAAATTCCAGAAATCATCACAAGAAATCCAGAAATCACAATAAGGGGGGAGGCCTATCACAAGAACGGGAGCATGAAAACTCACCAACACGTGTAACACAAGAACGAGAAGCTATCCCATGGAAGCAATCCATTAAATTTTGACACACGAACGGCCCGAAGACCATGGGGCGCTACCCCACATATGTGATGGTGAAACATCACATAAACGGGGTTTAGTCTCCCTCGTAGACAAAGAGACATCGCACAATTGCTAGTCTAAATCACAAAAATGATCATCATGATCATCAAGAAGTGTCACTCACACCAAGCTAGTAAATATATGAGTTTAGCTTCATGTCCCATAACCACTTGCTTAACTTAAATATTTACGAACAAGCTGTAGATCTTTACTAGAAAATTGTCACAAAAGGGTTCAATCGAACAAGTCCAAGAGCTAACCGACGAAGTGAACGCAAGCGTTTCATACCACTCGTTTTACTAAGTCGTTTAATTCGATTTCTCATCCGAGTGAAGTAAAGGCTTGTATATACTAATAGGTTGGAAAACGGTTTAGGAAAAAGAGCTTTTTAATAAAATAGAGTTGAAATCGCTTTGATGACAGAGTTTTGATATTTACTACTAGTATTGAAACCTTCATATTTTTAAAGTGACAAGTCACAAAACGATTGTTGAAACAAATCGAATCACATAAATTCACGTTCGAAGATGTGAGTAAAGTCTAAAGAAATCAATCCCAAAATCATCATAGAAGAAATCCTGTTGAATGTTTTTCAGATAAGATCCCCTACGGAGGGGGGTGGCAACCCCCTAGGTGGGGGTACGGGGGCAACGCCCCCGCTACGGGGTTCGACCTAGTGAAGCCAAATGACCGAAGGGGCCATACGACCTAATGGGTCATGCGACCTACGACCTAAGTGGAAGACATGTCGAGCGACCTAAGTGATATGAGGTCCAGCGACCTAATGGATATAAGGTCCAACGACCTAAGTGAAGCAAGGCCTAGCGACCTAAGGAAAATAAGGTCTAACGACCTAAGGAAAAGAGACTCGCGACCTAAGGACTCGCGACCTAAAACTCGCGACCTAAAGCTCGCGACCTAAAGACACGCGACCTAAAACTCGCGACCTAAAGATACAGCAAAGAGGTGCATGACCTAAAGGGGTACGCGACCTAAAAGGTTTCACGACCTAACTGGGTACGCGACCAAAAGGGGTACGCGACCTAAAAGGTTTCACGACCTAACGGAGGCGCGACCTAACTCAAACAAGCCGGGCGATATAAGGTCGGAGACGGCCTACGACTTAACTCCGAGCGACCTAAGGCCAGAAGCAATAGCGAGCGGCCTACGACCTAACTCCGAGCGACCTAAGTCCAGAACGAAAATCTGCAGGCAGTGACTTCTTGACAGAGCGACCTAAGGCCCAGAATTTGCCAAAAACGCTGAAAAATTGAGTTTCTCACCAATTCAATCCAAACCAAATGCAAACATTCATGCTAAAGTGATAGGAAGTCATTCCCAACAATCCAATGACATTTATAGGCAAGATGTGAGATAAAAATCTCACATTTTCACTAAAATGAATGAAGATGGTGATTGAAAGCAAGTAGAAGCAATCCAAAGCTTGAATCCACTATCTTCTTCTTGAATTTGGAGTTGAATGTCGGGTTTGAAATTGAATTTGAGCTTGGAGTTTTAATTTCCCTTTCCCACCACCATTTTTGACAAAGCTTGAAGTGTTTTGATAAAGTGAGGAAGAGGGTTGGGCTGAACTAAAGAAGGTGCAGTCCAAACCAAAGTCAAAGGCGGGAAAAGTGTCGAAAATTTCACTATCTCCAAACATATCGAAGTTTACACTCAAAAAGATCGCAAACATCATTTTGAACTCAATGGGAGTGGTCTCGAGTCCTAATTTGACCGTATGCAAAAAGTAGCTTTTCGGACCAAAATCCGATTAACGATAAAATATTTAAATATAAAATCAATAAATATGCGGATTGTTACAAGACGTATCACACGTACTTGGTGTATAATCTGCTGTGTATTGTAAGCTATATAGTCAGCTTTTGTGAGGACAAGTTATTATAACTGTCCAGTACTGTGCTATTTATTTGTGTTGTACTTTGATGTTGTAATGTAAAAAATAGTAATAGTTCTTTTTGTAAAAATATCAATTGTTATCTATCATATATTGTTCCGCTGCGATTGTGAGATTCTATGTTGTTATTTCTATTCTCTTCTTCTACCTCTTTCTTCTTTCCCTTACGATCTGGTATTTCCGGCATTCGATTGTTCGACATGTAATACAGTGGATGTATTGATGTCGATTTTTGGAGGTCGAAAAACAGGTCGTGACCTGATCATTGGGAGCACTAAGGGATAATGTACTTGCGATCACTAGATGATCATAGAATGACTTAACCTAGAATCCTGTATATGTTAAAATGTCCAAGTCAAAACATAGGATCTTAGAGTAACAATGTGTGGTAATCTTTATTGTTGAAAATACTATGTGTGACAACCCGCACCTTCAGACACACTGATTCAAAACCTAAAATGACTTTTGAACTCTTGTCATGCTAAGAAGTACGAGCCATCAAGGTTTTAGAACATTATATGATATAAAGACTAATATGTAATTTAAAGCATTCTACACTTTTAGATCTCATAGCAAAAGGAATTAAAATATAAATACTGAAAATAATCCATATCAGATAATAGTCTCAATAACGTGGTCTATACAACAATATCTCCAAACAATAGCATATAAATTTTGATAAATAGGAACAACATAACACAAAATAGAGTACATGGAGTAGCAATAAATAGATATAACTCCAGACGCCCAGTCTCCTCCATCATGCACTATATCTGAGCCAAATAACCTGCTGGCATGTTCCTATAGTGGGTGTAAAAGGGCAACAAAAGGAGTGGAGCAAACAGAGTATGATGAATGAATTACATTACCAGTGTACGATGTTCATAAGCAATTAACTTTATTCATAACCTACATGACCTAGGGTGTCCATTTATGTTTAATTACTTCATATAAATGATTGGTTATTTACAAATCAGGGGTATAATTCTAATTACACCTACAACCATAAATAACTTACAATTAAGGGTATATTCATAACCAAGGGTTGAACAACCAATATCTAACAATTCTAGGGCAATTCCTAGTATATGAATCCTGATGATTAACTTTCTAACCAACATCGGGTTAACATTCCTAAATGAAAAACTATGTATATCGCACTTACATGAGCGAACATCATAATGCCTGGGCTCGCATCGAGTATGCTACCTCGATGATTTATGGCCTACCTAAGCATTTGTGTCAACATCTCAATGATAAGCGTGTCCTATAATCTTTATCATTCAACGTAAAGTATTAAGAAAAATTACTATAGTGATTTCTCTGTAGGTCCAACCACTGCCCAGCCGTGTAGCCCTATTATGCGGATGCCTCCATTTCACCTTCCCGGGTTCCTATATGTTTAACATGTACCCAAGCATACCTTTGTAAACTAACAAATATTATCAACAAGGATACCCAAACATTACGGATGCCCAAACATTATCCACAAAAAGATAAATCCTTGTTAATAACTATTGAAAAAGGAAAAGACAGTAGATTAGTGAAATTCATATGAATCGTTGGTATGAAATCCATATCAAATTTGTTGCTTGTTTATAATTATTGAAAAAGTAAAAGGGAGTAAATTGGTGAAATTCATATGAATTGTTGTTATGAAATCCATATCAAATTTTCAACCAGATTTTTGTGTATAGTTCGTACCTTTTATCGCATGAATTTAACTTCTTAATTTCATGATCATATACGTGTATTTTCCCACTTTATTTAAAACTACGTATGTGCTTCCACTAGAATTCTACGTATATTTTAAATTACAAAATCAAGTTAAGGTGAAATAAAAAAGTATTTGGTTTCTTCATCTATCCAAACCAACCAAACATTATCAACAAGGATTTATCTTTATAGAATTTGGTATGGATTTCACTAATCTACTCTCTTTTCCTTTTTTAATAATTACTCCATTAACTAACAAATAAGGCTTTCCATCATCACCATTCATTTTAATTCAAAACTGAAATTGAATTTCAAAATAGATTCAAGTTGGAATTATTATTCAAATTCATAAACTTTATTTTCAAATCATATAGAATTCTAAAGGAATTTGTGTTAATACCATAGATATTAATTTTGATGACAATGACCATATAAATATAGGTATTGATGATTTTCTAGGCTGTATAGAATATTTTACAGAATATTACATAGGTTTATACAAGAACAAGATAATCGAATTTGAAGAGTGATCAGTAAAAAAACAAGAGATCAAGATTCAGATATGATCAAGATATTTGAAGAATCATGAGTTTAAAGACAAAGACATGAAGAGTTTAAGACTATAGTTTCTAGTTAGTATATATTAGAACAATTTGTCAAAGTCCTTGGATGGAAACCATCTATTATTTGAATACTCTCTTATCAAAATTACTTATTTTATATTTATTTTATTTTCAGAATACTAATTTTAAAAATATATTTCTACAAATATTTTATAAGAGTTTTATATATTAAAATTATTTAAAAACTATGTTTAAAAGATTTACAAATTATTAGAATTTTATAAACACTTTAAAAGAATTATTGTGTTTTAAGGGTACATCGATATACCCTACCTATGTATGTCGACATATAGACCGTTTGAGAGATACCTTTTGAATTTTTAATAATTGTGATTTTTGGTTGCACCTCTTTGCGAATAGACACGTCTCTTCAATCACTATATAAAGGGGACTGGAAAACAAACTTTATGAACTACTTTCTCTACTTTCTTCTTACTCTAAATTCTCATCATATATTTCACAAAATCCACTTTTTATACCCTTCGAATTCATTCAAATTCAATCTCTAATTTACTATGTTCATCCTCTACAATCTACTCACTAACCTGAAAGTATTTTCTCATCAATTCAAAGATCAAAGTGCTATCGAAAAGGCTATAGGATATTCTGTATCAAAAGTACAACTGTTTGTATTTGAAATAACTGACTCTCAGCTATTATTTGTTTGAGTGTGCTTGTTGCCTGTTCAAATCAAGTGGGTGTGCTTATTGTCCATGATCAAGTGGGTAAGCTCGTTGTCGTCAAATCAAGTGGGTCATCTTGTTGCTCGATTAAATCAAGAGAGTCTACCCTGAACTCGTAAATCAGAAGGGTGTATCTTGTTGCCTTGAAATCGAGAATGTATTCTGGTTTGCTTGCTACCTGTTTAAAGTAAGCGTTGAAAAAGAAACTTGTACATACACTGTACAGGACTGGATGCAGGATTGGTTAATCCGAACCAGTATAAAAAAATCTTAGTGTCATCTTTCTTACTTTTACTGCATTTATATATCTACAATGGTTTATGTGTGTGTGTGTGTGTGAATGATTATCTGTATTTGAATTTAAATCCTAAATTAATTTAGAAAAATTTCTTATAAGTTATAAAACACTATTCAGCCCCTTCTAGTATTAAAGTAGCCCCAAGACCATTCACAATAGTACTACAATGTTTCCCATAATTCAATTACTTATAATCAACATAAACGTAGTAATCAATTCACTCACCTTTTTGAAGCTTTCCCCTTTCTAACCTTGATTTGAATCTAGATCCCCTTGATTGCTGTGCCTTCCACCTCATTTTCTCTTCTATTTGGATTCTCATACTATCTTGATTTTACTTTGTTTAATTTTTATTTTGATTTAGAAATTTTTGAAAGAGATAGATAAGTTTGTTTAGGTAAAGGAGTTTCTGAGAGAGAGAGAGAGAGAGAAAGAAGAAATGTACATACAAGCGACAACTAGGCTTTGGAACAAGAAATAGTGGAGGCTGAGGTCTAATTTATAGTTGAAAACGAGGGTTTTCTAACTTACGCCCAAAATCCATATTTATGAAAATTCCACTAGTCATATTTTCCGCTATTTTTGATCCGGTTTATCATATTTAACAAATTATGTCTGTTTTTTAACTGCAAACGACATTACAGGTGCAATGGAATAAATGCCAAGGTCTAATTCCCACGTTTGTGAAAATTTATATCCTTACCCATTAGTGTAAAATTATAATTTTCCTTTATTATTATTATTATTATTTTAATATAGGTCAAACAACAACACTAACATAGCCCGCTGACCCCCCACAGCCGAAATTCTGTTTAAACTATCATAATGTAAGTCAAGGAAATATACCCATCCTAGTTACTTAATACCGCTTATTAGAAATAAAGCAGATCTCATTCCCTATTAGGTACCATCGTAGGTTATTTAAGACTTCTTATATAGAGAGGAGGCTGACCTAATGGTCATTTAATACCTTCCACTCTGAAGTAAACTCCTTGGCATCCCCAAAGGTACTAAGCCATTTATTGATTCAAATCCAAGGTGAACCCTTGGTATATTTTCCCACACCTATATGCAAACGCATATTCCTTCCCTTCGGGCCCTATGGTTGGAGATGTCTCACATCAGTAGTAAGCATACACTACTACTGGTGGCCTCTAGGCGAAAAGTAGACTCTGTTGTGTAACTTTACTGACCTCGCATCACAACCCATTCTAAACCAAACCAATTATCCTAGGCCTGAATATTAGGCTGGGCCCACTAATCCATGCTCGTCCTAAACGTATTATTGAATCTATATAATTTCCAACAATGAAAATTATACCATCTCATGTATTTTATTCCTATCTTATTACGTATATTCTCTATTTTCCTCTTACGTCCCATAAGTGTCGATTGTCTATAATAAAGGGTCAGTATTATTCTAATTGAACAATCACTAATGACATTTATTTTTTCATTCTAATTCAAACTATTATGCCTATTTCATTTCCCTATAAATGCCATATTTATCCTTTAACCAGTCCCATTAAGCACATTTATGTCCCTATTTAATTCCTATAACTCCCTATTAACTGTACATTTATTGCCTTACTAATTTTGGAGTTATTATCTCTTTTCCCATTTCAACCTCCTAGTCCTATGCTTTACTATGCTATTGATAAATAGTTGTCCTAATTATATCTAATATGAATATCGTTTATATTATGTTATATATATATTTTTAATCGGTAGGCGTGGTTATACATTTATATATTCCTATTTCTACCTATGCTTAGGAATTTCAGAACATACTTAGATGTACATTCTGCATGGAACATTTATTGTCACATTTTAATATACTAGAGCTATCCTTTCCAAAAAGGATTACTGTTATAACTTTCCATAGTTAACCAAAAGTGAGACTTTTGCTCCATTTGAAATTATAAGGATTTATCTCTTTTCTATTACTGAAATAGACAATGCAAACTATGTAGGAGAACATCTGTACTTTACGCTTTTCTTTCCTTTTTGGTATATTGCTTATTATTTCAAACGACACACTTTTTATACATGGTTGTGAAATTAGATAATTTATGGAAATTACATGAAAATAGGTACATTATACCCACAACGCTCCTAATAAATTAAAACATAGAAATCCACATTCCAAGTCAAATTAGGGCAATCTAAATTTATACTAATAATTTACAACCCAATTATCACAAATCTGGAATAAATTTTGCAAACTTATCAACATTGTACTTCAAAAAATTTAGAGACTGATTTCCAAATTTCCAGGTTAGGATGTAAATAACATTCCTATTCCAATTACCTAACTTATAGAATATGTAGCGGGATTTCAATCAGATACGTTCACACTCACCTTTCAAGTTTTCTAAATCTCCCAAAGCTGAATCCATCCCTTTTATTGAATCTATTTCCTTTCCAATCCAAAAATATGTATAACAAGATATATACGTACCCATTAGAATTACAGACCTAAGAGGATATCTGAATTAAGTGTAATATAGATATATAATTATGAAATTTGCCTTTTGTTCCGCAATATCGACTCGCTCCTTCTCTTCGTCTCTTTTATTTTCTACCCTTCTCCGATTATACATATACATATAATATCATATTATATAATTAATAGAAATAGTGGAGAAAGGAAAATGACATAGCTTTGTTCTTTTGATCAGAAAATATGATAAGAAAAGCGAGGAGCTTGGCCTATATTTATAGGCCCTTGAATTAATCGTTTCCGTTAGATTTAAAATAATTAAATCCGGGCCGTTTGGCCAAGGTTCAACCCTAGTTGTCATGCTTCGACTGGTCGACCATTCCCCTATGTGCAGTCGACTACTAGCGATCAATCGACCCAAGGAGGGGATTGACCGGTAGGGTCCACGCGGTTAATATTATTTATTTATTTTTATTCCTTATTAATTATTTTCATTCTAAAAATTTCAAATGCTAATTACTTCTTCGTTTGAACTCCAATCACAAAACTCCATATATGATATTTTCTTAAAAAATCATCACAAATACAATGGTGTAAGTTTCGTGACCAAATTTTGATGTTTTCTCAAATTCTATTTTTGAGTCTTAGTAATTATTTATTAATTATCGTTAATTTTACTGGATGTTACAGTAATTCATCCCTAACCAATAATATATTCTCTTTAATATTACTTTCTGATCTTGTCAATGTAGTTGATTGTAAAACAATGAATCCAAATCTACAGATTGTGTAAACTTATTTGTAAAATAATGAATTCAAATCTATATTTTGTGTAAACTAGTGTGTGTGTGTGTGATTTTAGTTCAAGCAAAAAAGAATTTGGTCAAAATAATTTTGAAACTAAATTTCAAAGCATAAGAGTAAACTAGGATCCGAGATCTAATTATTATTTAATATATATATTAAATATACTGCAAAACATATGAGTGTATAGGATCAAAAGTCTAATTATAAATTGATGGTTTATGCAATGTTGTCAAGGGTGCTCTTGGGGCTTCGTAGACTACGATTTATGCGCTATATTCAGATTCTAGTGCTCCCCTTTTTTGCTTTGGTGCTTTATTACCCCTTTGTTTGACACGTCTTCTGCTTTAAGTATTCCTTAGGGAACTAAAAGAATAAGTGTTTTTGGAATAACCTTTTTCTTATTTTGACTAACTTAAATATCATTACACTAGGAAAACTAAAATGCTTTGTTCCTTTGTTTGAAGCTCTTCTTCTTCTAATATAATTTTAAAATTTATTTACACTTTATATATTTAATTTAAAATAAAAATAAAGTTAGTCAATAAATATTCTTTTTGGTAATTCAAAATAAACTTATAATTTTCATATTTCTTAGACTTACTAAATTTGTTCTCTGGTTTAAAAAAGTAGAAGTACAACAATAATTTCTCATTAATATTCACTTCTTCGAAACTTGATTTTAATAATTTTTCATTTTACTTTCTTATTTTTTTATATTTTTAAATTCTATCTTGAATATTTTTGGAGGATAACCTATAGCAATCTACTATAAATTAAATATCTAAATTGTTCACTATTATTGTTTTTATATGAAGTCATCATTCATAGGTACTTAAATATTTAGTTACACCTTTGGTATAAATTTCAGTTTGTATAAAATTTATTTTGTATTAATTTTATTACTACTATAACCTATAATTATATTATTTTTTTACAAAATTTATTGACGGTAAACTTAAATTGTCTCTGTGTGTGTGTATCACTCATATCGAAATAATAAGTAGCGATGATCTAATTAATACAAATTGAGTCTCTCACTTTATGTAGTTACTGCTTTTATAATTAATGCAAATTTTCTTACACCAAAGTATGTGGAAACTCTTATTTCTATCTAGACTCTACTTGGACTCTGCCTAGACTCTAAAGATACTTTTAGCGCCTCCGCTTGTAACATCCCCCATTTAGAGGCCCAAAACTGACGGCTATGGATGTCGTAGTCATCCATAGTTATTAATCCTTGGTGACCAAATACATTAATGTTAATTACATTGATATATCAGTAACACATGGATATGGAAGAATTTAAAGTTTCAAAAAAATATTCATATTCCATCCCAAAAACCATTTCAACATTCTTTACATAATCCCAGAACATAGCCACATTTAGATAAATATATTTATTACAACATACTCCAAGATCAACATATGAAGATGCCCCTTTGGTGATCAGAGTATATAATAGGCAATTAACAACTTTGATTTAACAAAACATAGCACAGCGGAATCAAACTGAACAAGAACTCAAAATAGCTATATTGCTCCCTGTACGTCTCCAGAAGCTTATTCGTCTAATGAGGTACCTAAAAACCTCAACCCTCAAACTACTCAAGATTAATTCAATACCCGAGAGTTTAAGGGGAAAACAAAAACTTCGAGTCAGACATAAAGCCTAGTATGAATAATAATCTACCATCTCAAATCATTTAGATATCTAGTGACACCACGCCGCTTAGCAAAATGAGTTTTCCCCTCACTAGTATCCTAAAACATTTATAAAACCATATATTGTGCTCCTACATCCACAATGGTTAAAACATCCCAAAATAATATAATATGATGATATTTAAAACAAATGAATAAATTCTGGATTACCCATCCACATTCATTTTGACTATCTGTCTCAATTATAGTTTTTATGATTACTATTAACCTAATAGATTTCATGGGCTGACTAATAACCGGTTAAATATTTAAGGACTCCTTGTCCAATTACATAGTTTTTATGGGATCACCATGAACCTATTGGTAACTCCAATATCATTTCTTTTATCCTAGTTTACATGGGCTGACTAGGAACCTGTCTTTTTGACATCTTCATTTCTACATAGTCTTTATGGGCTTACTATGAATCTATTGTTCCCTGCCAATATCTTTTCATATACACAGTTTTCATGGGCTTACTGTGAACCTATTGGCCCCTGCCAACATCTTTAATTTATATTCACTGTGGGTTAAACTAGCTGGTTATTCTGCCTTTTCCCAATATACTGTTATGGGTTAATAACTATGTGAATAAATATATGAAGAAGCATAAATAACAACAATTAATACCAAGGTTTATTATCTTATATGTATATATATATATGTATATATATTCTGGTTAAACCCTTTAACTTTTATAATCAATGAAAACTTCTTCAATTCAAAACCCTTTGTTTATTTATACCATGGTTATTCTTTGAAATTGAAATTGGGTTTATGTTTTGAAATGTTAAAAACATCTCTTTCGAAACCTCTGGATGACTTCTGTCGAAAGCAAAATCTTCTTTTCAAAACATAATAAACATTCCTTTCAAAGCCCTTGATAAATATTCTCTTTCAAAACCAAATATACTTTTCGATAGTATCAAAACGTCATTTAACACATAACTTTGAAACAAGTAAAAGTATCCCTTTCAAAAGTATTGGGTTTATGCTTTTAAAACACCATTTAGGTTAAAGGAGTTATATACGAAAGTATCTCTTTCGAAACCCTTATAAAATTATTTGGGGAAAAGTTGATGGTGTCGAAACCATCTAGTCGAAATCACAATCCTTTAAATTAAAACTTTGAAGGATAGAGTCGAAACCCCCTTTCGAGTCCACTGCCTTCGAAACCCTCAACCCCTTTCGAAAGAATTTAGGAAGCGGCTTAATTCTTCTTTAAAACAATACTACCCTTTGAAAGCATTGATGACTTCAATACCCTCGAAAGGTATAAGAATTGGCGGCAACGCTTCGACTGAGTCGGAACCCCTTCTTTCGAAAGCATCTGTTTACAATAAAAAGAACACGTTCGAAAGCCCTTTACTTTTAAAACAAAATATGGCAACCCCTTCGAAAGATATTATAAAACTCCTTTTAAAACCATATGTTTCAACTATGTCGAAAGTTTTAGTAAAACTAAAGCAAGTGCTTAATAATTTAAAATAAACACAGGTATCGACTCCATTGGAAGCCAAGCTTTCGATACCATACCTTCCGCCTTTCTCCAATCCACTATGTACCACCTAGATGATACTCTGTGTATTGGTTTTAGCTAAATGGGGTTTCGACTTAGTCGAAGGCGAAAGCTATGATTCAAAAGGTATATCTAACAGAGGCGAAACCTGATTTTCTGGGTTAAATGTCAAATTTATATTAACTAACTTGCATACATGTAAGCATATAATTGGTTGCCTACCTTTTTCCATGCTTTACAAAACTAACCGCCTTTTATTTTTGGATAAATATAAATATTACCTTTTTGCAGATAAACCCTTCCTCTTAATTTATACGTAAATCATTTAGATCCTTCTCTTAAAATAATTTATTTCATATTGTAATTACTTAAAAAAATCCCCAAAAGTTACAGAAATTCACTTTGATCATGTTATCTAACATATCAAAATTTCAAATCCAAATTCTTGATATAATTTCTGAAATAAATTCTTAAACCCAATTAATCATATTTTTATATGAAAATTCACAATAAACTTTCCATAGCTTGGAAAATTATCAAATTTGAAACCCAACTCCAAAATCACGTTTTACAAACCATAAAATTTTTCCAAGGCATTTAAACAACAATATTACTCGGTTTTGGCCTAAAACCGTATAAATCTTTATTTAAACAATCTTATTTAAATTTAAACAAATCTTAATTCAAGCATATCATCATCAAACATCATATAACCCAAATTAAACTTAATTCCGAAATATATATTCAGAAATTAGAGATGGAAATAATTATTCACCTTGATTTATGATAAGGAGATTGGTTTGGATTTGAGATTATTCCACTTTCTTATTTCCTTTTCTTTTCTTTGAATTTCCTTTCTTTTTCCTCTCTAATAATGGCCAGCCTTATCCTCTTCAACTTACGTTTATTTTTGTGAAACTAAGATATGAATGTGAATGGTTAAAGAGGCAAAAATCAATATATATATATATATATATATATATATACAGTAAAGGTTATGTATGGCAAACACCTAATATACCCATATGTATTTTAATTATCCTATAAACTATTCTTAAATCCATTTGAATTAATAAGCATGGCCACTTAATATTTATTCAAATCTCAATCCCCTTATCACTTAACATTTACATTGTTCTGTTAAATTTATCTAATTAAATCTCCTGAATAATGTTATTGAAATTAGGGGTGTTACACTACTCCACCTCGACAACATAGCATATATGTGTATATTTTTGAAGCAATAAATTTTGAATTAGTCAAACTACTATTTTAAAACTTAAATTTGAGATTCAAGCGCACTAACATTTAATAAAATAGGTAACATACATCTATTTACATATATTAAGCAAGTATTTTTAACACATTTATTATTAATAAATATATATATATACAACCTAAATTTATAAAATTATATTATTTTATATATTTAAATATATATATATATATATGTTGTTATATAATTAATATGTCTGTGTGCGTGTATTCCTTTAGTGTAAGTTCTAGCAGTATATATATTATACATATAATATATTTTACAAATCTCAAGAACTATATTTGTATATATTTATGTGTATTTTATGTTGACATATACACAATGTCTTATTGCACAAGTTACCCCATACATGTACATTTACTTACACATTATATACTTACATATACATGCATACATCTACACTTAGATTTAAGTGTACATATATATATATATATAATATTTGATATTCATAAGTATATTAATATCATGCATATTTAAATAAGTTTAAATTAATGAGAATATACAAAAATAATATAACTACAACTGTAATAATCAAGAATTTTAGTCATTTGAATTTGGAATATTTAATTGATTTTAAATATTAAAAGGTTAATCTTATAAGTTAAATAACTTGAATTTCAAAATATAATGGTTATTTGAATATTTGGGATTTGTTTAAAGTATTGAATCTTAAATTTGATGTGAATAAAAATGATTTCGAAGTTGAGTTAAATTCTATTTGAATGAAGAATGAAGATAGTAAACTTTAAATTATAGTTAAAGTGATTGAAATTGTTTTTTTATAATAATTCGTTTGATTAACGTGTAAAATAGCTTTCTGAGGCACTGTCTCGAAACTGAACGAAACTAGTTCCATTAGATCCGTAGTAGAAAATTATAATATGTCATCGAACTTCATGACGATTGGGCGTATCATTTGGTTGTGCGAGTACGAAACGCGTAAAAATTAATTAAAGGAATTTAAATTAATATAATTTGATTTTGAAAAGCTATCTTCTGTATATGATGGAATTGGATCTCGATACTAGTTCCATTGCATTCAGAATAGGGGTATGACATATAGAACGTCAGGCGGCACACCATGATTGGAGTCTGAAAATTTATTGTGTGAATAGTGTTTGGTAAAATTTTCTATATAAGGACATTAACTTTCTTCATTTGTAAACCCTAGCCCTAATTGGCTTCAGCCTCCATTAAAACAATAGCTCCATCCAAGGATCGACAATCAACGGAGCCTCTAGAGGCCAAATTGGCCAACGATTTCAACTACAAACTTGACAAGGTAAGGCTATTCAATGGTTGGATTGAGCCATAGTGAAACGAGGTAGCAACAAAGGAGGCGCGACGTCGGTTCCATTTATGGCCGATTTCCATCGAACGACGGCACGAGGAGGGGTGGCGCTAGGCTCTTTGGCGGCGTCGGAGGGAGGCGAGAGGCGTGGCGGTGCGGAGCGGTGAATGTTGGTGGACAAAGTCGCGGTCGATGTTCATGCCTGGGGTTCGTTTGTTCGAATGAGAGTTTGAGAGGAGAGAAGGTAATTAAATCTAAAAAGTTTACTAATTATAATTTAATTATTTAAATCGTTCATTAATGCATAAGTTATTCGTATGAGGTCAGAATTGAACGCAGCAAGTTGTGTTACGATCGTATAAGCGAAATCTGTGTTTTTGAGTTGGATTGGATGGATTTGGAGCTAGTAGGAATTTGGGTTAAAATTGGACGTCTGTTCAATTTTAATTCCAACTGGAATGTTTTGAAGAAACTGAAATCAAGGTGAGTTAAACTCACCTTTCTGGTTAACCAGAAAATATTGTAGTCAATAAAAATTATTGATTGGATGTGTGGATATTTTATTGTGAATCATTATTAACTGTTCGGGTTATTTACTATTTTATATTACTGGTTGGATATATTCCCTCCCCTGGAGCAGATGATACCCTATTAATTTCCCCTGTAAGAGCGGATGACACTTGATATACGATCCCGCCTCGAAGCTGTTGATTATATTTTTATGATTATATACTGTATGTGATGTAGGGGAACATGTTGGAGGGATCTAATAGGATTCCTCACATTGTTGATTTTATTTTTCATATAATTGGATATATGATATGTTGGATGCCATAATTGATGACATAGTCGATTTTTCCCTATTTAGTGCTGTAGTAACACACAACCATACTTTTAGTATCTAAAATACTATAAAATGAAAATTTAGTTTTTAAAAGGATTTTAAGTGATTTCAAAAAGTGGTAATTAGCCACAAGGGCCTCTTTAGCAAGTGGAATTAGTTTCTAGAACACACAACTGAAATAATTACTTTCAAGGACAAAACGTAAAATAATTAGTTTCTAGGGCCTAAAAACCTATGAAATTATGTCCTTGAAAGTAATTGGACTGCTGACTTTGTCCTTTAAAGTAATTATTCTGCTGATTTTGGCCTTGAAAGTAATTTTTTTGAATGTGTGTCCTTGATGCAGCGGATTAATCAAAACAATGTAGATCGATGAAAGTAGCAATCGATGGATTGATGAATACTGAAATGCCCGAATTCGTTGATCCGAAGATACCGAATTCTAGCTATCCCAAACTCGTTGATCGCGCACGATACCGGGTTCAAAGATCTGCGATTCTTCACATGTTGATCTAGCGCACTAGATTCCGTGAATCGGCTTCAGCTGTTGTTGAACGAGCGCACTCGATTATCCGAGAGTGGAGATAGGATATTGCACTCAACTACCAATTGGGTGAAAGCACAAAGCTAACAAAACAAGAGTTTTATTTCAAATCAACTTAACTATTACAAATGGCACCACCGGCCTATTTATAGAAGTTACAACTCACACAAAACAAAAAAATGTTCAACACTTAAGTCGGTACCGACTTACGACTCACCATAAGTCGTACGCGACTTAACATAATATAACATGACTCAACTTATTTACAAAGTACACGACTCAAGACAATCATCACGACTTACGACTTACAAACAGAATGACCTAAAACATGCGAGTTACGACATAAGAACCAGACGACTTATCAATTAACGACCTAACATATAGGTCGGCAGCGACTTAAGACCCGGCTTCAGAACTTCTTCTGCGACCTAGCTTAGGTCGTAACTCCACTTCGCGACTTTCCATAGGTCGTATCTCGTCCCAGTTCTTCTTTGTTAGGTCGGAGTCAACTTAATCCTTCAGTTTCCTTAGGTCGTAGACGATTTAAGTCTTCACTTTCCTTAGGTCTTAGACCGCTTGAGTTAAGTCATGAACGACTTATGCCTTCAGCCTCGTTAAGTCGTGAACGACTTATGCCTTCAGCCTCGTTAAGTCGTGGATGACTTAGAACTTCTTCTTCAGCTTTGTTATCTCGTATACGACTTAAACCTGCTCCTTTCTTAGATCGCGACCGACCTAAACCCAGTGATTCCTTAGGTCGTGGACGACCTAGGCCTTGTGTATTTGGAGATTGCACTGCTTCGACTCTAGCCTGTGCTGCATCATCCTCCCCAGGTTGAGAAAAATTCGACCTCGAATTTGTAAATTCTTCCCCATCAGACTGTTCATTCTCATAATATGGCACGAGATGTTTAACATTAAACACATCAGATGTATACACATCCACCGGCAGCCTCAATTTATAAGCATTTTCATTAATCCGTTTCACAACTTCTACAGGACCAATTTTTCTGGCTTTCAATTTGTTATAAGCGCCTATTGGAAAACGATCCTTTGTTAATACAACATATACCATATCACCTTCATTAAACTCAACACTCCTTCGTTTCAGATCTGCAGATCGTTTTTATTTCTCATTCGCCTATTCCAATCGTTCTTGAATGACTTTATGACATTCTGACAATCCTTCAACAAAACCAGCAGCTCGCTTGACTGTCTTCTTTGGTTGTGGTATGACCGTTAAATCCAACGGTCCCTTCGGTAAGCTTGAATATACTATCTGAAATGGACTAAAACCCGTACTACGGTTCACAGCATGATTATGAGCAAACTCTGCTTGAAATAAATTCACATCCCAACTCTTCAGATTGTCTTGCACAAGACATCTCAGCAAATTTCCCAATGATCTGTTCACAACCTCGGTCTGTCCATCCGTTTGTGGATGATAAGCGCTGCTAAAGTTCAACTTCGTTCCCACCATCTTCCACAAACTTAGCCAAAAATGACTTAGAAATCTAGTATCCCTATCCGATACAATTGATTCTGGCAATCCATGAAGTCGATATATCTCTTTGAAAAATAACTGAGCAACATGAACAGCATCCGCCGTCTTCTTACAAGCAATAAAATGTGCCATTTTCGAAAATCGGTCAACCACCACATAAATGGAATCATTACCACGCTGTGTTCTTGGCAATCCCAACACAAAGTCCATACTCACATCAACCCATGGTTTAGTTGGTACAGGTAACGGCATATATAATCCAGCATTAGTCGCAGTTCCTTTCGAAACCTGACAGATGTGACATCTCTCCACAAACCTTTCCACTTCTTTCCTCATCGATGGTCAAAAATAAGATTGAGTAATCAACTGTAATGTACGGTCTCTACCCACGTGGCCTTCCTCATGCAGTTCTTTCACAATCTTCATTCTCAAACTACAATCAGGTATGCACAATCGATTTCCTTTAAACAGAAAACCATCTATCATCATAAACTCATCCGTCTCTCCCTCCTTGACTTTATCAACAAACTTTGCAAAGTAAGGATCATCAACAAATAACTCTGGTAACATATCAAACCCCGTCACTTCAACCTTCAATGTAGTTAACAAATGATTTCTTCTACTCAACGCATCCGCAACACGATTCGTCACTCTCGATTTGTGTTTCACAACAAATGTAAACTGTTGCAGATATGCAATCCATGATGCATGTCTCACTGAAATCTTGTCTTGCCCTTGTAAATGCTTTAATGCCTCATGATCGGTGTAAAGAACAAACTCTTTCTGAAATAGATAGTGTCTCCAGTGTTTAATAGCTTGCACAACAGCATAGAATTCCACATCATATGTGCTGTATCTCATCTTTGCTCCTGACAACTTCTCACTGAAATATGCAATAGGACGCCCCCTCTGACTCAACATTCCTCCAATCCCAACCTTTGACGCATCAGTGTGTAGCTCAAACAACAACTGAAAATCTGGTAATACTAGAATTGGTGCAGACGTCAGCAACTCCTTGATCTTCCCAAAAGCATCCCCTGCTTCCTCTGACCATGAAAACTGTTTACCCTTCATACAATCATTCACAGGCGCCATCACACTACTAAAGTGTGGAATAAACCTCCGATAAAATGAAGCCAACCCGTGAAAACTACGAACTTCCGTTATAGTCTTGGGTTGCGGCCAATCTCTGATAGCTTCGACTTTACTTTGGTCAACATGTATTCCTTCTTCCGATACAACATACCCCAGAAATAAAATACTCCTCGCCATAAAAACACACTTCTTTGTAGCAGCATAGAATTGTTCTTCTCGAAGAATAATTAACACTTTCTTCAAATGCTGAACATGCTCTTCGGTGCTAATACTGTAGATCAGAATATCATCAAAGTAAACCACCACAAATTTCCCAATGTACGACCTGAAAATTTGGTTCATCACCCTCATGAATGTACTCGGTGCATTCGATAGACCAAACGGCATTACCAGCCATTCATACAATCCTTCCCTTGTCTTGAACGCTGTCTTCCATTCGTCCCCTGGTCTAATGCGAATCTGATGATAACCGCTCTTCAAGTCAATCTTAGAAAAGATTACGGACCCATTGATTTGATCCAATAAATCATCAAGCCTCGGCATCAGAAATCTGTATCTGACTGTGATCTTATTCAATGCTCTACTATCTGTGCACATCCTCCACGTTCCATCCTTTTTGGGTACCAATAAAGCTGGTACAGCACAAGGACTTAAACTCTCCTGCACACGCCCCTGTTCAAGCAATTCCTCTACCTGCCTCCGCAACTCTTCATGTTCCTTCGAACTCATTCGATAATGTGGTCTATGTGGTAACATTGCTCCCGGAACAAGATCAATTTGATGTTGAATGTCTCTCAGTGGCGGTAACTCCTTCGGTAATTCATCTGGAAATACATCCTCAAATTCTTTCAAAACTGGTTTTACTTCTTCTGGTATTTCAACCTCTTCTTGACTCTCTCGTCCAATCAACAAGTACACTTCAGGCTCCTCTTCGACCTCCTTAACAAACTCCTTTAAAGATAACAAAGTTTTTAGCTCTTCAATCTCCTCCGACTTACTTTCTCCTTGTGGTCTCTTCTTTGGAACTAAGATAATCTTCGTACCTTCAAACATAAAACTGTAGCTATTGGTCCGACCGTCATGCTGTACTGCTCGATCATACTGCCATGGTCTTTCCAAAAGTAAGTGGCAAACATCCATCTCTACTACATCACACCAGATCTCGTCTTTGTATTTCTTCCCAATAGAGAATGGAACACGAACTCGTCTATCCACTTTCACTTCTCCTCCTTTTCTCAACCATGCTAACTTATATGGATTCGGATGTTTCTCAGTCTTCAATTTCAACTTTGTTACAGCCTCGGTTGAAATGATATTGTCACAGCTTCCGGCATCAATCACAAATTTACACACCTTCCCCAGTATCGTGCATGTCGACTGAAAGATATTACTCCTCAACTAACTAGCTTCTTCCTGCTTCGGTGTCAAACACGATCTCCTCAGCATTAGATTACAACCTTCATCTCCTGACGCAATATCTTGTTCATCCTCCTCAACTGGATTAGAATATTCTCCATCACCATCCTCATCTTCAAGTTCAGCAATCATAGTTCGTTTCTTCGGCTTTGGACACTCGTTACTTTTATGACCCAATTCCTGACAATTGTAACATTTGAAACCATTGTTAATCCTCGCCTTCTCAGCCTCCTTCACCACTGGTTTACTGATAGGTTTAGAAATATTAGAACTCCCACTAACACCCTTCACCTGATTGTTGGAATTAGTAAACACACCACCTCCTCCTCGTCCCTGTTTCTCCCAAGCCAACGCTTTCTGATGTGCTTCTGCCACAGATCTTGGATCGAACATATTCACCATATCCTGGATCTGCATTCTCAATCCCCCAATGAATCTAGATGTCAGCTGCTCTTCTGTTTCCATAATATCATTCCTCGCAATAAGTTGATAAAATTCGTCAGCATAGTCATTCACAGTCTTTGTGCCCTGCCTCAAATTCTGCAAACGTTGATACATCAAAGATTGATAATTGTAAGGTAAGAACGTTGCTTTCATCAATTTCTCCATCTTCTCCCAAGATTCAACTTTTGACTTCCCCATCCGTTCACGTGTAAGTTTGGTTTGCTGCCACCATGCCAAAGCTCTACCCCTCAACCTCGTAGCAACCAACTTCACTCTACGATGTTCTGGAACTTCTTTAAAGTCAAAAATCTCTTCAACATTAGCCACCCAATCTAGAAACTCCTCCGCTTGCATACCACCTATGAATTCAGGAATTTTAGTCTTCATTCCCGACTCCCACTTGTGATCATACTCAGAGTGATTTCTTCCTTGTCCTCGTCCTTGTATACTACCACCATCATACTCCTCTTCAAAATCAGATGTATATCGTTGTCTATCTCGTCCACCCACATCTTTACTACCTTCACTTCTTCCACCAACATCCCTTCTATCTACATTCCTCCGTTCACGATCATTCACGTTCCTCCCACGCCTTTGATCATCATCAACACTTCTTTCTCGATGGGAATATGGCGAGACTCTACTTCCTCCATGGTTAGATTCAGGTGAAACCCTTCTCCGGTTCTGATTCATCTCTAACATCATCTTCTCTAACCGACCAATTCCTTCGTTAAGCTTTTCACTAAAGTTTTCATTGATTCTTTGCTCCATCTCATCAGCTTCTTCTCTTCGATACAATGCTTCAACGTTTTGATGTCGATTAGCTCTCCTTGGTGGCATGATTGAATACTTCACAAACTCTACAATTCTCGCTTGGACTAAGCAAAAGATACCAAATGATGTACGGCCTAACTTCCCTTAGCTCGGCTCCGACTTATGCTAACTCGTCCACTTCAAAATTTCAACTCCTCTTTGGCGTGCAAACAACCACGGCCAAATTCAAACACTTCTCCAACTTTCGATCTAAAATGATATGGATCAAAATCTCCAACCTTGTTGCTAAAATATGATGAACATGACGAACACCACTTCAGTACTTCAAACAAAATTGCACGGCTCAACACTTCAAGCTTCTTCAAAATAATTGGCTCCAAGACTCGATTTAGCTATGATTGGCTAAACAGGCTTTGATACCAAACTGACGCAGCGGATTAATCAAAACAATGTAGATCGATGAAAGTAGCAATCGATGGATTGATGAATACTGAAATGCCCGAATTTGTTGATCCAAAGATACCGAATTCTAGCTATCCCGAACTCGTTGATCGCGCACGATACCGAGTTCAAAGATCTGCGATTCTTCACATGTTGATCTAGCGCATTAGATTCCGTGAATCGGCTTCAGCTGTCGTTGAATCGAGCGCACTCGATTATCCGAGAGTGGAGATAGGAGATTACACTCAACTACCAATTGGGTGAAAGCACAAAGCTAACAAAACAAGAGTTTTATTTCAAATCAACTTAACTATTACAAATGGCACCACCGGCCTATTTATAGAAGTTACAACTCACACAAAACAAAAAAAATGTTCAACACTTAAGTCGGTACCGACTTACGACTCACCATAAGTCGTACGCGACTTAACAGAATACAACACGACTCAACTTATTTACAAAGTACACGACTCAAGATAATCATCACGACTTACGACTTACAAACAGAACGACCTAAAACATGCGAGTTACGACATAAGAACCAGACGACTTATCAATTAACGACCTAACATATAGGTCGGCAGCGACTTAAGACCCGGCTTCAGAACTTCTTCTGCGACCTAGCTTAGGTCGTAACTCCACTTCGCGACTTTCCATAGGTCGTATCTCGTCCCAGTTCTTCTTTGTTAGGTCGGAGTCGACTTACTCCTTCAGTTTCCTTAGGTTGTAGACGATTTAAGTCTTCACTTTCCTTAGGTCGTAGACCGCTTGAGTTAAGTCGTGAACGACTTATGCCTTCAGCCTCGTTAAGTCGTGAATGACTTATGCCTTCAGCCTCGTTAAGTCATGGACGACTTAGAACTTCTTCTTCAGCTTTGTTATCTCGTATACGACTTAAACCTGCTCCTTTCTTAGATCGCGACCGACCTAAACCCAGTGATTCCTTAGGTCGTGGACGACCTAGGCCTTGTGTATTTGGAGCTTGCACTGCTTCGACTCTAGCCTGTGCTGCATCAGTCCTAAAAACTAATTGGACTGCAAAGTTTGTCCTTCTGGTGAAATGCCCCTTTCAAAAATTTATATGTTTTAACAGTTATTTTTGAAAATTTATTTAAAGGAGAAATTTATTTTAAAATAAAAGGTATGATTTTTAGATATTATAAATTTATAGTTTTATGAAATATTTTAAATAGAGATTTTTGAACAGTAAAATAAAGATTTTTAAAATCTTAAAATAAGTCCGTCTTTTATAATAAAGGGATATGGTTTTAAAAAGAAAATAGAAATGTTTTGATATAAATATTTATATAAAGTGATATATATATATGTATATATATATTTGTATATATTATAATTTATTTACAAATGTGATAATTTATAAAAGTGGTATTTTACAAATGAAGTGAAGATTTGTAAAATCGTATTTTTGTTAATAAAAGCATGGATTTATAAACGGTGTTATAAATTAAAAGAAATTATTATCATTTAATGGATTGGAGAAATAAATCAAACGGTGGATTTATGATAAGATGTGGAATGATGTTTTCGAAAATAGTTGATTCTATTTTGGAAGGTATGGGGAAATTTAGGAATGTTAAACGATATTTTATAAATTGAAAGGAATTTATAAAAGGAACTTATGCATATGGGGGCAATGTTAAAAACAGATGGTGATTGATGTTTTTAAATGGGATTTATGATTAAGTGGGATTTATAAAGGAAATAGAGTTATAAATGGAGTTCATAAATAAAGGGGTTTTATGGAAGGAAGTTTTATAAAATAGAAAAAGATTTTTAAATATAGTTTTATAAATATGGGAATGATTATGTTAAAAATTTAAGTATGGATTTTTATCAAGGAAATATATTTACGTTTTAAAAGTTGGTTATTTATATTATAATTATTTTAAAGTTGTTTATAAATATTTTAATATTTTGAAAAGTTAATTGTTTAAAATATTAATATGGTTTGAAATTAAATATAATTATTTATCAATAAAGTTTTGGAAATTAATTATTAGTATTTATAAAAATGTTGAAGGCAAATTATTACAGTTTTATTTAGGATGCTTTGGAATTTATTAATTATTATTTTAAAATGTTTTAAAGTTAATATTTATTTATTATAATGTTTACTATTATATAATAATAGTGTTTTTAAGTAAATAATTTTGATATATTTATAAATGTTTTTCGAGATTTATAAATAGGGTTTATAAACATATATGATTTTATAAGAGGAGTCTTATAACATGGTTTGGAAAACTTAAAGGAAGATTGTAAAAGGGTAAAAAGAGTTTTATAAATGGTCTTGAATATTTATAAAAGAATTTTAGAAACGGGTTTATAGATTTATAAAAGGAGTTTTATAAATGGTTTTATGGGGTTATAAATGGTTTCAGAGATTTATAAAATAGTTTTATAAATGGTTTTTTAAGACTTACAAGGGATTTTTAAATGATTTTTGAATTGTATAGAAAGGGAATCTTTCTCAGTTTGTGGGTATATTTATAGCATTAAGGTAAGTATATAGATATTTTTTCTAAGTATTAAAAATATAGGATTGTAGATTTATAAAGAGTTTTACAAGTGGGCACCGCCCGATTCATCCGATTTCGGAAGATCGAGCCTTCTTTGAAATGACGTAAAATGATGCACAAATGAACACCTCCTGCGAATTTGAACACCTCCTCGATGATTGACTTTTGCAACTCTTTCATGGCTTCTTCTGAATCATCCGACCTTTTTCCAGCCATCATTCTTAACTCTGCCTTGGTAAAAGACCTGAAACCATGATAAATAAAAATTGACATTTCATCGAACATGTTGCGTGTTAATAAGTAATACATTACCCTTCATCGAACATGTTGCCTAATCACCTAATCACAATCGCTGGCATAACCACCCATTCCTTCCTTCCACAAAACAGTAACAGCAACCTACCATTCCACCACCAGCTTTCTTTCACCAATCCAAACTGCCTTAACCCAAACTCCTCCCTGCTACATTTCAAGCAACAACAACCTTCTCAAGCAACCACTGCATACTTCATTATCCAAACCCCTACCAGCAAACTGCATTTTCTTCCAAACTACCATCTCACAACCAAAACATCCCAAACGCGCAACAACAAACAAAGCTCTAACCTATCACTTCATATACTTCAACCTCCATCACACCTTCATATCCAACTTCTGCAAACTGCGACAACCAGATTCACCATCCAGCTACAATCAGCCACAAACTCCTGCCCCTATCACCTAACGAACTCGAACCATTTCTGCACATAGCACAACAAATCCCTTCCTCTACAATCTGTCACAACCAATTCGCATCTCCTCACTAACCCTATGCCTTCACCATCACAACAAACACCTACCTGCCTTCTCTGACAACCCGAACTACCCCTACACCTTAACTTCCTCACCAATCAAACTGAAAACCAACCTGTTAAAAACTCCTCCAAATCGCGAACCCACCAGCGCCTCCCATATCAAATTCACCAACCGCAATTTCAGCAACCCATCGACCAGAACTACCTTAAATCACCATTGGCCTCACCTCCATCGCTTGAAATTTCAATCGTAATCACCCACTACCGTAACCCAGTCCAATCATGACCTAACTCCAACAACAATCGCCGATTCACAAGCCGAACAGACATTTCCAGATCTCGACAACAAAGCAAACGGGGCTCGACATGTAGGCAAACAGCAGCAAAATTGGAGGTGAGAACGAAATGGGGAACGAAGCTTGTCTGAGATCACTACCAACCTTTGAAAAAAGGACGAGATTTTGTTTTTGGAAGAAAAAAAAGAAACGAAAATATGATTTGAAAATTAGGGATTTGGAAATTGGGGGTGAGAACGAAAATGATATGAAAAGTAAAGCGGGAGAACGAAAATTTGGAGCAAATTGTAGCGGTGATCCAGTTTAACAATCAGATTAAATGTAGACCGTTGGATCGTATTCACGCGGATTGCTAATTTTATTAATTTTTTAATCTGAATACATCTATAGCAACACTATATAAAAATGTTGCATCGTGTTACACTTTTTTAGCTAGAGCAACACATTTTTATGGCTAAGGTAACACCATAAATACAACGTTGCAGTAGGACCAAAATTTTATATCTATCGCAACATTTTAGCTGGCAACACCCTGCAAAAATGTTGCAGAAGGTCATTTATGGCGTAGTGATATTATAATTTATATCGTTCCACTGCGATTGTGAGATTCTGTGTTGTTTTTAGTTTCTTTCTCTTCTTCTTCTCTACTTTTCTTTCTTCTTTCCCATAACTATCCATCTTTCCATTCAATTTGGGTTGGACATGTGTGGTTTATTGTCAACTTTATTGCATGGATTGGTAAGTCATTACAGCTAGTATCTGAGCGCAAGGTTAAGCAAGAACCTTGGCTTTGGTGGGGCAACTCATTAAGAGATAAGGTAGTGGAATGCCTTATTATGAGTTTTTGAGTGCATATATATGAGCACGTATTTGTTAGTGATATAAAAATATTTTATATTGTGTTAATTTATCTGTTGAGTGCCTTATAAATTCTAGTCGGTACATAGGATGCCATGATATCGATAGGGGTTTTGAAACACTTAAACAGGGTAAACCGACACAACATTGTTTGAGAATTGGTAAATGAAATAATTTTACCTAAATTATATTTATATATAAAAGAATAATTTTAAGAAATTATTATAGCTATATATGGTATGTTTGGCTGTTAGCGAATGATAATATTTGATTATTATCATTTGTTGTTTGTTGTTTGTGTTCTAAAAAAGTTGTTATTATAATATAAACAAAGATAAAAATTTGTGAAATGATATTTCATAAGAAGTGAGATTATATAAATATGATTTATAAGTGTGATTTATAAATGGAAAGGAAATGAAATTGTATAAGTATACATAAGAATATGATTTGTAAATAAAAATGTATTTAAAACAAGAAATATGAGAATTTAAATTCCATTGATTTGAAAATTTTATTTCAAAGATCTTGGAAAAAAAATAGTAGTATTATTTTGGAAAATGTTTTAACTGGAAATATTGTTATAAGGATTTAAAAATAAATAGAAAGCATTGAACTCACTTCAGTCACTAGAAAATAATTCTAGTGATGACTACAACATCATCCGTATTCATTTTTGAGTTTCTAAGTGATGGATTGCTACCATTGAAGTTGTGTTGGGTAAAACAAGTTTTGATTTTAAAATCCAAAGTATGATGTGATAAATATATGAAAATAAATTTTTGAACTTATAATTTGAAAATGGTATAGATAAGAAAAGAAAATATGAAATTGAGATATGAAATTAAAGTTAAATAAATCGAGTTAATGAAATGAACTAAATGAAATTGAATTTGATTTATAATGAATTAATGAAATGAACTAATGGAATAAATTAGTGAAATGGATATGAACTTGAGTTGTAGAATGAAATTCAACTTGAGTTATAAAATGATCTGAATATGTTTGGAGTGTTTGATAGAATTGAATATGAACTTAAGTTTTGAAGTGAAAATAAATATAAGAAGTGTTGTATAAAATGTTTGAAATAAACCTAAGAAATTGTTATATGGGATGGTTCATAAATAATATTAGTATTGAAGAAATATGCTAAGTGATAATGAAATAAAATTTAACTTAGGAGAAGTTAAAATGCAACAATTTTATGAAATGTTCCATAAACAAATTTTGTATGTATGAAATGTTGTTAAACATAAATTGAATTTAAAGTGAATGTATGTAAAGTGAATGTTAATAACTAAATGTAAATCAATTGAATGTAAATAAATTGAAAACTAATCAATTGAATGTTAATAAAATGAAAGTGTATAAATATAATGTTGACATTTGGAAATGCAAATTGATATGATGGTAAATAAATTGGATGGATATTATTTGTTTAATGGTTTCTCTTGTTACATCTGCTAAAATTGCATATTGTTATGATATATTCTATATTATATAGTGATGTTACTTCTATATACTTGTTATCATTGTTTGTTGAGTGATTAGTAGGTGCGAATGGCATATGCTTCGCATTTGGAGCTCGCTTTTGCATTTTGTTGGTTGTATATGCTTGCTAATACTAAAATAAGGTACACATCTCGGATTACATATCGTATTTTTATATTTTCCCTATGGGATGCCTCATCCTTGAAGATGAGATGTATATTTGTGATTATATATATTGTAAATTTTTCCGATCGAGCCGCGGAAAGGAGTTACCGGTGAAATTTTTCGTAAATTTAAGGCATTAGTAAATTGTTAAGAAATATTCGATAGCTAAAATTTGATTTTTATCTTATTACTTGGAATGGTATTAGTTAGTAACTATGAATGAATTAAAAAGACTTAGAAATTTTATAATCTATTTCAACTAATTGGTTTTGAAAAATTAACGGGTTTGGGGAATTTTTCTTACCTCGCTAATTTCGAGGACGAAATTCTTTTAAGGGGGAAGGATGTAACGACCCAGAATTTCAGTCATTTGAATTTGGAATTTAATTGATTTTAAATATTAAAAGGTTAATCTTATAAGCTAAATAACTTGAATTTCAAAATATAATGGTTATTTGAATATTTGGGATTTGTTTAAAGTATTGAATCTTAAATTTGATGTGAATAAAAATGATTTCGAAGTTGAATTAAATTCTATTTGAATGAAGAATGAAGATAGTAAACTTTAATTTATAGTTAAAGTGATTGAAATTGTTATTTTATAATAATTTGTTTGATTAACGTGCAATATAGCTTTCCGAGGCACTGTCTCGGAATTGGATGAAACTAGTTCCACTGGATCCATAGTAGTGAATTATAACATGCCGTCGAATTTTGTGATGATTGGGCGTATTGTTTGGTCATGCAAGTTCGAAACGCATAGAAATTAATTAAAGGAATTTAAATTAATATAATTTTATTTTGAAAAGATATCTTCTGTATATGATGAATTGGATCTCGATACTAGTTCCATTGCATTTGGAATAGGGGTATAACATATAGAACGCAAGGCGGCACGCCTTTATTGGAGTTCGAAAATTTATTGTGTGAATATTGTTTGGTAAATTTTTTTATATAAGGACATTAACTTTCTTCATTTGCAAACCCTAGCCCTAATTGGCTTCAGTCGCCATTAAAACAATAGCCCCATCCAACGATCGACAATCAAAGGAGCCTCTGGAGGCCTAATTGGCCAACGATTTCAACTACAAACTTGGAAATCTCAACAAGGCAATGCTATTCAACGGTTGGATCTAGTCATGGTGAAGCAAAGCGGTGGAAAAACAGGCACGAATTCGGTGCCATTTATGGTCGATTGCCATCAAATGATGGCACGAGGAGAGTGGCGCTAGGCTCATTGGCGGCGTCGGAGGGAGGCGCGTTGGAGAGAGGCGTGGCAGCGTGGCGCGGCGAACATTGGTGGATGAAGTCGCGATCGATGTTCGTGCCTGGGATTCGTTCGTTCGAATGAGAGTTTGCGAGGAGGGATGGTAATTAGATTTAAAAAGTTTATTAATTATAATTTAATTATTTAAATCGTTCATTAATGCATAACTTATTCATATGAGGTCAGAATTGAACGCGACAAGTTGCGTTGCGATTGTATCAGCAAAATCTACGTTATGGAGTTGGTTTGGATGGATCTTGAGCTAGTAGGAATTTAGGTTAAAATTGGACATCTGTTCAATTTTAATTCAAACTGTAACGTTTTAACGAAATTGAAATCAAGGTGAGTTGAACTCACCATTTTGGTTAACTAGAAAATATTATAGTCGATAAAATTTATTGATTGGATGTGTGGATATTTTATTATTGATTGTTATTGACTGTTTGAATGATTTACTATTTTATATTGTTGATTGGATATATTCTCACCCCTGGAGCGAATGAGACCCTATTACGTTCCCGTGTAACTGCGGATGTCCCATTGTATACAACTTCGCCTTGAAACGGTTGATTATATTTTTATGATTATATAATGTATGTGATGCAGAGGAACAGGTTGGAGGGATCCAACAAAATTCCTCACACTGTTGATTTTATTTTTCATTTGATTGGATATATGATATGTTGGATGCCATAATTGATGACATGGATGATTTTTCCCTATTTAGTGCTATAGTTACACGCGGCCATATTTTTAGTGTTTGAAATACTATAAAATGAAAATTTAGTTTTTAAAAGGATTTTAAGTGATTTCGAAAAATTATATATTTTAACAGTTGTTTTTGAAAATTTATTTAAAGGATAAATTTATTTTAAAATAAAAGTATGATTTTTAGATATTATAAATTTATATTTTTATGAATTATTTTAAATAGAGATTTTTGAACTGTAAAATAAAGATTTCTAAAATCTTAAAATAAGTCCATCTTTTATAATAAAGGGATATGGTTTTAAAAAGAGAATAGAAATATTTTGATATAAATATTTAATAACCATTTTATGTAAAGTGATATATATATATGTGTATATATTATAATTTATTTACAAATGTGATAATTTATAAAAGTGATATTTGACAAACGAAGTGAAGATTTGTAAAATCGTATTTTTGTTAATAAAAACATGGATTTATAAACGGTGCTTATAAATTAAATGAAACTATTATCATTTAATAGATTGGAGAAATAAATAAAGCGATGGATTTATAATAAGATATGGAATGATATTTTAGAAAATAGTTTATTCTATTTTGGAAATTGAAGGCGATGGTAAATTTACAAATGTTAAAAGATATTTTATAAATAAAAAGGAATTTATAAAAGGAATTTATCCATATGGGGGCAAAGTAAAAAACGGATGGTGATTGATGTTTTTAAATGTGACTTATGAATAAGTGAGATTTATAAGGGAAATAAAGTTATAAATGGAGTTCATAAATAAAGGGGTTTTATGAAAGGAAGTTTTATAAAATAAAAAGAGATTTTAAAATATAGTTTTATAAATATGGGAATGATTATGTTGAAAATTTAAGTATGGATTTTTATCAAGGAAATATATTTATGTTTTAAAAGTTAGTTATTTATATTAATATTATTTTAAAGTTGTTTATAAATATTTTAATATTTTGAAAAGTTAATTGTTTAAAATATTAATATGGTTTGAAATTAAATATAATTATTTATCAATAAAGTTTTGGAAATTAATTATTAGTATTTATAAAAATGTTGAAGGCAAATTATTATTGTTTTATTTAGGATGTTTTGGAATTTATTAATTATTATTTTAAAATGTTTTAAAGTTAATATTTATTTATTTATAATGTTTACTATTATATAATACTGTTTTTAAGTAAATGATTAGGATATATTTAAAAATGTTTTTCAAAAATTATAAATAGGGTTTATAAACAAATATGGCTTTTATAAGAGAAATCTTATAACATGGTTTGGAAAACTTAAAAGGAAGATTGTAAAAGGGTAAAAAGAGCTTTGTAATTGGTCTTGGATATTTATAAAAGAATTTTAGAAATGGGTTTATAGATTTATAAAAGGAGTTTTATAAATGGTTTTATGGGGTTATAAATGGTTTCAGAGATTTATAAATGGTTTTATAAATGTTTTTTTAGACTTATGAGGGATTTTTAAACGATTCTTGAATTGTATAGAAAGGGAATCTTTATCAGTTTGTGGGTATACTTATAGCATTAAGATAAGTATATAGATATTTTTCTAAGTATTGAAAATATAAGATTGTGGATATATCTTTGTGAAGATATTTTTATACAAGTATTTACAAGTGGTTTTAATTAATGAAAAGATTTATTAAAAGAGGCTAGTGGTTGCGTATATGCTTAACCAATGTTGGTTTTCCCTATGGAATTAAATCCCTATTTAAATGTTTGTTATTTGATAATTAAATAACTGACTATCAAATTTGGACTCCAAACGTAACTTTGGAAATATCTAGAAGAAGCACGTGAGTTATATAACACAGTCATCTCCGATGATGTTGTACTGTGCGCATAAATCTAGTTTCATTCTCCTAGGACAAACGATAAGGAAATTCTTCCTCTAATGGTTAGGAGGTGAACTCCGCTTTTATCTTTGACAGTTTATTTCCTAAAGAACCGTGGTTAAGTTTATTAGAAATTATCAAATATTGTTTCGAAGAGACCAGGATCGTATATGTTATCCGAAAACCACTTCGATCCTACTTAATTGTTTTGAAGTGAAGACATCTTGAAGATGATGGAGATTGAAGACGGAGCTCTCAAGTGTTTTGTTCAGTTCCATAACGAACTTGTATGGATAAATGCTAGTATTACATTGTTACATGTAGGGCAGTGTTTGCATTCCAAGTGGGAAGTGCTATATAAAACGTAAAATGTAGCCTCATCAACCGGGCATGACTAAAACAGGGGAGATGTAGCAGGGCTAAGCGGGTCGCTCCTAAGTAGGATATGATCATTCCTATCTACAATCAATATTATCTCTCATTTGTATGCCCCGGGCCCATTAACGGAGGGGTGATCATATTCGATACCATCTAGGGTAGGCCTATTCTGTATTGGCAGAGGTCGATAGGTTCGACCTCGGTGTTATTTTATCTAGAGATGCACCGTGACAGGTAGTACCCTAGTAGCATAGTCATTGTATGGAATCCATTCTCCGATAAGCGCCGTACGGACATAGTTGTGCCCAACTATGCTGAAACGTGAGATGCAAGCATTTCAACTATATTCATATTTTACTTTGATCCCAATACATTATTACAATATAAATGGATTTCTATAGAAATTGTTTTGGTTATCGTAAGGTAAAATCTCGTCTGTGTTTATGTGCGGCGTGGTCTTACGAGATACCTTTATTTTGAAAAGAGTTTGATAACTTTAAGAATTCAACTATGTGTGTATTCTTACACTGGTTTACCAGACTGACTCGGGTGTTATTTTATTATAATGCTCATGTTAGATCGAGCATATTTACAGATTTCTTTGGATGTAATGGAGCTCAGGAGACGTGTTGGAGGTCTTTAAGTCGTATTCACGTATATGTTTATTTTCTGCTGCTTTGTTGTTGAAATCATCGACATTTGTGAGGACCGGTTGTTATAACTATCCAGGCTAATGATTGTGATTTGTTGTTGTACACTGATGGATGTATGTATATATTAGTTTCTCTTTTGTAAAGATCATTGATATTATATTTTTTATTGTTCCGCTGCGATTGTAAGATTCTGTATTATTTTTAGTTTCTTTCTCTTCTTCTTCTATTCTCTTCTTTCTTTTTCTTTCCCATAACTATCTGTCTTTCCATTCAATTTGGGTTGGATATGTATGGTTTATTGTCAACTTTAATTATGCGGATTGGCGAGTCGTTACGACAACTATACCTTTTAATACATTAAATATGATTTGATACATAAGTTTATTGGCATTAACATACCTAACTGTAACTTTAAAGTGCCTTTCAATGCATTATATATGATTTAATGCACTAATTCATTAGCATTAACATGCTTAAATGTAACCTTTCAAATACCTTTCCATTCATCAAATATGATTTAATGCACCAATTTATTAGCATTAACACACTATAAGATCCAGCATTTAAATTAGAGATTTTTTTTGAAATATAGACCAAATTATTCACTATTTAATGCACTCGATCCAATAATAGCTAAGCTACAGAAGACTTTAGGTGTAACACCCCATAAATTTTAATAATAAAACAAATAATTATTAAAGGGTGAAATAATATAATTACTTAAGAGGAAAAAATATGAATTTTCATAAATGGATGAATTAAGCTAGTAAACTTGCACCGTTGCATATGGCATATTTTCCTAGTCAAGTTTCATTATAAAAATGTTAAACTAAGACAAACATAATGTATAACCAAAAGAATATTTTTAGTTGAATTAGCTTTGTTAATCCTAACGCATTAGTACCAAATATGGTATTAATATCCCTTTTCAGTACAGAAAGAAGCATACATACATTTCCTCTCCTCTCCTCAAAACAAAGATGCCCAAAACCTCTTTTTTAGATCTAAAATTACTTACCGAAATCTTCATCAAGTTCAGGAAAATAGAAGTCGAAAGAGATTAGAACGAAGGGAGCTATTCGTATCTACCAAGGTCAAAGCGATTCTTGGAGTTCGGAAGATAGGGCATATCTGAACAGTAGGGGAAAAACGGGAATTTCTAATCAATTTTAGGCTAAATTGGATAGTTAGGTGAGTGGGGTTTATTTACTCTGTTATATTATCCTAATTATGCTTTTAACCATTGTTGGTAGTTCATGTTAAATAAATGGCCAGAGATGATATGAATAAATCATAGATATATGTTGGATTGAGATATAAATGGCCTCTCGACTTTTGCTATGTCTTCATAGATCGCAGTCTACCGATGTTACGTTGCCATCCCGGCAAAATCAAACGTAGACCGTTGGCTCTCAGCAGCACACACGACTTCTTCTATGGTCCGTAGTAGATCGTAGTGACATCGAGCTACACCATCGTCACAGCATAATCCAATGTCTCTGTAGGCATCAACGCCCTCGACTTTCGCTACCCACTACACATAATCCTTAGGAACTAGTTTGTTTGGACTCCTCATAGGATCAACTTTAGAACCCCCCTTAGGGTTCAAGGAAGTACCACTCTGTGGCACTCCTGAGAAGTTCATTTCAAGGGAGCACCTTTTTCCCCAAAGACATTCTCAAAACACTTTATACTATACACTTATAGTATCTTCAAATCATACCCTTTATGATTTATATCAAAATCTCCTTTACACAAAATTGATATCCCAAATCGATAGTTCCAAACTTGGCTTTCCAAATTCCCAAAACTGATTTTTCTCAAAAATCAAAAGCCTTTCCAAAATCCATAGGTTCCAAAACCTTTTCCAAAATCATTCTCATAAAATCCCTTATATATATATAACTTTGAAAATCTTTGGATCACTTCATACTTGTATAAATTCCATTTTTATACTTCAAATACTTTCAAAAACCCTTTTCTTCTGGCTGTAGATTCAACAAGGGGAGTTTATCATATATAACAAAGATATATAATGTGACGACCGCCCATGACCCCTGCACTAAACCTAGAAATAGTGCGCTGAAAAGTGTGCCAGGCAGCCATGGACGTTTGCCAAGGTTAAGTTAAAGCAGCAGAATCTATCGTATTACTCACAGCGCATGGATAAAATACAATAGAGAACATATATAGTGAAGTTTTACAAAATAGAATCTCATCAATTAAGCTTCATAATAGTTGAATACAAACATCTGAATAGTCAATACATCAAGCCTCACTACATATCACTCAGAGAATTATACAAAGCAGCGGAACATCTAGTACATATAGTAAGAAAATAATATACAAGCCTCCAGCTCGTCTTCGTCATCAACCTCGTGGAAACTAAGAACAGCACCTGTCACCTGCTACCTAGTCTGCCCGTCCCAAAATGGACGAACAGCCCAAGGCAATAAGAGTTAAAAACATAAAGCCTTGAGTCAAACAACAGTCTTAGTGAGCGGTAAATTAACTAACAACATACCAAAAGAGCATAAAGGAAAAAGGAATAGGAATCCAACCCTCCCACTCCACCTCTTTCTACAGTGATAGCCCCCAGACACACACTAAGCAAAAGTAAACATAGCAAAGCAAAAAATTTAAAATAAAGCAATTATCACTCGAGTCAAGGGCGATGTTTCCCAAGTACAAACCCCCAAGGCCTAAACCAAGATCAGATAAGCACCCAGAAAACACTGCTCTTAAGACCGAATGACGATACAACCAAACATCCATGACTCTGGCTATCACCGTTATCATTGCTTCGATACCACCGTTAATTGAATGACCGGCACATTCTTTCAGCCGTTCGTCAAGGGCTAATGGAAACCCCGGTTCTAGACATAACTCCGCACGTCGTCGCAGCCCATGCCTAGGACTATCGAATCTGCCCAGAGTACTTGACTACCAATCAGTAGTCTTTAGGGACTATCGAATCTGCCCAGCGTACTCTTGCTTTGAGCATGCTAGAACCTTCAACAACGATGAAATATCAGCCTTCTAGTCATCCTCCTCGACGACTATTTCCATACTAGCTCAAGCGCCTCTCAAGCAAACCATTATCCTCAAACCCGAACCATTTCACCGAGTTTATCAATCATGCTTGGAATGATCCCGTCTGGATTAAACCAAAGCTATCTCATATCATGCCTCGCTTCATCTCATCATAGTCAAGCCTCATCTTAACATCATCATCATCAAATCTATCCGTATGAGCTTCATCATCCGCCACATATGCCACGAGCAGCTTTTCCAATTCAAGAGCATTTCCCTTAGCTTTTGAATCATCTTTGACCATCTTGTCTAAATCAAATCATCAATCAACTAATTCATAACAATCAATCAAGTCAATCATAATCCAAGTAATCAAACATTCAAACATGATCTAATAAACAATTATAACAATAATGGCAATCTTGTAAATAAAGAGTCCAAATCTAACAAGTATGAAAACATGAGCAATATCTCTACAACTTGATGAATGAACTTGCATAGGTTAACATGTAGTAAAATGGATGTCAAATCATCATGAACAATGGATCTATACTTAAGTTTACGGAAATGCATGGAAATCACTACTTTAACACAAAATCAAGCCAACAATCCGATATACTCCTTTGGATCCGTGTGAGAGATAATCACCACTCACCAAATCACCTAAACACCTTAAAAGCAACACACTTCAGATCTGGACAGCGAAGGGTCTAACTCGATCTATCAAAATTCCGCTTCAAACGATGAAATCTCTCTTCGAAGAATGTAGATCTTCAATCTAAGCTCTTGGATCTTCGATTTGATCTTCAATTTGGATGGAAGGAATCACAATATTAAAGTGGAGAAAAGAAGTGAAGAAGTGTAGAACTCAAGCTCTCAAAACAGCAGCACTTCGTCGCTTCAAAATCCGGGATCCCAAAAAGTGAAGAAATGGACGTGTATTTATAGGCTGAAATCCCTAAGTCGTTTGCTCGCTATTAGGTCATCCACAACCTAAGAAACCCCACGACTTAAGACCTACGACCTAACACTCACGCGACCTAACAACAATGCAAGTGCGTGACCTAACACTCACGCACGGCTTAGCGACTTAACGCTACATGACCTAACTGAGATGCCGACCTAACACACACGCGATCCAACGACTTAAGTCCTTACGCGACCTAACGCCCTTGCGACTTAGCGACCTAAATAAACACAGCAATCCACCTTAGGTCGCTCACGACCTAACTATAACAAGCCTTAACTCATCCACGACCTAACTCTCTTAGGTCGTTAACTCACACAGTCTACCAGGTCGCTATTCCTATGCCGCTAACCCCTAGGTCGGTAATCTTCTTAGGTCGATCCATTTCTTAAGTCGCCAACTTCCTATAAGTCGCTCCATTTCTTAAGTCGCCAACTTCCTATAGATCGCTCAAATCCTTAGGTCGCCAACTTCCTATAGGTCGCTCAAATCCTTAGGTCGCCAACTTCCTATAGGTCGCTCCATTTCTTAAGTCGCCAACTTCCTATAGGTCGCTCAAATCCTTAGGTCGTTCACCCGACCTAACCTACCCCACGACCTAAGCTACCACACGACCCAACTTCCATACGACCTAAGTTACAACACGGCTTAACTTCTAGATGACTCAAGCTCTAGTCGTTCTAAATTCTGAACGACTTAACAACGTTACGACCTAATGACAACTGTTTTACGATGTTTCGATCCGTAAAAATACGGGTCGTTACATTCTCTCCCCCTTAGGAATTTAGCCCCTGAAATTCCAATCAAACAAGAGCAATCAAAAACTATTCTGCATGCCTACCATCCATAGCAATCAACAAACCATGCATCCAATTACTAGCCTAGCATGCAGAATTCTAAAACTAGAACAAGTTACAATATCGTGAGATGACACGACACTTTATGGACATACCTCGAAGAGTTCAGGATGAGCTGCCTTCATCCTCTCTTCCACCTCCCATGTACAGTCGTTAACATCATCACTCCATTGTATCTTGAGCAACCTAACTACCTTCCTCCTAAGCTGTTTCGTGTCAGTTTCCACAACACGAAGTGGCTTACGAGGTCTCTCAACAACTGGATCTACCTCAAAATCTTCACAGCTATCGGCAGAAACTACTGTATTCGAGTCGTGCACATACTTCCGTTGATACGATACATGAAAAACATTGTGCACACCCGTCATCTTTTCTGGTAACTCCAATTTGTAGGCGAGCTTTCCAATTCGCTCGATGATCGGGAATGGTCCAACAAATCTCGGAGTCAATTTTCCTTTCTTCCCGAATCGAATAACATTCTTCAGTGGAGAAATCTTCACAAAAACCATATCACCTACGTAGAATTCCAAATCCTTACGACGCTTATCGGCATAACTTTTCTGTCGGTCTTGGGCTGCCTTCATTCGTCGTCGAATGATCTCTATGCAATCCGAAGTCTGTTGAATCATTTCTGGCCCACGTATCAACTTTTCCCCTATTTCCAACCAACATGTCGGCGAGTTACACGGTCTTCCATACAATGCCTCATATGGTGCCATACCAATGCTTGATTGGTAACTGTTATTATACGAAAATTCTACCAAATGAAGGTGATCTTCCCATGATCCTCCGAAATCTAAAACACAAGCTCTAAGGAGATCTTCCAAAACTCGATTGACTCTCTCGGTCTGACCATCTGTTTGAGGGTGATAAGCTGTACTCAAACACAACTCGGTTCCCAAAACTTCCTGGAAGCTCTTCCAAAATCCACTAGTGAACAATGGGTCTCGATCGCTCACTATACTCTTCGGAATACCATGGAATCGAACTATCCACTTAACATACAGCTCAACCAACTTTGATGCAGTCCTAGTTGATCGAACAGGAATGAATCTAGCACTCTTAGTCAAACGATCTACAATGACCCAAATCCCTTCATTTCCCGTTCTTGTTCTAGGTAGTCCATCAATAAAATCCATCGATATTTGCTCCCACTTCCATGTAGGAACCTCTAATGGCTGAAGCAATCCACTTGGCTTCTTCTGTTCGGCTTTTACCAACTGGCAGTTCATGCACTTGGAAATAAGATTTCCAACATCCTTCTTCATACCTTCCCAGTAATAGGTTCTCTTCATATCCCGATACATCTTATTTCCACCTGGATGAATTGTCAACTTCGAGTGATGACTTTCCTTCAGAACTTCACTTCTCAATTCATCTATATCGGGAACAACTAGTCGTCCTTGCTTCCGAAGCCAACCCTCTCGATCGACCTCGAATCTTTTATCCTTTTCTAGGTCCAATCCAGATTCCAAATCACGGATAATCTTGACAAGCTTATCGTCTCGTTTTTGGCTCTCGCCAATTCTTTCCACAAGAGTCGGTCTTATATAAGTTTGCCAACATCTCAGGTTCCAATTCACATCTGGGCCTGAAGTCAAATCTCAGCCTTCTAGTCATCCTCCTCGACGACTATTTCCATACTAGCTCAAGCGCCTCTCGAGCAAACCATTATCCTCAAACCTGAACCATTTCACCGAGTTTATCAATCATGCTTGGAATGATCCCGTCTGGATTAAACCAAAGCTATCTCATATCATGCCTCGCTTCATCTCATCATAGCCAAGCCTCATCTCAACATCATCATCATCAAATCTATCCGTATGAGCTTCATCATCCGCCACATATGCCACGAGCAGCTTTTCCAATTCAAGAGCATTTCCCTTAGCTTTTGAATCATCTTTGACCATCTTGTCTAAATCAAATCATCAATCAACTAATTCATAACAATCAATCAAGTCAATCATAATCCAAGTAATCAAACATTCAAACATGATCTAATAAACAATTATAACAATAATGGCAATCTTGTAAATAAGGAGTCCAAATCTAACAAGTATGAAAACATGAGCAATATCTCTACAACTTGATGAATGAACTTGCATAGGTTAACATGTAGTAAAATGGATGTCAAATCATCATGAACAATGGATCTATACTTAAGTTTACGGAAATGCATGGAAATCACTACTTTAACACAAAATCAAGCCAACGATCCGATATACTCCTTTGGATCCGTGTGAGAGATAATCACCACTCACCAAATCACCTAAACACCTTAAAAGCAACACACTTCAGATCTGGACAGCGAAGGATCTAACTCGATCTATCAAAATTCCGCTTCAAACGATGAAATCTCTCTTCGAAGAATGTAGATCTTCAATCTAAGCTCTTGGATCTTCGATTTGATCTTCAATTTGGATGGAAGGAATCACAATATTAAAGTGGAGAAAAGAAGTGAAGAAGTGTAGAACTCAAGCTCTCAAAACAGCAGCACTTCGTCGCTTCAAAATCCGGGATCCCAAAAAGTGAAGAAATGGACGTGTATTTATAGGCTGAAATCCCTAAGTCGTTTGCTCGCTATTAGGTCGTCCACAACCTAAGAAACCCCACGACTTAAGACCTACGACCTAACACTCACGCGACCTAACAACAACGCAAGTGCGCGACCTAACACTCACGCGCGGCTTAGCGACTTAACGCTACACGACCTAACTGAGATGCCGACCTAACACACACGTGATCCAACGACTTAAGTCCTTACACGACCTAACGCCCTCGTGACTTAGCGACCTAAATAAACATAGCAATCCACCTTAGGTCGCTCACGACCTAACTATAACAAGCCTTAACTCGTCCACGACCTAACTCTCTTTGGTCGTTAACTCACACAGTCTACCAGGTCGCTATTCCTATGCCGCTAACCCCTAGGTCGGTAATCTTCTTAGGTCGGTCCATTTCTTAAGTCGCCAACTTCCTATAGGTCGCTCCATTTCTTAAGTCGCCAACTTCCTATAGGTCGCTCAAATCCTTAGGTCGCCAACTTCCTATAGGTCGCTCAAATCCTTAGGTCGCCAACTTCCTATAGGTCGCTCAAATCCTTAGGTCGCCAACTTCCTATAGGTCGCTCCATTTCTTAAGTCGCCAACTTCCTATAGGTCGCTCAAATCCTTAGGTCGTTCACCCGACCTAACCTACCCCACGACCTAAGCTACCACACGACCCAACTTCCATACGACCTAAGCTACAACACGGCTTAACTTCTAGACGACTCAAGCTCTAGTCGTTCTAAATTCTGAACGACTTAACAACGTTACGACCTAATGACAACTGTTTTACGATGTTTCGATCTGTAAAAATACGGGTCGTTACATATAACTTTGTTTATTCCAAATCAAATATTCAATTTTGATTACTCTTTTATAAAGTTATTAACCATATCACTTTTCTATAAAATGAGTTCTAATCACATAAATATTCAACTCTCATTTTATTTCATCATTTATTTTTCAAAATATACCCTTCTATTCAAAATCATTTTACAGTTTTTATCCACAAATTTTCAATTTCCAGATCTCAAACACATTTTGAGATCACTGATAACTCCCATTTAAAATCCACCATTTAACTTCCCAAGTTAAATTTCAATTTCATCTTGAAATTTCCAATTCAAGTTGTTCATTCTAAACTCATTTAACTTTCCTTAAGTTAAATTCAATTTAATCCAGTCAACTTTACCCAATTTGAATTCCCATTTCAAATTTTAACTTCTTATCAATATCCCTTCTCACTTATAAGTTCAAAGACTTATTTCTCTTTGGGTTTTTAAATCACACTCCAGGTAGAATCAAAACTCAACACTTCAGAGTTTATTTCAAATCATCTTTGATATTATGTATATCCACACATATATACATTTATTTTCTTTGCACACCAAGTTATACTTTAAATTTTAAACCACCTTTGGTTTTAATCCAAAAAAAAATTCTTTAAAACAAGTTTCAAGTTTTCTGGACTTAGATTTAAAACTTCACAATTTTAAATTACCTTCAATTCCAATTAATAAGTCATACTCACCTAAAAGTTTACTTCCCTAAAACATTTCATTATTAAACACAACAACCATTTATGATAATAACCAAGATTATCATATCTGGAAACCAATTCATTATTATCTTTATTCTGAAAACACTTCTACAAATTCAGGATTTTAATTTCAGTTTGGATCCATTTCAAACTTTTCTTTATTAAATTTCAATTTGATTGTATTACTATTACCACTTAATTCTCATTATTTTATTTAATTCCAATGATTTAACAACCAATTTCTTTAATATATTTAATAATTAGAAAATTATTTCTTTATATATCAAAAGATAAACTTATATAAAAATCATTCAATTTTAAAATCATTTTAAAATCTTTATATAATAAAATAACAAGTACACTCACATATATAATACTCTCAACTCATTTTAGGGTACTACCGACCCTATCCTTAATGAGTAAACCCACCAGAGCCAAGGTTCTCGCTTAACCTTCAGCTCTGGTACCAAATGTAACGACCCGGAATTTTCTACCCCAAAAATTCTTGATAGTTAGGAAAAAGAAGAAAAGAGGTAGAAGAAGAAACAGAAACAAAACACAGAATCTCACACTCGCAGCGGATCAAAATATAATATCAAATAATAGCATTTATACAAGAAAAGCTATACTTGTCAATTTACATACAATATATCAGAGTTACAACCATTCACAATAAACTGGACAGTTATAACAACTTGTCCATAACTACTATCAATACAATCTCAATATACTCCATACGTTCCTGCCATCCAGCTCGTCTCCTGAACTCTAGAACGTCCTAACCTGAAAATCTGTAATAATCGGTCTGACCCGAGCATTACAATAAAGTAAAACCCGAGTCAGGCTGGAAACCAGCGTGAGTAAACCCATATAGCTTGAAATACTAAGTTAAAAAACTCATTTGAAAACCAGGGTAACTCGTACCTCACTACGAGTTCTTATCTTGTTATAGCCAAACACTTATTTCACAAAATAATATCTAAGTACTGTTTCTTAGTTTCAATGGTCCAGTTACTTAATTTATTCCATTCTAGCCTATTTGATTTACAAATCAAATCTATAAAGAATTATAGATTTCTAATCGAAGTGGTTCCGGATATCGCTGATATCCGATCCCGGTCTCTTCGAATCAAATGTCATATTTTAAACCAAGTTGTTTAAGTTAAATAATTCAGTTAAACTTCAGAACAACATATTCACACAACAATTCATCACAGATAGATAACTTATATTATCACAGTTCAACCAAAGCATTTCATATCACAGAACATCATAATTTATCAGACTAGAGATATTAATCAATCCAAACATTCAATACAATTTAATCATCCATAAGCAAGATAAATTAGATGTTCAATTCCAAATTAATTTAATTTAATCTCCAAATAAATTAAATTAATTACTTTCAAATCCTGCTTACTTAACATTAATTAATTACAAACCAATTAATTAATCATCCTTTAAATATTAATCTTAATTAATTATCCTTAATTAATTATTTCTTAATTAGCTTAAGTAATTAGCCTTTAATTAATTACATAAATTAACTATCCTTTAACCATTCACATTAATTAACCTTTAATTACCCTAATTAATTAATTATACTATAATTAATTACATTCAGAAATTATCCATAAATTACTTACACTAAGTAATCATACTTTATTAATTACATTAAGTAATTATACTTAATCAATTTCATAAATGATTATCCTTAATTAATTAAACCCTCCAGAGCCAAGGTTCTCGCTTAACCTTCAGCTCTGATACCAAATGTAACGACCCGTAATTTTCGACCCCGAAAATTCCAGATAGTTAGGAAAAAGAAGAAAAGAGGTAGAAGAAGAAACAGAAACAAAACACAGAACCTCACATTCGCAGCGGATCAAAATATAATATCAAATAATAGCATTTATACAAGAAAAGCTGTACTTGTCAATTTACATACAATATATCAGAGTTACAACCATTCACAATAAACTGGACAATTATAACAACTTGTCCCTGACTACTATCAATACAATCTCAATATACACAGCGGAATATACTCCATACGTTCCTGCCATCCAGCTCGTCTCCTGAACTCTAGAACGTCCTAACCTGAAAATCTGTAATACTCGGTCTGACCCGAGCATTACAATAAAGTAACACCCGAGTCAGGTTGGAAACCAACGTGAGTAAACCCATATAGCTTGAAATACTAAGTTATAAAACTCATTTGAAAACCAAGGTAACTCGTACCTCACTAGCTACGAGTTCTTATCTTGTTATAGCCAAACACTTATTTCACAAAATAATATCTAAGTATTGTTTCTTAGTTTCAATGGTCCAGTTACTTAATTTATTCCATTCCAACCTATTTGATTTACAAATCAAATCTATAAAGAATTATAGATTTCTAATCGAAGTGGTTCTGGATATCGCTGATATCCGATCCCGGTCTCTTCGAATCAAATGTCATCTTTTAAACCAAGTTGTTTAAGTTAAATAATTCAGTTAAACTTCAGAACAACATATTCACACAACAATTCATCACAGATAGATAACTTATATTATCACAGTTCAACCAAAGCATTTCATATCACAGAACATCATAATTTATCAGACTAGAGATATTAATCAATCCAAACATTCAATACAATTTAATCATCCATAAGCAAGATAAATTAGATGTTCAATTCCAAATTAATTTAATTTAATCTCCAAATAAATTAAATTAATTACTTTCAAATCCTGCTTACTTAACATTAATTAATTACAAACCAATTAATTAATCATCCTTTAATTATTAATCTTAATTAATTATCCTTAATTAATTATTTCTTAATTAGCTTAAGTAATTAGCCTTTAATTAGTTACATAAATTAACTATCCTTTAACCATTCACATTAATTAACCTTTAATTACCATCATTAATTAATTATACTATAATTAATTACATTTAGAAATTATCCATAAATTACTTACACTAAGAAGTAATCATACTTTATTAATTACATTAAGTAATTAACTTAATCAATTTCATAAATGATTATCCTTAATTAATTAAACCAATTAATTATCTTAAATTAATTACATTAATTAATTATCCCTTAATTACCTTCATTAAATAATTACCCTTTAAGTAGTTATAATTATTAATTATTCTTAAATTAATCACATTAAGTAATTAACTATCCTTTAATTACTTACATTAATTAACTAACCCCTTTAAATTGATTATATTAATTAATCCTTTAATAAATCACTTTAATTAATTACATTAAGCAATTATCCATTAATTAAGACCTTAATTAATTTGAAGATAAATCCTTATCTTAATTGATTACTTAATTACAACATTTAAATCTTATTAAACAACCTTTGGAATTAATTATCATTAACATAAGAATTAACTTAAGACTCTTTAAGTTTCTTAATAATAAAAATCATTTCACCTTCTTTAATTAACTATTATTTAAAATTATTTAATTAATGGTCACATAATAAAATACTTTAGCTTAATTAATTCTAAAATAACTTATCTTAAAATCTTTAACTAATCCCAATCTAAAATAAGATAATTATTATATAATAGAATTAATTAAAAAGTTGTTAACTTTTAAAACTTGTTTTATTTAGAATTTAAAATTTAAAACTGTCATAACATATACCCGAGACAACTCGAGTTAGAAACTACTTCTTCTTTCGTTTCCTTTTCTTTTTAAACTTTGTTTTGGTTTAGATTAAAAACTGTAGAAATTATTAAAATTACCCGCGAGCTACCCGATCCACCCCGACGTTTTCCCGAGACAAACCTTCTTTTCCCCGAGTACAAACCCGAGTCAAATTCATCTTCTCAAATCCATCAGCAACTACCCAAAATCCACTGACATGTGCACGCGCACACATGGGCGGAGCATCTCCGACCATCGCCTCTGTCACCAGCGAATTGACTTCGACAAGCTCGATCGCCGCCACTCCCCAAAAACCCGGTACCACATCAAAAACGAAATCGAGCGAACCCATCATCCACTGGAACGAATACGATCACCAAAAACCTCCACGCATTGCCACATTCGACCACCGGTGACCACGTCCCTGAGCCCAGACCTTCGCCGTAGACCCATACTTATTTTCCCCCACCCTTGAAGCAACTCGATGCGACATCGACGCCGCATACACCACTCAAACTCAGTCGACCGAAACAGGTAGCTAAACCCTAAAATGTCACCGTGCCGTCGCCACGATGATCAGAGAACCCTCCGATCATTTTTCCCAACATCGTCGACCTCCCAGCTACCTCCAGTTACAACCCAGAGACACATCACTTCGCCGATCGCTAGAAAACGAGGAGAAATTGATTTCCGTTCATCTCAAAAATTCTACCTCAATTCAATACTAAAAATCATGATTTTATTTTTAAAAATCATTGTTTTCGAAATCGATCTAGATGATGTAATCAAAAACAAAAAATTTAACAATAAATTTTCTGACTTAATTTGCCTTTTACTGTTCTTCTTCCTTTTCAGACAATCTACTTTCTAACTACCCTTATTAACATTTTGAAAAAATTAAATTTGGTTCATACAAACTCTTTTCTTTTAAAGATCCTAACCTAAAAGAGATTGGAGGAAGAGAGATTTAAATTTTGAACTTTTTAAAACCTATAAAACTTATAACAGAGGCATGTATGCATGTACACAGACATGCACACAAAATCTACACATATATATAGACATGCAGGCATCTACACAAACATTTTTCACAACAAACTTCAAGTATTCATCACAAAACATCAAGATGTATAAACAGATTTAAGCATTTGAAAGAAAGTTTACTCACCTTTTAGAAGATGAACATAGACTTAAAAACTGAGATGCTTGATTTTGAAAACTAAAATGCTTTGATCTTTGAAAGCTTGAAACTGGAAACTTATTTTAAAACTGAGATGAATGCTTGATGAACTGGAACTGGAAATCTTGTTGTTGAGATGATCAAGCTTGATAGAACTGAAACTTTGATTTGCTACAGGTTTGTATGTTTACAGATTTTTGATTTCTTGTTTTGGAAATGAGAATAGGAAAAGAAATAGAGAAGGTAATGTAGAGATATATTTATAACTTGATTTTATGATTTAAAATAAATAAATAAAATAAAATAAAATTAAAAGGTGACACTTGTTTAAAAATCTAACATTTGTCATTTATATTAGTTTATGATCTTACATTTGTTAAATTATAAACATTCAACTTACATGTCTAATTATGCATGTTTTTAAATAAATTTTAAATGGTTTATAAAACTTTTATATTAAATTTACTATTTAATAAATACTTTTCTTAATTTATATGAATAAAATCCTTTAAAAGAAAATAACATAAAAAATTACATATATGTATAATATATTTTTAAATCCAAAATATTTTAAGATATCAATCCTTTAAATTTCAAATTCAAATTCAAATTCTATTTAGATTCAACTCACACATATATATACATATATAAACAACACATATTTATTTGTCTGAAATTCCGGGATATCACAATTAGTCTTATGACTTGAGAGTACCATCAAACTTTAGTGTGAAAACTATACTCTAATTATCATCAACCACAAGGCATAGAGATCATGTTATGACCATAGTTGGGTACACGTTGACACACTTGAAGTGGAACACTACTCAAGAGATGATTCATCTCCTTTGTTATAAATGGTCAGTCTCACTTAATTGGTAAGTCAAATTAAAGTCAAAGTCTATGGCTAGAGCAAAATAGTTAATCAACAAAAGTTATCGGATCAAACTGAGGGCTTTAAAATTGATCTACGTAATTAATAAGGATATTAATAGAGTTTTTGACCTTAGACCAAAATCTTGATATTTAAGAGATACACTGATAATGAAAAGAATACATGTAGAAACCATCGCTCCTAGGTAAGCTTCTATTAGATCACAAATACAATTATTCCTATTTGATTTGTAAGTATTGAACTTGACTCTATATTGGTATTACCGTGGATCAAGTTCACTTCGGAGAGCCAATACAACCGTGTTTTCCGTTATTTCCTAATTCAATCAAGTATAAATTTAATTTATAAATGTTACAAAATTAATAACAGATTGATACAATTGTTGTATTAATTTTTTTGTAGCTAATTTTTATTATTTATTTAAGGCTTAAAATCACACAGAATGGTATTTAAAAATTATACAACGGCTCGATTGATTTTGAAGTCAGAAAATAATTAATTAAATGTTGATATAAACTAAACTCAACAAGGGGCTTGGTCATACTTGGTTATAGCCAAGGCTAATCATAATTAGGGTTTGAAGGAGACTAAATTGGGTCTTTAGATCTAGAGATAAAAGGGGAGAAAAGGGTGTAGGTTGATGGCTATAAATAGCTTAGCCTTTACTTAGTTTCAGTATAGACTATTCTTCCTCCTCTCTCATCATATCATAGCCCAACCCCCCTCCCCTTAGTGTTGCCTTCTTTTGAACTTGTAAATTGACGAGAAAGGATGAGACTACAGTGCTTTAGGTGAAAGAACTTCATAACCAACGTCCTGACTCTCGGCTTAATCTACTTTAGTGAGAGGTAATTCTTTTAGATCTAATTTATATGTGATATAATCTAAATAAATATTTTATTCAAAACAAATTTTAATTACTTATACATTTTAAAACATATAAATATCTATATATTTAATCTACAAATTTATGTATTATATGTTACTCATATTTATTATCGACAATAAAAAAACTTAACTTATATATATATATATATAATTAAAGAAAAATTATTTTTGGTTACACATATATGTAGAATTTTTTTTAAAACATTATAATACTTATTTGCCGGTATAAAAAATTTATGTATATATAACAGTATATATATACTTATTTATTTCTATATTTTTAAATATTATTATTATATATAAACTAAAGATCTTTTTGGAAATTATTTTAAAAAAATTAATATCTTCAGATCTGATATACATATTATTTAATAGAGTTCTTTACTAAATTATTTTACCAATTCAACCATTTATTTTAGAAATTTTTGGAATTATTCAAAATCCAATTTTTAGGACCCAAATTATTTTGTAAAAATAAATTCTTTTTCAGCCGAGTTATTTCATTTATTAAAAATATTAATTTGCATACGTAAAATTTTTAAGTTTTGAAAATTTGTATTAACTAAAAATCAGAGCAAAATAAATGTAGAATATTTTTTTTTCATGATTTTACAGTAAATAAAATTATATTTAATAATTTAAATAATTTTATACACATATAATTTCAGTAAGGGTTAAATATGTTATTATTTGTGTATATGATTTTAAATTTATAATGGCCGCACGTATGTGTGTATGTGTATATAAGATATTTTACATTATATATATATATATATCATATATTATATATTGCACTAGACAACTTATTTACCATAGGACAAAGTGGTCAACTCTTCGATAAACCTTAGTTAGGATATGTGTATATGTATTGTTTATGATTTTCATATTGTGAGTGCGGATATCATAACGTATTAATAAATTAATTATAAAAATTCATTTAAATATTAATAAAAAATAAGTATTTTGACTAATAAAATAAAACTAGAATAACAAAGCCACCTTCTATTATTCAAAATACTAGATTTGGTTTAGTATAAACAAATACTTATTTATACAAACATAAATAAAAGATCTTATGTATATTTATAGAAGGATTTTTTTTGAATTTCTCCGTTTTAATGCTACTATTGCACTTGATCTAACAATGGTATTAGAGATGCAAATGTGCTTGTGTAAATAAATTAACCAACACTAAGGGCAATGCCTTAAGAAAAGTCAAAGTGGATGGGTGTCTAAAAATAGGTGCATAAACTAAGGAGAAGGTTACACTAATTAAGGACCACTTGTAACAACCCGTATTTTTAACTATTTTAAAATTTAATATTATTATCCCGCCTTTTGGCAAGGCCGTGACACCAAGAACTTAACTGAAAACCGAGGACAGTTCGTCCCGAAGATCGGTTATATGCAGGCTCACTATGAATATCGATGAATTTTGTCCAAGTCCGGATCAAGCTACAATTAACATGACACGACATGCAAAGCTATGGAAGCCAATGTTCCAAATTTCAAGTCAATCCGAGTTCGTATGCCCAAGATATGATCGATGCAAGCTAAGGAAATTGATTCGTTTATATCCATCATTTCGCTCTCTTCGCATCGGTTCTGCTTTCATCCATCTGAAACTGCACTCTTCGTATCCATCAACTGAAAGGCTTTATTCGCATCCATCAAGCTTCATCTGTTCGTATCCATCAGTTAGCCGTTGTTCGTATCCATCAATGAACATCGCTTCGCATCCATCGGTTATCTGTTGGTCGTATCCATCACGTACACTCAACTTCGTATCCATCAATTGTAGTCAATTCGTATCAACCCCAATTGCATAGCTCGTATCAATCAATCAACAATCGATACGAGTAAAACATCAAACGAACGATATGAAAATGACGGCTATCGATACGAAATGGCCCCAGCCATCAATACGAAGTGACCTATGAGGATCGATACGAACAGAGCGAAGACAATCGATACGAGTAGAACAGCTGCGATCGATGCAAACATGGCTCAACTGGATCGATACGAAAAGGATACGTTCCTATGAAAGACTCAATCACTCAGCATGAAAAGTGGATCGATCCGAGGAATTAGCGCCACGTCAACTTGTGAGCACGTGCCCAAAAAGCGATACGAACAGATCGATGCAAACGGTATCAATACGAATTCGACAACCTAGAGAAAACACAAGTTTGCATCGATCATAACTCATAATCTACAAGTCCAAATGCTACCAAATTTTCATAGAAGCTTGCGTACATCCTCAAGAATGTTCATGATCGATTTTGACTCGATTGGACGAAGTTTCGATCGATACGAAATTCATTCATATCGATCACGGACCGAGTGCACACAACATGGGATCGATTGCGTGGGCCCACCCACGTGCAAGAAGACGTCTCCCGAGATCTGAGTGAGATATTTGCAGCCTATGCTTATAAATAGCGACCTTGGACCTATAGAAAATGGACCTTTTGGCTCTTTGACGTCCAGACTCTTCCAAAACCATTGTTGCACTCAAAAATCACTGTTGTACTCGAAATTTATTGTTGTAATCCACTATAACTAGCAAGCAAAAGTTAATAAAAGTCAATCATTTCATAGTGGACGTAGGCAACACGCCGAACCACTCTAAATCTCTGGGTCCTTTTGCTATTTTTCTGATTATTGTTTGGAGTGTTTGTTAGATAATCCTCTTTTTACATTTACTTTCTTCATTTTATCTCTTCAAACTCTTCCGAAGAGTGTTGTGCCCAATTTTGGTACAAACACTTTGGTGTTTTCACTGAAAAACCCTGTTTTTCTTTTGCTCGTTGGATCTACTATCGATATCGGATTACATCAATCAAAGAAGAAGATCCAGATTTAAGTTAAAAGTTCTTCCATCCTATTCAGATTTGCATCAAGTCTAGGAAAGAGCTTCGCTATCCATCATGGTTAACACAAGGACTACCTCAATTGCCGCAGATCCAGAAGGACGGGACCCCGTACAACCACCTCCTACCGACCAGAATGCCGGCGGACCATCAGATCTGCAAGGCCCTGTCACCAGGGAAGAATTCCATATGCTAATGCAAGCACTGACTCAGAGCCGCCAACAGCTCACTCAACAGCTCCGTGCTAATGCGGAATTGACCAACCAGCTAAATCGTCAAAGACGAAGGAGATTCAGAAGGGATCAGGCTTCCTATTCATCCACCGAAAGTTCAGCCTCTTCTAATTACCATCATAGATCCACGTGCCAGTGACTGGATGGAAGTTACACACAGGCCACTAGGCATCAGCATACATCGAGTCTTGGGCAACCGAGAGTTGGCCCGTCAAGCCGCCATCAGACTGGATCCTCCTCCCGAGGAGGTGCTACCCCATACCATATTACTGACAACCGCACTACCATTGCTACTGATTTGGGAGTTGACGCTCGGAACCGAACGGATCCGACCCACCGCCAACGCAATCATACTCCCGAGCCTTATGTCCCCGAAGACATAGAACCAAGGAGGCGAGACATGGACCATCGACAATGACCGGCCCCTCCTCGCATTATGGAACCCGACCATACCTTGGCCTGACATGCTCAAAATGTCCAGATGCCCGACATTCCGACGATGATCCGTCAAATGATCCATGAAAGTCGGGGTTTTAGCAATGACGACTAGGGAATCTCCCAGAGTCATGCCCCTTTTACTAATGAGATACTCTATGCTGAACCACCTCGATGATTCAGGATGCCGACTTTACCTGTTTATGAAGGGAGCTCTGATCCTAATCAACATATCCTGAAGTATGAATGGTTGATGAATGCTGCACGAGCTGATGATGCAGTTAAGTGCCGAAGCTTCCCAATCTCTCTAAGGGCATAGCGACTATGTGGTTTACCCGTTTACCACCTTGATCTTCTCTTGTTTTGACCAGTTGGCAACATAGTTTATTGAGCAGTTTCGCATGCATGTCGCAAGACAGAAAGATGTTAATACTTTTCCAAGTGTCACTCAAGCTCCTGGAAAGACACTCAGACGTTATTTAGAGAGATTTCATGCTGCATGCGCTGAGATCAGCAACCCTAATGATAACTCCATTCTAATGGCATTGACTAAAGGGATTGATCCTGATTCTGAGTTAGGTAACTGGTTGGTCGGAAAACCTCCTGCGTCATTGGCCCGTTTCTATTCCAAGGCAGCCCAATTCTTGAGAAGGGAGGATGCGAAACAGTCTAGGAAAAAGGATGATGCAGGGCCTAGTATGGAAGGAATTCAGAGTAATGTTGCTGTTAAAAAATCCGGGGAGAGCTCAGGAAAGGTGCAATTGAACATTCAGAATAAAAAAAATCAGCAGAAAGGCAATGGTAATCAAAATAGGGAACGAGATTAGAATCGTGGTCCACGACGTAAGGCTCCTATGTTTGATAATTATACTCCTTTGAATACATCGATGGAAAATGTGTATTTACAGACCTGCAATACTATTCATTATAAGAAACCTGCTCCGAAACAGTCATCGGAGAAACAGATTTAAACAGGGAAGTTTTGCAGATTCTACGAAAGCTACGACCATAACACGAATGAGTGCCGTCACCTGTAGGATCTCATCAAAAAGTTGATAAGGGAGAGAAAGTTGGAGCAGTTTGTATAGGCGCCGCAGTCTGGAGGTGCGGGCCCATCAAATCAGAATCATGTACCGAATTAGGCAAGACAGGAGGAACCCGCTCATACTGGCGGGAGGTTAGTTATAAATACTATTAGTGGTGGTCCTCATCCAGCAGACTGAAGCTGGAAGGAAATGGAGTCATATGCTAGTTCTATTAGGCATCCGAGCTTTGAGTGTTGTAGTAGTTTAGAAGATGGGGCTCCGGCCAAGCAACATAAGATGATGACCGACGACATCGTCTTCCGAGATAGAGACGCCGACAGGATCGAAGCCCCAACCATCGATCCACTTGTCATATCAGCTCAAGTAGGTCCTCCTTGGATGAAGAGGATCTTGGTAGATAGTGGAAGTTCTGTGAATATATTGTTCAAGTGAGCCTATGACTAGATGAAAATGGAGGCTAAAGATTTGAAACCTTATCAGTACCGTATCCATGGATTCAATGTGAGTGCGACTATACCTGCTGGAGTGGTGGAATTGCCTAGTGGAGTTAGGAATTGGAGAAGTCGGAGAGTTTGGATGTTACAATTTGTGGTGTTGGATATAGACTCGCCATATAATGCTTTCTTGGGCCGACTGGCCCTAGCTAAGTTCATGGCTGCTATTGCCCCATGGTGTCTGACTCTGAAGTTCCCCACCGATCATGGGGTTGGAGTCGTTCAAGGAGATCGGGCTGTTGGACGAGCCTGCTATGTTGCTGAGCTGCGAGATGCGCAACGAAGAGAAAAAGGAAATGGCGTAGAGGAATCTCTCTGCATCCGCTTTGTTGAAAATTGACAATTGATGCCTGGGCTTAGGCCCAGGCACCCCAACCGATTCCAAAGAGATCTTGACCCAAGAGATACTGAAAGTGAAGATGAAAGTAAAGACAGTCAAGTTTCTCTGGCCGAACTGACGATCGATGTCCCAATCGATGATAGTGATGATTCTAAAATGATAAAGATTGGATCTCAGCTAAGCCAACAGATGCAAGTGGAATTGGTTGAATTTCTCCAAGCAAAACCTTGACGTGTTTACCTGGACGCACTCTGACATGTATGGGATCTCGCCGGACATCGCGAGCCACACATTGAACATTGACCCGCAGCACGTCCCAAACAAACAAAAAAAGCATAGTATGGATCCAGAGAGATCTACCGCCCTTAAGGAAGAGGTGGATAAGCTTAAATCGAATGGATTTATTCGAGATGCATTGTACCTGAAATGGGTGTCCAACCCTGTACTTGTCCGAAAGCCAAATGGGAAATGGAGAATGTGCATCGATTACTCTGACCTGAATAAAGCTTGCCCTAAAGACAGTTTTCCACTTCCTCGAATTGATCAGCTCGTAGATTCAACGGCTGGACATGAACTCCTTTCCTTCATGGACGCGTATTCGGGCTACAACCAAATACCCATGCACTTGCCCGACCAGGAGCATACCGGCTTCGTAACCAATATGGGACTTTATTGCTACAAGGTTATGCCTTTTGGACTCAAGAACGCCGGGGCAACTTATCAATGGTTAGTTAATCGAATGTTCGCTAACCAGATTGGGAGAACCATGGAGGTATACGTGGACGACATGCTAGTCAAGTCATGATTCTCCATTGATCATATCAAAGACCTGGAGTCAATGTTTCATATCCTCCGAGAGTACAAAATGAAGCTTAATCCGTTGAAGTGTCACTTTGGAGTCGCATCAGGAAAATTCCTTGGGTTTATCGTCAACGCTCGAGGAATCGAAGCCAATCCTGAAAAGATCTGGGCAATTAGAAACCTTGAAACTCCGAGAACTATAAAGCAAGTCCAAAGCCTCAATGGGAAAGTAGCAGCACTGAGCAGGTTCATTTCGAAATCTACCGACAAATGCATTCCCTTCTTCGATCTGATCCGAAAAGGGAAACGAAACTTCGAATGGACTACGGAATGTGAGGGCGCATTTCGAGCACTAATTCAACACCTCTCCACACCACCAATTTTGTCAAAGCCTATCGATCACGAGAAATTGTACATTTACTTGGCGGTATCAGAAAACACAATTATAGCTACCCTAATTCGGGAGGAAGACCGAATACAAAAGCCGGTCTACTATATCAGCAAACGACTAACCAGATCTGAGAGAAATTATCCGTAGCTAGAGAAGTTGGCTTATTGTCTTGTTATTGCCTCAAGGAAGCTGCATCCGTATTTACAGGCTCATCCTATCATCGTTTACACCGACCACCCGTTACGACAGGTCCTTACTCGGCCTGAGCCGTCTGGAAGGGTACTCAAATGGAATATCGAGTTAAGTAAGTTTGACATTACTTACACTCCAAGGCGAGCCATTCAAGGATAAGTCCTAGCAAATTTCATAGCTGAATTTACCATCCCAAAGTACTTGCCCGAAACTAGTGAATCTCCCAAGTATATTTGGAAGCTGCATACTGATGGTGCGTCTATTGACCGTTGCTCAGGCGCAGGGGTTGTACTTGAAAATCCTGAAGGTCGATCTATATGCTATGCTTTAAAGTTTGATTTTCGTGCGACCAACAACGAAGCTGAGTATGAAGCCTTACTTGCCGGATTGAGACTTGCCAGAGATTTGCGAATCATTGCTGTGGTTATTTATTGTGATTCATAATTGGTCGTGTGTCAAGTTCGGGGGGAATACCAGGCCAAGGACCGAAGGCTGACTGCTTACCTTGCTCGGGTTCAGGAAATATTAAATCAATACGATTATTATGCCGTCTACTACATACCCCGAGAGCGCAATCAAAAGGCAGACTCATTAGCAAAGTTAGCCAGTACAGGCGAGGCAACAAATGAGACTCGTTCCCGTAGAGACATTAGCTTCCCCGAGCATTGACCGAATGGAGATAGATTGGATATTTGAGGTTGTTCGTGATAAGGAGTCATGGATGACTCCGTTCAGATATTATCTTGAGCACGGGACCCTGCCAGAGCACAGGAGTGAAAAGAGATAGATTCTTCGAAAAGCTTCACGATTCACTATTCAGAATGGAGTCATGTATAGAAGAGGATGTTCTATTCCTTTACTCTGATGTATCGCTCACAATGAAATCAAACACGTACTGCATGATGTGCATGAAGGAGAATGTGGCGATCACACCGAGGAGCAAGCCCTTGCCAAGAAAGTGCTCCGATATGGATATTATTGGCCAAACATAAATCGCGATGCATCGGATTATGCCAGAAAGTGTGACAAATGCCAGAAGCACGCTCGTATTCCAAGGGCCCCACCTACTGAAATAACTCAAATGGTCATTTCATGGCCATTTGCAGTATGGGGCATTGACATTATTGGCTCTCTACCTCTAGCCAAAGGTGGGGCGAAGAATGCCATCGTAGCAGTTGATTACTTTACCAAGTGGGCGGAAGCTGAACCCCTTGCTACAATCAAAACAAAGAAGGTGATCGACTTTGTAGTGCGCAGCATCATCTGCCGATTTGGTCTCCCACATACTATCATCACTGATAACGGGACCCAATTTGACAGTGTTGTATTTAAGGATTTCTGTCAACGATTCCACATTCAGAAGAAATTCTCCACAGTCGCACACCCTCAAGCGAATGGACAAGTCGAAGCTATTAATAAAGTTATAAAGTCTATTCTGAAGAAATGATTAGAAAAGGCTGGGGGCAAGTGAGTCGAGGAACTTCCTATGGCTTTATAGGCTTACCGAACAACCCACAAGTCCGCGACCGGCCACACTCCGTTTTCTCTTTCTTATGGTTCAGAAGCTATTATTCCAGTCGAATTAGAAGTGCCTTCTCATCGTGTGACATACTATGATCTAAATACAAATGCTATATTACTTGCCGAATCTCTGAATTTATTGGATGAGAAGCGTGAAGAGGCCGATTTGAGGGCAGCCGCATACCGAAGTCGAGTTGCCCGATTATACAATGCCTAGGTCCTACCCCGAACCTTTGAACTCGGCGATCTCGTCCTTAAGAGAATTTTCTCGGTCCCTTTGCATATGAGGCCAACCTAGGAAGGGCCGTATGTTATTGAATGAAAGCTTGGAGATGGTACATTCTAATTATCGACCGTTGACGGTCTCACTCTTCCGAGAGCCTAGAACAGCGAAAGTCTTCGTCGCTAATACACATGACAGGCTCTGTTTATTTACTCAGTCTATTTTTCATTTGCAATTTGTTTCTGCATTTTGAAATTTGAATTTGTAATAAGGCAACTGATTTTGCCGTATTTTCTTATTTCAGCAATAAAATACAATCTCTTCGAGCTGGAGATGTGATTTATTGAATGCGTCATACAACTATCACTATGCATGGAGAGCTAAATTCCACCCGACAGTGGGATTTATTCAAATAAGGAGTGATTGTGATACGATCAGTTACTCGTTAAGTGAAACCCGAGCTCGGGGGAAAGTCATCACACTGAAGTAAAAAAAGGATTGATACACGACAATCCTTCAACCAACTCCAGATTCCCAGAGTGTGAACTGGAGTATAAACTTACAAATACAGTCTCGAAGAGGGTGGATCCATGCACCTAACAACTTCACCCGTATCTTGACCAAGTTTGAGGAGGATGGATCCATCCATCTAACGACCTCGCTTGTTAACTCGGGGTGGATGTGAACCGACCATCAACGATCCTGATAGATTCGTCGTTCTCGGAGTGCGAACGAAATCCTAAAGCCTGAACAGATGTGACTGACCATTTGTCGACCAACTCCAAGTTCCCAGAGTGCGAACTGGAGTATGAACATCAACAAACTCTGGATTCCCATAGTGCGAGCTGGAGTGTCAACATAAACACCAACTCCAAATTCCCAGAGTGCGAATTGGAGTATAAACATTAACTCTACATCCCCGGAGAGTGGATTGGAGTTTAAACACAATCCGGATTGGAATCGATCGTCCGTAAAGCAACTCTGAGTCCCGGAGTGTGGTCAGAGTGTAAACGTAAATCGGGTGTGACTGACCACTCGCAAATCCATCTAAAAGTCCCCTGAGTGTGGACATGGTTACATACATTAAACGGGTATGACCGACCACCCGTGAAAATGACTTAAGTCCCCGGAGCGTGGATGCATCCTTGAAACTTAAGAAGGCATGACCGACCGCCGACGTATGAATGCAAATCCTTGGAGTGTGGATGCAATTGTCAATAAATGAGCGAATGCGGTTCGACCACTCGAAATTCCTTGTTTCAGCATCAATTCAACGGCGTTAAGCTCGATGTGTTGAAGGCGAAGCAAAATTGCCACCTAATCTTTGCAATTCATCCCTGAAACTGGGGGCAGAACTTAAGTGCCAATCACTGATTGAGACAGTGCGACGTCGGAGTCCGGTTTAACGTTCGGTCATGCCTCATAGTTGTGATTTCAGGACTTAACAAATAAACTTAGGTCCAATCCAAAGGTCAAAACTTTACAAGCGTACCGGACTGGAGTTCAAATGCTGAAACACTTATGCAAATAAACAAAAATTGAGTTGAAGACAAAATGGAATTTCATTTCTACTATTTGTGGAAGAAAATTAAGTACAAGTTTATCCTAAAAATCCTACTAGCAGGGGCTGAACCCGCATCTATACACGGCCTACAAGAGCTAAAGAAATTCCTATCTACTCAAAAATGAGCCGGGAAGACGTATCTACTCTTTTTTGTTTTTCGGTTTCCTCTTTGGTGTGGACCCACTGGAGCTGTCGCTTGGTTTTCTCTTTGAGCCCTTGCCTTTTGACGGCCGATCTCCAATCGGGGACATTATATCAACTTCCTCCTCCAAACTCAAGTTTATTGGAATGCTTCCTGAAGGCGAAGTCGGAGGGACAGGATCAACAGTGGGAGGCGGGATAGGCACACTTGTCTCAACGACCGTCCCTCCCGGTGATATCATCTGCAAAGGGGCTGGACCAGGTCCCGTCATTCCACCTCCAAAGCCACTGCCCCGTGTGGCTGCCTCCATTTCAGCATTGATTTCGGCTTTGATTTCCTCCACATGAAGTGTTTGAGCATCGCCGGAGACTCCCGCGATTGGGGCCGAAGAACTAACCATTGGTGCGCTTCCACCCATGACGAACGACAAATCGGCAAAGGGATCACTGTGATGACCGAGAAGTTCCTCCATCATCTGCTCATCGAAAATAAACGTGCTTCCCTGAGCTCCATCAGTTGGTGCCTTGGTCGTTGTGGTGGTCGCTTCTGTTATAATGGCCACTTGCACATGATGTGATTCTTGAGTTGCAAGAGGCATGACCGATGTTGCTCCGATCACTGTATAGAAACAGAGGAAAAACTGTTAGTAATTACTTCGAGTAACGCTTCCGATTTTGAACAGGCGTACAAACTGATTAGAGTACCTTCCTCAGTTTGACTCATGAGTGGCTGAACAGCCTCAGAGATTTGCTCGCGAGCTGGAGACAACTGCGGTTGATCCGGGTTATAGGCAAGAACGGGCTAAGGATCAACCGCAGGTGTGGATTCAGGCAGAGTCGACAAGAGAGTTTCAGAACTTATACCATGATGCTCGACACCAGAGCCTTCTCCAACTTTTGAATGCTGAGCGCCAAGCTTCTCCTTTTCATACGAGATCATTGCCTCGTGGAGAACTTTCCATTCGTCTTCGCTCAACACCCGATTCTCGAGCTCGAACTCATCAATTGATTCGACTTGGCGGGCAATCTTTTCGTCTCATACCAATTGGCCCCAAGCATTGAACAGATGTGTTGGATAGTTATCAAGCCATGTCAGCTTTTTGTGCTTCAAAACTCTGGCATTATACGTAATCAGAAGATCTTCAATGTCTGCCTCCAACCTGGCTTCAGCCATTTTAACCTCATCCTCAACCTTAGTCTCTACCTCCCGGATTTGTAGTGATGCCGCATCTCGTTCACTCCGAAGCACCACAGCCTGTTCACACACCTCCTAGGATGCTTTATTTGCATCATCCTTCTCCCTGATGATTTCAAAAAACTTGGCCTTAAGCTCTTTCAGAGCAGCATCCCTTTCGGCTGTGACGGTGGTGTTTCGGTGGCCCATCTCCTCCACCAAAGCGAAATGCATTTGTCACATTCTTTCCATAGATTGGGTTACCTCATCAGCTTTTTGGGTGGCCTCCATCTCAGATTTCTGGGAAGATTTGGCTTCATCATTGAGCACTTGGATAATGCGGTCCTTCTGAGCGAGTTCAGTTTCTAGTTTCTCAATTGCCTTTTCCCGCTCGAAGGCCACTGCCGATGCTTTGTCTGCGGCTTTCATCCACTCCTTATATTGGGTATAGATATCATGAATATAGTCATGCATCGTGTTTTCTGCTTCCGATGTAATTTTCTTTAAGTGAGGGGGGAAGATGAAGCCATCAAAACATATGTTTGGAAAATCTTTTCTTAATTGGACAATTCTGATAGCCCCTTCCCCGATGGGCTCAGTGATGGCCTATTAAGAAACAGGTTGAGGTTCGGCCTTAGTCCTACGACGCTGAGACTCAGACCTTGGAGCATGAGAAGATGGTTTTTGGCATGGAGGCTCCGGGGGATGTGAGCTGTGAATAGAAGGTTGTGTCGGGAGCCGGGGAGGTGGAGAACGCGATCTGGATCGGTATCTGTATTCCCTATCCCTATCTCTATCCCTCTCGTAAAGCTCTTGGCTAGAATAACCGCGATCGCAGTTTCTATCATCCTCCCTCCGACGGGACTCATAATACAAACTCGATGATTGGCACACTGAACGGAGACTTTCGAACATAGAATCTCGCCTATTCATCGTATCTGTAAAGTAAAAGAAGAACAGAGTTAGTGAATTCTCGAAGCAGGCAACTTAAGGCTGGAAACCGTGTAGTGCCGTGAAGTGTATATATGTGTGTAACCCCCCGACCAATTGGTAATGTCGGCCGCACTGATGGGTAGAGACTCGCTTAAATCTAGAGCACTTTGAAGCCCCTCCAATCCGGTGTCGTGTTGAAGTGACACATAGTCCGGAATCGGAATATCAGCAAGTCCTTCAAAAGGATTCTCTACTTGCGAGGGAGGAGCCTCCGAAATTCCAACGCTGGAGGCTGGCAGGGACACAACTATAGATTTCCATCTCGAAGATTTATGATGCTTGTGTGCAACCGCCTTGCCTTTTCTCCTTCCCTCTGAACCCTGAAAACTGTCAGAAGGCCTGACCACGGGTTCATCGTTCGTGGGCATGCTTTCTTCATCACCCTCCTCGGCTATTACGACCCCGGGCGCTTTGTGCTTTACCCGCTTCGTCGGGGCTGCCCTAAGCACTCTTTCAAGTCTTATGCTTTGTTTTCGTTCGATCAGCCCAACGATTCTCAAGTTTCTGTTTGTTAGCACCGAGTCAAAATCTCTCATTTCACTCGACACTTCTTGGAGAATTCGCACTATTTCTTTGAAGTGAGCACCTTCGGGTCACGGAAATACAGCTGTAAAGAAAATACGATATTAGTTTCAACATCAACTACAGCTATCTCATTAACTACTGGAATAAGTGCAGCACTTACGTCTGGCTAACCATCGACTAGCAAACCCTGGTGCGCATCGAACGTAGAACCACTCAGTTTTGGAGTAGCTCAATCTGGTCAAGGCACCAGACATAACTTGGCAGTTCCTGACCGCCTCTAGGAACGTGAAAGAAGGGCTATCTCCCCGACTCTTAACATTAAAATGGTATCTGATTTCGATTGGAGTCGGGGGTCGGAATAGATGCTCCATGAACACATGAATAGACTGTTTAGCAGAGCCTATCCGTTTGGATGTAATTGTGATGGGGCAATTCCAAAGAAAGCCAGCACTTCTCTAATATATTGATTGAATGGAGGAAGCGTCCCGGCTGTACATGAATGCCTGTTGAAGGCAGTAACCCTTTAGGGGGAGCGTGCGGTCTGTCATTTGGTCCTGGTAATAAGACGTCGTCCAACGACAGACCGTGCCTTAAACATATCCGCCCCAACGTATCTTCGGAGACGTTAGACGGCACAGAATCTTGTGGGTTCCCGATGAACTTGGCACCTGGCAGCTCGTCCGGAGCTAGATCTATAACTTCGGCCGCGATGACCGGTATCTCTATAACTAAGGATGATGAACTCTGAAGCTCGTGCCGTTGTGAGCTTGTAGACTCCATAACTAATCAACTTATCAAAAACCATCATTAGATGATAATAAGCCCGTGTGTTCCCCAGTGTGAAGTGCGTGAATGTGTTGTGTAGTGTAGTGCTACATAATACTTAAGAAATTCTACGGGATTGAAAGATGTTTGAACGACAAGACTTAAAATTTCAACTAGAGTGACCGTCATCGCTGACCATCACAACTGTGCCATCCAGACTATGGAGAACGATCCAAGTTAAAGTTCGTTAAATTTTGTTAAGTTACGATTCCATCGACGAGCTTCGAAAGGCAGTCAAATATGTAGTGAAACAGTTGTCCGATTATGCAAGGCGGAAGCTCGTCGGAGTCGAATGCTCGAGTGTGCAAAAAGTTTTGTATATATCAAGGTTCAGATGTGAATCGATCCCTAGAGAACATATTTCATATCGATCATGGAATACCTCACTTTGTATCGATCACCGAAGAAATAGCTCATATCGATACCAATTATCCATTTTTATCGATGCTTAGCGGTGCCTTCGTATCGATCGACAAGTTTAAGTTTTCGTATCGATCACTTTGGATCGATATGGACTCCCTTCATGGATCGATGCAAAACCACCCCCTCCATCGATACAAAACCACCTTGCTTTCAGACCGATACGAAGCTCTTTTACCATTCATCATCGATACGTACGAATCCACCATATCCATCTGCTCTCCTTCTCCTCCAGATGGCACAAATTCCTTTTCAACCTTCCACAACCTTGCTCCGACCATCTATGGCCTCCTATTCACCAGAATCGACATCAAAGTCAAATGAAATGGCAAAGAATCTCGAGCTCATCATTTTCAATGCGAGTTCGAGGTTTAATTACCTACTTTTAACAATTGGTTTAGGGGATTGAAGGCTTGGTGCGGTTTGAAAGCAAATGCGTTTTTTCTTTCTCTTTTATCCGGAGCGATACGAAGGCTGAAAAGGCAAATGAACAAGTTGGAAAAATGCTAAGTACAAAAGCATTATATACTAGGGAGAGAGTCTATTCGTCTCCCAGTTATTATGATCACTTGAAGCAGTCCATGACACAATCGATACGAAAATCAATTCGTATCCAATGTTCAATCGAGGCAATTTCAACATTATCAATACGAAGCAATTCGTATCCATCCAACAAACGATACGAAGCGCGATACCAAAGCTTGTTAGGTCTGTTCGAACCCATTGGAAATGCATCGATACAAAATGATGAGTTCGTATCCATCAACCGAAAGCCCATAAAGACTCGTATCCATCGATACGACGACGACTTTTTCGACCTTTTTCATCGATCCAGGAGAGGATCGATACGAAGGGACATTCCAAAACAACCATCAAGCATTGTTACAAATCGAATTTTACATTGATTCAGGAGAGGGTCAATACGAAATTCGATACAAAAGAAAAAATTGAAAAAATTGACAACGACTCATGAACATGCGAACATTAACGAGAGTCAGGTTTACATACATTCATGTATAACGGACAAACATCCAATTTTTTTTAAATTCACATGAATTGAATACTCGTCTGGCGACAGTTACAACAGTGCATAGTACAACAATTGGCAGCCAACAATTCATATTACTGAAGAATCAATCAAAGGTTACATCTTTCGACGAAAAGACGACAACCATTCAGACAAGTTAGATAAAACTGTTCAGGATGAAGATTGCAACTTTTCAAAGCACGTCATGTTCTCACAAGACGTACTTTGGGGGGCAAAATGTTATCCCGCCTTTTGGCAAGGCCGTGACACCAAGAACTTAACTGGAAACCGAGGATAGTTCGCCCGAAGATCGGTTATATGCAGGCTCACTATGAATATCGACGAATTTTGTCCAAGTCTGGATCAAGCTACAATTAAGATGACACGACATGCAAAGCTATGGAAGCCAACATTCCAAATTTTAAGTCAATCCGAGTCTGTATGCCCAAGATATGATCGATGCAAGCCAAGGAAATTGATTCGTTCGTATCCATCATTTCGCTCTCTTCGCATCGGTTCCGCTTTCATCCATCTGAAACTGCACTCTTCGTATCCATCAACTGAAAAGCTTTGTTCGCATCCATCAAGTTTCATCTGTTCGTATCCACCAGTTAGCCATTTTTCGTATCCATCAATGAACATCGCTTCGCATACATCAGTTATATGTTGTTCGTATCCATCAGTTATCTGTTGTTCGTATCCATCACGTACACTCAACTTCGTATCCATCAATTGGAGTCAATTCGTATCGATCCCAATTGCACAGCTCGTATCGATCGATCAATGATCAAAACGAGTAAACATCAAACGAACGATACGAAAATGACCTTCAACTATCGATACGAAATGGCCCTAGCTATCGATACGAAGTGACCTATGAGGATCGATACGAACAGAGCAAAAGACAATCGATACGAGAAGAATAGCTGCGGTCGATGCGAACATGGCTCAACTGGATCGGTACGAACAGGAAAAGTTCCTATGAAAGACTCAATCACTCGGCATGAAAAGTGGATCGATCCGAGGAATTAGCGCAACGTCAACTTGTGAGCACATGCCCAAAAAGCGGTACGAACAGATCGATGCAAATGGTATCGATACGAATTCGACAGCCTAGAGAAAACACAAGTTTGCATCGATCATAACTCACAAGCTACAAGTCCAAATGCTACCAAATTTTCACAGAAGCTTGCGTACATCCTCAAGAATGTTCATGATCGATTTCGACTCGATTGGACGAAGTTTCTATCAATACAAAATTCATTCGTATCGATCACGGACCGAGTGCACACCACATGGGATCAATTGCGTGGGCCCACCCACATGCATGAAGAGGTCTCCCGAGATTTGAGCGAGATATTTGCAGTCTATGCCTATAAATAGCGACCTTGGACCTACAGAAAATGGACCTATTGGCTCTTTGACGTCCAGACTCCGCCGAAACCATTGTTGCACTCAAAAATCACTGTTGTACTCGAAATTTATTGTTGTAATCCGCTGTAACCAGTAAGCAAAAGTTAATAAAAGTCAACCATTTCATAGTGGACGTAGGCAACACGCTGAGCCACTCTAAATCTCTACGACCTTTTGCTATTTTTCTGATTATTGTTTGGAGTGTTTGTTAGATAATCCTCTTTTTACATTTACTTTCTTCGTTTTATCTCTTCAAACACTTCCGAAGAATGTTGTGCCCAATTTTGGTACAAACAAATATGATTATTGAACAAAAATGGTTAGAAATAAAAATTTAATGATTTATTTATGTAATTAATTTAGTATGAACTTGAATAAAATTTTGAAATAACCAATTTCGAGGATTTTGGCAATAACAAGTATTGAAATGAAATTTTAGATATTGAATGTGTTTATAATCAATAACTAGACTTGAATAATAAATGTTGAATTATTTAGATGATAATAAAATAATTGTTAATAAATGTTGAATTATTTATTAATGTAATTTATTGGATAATTGAATTGTTTAAATTTGATATTGGACTTTATTTACATAATTAAATTCTGAATTTTATGTGAATGAAAATGATTTCAAAAGTTGATTTAAATTTTATTTAAACGAGAATGAAGATTTTTAAATTTTAAAATAGAATTTAAAGTGATTAAGTTAATTTTTGGAAATTACTTATTTTAATTAACGAGTAAAAATAGCCATTTTAGGCACTATCTTGGATTTCTATGAAACAAGTTTCATCGGATCTGTAATGGTGAATTATTATAGGATTTCAAGTTTTGCAGTGATCGGACTTATCGTTTGGCCATGTGAGCTTGAAACGCGTAGAAATGAATTTAAGGAATTTAATCAAAATAAATTGATTTTGAAAAGCTATTTTCTGAATATGATGGAATTGGCTTCCGAAATTAGTTCCATTGTTTTCGGAATGGGGGTATAACATATAGAACACCAGGCGGCACGCTTCTTTTGGAGTTTGGAACGTTTTCGGATAAATTGGGTCGGATATTTATGTAATAGGCCGTATACTTTCTTACTTCGCAAATCCTAACCTAGAAAATCGCAGCCGCATCTATTTAACGTTTAATGGTCAATTTTCCCCTTCTTTCTTCATGATTTCTCATAATCCATCATCAAAATCAAAAATTTCCTAAAGCAAAGTCGTAGATCTCGCTGAAATCTACATGTTGAACGGTTGGATCGTCGCCAACTTGCACGAGATCGCTAGAATTTGCTGTGGAAGGTCGCACGTGTTTTACCCATTTTCTCGAAGATGGCGATGGCAAGTTCAGCGACGTTTGAGGCGTTGGAGGAGGAGGACGAGGCGCATGCGCTGGTGGGTTTGGATCGTCGTCTGGTGATTGTTAGTGGCGTGCGTGCATTTTGGAACAGTCGTGTGTTGGGTTCGATGTTGCGTGACTTGGGGTTGTCGCCTTGGGAGAAGAGAGGGTAAGGGTTTGTTTTGTTTTTATTATTATTTTTAGTTAATTTAATTTTTAATTATATCGTTAACGTTAATTAAATCGTAACTTTTAAATACGAGGTCCGTTTTGGATGAAACAAATTGCATTGGATTCATATCGACGAAGGCTATGGCATGGAGTGGAAGTCGAATTTATTTGAAGCTGAAACATTTTCAGTTTCAAATAAAAGGTGAGTGTTTTGTAACGCTCATGAATAATTAAAATATTTTTATGTTAGTTAAATTGAAATCGTGAAGTTATTAATTTTATTGACTATTTTTTGGTAGTTTAATCGACATTTAAGTTGACATATGATTTGAACTGATAAAAATTAAAATTTGACAGTCAAATTGAAATTGGAATTAAACTGCTAGTTAAATTCCCGATTATTGATAACTGGTTAATTGTTTTGATATATGATTGTTTTGGGATGTTGATTGTGATGAATGCTATTGGTTGATATTTTGGATGATTTGGATGCTTATTTATTTTATATTTTTCGGTTATCACCCTGTGAATTATTCGACAGTTTATAAACTATTATCTGAATTATTTCGAATAAATTAAGAAATAGGTTGAAATGATATATACCTATGACATTTATTTTGGATTGAAATGATATATATCCATCCTTGAAATTAAGTTGAAATAATTGATCACTTGACCATAGGATAGAAAATTATATACGGACATCGGATTGATTAAATTAAATAATTTTAAATTCTTGGATTTGAATTTATTCAAATGATTTTGTTTTATAAAAATAATTGAATCGAAATATGGAAATTGAATTATTTTCGAACTCAAGTTGAAATGTTGAAATTGTTAAAAGAAATTGTTTTAAAGAATTTAATTTGAAATTTGAAGTTATAATTGAAATATGACTAGAATTATAGAAATTAAATTATTTTAAATGGTTTGAACTTTTACTTGAACTTCGAAGTTATTTAAGTAAAAGTGATATAAAAGGATATTTCTAAATTTGGCTCGAAATTGAATTATTTGAACATTGCATTGAACATCGTAGTTAAATTTGATTTAAATGATTTAAATCGATATTTTGAAATCGAACTCGAAATTGATATAAATTGAAATGGATTGAAATTGAGAATTGAATTGAAATTAATTCAAATTGGAATTGAAATCAATTGGAATTGAAAGCTGTAACAAAGCACTTTTCCGTACAGTCTAAGCTGACAATATAACCACACAACTCAACTCAAATTGCACAAAAAGGCGGATTGTTAGGGGTGAAGAAGAAAAGGTAGAAGAAACAGAAACAACAACATAGAATCTCACAATCGTAGCGGAATAAAATATAATATATAAAGACAGATCTTTATACAAAAGAAACTGTATCAATTAATATACATACAATCATCAGAGTACAACAATCATCAATCAATCTGGATAATAATGATAACTTGTCCTGAGAAGCGGAAATAACCAAGTACGTGATATACGTCTGAAATCCTCCAGCTCGTCTCCTGAGCTCCATAGCATTCTAACCTGAATCTATAATACTCGGTCTGACCTGAGCATTATAATAAAATAACACCTGAGTTAGTCTGGAAAACCAGCGTGAGAAAACACATTCAATTTGAATTATTAAAGTTATCAAAATCCTTTGAAAAAGAAAGGTATCTCGTAAGACCACGTCACACATAAACACAATAGGTTTTTCCCTTACGATAACCAAAACATGTTATAGAAAATCCTCTGATATTGTAATAGTGTCTAAGTACAAATATTTATTCAAATAGCCGAAATTGTTACATTAATTAAATTCCAACATACTAGGCTCTACAAACAAAACCGTAAAGGCTCGTATTGGAGAATGGATTCCATATAATGACCGGGCTACTGGGGTACCGCTCGTCACAGTATACCTCTAGAAAAATGTACCGAGGACCTCGTTGGGATCCCCTGCCACACAAGATCGGCCTACCTAACCTGGACAGTACCGAATATGTTATCACCCTGGGTGTTCCCACCCTTAAAATCGAGCGCTCACTTTTCCATGCACAACCATATCCATAATTTATAATATATCCAAGGGTATCTAGAAAGGTGATAAACATACCCTAATTGGGTGCGACCTACTTAGCCCTGCTACATCTCCCCTGTTTTAGTCATTTCCGGTTGATGAGGCTTGAGGCTAGCATTTACCTTTTAAAATAGCATTCATTCTTGGAATGCTAACACTGCCTTCCAGACAACAATGCAATGATAACATTCATCCATACAAGTTGTCCTGGGTCTGGACAAACCAAATCACTGTTTTTGCTATCTTCACGATATCCATTCGTAACGCTCAAATCGGATTGAAGTGGTTTTTGGATAATTAAATCCGACCCCGGTCTCTTCGAAACGATCAACGAATTTGGCCAATATTTGATAGTCGGTTATTTAACTATCAAATAACATCCATAAGCAGTCACTAGGCCCATATTATAATTTTCCAAAAATTTATTTCCAAAATATCTTTATAAGATATATATAGTCAAATTACTTCCATTATTCCAACATTTGAAACAATTAAAAATCCTTATATTTTCAACGGAATATTTCCAGCCATCCTAATACTTAGAATATTTTTTCCCAACTCCATTTTATGTTCAATGCTTAGGAAGTATTCCATTTATTTCCTATTTTATATTTTCTCAAAATTCATTTACGATTTATTTGTAAATTCCTTAACTCGTTTATAATGAATTTTATAAGTTTAGGAATTCCTTAGATAATTTCCTTTAATATTTCCAAAGTCAAATACACTTGTATATAATTCCAAATATTCATTTCTAACTTCTTTTATGAATCCTAATTCATTTTTCGAAGTTCACTTTTTATTTAACTACTTCGGAAATTTTCCTACATTTTTCCTAACTTCCATTTTGAGAATCTCTCTTATAAATCCCATCCACTGAATAAATCCCATTTACAAATCTCGAGAAGATTTATAAATAAATTTAATTTATTACAAAACTATATATATATATATAAAATAAGTATTTAAAAATATAATAATTTATTTTTAAAACATGTTCAAGTAATTATTTAAAATATCAAAACACTTTTTATAAACATCAATAACTCATTTTTAGATAAAAAATCAATTTTCAAAGTTGATTTTAAAAATTAGAATTTATTAAAATTATCATTAAGTATTTGAAAAAATTTCACTTTTCGATGTTTTTCAATTCTACTAGTTCAAAATTTAGTAGTTTGATAAATAAAACTTCCCTTTTAAAAAAACTTAACTTCTTAATAATAAAAATATATTTTCAAAATCTCAATAGCCAATTAATTTATAAACTCCTCTTGATTCACAACCCATCGATTTCATTCCGATTCTCCTAACCATTTCCACATTTCAAAATAGTATCTATTATTTTCCTCAACCCTGTTTCCATATTCTAATATAAATTCACCCTATGAATTTTATATTCCCAATTTAGCAACTGCTATCGTTTCCCTTATTTATAAACATCGTTTATAAATTTTTATAACTCCTTAGGATTTTACTTGTTTATAAAAACAAATCTTATTTATAAAATTTCATTTTATAAATCCATTTCCTTATAAATTTCATTTATTCCGCCAATAAAAAATTTAATATCGATGTCAACCCCCTTTTACATTTTTCGGATATCATTTAAAAATCCTTTATATAGATTATTTTGAAAAATCCATATTTAAACAATTATCGAATTTATTAAGCACAACCAAAAATCAAATTATTGTTTTATTCAATCAATTTCTTTTAAAAATAATCCAAATTTTGATATAATTATTTTTATATTCAAAATCTCCTTTTAGTTCCTTAAAAATTTAAAAATAATATTTATGGTATTTAAAATACCAAAATCAAGGCCAGTGCTACTATAGCATCCAAAATTCATTCACATTAAATCCATATCAGATTTATTCACACACATCATATATCAATATATATGAACAATTAATATATTTTTGAGGAATCCAGTTGGATCCCTCCAACCTGTTTCCCTGCATCCACAGATGTTAGATAACACAAAAATACCAATCCCACTTCGAGGGGGATATCGCGATATATAGGGTCATCCGCTATTATGCGGGGCCCATAGGGTCTCATCTGCTCCATCGGTGGGAAACATATATCCAACTACTAATATATATAATATCCAACAAATAATAATTTATAAATTCAACCAACATTTAATAATTAATTTCTACTATTTAAATTTTATTCGGTAATCCAAATGAGTGAGAATTTCTGACCTTTGATTTTATTTTGCCGAACATCCAGATTTTAAGCTAAATCGAACGTCGTTCGATTTAATTTAAATTTCCAGTGGACTTCAAAAAATTCCAATCCGATTCTATTGCATAGATTTTCAGCTGCGAACCGCTCTTGACTCGTTTCATGATTTTTATAGACCTCATATGCAAATTAGTTACGATTTTATAAATATACGATTTATAAATAACACTTAATTTAACTAAATAAATGATTAACAAATCTACTATACCAAGCTTTTCACCTGCTCCTCTGATTGAAGACTCCACCTCGCTGCGCCATGACTTCTCAGACCAAACACGACGTCGAGCCCCTCAAAAATCAGCAATCCCTGTTTTGGAACGAGCATCCACTTTATAGCAATACTACGAATAATCTCAACCTCCATCGTCAAGACAACCACCGCTTGAGCCGTGAATCAGTGACCTTCTCCCTGACATCGATTGCGTTTGAAACACCATCACAACCCCATGCCGCGTTGCTCCTCGCTCCTCTCATTCGCCCACGAGATCTCACACACGCGAGCAATCCACTCCACATGCACCGCCTCTTTCCTCGATTCGCGAACCCCTCCTTGCTACTTTCGCCGTTGATCGAACACGAGCAACCTACGCGCCACAACTCCATGCCATCGCAACTCGCGAGATTCAAATTCCAGTGCTCGATCGATACTTTCGAGCTCTATCTTCCTATCGAAATCGAATCACGATCGATTCATTCATTTATTTTATTTTTTCTCTGATTTTTTTCTTCGAAATGATCTCGTGATTTCGAACTGATGATGAAGAGAGAAGGGTTTGCGATTTTAAACGAAGGGGATGGCGGCTCATTTCAGAAGACTAGGGTGGCTGAGGTGAAATGTTAGGGTGGCTTTGAAATGAAATAAATTGACCTTGATTTGAAATTTAAAATTTTATTTCCAAAATATCTCGGTTAGCCTATCTTGAAATCCCGAATCCTTATTGTGGCATGCCGCCCAGTGTTTATAATGTTATACCGCTATTCCAAACCCAATGGATCAAGCCTTAAGCCCCAGTTCGATCGTATGTGGAAGATAGCTTTTTAAATCGACCATCTAATTTAATTTCGATTAAATTATTTCCAGGCGTTTCTATTCTGTACGACCAAACAGTAACTCCAAACGCTACGAAATTTGAAATTCGATAATAATACACTATTACGGATTCAATGGAACTAGTTCCATTGAATTCCAGGACCGTGCCCCGGATTGCCATTTTAACGCGTCGATTAAATAGACGATTTCAAAAATTTACGGAATTGCTGGAAATTTCAGTTTTAAAATCTTACTAACTAAATTATAATTCAAAATCCAATATTTAAACCATTTAAATATTCAAAATCAAATGGTGAAAAATCTGGGTCGTTATAAAAGCGTAACTGAATTAATTTAAAATCGAAATCGAATTTATCTGGATTGAAATTGGAATCAAAGTTGAAATCGGAGTTGAGTCGGTTTGAATTGAAATAGAAATTGAAATTGATTTGAGTTGGAAGATTTGGAATTGAATCAGTTTGACTTTGAAACTATTTTCAAACAAATTATTTAAAATCTATCTTTTTAAATATTCAAATTATTCTGATTTTCAAAACTATTTTCCTATATAAACCATTTTATCAAACTATTTTAAACTATTAATTTTTTTTCAACTATTTCTAAAAATTCAAACTGGTCAAAGGGTGGAATGTTTATATTTAAATCGTGGATTTAAATGCGAATTGGGTTAAATGAAGTTATAACCTAAATTGTAATTTGAATCGAATTTTGAAGAGAAAATGTCTCTGAAGTGAAAATTGACATATTTGAAGTAAATATGATATTTCTAAATGAAATTGATTTTTGAAGCGAATATGATATTTTGATATCAAGTATGAATCGTTTTCGAAATGTAAAAGTACCAACCGGTGTGTAAAACGACGTTTGGTTGTTAAAGAGACCGGGGCCTCTTATTGGCATACTCTCTGTCATTATTGGAACCACTTTAACAACTGTGTACGTGGAGGAGACTCCAGAACGAAGTGGTTGGATTTGGCGTATGTTTGCTGGATTTGAAGAAAGAGAATGATGGTGGATAGACCCCGACACTTGTGCTAATTTGAAATGACTAAAACAGGACGACTTGATAGGGTCAAGCGGACTTGCTACCCCTAGCAGACATCCGTTCTTCTATTTTCTTCTTGGACTTGGTCCATACTATTTCATTGTTGTTGATTTTGATTGGTGCACCTTGATTTTGGGATAACCTCCCTTTGACTCGATATGGGATGGATGTCCACAGTGAGCGATCGTGGCTACGATGCGTTACCACCAGCCCTGCGACCCGAACTGGTGGTATCCTACCTTGGGCATTGCCTCATGTGCCTTGTCATACTTTTATCCCTATACGAGACCCATATGATTTTGGTTTAGTGTTGTCGTATCATGGCGCATCCCTATCCCCTGACGTGTTACTGGGGCATTATATGCAAACTGTACGACAATGCTTAAAAACGCATTAAGGGGAGTAATGTAAAGCCTTAACGCTAAGAAAAATATTTATTTTACTGACTAGACATTATATATGTAGCGTATTCTATTATATATAAATATTTTGACCGATCCTTAAGAGATGGAAAATCCTGTAACATCTCTTGAGTTATTGCACGCACGTTATACACTGGATAGGAGATGTGAAATCCCGCAAACATCTCTGACGCAATTACACTCATGTTATGTGATATTGATTTGACTCACATAAGGATATTTTAGTCCTGACTCGAGTGTTTTGTTATTTTCATTACGCTCAGGTCAGCCCTGAGTATTTCAGCACATTGAAGATTATTTTCTAGAGGATGAAGACGAAGATTTGGTATATTATATTACTATTCCTACATCATGTTGTTCTGCTGCATTTTATTTTGTTTCCGTTGTATATATAACTCTTATATATGTTGTAAAATTATAATAAAATGTATAATATAAATAGCTTCATGAACTATTTATTTGATTATTATATTTTGTCGTTCCGCTGCAAGATTTAGTGTTTGATTTCTTCTTCTTTTCTTATTTTTCTTAATTAACCTCATTGATTATCTGTGTTTCGGATTGTTTGAGTTGGACATGTGTGGGTTATTGTCGATTTAAACCTTCTGAAATGTTGGTCGTCACACCACTTGTTCGAAAAACCTCCCTAATCTCCTGACTCTTACCTGGATCATTTAAATAATCTAATTCTAGGGTATGCCCTTCAGAAGACTTAAATGTGATTGTGTATTAAGTTAATTCTAATGGCATATTTGAATATTTTAAATTAATTTTAATTATTTAAATTAAATAAATAATTACTTTCATAATCTTATAAATGATATAAAATGCAAATTTAAATTTGTTTCAAATTATATATGTAATTAACCAATTTTACAAAGGTTATAAAATATAAATTTAAATAAATAAATATAAATGTTATATTTATAAATTAATAAAATTATTTACTTAATAAAAGTAATACATATGAATATATATATATATACATACATATATATATGTATGTATGTATGTATGTATGTATGTATGTATGTACCTAAAAAATTTATAAAAGTTATAATTAAAGACGTGTGCATATATATGCTAGGTATAAATAAAATAGGAGGTCAAAATTAAATAAAAACCCAAGAGACATAAGGGACTATACGTTTTATGTATATAAAAGATATTTGATACCATGAGATATAATTATTTTATACTCATGTATCTTATATGTTCGATGACACTCTATAAAATTATTTTAAATTATGAATTTAATAATACCAATGCTCTCTAACATATATTATATAAATAGAATACCTCACATATCCATGTTTGTTGGGCAACCTCAAGGCAAAGAATATCCAAGGTGATGTTTATATGTTCTGTAGATTTATAAGAATGGCATGTAACTTTTGTTGAGCACCCTCAAGGGTTACATAGCTCCTCTTAAGATATCACAAAATCTTTGATCTAGAGTGTTTATACTTCATGATTTTTTTGCACCATCAAGGTTATGAAGATGATTAGAAGTAAGGTTAAAGTGTATGTAAAGAATTAATAAAGGATTGCTTAAATTTAGGAGTAAGGTTAAAGTGTATGTAAAGAATTAATAAAGGATTACTTAAAGTGTACGAGGACTACGATTTGTTAAGCACCCTCAAGGTCGTAGTAACATGATGAATAAATCCTAATGCCCACTAATTTTTTTATGAAATTCCTGTATCTCTTTTGGATTTTTTGAGAGATGCAAAATTCAATGGTAGCATTATTAGATAAATATAATAAATCATTCTAATAAGTATTAGAATATATCCAACAGTATCTAATTTACTCTAACGAATTCTGTAAATGGCTAGCATGAAGCCTATAACAACACTACTTTCAACGCCATTAAAATAAATTAAATTTAAGTAAAATAAAATGTTCGAGTTTAATTTTGGACAATATTTGATAAGGAGTTTGTTTCAATAAATTAAATTAATTAATAAGTTATTTTTAGAAAATATATTAAACTCGAATAAAATATTTACGACGAATATAAAATATTTTTATTGTGTAAATGATTTTAATATAATTGAAATAGATGTTAAAAGTAGTGATCAATATTAGTAAAACTAATTAATCAGCATAAATAAATAATTACTGACTTTAAATATGTCATAACTTTTCAAAGTATTTTTTGTAAAATATATAATCGACCAATTTAAAATGAATCTATAATTCTATAATAGAATTATTTATATATTTAAATAAAGAGATTTTAACATGTAGACAAAAGAGATAAGTGCAAATTTTATTTACATAAGGGGCTTAGTTGTACAATCAAAGAGAAATAAATTAATACAATTCTTATTCTCCACTTTCCCTTATTTTGACCTAGCCCAAGCCCATGTTGAGATCTAACCCATACCCGCATCTTTCTTTTGATCCTTTATCCATGCTCTAGCACATAAAAAAATCATATCAAGAAACAAAACAACGGAAGAAAAAAAATGGAGACGAAGCGTCTGCCTTGATGGAGGCAACGATGACATAGGTATGAGCATTAATAGGTGGTGCATGGTCCGGGGGCTGCATTGGAATAAGGGATGCATGAAGGTGTTAGGGGGCTTCGACGACACGACTGTGTTTGCATGTGAGTGAGTGGTAGGAGCTTAACATGAGCTGCGCGTGCTTGTAGCTTAGCCAGAAGTCAGAATATTTGTGGCGATGCTAGAGCCAGATGTGCATAATAGAGGCGATCATGTTAGAATTTGGTGATGATTTGGTTATAGTTGTGATAGCAAGGGTTTGAGACTGTAATGCTCTAGTTTGGGGATTTTAGACATCGTTTTGGTGAGTTATTTCTTAACTTACAAAAATTTTGTTCTAGCACATATATTTTTCTTTGCATGTCTTGATTTTATTGTGGTTGTGATGAACATTGGTGGAGAATGATCGAATTCAATGAAATATAGTTGCATGCTACTATTTAATTATTCATGTGGTGTAGTAAAATTGAATTTGGCTGAAAATATGTAAATGCAATTTCAGCCAGACATGAATTTTCCCTATCAATAATGCTTGTGAATCCTTGTCTGGTTGGTGTAGTTTAGCTTGGAATTGTGTATATGATGTATGCAAGTCCTTACCTTGATTTCATAATGGTCGTATATTGCATTTGAAATTTTTTTGAAGTGGGACTTTTTATTTAAAGGACTTTTGAAGTGTTATCCAAGTGTTTGGCCCGGTTACGAGAGGTTCGTCAAGAAAGTGCATCTTTCGGCATAGACGAGTGGTTCGGCCTGGATGCCGTTCGGCATAGACGTCTGGCTCGGCCTGAATGCGTTCGGCATAGACGTGTGGCTCAGCCTGAATGCCGTTTGGCATGGACGAGTGGTTCAGCCTTGACATTTTGCTTTAGCTTGGATTTCGTTTAGCTTAAAAGGGAAGATCAACATTCAATATGGAGCGAGGGTGTAGTCGCTCAGCATACCTCACTCAGTAAGCATCGCCCGGCAATGTGACATTCAACATGTCTTGTTCGGCGCACATCGCTCGGCGCATTCTAGAGAAATTGTTAGGCTATCGGGACTACAGCAAAGTGAGGCGATCAGCATGGTTTCACTTCGAATCAACCCACCATTTACTTCGAGTAACTATTTCAACGACCAGATAATTCTCGACCGGCATTCCTTGCTCGACATTCCTCGTTCGGCATCCCAGGCTCGGTGTGTAGAAGTCACCCACTATGGGCCGAAGTACTTCGTTTTTGGGCTCATGAAGGAAGTCCAGCCTATCTTCGCCTATAAATAGAGGAGCAGGAGCACAGTGAAAAGGGACCTTTTTTTGGGAACTCCAGGGAGACTCTGCCATTTTCAAGACTCATTTATTTCCTGTTAAAACTTGTATTCAAGTCGTTGGTGTACGGATTATATCCATATTCAATTATTTGGAAAAGCAATAAAGATAAAACTCAAAGTGGACGTAGGCAGTTACGCCGAACCACTATAAATCCGGTGTTCTAGTTTTTGCAGTTAATTTGGCTTACATTTCTCTATTTTAATTTTTTATCTTCATTAATCTCTCTACGCAAATCTTTTCTCGGGTGTTAGTGACCAATTTTGGTGCTAACATTTTGGTGCTTTCACTGAGAACTCATTCTCAGGTTATTAGGATCTACTTTGTAGCTACTGGATTGAAGAAATCCCCCAAAGCAGATCTAAGTCATTCACAGGAAGTCCATTGATTCTACTCAGAGTTTCTACCAATAACTCTACAATGGAAGACCACGTACTAGATCAGCCTCCCACAATGCAAATGTCAACGAGACTGCTAGCGTCCTACAAGTAGGACCCAGCAATCAACAGGTTAACCCGGGTGCAGGGACTATCACCACCAAAAACCAAATGGAAGCTGTCACTAAGACAGAGTTCAATGAGCTGATGAGAGAACTCATGGAAAGCAAGAGACAGCTTAGCGAACAGATCCAAGCTAATGCCAACCTTATGACTCAGCTTACACAACAACAACATCAGAATGCTAGAGGAAGCCCCGCTCCTTACTCCTCATCCGATAGCTCTTCTTCGTTCGATGAACCTCCCAGGCGTAGACGTCGTAGAACAGAAACAACAAAAGCATGTGCTGCTGATCGATCAACCAGGGATGGTCCGGGTTCCCTACTTGGAGTAATGGCCCCTCACCTACACCAAGAAAATCACACTCAAGCTGGAACGGGAAACTTAGGATTTGGAGTACGAGTGGAAGCTGGAAAGCCGGCGCACCAAGGTCCTAATGATGCTGGTCCCCAGGATACACACTTGGTAGATCACCAACAGAGGAGACACCGACCAGAACGGTCTCGCAAGACAGACACCAACCTGCCATCTTCCATACAAACCCCAGACCTATCAGCTATGGTCAGACAGCTGATGAGAGAGAATCAAGGCTTATCAAATGATGATTGGGGGATTTCCAGGAGTCATACTCCATTCACAGATGCTATCTTATAGGTCGAGTACCCCAGGAAGTTTAACATGCCAACTATTCCGACCTACAAAGGAAAGACTGATCCCCGACAGCATGTGATGAGATATGAATGGACAATGGACTCAGCTAGAGCGAATGATGCAACTAAGTGTAGATGTTTCCCAATAACTTTATATGGAATCTCTACCATGTGGTTCACCCGACTTCCTCCGCGGACTATCTCCAACTTCGATGAGTTAGAGATGAAATTTGTGGAACAGTTCAGGATTCATGCCACTCGTCCCAAGGATGTGATATCCTTGTCCAGTGTGATTCAGGCTCAAGGGGAGTCGTTAAAAGAGTACTTACAAAGATTCCACGTTGTCGCAACTGAAGTTAGCAACCCTAACGACCATGCTATTTTAATGGCCGTAATGCAAGGAGTAAATCCAGATTCGGAGTTTGGTGATTGGCTGGCGGGAAATCCTCCGACTACACTGGAATGTTTTTATTCAAAGGCACACCAATTTATAAGAAGGGAGGAAGCTAGGTGGACGAGGCGAGACAATGCACCTATACCTGGCAAGGAGACTGTGCAGAGCAACATTGCTGTAAAAAAATCTGGTGACAACTCTAGAAAAGTACAAGTCAATGTTCAAAACAAGCCTGAACAATCTAAAGGATCTGGTGGGGGAAATCTTGGGAAGAAAAGGGAAGCCGGAAAGTGGAAACCAAGGATCCTAACTTACAATGAATACACTCCTCTGAACGCATCTCTGGAGAAAATTTACTTGTCGACTTGTAATACTTTCCAATATCGAAAGCCACGACCAAAAGAGTCCACCGAAGAGCAAAAGCGGACTGGGAAGTCTTGCCGCTCCACGAGACTTACGGGCACAATATCGAGGAGTGTAGGCACCTCCACGATGCTATAGAAAAGCTGATTCGACAGAAGAAGTTGCAGGAATTTGTCAAGACTCCGTCGGAGGGTGGACATGGAGCATCAGACCCCGGTCGCGGGCAAGCTCCATGCCATCCTGAGGAACCAGCTCGGACCGTAGGAAGACTAATCATAAACACGATAGTCGGAGGGCCTCACCCGACAGACAAGAGTTGGCAAGAGATGGAACGTTATGCTAGTTCCCTAAAGCATGCAGATTTCGAATGTTGTTCAAACACTGAAGATGGTACCCCAGCTAAACAGCAGCGAATGATGACGGATGATATAGTGTTTAGAAGTAGAGATGCCGATCAGGTGGAGGCACCTACCATTGACCCGATGGTCATCTCGGCCACTATCGGGCCAGCGTTTTTGAGAAGGATACTGATTGTTTGTGGAAGTTCTGTTAATATCATCTTCAAAAAGGCATATGATCAAATGAAGATGGAGACAAAGGACTTAAAACCATCTAAAGCCCGTATTCATGGCTTTAATGGTGCGGCTACCGATGCGGTGGGCTTTGTTGAATTACCAGTTGAACTTGGGGAAGGTGAACGTAGGAGGGTGCGGATCCTGCCGTTCGTTGTTTTGGATGTCGATTCTCCATATAATGTGTTTCTTGGTCGACCGGCCTTGGCAGAGTTTAGGGCAGCTTTAGCCCTGTGGTGCTTAACCTTGAAGTTTCCGACTGATAAAGGAGTTGGTGTCGTGCATGGCGATCAGGAGACTGGTCGTGCATGTTATGTGGTTGAGCTGAGGGAGGCCCAGCGAAGAGAGAAAGGAAAGGTTGTGCACAGCTCCGTCCTCATCCGAGCCACTAAAGATTGACAAGTATTACCCGAGCCTTGGCTCGGGCAACATGATCAGATCTATAGAGACGTAGATCCGAGAGATGATGACGAGGAACCCAAGGAGGAAAAACCAGCACCGGTTGAACTGACAATTGACATTCCAATCAGCCATAATGATCCATCGCGAGTACTTAAGATTGGATCACAACTTGACCCCTCGATGATCGAGGATCTTACTGATTTCCTCCGAGCAAATCTGGATGTTTTCGCTTGGACACATTCTGATATGTGCGGGATTTCTCCCACCATTGCGAGCGTATTTTGAACATAGACCCAAAATATGTGCCAATAAAGAAAAAAAGGACAGGGATGGACCAGGAGAGGTCTACCGCTCTCAGAGAGGAAGTGGACAAACTCAAAGCCAATGGGTTCGTCCGCGACGCCCTCTACCCTGAATGGGTATCTAACCCCGTACTAGTGAGAAAAGCGAATGGGAAATGGAGGACCTGTGTTGATTACTTAGACTTGAACAAGGCTTTCCCTAAGGATAGTTTCCCTTTACCCAGAATTGACCAGCTGGTCGATTCAACTACTGGGCACGAGTTGTTGTCATTTATGGACGTGTACTCGGGATATAATCAAATCCCGATGCACATTCCAGATCAGGAGCACACTAGCTTTGTCACGGATGTCGGACCATATTGTTATGTGGTGATGCCTTTTGGGATGAAGAACGCAGGAGCTACTTATCAGCGCTTGGTGAATAGAATGTTTAAAGACCAAATCGGTAGAACAATGGAAGTCTATGTGGATGATATGCTTGTGAAATCACGACAGTCAAACGACCACATTCGAGACTTGGCGAAAATGTTTGATATACTCAGGTATTACGAAATGAAAATCAATCGTTTGAAGTGTTCCTTTGGCATTGCGTCAGGGAAGTTCTTGGGTTTCATCGTTAACGCACGAGGAATTGAAGCTAACCCAGAAAAGATTCAAGCTATTCGAGACATTCAAGTGCCCAGAACTATAAAGCAAGTACAAAGCCTGAACGGAAAAGTGGCTGCATTGAGCCGATTCATATCCAAAGTGATAGACAATTGTATTCCCTTCTTCGATGTGATAAAGAAAGGAAAGAGAAACTTTGATTGGACGCCCGACTGTGAGGATGCATTTCGAGCTCTGGTAAGGCATCTGGAAATTCCCCCGGTGCTGTCAAAGCCTATAGACCACGAAGTGTTATATGTATACTTGGCCGTATCTCAACATGCCATCAGTATGGCTTTGGTTCGCTGTGCAGTTAAAGCGCTCGGTAGATTCAATGCGGCGGAGGTGCAAAAAGTCATAGCGGGGATACAACAAGGATATCGCGGGATATAGCGGATGACTCTAAAATAGCAATTAAAACTCGTACCTAATGTTTTTACAAATATATAAATGGTAATTAAATGAAAAATTAACATTCAATTGAATTATATTTAATACATAAATAGTTTTAAATAAAAACATGTGCGAATATACTGTAAATAAATGTAAAACTGTTATATACATAGTTGAATCTAATAGAATATTATAGTATTTTTATTTTTGAAAATATATTAAAAAATTCAATTGAATTAATGGGGTAATTAATTAAAAGGACTAAATTTGTAAATCTTTAGCCTCAAGGACACGACCTCAATATTTTAACCGCAAGGACATACATTCTCCAAAAAATTATTCATTAGGACAAACATTCTTCCAAAATTATCCATAAGGACAAACATTTTTCCAAAACTGCTACCGAACTAAGAAATGATACCTAAAAACTGCTACCGATAAGTACAAACTAATACTTAAAAACTGCTATCAATAACTAAAAACTGATACCTAAAAAAAGTTGTCCTTCATGCTAAAATACTGAAGGTCTATCCTTGAGGCTAAAACGCTGAGAAATTTTATCCTTGACAATAATTTCCTATAAATTAATTCAGTTTCATAATTTTTATAATGTATAAATGTCATTTTTCTATTCATTTTTTATAGAAGATATAGCGGAAGTAGCCCCCTTAAATTAAAGGAATACTTTGGGACTCGTAAGGGATTTACTTGTCTATATATCATTTCATTCCATTCGATCTTTTAGGTCCCTACTTACCTCATAATATAGCAGGAATAACAGGATATAGCGGAAATAGCGGGGCTTAAAGCGGAAAGGCTATATTTGAGGCTATATGGAAAAATCATAGCGGTAGAATCCGCTATGAGATATAGCAGGATTATAGCGGGGTAATAGCGAGGCATTAACTGCACAGTTGGTTCACGAGGAGGACCGAGTTCAAAAGCCGATGTACTATGTCAGTAAAAGTTTAACGGGGGCAGAAAGAAATTATCTTAAAATTGAGAAGCTGGCCTACTGCTTGGTGATTGCATCACGCAAGCTTCGTCCATACTTCTAGGCACACCCGATCAGTGTTAATACCGATCAACCCCCACGATAGGTGCTCCAACGACCAGAAACCTCTGGAAGGTTGCTAAAGTGGAACATCGAGTTAAGTCAATTCGATATCACCTACCTACCGCGGAGGGCTATTCAAGGATAGGCGTTAGCAGACTTTATTGCAGAATTCACAATGCCTGTCGAGCAAAGTAATGAAGACATTATTCCCCCCATTCAATGGAAGTTATACACCGATAGGGCGTCAAATGACCATTGTTTCGGAGCCGGTGTTATTCTTGTGACCCCTGAAAACCGATCTATTTGTTATGCTTTGATGCTTGATTTCCCAGCTACGAATAACGAAGTAGAGTATGAAGCTTTGCTCGCTGGCTTAAAACTTGTCATGGAGCTCGGAATAAAAACGGTTGAAATCTTTTGTGACTCTCAATTGGTGGTGTACCAAGTGCGGGGAGATTATCAAGCAAAAGGGCAAAGGCTTGCTCCATACCTCGCTCGGGTTCAAGAACTTTTGGCAAACCTTGAATATTATGATATTTCGCATGTCCCGCGTGAACAAAACAGGGAAGCCGATTCATTAGCAAAATTCACAAGTACTGGCGATGCACAACAGATGGCTTGGTTCCTGTTGAAGTTTTGCGATTTCCAAGTATAAACGAGATGGAAATAGACTTTTTGCTAGAAGTAGAAATTGAAAAGGAGTCATGGATAACCACATTCAAGCAGTACCTGTTACATGGAGCTTTGCCTCAAAAGAAGAATGAAAGATGGCAAGTCATTCGCAAAGCCTCAAGATATATGATGCAGGACGGAATAATGTATCGAAAGGGGTTCTCAGTTCCCTTACTTCGTTGCATCGCCCACGACGAGGTAAAACGGTTCTTGAAAGAAGTTCATGAGGGTGAATGTAGCGACCATACTGAGGGGCAGACACTGGCAAAAAAGTTCCTCCGCTATGGATACTATTGGCCCACTGTAAATCAGGATGCTGCAGACTACGTAAGAAAATGTGACAAATGTCAAAAGTTTGCGAAAATCCCGAGAGCTCCACCAGCGGAACTCACACAAATGGTTAGTCCCTGGCCATTTGTGATTTAGGGGATCGATATAATCGATTCCTTACCAATTTCCAGAGGTGGTGCAAAATATGCAATTGTGGCAGTTGATTACTTTACCAAGTGGGCAGAAGCAGAGCCTCTAGCTACGATCACCACCAAAAAAGTAATTAATTCCGTTGTACAAAACATCATATGCCGTTTTGGCCTCCCACGAACTATCATCACGGACAACGAAACTCAATTTGAAAGTAGGGAGTTCAAAGAATTTTGCCAAAAATATCACATTAAGAAAAGGTTTTCGGCGGTCGCTCACCCTAAAGCGAAAGGACAAGTGGAAACTGTAAATAAAATAATCAAGTCAATATTAAAAAAGCGTTTGGAGAAGGCTAGAGGAAAGTGGGTGGATGAGCTTCCGACAGCGCTCTGGGCTTACATAACCACCCACAAGTCCGCGACTGGCCATACTCCATTCACCTTGGCATACGGCACTGAAGCTGTTATAACCGTGGAACTTGAAGTTCCTTCTTATCGGGTAACTTATTACAACCCCAAGACGAATCAAAATCTCCTATTGGAATCGTCGGACTTTGTTGACGAAAAACGTGAAGAAGCTGATTTAAGAGCGGCTGCACATAGGCACCGAGTTCCTCGATATTATAATGAAATGGTTCGACCGAGAATTTTCAACGTGGTTGACCTCATTTTGAAGCGAGTCTTTCCGATCCCATCACATCTGAATCCCACATGGGAAGGCCCGTATGTCATCGAACGGAGGCTTAGAGAAGGAACTTTCAAGCTAGCGACCGTAGATGGCGTGACACTTACTCGCGCACAGAATAGCGAGCATTTGCGTCGTTATTATACCTAGTCTATTTCTTTTTGCTTTTTAGTTGCATTTATTTCCAGTGTATGTTCATTTCACTGTTTTTAGTTTTTGGCATGTAATAAGACAATTCGGTTTGTTTCCATTTGTTATGATCAATAAAGGCTTGAAGCCGTCTTTTCCATAAACTATTGATGTTTCCGTATGTTACAATTTTGTAAAAAAAATTAAATTACATTATTTTGTCTGGCATATGAACGCACACTCAAACTGAAAAAATCTCTAAGTTCCCAGAGTGCGGACTAGAGTACTCTGAGTCCCTAGAGTGTGGACTAGTGTATAAACGACTTGAAAAAACTTCTAAGTCCCCAGAGTGTGGACTAGAGTACTCTGAGTCCCCAGAGTGCAGACTAGAGTATAAACGACTTGAAAAAATCTCTAAGTCCCCAAAGTGCAGACTAGAGTACTCCGAGTCCCCACAGAGCGGACTAGAGTATAAACGACTTGAAAAAATCTCTAAGTCCACGGAGCGCGGACTAGAGTACTCTGAGTCCCCAGAGTGCGGACTAGGTTATAAAGGACTTAAAAAAACTCTAAGTCCCCAGAGCGCGGACTAAAATTGAAGCAATTCAAAAAACTCCGAGTCACGTGGAAGTGAGCAAGTACTTGCCTGACCCACATAACTTTGGATTTCAAACACAAGATGGATGGTGAAGCTAATCATCGAACATCATCAGAAAAACAAAAATTTTATTCACTAATCCCAAAATAGAGTTCCACTACAATTCCTCCTAAACTCGGAGTTAAAAGTCTATTAACATTGACTACGAAAATAAATAGAAATAATTACATGATCCGGGCTTATTCACGGTAAACAAAGCATGATAGCTACTTCTTCGACTTCTTCAGTTTCTCTGAAGACTCCTCCCCCATGCATTTTTTCTTGGACATTTTGCTCACTAGAGAAGGGGTGTTAGAGGACGGAGGAGGAACTTCTAACGACCTGGTCCCACCTGGAAGAATAACTTTTAAAGGCCTGTTCAGTGGGTCATCGAGTTCTACCACATGAGACTCAGTCTTAATCTTGGTTTTCTTTTTCCCCTCTTCGATGATCTGTTCCTCCATGCTCAGCTTTGAAGTATGTTTGGAGGCGCATGTAATTTCAACTTCATAATGTTCTTATAAAGGAGAAGGGGTTTCAGACTTGTTTTCATCGAGCGCCTCGATCATTTGAGCGCCAGGTCCGGGAGTCTCTTCGGTCTGAATAGCCTCTCCCATTTTCTCCTCTCTCTCTGTGGCGACATCGCTCCTTGGAGTAGGTTCGGGATCAGGATGGCCTACACGAATTCATAAGAAACAAATGTTAGAATACATTTATCATCCGCTGAAAACGAGAACCCTTTGAACTTTGGAGGAAAAGTTATGTACCAGTCTCTGGTTAAATCTCAACTGTTCAGGGAGTTTCGCATTCTAAACATGAATATTAAGTCCAGGGTCTTCTAGGTCATAGCCAATATGTTGCTCGAAGGGGTCAAGTGCTGGGCGACATGACGGCTGAGTAGGGGGAGGAACCGGAGACTTAGTTTCGGATGGACCGGCAATGGCATCTTTTCCTTTTGATAAAGGGGAGTCTCTGCTGTAAAGAGCTTTCGCCGCAGACAAGTCCGAAGGCTCATTCCCCCGAAGAAATTCCTTTGCTAAAGCTTCTTCGTCAATCTCTTCCGTTCCCAAATCATCCTTTTTGATTTTGATTAAAGTGTCCTATGCTTCGGCCAAAGATTCGAGATAACCCTCGCAAAGAAATGTTAAGTCGCGATTCATGAGAACTCGAGCATTATATTCGGCTATGAGCGGATCAAACATACACTTGATTTCCTCCCTACCAGCCTCAGTAGCCGCCTCAAGGCGAGAATCAATTACTGAGAGCGATATTCTTTTACCCTCCTCGCGAGCTTCATCCTTCAGCGCTTCGACTTTGGAGAGGTCTTCATCGAGCTTTGTTTTCAGGAGTCGCGTAGCAACAATTGCGTTGCAATATTGTTGCGACTCCTCCTGAGGAGTAATCTTTTCTTCCTTCTCTTTGAGAAGTAGCTATTCCAACTCTTTGACTCGTTGAGCGAAAGCATCTCTCTCCTTTTGAATGGAGTCTTTCTCTAAAGCTAAAGCGCCACAGCGTTGGACAGCTTCATCGATCTCCTTTTTGTGTGTGGCCTCCAGGCGAGTGACTGCCTCAGCAGTATCTTTAGCGTTCTTCTGGGCGGCCTCAAGTTGAGATTTATATGTGGAAAGCTCTTTATCTTAAGTTCTAATGATGTCTTTGTCATGGATGGCCTCAAGCTTCAGACGATCGATTTCGTGTTGGCGTTCCATAGAAACTTCAGAAACGTTTTCTACCAAGTGAACGAATGCATCGTGTTGGATGTATACATAATTGTTGCAAGCAATGGCACTCTGTTTAACATGCCCCAGGATAGGATGATTGGTTGGAAGAAATTTTAGTCCGTCAAAGCATATTTTTGGGAATGTGGCTTTAAGCTCGGCAAGTTTCTCCACTATCGACGAATCATGTGCAGGAGTAGAGGAGGTTTGTTTAGTCGAAACCACAGACTTCTTGTAATCCTCCCGAGATTGCCTAGTACTTGAGGAACCCGAGTATTGGTCACGAGGAGTTTCGGATTGTGATCCCCTTTGACCTGATTTCTCCCTGCCTTGTTCCGATGGAGGAGGGGATCGTTGGAGTACGATGAGTGACTGTGAATTTTCCTTCGAGAAGATGAATCTCGAGGGCGATAATCTCTATCGCTGTCCTCATCTCTATCTCGGCATTTTCCATATCTAGAGTCTCGACTGGAAGGTTGAAAAATAGAAGAGCCGCGAAGGCGGTCGAATCCATGTGAGTGTCCCATATCACCTGCGCAGAAGTTAAGTGATGACAAGTTAGCAAAAATGGCATGATGGCTGAAGTTTAAGGCAAGGTGAAGTGTGAGTGTTCGTATGTGTCCTAGTGTTTCCCCCCGACAGACCAGTTTCTTTAGCTTTACTTATCGGAGTTTTTTCTCCTTGGTGATGGGCTTGAACGCCTTCACTGCCTCTCGCCGGCGAATGAAGTTTTATGGCTTCCGGGTCGTCAAAACCATAGTTGAGCAAATCATCAGGAATTGTAAGGTCAGATAAGCCTTTCAATGAACCCTCTAAGTTTTATGGAGATGGCTCTTTCTCCATCGGAGTAATTGTCACTTTCGAAGTTCCGCCCACTACCTTCTTCCTCAACTTGTAAGCTAGTTTCATTTTTCCTTTTGAAGGGGGAGGTGGTTCATTAGTTCCATGTGCTTCAACTGCTGGTTTCGGAGCAGGACTTACACTCTCACCTGGAGCTTCAGCCTCCTTTATTTCACCTTCCTCAGATACATCGGGAGTCTCTCTTGTCAAAGGCACCGAAGGCCCAGCTTGCCTTTTGCCTTTATCCAAGGCAGGTCCGGTTGTGGTGGCACTGTGAGGAAGACTTATTCGGTGATCTTCCACCAACAATCCAAATCTTGAAAGCGATTCATTGGAAATGATGAATTTGATGTCCTGGTCTCCCGCGGGAACAGCTCGAATAGCTTCGACGGCCTTAGAGTACCCGGAGCCTTCGGGACGTGGGCTAATACCTGAAAAAATCGATAAAGGTTTAAAAAGAATGCACTTCCTGCCACGTACAACTATAGATCTAGAAAAGGAACTTACTCCCTTCCAGCCATCTCCTCGCAAAGCCAGGAGGCAGCGTAGATAAAACCATTCCTGCTTGTATAGGGCAAATTTGCTCCACGCCCTAGTTAAGATTTGGCACTTGGAGTGTGGCTCGAGGAATATGAAGGATGGGCTATCGGACCGTCTCTTGAAACAATTAATATATCGGATATCCCCAGGTGTGGGTAGTCCACGTCATCAAAAGGGATTCCATGGATTGAGCATAGTCGGCGAAGAGAGTTTTTGTTAATTCTCGAAGCTTGAGAATCGACCGGATTGTCTAGGATAATTGTTGCATCTTGGCATCAGGAGCTAAGTCAATAGTCGCAGTCGTTGGACTCGGGATATTTTGTGCAGGAGTCGTCGATGGCCTCGAAGTTTCCATTACTACTGTCGAGAACTCGGCCCGGGTTTCTGAAACTGTGGCGGAGCTTGACTTTCTAGAAATCTTCAATGAATGTTGAATTTGATTAAACACATGTTTGAACTATACTTGAAAGACATTCAATATTAGGCATAACGACAAAAGTGCTTCCCCCATGTGGTGTGTGAACTAGTGTGATGGTTCGTCTAAAGAATATAAATAAATTAAGGTTCTGAAAATTGAAGTGTAGCACGACAAACTTTAAGTTGCCCTCTTCATAGAATTTTAAGTTCACTTTTATTATGGTCTCAATCGTGAAGTTATCAGTCCAAATCAGTTCGATGTGCTTAATTGTTTAAGTTTCTTGTCCTTGTTTGTTGTCCTATGATTAGGCATGGGAGGTAAGTGAATTTAACATGTGTTGTGGTCAATTCAGAATGATGTTAACTGTCATTGCCTACTTAAAGGCTCGATGCCGAGCGACTTCCTAAACGTACGACCGAACGACCTTCTAGACTAAAGACGCCGACCCACTCATCCTCCTCACCAATACACTCTTGACAACGAATGAGACCGAGTCGCTAATCTTAACTCCCAAAACCAGCCATGATGACCAGCCTACCCACTTCCTACCTCTCTAACACTACTCTCACATGAAGACTACCGAGCCACCTACTTCATAGTTGGCCGGCTTCCACCCAAAAAGCAAATGTCGACCCATTCACACTCACTTATCCCTCGCTCCTTGGTTACCGAACGACCTCAACCAACGATTTAGTTCCACTTCAACTACCTAATTCCCACGCTCGGTGACCCAGCAGGAGTCTACGACCTAGCAGCCACCAGTGTCCTTTTCCCTTCTCCTATCCATTTCACCAACCTTGAAAAAGGTTAAAAATTATACCAAGTTCCAGCCCTAAGACATGTTCAAACTTCGAGTCGTCTTCCTCATCTACACGACTTCTACCGTGCATAATCTGAAGAAATTTCGCAAATTTGAATTTCATGCTAAACTTCCTAATTTGGAAACAACATTTGAATGATAAATTCTTACCTAAGAGGATGATCGAAGCTTAGGGAATTGTCAGGTTTAAGATTGAAGTCATTTGGACTCGATATGGGACGAGGCTGTAAGGAAAACTTACACGATTCAGGGTAAGGGAAGGAGGTTGAAGAGGTAGCCGAAGTCTGAAGGAAGGTAAGCTACGAGTTCTTGTAGAGTCGAAGTGAAAGTAAAGAAGTGAAGGAGAGAGGTGTTGGCTTTTATATATGAAGAAGGGGAGGTGAACATGCATCAACCAGTGGTCCGGTCAAGATATCTCAGTGGTTCGGTGAGTAGTTCTGCCCAGCGGCGGAAGACTTGCCGAACGAGTGGTTCGATATCCATGTGCTGAACGACCCCTTATTTATGCATAAAGGAAAGGAGGGGAGAGAATAGACTCTGAACTGTCGTGCTTTGACCTTCATTGAGCACATTCAACTTCTGATAGTAGGAATTAGATATTGGTTCAAAGCGTGTCGTGTTGCCTCACACGACACACTTTGGGGGGCAAGTGTTATCCAAGTGTTTGGCCCGGTTACGAGAGGTTCATCAAGAAAGTGCATCTTTCGGCATAGACGAGTGGTTCGGCCTAGATGCCGTTCGGCATAGACATGTGTCCATAGACATGTGGCTCGGCCTGGATGCGTTCGGCATAGACGTGTGGCTCGGCCTGAATGCCGTTCGGCATGGAAGAGTGGTTCGGCCTTGACATTTTGCTTTAGATTGGATGCCGTTCAGCTTAAAAGGGAAGATCAACATTCAACCTGGAGTGATGGTGTAGTCGCTCAGCATACCTCACTCAATAAGCATCACCCGGCAAGGTGACGTTCAGCATGTCTCGTTTGGCGCACATCGCTCGGCGCATTCCAGAGAAATTGTTAGGCTATCGGGACTATAGCAAAGTGAGGCGATCGACATGGTTTCACTTCGAATCAACCCACCATTTGCTTCGAGTACTTTGAGGTTTTACTTCGAGTAACTATTTCAACGACCAGATAATACTCGACCGGCATTCCTCGCTCGACATTCCTCGTTCGGCATCCCAGGCTCGGTGTGTAGAAGTCACCCACTATGGGCCGAAGTACTTCATTTTTGGGCTCATGAAGGAAGTCTAGCCTATCTTCGCCTATAAATAGAGGAGCAAGAGCACAGTGAAAGGGGACCTTTTTTCGGGAACTCTGAGGAGACTCCTCCATTTTCAAGACTCATTTATTTCCTGTTCAAACTTGTATTCCAGTCGTTGGTGTACGGATTGTATCCATATTCAATTATTTGGAAAAGCAATAAAGATAAAACTCAAAGTGGATGTAGGCAGTTACGCCGAACCACTATAAATCCGGTGCTCTAGTTTTTTCAGTTAATTTGGCATACATTCCTCTATTTTAATTTTCTATCTTCATTAATCTCTCTACACAAATCTTTTCTCGGGAGTTAGTGACCAATTTTGGTGCTAACATTTTGGTGCTTTCACTGAGAACTCATTCTCAGGTTATTAGGATCTACTTTGTAGCTACTGGATTGAAGAAATCCCCCGAAGCAGATCTAAGTCATTCACAGGAAGTCCATTGATTCTACTCAGAGTTTCTACCAATAACTCTACAATGGGAAGACCACGTACTAGATCAGCCTCCCACAATGCAGATGTCAACGAGACTGCTAGCGTCCAACAAGTAGGACCCAACAATCAACAGGTTAACCTGGGCGCAGGGATTGTCACCACCCAAAACCAAATGGAAGCTATCACTAAGACAGAGTTCAACGAGCTGATGAGAGAACTCATGGAAAGCAAGAGATAGCTTAGCGAACAGATCCAAGCTAACGCCAACCTTATGACTCAGCTTACACAACAACAACATCAGAATGTTGGAGGAAGCCCCGCTCCTTACTCCTCATCCGATAGCTCTTCTTCGTCCGATGAACCTCCCAGGCGTAGACGTCGTAGAACAGAAATAACACAAGCAGGTGTTGCTGATCGATCAACTAGGGATGGTCCGGGTTCCCTACTTGGAGTAATGGCCCCTCATCTACACCAAGAAAATCACACTCAAGCTAGAACGGGAAACTTAGGATTTGGAGTACGAGTGGAAGCTAGACAGCCGGCGCACCAAGGTCCTAATGATGCTGGTCCCCAGGATACACACTTGGTAGATCACCAACAGAGGAGACATCGACCAGAACGGTCTCGCAAAACAGACATCAACCTGCCATCTTCCATACAAACCCCAGACCTATCAGCTATGGTCAGACAGCTGATGAGAGAGAACCAAGGCTTATCAAATGATGATTGGGGGATTTCCAGGAGTCATACTCCATTCACAGATGCTATCTTATAGGTCGAGTACCCCAGGAAGTTTAACATGCCAACTATTCCGGCCTACGAAGGAAAGACTGATCCCCAACAGCATGTGATGAGATATGAATGGACAATGGACTCAGCTAGAGCGAACGATGCAACTAAGTGTAGATGTTTTCCAATAACTTTATCTGGAATCTCTACCATGTGGTTCACCCGACTTCCTCCGTGGACTATCTCCAACTTTGATGAGTTAGCGATGAAATTTGTGGAATAGTTCAGGATTCATGCCACTCACCCCAAGGATGTGATGTCCTTGTCCAGTGTGATTCAGGCTCAAGGGGAGTCGTTAAAAGAGTACTTACAAAGATTCCACGTTGTCACAACTGAAGTTAGCAACCCTAACGACCATGCTATTTTAATGGCCGTAATGCGAGGAGTAAATCCAGATTCGGAGTTTGGTGATTGGCTGGCGGGAAAGCCTTTGAATACATTGGAATGTTTTTATTCAAAGGCACACCAATTTATAAGAAGGGAGGAAGCTAGGTGGGCGAGGCGAGACAATGCACCAATACCTGGCAAGGAGACTGTGCAGAGCAACATTGTTGTAAAACAATCTGGTGACAACTCTAGAAAAGTACAAGTCAATGTTCAAAACAAGCCTGAACAATCTAAAGGATCTGGTGGGGGAAATCCTGGGAAGAAAAGGGAAGCCGGAAAGTGGAAACCACGGATCCCAACTTACAATGAATACACTCCTCTGAACGCATCTCTGGAGAATATTTACTTGTCGACTTGTAATACTTTCCAATATCGAAAGCCACGACCAAAAGAGTCCACCGAAGAGCAAAAGCGAACTGGGAAGTCTTGCCGCTTCCACGAGACTTACGGGCACAATATCGAGGAGTGTAGGCACCTCCACGACGCTATAGAAAAGCTGATTTGACAGAAGAAGTTGCAGGAATTTGTCAAGACTCCGTCGGAGGGTGGACATGGAGCATCAGACCCCGGTCGCGGGCAAGCTCCATGCCATCCTGAGGAACCAGCTCGGACCGTAGGAAGACTAATCATAAACACGATAGTCGGAGGGCCTCACCCGATAGACAAGAGTTGGCAAGAGATGGAACGTTATGCTAGTTCCCTAAAGCATGCAGATTTCGAATGTTGTTCAAACACGGAAGATGGTACCCCAAATAAACAGCAGCGGATGATGACAGATGATATAGTGTTTAGAAGTAGAGATGCCGATTAGGTGGAGGCACCTACCATTGACTCGATGGTCATTTCGGCCACTATCGGGCCAGCGTTTGTGAGAAGGATACTGATTGTTTGTGGAAGTTCTGTTAATATCATCTTCAAAAAGGTATATGATCAGATGAAGATGGAGACAAAGGACTTAAAACCATCTAAAGCCCGTATTCATAGCTTTAATGGTGCGGCTACCGATGCGGTGGGCTTTGTTGAATTACCAGTTGAACTTGGGGAAGGTGAACGTAGGAGGGTGCGGATCCTGCCGTTCGTTGTTTTGGATGTCGATTCTCCATATAATGTGTTTCTCGGTCGACCGACCTTGGCAGAGTTTAGGGCAGCTTTAGCCCCGTGGTGCTTAACCTTGAAGTTTTCTACAGATAAAGGAGTTGGTGTCGTGCATGGCGATCAGGAGACTGGTCGTGCATGTTATGTGGTTGAGCTGAGGGAGGCCCAGCGAAGAGAGAAAGGAAAGGTTTTGCACAACTCCGTCCTCATCCGAGCCACTAAAGATTGACAAGTATTGCCCGAGCCTTGGCTCGGGCAACATGATCAGATCTATAGAGACGTAGATCCGAGAGATGACGACGAGGAACCCAAGGAGGAAAAACCAGCACCGGTTGAACTGACAATTGACATTCCAATCAGGCATAATGATCCATCGCGAGTACTTAAGATTGGATCACAACTTGACCCCTCGATGATCGAGGATCTTACTGATTTCCTCCGAGCAAATCTGGATGTTTTAGCTTGGACACATTCTGATATGTGCGGGATTTCTCCCACCATTGCGAGCGTATTTTGAACATAGACCCAAAATATGTTCCAATAAAGAAAAAAAGGACAGGGATGGACCCGGAGAGGTCTGCCGCTCTCAGAGAAGAAGTGGACAAACTCAAAGCCAATGGGTTCGTCCGCGACGCCCTCTACCCTTAATGGGTATCTAACCCCGTACTAGTGAGAAAAGCGAATGGGAAATGGAGGACCTGTGTTGATTACTTAGACTTGAACAAGGCTTGCCCTAAGGATAGTTTCCCTTTACCCAGAATTGACCAGCTGGCCGATTCAACTACTGGGCACGAGTTGTTGTCATTTATGGACGTGTACTCGGGATATAATCAAATCTCAATGCACATTCCAGATCAGGAGCACACTAGCTTTGTCACGGATGTCGGACTGTATTGTTATGTGGTGATGCCTTTTGGGATGAAGAACGCAGGAGCGACTTATCAGCGCTTGGTGAATAGAATGTTTAAAGACCAAATCGGTAGAACAATGGAAGTCTATGTGGATGATATGCTTGTGAAATCACGACAGTCATACGACCACATTCGAGACATGGCGGAAATTTTTGATATACTCAGGTATTACGAAATGAAAATCAATCCTTTGAAGTGTTCCTTTGGCATTGCGTCAGGGAAGTTCTTGGGTTTCATCGTTAACGCACGAGGAATTGAAGCTAACCCAGAAAAGATTCAAGCTATTCGAGACATTCAAGTGCCCAGAACTATAAAGCAAGTACAAAGCCTGAATGGAAAAGTGGCTTCATTGAGCCGATTCATATCCAAAGTGATAGACAATTGTATTCCCTTCTTCGATGTGATAAAGAAAGGAAAGAGAAACTTTGATTGGACACCCGACTATGAGGATGCATTTCGAGCTCTGGTAAGGCATCTGGAAAGTCCCCCGGTGCTGTCAAAGCCTATAGACCACGAAGTGTTATATGTATACTTGGTCGTATCTCAACATGCCATCAGTACGGCTTTGGTTCGCTGTGCAGTTAAAGCGCTCGGTAGATTCAATGCGGCGGAGGTGCAAAAAGTCATAGCGGGGATACAGCGAGGATATCGCGGGATATAGCGAATGACTCTAAAATAGCATATAAAACTCGTACCTAATGTTTTTACATATATATAAATGGTAATTAAATGAAAAATTAACATTCAATTGAATTATAATTAATACATAAATAGTTTTAAATAAAAACATGTGCGAATATACTGTAAATAAATGTAAAACTGTTATATACATAATTGAATCTAATAGAATATTATAGTATTTATATTTTTGAAAATATATTAAAAAATTCAATTAAATTAATAGGGTAATTAATTAAAAGGACTAAATTTGTAAATCTTTAGCCTCAAGGACACGACCTCAATATTTTAACCGCAAGGACAAACATTCTCCAAAAAATTATTCATTAGGACAAACATTCTTCCAAAATTATTCATAAGGACAAACATTTTTCCAAAACTGCTACCGAACTAAGAAATGATACCTAAAAACTGCTACCGATAAGTACAAACTGATACTTAAAAACTGCTATCAGTAACTAAAAACTGACACCTAAAAAAAGTTGTCCTTCAGGCTAAAATACTGAAGGTCTGTCCTTGAGGCTAAAACGCTGAGAAATTTTGTCCTTGACAATAATTTCCTGTAAATTAATTTAGTTTCATAATTTTTATAATGTATAAATGTCATTTTTCTATTCATTTTTTATAGAAGATATAGCGGAAGTAGCCCCCTTAAATTAAAGGAATACTTTGGGACTCGTAAGGGATTTACTTGTCTATATATCATTTCATTCCATTCGATCTTTTAGGTCCCTACTTACCTCATAATATAGCAGGAATAACAGGATATAGCGGAAATAGCGGGGCTTAAAGCGGAAAGGCTATATTTGAGGCTATATGGAAAAATCATAGCGGTAGAATCCGCTATGAGATATAGGAGGATTATAGCGGGGTAATAGCGAGGCATTAACTGCACAGTTGGTTCGCGAGGAGGACCGAGTTCAAAAGCCGATGTACTATGTCTGTAAACGTTTAACGGGGGTAGAAAGAAATTATCTTAAAATTGAGAAGCTGGCCTACTGCTTGGTGATTGCATCACGTAAGCTTCGTCCATACTTCCAGGCACACCCGATCAATGTTAATACTGATCAACCCCTACGATAGGTGCTCCAGCGACCAGAAACCTCTGGAAGGTTGCTAAAGTGGAACATCGAGTTAAGTCAATTCGATATCACCTACCTTCCGTGGAGGGCTATTCAAGGACAGGCGTTAGCAGACTTTATTACAGAATTCACAATGCCCGTCGAGCAAAGTAATGAAGACATTATTCCCCCCATTCAATGGAAGTTATACACCGATAGGGCATCAAATGACCTTTGTTCCGGAGCCGGTGTTATTCTTGTGACCCCTGAAAACCGATCTATTTGTTATGCTTTGATGCTTGATTTCCCAGCTACGAATAATGAAGCAGAGTATGAAGCATTGCTCGCTGGCTTAAAACTTGTCATGGAGCTCGGAATAAAAACGGTTGAAATCTTTTGTGACTCTCAATTGGTGGTGTACCCAGTACAGGGAGATTATCAAGAAAAAGCAAAGGCTTGCTCCATACCTCGCTCGGGTTTAAGAACTTTTGGCAAACCTTGAATATTATGATATTTCGCATGTCCCGCGTGAACAAAACAGGGAAGTCGATTCATTAGCAAAATTCGCAAGTACTGGCGATGCACAACAGATGGCTTGGTTCCTAATGAAGTTTTGCGATTTCCAAGTATAAACGAGATGGATATAGACTTTCTGCTAGAAGCAGAAATTGAAAAGGAGTCTTGTATAACCCCATTCAAGCAGTACCTGTTACACGGAGCTTTGCCTGAAAAGAAGAATGAAAGACGACAAGTCATTCGCAAAGCCTCAAGATATGTGATGCAGGACGGAATAATGTATCGAAAGGGGTTCTCAGTTCCCTTACTTCGTTGCATCGCCCACGACGAGGTAAAATGGTTCTTGAAAGAAGTTCATGAGGGCGAATGTAGCGACCATACTGAGGGGCAGACACTGGCAAAAAAGTTCCTCCGCTATGGATACTATTGGCCCACTGTAAATCGAGATGCTGTAGACTACGTAAGAAAATGTGACAAATGTCAAAAGTTTGCGAAAATCCCGAGAGCTCCACCAGCGGAACTCACACAAATGGTTAGTCCCTGGCCATTTGCGATTTAGGGGATCGATATAATCGATTCCTTACCAATTTCCAGAGGTGGTGCAAAATATGCAATTGTTGCAGTTGATTACTTTACCAAGTGGGCAGAAGCAGAGCCTCTAGCTACGATCAACACCAAAAAAGTAATTAATTTCGTTGTACGAAACATCATATGCTGTTTTGGCCTCCCACGAACTATCATCACGGACAACGAAACTCAATTTGAAAGTAGGGAGTTCAAAGAATTTTGCCAAAAATATCACATTAAGAAAAGGTTTTCGGCGGTCGCTCACCCTAAAGCGAATGGACAAGTGGAAACCGTAAATAAAATAATCAAGTCAATATTAAAAAAGCGTTTGGAGAAGGCTAGAGGAAAGTGGGTGGATGAGCTTCCGACAGCGCTCTGGGCTTACATAACCACCCATAAGTCCGCGACTGGCCATACTCCATTCACCTTGGCATACGACACTGAAGCTGTGATACCCGTGGAACTTGAAGTTCCTTCTCATCGGGTAACTTATAACAACACCAAGACGAATCAAAATCTCCTATTGGAATCGCCGGACTTTGTTGACGAAAAACGTGAAGAAGCTGATTTAAGAGCGGCTGCACATAGGCACCGAGTTGCTCGATATTATAATGAAAAGGTTCGACCGAGAATTTTCAACGTGGTTGACCTCGTTTTGAAGTGAGTCTTTCCGATCCCATCACATCTGAATCCCACATGGGAAGGCCCGTATGTCATCGAACGGAGGCTTAGAGAAGGAACTTTCAAGCTAGCGACCGTAGATGACGTGACACTTACTCGCACACGGAATAGCGAGCATTTGCGTCGTTATTATACCTAGTCTATTTCTTTTTGCTTTTTAGTTGCATTTATTTCCAGTGTATGTTCATTTCACTGTTTTTAGTTTTTGGCATGTAATAAGACAATTCGGTTTGTTTCCATTTGTTATGATCAATAAAGGCTTGAAGCCGTCTTTTCCACAAACTATTGATGTTTCCGTATGTTACAATTTTGTAAAATAAATAAATTACATTATTCTGTCTGGCATATGAACGCAAACTCAAACTAAAAAAATCTCTAAGTTCCTAGAGTGCGGACTAGAGTACTCTGAGTCCCTAGAGTGTGGACTAGAGTATAAACGACTTGAAAAAACCTCTAAGTCCCCAGAGTGTGGACTAGAGTACTCTGAGTCCCCAAAGTGCAGACTAGAGTATAAACGACTTGAAAAAATCTCTAAGTCCACGGAGCGCGGACTAGAGTACTCTGAGTCCCCAGAGTGCGGACTAGGGTATAAACGACTTAAAAAAAACTCTAAGTCCCCAGAGCGCGGACTAAAATTGAAGCAATTCAGAAAACTCCGAGTCACGTGGAAGTGAGCAAGTACTTGCCTGACCCACATAACTTTGGATTTCAAACACAAGATGGATGGTGAAGCTAATCATCGAACATCATCAGAAAAACAAAAAATTTATTCACTAATCCCAAAATAGAGTTCCACTACAATTCCTCCTAAACTCGGAGTTAAAAGTCTATTAACATCGACTATGAAAATAAATCGAAATAATTACATGATCCGGGCTTATTCACGGTAAATGAAGCATGATAGCTACTTCTTCGACTTCTTCAGTTTCTCTGAAGACTCCTCCCCCACGCATTTTTTCTTGGACATTTTGCTCATTAGAGAAGGGGTGTTAGAGGAAGGAGGAGGAACTTCTAACGACCTGGTCCCATCTGGAAGAATAACTTTTAAAGGCCTGTTCAGTGGGTCATCGAGTTCTACCACTTGAGACTCAGTCTTAATCTTGGTTTTCTTTTTCGCCTCTTCGATGATCTGTTCCTCCATGCTCAGCTTTGAAGTATGTTTGAGGCGCATGTAATTTCAACTTCATAATGTTCTTCTAAAGGAGAAGGGTTTTGAGACTTGTCTTCATCGAGCGCCTCGATCATTTGAGCGCCAGGTCCGGGAGTCTCTTCGGTCTGAATAGCCTCTCTCATTTTCTCCTCTCTCCGTGGCAACATCGCTCCTTGGAGTAGGTTCGAGATCAGGATGGCCTACACGAATTCATAAGAAACAAATGTTAGAATACATTTATCACTCGCTGAAAACGAGAACCCTTTGAACTTTGGAGGAAAAGTTATGTACCAGTCTCTGGTTAAATCTCAACTGTTCAGGTAGTTTCGCCTTCTGGAATAGGAGATAGAACGTGAATATTAAGTCCATGGTCTTCTAGGTCATAGCCAATATGTTGCTCGAAGGGGTCAAGTGCTGGGCGACATGACGGCTGAGTAGGGGGAGGAACCGGAGACTCAGTTCCGGACGGACCGGCAATGGCATCTTTTCCTTTTGATAAAGGGGAGTCTCTGCTGTAAAGAGCTTTCGCCGCAGACAAGTCCGAAGGCTCATTCCCCCGAAGAAATTCCTTTGCTAAAGCTTCTTCGTCAATCACTTTCGTTCCCAAATCAACCTTTTTGATTTTGATTAAAGTGTCCCATGCTTCGGCCAAAGATTCGAGATAACCCTCGCAAAGAAATGTTAAGTCGCGATTCATGAGAACTCGAGCATTATATTCGGCTATGAGCGGATCAAACATACACTTGATTTCCTCCCTACCAGCCTCAGTAGCCGCCTCAAGGCGAGAATCAATTCCTGAGAGCGCTATTCTTTTACCCTCCTCGCGAACTTCATCCTTCAGCGCTTCGACTTTGGAGAGGTCTTCATCGAGCTTTGTTTTCAGGAGTCGCGTAGCAACAATTGCATTGCAATATTGTTGCGACTCCTCCTGAGCAGTAATCTTTTCTTCCTTCTCTTTGAGAAGTAGCTATTCCAACTCTTTGACTCGTTGAGCGAAAGCATCTCTCTCCTTTTGAATGGAGTCTTTCTCTAAAGCTAAAGCGCCACAGCGTTGGACAGCTTCATCGATCTCCTTTTTGTGTGTGGCCTCCAGGTGAGTGACTGCCTCAGCAGTATCTTTAGCATTCTTCTGGGCGGCCTCAAGTTGATATTTATATGTGGAAATCTCTTTATCTTAAGTTCTAATGATGTCTTTGTCATGGATGGCCTCAAGCTTCAGACGATCGATTTCGTGTTGGCGTTCCATAGAAACTTCAGAAACTTTTTCTGCCAAGTGAACGAATGAGTCGTGTTGGATGTAAACATCATTGTTGCAAGCAATGGCACTCTGTTAAACATGCCCCAGGATAGGATGAATGGCTGGAAGAAATTTTAGTCCGTCAAAGCATATTTTTGGGAATGTGGCTTTAAGCTCGGCAAGTTTCTCCGCTATCAACGAATCATGTGCAGGAGTAGAGGAGGTTTGTTTAGTCAAAACCACAGACTTCTTGTGAGCCTCCCGAGATTGCCTAGTACTTGAGGAACCCGAGTATTGGTCACGAGGAGTTTCGGATTGTGATCCCCTTTGACCTGATTTCTCCCTGGCTTGTTCCGATGGAGGAGGGGATCATTGGAGTACGATGAGTGACTGTGAATTTTCCTTCGAGAAGATGAATCTCGAGGGCGATAATCTCTTTCGCTGTCGTCATCTCTATCTCGGCGTTTGCCATATCTAGAGTCTCGACCGGAAGGATGGAAAATAGAAGAGCCGCGAAGGCGGTCGAATCCATGTGAGCGTTCCATATCACCTGTGCAGAAGTTAATTGATGACAAGTTAGCGAAAATGGCATGATGGCTGAAGTTTAAGTGCAAGGTGAAGTGTGAGTGTTCGTGTGTGTCCTAGTGTTTCCCCCCGACAGACCAGTTTCTTTAACTTTACTTATCGGAGTTTTTTCTCCTTGGTGATGGGCTTGAACGCCTTCACTGCCTCTCGCCGGCGAACGAAGTTTTATGGCTTCCGGGTCGTCGAAACCGTAGTTGAGCAAATCATCAGGAATTGTAAGGTCAGATAAGCCTTTCAATGAACCCTCTAAGTGTTATGGAGATGGCTCTTTCTCCATCGGAGTAATATTCACTTTCGAAGTTCCGCCCACTTCCTTCTTCCTCCACTTGTAAGCTAGTTTCATTTTTCCTTTTGAAGGGGGAGGTGGTTCATTAGTTCCATGTGCTTCAACTGCTGGTTTCGGAGCATGAGTTACACTCTCACCTGGAGCTTCAGCCTCCTTTGTTTCACCTTCCTCAGATACATCGGGAGTCTCTCTTGTCAAAGGCACCGAAGGACCAGCTTGCCTTTTGCCTTTATCCAAGGCAGGTTCGGTTGTGGTGGCACTGTGAGGAAGACTTATTCGGCGACCTTCCACCAACAATCCAAATCTTGAAAGCGATTCATTGGAAATGATGAATTTGATGTCCTGGTCTCCCGCGGGAACAGCTCGAATAGCTTCGACGGCCTTAGAGTACCCGGAGCCTTCGAGACGTGGGCTAATACCTATAAAAATCAAAAAAGGTTTAAAAAGAATGCACTTCCTGCCACGTACAACTATTGATCTAGAAAAGGAACTTACTCCCTTCCAGCCATCTCCTCGCAAAGCCAGGGGGCAGTGCAGGTAAAACCATTCCTGGTTGTATAGGGCAAATTTGCTCCATGCCCCTGTTAAGATTTGGCACTTGGAGTATGGCTCGAGGAATATGAAGGATTAGCTATCGGACCATCTCTTGAAACTATAGATATGTCGGATATCCCCAGATGTGGGTAGTCTGAACAGAACACTTATGAAAGAATACACATGTCGTAGAGGAACGCATGACTATTGGGATGTAATTGCACTGGGCGATCTCCATATACTGCAGCACTTCACGAAGGAAGGAGCTAAAAGGTGGCACACTACCAACCCAACACATGAATTTGTTGCAAGCCGTATACCCGGTTGGGGGCAGGTAGGGACGATCTTGTCCCGATGGAACCAACACGTCATCAAAAGGGATTCCATGGATTGAGCGTAGTCGGCGAAGAGAGTTTTTGTTAATTCTCGAAGCTTGAGAATCGACCGGATTGTCTAGGATAATTGCTGCATCTATGGCATTAGGAGCTAAGTCAATAGTCACAGTCGTTGGACTCAGGATATTTTGTGCAGGAGTCATCGATGGCCTTGAAGTTTCCACTACTTCCTGTTGAGAACTCGGCTCGGGTTTATCTGAAACTGTGGCGGAGCTTGACTTTCTCGACATCTTCAATGAATGTTGAATTTGATTAAACACATGTTTGAACTATACTTGAAAGACAATCAATATTAGGCATAACGACAAAAGTGCTTCCCCTGTGTGGTGTGTGAACTAGTGTGATGGTTCATCTAAAGAATATAAATAAATTAAGGTTCTGAAAATTGAAGTGTAGCACGACGAACTTTAAGTTGCCCTCTTCACAGAATTTTAAGTTCACTTTTATTATGGTCTCGATCGTGAAGTTATCAGTCCAAATCAGTTCGATGTGCTTAATTGTTTAAGTTTCTTGTCCTTGTTTGTTGTCCTATGATTACGCATGGGAGGTAAGTGAATTTAACATGTGTTGTGGTCAATTCAGAATGATGTTAACTATCATTGCCTACTTAAAGGCTCGATGTCGAGCGACTTCCTAAACGTACGACTGAACGACCTTCTAGACTAAAGACGCCGACCCACTCATCCTCCTCACCAATACACTCTTGACAACGAATGATACCAAGCCGCTAACCTTAACTCCCGAAACCAGCCATGATGACCAGCCTACCCACTTCCTACCTCTCTAACACTACTCTCACATGAAGACTACCGAGCCACCTACTTCATAGTTGGCCGGCTTCCACCCAAAAAGCAAATGCCGACCCGTTCACACTAACTTATCCCTCGCTCCTTGGTTACCGAACGACCTCAACCAACGATTTAGTTCCACTTCAACTACCTAACTCCCACGCTCGGTGACCCAGCAAGAGTCTACGACCTAGCAACCACCAGTGTCCTTTTCCCTTCTCCTATCCATTTCACCAACCTTGAAAAAAGTTAAATATTGTACCATGTTCCTGCCCTAAGACATGTTCAAACTTCGATTCGTCTTCCTCATCTACACGACTTCTACCGTGCATAATCTGAAGAAATTTCGCAAATTTGAATTTCGTGCTAAACTTCCTAATTTGGAAACAACATTTGAATGATAAATTCTTACCTAAGAGGATGATCGAAGCTTAGGGAATTGTCAGGTTTAAGATTGAAGTCATTTGGACTCGATATGGGACCGGGCTGTAAGGAAAACTTACACGATTCAGGGTAAGGAAAGGAGGTTGAAGAGGTAGCCGAAGTCTGAAGGAAGGTAAGCTACGAGTTCTTGTAGAGTCGAAGTGAAAGTTAAGAAGTGAAGGAGAGAGGTGTTGGCTTTTATATATGAAGAAGGGGAGATGAACATGCATCAACCAGTGGTCCGGTTAAGATATCTCAATGGTTCGGTGAGTAGTTGTGCCCAGCGGCGGAAGACTTGCCGAACGAGTGGTTCGATATCCATGTGCCGAACGACCCCTTATTTATGTATAAAGGAAAGGAGGGGAGAGAATAGACTCTGAACTGTCGTGCTTTGACCTTCATTGAGCACATTCAACTTTTGATAGTAGGAATTAGATATTGGTTCAAAGCGTGTCGTATTGCCTCACACGACACACTTTGGGGGGCAAGTGTTATCCAAGTGTTTGGCCCGGTTACGAGAGGTTCGTCAAGAAAGTGCATCTTTCGGCATAGACGAGTGGTTCGGCCTGGATGTCGTTCGGCATAGACATGTGGCTCGGCCTGGATGCGTACGGCATAGACGTATGGCTCGGCCTGAATGCCGTTCGGCATGGACGAGTGGTTCGGCCTTGACATTTTGCTTTAGATTGGATGCCATTCAGCTTAAAAGGGAAGATCAACATTCAACCTGGAGTGAGGGTGTAGTCGATCGGCATACCTCACTCAGTAAGAATCACCCGGCAAGGTGACGTTCAGCATGTCTCGTTCGGCGCACATCGCTCAGCGCATTCCAGAGAAATTGTTAGGCTATCCGGACTACATCAAAGTGAGGCGATCGACATGGTTTCACTTCAAATCAACCCACCATTTGCTTCGAGTACTTTGAGGTTTTACTTCGAGTAACTATTTCAACGACCAGATAATACTCGACCGGCATTCCTCGCTCGACATTCCTCGTTCGGCATCCCAGGCTCGGTGTGCAGAAGTCTCCCACTATGGGCCGAAGTACTTCGTTTTTTGGCTCATGAAGGAAGTCCAGCCTATCTTCGCCTATAAATAGAGGAGCAAGAGCACAGTGAAAGGGGACCTTTTTTCGGGAACTCAGAGGAGACTCCGCCATTTTCCAGACTCATTTATTTCCTATTCAAACTTGTATTCAAGTCGTTGGTGTACGGATTGTATCTGTATTCAATTATTTGGAAAAGCAATAAAGATAAAACTCAAAGTGGACGTAGGCAGTTACGCCGAACCACTATAAATCCGGTGTTCTAGTTTTTGCAGTTAATTTGGCATACATTCCTTTATTTTAATTTTCTATCTTCATTAATCTCTCTACACAAATCTTTTCTCGGGAGTTAGTGACCAATTTTGGTGCTAACATGAAGTATAAATAAATATATAAAAGAAAATTTTTGATTGAATTATATTTGTAGTGAATAATTCTGAAATTTGATTATCTAAAGAATTTTATAAAAGAGTGGACACACACACATATATAAATACTACAGTGAATATTTTAAAATAATTTTTGTAGAGGAATCAACACTAGAAATTGAAATAAGGGTATTCGATTTGTAAGTCGACTTATGAATAAATATATTATTTATAAATGATTATAAAAAAATATAAAAGTATTTTTATAAAAGGTTAAAGATTTATATTCCAAAAGGGATAGGATAATTTTTATAGAAATAAAAAAGTTATAAAGTTTAATTAAATAATATTTTTGGAACAATAAAAAGTTTGTATATGACTTCTTTATTGTATGAAAGACACTATAATAAAAAATTATTATTATATTTTGTAAGTATAATTTCTAGAAGTAATTTATTCTATACTCAATTATCTTTAAATAAAAAGAAAGAAATTGATTTGAATAACTTTGGAAATATTGTTAAATTGTATAAACTGAATTATTTTGAAAAAGGGAAGTTTTGGAATTTGATTATGTATGTAAATTGTTTAAATAAATGTTTTATTGGTAAATATTTAGAAGTCTTTTATAGAAGGGAATTTTGCCTTTATAAATGATTTGAAAAAAGTATTTTAAAAGGAATTGAAGGTAAATAAGGATTTTATAAAATGGATTTTGAGAATCAAATATTTGATTTTAGAAAATATTTTTGATTGGAAATAATATAATTTAAATCTGATGTTTAAAAGGTGTTCATGAAATTGCCAAACTCCTTTATTAGTGTTTTTATGATATTCAAAGGGGATTTCTGACAATGTGAAGTTATTTTAAAAGGAGTTGGGTGGTTTGAATCCCAATGGAAGATTAAAAGGTTAAATTATTTAAAAACTAATAAGAGGTTTGAATAATGAATTTTTGTAACTAACTACGTTTTTTGGAAATACTGGAAATTTCTGAATTAAACCTCTTTAAATTTATTGTTATATTTGGAATCGTGTTAAATATTTTGAAAATAAATATTTGTAATAAAACCCTTCTGGATCAATAAATGGTTGAATCAGAAGGGATATGTGAACTTCTATATGATGGGAATTTTGAATAGACGAAGTTATAGTACCAGCGATATGTGAACTTCTTTTGATTCATTGTATAGGATATGGTATTGGGTGTATAGAATATTGAATTAAGTTAATAACCCCTAGTTACACTAGGTAAACGATAGTTGGGAGGGTTTACTTTCGTATTGGGGGCATGTAAAATATACCGGATGGGCTGGGTCCATCCTAGTTGGGACCGAGTGACATTCTGGCCTATATGTCATAGGTATGATGTAACAAACCAGGATTTTCGACCTTCGAAAAACGACATCAATACGTTCACTGTATAGCATGCCGAGCAATTTAGTGCCGAAAATACCAGATTATTAGGGATGAAGAAGAAAGAGATTGAAGAAAATAAAAACAACAACACAGAATCTCACAATCGCAGTGGAACAATATATCTATACTATATTATGAATACCCAGTTTGATTTCAAGAGCACAGAAGCTCATGTTCATTTCGTGTGAAAATTTTGAACTGAACCGTCATGTGCATACGTACGCCCTTTTCCTTCCATCTCGCACTTTCCTTTTCTTTGTATAACCCTAATTAAATTGGAGTAATAGAGCTAGCACACCAGGAGGCGAATGGAGCATCGCAAATTGTCAACGGTATTTGTAAGTTCAAACGACATTCCTTCCCGTAGAAAACATATCTTTTTTTCGTTCAACCCTAATTTGAATACTGCTGCGCTGCATCTTGCCATGCCATCTATCGCTTTGGATTTTCTAGGTTTTCTCGTTCTGCTTTACCATGGTAATCCTTTCTTTTATTTGAACCAACATGAAATCTCTTGCTCTTCTTTCACTAACGCTGATTACGTTCGCTTATTTGTCAATTTCCTTGCAATTATCGTCGCCGGTCTCTGTTTCTACACTCTTCCATGTTGCTTTCTTACTTGATTGATTGAATATTTGAAAAGCTTCTTCCATGAGCTTAATTGGGGCTTTGGGTTTTTCTTTTCTCAGATTCTCATGGAAAATGAATTTTTGTATGTATGTATCTTAACAGGTCCTTTAATTTAAAACTATATTTGATGTTCGAAATTAAGCAGGAAATGCAAGTTGATGTGTTAGTAACTTATCTTATAGTTCAGTCACCATGCTCATGATATAGATAGTACGACATTTGAAGGTATTTGATATTTGGATATTTTGGGTTCCACTATGTTTTTATGTTAGATGAATATATTTTCTGTAAAATGCTTACCTTTAGGTAGTTAACTCATGCTTTGCCTTTATTGCGACACTGTAGATCTTAGCTTTCCAGATTGATTGCAAAAGAAGTTTTGTAGTTCTTGATTCCAAATTTTAAATTATGTTTCAGCTTATAAAAGATATGATAATAGAATTATGTTATTAGGAAAACTCAACATTGTTGACAATAGATAAGAAAACACTGTTATACTCAATTGAAAAACTAGAGTTATGCAATGTTTTGTCTTAGTCATTCCAGTTACTCCAATATTAAGTAGCTCAACATTGTTATGCTACTATTAAGTACGAATGCAGGTAGAGTATGTTTAAATAATTATATGGAAACATTGGAATATACCATACAAATTATTTCAACTAATGATATACATAACGAAAATATGTAAAACAAATCAAAAGGTAGCAGTGGATTAATAAACCAAAAGGCAAAGATAACTTCATCGAATCAGATCTATATACTCAACTTTAAAAAAATGACCAGGAGCTTCCTCTTAGTAATAAAGAAAAGAAAACAATCTCTACTAAAGAAAATACAGCTGAAAAAATTACCTTCTTAAACTTACTCGATCCAAATAAGCACATGTGAAGACTGATCTTGTTGTACATCCATCCTTAAAAAATGACTCTTTAATTCATAAGAAAGTATATAGCGGCAAAGTGACTAAATCAAAATCTACAACTCAATCCAAATGTTTTTTTCTTTTGACATCTAACTATATGGTTTTCCTTTGAAGAGGTAAACTGTATAGTAATAAAAACTTGAACAAAGAACCATATCTTCAATGTCAGGCTCTGCAATCCATATGTAAAAATAGAGTTGACATTAATAATGGGTTTGATAGAGCAACAAATTTAATTCGGGTTTGAAGACGTCGCATGATGTGGTTCCTTTACTGAATGCCATTTCATCTAATATAGCCTAAAAAGTTCTATTTTGAAAGTGTTGTAGAATGTAATTCTAATGAGCACTGTCATTTATCTACTAGAATGAATGAGCCTCCTTAAGATGTTAAACAAATAAAGGAGTTTACATAACCCAAGGGCAAAGATTTACGTATTTTTTTAGAAATGGTTAGGATACTTCAGAACATATAAGGAAGGTTGATACCATTGCTACATAGTCCAACATTGAGCGAATTGGACAAAAATTGGTCGCCATAACATAATATGACTGTCACCCTCACCCTAAATTATAAACATGGTCCTTCTTTCAAGTCCTAAATTTTAAGTCTGTCTCTTTATATTAGATAATTTTTCTCTGCATATTGAATTCTAATTTTCAAAGTACCAAACAGATTGTCAAAGTTTACACCGGCAAAGTTCTTATGCGGTTTGGCGAAAGATAGGCCAAGCCTTGAATGCAAGCATTTCATCTAACTTTGATGTTTCTCGACTATTGGTACTTTTTAAACTTGAAATGCACATTACTTTTACATAAGTAACTTATAATGTAAGTTTTTATCTACGTCATGTATTGTCATTGACTTGGTGTTAGGACACAAAAAATGCACAATTATTAAATTTGATAAATTTAATAACACATATACTAACATTTTTGAGCATAATTTTTTTAGTTATGCTTTTTTAAAGTGGGATAAAATATCTTATATTAAAAAGTTTAATTTTTTTAATTACTTTTGGTAGGTTATTCGAATTATATATGTTTCTCAATTATTTTAGTAAATCGAAATTTGTCATATAGGAAGCTCTATTTTTTCATGATTATACATTTCTCCTCACTTTTAAAAAATTGTCATATGTGAAGCTTTATTGTTTCTTGATTAAACATTTCTCATCTATACTATACTATTAGACTGATAGAACTATAACTCTAAAGCAAGATTTGAGGTTTCGACCGAAACACCAAGATTCCGGTCATTCTGTTTAGATTTCAGTAGTGACCGAAACGAAATCAAGCCAAAATTTCGGTTCAATAAAAAATATTGAACTTCAAGTTTTACAACAACAGAAAAGTCTCGAAAAAGAATTAATTTGAGTTTTAGATACATGAATATTGAAATTTAAAATTGTAAGTTAGGAAACATATAAATTCACAAAATATGTGAATGGTGTAACTAAAAAAGTTGAAAACGAAATAATGAATAAACATTTTTTAGTGTTATAAATATTTATTATTAATCAGTATAGTTCTTTTATATCTTATTTTTCAATTAAATATAAATTATACATTTTGTTTCAATAAATTAAACAAATATATATGTAATTATATAAAAAATAAATAACGATATCCGAAACCGAAACTAAAATTGAAATTCCTGAAATTTACGAATTACATCGAAATTCTTATAATTATAAAAGACCGAAACCGAGATCTCGAACCTTGCTCTGAAGCCCCGTCCAATTTCTCAATGAAATTTAATTTGGTTTTTCCACATGCATTTGTATGCTCAAACAACATATATTTCTCTAAGAAAGAATTCTTCTTTTCGTTCTTCTTCCTTTAGCTACCAAACCCAAATCTGATCAATATCTAATGCACATTGATAGGATTTTAAAGACCCACCTAACAAAATCTACGCCATTGCATTTTCTAGCTTGCTCGCCAATCTACCTTCTTCAATTTCATGTTCCTTACCTATTATAGCTCCCGATTATATCTCGTCCTATGTCACCCTCGGTATGTTTAATTTTTTCCATATTTTGATAGTTATTTTTTTTGTAAATGGGTAAGATTTTATTGAAGGCATTACAGCCCAAGATACAAACCAATACAGAGCCCAAAACTGAACTATGTAGGGTTACATACAATCCGACAAAATCTTACAACTCAAAATTACCAAAAATAAAATAGCATCATCTCCATCTTCAGATTCATGGCGGCCGATAGTAGCTCGAACTTAGGATTTTGACAGTTATATAATCCACAAATTTTATATTTGCTTAATTGAAAACTTGATTAGCCCAAATGTTTGTTCTATTTTTGATGGCAAAACATGATTTTTTTGCAACTCAATAAATATTTCTTTTTTAGTTGACATCTCCAAATTTTTATTTTTGAATAGGTACATGGAAAGAAATCTCTATAGTTGCAATATTTTTATGCCTTTGTAGTTATTAAAAAGCTGATAATTTTAGTTTTCATATTGATTTTTTTAGGTTCTTTGTTTTGAGTTATTTTCTTTTATTAATTGTTGGTGGTTATGATTTTCCATTACGATATTTTTAATTTCGTTTAAGGCTTGATTCTTAAACGAAATTTATTTTTAACTATATTTAAAGCAAAACACAAAACACTCGGGTCAGGATTAACATTATTATATCAATAAATCCAACTCAAGTGAAATATCAACTGAAATACAAGTAACTCAAAGGATGTTTGGGATAACCATCCTCTAAGGATCCGTTAAACTATCTATTATGTAGTAATATACGCTATTATAGTAATGTCTATAGTAAAGTAAACTATTAAAATAGCGTTAAGGCGTTACCCATATCCCCTTAACACATTTTTATATTCCCATAGTCAATACAATACCACAACTTCCCGTAAACTGGGCTTATCAGAGGGCACTCCATAGGTATGGTACAAAACAAACTCGTAGAAGGCGCGCTAGGGTAGGTGACACGGCACAACTAGGCAATGCCAGGGTAGATATACCAATTACACTTCCTGGCTGGTGGTAACGCAGTGCCGCAGCAATCGCCCACCTCGAGCCATACTCTCGAAAATCCGAAGGCGTGCACCAAATCAATCACAAAGTAATAGAATGACATACGATGGAGTGTGTCCGATAAGAGGAGCTACCTCATTAGCCCGTCAATTGCTCATGTTTTAGCCACCTTATGCTAACCCACGGGAGTTAGGTCCACGTATATACCTCATATAGAATCGTCGCCACCATCCTACTTCATTCTTGAATCTCCACCGCGTACACAGTTGTTAAAGTGGTTTTCTATGATGACCCTAAAATCGGCCTTCGAAAATCGGCACCCGTACTTCACTTGTACTCAAAATGCCGAAGATTCAAACGCCGAATCTGGTTCACCGGAGCTTATAACACCATTAAGTATAACAACACAGCGGAAGAAAGAAAACAAGGATATCATATACAACTCCAATGAATACAGTATCCAGAATGATATACAACAATGATATCAATATGATACAACAATATCAGAGATAAATAATGATATAGCGGAAAAAATAACAATGGAAGAGATCACTCCAAATGATCTACAAAAGAGAATGACTCCAACAACTCCAACATCTAGCTCGAACCACCATCACCATCCACAAAGATAAGAAAACTCAGTGCGTGAACTCCAGACACTGAACTAGCTCCAGATAATCCACTAAACCTGACTATCTGAAAAACCCAACTCTAGACTGCCCGTGTGAAAAATTGTGGGCACCCAGAGAGGGAACAATAAACTCCGGGTCAGTCATGGGAATGGTGTGAGTAACAAAAACAGTTTATCTTTAAAACAAACAACAAAAGAATTTTTAAACATTGAAATCCACAATGCTTTTTGGAAAATGAAACTACCATAAGGCCTCCCACCACACACACAATGCAAACGTAGAATTGGAGGAGATTTCTCCTTATGATAGTCAAACATGCTTACTACGCAAAAAAACTCTTTTGATATTATTATTAGTGCATAGTGAGGAAAAAATTTCGAAAGTATAATATTAACCTTAGCCAGCATAGGCATTTCGCACTTATGCCTACTATAGCTACTATGTTCAATAGCAGGTTACCGCCACATTCCATAGCAGGTTATACAACTAAAACCGTACAGGGCGCGTATTGTTTCTTTGGATTTTCCAACAAATGGTCAGGCTAAGGAACTTCCTATGCCACATGGGAACGCCTCTGGAGGGACGCCCCGAGAACCACCTGGCTCTCTGCCAACACAAGGCTGGTTACCCCCTTCCCGGGTAGTAAACCTGAGATATGCCACCCCCGGTCGTTTGCGACCTTTATACGAGGATCCTCAACCACAAAGCAACAACCACAAAGTATAATAAATTTGCAGCATCAACATAGGTAAAATATCTGGGCTCCATACCATGATATCACCTTTTATCCAGAAGGAAATGACATACCCTAGAGGCGCGACCCCTAACAACCTTGCCGCAACATTCCTGTTTCGACCATTACCGGGTTGTGAGGCTCGATGAAGTCTCGTCCACAAAGCTATGCTTTTTCACAAAGCCATGCTTTGATCACAAATGATCAACCAATGATCAGCAACACACAACAACACTCAACATGCCACACTACCAAATTGGGAGTATATCACTGATAACCTTCAACTACATAACCTCTAAGCTCGTACGTCTCAGAGAAGGGTGTTAAGCTAAGGGAATAAATTCTCCGCCACCAACAAAAATGTATTTGAAAGAAATCAGCTTTATATCTCAAAGTGTAATGTCAGACATACAACCATACAAGTCTGTTCCGAGTTCGAACAGAACCGAAGGCACTTCCTAAGAAGCCCTTGCAAATCTGGGTATTCACAATCCCGATCAGACTTCCCATCACTTAGGGAATCTCTATACTGGAGCCATGATGTAGAGAAAATCGACAAGTAATCCTTTCGTTTTCGAAAATACCCAGTCTTCACCGCCTGTCTTCAATGCTATCTGTAACGACCCAAATTTTCAACCCAATTTAAAATTTTAAATTCATCGTTTCAATAAAAAATTTTGAAATTTTAAACGATCTAAATTTTCATCCAAACTTTATTTGTGACATACGTCTAGTTAGATATGGACATAGAAAAAGTTTCGTTGAAAAATATTACAGTAAAGTCCGTTTGCGTTTTACTGTATATCAGTCCATATAAAGCTGCGTAAAATTTATCTTCCGAATCCAAATATTTTTACACAGTCCACTTGTAAAAATTATTCTGATCAAGATTTTATAATTTGTTTCGTCTAAAACTGTCATCGCCTGCTCCGTTTATCTTATTTTGCAAAACGTACAATTTAAGCGGCGTAAATGCAAATTTTATAAAATCATCGTATCGCAATAATCTGTATACCGTTGGAAGCGTACCGTCACGCTGATCAAAATGGTATATTCGTTTGCATCATTCGGAGTTCGGAGTTAAAAGTTACAAATTGTTAACGGTTTGAAACCTGTCCGTTACACTATTAAACCTGTGTCCATTAGGCTTCACTAGGGAGTGGAATTCGAGGCATCTCCTGATCAGTAATTACTCCTTGAAACTCCAACAGTCTTTTAGTGTACCTATACAATCAATTAAAGACTTTTCAATTCTGTACTATTGCGTATAAACCAGGCTCCAATTCATAATTCACTGTTTAGCATTTCATTTTCTGGTTCGTTCTCCCTCCTCTACATATTTTGTTTCTCTTCTTCTCTGTTGTATTTCTTCCCTCCACCAACTAATGAAACTCCAGCCTCTGCCTCAGCAGCCCGCCAACCCAGTTCCCCACCTGACCCGCCTCCCCTACCCGCCAGACCCGCGCCCAGCCTACCTCCGCCGACAGCCCTGCCCAACCTGCGCCCACACCCGCCTTCGCCCGCCGACCCGAACCCCTACCAGCCCAGACCCCACCCGAATCCCTGCCAGCCCAGACCCCACCCGAATCCCTGCCAGCCCAGACCCCACCCGAACCCCTGCCACCCGAACCGCCAGACCCAGACCCGTCCAGACCCCGTGCCCAGACCCGCCCCAGACCCCGTGCCCAGACCCGCCCCAGACCCCGTGCCCAGACCCGCCCCAGACCTCCGTGCCCAGACCCGCTCCAGACCCCGTGCCCAGTTCCGCCCTGACCCCTCCGCCTCCCCTTGCCCGCCCCAGTTCCGCCCTGACCCCTCCGCCTCCCCTTGCCCGCCCCAGTTCCGCCCTGACCCCACTCCGCCTCCCCTACCCTGCCCAGTTCTGCCACTGCCCCACTCGCCTTCGCCAGCTCTGCCACCACCAGCCCGCCGTCAGCCCACTGCCGTCCGCCAGTCCAACCAGCAACCTCCAAACCCGCCAGCCCAGTCCACTTACCGACAGCCTACACCCGCCAGTCCACCACCAGTTCGCCTACTCCTCTGACAGCCTCCGCCGCCAACCAGCACCATCGCTTTCATCCACTTCGACTTGGCCATAACTGATTTTGTTTTTTTTATATGAGTTTATATGGGAAACTGTATATTACATAGCAATGAAATTCTTAGCATTCTAGTTGCTCACGTTGCTGCTATGTTTTATTTCCAGCTACTGCTTCGGAGTCCTAAGTTACCTTCAGCTTGTCAGATCTGTCTTGCTTCATCGTTGTTGCGTTCATTTTGCATTAAGCTTGTTAGTGTCTCGTATCTATTCGTCTTCGTGCTTCGGCGTCAAATCTCTAACCACGCAAGGTGAATAATTTCTATTCACGACTGAAAATCTATTATACTAGGATAATTAGATGTTGGATGTTATGAATGTAATTTGAACGTTAAATTGATTGATGTTAAAATTTGAATTGAAATTAGTATGTTAAATAGTTATGACACCAATTTACTATGTGATATTAAATTTGTTGTTATTGTAATTAATAATAAATTTGAAACTGAATTTGATATAGAATAGATATAAAAATTCCTAATGACATATGTTAACTTGACCTCTTATATGATGAATATTGAATAGTTAAATTGACCCTTTAAATTGCTTGACTTGTGGAATTGATAAATGTCACTTTAGACTACTGAACGTATTGAATTAACCGTTGTAATCGAAATTGAACGACCAAGTGAAACTGAATGTTATAATCTTTAATCTACATGAAATGATAGTGTAGATTCTAGAAATAGTTATATTAATTGGCGTAAATAACAAACGCGAATTAATACGATTATTTCGGGATTATTTGAAATTGTTGAATTGTTACAAATGGATGCTATTGCTTGTTTATTTACTTTGACACCATCCCAGCTATCACACTGCAAGTTCCCTTTGTATGTTGATTTTGAATTTAACTAGATTTGGGTTGAAATGATAAATACCCAATTGAATGAATTGGCCTAGGATAGATAATTAAAATAAGAAACCAAACGGTCAACAAAGAACGTTTTGAAATTGAGACTTATTTGGAATCATGGAATGAACTTAGGAAACTATATGGTAATTTGGTAACGTAAATATAAATGAGCTTGTTTGAAATAAATAAAATGGATTTTATCGAATTAAATAAATTAGATTTGTTGGAATAAAGAAATGAATTTAATTGAAATAAATGAGAACAAATTAATGTAATGAATTGAAACGGATTTGTGAATTTATTTGGTTAAACAAGGTGTTTTGACAAAGTTAATCGAAATGAGATTTAAGAAGTAAATAGGTTAGAAGATAAAGTGATTAAATTTCGAGTTTTGATAAATGAATAAACGAAGTTTTGACAAAGTGAACGTAGTAAATGAAATTGATATAGTAATGAACCTAGGAAGGTAAATACGGATTTAAAGAATAAAACTTGATTTAATAAGTTGAACTAAGATTGACTATTTCATGTAATCCATGAATTTGAATTGATATAATAAGTGAAATGTTGATTTAACGTGAATACTTAAATTTTTGATAACTAAAGGGCTCGAACTAGAATTTCTTTTCGAAATATGATTTTAGTAATTGAAACGAATCGAATCATGAAATATCAAATTTGGAAGTCAAATTTGCAACTTGACCTTTGGATTTGATTTGTTTTAACTTTAATAAAAAGTTGACTGTTGGGTAAATAATACGTAGTTATTAAAGAGACCGGGATCGGATTATGGACATACTCTCTGTCGATACCGAAAACCACTTTAATAACTGATAATACGCGAAGTGTTGATCCAGAATGAAGTGGATGGTTTTGATGAACGCGTTGACTGAAGAAAGAGAACGATTTTGGATGACCCCTGACATGACTAAAACAGGAGCCGCGCCGGGCCATTGAGGTTCGCTACCTCTAGCGGACACACTTCTTCGATACCTTATCTATTACTTTGTGATTCGATTTGGGTGCACCCCTTGATTTGGGAGTGTTGTTTCGCGGTGTTGGGATAGTAGCTGCTATGCCCAACATCAGTCCGGATCACGCAACTACTAGTATCCTAGTTGGTATCGCCTCATGTACCTTGTCATACTGATTATCCTATTCGAGACCACTACGATTTTGATTTGTACCTTTAGTATATGGATTGCCCTCTGGTGACTTCCGGTTTTGGGGAAACTACGGTCTTGTATATGCTTTTGGGAATAAACAGGTTAAGAGGTGTATGGGCCCTGCTTAACCCTATTTTGGTATCTTACTTTATGGATTAGACATTATCTATTTAGCGTATTTTGTAGGTAGTTTATCGATCCCTTAATGATGTTTATATTCACCTTTGAGTTATGGACTTTATTATATGCATTTGATTATCCTGTATAAGATTTTGAGTCCTGACTCGAGTGTTTCTTTTGCATATGCTCGGGTCAGTCTGAAGCTACTCCGTTGCTGGTCAAGGTTGGGCGAAGATGCTGAAGGCTTAGTTTTATCTATATCATTTTATTTTCAGTATTTGATGTACTTATGTATTGGACATCTTGTATCTCTTTTCAGTCGCTTTATGTTGAGACATTGGTGTATTCTCTGTAGTAGCTTCATGAACTACTATTATGACGATGTATTTTCCGCTGCATTATTCTGTGACTGTCTGAGTCTGTGATGTTGTATTGATTCTCATTTACATTTATGTACTTATAATCCCATAATGTTCTGTGTTTTGTATTATTTAAGTTGACAAGTGTGGATTTTTGTCAATTTAAATGGTCCAAATATACGGGATGTTACAGTTGGTATCAGAGCGAGGTTTCCTAAAAACCTTAGTTCGGGATTATAAAGAAACTCATTAGAGATAGAGTAGCAATACTCTAGAATGAGGAGAATCGATTCAATATCCAAATCCTTTCAAAAAATTCAAGCTCCTTTGATTCGTTGATTAGCTTTCTTAGCATTCTATTATCTTATCTTTGGTTCTAAATCTCTTTTGGTATTTCAGGATGAGTACCAGAAGAAATGTTAGAGGTGGAAGAGGCAATGGTCCTGCCCAGGCTGCACCTGCCGCTCCAGCTCCTGTCAAATTCACTACTCTTAGCAAGGAGTATTCGCAACTGGGAGGTACTAAGTTTTCTGGATCCGAGAACATCATAGAGGCTCAGCAATGGCTTAAGAGTTTGGAGAAGATATTTTCTGGATTGGAAATTACTGATGCTCAGAAGCGTCAGCTTGCTGCTTGGCAACTCCAAGATGCCGCACAAGACTGGTGGGAATCCGTTACTTCTCGTATTGAGGAGGACACCATCACTTGGGCCCAGTTTAGGTATGAATAGTTTGGATTCTAGTGGTTTAAATTCTTCCTTCTATCTTGGAAATGTTATTCATCTTGTCTATCTTTGATTAGGGATACCTTCTCGGCACAATGGATGCCAGCTGCTGGGAAAACCCAACTTTATAGAGCTTTCATGGATCTTAAGCAAGGCAGTATGACTATTTCTGAGTATGAGAGGAAATTTAATGAACTCTCCAAGTTTGGACCGGGTTTGATTGACACACCACTTTTGAAGAACGAGAAATTCATTTTGGGAGCTAGACCAGAATATTATGACCTGCTTACCGGACACATTCGCTCCACTTTCACAGAGCTTATTGATTTTGCTCTTAGATATGAGTCGAAGCCTAAGGGATCCACTGCCAAGGCTGCCCCTACTCAGCCCTCTTCTAGCCAGCCTGGGAAGAGGAAGATGAACTTTGATCAACAAAAGAAAGCTTGGCAGAAGACTACAGGATTGGGATATGCTCAGAAAAGCCCTATTGATCTTGCTAATATCACATGCTTCAAGTGCGATAAGAAGGGCCATTATGCTAATAGTTGTCCATCTACCGGAGCTGCTATTCCACCACCTTCTACGACTAGGAAAGATTTATGCTATGTCTGCCTCCAGTCGGGTCATTTCAAGAAAGAATGCCCAATGTATAAGCGTGGCACACCATCTGGAGTATTTGCTATCACCACTCCTACACCACCTCCACCACCTGCTCAGGATGACCAAGGTACCTTACGAAGTACTTTTTCTTTACATGATTTACCTATTAGGGTATTATTCGATACTGGTGCTTCTCATAGCTTCATATCTATTGATCTCTGTAATAATCTCAAATTAGAACCTACTCTTGCTACTACTTCCTTATGCGTCTCCAACCCTATTGGAGGACTTGCCAACCTCAGTAGAATTTGTAAAGAGGTCGTGCTCTTATATGGAAGATATCGATTCACTTGGGATTTTTATGTGCTTGGCTTCGCAGCATTTGACATCTTGTTAGGTGCTGATTGGTTAAGAAAATTCGATGCTGTTATTTCTTGCAAAGCTCGTTCTGTTTCTCTAGTCAATGACAAGGGCCTACCGCTTGTCATTGAATGCAAATTACCTCAGAAATATGCCGGAAGCTTCATATTCTCTCTTGATGCTCATCCGGATGATCTTAGTACTACCCCTATTGTTCGGAAATTTCCCGATGTATTTGGAGAGGTTAACTCTCTACCGCCCAAACGGGAAATCGATTTCCGTATTGATCTTATTCCTGGAGCTACGCCCGTAGTTCTCCCACACCGAAGGATGGCTCCTAAAGAAAAAGCTGAACTAAAAACCCAAATTGATGATCTATTTGCTAAAGGTTTGATTAGAAGAAGTTGCTCTGAATGGGGCGCCGCAGTTGTATTTGTCACAAAATCAGATGGATCCCTTCGCATGTGTGTTGATTACCGGGAACTGAACAAACGCACTCTCAAGAATCGTTATCCGATGCCCCGCATCAACGATTTATTCGACCAGCTTCATGGTGCTAAAGTTTTCTCACAGCTTGATCTAGCCACTGGGTTCCACCAACTCAGAGTTGCTGAAGATAGTATCCATAAGACAACATTCCGTACTGAAAATGGATTCTATGAATGGTTGGTTATGCCATTCGGTTTGACCAACGCACCTGCTTATTTCGTTGACTTGATGAATCGAGTTTTCCGTGATGTGCTTAACAAGTTTGTTCTTGTTTTCATTGATGATATTCTTGTTTTCTCCAAAGACAAGAAGGAGCATGAGACACACCTTGCTTATGTTCTGGAAACTCTCCGAAATCATCAACTTAAGGCCAAATTCTCCAAATGCCACTTCTGGCGAGATGAAGTGAGATTCCTGGGCCACATAGTTTCTGAAAATGGAATTTCGGTCGATCCAGCTAAGATCGCCGTAATCAATGTAAGTCCACCCTATTCGCTATTTCTATTCAATTCCTCTTATCACTTCTAATTTGAAATTTTTCTACAGGATTGGGAGACTCCTAAGACTCCTACAGATATTCGTAGTTTCTTGGGTTTAGCCGGATATTATCGCAGATTTATTGAGCACTTTGCCCGGATTTCTGCCCCACTTACTGCTTTAACTCGGAAGGATGTTAAGTTTATTTGGAGTGAGAAGTGCGAATCAGCTTTCAATGAGTTGAAGAGTAAATTAACTTCAGCCCCAGTTCTTGCAGTCATCGATGGAAGTGAAGGATTGACTGTTTATACAGATGCTTGCCGAGAAGGTTTAGGCGCTGTTCTTATGCAAAATGGAAAAGTTATTGCTTATGCTGGTCGTCAGTTGAAGACCCATGAATTGAACTATGCCACTCATGATCTTGAGCTTCTTGCTGTTGTATTTGCTTTGAAACTTTGGAGGCATCATCTTTTGGGAACAAAGTTCGAACTATTCACTGATCATAAGTCTTTGAGGTATATCTTTTCTCAGAAGGATTTGAACCAGAGGCAAGTCCGATGGCTTGAATTCTTAGCTGCATACGACCTCGACATCACTTATACACCGGGGAAAGCAAATGTTGTAGCAGATGCTTTGAGCCGCAGCAAAGCATTGTCTTGTTGCAATCTTATCGAAGGCATGTTATTCCAGCTTAGTATCTCTCCATCTCTTATGGATCGCATCAAAGCTAAGCAATATGAAGACACTTTGCTCTATCGTATGAAGGAATTAGTTATGGGTAGAGTAAGTAATGCCGACAACAAAGTGGGTGCACAAGTTGATAGTGATGGAGTTTTGAGGATCGACAATCGTATTTGTGTTCCTAATGTCGATGGTCTTAGACAGGAAGTGCTGCGAGAAAATCATAAGTCTTCGCTTTCATTTCATCCCGGTGCTACCAAAATGTACCAGAATATGAAGAAACTATATTGGTGGAGTGGAATGAAGCGCGACATTTCTATCTATGTTAGCAGGTGCACCACTTGCCAACAAGTTAAAGCTGATCACAGAAAGACAGCAGGATTACTCCAACCGCTAGAGATTCCAGGTTGGAAATGGGAGCAAATTTCTATGGATTTTATTGATGGGCTACCAAAGACTAGAAAGGGTAACGAAAGCATATGGGTGATTGTTGACAGACTGACAAAGTCCGCTCACTTTATTCCAGTCAAGACCACTCGTACAGCCTCTAGTTTGGCTGAGATATACATGAGGGAAGTTGTTAAACTTCATGGTGTACCATCTAGTATTGTATGCGATCGCGATCCTATTTTCACCAGTAAATTCTGGAAAGCATTCCAGGATACTTTGGGCACCAAACTGAATCTGAGTACAGCTTATCATCCTCAGACAGATGGCCAAACTGAGAGGGTAAATCAGATTTTGGAAGATCTTCTCCGAGCCTGTATTATCGACTTTGGTGGATCCTGGGAAGACCATCTTCACTTGGTTGAATTCACTTATAATAATAGTTACCAGGTAAAGAATTTGAATTTCAAATTTGAATAAGTATATTTGAATTTGAATTAATTATCCTTTAAAAACCAGGCAAGCATTGGTATGGCACCGTTCGAAGCCTTATATGGACGGCCATGCAAATCGCCAGCTTGTTGGATTGAGTCGGGAGATCGATTAGTGCTTGGACCAGAAATGATTATGGAAGCTTCTGAAAAAGTCGAAGAAATCAGGAAGAAGATAAAGACGGCACAGGATAGACAGAAAAGCTATGCCGACAAAAGGAGAAGAGATCTCGAATTCGGTGTAGGAGACAAAGTATTTCTGAAGGTGTCGCCTTTGAGGAATATTGTTCGATTTGGAAGGAAGGGAAAGCTAGCTCCCAGATTTGTTGGTCCGTTTGAGATTACAGAAAGAGTTGGAACATTGGCATATAGAGTTGCATTACCAGAAAAGTTCGCTGGTGTTCACAACGTATTCCACGTCTCACACCTTCGCAAGGTTGTACACGATCCATCTATGACCATCCCTCCTGCTCAGTTGGATGAAATAGTTATTGAGCCTGACTTGACTATTGAGCGGAAGCCACTTCGGATAGTCGATCGTGAGACAAAGCAACTCAGAAGGAAGTCGGTAAATCTCGTCAAAGTACAGTGGAGCACAGATGAGCGAGATTGCACGTGGGAAACTGAGGATAGTATTCGGGATTCAAACCCCGAACTGTTAATTTCAGGTATTATTCATATTTCTCGAAATCTATCTTAACTTTTCTACTTGTTTCATGTCTACTTCACTTGTCTCGTTCCTTTTCGAGGACGAAAAGTTTTGAGTGGGGGAGATTGTAACGACCCAAATTTTCAACCCAATTTAAAATTTTAAATTCATCGTTTCAATAAAAAATTTTGAAATTTTAAACGATCTAAATTTTCATCCAAACTTTATTTGTGACATACGTCTAGTTAGATATGGACATAGAAAAAGTTTCGTTGAAAAATATTACAGTAAAGTCCGTTTGCGTTTTACTGTATATCAGTCCATATAAAGCTGCGTAAAATTTATCTTCCGAATCCAAATATTTTTACACAGTCCACTTGTAAAAATTATTCTGATCAAGATTTTATAATTCGTTTCGTCTAAAACTGTCATCGCCTGCTCCGTTTATCTTATTTTGCAAAACGTACAATTTAAGCGGCGTAAATGCAAATTTTATAAAATCATCGTATCGCAATAATCTGTATACCGTTGGAAGCGTACCGTCGCGCTGATCAAAATGGTATATTCGTTTGCATCATTCGGAGTTCGGAGTTAAAAGTTACAAATTGTTAACGGTTTGAAACCTGTCCGTTACACTATTAAACCTGTGTCCATTAGGCTTCACTAGGGAGTGGAATTCGAGGCATCTCCTGATCAGTAATTACTCCTTGAAACTCCAACAGTCTTTTAGTGTACCTATACAATCAATTAAAGACTTTTCAATTCTGTACTATTGCGTATAAACCAGGCTCCAATTCATAATTCACTGTTTAGCATTTCATTTTCTGGTTCGTTCTCCCTCCTCTACATATTTTGTTTCTCTTCTTCTCTGTTGTATTTCTTCCCTCCACCAACTAATGAAACTCCAGCCTCTGCCTCAGCAGCCCGCCAACCCAGTTCCCCACCTGACCCGCCTCCCCTACCCGCCAGACCCGCGCCCAGCCTACCTCCGCCGACAGCCCTGCCCAACCTGCGCCCACACCCGCCTTCGCCCGCCGACCCGAACCCCTGCCAGCCCAGACCCCACCCGAATCCCTGCCAGCCCAGACCCCACCCGAATCCCTGCCAGCCCAGACCCCACCCGAACCCCTGCCACCCGAACCGCCAGACCCAGACCCGCCCAGACCCCGTGCCCAGACCCGCCCCAGACCCCGTGCCCAGACCCGCCCCAGACCCCGTGCCCAGACCCGCCCCAGATCTTCGTGCCCAGACCCGCTCCAGACCCCGTGCCCAGTTCCGCCCTGACCCCTCCGCCTCCCCTTGCCCGCCCCAGTTCCGCCCTGACCCCTCCGCCTCCCCTTGCCCGCCCCAGTTCCGCCCTGACCCCACTCCGCCTCCCCTACCCTGCCCAGTTCTGCCACTGCCCCACTCGCCTTCGCCAGCTCTGCCACCACCAGCCCGCCGTCAGCCCACTGCCGTCCGCCAGTCCAACCAGCAACCTCCAAACCCGCCAGCCCAGTCCACTTACCGACAGCCTACACCCGCCAGTCCACCACCAGTTCGCCTACTCCTCTGACAGCCTCCGCCGCCAACCAGCACCATCGCTTTCATCCACTTCGACTTGGCCATAACTGATTTTGTTTTTTTTATACGAGTTTATATGGGAAACTGTATATTACATAGCAATGAAATTCTTAGCATTCTAGTTGCTCACGTTGCTGCTATGTTTTATTTCCAGCTACTGCTTCAGAGTCCTAAGTTACCTTCAGCTTGTCAGATCTGTCTTGCTTCATCGTTGTTGCGTTCATTTTGCATTAAGCTTGTTAGTGTCTCGTATCTATTCGTCTTCGTGCTTCGGCGTCAAATCTCTAACCACGCAAGGTGAATAATTTCTATTCACGACTGAAAATCTATTATACTAGGATAATTAGATGTTGGATGTTATGAATGTAATTTGAACGTTAAATTGATTGATGTTAAAATTTGAATTGAAATTAGTATGTTAAATAGTTATGACACCAATTTACTATGTGATATTAAATTTGTTGTTATTGTAATTAATAATAAATTTGAAACTGAATTTGATATAGAATAGATATAAAAATTCCTAATGACATATGTTAACTTGACCTCTTATATGATGAATATTGAATAGTTAAATTGACCCTTTAAATTGCTTGACTTGTGGAATTGATAAATGTCACTTTAGACTACTGAACGTATTGAATTAACCGTTGTAATCGAAATTGAACGACCAAGTGAAACTGAATGTTATAATCTTTAATCTACATGAAATGATAGTGTAGATTCTAGAAATAGTTATATTAATTGGCGTAAATAACAAACGCGAATTAATACGATTATTTCGGGATTATTTGAAATTGTTGAATTGTTACAAATGGATGCTATTGCTTGTTTATTTACTTTGACACCATCCCAGCTATCACACTGCAAGTTCCCTTTGTATGTTGATTTTGAATTTAACTAGATTTGGGTTGAAATGATAAATACCCAATTGAATGAATTGGCCTAGGATAGATAATTAAAATAAGAAACCAAACGGTCAACAAAGAACGTTTTGAAATTGAGACTTATTTGGAATCATGGAATGAACTTAGGAAACTATATGGTAATTTGGTAACGTAAATATAAATGAGCTTGTTTGAAATAAATAAAATGGATTTTATCGAATTAAATAAATTAGATTTGTTGGAATAAAGAAATGAATTTAATTGAAATAAATGAGAACAAATTAATGTAATGAATTGAAACGGATTTGTGAATTTATTTGGTTAAACAAGGTGTTTTGACAAAGTTAATCGAAATGAGATTTAAGAAGTAAATAGGTTAGAAGATAAAGTGATTAAATTTCGAGTTTTGATAAATGAATAAACGAAGTTTTGACAAAGTGAACGTAGTAAATGAAATTGATATAGTAATGAACCTAGGAAGGTAAATACGGATTTAAAGAATAAAACTTGATTTAATAAGTTGAACTAAGATTGACTATTTCATGTAATCCATGAATTTGAATTGATATAATAAGTGAAATGTTGATTTAACGTGAATACTTAAATTTTTGATAACTAAAGGGCTCGAACTAGAATTTCTTTTCGAAATATGATTTTAGTAATTGAAACGAATCGAATTATGAAATATCAAATTTGGAAGTCAAATTTGCAACTTGACCTTTGGATTTGATTTGTTTTAACTTTAATAAAAAGTTGACTGTTGGGTAAATAATACGTAGTTATTAAAGAGACCGGGATCGGATTATGGACATACTCTCTGTCGATACCGAAAACCACTTTAATAACTGATAATACGCGAAGTGTTGATCCAGAATGAAGTGGATGGTTTTGATGAACGCGTTGACTGAAGAAAGAGAACGATTTTGGATGACCCCTGACATGACTAAAACAGGAGCCGCGCCGGGCCATTGAGGTTCGCTACCTCTAGCGGACACACTTCTTCGATACCTTATCTATTACTTTGTGATTCGATTTGGGTGCACCCCTTGATTTGGGAGTGTTGTTTCGCGGTGTTGGGATAGTAGCTGCTATGCCCAACATCAGTCCGGATCACGCAACTACTAGTATCCTAGTTGGTATCGCCTCATGTACCTTGTCATACTGATTATCCTATTCGAGACCACTACGATTTTGATTTGTACCTTTAGTATATGGATTGCCCTCTGGTGACTTCCGGTTTTGGGGAAACTACGGTCTTGTATATGCTTTTGGGAATAAACAGGTTAAGAGGTGTATGGGCCCTGCTTAACCCTATTTTGGTATCTTACTTTATGGATTAGACATTATCTATTTAGCGTATTTTGTAGGTAGTTTATCGATCCCTTAATGATGTTTATATTCACCTTTGAGTTATGGACTTTATTATATGCATTTGATTATCCTGTATAAGATTTTGAGTCCTGACTCGAGTGTTTCTTTTGCATATGCTCGGGTCAGTCTGAAGCTACTCCGTTGCTGGTCAAGGTTGGGCGAAGATGCTGAAGGCTTAGTTTTATCTATATCATTTTATTTTCAGTATTTGATGTACTTATGTATTGGACATCTTGTATCTCTTTTCAGTCGCTTTATGTTGAGACATTGTTGTATTCTCTGTAGTAGCTTCATGAACTACTATTATGACGATGTATTTTCCGCTGCATTATTCTGTGACTATCTGAGTCTGTGATGTTGTATTGATTCTCATTTACATTTATGTACTTATAATCCCATAATGTTCTGTGTTTTGTATTATTTAAGTTGACAAGTGTGGATTTTTGTCAATTTAAATGGTCCAAATATACGGGATGTTACACTATCCATATACGTCGTATCATTATTCGGAATGAGTTATATGACACAAAGGTCCTCCCCCGGCTAAACCGAATAACGAGCGCAATATTAAAAATCATATGGATACTGGGGTCCCATTTAAATCACAGCTTAAAGCCCAAAACCTTTCATTCGAATGGTTAAAACCAATTACCATCTCCAATCTTTTAAATAAAAAGATTCATTCTGATGGTTAAAACAAATTACCATTTCCAATCTTTTAAACAGAAAGATTCATTTCAAAAACCTTCAATGGTTTAAACAATTTCCACACTTTTAATCTTTTAAACAAAAAAGATTCAATTCACAAAGTTCACCCCATTCACAAAGATCCATTCATGGATTTCAAAATAATTTCCATTTCAATTGGATTAACTCGTTAAATCTTTAAGTCAAGATTTAACTTATAGCTTTCAAAACTGGTTTCCAAAGATTCATTTATAGCCTTTCAAAACAATTCTATTTCAAGTTGGATTAACTCATCCGGTCTTTGAATCAAAGACTCATTTCATAGCTTTCAAAACATTTCAATTCCATTTCAAACTTGAAACCTTTCAACACAATTTGGAAATCCTTTCTTAAAATGAAAGCTATTATTATTTGAAAACAAGTAGTTTTCATTTCGGTGAAATCCGATTACATTTGCTCAAGTTAAAACCCTTCAATGATAAAAACTTGGGTTGAATTCAAATTCTCAAAATAATACCTTTAAAAGGGTTTAAAATCCATATAAACACATTTATAACTTTGTATAACATTTTTAAATCATAAATCTAAAACATGGAATTCAATTCCTTATTTTGAATTCAAATTCAAATTGAATTATTTAAATTGAAAAACTTTACCAAGTTATTCAAAATAACTTTTATCTTAAAACTACTTTTCAAAAGCTTTTAACATTTAACCCAAATTCATTTCCAAAATCAATCGAAATTAAAATTTCAATTTCAAAACATTAAACTTATATCATCTGTGACTTAACCGATTTCCTCGTGAAATCCACATTTGTGTGTGTAAAAGTGTGGTCTAGGGGTTTTACACACAATAGTGCAACATTACAAATCATCACGGATTCAAATACAGCAATATATTTGATAAGCGGTATAAACTATAATGCTTATCCTCATTTACAGATTCACAGATAAAGTCAATTTATCAATCACAAGGATTCATCATTACGGTTCGATGTGGGTTTCGAATAACAAACTGGAATCCGACTCCCTGTCGCATCGAAATTCGAGTGCCATTTTACAGCCAAGGGGTTTTCATATTCACATAGTAATATATCACAGAAAGAGAAATCACAGCTCAACACAAAGTAATTTATATCACAAAGCATCACAATCACAAACAGGGATATCAAACTGCTCAAAGCATTTCAATAATAATCAATCCATCGCGTAATTATATATATATATATATTTCTTTAATTAGTGATTAATTATCCTTAATTCTAAATTAATTAATCCTTAATTATTAATTAATTAAATCTTAATTACCTTCATAGATTAATTATTTCTTAATTAATTACCTTAATTAATTTATCTTTGATTATAAATTAATTAACTTAAATTAATAATTAATTACTCTTAAACTAATTATTCGGTAACTATTAAGTAATTATAATTCATCAATTATTTAATCAACATTAACAAGACATTAATTGAATTACTTTTAAGTTAAGTTAAAAATGTGAAATATTTAATCATCTCCTTAATTACTTTGTCAAATTTTGTTTAAAATAACTTTTAAAAATATATGTTTAAAATATTCTTAACTTAAAAAATTTAAATTACTTTATATTAAAACCTTTGATTACCATTTTCAACTTATCAACAATCATTCATTTTAAAAGAATAGTTTTAAAAATCAATTTTGACTTAGATTTTAAAGTTTAAAACTGAAAAATGTTATCAGTCTAGAGCTGCTTCGGGTAACACCCGAGAACTTTCCTCACTTGCTTCGAGTTTTCCCCAAATCGACCCGATAGCTTCAGTTTTTTAAAATTTTGTTTTTTTAAAAAAAAACAAAATTTTAAAAAATTAAAACTACACGAGTCCACACTCGAGCCAGAGTACAGTTTTCCCGAGATCGACTTCGAGTCGAACACCTCCTTCCACAAGACAAACAACTGACACCAGTTTTGATTTCGTGCACGTGCATAGTCGCACTAGTCACCTCCGACCAAGTCGCCGAACACCACCAAGTTTCCACTGACCTCCTCACCTCAGGCGAACACCAAGATCGACGAACTTCCTTGAAAATCAAAATTGAGCTATTCAATCACCTGGAACCCAATTCGATCACTAGAAAAAAACATCTCGTCACCCCACCCCTGGCCATCAGAGATGTTGAAACTCCGGCCTCACCACGTCAACCCCTTGTTCTTCCACCACCCTCAGTTTCGTTCGACTCGGTCTAACAGAGGTGACAAAAATCACCTCGTTCCAGATCACAACAAAACCCAATCATTAAACCCTAGTCTTACCTCGTTCTTACATCTCATGCAATAGAAAAATTATATTACAATTTTCTCGACTTCATTGATGGCCAAGCCAGCTTCGATCAAAATTTCAACACTCAACATTCGTTCGATCACCAGTAATCGATTCAAAAGCATATTTTGTCCAAATATGAACTGCCTCTGAGATACTTAATTAAAAATCATCGTATTAAGTTTAAAAATCCTATCTTTGTATGCTTATACAAGTTATATAATCAAATCCATAATTTAAACTACTTGAATAAATCATATGATTTCTTCTTTGACTGTAAAATGAGTTTACAGTGTCGAGTTCCTTCATTTTCAAGCTAACAAAATTCTAGACCATGGTTTAAGTTTAAACAAACATAATTTGTTTAAATCCTAATTTTAAAATGTTTTATATGAAGATGTATTAAAATTTTCTACTTTCCTTTGCTCAGAAACTAGAATTACTGAAGAACAAACCATATACAATTTCTCAGAACAACAGAACCTACACAAGACTATCTATTCAGCACATACTGATTATAAATCAAACACACAGATTCAAATTTATAAAGTTGAATGTGTACTCACTGGTAAGAACAAAGAAGTCTGGTTTTAAAAAAAAATTTGCTCACCTGATTTCCAGAAATGAACAGAGTTTCCTTTTTGAAACAGACCTTTAAAATTTGCAAGTTGAAACTTTTAATCTCTGATTTGTATTGATTTGTCTGATATTTTTAATTGAAGTTTATTTACGTTTAAAATGACATTCACTTCAGTTTTTCTTGAATGGAACGAAAATGAATTGAAACATGAGAAGGCTGATATATATGAAAAATGAAGTTACAGGGTGGAGATGATATTTGTTTAAGCTGAGATGAAAGTTGTACATGGTTATTAATTTTCTTTTGTACCATAGTCAGTGATATTTGCTAGTAAATGGAGGCTGAGGTACCTTGCATTAATTAGGCTTGTACAAATGTATTTATTTGCTTTTCTTCATTTCGGCTGATGGATATTTGTATGAAGATAATTTTGATGTGGCTTCTCTTACAAGCTTCACTATATATTATTTGTTTACACTTGAATATATGCTTTCTTTTGCAAGTGTATATACATAGCTATGTATATTTATTCACACTAGAATATACTTGAATGTATTTTTATTTTATTTTCTTTTCTTTTCTTTTCTTTTGCAATATCACTTTAAAATATAATAAATTTCTATTTTTAATTTTTGCTTTACTTTATAATATTCATTTTTATAGTTTATATAATTCTAGAATTATTTAATATGTTCATTTCACATTTTATATAACTATAATTCTATTTGAAATATTTGTTTAACATCAACACTTATTTGAATTCGGGGAAACTCGCATCACTTTATCAATTAATTTCACAAATTTATTCGAAAACTAAATTAATTATCAATTTAATTATATATAAAATCCGGGGTCGTTACATTATCGGTATCGACAGAGAGTATGTCCATATCCGATCCCAGTCTCATTAACAACCAAACGTTATTATAACACCGCGGTCATTTCAAAATAGTTTATACTTCAAAACCAAAATATCATTTCCATTTAAAACCATATCAAAACGATATCATTTTCACTTCAAATAAATCCATTTCCAAAAATCACATCACTTTCCAAAGTTATAACGCTTTCGAAATCATAAGTCTTTTAAAATCAAAACACCTTGGAAATCAAAACCTTGAAATTCATAACACTTTCCTTTAAACAGTTTAGATATTAATAATATTATATATAATAAAATAGTTTATAAAATAAAACAATTTATAATAAAATAGTTAGTATATTAAAATAGTTTATATTAAAATAATTTATATTGAAAATGATTTAATATAAGAAACATATTTGGAGTAGGCCTCCTTTATTTGCAAGAAGCTAGAAACATATTTACCCAAACAATTTACCCAAACATATTGGTTGAGTTTGGGTAAATAACTTAAATTTGCAAGAAGCTAGAATTATTATCATATTATTAATGTCATATGCACACTTTAATGATTCTGTATAACCAATTCTCATATGCAACTTCGACAAGAAATACAACTCATATTTTATTACGCAAGTGGGTTGTTGTACGTACAAATCTAAATCAAAATATAAAACTGGGAAATTGAGTGATTAATATAAGAAACATATTTGGAGTAGGCCTCCTTTTTTTGGGATATTGTTTGTTCTTAACCGCCAGTCTCCTTTATTTTGTACAGTTAACCTCAGCCATGGAGTTCTATAAGGCATATAACTCTGTTTACTGTCACGACTTCAACCCATCCACTATTAACTACATTATATTATAACACCACTTATTTTTGGACTGAATTCCACTTTAGCCTATTAGCACACAATCATGCTCCACCTGGTCCTACTAACTAAAGTACAAGCTAGATATTGAAATTATTCACTCATATGCATGGACTGATTTTATTTTGCAGGTCCATATTCTGGAACAGCATCACGTGGATGATAGAAGTAAAGCCAACGAGTTGCCCTCATCTGCATTTTACCAATCTACATCGTAGTTATTTATATATATATATATATAGTTGTTTTTGCTGTTTCATTATTCATACAGGCCCGTGCAATACTGTTAATTCCCTTCTATGAATGGACAATTTTCCAAATCAAGCCCGAACAAAAAGCATATTTCAACTTTAGACCTGAATCGAGACTTATTAAAAAAATATGCCTCATTTTGCGCAAATATGGATTGCGCAAGTGTTATTTTTTTTAAAATAAAAAATTTTTGCTTGAGCATTTATGGAATGCTCAAGTATAATTTTTAAATTTTTTTTACACTTGCACATATTTAGATTGCGCAAGTATAAAACGTTGAAGAAAATAAAATAAGACTTTTTTTTGTAATAAGTTTGAAATGAGACCTAATGTTGAAATAAAGTTTTTTTGAGGGTCTAATTTAAAAATTTATCCTCTATGAAATGTTGTTGAATATTATAAGCTACTGTTTTTTTGGTTGAGATTTATGTAAAGATATATATTGGAAAACATTGTTTATGTTGCTCATAATCAAGCTTCTCTATTGTACTATTTTCCTGAGTATGATACTGTTTTTGTTAAAGTTGGTTTCTCCCGTATGTGGTGCCTCATTACCCTACTGAAAGTTCAGTATTATAGTTGTGTTGGAATATAATATTTTTAGTGTTATAGTATTTGGATTTAAGTACGTCATGTATCTTCCTTTTCACATCCATGTTCATTGTCACATACCGAAATTTTCGACTTTCGAAAATTCGACATCGATACTCACTTTATCGACTGCCGAGCAAACGAGTGCCGGAAACTCCAATAGTGATGGTTTTAAATAGAAGAAAAATGTAGAAGAAGAAGAAAGCAGAAGAAAGAGAGAAGAAGGTAGAAGAAAAAGAAGGAAGAAGAAGAACAGAACAACATCAGAACAGAAAACAATATCAGAATCTCACATATCGCAGCGGAACAATATACAATAGATAATTACTAGTCTTTTAAAACAAAGAACTATATCAGTTTATACATACATCAATCAGAGTCAATATACGACTCAATACAACACAGCACAACAATGGACAGTTATATAAACTTGTCCTCATACAGAATACACAGCGGAATAAATAATATCAGATACAAATACTACGTCTCGCCATCCAGCTTATCTCCAAAGCTCCAGAATATCCTGATAACATAACTCTAGGCTGCCCGTGTGGAAATTTGTGGGCACCCAGAGTTTAGAAGGGAACAATAAACTCCGAGTCAGTCATGGTGACTGGTGTGAGATCGTAAAACAGTTATTTTTCACAAAGAAAATAAAACAAATTCGCAATGCTTTTGGAAAATGAAACTACCATGAGACCTCCCGCCACACACACAATGCAAACGCAGAATTGGAGGAGATTTCTTCTTATGATAGTCAAAGATGCTTACTACACAAAATCAAATCATTTTTGATATTATTATTAGTGCATAGTGTAGAAAACATTTCGAAAGTACAATATAAATCTTAGCCAGCATACGTACCATTATAGTATGCTTGCTATAGCTGCCATATTAGATGGCAGGTTCTACAACTAAAACCGTACAAGGCTCGTATTGTTTCTTTGGATTTCCAACAAATGGTCTGGCCAAGGAACTTCCTATGCCACGATGGGTACGTCCCTGGAATAGACGACCCGAGAACCTAACCGGATCTCTGCCAACACAAGGCCGGGTTACCTCTGCAAAAATAGGTAACTACTGACACGCATATGTCATCCCCCGATCGTAACCGATCTTCCCGAGGATCCCCGATTTCCAACAAACCACATCAAAATAATAATGCAGCAACCACATAGGTTAAGTATCTGGGCTCCATACCATGATACCACCTCTATCCAGAAGGAATGACATACACTAAGGGGCGCTACTCCCTAGAACCTTGCTGCATCCTTCCTGTTTTGACCATTTCCGGGGTGTGAGGCTCGACGAAGTCTCGTCCACAAAGCTACGCTTTCTACAAAGCCATGCTTCGGGTCAAACAAATGATCAACCTATGATCACAAAGATATAAGATCAAACAAATGATCATATCGCAAATGATCAAACACTGATCATTTCACAGCAACACTCAGTATGCCACGTTACCAAATTGGGAGTATATCGCTGATAAATTTCAACTACATAACCTCTGAGCTCGTACGTCTCAGAGAAGGGTGTTAAGCTAAGAGAATAAATTCTCCGCCACCAACAGATATGTATTTGAAAGAAATCAGCTTTATATCTCAAATTGTAACGTCAGACACACAATCCATACAAGTTTGTTCCGGGATCGAACAGAACCGAAGGCACTTCTCACGAAGCCCTTGCATATCCGGATAAATTTCTAATCACGTCCGGACTTCCCGTCACTAAGGGTGATAAAACCTCTAAATCGGAGATCAGCCGATGTAGAGTAACTCGACGGTAATCCTTCCGTTTTCAAAAATATCCGGTCTTCAACACCGGTCTTCGAATGCAATTCATAACGACGTATCACATATTCGGAATGGGTTATACGACCCCATGGTCCTTTCCCGGCTAACCCGAATAGTGAGCGCTTGTTTAAAAATAAGTGTGGCATTCAAATTCATCCAATTCACAACAAATAACTATTCAAGGTAATTATTGATAGTCGGTTATTTAACTATCAATAAAGATGCGCAACATCATCAGATTCCAAATAATTTTCCAAATTATTTATTTCCAAAATATCTTTACTAGATATAAAATTTCCACACTTCAAAAATAAATCAACGTTTATTTTTCTAAACAGTTTCCCTTTCCTTTATAAATTCCATAGTGAATTTATATCTTCAAAATATCTACTGATATACGATTTTCAAATCGATTCCAATATTCATTTTCAATTTATCTTTAAGAAGATAAAATCTCAAAACATTTCATTTCATTTTTGGGAATGCATTTCCCTACTTATTTAATAATAAGTATTTCACAAATCATTTATTTTCAACACTTGGAAAATATTCTATATACTTAAATCAAAATTAAGTATATATTTCATCCTTTAAGGAAATCATTTACTATAACAACAGTGTTATAGTCCATCATTTCCTTATTCCTCGAAAACGTCTATTTCAACAATGAATGTTGAAATCTATGAATTCGATACTTATCACGTTTTAAAACATCTTTTAAAACAATTACTTCATTTCGTAATATCACTTTTCCAAAACATATCCATTTTACTTAACGATATATTCACTATCCAAAATCGTGAATATACTTCACTAACCCCATTTCAATATTTTCTACACATTTTATTTCAATAATAATTCGCTATCCAAAATCGCGAATATATCTCCTTTAACAACCTTCTATATTTAATTTATCAAATCCAATTGATTTCGAATTTATAAAAACAACGTTTATAAATTCTATTTCTATTTTCTAACAACTTCAATTTAATAAATTTCCTTTATTAACAATTCGATTCATAACTCAAATCTTATACCAAAAATCCATAATTATAAGTTAAATACTTATGATTCCTTTATCTTACAAAATCATTTCCATTTATAAGTTCACAATTTATAAATTTCATTTATTTATAAATTCTTAAAAATTCATTTTAACGCTTATAAAAAACTTGTTTTATAATACCAACATTTTAAAGTTCAAAATATCAATCTTGTACATCTTTTACATACATCGTTTTTAATAATTCAAAAATTCCAATTAAAACCATTTTATAAATTTCTTAACTATTTATTTCAAAAGAAATTACCTTTTGGTTATAATTCACAAATCTTAACTTTTATAACTTTAAAGTCTTAACGTTTATTTATTAATTCAAAAATTAAATAAAACGTATATTTTCAAAAATCACTTTAAAATCCTTTTAAAGTAAAAGTCGTTATTTTTAAACTTCAAAACTTGAATCCGATGATGCAACAGCACCAATTAGTCAATCACAACATCAAACATCATATATCAATATGATAATAGAATATACATCAATATCTGTAAATAAATAAATACTGGTGAGGAATCCAGTTGGATCCCTCCAACCTGTTTCCCTGCATCCACAGACGTTAGCACAATACCAATTCCACTTCGAGGTGGAATATCGTGGTATATGGGTTTTATAAAAATATCCGCTTACTAACGGCGCAATAGGGTCTCATCCGCTATACGAGGCGGGAAATCAATCAATCCAATATATACATATGCCAATATGTATATATTGCTATATATAGATATATATCCTACTATATCTAATATCACATCCAATAGCAATCAAATCAATAACTGAAAATTCCACTTTTCAATTTTTTTGAGTGAGAAGATCTCACCTTTGCTTTTATTTTGCAATCCATTTTCCATCCCAGATTGTTTCTCACGATCTTTTAACCTTGTATAAATAATTTATAAAATCTATTAATATTCGAATTAAATCGAATAATAAATTTTCATTTTGTAATTTTAATGATTCAATAATCTCATTTCAAACTAATTCTCCTTAACAAATTTATTCAACTAAAGTTTTTAGTTTAAAAAATTAAATTTTCTTCTTTAATCATTTTCTAACAATAAATTACTTTAAAATTATACTAGTAAATATGTATGTATATATTTTCCCTTATTTCCAAAATAAATTATATAGGTATAGAAATCAAATTTTTTTATATAAACTTCAACCTTTTAAAAATCCTACTTCATTCTTTCAAAATCTTATTATTATCATTATTTTTTCAAACTGCATATTTTTTTTTCAAATTGAAACTAAAATCATTCCTATGTAAATACTTTGTTTATTCACATATAAGCTTACTGTAAAATAACTTCTACAACATTATACATACATATATAAATTTACTTATATTAAATTAAAATAAATTAATTAAATTCTATACCTCACAGCAAACATCGACGAACCCCAGATCGCTGCCCACGCCGCCGTCGCGTATCGCCACTCGCGAGTGCCTCAAATCGATTCCAGTTGCCACGACCTCATCGCCGTGACCCAAATCTCAAACTCGCCTCCAACCTCGCATCCCAGATCTCGTCGCCACAACGCGGCCATCGACCACCACCACGACTTGCGATGCCTACAGCCTGACACGTCGCCACTCCTCAAAACCCTAGCGTCGCGATCGAGTTTCACCGCAGCTTGAAACGAGAACCAACTCACGAGCCACCATCTCCGTGAGACCCTCACTCCACCTTCATGCGATTCCCAAATACTGAGCACACTCACGCGCCTCGAGCGCACGCGAGCCGAAGTCGCGATGCTTGACTTGACCTATCACCACGCGAGTCGATCGCGATTCGAAAATCCCCCCCACACTGCCTCGCGAACAAAACTCGCGAGCTCCTGCCCTCGCGCCTTCCAGCCTGACAGTGCGACGAAGTCGCCCCTCCTTCCTCTCTTAATCGGCTGAAGCAATTTAATCTCGAAATCCCCCTTTTTCTTTCTTTTCGCAAACGAAGTTTGAAAGAGAAATGCTGAAGTCGTTTAGCCATTTTTTTATTCACGAACGATTTTCGTTTGATTTGTGGGAGAACTGAAGTTAAAGGAGGAAGCGCGTTTCAATTAGATGAAAGAGAATAGCATACACGGCCATTATTTTTAATTTCGAATGAGAATTTGTTCTTTGTTTGAAGAAAGAACTCGGCTGTTAAATTTTTCCTTTTGCTTCTTTTGTATACGCGTGAATTTCAAAGGAAGAAGAGCAGAAAACACGATGGAGTGGTTGCTTGTACGAGTGGAGGCAATTTGGGTGCGGGATGTACGTATTGTTGGGTTAAAGGAAAGCAATTTGATTTTATTTAAATTCAATCGGTCCCGGTATAAATTTCTACGCATTTATATATCGTACGCTCACATATCAATTCCGAAAAATACGAAAATTGAAATCCGACAATAATTCAATATTACGGATCCAATGGAACTGGTTTCGTTGAATTCCGAGACTGTGCCTCGGACGGCTATTTTCAAATATCAATTCAAACGATAAATTTTCAAAACTGAATACATCATTTTCAAATTCGATTCTGAAGCTTCAATTATCTTCAGTATTATCATTTCGAATTTTAATAGTTTTTTTTGAAGTATTTTTCTTCAGCTTAAAACTGAAGATTCAAATCTTTATTCAATTCAATAGATTAAATTTTAAGATTTAATCGCAAAATTCAAAGTTATATCGGGGATTCAAATTAAATCATCATTCAAATATTTAAAATTAATTAAATATTTTCAATTTAATTTGTTCAAAATTCTGGGTCGTTACATTCATTTTCTGTTGTTGCAATTGCAATTACTTTGTACCGACAGTTAATATTGATTTGTCTTTTTTAAGGGCTTTAATACATTAGAATTATTTTTTCTTTCCATAGATAATGTCCACTATTATTAAACTTTCTCAAAAATTTCATAGCATTTTGCTTTGTGCGTTCCAGAGTATGGAACACTACTTGGAAGTAAAAGTTTGCCATTTCTTGGTTGCCCTATACGGCTGTATATGTTCCATGAAATTTTGGATAATATGTATGTTAGCTAGCATTCTTCAAAAGGATGAGTTATTTGCAAACTCACACCAAGATAATACTTATATGTTTTGAATAAATAAAATCACTTTTTAACTTGGTTTTATATCATCGAATTCTTCCCATTTAGACATAGGTCTATCGATGGATATTTCAAATAATCAAAATCCATATGCATCCATATCAGAAATGTAGTTAAATATCCAATATCCAGAAACATGGATGCAGACGTGGATACGAAACACATCCGCATTTGAAAATTATCCATTCGGGTTTTCTTCAAAATTATAGTCTAAATTATGTGTATTTTAGTATAATAAAATATATTTGTTTATTGTTTTATTAAGCTAAACGTTTATATTATACTCACTAAATGTATATTGACCGCTCCAAACTATATATGATGATCATATTTCTTTATATTTAACACTTTAATAATCAATGAAATTGAAAAAATGTTTATGTTAAACTACAATTTTCCACTTCTGTTTCTTGATTTATCGGTTGTTAGTGGATAGGATAATTATTCGATATTTGTCTATATCCGCGGATGCAGATATCCAATACCTGAACATGATTTCAATTGCAGATATAGATAAGACACTATCCACATCCGAAAGTATCCGTTTACATGTCTACTTAGACATATTTCTTAAAGTCGGTTAAATAAGGAGTAATAGTACAAAATAGTTTTCTTCCCTACTTATTTCGTTTTACACAGTTAGCTAAAGTGGAAGGTATTATTTTGAGTTAGTTGGCATATTTTGATTTACCATATCAAACCTTTTTATATTTACACTCAGGTTCACTTATTTTCATAAGCTATTTTTCTTCAACTCTTTATTATAAAAATTCAAACTCATATTTCAAAAATGAAAATATTGAACACTAAAGAGCAAAATTTAAGCGAGTCCTTCTTATTCATCAATATCCTTCTCAAATGCTTTATTCTCAACAATAATATCTAAGCACGAAGAGCTCTCAGCAACAAAATATGACCATGCAATTTCAAAATTCAAATTATGCTCATAATCGATCATTCTTCAAAAATACATATTTCTACCCAAATTACATGTCTCCAAATAGCAATTATTATCCTTAAGCTAATTAAGGCTAAGTGAAAAACTTGATACCATTAACTGTATGTAAGGAGTATGCATGTTCCTTGCATCTTCTCTTTTATGTGCATTGTTTGACTATCCTCCCAATGTCTACTTGAATCTACGCACTGCTTTGCATCAACATGGGAACGACTTTAGTTTTATGCAAGGTAACAAACCTATGCTTTTGTCAGATGCATCTGTCCGACACAAAATGTAAGAGTTGTACAGCTACGTGCCAAAATTTAATCATGTGCTCTACTTTCTTATTACACTCACTTTCACAAAAATATAATTGCTTCTTTTCTACCATATCCTTCAACCTGTGACATCATGGTTTCAAAATATGCATACACGAGTCATTAAATTTCAATGCTACCATTTCATAACGTCCGTATGCGAAGCACGGGTTCACACTGGTAATATATAATAACATATCATTATACAAAGAAACTGTAACTGTAATATACATACAATCATCAGAGTACAACAGTCAAAAATCAATTTGGACAGTTATAATAACTTGTCCTCACAAATACTGAAACATTCAATTTAACACACACAGCGGAAATAACCAAGTACGTGAAATACGCCTGAAATCCTCCAGCTCATCTCCTGGCTCCATAGCATCTTAACATGGATCTGCAATATTCGGTCTGACCCAAGCATTATAATAAAATAACACCCGAGTCAGTCTGGAAAACCAGCATGAGAAAACACACTCAATTTGAATTTTTACTATTATCAAAATCCTTTGAAAAACAAAGGTATCTCGTAAGATGACGCCACACATAAAAACGATGGGTTTTTACCTTACGATAACCAAAACACTTTTATATAAAAATCCTGTAATATTATAATAGTGCCTAAGTACAAATACTTATTAAAATAGCCGAAATTGTTACATTAATTAAATTCTAGCATACTAAGCTCTACAATCAAAACCATAAAGGCTCGTATTACGATAAATCGTTATATTTGAAATTTAAATTCATTCTATAATGTCAACCAAAATCTTCATTTTCAAAAATCAATTTATATTCCAAATCCAATATTTAAAACCATTTAAATATTCAAATCAAACGATGAAAAATCTAGGTCATTACATATGGTGACCAATTTTATGTGCACACCAATAGGCACACAGTATATTTGATGAAAACGATGATACGTATGCAGTAGGGAATAGTACAACCAATAGGTCGTGTAGGGGTACCCATAATTCTGCTGGATGGGTACACTGATGAAATATGCCGTGTATCTTGGCTCAATCAACATTAGGTAGGGTTATAATTCTAATCAAGGGATACATGGCTGAAAAAGCCAAATATCTTAGTTTGATTAACATCTGGAAGAGTGTATTCTGCACTCAACAAATCATATAAATTAAACCATGATCAATTAATGGTAATTGGATAATTAATAAATGTGATTATTAGTATTATTATTAGAACTGAGTTGCAATTGAGTAGATTTGTGATTGTGGTAATAGTAAATAGAGATATGAACTATAGTTAATGGAATCGGGCCAGTTAGACGCAAGAGGGATAGGTTGATTTCAAAAAATTCCTATTTTGGATCTATTGGGCTTATGAAGTTTAAAAGATTACTAAATCCAATCTAATGAAGTTTTAAATTAAAACGTGTTTTATTTAATCTGGTTAAAAGGAAGTTTAAATTTTAATTTTATTTTTGTATGTATTATAATGAATGTATCAAGTACAGTCATATGTGTAAGTGCAGCATATAAGCAATGTATATTTGTGGAAGTGCACATGTATAAAAATTCAAAGAAAGAAACCTTTTATTTCTTTCTCTTAACACATATAATTAATTAAGGGAAGATGAGTGTAACGACCCGCTATTTCGAACCATTCAAATCGACAATCATCCACTCATGTCAGACTTGAATTGCTCAAAACAATAGATTGTTATTTTTATATTGGCAAAACTTAACATATACAGTAAATAAATCAATCACAGAATCACAAACACAGAGTAATACAATAATAAACAGTGTAATAGATAAATAGTAGTTCATGAAGCTACTATAATAAACATCAGAGTCTGAAACAAGTACAACTGAAAATCCCAAGTGCAAAGAAGTCACTAATATAAAACCTAATGATAAGTCTGAACACAAACTGGAAATAACTAAAAGAACTGAAAGCTGAATAGATATAAGACAGATCTTCAAGCAAAGCTCCAAGCTCCAAAGGTGAGTCTCAAATGTTGTGACACTCAATTTGACCCGAGCATAAAGCAAAACACAAAACACTCGAGTCAGGATTAACACTCTCATACCAGTAAATCAACTCAAGTGAAATGTCAAGTGAAATTCAAAATAACTTGAAGGATGTTTGGGATTCCCATCCTCTAAGGGACCGTTAAACTATCTACATACATAGTACAATACGCTACATATATAATGTCTATAGTAAAGTAAACTATTACAATAGTGTTAAGACATTATCCATATCCCCATTAACACATTTTCATATATTCCCGTAGTCTATACAATACTGTAATTACTCCGTAAACTGGAGGGCTATCAGAGGGCACTCCATAGGTACGATACAAACCAAACTCGTAGAAGGCACGATAAGGCATGTGACAAGGCATGCGAGGCAATGCCAGGGTAGGATTCTATCGTTTGCACTCCCGGACCGGTGGTAATGCATAGCAGCTACTACCGCCCACCTCGAGACACACTCCCAATATCAAAGGTGCACTCAATCAAATCACAAAGTAATAGAATGGTATCGAAGAAGCATGCTCAATCGGAGGTGCGACCTCACTTGGCCCGGTATAGCTCCTGTTTTAGCCACATCAAGCTGACTCGCGAGAGTTAGGGCAGTGTTAATACCTCATATAGAATCGTCGCCAACCGTCCTACTTCGTTCTGGAATCTCCACCATGTACACAGTTGTTAAAGTGGTTTTCAGTATTGGCAGAGAGTATGTCAATATCCGATCTCGGTCTCTTTAACAACCAAATGCTTATTTCACACCGTGGTCATTTTCATTTCAAATAGTCCATTCTTCATATCAAAATATCATATTCATTTCAAAATCATATCACTTTCAAAATCATATTCACTTTCGAAATCATATCATGTAATGACCCAAGATTTTAGGAATTTATTCTGGAAAATATAAATAAATTTAAAATAATTTTTAAATAAATTTTGAAGGAGGAATTGATATAGCTTGATAGTGTATCAGTGTGTGTACATGTGTGCACAGGAAATGCACATGAATATAAGCTAAAACCCTGAACTCCAAGAATACATACATATTGATGTGTATGGAAATATATATATATATATATATATATATATATATATGTGTAGATTAAATTCTTAAAAGTAGTATGCATGAGTAAATGTATATATGAATGCTACTGAATATTTTTGAGTGTACATGTGCATGTGTGTGTCAGTATAGAATGATGTATGAATATATAGGTGGGTGTACAAATTATTTCAGTAAGACTTATATAAATATATATGTGTTAATAAAATACTAGAGTTTAAACTAGTGAAATAAAATATATAGACATATTTTAATATAAGCAGAAATAAAAAGAATGAAGATATAAAAAGGAATAATCCTCTTATAAATAAATGAAGGAAGTACATACCATTTGCATGAAAGCTAAAAATAGAAAAAAATAAGATAAAACAGGGAAGTGCTTGGTATAGGCAGAATTAGAAAAGAGTATTTAATAAATAACAAAATCAAGTCACATTTTTAGCATGATTGTAGACAAGGGGAAAAGTATTTTCAGAAAAGCAAATTTCTGAAAAAAAAAATGTGTAACCACTTTTCTCTTCACCCAAATTAAGCCGGGAAGGGTAAAACTTTGGGTTTAAAATGCAGATAACATGATTTTTCTGGTGGGCAAAAATGGCCTTAGCCAATACCCAAAACCCTAAGAGAGACCCTGTATATATATACATGTATATGCAGCAGCCTCCTCTCCTCCTCAGAAAAGAATTTTGAAAAAAAAAACAAACAACACCATAGAAATCATAAGACAAGGGAAGGAAGAGAGCTTGAGACTAAGGGCAGAAGCTCATCAATTAATTAAGGAAACAAAGAAGAGAGCTAGGTGAGAAAACTCACTCAACAATCTAAGGCAATAAGTCCTAATGTAGGCAGCCAGTTAAAAGCATTTTTCTTAAAAGAGTATTTTCATATATGAATGCTTATCTGTGAATTTAAATCTGAAAATGTTTTGATTCTCTTTGGTTGATCACTTGTTTTATTATAACAAAGTTTTATGTGTTGTTAGTATACATATCTGTTTTATACACTCAGATCTCTGATATGTTAATGTTTAGGGACATAAACAAATACCCAGAAAATAAAATGTTGAGAATAGGCAAGTAGTATTGGTTATGGCTCAACCCAGAAAGATGTAAATAATGTTGAGCTGCAATATACTCATGTATAAGTGCTGAGGCTTGAAATAGAAAGGAATTAGGGGTGCAATAGGGTTGCCTATGTGCTGATGCTCCTGATTCAATAAAATGCATAACAAACAAAATTTTGTGATTCAGTGAAACCAGGTCATCCTGAGTTTAACTCAAGCACAAATGTTTGCAAAAGAAAAACTCTCCCAGAAACCATAAGCCAATGTTAGTTGCCTAAACTCCTTTTAAATACCAGGATGAATATATATATATATATACAGAACCTTATTTTGTAATCACCAATGGTTGTTTGCTTGTTTGCCTCTGTATGGTCATGAATAATATGAGATGCCATGTTATGGATGTTTTTAGCTAATGAAATGAATCACTGAATGGTTTTGTCATGAAAAATCAAAAGAGTTATTATTAACTTAAACCTGATTAGGAAATTGGGGTCAAGAACACTGCAGTAATGACTTGTGTGCTTGAGTAACACAAGTTGACACATGGCTTGTTTAAGTCCTGAGATCTTTGTGTAATGGAGTGAATTAGTTCATTACAGTGTGTCCATTGATTCATAAATATTGCAGATGAGACCAAGGATAGATAAATATACCAAGGGAATAATACTTGAGATGATGAGAAAACTAGAGTTTTTCCCAGATTTGAAATATAAGAATTGAATAAATGATTTAACTCATATTGGTTATTTTCCTGTTTGGTATGAATGATTGTTTGACTATGATTGAATTGTATGCTTGAATGTATGTGCCATTTTTATATATGTAGTCTCTGGAAAGAAAATTAAAGTGTGCACATGCACAATGACACAGAGCATGCACACAAGTATTTGCGTGATTCCAAAGGGCCGAACTTTCTGTATATGTACTTAACTTGACTTTAACCTAATTAACTAATTATTTTTGTGAGCTTTCTCATACCAGACATGTGTCTGACCCTAGTGTGCTAATGGCATCTGGGGTGTCTCATTTAAAATGAGGCAGTTTCAAATGCTTTTTCAGGGATTGCAGCAACTAAGTAGGAGTAGGAGCAAGGCTTTGAGAAGAAGATATAGCATGCTAAACTTAGTTAGATAAGAGCCTAAATGTTGAAATCTGCATGTATTGACAATTTAAATTGCTACTTGTATTAAGTGTTGAATATTGGATGGATATTTTGTTAGGTATTTTATTAAGAGATTGACTTGTATCTGGAATCTATGAACCAAGTTAAATATCTGTTATGTTTAAAAAAAAAAAATTTAATCAAATCTTGTAAGTGGATTTAGCAAGAACACCATGTTAAAATCGAATGATTATATTTTATAAATGTATTAGTCAATCTTGAGTCTTTGGAAAGGATTTAGGTTTTGGAAAATCTGGATAGTTGATTCTCAGAAAATTAAATGGTTTTATTTTCTACCATGGCATATGTATACAAAAGAAAATAGGCATAGGTTGAATGTTTTATATGGCTGCAAGGTTCCCATAATTAAACTTGTTTCATACAAATGTCTCATGTCCTATTTTTAAAGAAAGGATTTGTAATAAGGGAATTGTAAGCCAGATCCAAATAGTTGCAGATATATATGCACATAAACATGTTTAGTGCAAATATTACCACACCTTTTCCTTTGTATTTGTGATAAGAATCTGAATTTCACTCAGATTCTAACCAAATGCATTCTTAATTCCAGACAGACTTTGTGAGAAGAAATTCAAACCTGGATAATGATAAACACTTCTATCATTTACAAAACCCAAGCAACAGACCCTTAATTTACATCAATCATGAAGCCTTCCAGGTTGTAGGAATGGGTTTCAAAAATAATAAAGCAAGAATTATTGTTTTGTATGATAGAATATAGGCAAAAATAAAGTATATAGGTGCAGATATAGGTAGATAACAGGTTCCAAACTGTACAGGAGAAAAATGAAAAAGAAAAAAAAATTGTGTTTGAACCAACCAGCATAGTACTCGAACTCGTGACCTCTCGTGTATAAGTTAGGCGCGTTTCCATTACGCCTAGATGTTGCTTGTGTTCTCTTATGACCCGCTTTCTTTTAGCCTGAGTTTGATACTATTCAGACTTTAACACAAACATCTATATTAAAAGCTTGCTTTTCACTGATTATTACTTGATCACTTCTTAGTTAGGATAAACAGACTAAAGTATATGTTTCCAGTGGATTGTTTGGTCAAAAAAAAAATCAGCAATCCAATATCCTCTTGTTTTCCAGAACTCTGATTCAAACAAGAGAGGCATATACATCCTCACATGTATGTGCTTATCTTTGTGAATGTACTGATATATTTATATTGGTTGATTATTGTGATCCTGGATATATTTGGTTTATTGGAGAAAGATATTGACCCTGAGAATTATAATTGCAATGGATGATATATCTATCTATATATATGTCCTCTTTACCTTAAAAAAAAAATCCTTATGGAATTAGAGTAGAAATAGGAGGGTCATTTCAGTTGGTATCAGAGCTATGTTATTCAACATAGTAGAAGTAAGGATCAAGTTCTTAGATAGAAATAAAATTAAAAGGAACTATATATATATATATATAACAATGTGTTCTGTAAAAAAAAACCCCACTGAAACAACCAAATTACCAATCAAACTAACCAGCTATGTAAATTATTATTAGCAAACTATGGTAGGGAGACCACCAAATCAGGGAGCAGGATCTTCCCATGCACCACCAATGGTCAATCTGCAAGACTTGGTGAGAGCATTTAGGGATGGGGCAGGACAAAGGCAAGAAAATCCATATGAAGAACTCTCAAAATTACTTAAGACATATACTCATTTAGGAGGCAAAAGCTTTGAAGGGACAGAGAGTATCATAGAAATTCAAACATGGTCAATGACATGCAACTTGATGATCAAAGAAAGAGGCAAGTGGCTTCAAGACAGCTAAAAGGAGTAGCTTTAGGCTGGTGGGAAGTAATCATTGCAGGAAGGAATGAGAATGAAATCACTTGGAATCAATTCAAAGAGATGTTGGAAGCAAGGTTTGTACCAGCATCAGCAAAGACTACCTTGCTAGAAGAATTCATTAGACTTAGACAAGGAACCATGACTGTCACAGAATACACTCAAAAGTTTGAGGGGCTTTCCACATATGGAGCAATGCTTGTGGCAGATGAGGCATCTAAAAATGATAGGTACATAAAAGGTCTGAACCCAGGACTTAGCAGAGCCATGTTACCCTATGCAGACAAGACTTTTGACCATGTGATAGACTTAGCTTTGAGGTTGGAGCAGCATGACAAGGAAAGGGAGAAGTTCAGAAATTTTAAGAGCAATAATATCAAGAAAGGTAAGGGGAGGTATCACCCTTATGATAAGAAGAAAGAAGAGGCTAGTAACAAAAGCACTGGAGATGTCAAAGCTAAGGAAAACAAGAAGAAAATTGTGTGCCATCAGTGTGGAAAGGAAGGGCATATCAAACCAAGATGTCCAGAATTGAAAGGAGGAGCTTTCAAATGCTATCTATGTGGGAAAGAGGGGCATATGAAGAGGAATTGTCCTGAGTATAAACAGCAAGGCAAATTGGCAAATTTGGAAGGAAAAGGCAAAGCCACAGTGGAGAGTAACACTGTAAACCATAGCCAAGTGGAAGGTACATTACTTATTTGTACCATACCCATAACAGTAGTATATGATACTGGGGCAACTCACTCTTTAATTTCTTATGAATTGGTTAAAATGCTAAAACTGAATTGCATATTGGTTGAAACCCCATTGCATATACACAGTCCATTGGGGAGTTCTAGTGTCTTAAATATGATTTGTGTGGATGTGGAATTAAACATAGGAGGAAATATTTTTATTTCCAATTTATATGTTTTGAATTACCCAAATATAGGTGTTATATTGGGGGTAGACTGGTTAAGGCAATTTAAAGCCATAATTAATTTAGACTCATCCACCATATCATTGCAAAATTCTAGAGGCCAGAGAATCACAGTTTTATGTGAGGTAGCTAAGGAAGGAAAACTATATCATTTAGTTGACTCAGAAAAAGATTTCAGTGAACTAACCATTGAAGAAATTCCCATAGTCAATGAATATTTGGATGTGTTTGGTGAGGTCAAGGGTATTCCACACCATAGACCAGTAGAATTCCAGATCAATCTAGTTCCAGGAGCAAGCCCAGTGATTAAAAAGCCAACTAGAATGGGGCCAAATGAACTAAAAGAATTAAAGAAACAGTTAGAAGAATTGGAAGAAAAGGGTTTTATAAGACCAAGTAATTCTTGCTGGGGAGCAACAGTGGTATTTGTTAAGAAGCAAGATGGCTCCTTAAGACTCTGCATAGATTATAGAGAATTAAGCAAAGTAACTATTAAAAATAAATACCCATTGCCAAGAATAGATGATCTTTTTGATCAATTAGCAGGGGCAAAAGTATTTTCTAGACTAGACTTAGCATCTGGTTTTCATCAAATGAAGGTGGAAGAATCAAGCATCAAGTACACTGCCTTTAACACTAGGTATGGGTTGTATGAATTTTTGGTTATGCCATTTGGCTTGACCAATGCACCATCTTACTTTGTAGATTTAATGAACAGAACCTTTAGAGATTGTTTAGACAAGTTTGTGCTTATTTTTATAGATGACATTTTGATTTATTCCAAGACAGTGGAAGAACATAAGCATCATTTGCACCTGGTTTTGTCTAGATTAAGGGAAAAAGATTTAAAGGCAAAATTTTCAAAATGTGTGTTTTGGAAAGAGGAAGTACATTTTCTTGGCCATGTTATATCTGCCAAAGGAATTTCTGTGAACCCCAATAAAGTAGTGGCTATTCAAGCATGGAAGAGGCCAAGCACTGTGAGTGAAGTGAGGTCATTTATGGGGATGGCAGGGTATTATAGGAGGTTTATAAAAGATTTTTCAAAAATTTCTACACCACTCACTAACCTAACCAGGAAGAACCAAGCTTTTGTTTGGTCAGAAAAATGTGAAAAGTCTTTTGAACAGTTGAAGGAGGCATTGGTGAATGCTCCAATTCTAAAGGTACCACATGGAAATGAAGAATTAGTGGTATACACTGATGCTAGTGGATTTGGCTTGGGTGCAGTGTTGATGCAACAAGGCCAAGTCATTGCATATGCATCCAGACAACTTAAACCCCATGAAGTAAGGTATGCCACACATGATCTCGAATTAGCAGCTGTGATATATGCTTTAAAACTTTGGAGACATTATTTGTTAGGTACTAAGTTTGAACTTTACACTGACCACAAGTCTCTAAAATATTTGTTTTCACAAAAAGACTTGAACATGAGGCAACATAGATGGGTGGAGTTCTTAGCTGCCTATGACTTTGACATACTTTATACACCAGGAAAAGCAAACAAAGTTGCAGATGCTCTAAGTAGACAGCATGCTAAATTGGCTATGATGATGATAGAAGAATTTAAAAACTTATTTTTGCTAACTGAGTTAGAGATTGGGGAGAATGGTTGTGTGCACATTAATGGGCAGATGCATGGTGCACAAGAAGATAAAGGGAAGTTAAGCTTAATGAAACTTCAACCAGATTTAATTCTGAAGGTAGGAAAAATGCAAGAACAAGATGCTCACTTATTAGAGAAGAGAATGCTCCTCTCAAGAGGGGAGGAAGTAATGAATCACCACATTGATAAAGATGGTTATATGAGATACCAGAATAGGATGTGTGTACCAGAGGACATAGAATTGAAGAAGGAGATATTGAATGAATATCACAGAAGTAAATACTCCATACACCCAGGTAACACAAAAATGTATCAAAATTTGAGAAGAGACTTCTGGTGGAAGGGGATGAAATCTGATATAGCTAAGTACATTGCCAAATGTATGACTTGCCAACAAGTCAAGGCTGAAACTCAAAGACCATCAGGGTTGATGCAACCTCTTAGTGTACCACAGTGGAAGTGGGAAGACATATCTATGGACTTCATAGATGGACTGTCTAGATCTAAGAGAGGCAATACAAGTATATGGGTGATAGTTGATAGGCTAACCAAGGTAGCACACTTCATCCCAGTCAAGTCAGAAAGAACAGCACCAAAACTAGCTCAAATTTTTATAAAAGAAGTGGTAAAGTTACATGGCATTCCCAAAACCATTGTGAGTGATAGGGATACCATCTTCACTTCAAAATTCTGGAGAAGCTTTCAAGAAGCAATGGGAAGTGAACTATGTTTAAGTACTGCCTACCATCCTCAATCAGATGGGCAGACTGAGGTGGTAAACAAAGTTTTGGAGGACATGTTGAGGGCATGTATACTGGATTTTGGGGGCAACTGGGAAGATTATCTTCATCTAGTTGAATTTACATACAACAACAGCTACCAAAGCACCATAGGAATGGCTCCATTTGAAGCCTTATATGGTAAACCCTGTTTGTCACCTGTTTGCTGGGTAGAAGCAGGAGAAAGGTCTATTTTAGGACCTGAGTACATACAAGAAACCAAGGAGAAAATTGAGTTGGTAAGAAGAAGAATGACAGCAGCTCAAGATAGGCAAAAGAAATTTGCAGACATGAGAAGGAGGCAGGTAGAATATGAGGTGGGAAATTTTGTTTTCATCAAAATCTCACCCATGAAAAATGTGCTGAGGTTTGGAAAACAAGGCAAATTAACCCCAAGATATATTGGACCATACAAAATTCTGGAGAGAATTGGTCCCTTGGCATATAAGTTGGAATTACCAGAAAACATGCAAGGTATACATGATGTTTTTCATGTATCACAATTGAGAAGATGGGTCCATGACAAGGCAGAAATTCTTGAAACCCCAACCCAAGTGCAGATAAATCCTAATTTGATTTATGAAAAGGATCCAGTGGGAATTTTGGCAAAAGATGTGAAGAAGTTGAGGAATAAATATCTGAAACTTGTGAAGGTACAGTGGAGTCTTGATCCTAGTGATTGCACATGGGAATTAGAAGACAAAGTTAGGATGAATTATCCTAAGCTATTTTCAGATTAAGGTAATTCTGATTTTTGATTGTTTTCTTTATTTTGGATGAATATATTTTTAGTTAGTATAGAACTAAGAATCTATTTGGTAGAGAATATACTTGTTCTCTGAATTAAGTTTAAAATTTATTTTAAGCTTAGGAAAATTGTGGGACACAATTTCTAAAAGGAGGGGTGTATGTAATGACCCAAGATTTTAGGAATTTATTCTGGAAAATATAAATAAATTTAAAATAATTTTTAAATAAATTTTGAAGGAGGAATTGATATAGCTTGATAGTGTATCAGTGTGTGTACATGTGTGCACAGGAAATGCACATGAATATAAGCTAAAACCCTTAACTCCAAGAATACATACATATTGATGTGTATGGAAATATATATATATATATATATGTGTGTGTGTGTAGATTAAATTCTTAAAAGTAGTATGCATGAGTAAATGTATATATGAATGCTACTGAATATTTTTGAGTGTACATGTGCATGTGTGTGTCAGTATAGAATGATGTATGAATATATAGGTGGGTGTACTAATTATTTCAGTAAGACTTATATAAATATATATGTGTTAATAAAATACTAGAGTTTAAACTAGTGAAATAAAATATATAGACATATTTTAATATAAGCAGAAATAAAAAGAATGAAGATATAAAAAGGAATAATCCTCTTATAAATAAATGAAGGAAGTACATACCATTTGCATGAAAGCTAAAAATAGAAAAAAATAAGATAAAACAGGGAAGTGCTTGGTATAGGCAGAATTAGAAAAGAGTATTTAATAAATAACAAAATCAAGTCACATTTTTAGCATGATTGTAGACAAGGGGAAAAGTATTTTCTGAAAAGCAAATTTCTGAAAAAAAAAATGTGTAACCACTTTTCTCTTCACCCAAATTAAGCCGGGAAGGGTAAAACTTTGGGTTTAAAATGCAGATAACATGATTTTTCTGGTGGGCAAAAATGGCCTTAGCCAATACCCAAAACCCTAAGAGAGACCCTGTATATATATACATGTATATGCAGCAGCCTCCTCTCCTCCTCAGAAAAGAATTTTGAAAAAAAAAACAAACAACACCATAGAAATCATAAGACAAGGGAAGGAAGAGAGCTTGAGACTAAGGGCAGAAGCTCATCAATTAATTAAGGAAACAAAGAAGAGAGCTAGGTGAGAAAACTCACTCAACAATCTAAGGCAATAAGTCCTAATGTAGGCAGCCAGTTAAAAGCATTTTTCTTAAAAGAGTATTTTCATATATGAATGCTTATCTGTGAATTTAAATCTGAAAATGTTTTGATTCTCTTTGGTTGATCACTTGTTTTATTATAACAAAGTTTTATGTGTTGTTAGTATACATATCTGTTTTATACACTCAGATCTCTGATATGTTAATGTTTAGGGACATAAACAAATACCCAGAAAATAAAATGTTGAGAATAGGCAAGTAGTATTGGTTATGGCTCAACCCAGAAAGATGTAAATAATGTTGAGCTGCAATATACTCATGTATAAGTGCTGAGGCTTGAAATAGAAAGGAATTAGGGGTGCAATAGGGTTGCCTATGTGCTGATGCTCCTGATTCAATAAAATGCATAGCAAACAAAATTTTGTGATTCAGTGAAACCAGGTCATCCTGAGTTTAACTCAAGCACAAATGTTTGCAAAAGAAAAACTCTCCCAGAAACCATAAGCCAATGTTAGTTGCCTAAACTCCTTTTAAATACCAGGATGAATATATATATATACAGAACCTTATTTTGTAATCACCAATGGTTGTTTGCTTGTTTGCCTCTGTATGGTCATGAATAATATGAGATGCCATGTTATGGATGTTTTTAGCTAATGAAATGAATCACTGAATGGTTTTGTCATGAAAAATCAAAAGAGTTATTATTAACTTAAACCTGATTAGGAAATTGGGGTCAAGAACACTGCAGTAATGACTTGTGTGCTTGAGTAACACAAGTTGACACATGGCTTGTTTAAGTCCTGAGATCTTTGTGTAATGGAGTGAATTAGTTCATTACAGTGTGTCCATTGATTCATAAATATTGCAGATGAGACCAAGGATAGATAAATATACCAAGGGAATAATACTTGAGATGATGAGAAAACTAGAGTTTTTCCCAGATTTGAAATATAAGAATTGAATAAATGATTTAACTCATATTGGTTATTTTCCTGTTTGGTATGAATGATTGTTTGACTATGATTGAATTGTATGCTTGAATGTATGTGCCATTTTTATATATGTAGTCTCTGGAAAGAAAATTAAAGTGTGCACATGCACAATGACACAGAGCATGCACACAAGTATTTGCCTGATTCCAAAGGGCCGAACTTTCTGTATATGTACTTAACTTGACTTTAACCTAATTAACTAATTATTTTTGTGAGCTTTCTCATACCAGACATGTGTCTGACCCTAGTGTGCTAATGGCATCTGGGGTGTCTCATTTAAAATGAGGCAGTTTCAAATGCTTTTTCAGGGATTGCAGCAACTAAGTAGGAGTAGGAGCAAGGCTTTGAGAAGAAGATATAGCATGCTAAACTTAGTTAGATAAGAGCCTAAATGTTGAAATCTGCATGTATTGACAATTTAAATTGCTACTTGTATTAAGTGTTGAATATTGGATGGATATTTTGTTAGGTATTTTATTAAGAGATTGACTTGTATCTGGAATCTATGAACCAAGTTAAATATCTGTTATGTTTAAAAAAAAAAATTTAATCAAATCTTGTAAGTGGATTTAGCAAGAACACCATGTTAAAATCGAATGATTATATTTTATAAATGTATTAGTCAATCTTGAGTCTTTGGAAAGGATTTAGGTTTTGGAAAATCTGGATAGTTGATTCTCAGAAAATTAAATGGTTTTATTTTCTACCATGGCATATGTATACAAAAGAAAATAGGCATAGGTTGAATGTTTTATATGGCTGCAAGGTTCCCATAATTAAACTTGTTTCATACAAATGTCTCATGTCCAATTTTTAAAGAAAGGATTTGTAATAAGGGAATTGTAAGCCAGATCCAAATAGTTGCAGATATATATGCACATAAACATGTTTAGTGCAAATATTACCACACCTTTTCCTTTGTATTTGTGATAAGAATCTGAATTTCACTCAGATTCTAACCAAATGCATTCTTAATTCCAGACAGACTTTGTGAGAAGAAATTCAAACCTGGATAATGATAAACACTTCTATCATTTACAAAACCCAAGCAACAGACCCTTAATTTACATCAATCATGAAGCCTTCCAGGTTGTAGGAATGGGTTTCAAAAATAATAAAGCAAGAATTATTGTTTTGTATGATAGAATATAGGCAAAAATAAAGTATATAGGTGCAGATATAGGTAGATAACAGGTTCCAAACTGTACAGGAGAAAAATGAAAAAGAAAAAAAAACAAAAATTGTGTTTGAACCAACCAGCATAGTACTCGAACTCGTGACCTCTCGTGTATAAGTTAGGCGCGTTTCCATTACGCCTAGATGTTGCTTCTGTTCTCTTATGACCCGCTTTCTTTTAGCCTGAGTTTGATACTATTCAGACTTTAACACAAACATCTATATTAAAAGCTTGCTTTTCACTGATTATTACTTGATCACTTCTTAGTTAGGATAAACAGACTAAAGTATATGTTTCCAGTGGATTGTTTGGTCAAAAAAAAAAAATCAGCAATCCAATATCCTCTTGTTTTCCAGAACTCTAATTCAAACAAGAGAGGCATATACATCCTCACATGTATGTGCTTATGTAACGACCCGACTTTCTTTGCCCAGAAAGACGCATCGTTATGAAGAAAGAAAGGGATAGAAGAAGAAAAGAAAAGAAGAGAGAACAACAACACATCAGAAATCTCACAGCGGAACGAGAAATATATTATCACATAAGATATTACATAGTATCATATACATCAGAGTACACGATTTATACATCACAATATAGACAGTTATAAACTTCTGTCTATTATACAACACAACTACATAAATACGATACATCATACACAGCGGAAACTCTATATATCTACACGCTGAAGCCTCCTGCTCCACAGCTCCTCCAGAATTTGTCAAGACTAACCTGAATCCCCTTGACTACTCATACAAATTTGAGTACCCAAGAGTTTAATAAAACAGAAAATAAACACTTGGGTCAGACATGGGTCTGGTGTGAGTAAACGGTTAGATTGCATAACTTTGAAAACCTTTGAAAACAAATGTATCACGTAAGACTCCCCACAAATAAACATGGGTAAGTTTTTACCTTACGCTAACTAAAACATTTGATAGGAAATCCGATTGTATTATAATAGGGTCTAGGGTTTTCAAGTAAAATACAGAAATAGCTGAAATGCTTACATCTCACATTCCAACATAGTTGGGCACAACTAATACGTACGGCACTTATTGGAGTTTGGATTCCATACAATGGCAGGGCTACCGGGGTACCGCCCGTCACAGTACGTGGCCTAGATCACCGTACCGAGGATCACTCCCAATCCCCTGCAACACAAAGCCGGAACCATCCCTTACTGGATAATCCCGAACAAGATAATCCCGTAGTTGGCGTGACCAACTACACACTAAGCCGAATAAAAGAAAAGGGACCTCTAGACAGGGATCTATCTTGCTCTCAGTGGGTGCTACCCACGAAGCCTTGCTGCACCTCCCCTGTTTTAGCCATTCCCGGTTGATGAGGCTTGAGGTTACGATTACCTTTAATCAGAACATATCACTTAGAATGCTCATCGTCCGCCTGACGATGTGCTGAAAGCATTCAATCCATACAAGTTCGTTCCGGGTTCGAACGAAACCGAAGGCATTATCTCGTTACACTCGTTTTGGAATCACCCTCAGAGTTAACGACAATAACCCTTGCACTCTGAATCTTCATCTTCACTTGAGATTCACGACCTATCGTTAATTTGGATCGATGTGGTATTCGGGTCTCCAGACCTGGAATACCGGTATACGGAAACCCGATCCCGGTCTCATCGAAATCCAAAACGTATCTTTTAAGGCCAAGTTGTTTAAAGGTTTAAACAATTTAATTCAATACTTGAATTCACACAGCATTTAACACAGATAAATATCACACATTTATCATAGATATATCCTATATCATATCAAAGAATATCACAACATATCATCCAATAGATATCATCCAATTTAGATATTCTACACAACAATCATCCATAAGCAACAATTATTAACCCTATGTTATAGTTAATTTAATTATCTTAAATTAAATTAATTACTTAAGAATTAATTATCTAACCTTGCTTAATCAATCATTAATTAATTACAAACCTTTAATAATTAATTACTTATTAAATATTAATCATCCTTGATTAATTATTCATTAATTACATAAAGTAATTATCCTTTAATTAATTCCACAAATTAATTATTCTTAACCATTACCAGTAATTAACCATTAATTACTTCATTAATTAAGTACATTAATTAATTACATTAATCCTTAATTAATTATATTAATTAATTAAACTTAATTAAATACCTCCATTAATCCACCTTAATTAATTATAAACAGTAATTATCATCCTGTAATTACTTACCTTAATTAATTAACTTCTTAATTAATTTTATTAATCTATTGATTAATTGCACCAAATAAATAATCCTTAATTGCTTTAACAAAGTAATTATACTTCAATTACTTTCCATTAAGTAATTCCTTTAATTAATTACATCCTGTAATTATACATTAAATACTTATATTAAGTAATTACACTTATTAATTTCATTAAGTATTAATACTTAATCAGCATCAAGATTTTCTTTAATTAATTTACAAATTAATTTACTTAAATTAATCACATCCATTTATTATTTACCATTGAGTAATTCATTCCTTAATTACCCTTTTAAACCAATTAATTAATCTTTAATTACAGATTAATTTTTTTTTTTAATTATTAATTAATAAACCTTAATTATCAATTAATAAAACTTATTAATAAATTAGTTTCTTAATTATTAGTTAATTAATTCTTAATAATAGTTAATTAACCTTTAATTAATCTTTATAGATTAATTATTCTTATTTATTAATTTATAAAACCTAATTATTAATTAATAAACTTAATTAAGTGTTCTTAATTACAAATTAATCAACCTCTAATTACTAAATTAATTAATTACAAATTAATTAATCTTTAGTCATTAATTAAATCGATCTTCATCATTGAGTTAATTAAATTAATTAATTACTCTTAATTAATTTCTTAACTAATCCTTAATCATTATTAATTAAATTAATTAATTATATCTAATTTCCTTAATTAACTTAATTAATATCAAAACATTAAAACTTTAATTATCTTAAGATAAAACATTATCTTATTAATGTCTTAATTATCATTAAAACATCTTATCTTAATAACTAACTTTTCTTAATTAAATTATTAACTAAAGTTTAAAATAAATAATCATTTAACTTGATAAATTAAAGTTAATAAAACATAACTTCCCTTAAATGCCTTAAACATTAACAAGTAATAGTTTAAACTAGTTTTCAATTTAAACTTTAAAACTTGTTTTTATAAAAACTTTTAAAATCTCATTTTACTTAAGTTTAAAATAACTTTAAATTTTACTTAATAAAATTTAAATTAAACAAATTTCAAAACTCCTTAATCAAATGTTAAGGAGAACAATTATTATTTATAAAATAATTTTATAAAAGAAAGTTTAAACAAATTTAACTTAAATTTCAAAAATCTTGTTTTTAAAACTTTTAAACCTTTAAAATTGTTTACAAATTCTCTGCTTCGAGTCGAACCCGAAGATCACTCGGGTTTTACACCGAGTTTCCCCATTTTCTTCCATTTCCAAAACTTGGTTTATATTTTTTTTCTTTTTCTTTTTCTACAGGCTTTATCACCTACTACTACTCGAGTATAAACTCGAGTCCTTACCCCCAAAACCCGAGTCCCCCTTCGAGAAAAATTCTTCCTTCCCGATGCCACAACTCTACTGACACCACCGTGCACAAGTGCACGTGCACACCGATCAGAACGCCTCCGTCCTCTGCCGTGGTCGTCGACAAACCAATGACTCCTACCTCAATCCTTCCAGGCCACCAGATCAGCCTATCTCGTCTGAATTTGAGAATCGAGCAAGTCGATGAAATCATGGAAACCACCGAACTATCAAACTCCTTCGCTGACGACGATCTCGTCCACCGGAGCTCACATCCCTCCGTCCAGAGCTGCAACACCAACCCACGTGACGTTCCCATCCCTCGCAGTGAACTCCGATCCTCCCTCGACGACGTACGAATCCCTGACAACCTCGACGACTACAACAGGGTAAAAACCCTACTTTGCCATACTCTGGTCACTACGACCATCTGAAAAATCGACGATCATTTTTCCAGTGATCGTCAACCTTCAAACAACCCTTGACCAAAATCACAACCCTCAACTCACCGCCGATCAACAGAAATCAATCAAAATGCCCAATTTGATCAACTCAAAAATTCCCAATGATTATCAAACTAAAAATTTTGATATCAATATTAAAAATCATGATTTTCTACTACAAATCCATTTATGCAATCCAAACATGAAATCGAATTCATTGATTTTCGACTTCTTTTTTTATTTTTACTGTAATTTACCAGTTTCGAAATAAATATGCAATATAAACACTTGGGTTTATTTTTAAAAATACTATTACATTCATACCATCATCTCTTCTTTGGAGATCATAACCTAAATTTGGATATATAAGAAGAATTTTAATTCATTTGTTTTATCTTTAAGTCTGTGATCATAGCAGAGACTAATATACATAAACTCAGGCATATACTCATATCAACTCAGGCACTCTGATTTTTATTTGAATTTCCAGTTTCCATTTGATTTACAGAATTGTTTGCTTCCAGATTTTTATTTCCAGACTTTTACTTCTTTAGATTTGATTCGAATTGTACTTTTACTTTTTTTTTTAGTAGAGAAAGAAAAGAAGATAGATTAGAGCTGAAGAAAGAAAATGCCAGATTTCTTCTATCTTTTAATTTTTTTTTTTAAACTTTAATTACCAAAGAGAAAATAAAGCCACTTGTCCTCTTAAGAGTTAATTAACTTACACCTAAACATTCCAAGCTTCCATATGTTTACAAGTGTTAAACTTGTCTTTTATTAATTTATTTAAGTAATACATATGTATTTATAAAATATTTACATGTATATAAAATGTATTTATCTTTTATAAATAAGCTTTTAGATTTTAATAAATATACAAATGTGAGAAACAATTATTTAAATAACTTATGCTTTGATCAAATGAATATAACATATTTTTATATGCTTGAGTATTTTATTTTCTTTATATATATTTTTACAAACCAATTTATCTTATGTTTGAATTTTAAAATGAAAGAATATTAAAAACAATTGAACTTTTAAATTTAAAACTTAACTAAAATAAAACTTAAAATATATGTTTATAATAAATAAGAAATTATTCTTGTTACTTAAATCTTAAAATATCATTTTCAAAAGTATTAAACCAATTTACAAATTATATATATTAAAGTTTGAAAACATCTTATTAAATTCAAATTCAATATTCTTTCCATTCCAATATATACATATATATTATAATTTGATAACTTATCCTTTTATTAAATTAAAGACTCCCTATTTATAATATATATACCTATATATATACATTATAAATATAAACACTTATATTAGTTTTAGTAAGATAAATCTTCCTAATTAAAATTTTAGAAAAGATATTCCCAAATTAAAATGTAATTAGTTTTCAAAAGAAATAAATTTGCCAATTTAAAATATTATTAACCTTTTAAAATGAATAAACTTGTCAATTTATAAAATAAATCAACAAATTAATTTAATTATTAATAAAGATTATTAAATTGATATTGCCAAATTTCCGGGATATCACAGCTTATCTTTGTGAATGTACTGATATATTTATATTGGTTGATTATTGTGATCCTGAATATATTTGGTTTATTGGAGAAAGATATTGACCCTGAGAATTATAATTGCAATGGATGATATATCTATCTATATATATGTCCTCTTTACCTTAAAAAAAAAATCCTTATGGAATTAGAGTAGAAATAGGAGGGTCATTTCATATCACTTCCAAAATCATAACCACAAAATAGTTTAAACCTTCATATCAAAATATTCGCATTTAAATCCATTAAATCTAAATCATAACAGTTCCAACTTAAACAGTTTAAATATTGATAATAGTTATATATATTTAAATAGTTATAAATTAAAAATAGTATATATATTTAAAATAGGTTATAGATTAAAATAGTTTATATATTAAAAATAGTTTATATAATAAAAGGAGTTTATATCAAAAATAGTTTCAAATTAGAATTGTTTCTTCCAATTTCACAAATCAATTCAAATCAATTACTTTAGTTCCAAAATTTAATTTAAATCAATCTCAATTCAAATTCTCATTAAAACCATTTTAATCGATTTCAAATCCAATTTCGAACTAAAAATTTAAACCACTTCAAATTCAATAGGTTTTAAAGTTTAAATCATTCAAACATTTACAATAACTAAATTTAATAAATTTCCTTCATATTTCAAAATTCAACTTTAGCCCTATTAAAATTTCAAATATTCACTTAATCATTTTTAATAACACTTGAATAAAATTTCATATTACAAATTTAAGTTAATATTAAATATTCAATCTCCAATTTATTTAAAGTTTAAAATATTCACTTAATCACTTTTTATCAAATCAAGTTATAAAATCATACCTTTCAAAATCTCAAAATCAATAAGTTCAAATCAAACCTTATTTAAGTTCAATTCTAAACAAATTTAATTATAAATCAATACTTATTTAATTTATTGACCAATTGAAATGTCAAGTCAACTTTAATTTATCTTTCCAACCTCTATTTATTAAAGTTATTACAAAAATCTATTTAAAAATATTAATATAAATTTTTAATAAATATTTAAAACATATTATATCTATATTAGTTATATTAAATTTTTATTAAATTTATTATATTAATTATTATTAAATTAAATCTTATCATGATTAAATCTAATTTAAATCTTATTATATATTTTTTAAAATAATAAATTTATAAGTAAAATTTTATAATTTACATTTTTAAAACTTAACTTATAATTTTAAAATTTCCAAAACATATAATTTTAAAATCTAAATTTTACATAAATATTAAAATTAAAATATCTATATATTAAATTTTAAAATCAATATTTATTAAACCGCATATATTTTCTTCTCAAAATTCAGGAAATCATTTTAAAATAGACCTACAGTATCCGTATATAATTTTCTACACTATGATCAAGTGATACAGATATTTATCATTTCAATCCGCAATAATTTAATATTTACGGGTATATATCACTTCAACCCGCAATCCCAAAATTTCAAATTCAATAAAATCGCTTGGGTTTATCATTTCAACCCATAACGATTTTTCCTAATTTAAAATATCGTTAGGGTATGTATCATTTCAACCCATAGGGATTTCTAAACTAACAGGGAACTTGCAAAGTGAGAACAATATGATAATAATATAACATATCAACAATAGGAATATATCATAATTGACAATATAATATACGTATATAACAGGTTATTGGTGTCAATATTGTCAATTAGCATAGGTGAACAAACGCAAATAATACCATATCATATTTAACGATTTAATTACAAATAAATTCAAATTTAACAACATATTTAAATCGTCATTTCATGTGAATTAAATTTACTAAATATAAGAATGTTAATCATGAGTGATCGCTCACCTTTCGAGGCTAGAGAAATTAGACACACAACAAGCTATGAATCCAAGCACAAATCCCAAAGCATAGCACAATGGACACGAATTCGACGAACAAAACTGATAACTCAGAATCGATGAAAAGACAAATCAAAAAAGCTAGATATATATAAATGGAAATAAAATATATATTATATTTTTCTTCTTAAAACCAATATTCAATTAAAACACATATTTAAAATAAAATCTCCATATTATATTTTAAAATCAATAGTTATTAAAATGCATATAAAAAATCAAAATATCTACATATTAAAATTTAAAAATCTATATATATTTTAAAACCAAAATATCTATGTGTACATTATAATTTAAAAATCTATATATATTTAAAATCCGAATATCTATGTATATATTATAATAAAAATTTATATATATATATTTTAAAATCAATATTTAATTCAAAACCCATATAAAAATAAAATCTATATATATTATATTGCAAAATCATTATTTAATTTAAAACAATATCTAGTATAAACAAAAGAGAAGGCCGCCATGGTGGATCCAAATATCAAGTATCTAATATAATGTATATATGTAATATATATATATATATGAAATCAAATATCAAATATAAATGTAATATAAAAAAATCAAGTAAATATATATAACAGAACATACTCTCTCAAGACTAGAGAAGTGGAAACAAGAGGCTAGGTTAACATTGCAACCACTGCATGCTCGCATGTGATCACAGCATATCTAAAGAAAATGCAAAACATATATCATATATATAGCATATATGGATGCGGATTTATGGATGCAAACATATAACAATGCAAATATATACCTCATATATGGATGCAGATTACGAGGAGGGTCTGGGAGAGAAGCTTCGGTTGGAGCGGCAGATGAACAGGCTGACCGGAGGAAGGGGCTGCTGGCGTAGGCTGATGGTTGGAACTGGGTGGAGGGGTTTGGAGAGGTCAAGGCTGACAGGTGGCGTGTGAAGCTACAGGGGATGGGCGGAGATAGATGCTCGGGTCTAGGTTGGCGATGCAGGCTTTGGTGAGGCTCACGGTGGCGTTGAAGGGATCTAAGTCTGCATGTTGGAGAGTGGGAAGGTAGAGGTCGAGCTGAGTTATGGGTGACTGGTGTGTGATGAACTGGAGGGGAAGAGGTGAAAAGGAAACTACAGGTGGAATACGCGGATCTAGAGGGAGGTCAGGGGAGAAGGGGCGGTGTTGTGGTGCGTTGCAGGCTGCGTTGGTGGAAAATGAGTGAAGGTGAGAGGGAGATGGACCGAGACGTGATGGTGGTGGGCGAAGCACAGCGATTTCGAAGTTGTCAGGTTTGTAAAAAGGGAATTGGACGAACAAAATTATCACAAGCAATAAATGCGAATGCCTTTATTATATTATTTTGTTCTCTATTTTTTTTAGTTTGCAGAAAGAAAATGAGGAAGGAGAAGGGACTGAAAGGACAATAACAAATATATAATGAACCAATGAGAATACAAAAGGTCAAAGGTCGGATTTCATAAAAATTTAATGGCTGAAGGCTATTAGTGTAACAACCCTGTATTTTTACAATCATTTTTAAATTGATTTTTCCAGATTCAAAAGCTTTATTTATAAAAAGAATAAATTTTGTTATTGTAAATATAAAAACTTTTATTTTGATGTGAATTAGAATTCCAAATATGACTAAATTTAATATTTCCAGAAAATGTAAATTTTGGTCAATAGTCAAACTTTGACTTTTAAGTTTAAATTTTAAATAGTTTGAAATTATATATTTTATCTTTTATTATGAAAATAGATGTAATAACTTGAACACTACTTTTCGTTTCGTTGAAAACTGAGTTAAAATGTAAAAGTTATGTACATTTCAATTTTTAGTATAATTTGTTTTATTGTGCAATTTTGCCTATTTTAAATTTTATAAATCATATTTTTCTTTTTTATATTTTATCTTAATATGTGTGAATATGTTATTTTATGTATATTTTTGTCTTTTAATATTTTTAAATGATAATATAATTTTTCCAAAATTTACCGTGTTGATTTTCCATTTTTAAGGGCTGTTTTCCTATTTTCTGCTATTTTCTTCATTTAAAAATTATATGTAAATTTAATTTTAAATATTTACTTTGTGAATATATTTTTATTTTATGTTATTATTTATGTTTAAAAATATATTGCAAGCTCATATGAATTTTCTAAAATTTATTCTATTCAATTTCAAAATTTTCTAGTCTAGTTCACTATTTTAACTATTTTCCTTAATCCTACTTTATATAATCAATAAATATTATATATATTTTTATATTTTATCAAATTTTCGAATTTTTAACTGGAATTAATGTTATTACCAGAAATATAAACTTATAAAAATGAATTAAAGAAATTTGAAAGGCCTTAAACTTTCTATCTTCCTAAGGCCCTTTAATTTTCTAACCCTTCTACTTTTTAACCTAACTTTTCATTCAATTGGCCACATCTCCTCATTTCTTCAGCCGCCACTTTTTTTGTCCTCTCATTCACGAATTTCCAAAGCTCCTAAACCCTAAAAAAAATCATGGCCTCCATCTTGCAAAAAAATTAGGTAAATCCCTCTCTTCTTTCTACTTTTTCTCCTATTTTCTATGCAAATTTGCTTTGCTTTCTCCCCTGATTGGAGCGGCTCTCCCCGTATTCCACGGCCACCACCTCCTTGCATCTCTTCCCTACCATCACCACCATCTACCCCACCAGATCTGACCATAGCCGAACCCCAAATGATGGTCAAACCCCTCAAACTACAACCTAGATGCCTAGATCTATACTTATTTCACCTCTACATGCTCATCCACTTCAACCACCACCCAAACCACCACCATAGCCACCACCACTCCCCTGACCTGACCTTGACACACCCCTCCCCACCTCTGTCCAGATCTGAAACATGAAGATCCGAGCCAAACAATGCATGTAGACGAGCCTTGTGGTGCACCAAAACTCCACTGTCAAGCCTAGACCCCTTGTATTCTCATGCTTGTAACCTCCACCTTGCTCTTGCCCTGTAGCCATGCCTTTTTAGGTCCAAACCAGACCCAAACCATGTCCAAACCTGAACCAAAACATTCCCTAAGTCATGCTAGCAAGTGTAGAAAGCAAGGCAAAAACATTCATTCCTTTGTTGTCTCTTATCTTCATTTTTTCAACATTGTTTGTGTTAAATATTTATGTATATATTATCTTGTTTTGGTTATTGTTTACAAGATAAATATCAAGGCTCTATATTCATTCAAATCAAAAGTCATGCTGTATCGTGTTTGTCGTGCTTTATGGAATCTATTCTATGTGTTTTGATCGCTAACTCCAGCATAAAAAGGTGAGTTATTCTCACCAGACAATATGTACCTATATAACTAGTAAATTGACACCCTGTGAATCTGTAGAAATATATTATCATGTTATATATGCCTATATTATTATCATATGATGTTCACACCTGTTATATCATATGTTACTGTTATTTAATGTTATTCTGTTATTTATATCAGTTATCACCATTGCAAGTTCCCTGTAGATTAGAATCACTATGGATTGAAATGATACATTCTCGAACGGACTTTAGAATAGTGAAAAATCGTTATGGGCTGAAATGATAGGCCTGAATGGTTTTTATTTAATTTATTTTAACTTGGGATTGCAGGTTTGAAATGATAGAACCTGGATTTTTCTTTTTAAACTGCGGATTGAAATGATACATATCCGTATCACTTGACCTAGGCTAGAAAACTATATACAGGCCCGTGGTTATTTTATAAAGTGTTTTGTATATTTTTAAGTATTTTAAAAATTATAAATTTATGAAATTTGATTTAAATAGATTTTGAAATGTTTTAAAATAAAGAAATTATGATTTTTCTATGTGTTAAAAATGTAATTAATGAATGGTTTAACTGGATTTTTGAAATATAACTTAAGTTGGAAATTTGGAATTTGGTTAAAAATGATATTTAAGTTATATAAATAAAATGGATATTAAATTTTATTTGGAAATGGTAAATATGATAATTTGATTTAAATTTAAATTTAAGTGATTTATTAAAGTATTATTGATTTTTCTATGAATTTAAGTGGTTAAATAAATGAATGTTTAAAAGTGATCTTTTAAAATATAACTTGACTAGGAAATGTGAAATTTGGTTTTAATTAAAGATTTAAGTTAATTAAATAAAATTGGAAATTTTTTTAAATTGTGAAATGGTAATGTAAATTTGAAGTGTTAAGTCTATTTGTTGAAATGTGAAGAATTGGAACCTTTACACTTAAACTTATTAAGTAAATTGTTGAAAATTGGATTTAATTATAAGAAATTTATTGTGAAAAAGATATATGTTAAATGATGTGTAAATGAACATTTTAAATGTTAAAATATGATTTTTAAAATGTTTATGTGTTTTAAATTAAAGTTATTTAATTGCTGGAAATACACTAACACCTGAAATCTACTTTTAATAGCATTCAGAAATGTTATAGATTCTGTTTTGAACTAAAATTGTGTAAAAAGAGCTATTACAGCATTTCTGAAATGCTGTAGTTGCTGTAGTTGAACTTATAGGTTAATATTGAACTCAGTCCTATTATAGCATTCTCTGGAAATGCTATAATGGTCTGTAGTCTTTGCTGAAACCAAATTTAACCCTTGTTTTGAAATCTGAACTACCGCAGCACTTCTGAAATGCTGTCTTTTCTGTTTTGAACTATAATTCAACTAAAACTGAGTTTTAACAGCAGTTTTAAGTGCTGTCTTTGCTGAATTAAAAATGTTTTCAAATATAACTTATAGCAGTTGTTTTTAAATGCTGTGAAATGCTGAAATTTTAATAATTAGTGTTTTTGACTTAGTAAACGAACTCAGAATGGTTTGAAACTTTGGAAATTGAATACTTTATTTGAAAATATAATAATTACACTTTTAAAAGGTTTAAATGAATTATTTTGATTGGAATATAAACTATTTAAAGGTGATTTGAAATGATAGTAAATGAACGATATCTTTGAATTTAAAAGGTATTTAAAGTTGAATATTTGGATGTGAACTGATAAGATATTTTATTTTATTAAAATGATTTGAAATAAAGTTTTGTAAGGATATGATATTTTATTTTATTAAAATGATTTGAAATGAAGTTTTGAAATGATATGAAAATTTAAATATATGGAAATAGTTTGGAATTGATTTAATCTTCATTTTGATAAAGATATGGTTTGAAATGATATTTTATTTTGAAGTAAAGTATTGTTTTTAAAAGTTATAACCACAGGTTATAATAACGATTGGTTGGCAAAGTGACCGGGATCGGATATGGACATACTCTCCGTCGATACCGAAAACCACTTTGACAACCGTGTACGCGGTGGAGATTCCAGAATGAAGTAGGATGGTGGCGACGCTCTTAAGGTATGTTACGTGGACCCAACTCCCGTGAGTTGGCATAAGGTGGCTAAAACAGGAGCGATCTCGGACCAGTGAGGTAGCACCTCTTCTCGGACACATTTCTTCGATATTATACTCTTACTTGTGATTGATTAGATGGCCATCCTTCGATTTGGGAGTGTTGTTCGAGGTGGACGGTAGTGGCTGCTATCCGCTCCATCCGTCCGTGTGCGTAATTGGTATATCTACCCTGGCATTGCCTAGTTGTGCCGTGTCACCTACCATATCGAGCTTTACTACGATTATGATTTTAAGATCCGACCGCGTTAAGGTTCTCCATCCCCTTAACGCTATTTTCTATACGATTATACTTTACTAATTAGACACTACTGTATATAGCGTATATTACTACATAGTAAATAGTTTAACGGATCCTTAAAGAATGGGCGATCCCAAGCATTCTTTAAGTTACTTGTACCTTTATTACAGTTCACTTGAGTTGGTTTACATTATATAAGTATATATTGTCCTGACTCGAGTGTTTTGTGTTTTGCTTTACGCTCGGGTCAGCCTGAAATATTCACAGATTTGGATTTCCACTCTCTTGGAGATTTGAATCGCTGGAGATTATCTGCTTGTCATGTCCTATCTATTTCAATTCCGTTGTTCTACTCAGCTTGTACATGGTTAATATATTGAGACTTTTGTTGTATTCTATTTCTTCTGTTATATCTCATGTAACTCTGATATTTATATAGTAGCTTCATGAACTACTATTTCTTTTACTTCCGCTGCATTATTTTACTCTGTGTCTGTGATCTGTGATTATATTTATTTACTGTATATTCTGAGATTTGCCAAATTTTATTTACAACGCGGTATTTTGAGCAATTCAATTCCGGCATGTGTGTCTACCTATACACTTATAATGGATGCGAATGGTTGAAAATATCGGGTCGTTACAGTTGGTATCAGAGCTTTGGCTTTGAGGCAAAACTCATCATATGGAGTAGATTTATTTACAGAATCACTTTCGTTCGAGTTTGAATCTCTTCCTTTTGATTCGATTTCCTTTGAAATTTGGAACGTTTCCTGCGGTTCCGAAATTCATTCGTGTCCCTCACTATTCATCATCTTTTGATTCTGGAGTATCCCATGACTCCACTTCCAATATCTTTATAGTCAATTGGCGGTCTCGCCAATATTCTAATTTTCTAGTAAAAGGGTGAAAATCCTTTACAGTCAGCATCGATTCACCAGAGATTTTTATTTATCCTTGGTTTAGATGCTAATATCTTTTATTATTCCAAACTCTATCTCTTGAGATCGAACGTAGATTTATCCCAGAAAAATCCACATCGATCTTATTCTTTAAGTCACGGTTGACCGATTAAGGTTGCCCGCGATTTATTTAAGCTTACCCATCTCCCTATTTTGTTATTTAATCATCTTGTCTTTTGTTTCCAAACTATCTCCAAACATTTTTAAATTTTACTTGTAAATCTATGTTTTGTTTTATATATTGTGTTATTTGAGTTGTTGATGTTGATTTGGGCTTCCGATCGATTCATCTGATCAACAATATCGATAGGATTTCTAAAACACTTTGACAGAACAAACTTACACAATATTATTTTAAAATTTGGTTAATGAAATAAATTTTTATATATAAGTAAATTTATGGAACTTAATAAATTGATTTAAATTGATTATTTAAAATGATAATACTTGATTTATCATTTATTGTTCTATGAATGAATTTATAAATAGTTGTTTATAAATTGATTTGGGAACTGAAATGAATTTAAATCAAGAATTTGAAAATTTAATTTCTGATGGTTTCAAACTTTGTGTTTAAAGCTTTAAAAGGATATATTATTTGAAGTATTTTTGAATAAAAATTTGTCTCTAAAGGATTTTAAAGTTTAAAAATTAAGTGCTCTTCTCTTTGTCGCTGGAAAATAATTTCGGTGATGACTGCAGCATCATCGACGTTCATTTTCGAGTTTCGAAGTGAAGAGACTGTTCTGTAGTCTTGCTACAGCTTTATTTTGGGGAATTTAATTGATTTGAATTTCTAAAAGATGATTTGATTTATAAAATATATAGATATATGATTTAAATTGATTTGACATATTATGTACATATATTTATTTAGCTCTAACTGGTTTGAAGGAAACCGGAAAATTAATTCTTAAATTTCATCTTAAAGAATAATTTCAGTTATAAAAAGAAAAATTAAAATTTTTGAATAAATGATTCAAACTTGAGATAATTGAATTGGAAAGTTTTATTTGTATAATACAATTGCATTAAAATATAACTTACCTTAAATTTTTTTAGAAGTTAACAATGTAATTGGATAATATACAATATAAAAAGGATTTTATAAATAAAATTTGAGTGGTTATAATAAATTTTATACACTTAAATTTTAGTTATAAAAGATTAACAGAGGTAAATAGTGAAAAAGGAATTTAAAGAGATTTTATTTAAATAACTTAATAATCAAATTTGATTTAATATGGAACCTTAAGTCTAACCTAGGAATTTTAATAATGGTTATTTCCTGAAATGAATATGTTGTATAATAAATAATGTATCTTTGAATAGATAAAATAAAATACATTGGAATTGGACATTTTGTAATAAAGTTTATTTAACTTTAATTCATAGTTTAATTGATGTCTAAATGAATAAATGTGTAAAGAAATTTGATTGTTATATTTGCTATGATAAATATTTTATTTATGAAATAGATATGTCTTGAAAAATGAATGATTATGATTTAAATAGTTAAAATGTATTTTAACATCACTAAAATTTGGTAATTGAGAATTTGGTTTCCAAATGGAATTTTAAGTGTAACTTATTAAAGGAATATCTATTTATGAAATGGGTATTTTAAATAATGTAACGCCCCACCTCTATACCCACGCTAACCAAGAACACTACAGGGTAGTGTTGTCAATTAGCACGGAGAATAAGGCTGTTGAGGAGCGACCATCCATGAAATTTCTTTGTGCGAGAACCGATATGTTACATAGTATAGAATGCATATCTTTTAAGGAGGAAATCCGACATACCGATACAAACACAAAGCTATCACACGGTGGCTATATATAATCTTCGGAAACAAATATAGAAGTATGCATAACATAAACCAGTCACAGACATCCATATCACAAAGGCGGAAGAAGATATGAATAAATATATATATATCACATGAAAGTGTACATCAGAGTAGTGGTCGGAAAGATCCACGATAATACAAAAGAATAGCATCACGTGCTATACAAAAGAATAAGTACACAACATAGAGTCTATATCTCAAAGGTGTACATCCAAAAACTACAAATCTAGGTAGTTAGCCAAAAGTCAGAATAATCCTGAAGAGAAGTCAAGCAGAAGCACCTGTAACATCTCGGTCTGACCCGAGTATTATTTATAAGAAAATAATAAACGGATCAGTCTAACTATAAATATCAGATGATATGGTATACAGTAAAAGGCATGACATGAACATGTAATAACCATAGCGACATACTACTATAAGTATGTAAATGATAATCAACAAAAGATTAATCAATATCACAAGAATCTTCTCAAAGATAAAATAGGGTATCATACCCTAAACTTGTATTCATAACAAGTCAATAACACATGAATTCACCAATGCACAAAAACTGATATCATATCAATGAAAATCATGAAAATTGGTGAAGCACAAAATTCCAGAAATCATCATCAGAAATCCAGAAAACACATAAAGGGGGGGAGGCCTAACACATGAATGGGAGCATGAAAACTCACCTACGCGTAAACACATGACGAGAAGCTATCTCATGGAAGCTATCCATTAAATTTTCACACAGGAATGGCCCGAAGACCGTAGGGTGCTACCCTAGAAATGTGATGGCGAAACATCACATGATCGGGGTATAGTCTCCCATGTAGACAAAGAGACATCGCTCAATCGCTAGTCTAAATCACAAAAATGATCGTCATGATCATAAGGAAGTGTCAATCACACCAAGCTAGTAAATATATGAGTTTAGCTTCATGTCCCATAACCACTTGCTTAACTTAAATATTTACGAACAAGCTGTAAATCTTCACTAGGAAATTGTCACAAAAAGGGCTCAATCGAACAAGTCCAAGAGCTAACCGACGAAGTGAACGCAAGCGTTTCATACCACTCGTTTTACTAAGTCGTTTAAGTCGATTTCTCATTCGAGTGAAGTAAAAGGCTTGTATATACTAGTAGATTGAAAATCGGTTTGAGAAAACGAACTTTTGATATTTAAAATAGTGTTGAAATCGCTTTGATGAAAGAGTTTTGATATTTACTATTAGTATTGAAACCTTCATATATCTTTAAAGTGACAAGTCATAAAACGATTGTAGAACAAATCAATTCACGTTCGAAGACGTGAGTAAAGTCCAAAGAAGTCAATCCCAAAACCATCAAAGTAGAAATTCTGATAAATGCTTTGTCAGATAAGATTGCCTACGCAGAGTAATTCGGGGTTCGACCTGACCTACGACTTACGAGCTACGACCTAAGGTGAGATGCGACTTAGTGGGGCATAGGTCGGAGACGACCTACGACTTAAGGTCAAGCGACCTAGTGAAATAGCAGGGGAAATATTAGGTCGGAGACGACCTACGACTTAAGGTTTAACTCGCGAACGACTTAACTTTGCCTGGGGATTATAGGTCGGCAACGACCTAAGACATAAGGTTTAACTCGCGAACGACTTAACTTTGCCTGGGGATTATAGGTCGGCAACGACCTAAGACATAAGGTTTAACTCGCGAACGACTTAACTTTGCCTGGGGATTATAGGTCGGCAACGACCTAAGACATAAGGTTTAACTCGCGAACGACTTAACTTTGCCTGGGGATTATAGGTCGGCAACGACCTAAGACATAACAAAATTCGAGCGACTTAGTGGTTTGCCTTGGAATTTTAGGTCGGCAACGACCTAAGAAAGTGGAGACTTTTCAACACGCGAGCTAGCAGCCTGGACGACCTAAGGAGTTAACTCGCGAACGACCTAAAGCCTTTAACTCGTGAACGACCTAGGCCTTTAACTCGCAGGCGACCTAAGCCTTTAACTCGCAGGTGACCTAAGACTTTAACTCGCAGGCGACCTACGACCTATGGATGGGCGACCTAACTCCGAACGAGCTAAAAATGGCCAGAACGACCTAGTAGCAGTTTTTTCACCAAAATCACTAAAATTTGGAATTTTTCGCCAATCCAATCCAAACCAAATGCAACAAACATGCTAAAGTGATGAGGAATCATTCCCAACAGTCCAATGACGATTATAGGCAAGATGTGAGATCAAAAATCTCACCTTTTCACGGAATTTGATGAAGATGGAGATTGAAAGCAAGGAGAAGCAATCCAAAGCTTGAATCCACTATCTTCTACTTGAATTTGGAGTTGAATCTCGGATTTACAATAGAATTGGAGTTTGGAGTTTTAATTTCCACTTCCCACCACTATTTTTGATGAAGCTTGAATGTTAAAACAAAGGGTGAATGAAGTGAGGAAGAGGGTTGGGCTGAACTAAGGAAGTGCAGTCCAAACCAAAGTCTCAAGCGGGAAAAGTGACGAAAATTTCACTATCTCCAAACATATCGAAGTTTACACTCAAAAAGATCGCAATCGTCATTTTGAACCCAATGGGGGTGGTCTCGAGTCCTAATTTGACCGTATGCAAAAAGTAGCTTTTCGGACTAACATCCGACTAACGATAAAATATTTAAATATAGAATCGATAGATATGCGGGTTGTTACAAATAAAGAGTTAGGTTATGTGTTAAATTAAGAGCTAACTAAAATAGTGAACTTTTAACTTAATAAATGAAGTATAGTTTAATTTGGATATTCCATTCATAAAAGTTTGTTTTAATAAGTCATAAGTTAAATAATATCCAAATGAATATTTCTGGAATTAAACTGATTTGAAATACTAATATATCTACTGTAGCATTTTATAAGTGCTGCTATTTTGAAAAGACAATGTTTTGGAAATTTTTATAATTGAATGAACTTAGAAATGTTACAACTTTAAAATGAATATTATTTGACCTTGAATTAAAATGGTTTAAAAGGAGTTTTGATTTTCTAAGTGTTATGTTTTTTTTTAGGAATAACATTTCCAAAGTGTAATGATTTTTAGTAGTATGATTTTCAAATGATAAACATCCCTAAATTGTTATGATTTCAAAGCATTACTGTTTCAAATTTATTATCTTATTTTGTTTTTCAAACTATCTTTTGGTTGTCCTTAATTCTCTTATCTTGTTACAGAATGGGAAGGCTATTGCTTATACCAGTCTGTTTAGAAATCTTTTTGTATAATCTTGGATACTCATTTTTGAATCTGAACACTGTTTTTCCATTCATAGATCGTCGGTCAAGTGAAATGGGTGATTCAGACTCTAGAGAATCTTTTTCGTGTTTGTGTTCTTGATTTGATCACCTCCATCTTGTTAAACTTACCTATAACAACAGTTATCAGGTGTAATTTAAATCTCATTGTCATCTTATTTTAATCTTATTTCACTCTATCTTTTCTATGCTTTCCCGTACCTCGTTCCTTTTCGGGGACGAAAAGTTTTGAGTGGGGGAGAGTGTAACAACCCTGTATTTTTACAATCATTTTTAAATTGATTTTTCCAGATTCAAAAGCTTTATTTATAAAAAGAATAAATTTTGTTATTGTAAATATAAAAACTTTTATTTTGATGTGAATTAGAATTCCAAATATGACTAAATTTAATATTTCCAGAAAATGTAAATTTTGGTCAATAGTCAAACTTTGACTTTTAAGTTTAAATTTTAAATAGTTTGAAATTATATATTTTATCTTTTATTATGAAAATAGATGTAATAACTTGAACACTACTTTTCGTTTCGTTGAAAACGGAGTTAAAATGTAAAAGTTATGTACATTTCAATTTCTAGTATAATTTGTTTTATTGTGCAATTTTGCCTATTTTAAATTTTATAAATCATATTTTTCTTTCTTATATTTTATCTTAATATGTGTGAATATGTTATTTTATGTATATTTTTGTCTTTTAATATTTTTAAATGATAATATAATTTTTCCAAAATTTACCGTGTTGATTTTCCATTTTTAAGGGCTGTTTTCCTATTTTCTGCTATTTTCTTCATTTAAAAATTATATGTAAATTTAATTTTAAATATTTACTTTGTGAATATATTTTTATTTTATGTTATTATTTATGTTTAAAAATATATTGCAAGCTCATATGAATTTTCTAAAATTTATTCTATTCAATTTCAAAATTTTCTAATCTAGTTCACTGTTTTAACTATTTTCCTTAATCCTACTTTATATAATCAATAAATATTATATATATTTTTATATTTTATCAAATTTTCGAATTTTTAACTGGAATTAATGTTATTACCAGAAATATAAACTTATAAAAATGAATTAAAGAAATTTGAAAGGCCTTAAACTTTCTATCTTCCTAAGGCCCTTTTATTTTCTAACCCTTCTACTTTTTAACCTAACTTTTCATTCAATTGGCCACATCTCCTCATTTCTTCAGCCGCCACTTTTTTTGTCCTCTCATTCACGAATTTCCAAAGCTCCTAAACCCTAAAAAAAATCATGGCCTCCATCTTGCAAAAAAATTAGGTAAATCCCTCTCTTCTTTCTACTTTTTCTCCTATTTTCTATGCAAATTTGCTTTGCTTTCTCCCCTGATTGGAGCGGCTCTCCCCCTATTCCACGGCCACCACCTCCTTCCATCTCTTCCCTACCATCACCACCATCTACTCCCACCAGATCTGACCATAGCCCTACCCCAAATGATGGTCAAACCCTCAAACTACAACCTAGATGCCTAGATCTATACTTATTTCACCTCTACATGCTCATCCACTTCAACCACCACCCAAACCACCACCATAGCCACCACCACTCCCCTGACCTGACCTTGACACACCCCTCCCCACCTCTGTCCATATCTGAAACATGAAGATCCGAGCCAAACAATGCATGTAGACGAGCCTTGTGGTGCACCAAAACTCCACTGTCAAGCCTAGACCCCTTGTATTCTCATGCTTGTAACCTCCACCTTGCTCTTGCCCTGTAGCCATGCCTTTTTAGGTCTAAACCAGACCCAAACCATGTCCAAACCTGAACCAAAACATTCCCTAAGTCATGCTAGCAAGTGTAGAAAGCAAGGCAAAAACATTCATTCCTTTGTTGTCTCTTATCTTCATTTTTTCAACATTGTTTGTGTTAAATATTTATGTATATATTATCTTGTTTTGGTTATTGTTTACAAGATAAATATCAAGGCTCTATATTCATTCAAATCAAAAGTCATGCTGTATCGTGTTTGTCGTGCTTTATGGAATCTATTCTGTGTGTTTTGATCGCTAACTCCAGCATAAAAAGGTGAGTTATTCTCACCAGACAATATGTACCTATATAACTAGTAAATTGACACCCTGTGAATCTGTAGAAATATATTATCATGTTATATATGCCTATATTATTATCATATGATGTTCACACCTGTTATTACACCTGTTATATCATATGTTACTGTTATTTAATGTTATTCTGTTATTTATATCAGTTATCACCATTGCAAGTTCCCTGTAGATTAGAATCACTATGGGTTGAAATGATACATACCCGAACGGACTTTAGAATAGGGAAAAATTGTTATGGGCTGAAATGATAGGCCTGAATGGTTTTTATTTAATTTATTTTAACTTGGGATTGCAGGTTTGAAATGATAGAACCCGGATTTTTCTTTTTAAACTGCCGATTGAAATGATACATATCCGTATCACTTGACCTAGGCTAGAAAACTATATACATGCCCGTGGTTATTTTATAAAGTGTTTTGAATATTTTTAAGTATTTTAAAAATTATAAATTTATGAAATTTGATTTAAATAGATTTTGAAATGTTTTAAAATAAAGAAATTATGATTTTTCTATGTGTTAAAAATGTAATTAATGAATGGTTTAACTGGATTTTTGAAATATAACTTAAGTTGGAAATTTGGAATTTGGTTAAAAATGATATTTAAGTTATATAAATAAAATGGATATTAAATTTTATTTGGAAATGGTAAATATGATAATTTGATTTAAATTTGAATTTAAGTGATTTATTAAAGTATTATTGATTTTTCTATGAATTTAAGTGGTTAAATAAATGAATGTTTAAAAGTGATCTTTTAAAATATAACTTGACTAGGAAATGTGAAATTTGGTTTAAATTAAAGATTTAAGTTAATTAAATAAAATTGGAAATTTTGTTAAATTGTGAAATGGTAATTTAAATTTGAAGTGTTAAGTCTATTTGTTGAAATGTGAAGAATTGGAACCTTTACACTTAAACTTATTAAGTAAATTGTTGAAAATTATATTTAATTATAAGAAATTTATTGTGAAAAAGATATATGTTAAATGATGTGTAAATGAACATTTTAAATGTTAAAATATGATTTTTAAAATGTTTATGTGTTTTAAATTAAAGTTATTTAATTGCTGGAAATACACTAACACCTGAAATCTACTTTTAATAGCATTCAGAAATGCTATAGATTCTGTTTTGAACTAAAATTGTGTAAAAAGAGCTATTACAGCATTTCTGAAATGCTGTAGTTGCTGTAGTTGAACTTATAGGTTAATATTGAACTCAGTCCTATTAAAGCATTCTCTGGAAATGCTATAATGGTCTGTAGTCTTTGCTGAAACCAAATTTAACCCTTGTTTTGAAATCTGAACTACCGCAGCACTTCTGAAATGCTGTCTTTTCTGTTTTGAACTATAATTCAACTAAAACTGAGTTTTAACAGCAGTTTTAAGTGCTGTCTTTGCTGAATTAAAAATGTTTTCAAATATAACTTATAGCAGTTGTTTTTAAATGCTGTGAAATACTGAAATTTTAATAATTAGGGTTTTTGACTTAGTAAACGAACTCATAATGGTTTGAAACTTTGGAAATTGAATACTTTATTTGAAAATATATTAATTACACTTTTAAAAGGTTTAAATGAATTATTTTGATTGGAATATAAACTATTTAAAGGTGATTTGAAATGATAGTAAATGAACGATATCTTTGAATTTAAAAGGTATTTAAAGTTGAATATTTGGATGTGAACTGATAAGATATTTTATTTTATTAAAATGATTTGAAATAAAGTTTTGTAAGGATATGATATTTTATTTTATTAAAATGATTTGAAATGAAGTTTTGAAATGATATGAAAATTTAAATATATGGAAATAGTTTGGAATTGATTTAATCTTCATTTTGATAAAGATATGGTTTGAAATGATATTTTATTTTGAAGTAAAGTATTGTTTTTAAAAGTTATAACCACGGGTTATAATAACGATTGGTTGGCAAAGTGACCGGGATCGGATATGGACATACTCTCCGTCGATACCGAAAACCACTTTGACAACCGTGTACGCGGTGGAGATTCCAGAATGAAGTAGGATGGTGGCGACGCTCTTAAGGTATGTTACGTGGACCCAACTCCCGTGAGTTGGCATAAGGTGGCTAAAACAGGAGCGATCTCGGACCAGTGAGGTAGCACCTCTTCTCGGACACATTTCTTCGATATTATACTCTTACTTGTGATTGATTAGATGGCCATCCTTCGATTTGGGAGTGTTGTTCGAGGTGGACGGTAGTGGCTGCTATCCGCTCCATCAGTCCGTGTGCGTAATTGGTATATCTACCCTGGCATTGCCTAGTTGTGCCGTGTCACCTACCATATCGAGCTTTACTACGATTATGATTTTAAGATCCGACCGCGTTAAGGTTCTCCATCCCCTTAATGCTATTTTCTATATGATTATACTTTACTAATTAGACACTACTGTATATAGCGTATATTACTACATAGTAAATAGTTTAACGGATCCTTAAAGAATGGGCGATCCCAAGCATTCTTTAAGTTACTTGTACCTTTATTACAGTTCACTTGAGTTGGTTTACATTATATAAGTATATATTGTCCTGACTCGAGTGTTTTGTGTTTTGCTTTACGCTCGGGTCAGCCTGAGTTATTCACAGATTTGGATTTCCACTCTCTTGGAGATTTGAATCGCTGGAGATTATCTGCTTGTCATGTCCTATCTATTTCAATTCCGTTGTTCTACTCAGCTTGTACATGGTTAATATATTGAGACTTTTGTTGTATTCTATTTCTTCTGTTATATCTCATGTAACTCTGATATTTATATAGTAGCTTCATGAACTACTATTTCTTTTACTTCCGCTGCATTATTTTACTCTGTGTCTGTGATCTGTGATTATATTTATTTACTGTATATTCTGAGATTTGCCAAATTTTATTTACAACGCGGTATTTTGAGCAATTCAATTCCGGCATGTGTGTCTACCTATACACTTATAATGGATGCGAATGGTTGAAAATATCGGGTCGTTACAGTTAGCTTATACGGTGGATAATTGAATGGACAGGGAAACCAAAAGTTTAAAAACGGGTACCGATACGGCTAGCCGTTTCGCAGATTCCACCGTGTATCGAACGCCAAAACACACAAGTGAATATACTACAGAGATCAGCACGATAAGACGAACAAAATGGTACACAGATATGACTATCCTATCAAAACTTGATTTTCGTTGCCAAAATGCTGCTAAAACGCCGAAAATAAGATAAACGGAGCTACAATATTCTAAATTTTGCGAAACGAATTATGACGCCTCACTAAGAAAATGATTTACATTTTTATTGTATAAAAATATTCAGATTTCAAAATTATTTTATTTTCAACAATTTAACTGATTTAAATTTTAAAATTGAAATTTTCATAACCAAACAGACTTACAAATTTCCAATAAAAATTATGTCACTTGCTATGCTTCAATAGACGCATACCAAATATCAAATTCATTGCTAAAATTTTATTATATATTTTTAAGAAAATTTTTAGTTAATTACATTATAAAAATCGTTAAAATTTCTGGGTCGTTACAATGAGACTATAAATGAAGAGAGAAACCTTTTATTTCTCTCTCTCTTTAATTAGATTAAATGTCACTTATAATTGAATTTGCACATGCCTTTGTTATCCAAGTTTTTGACAAATAAAATATACATGCAAAATAATTGATAAGTTACATATATACATGTTAAAATATGTTTCCCTATAATATAAGTTTTTCAAATCCAGAAGTAACAATTATAACAATGGTTTCAATTAAGGAGGAGTTTGAAAATAAATTTTACAGTTTTACATAAAAGTCCATTTTGATCTAAGTTAAAATAACATAAACACATGTATATCTATATGTATAAATAATTTCAGGTTATGTACTAAGTTTAAAATAACATATGTACATATAAAGATTGCAATTTGAGTAACACACCTGTTTAATTCAATGTTAACAAATTTAATCAATCTTTTAATTTAGGTAGGAAATAAAAATCTATAACTTTACATAAAAAGCCACTATGAATTCTAGAAATAAAAGGAAACTTTTATTTTTATGAATATAATAACCAAATGAAATAATTTTCTAGAAAGTAACTATGTAACACCGAAAATCAATTTTCAATGTACTTCTAAACAACCAAAAAATATAATTTATTTATTTTTATGCATACAAAGGTTACAAAATTTTATATACAACATAATAAAATAATTTAACCTTTTTTAATTCCAAAACAATGACAAAAGTAGTCAGATTATTTGGGCATATGTGAATTTGTTGTAAGAGAATTTAGATCTAACTATATAAAAATATGGACAAACAGTAAAATAAGATAAGGGATTTGAAATATGTCGGTCATAATAAACATATAGTTAATGGAGTTGTAGAACAAGGGGAGATCCAAATTATATCTATATGATGATCATATAATTAATAGAGATGGACAAAAGGGGGATCTGAGTTGTACTACAAGATGAACACACAAAATAGAAGAGATGTAACATAAATAGAATCTAAGCCATCTAAAAATGATGAGTATACAACTAAATAAAATTATAATTGCCTAAAAATGAAGCCAATGATTTACACCTTGAATGATGAATAAAACCCCAATTCGCTTGAACTAGCCTCTTGATTTTGCAAGGATCTAGAGACAAGAATCACCTTGAAATTATTTATTTTTGTTTGAATTAGGTTTTGGGAATTTGATGGATTGGAAGCCATGGAAATTTTGACCAAATTACAAAGGAAGAGGGAAAGAGGAAATGAAATGTCAGTGAGTGTCTAAATAAAATGAACAATGAAGAATCTGTTTTAAAGGAAACACTAAAATCTTTCAATTCCTTCCTTTAAAACTTTCTCTATTTAATTCTTAGTTAAACCTCATATAGTCCTCTCTCTCTACATGCATAGCTAGCCATAGATGGTTCATATGGTCCCTTAAAATTTCCAAAAACCCATTAGCATTAATTCCATTTAAATGTTATGCCCATATTGTATATCATTACGTGCATTTATAACTTTAATATATCCATCTTATTTAATACCAATAACATTCAAATATCAAACAAAATTTATTAACAATTAATATTTCACAAATATTAATTAATTAATTAGTTTAAATACACACTTAATGTTTATTCTATTCAAATCCAATTTAAATGCTCTACCGACATCATATATCGATACATATGTTTTTAACTTTTATATACGCACAATATTAAATACTAGCGGTATTTAAATAGATAAAATGAAATTTAATAATTAATATTTCAAAAATATTAATTATTTTTAATAATTTATAATATTATAAATTAATTAAATCGTATGATTCATTCGTAGTATTCATCATTCAATTGTGCAACTCAAAGGTGTAAATTTAGTTAGCAATTAATATAGAACAATTTAAATATCAATGTTCACACATCACCTTAGGTAATGGTGTGATATTTTGAATGAATTTATCACTTTTACATCTTTTGGTAAAATCCAATATAATTGAGGAGACGAATTCTCTCTTAAATATCTAATGCTTCCACTCGACCCAATTATAGTCGTTTGATGGATGCCATACCATGATTCAACTATAATAAAAGCAGAGTTTCCAAATTGAAGCTCGACAGTATTCTCAAGTCGAGGGAACTATGTAAAATTATTGCATTGATATTCCTTGTTTAACCCTTAGTTATATTAACAAGCAGAAAATTACCGAGTGACTCATTCCATAGTTGTACAACAACTATCCATACGTAACCCTTTGGTACCCCCAACAGCCATGAGTAATATACTATCCAATGTTTGCAGAGCGTTACATACTCTAATCTCAGCGGATGTATCGATATCCAGTCTCGATACATCTTTACTAGGAATATTTAAAACAATATGTTTATTTTATTGTGATAAATCACTCATGATTGCAACACATTGTAACCACTATCACAAAACATGTCATTTACGGATTTTCTCTATTAAATATACTTTTAGATATAACATAACACATTATATTAAGTATATAATTGAAAGATAACACATTTTACAAGGTTGGTTATCAAGTTAGATATATGTAACAATTACGTAATTGCTCCTAACTCCATCATATATTATGGCATCACATATTTTATTCGATAGGGATTGGGATTACTATTGGGTGTGGATGGCATTCATTTGGTATGTTATGAAACCCGTTTAACATACCATTTTATGATATGGTTATATGTATCATTAAGATAACCTTACATTTAAATGTAGACATAGTCTAACTAGTTTGCTATTTCTATAATACTTAGGTCAGTCGAAGACTCTACATGTACATGGACATTAGACTTTCTTGGATGTTGTTATTTGAGGAGATGATTATAGATAATATTTTATTTTGTAATTCTATTATGTATATTTTCTTTTGAGGTCTCCAAGTATGTAACGACCCCGAATTTTAATTTAATTTCATTTAATAATTAATTGTATTTTTGAATAAAAATTGTATAATTTATTATAAACGAAAGCGAGTTTCCCCGAACTCAAAATAAATTTCGTATAAATTATTCAAATTTAAAAATATTGTAAATATATATATATATATATATATTTTGACTTGAATTTAAATTGTAAATAAATGGTTTTAAAAATTAATATAGAGTTAAATAATAATAGAATGTCTTTACAAATGAATTATTATTTTTAAATAGGAATTGTCATTTCAAATTACTTATAAATATATATACAAATATGTGTGTTTTGAAAGAAGCTAAGAAACAAAATAAATAAAATATCTAGTCATGAAGTATAAAATAAAGTATAGGAAAAATATGCAGGCAAGAAAGTGTTTGCAGGCTGAAATAATCAAAGCTAAAATAACAATACATCTATGTACATAAGTACAATAGCATAGGTAAACAAAAAAAAATATATTCAATTAAAATAAAAGGGCAAGCATGTAAGCTGCAGCCCAAGGTGATGAATACAAATCTCTTTAATCATCAAAAACAAATACATATGGAAAATAAGATACTTGTACACTTGGGAATGAAACAAGTAGATAGACAAATGTATATATATATTCTTGAACACTTGAAAAATAAAGAAATACAAATATACCAGGTATAGAAGCCATCGTGTTTCTCAAACATGTAACAGCCGAACTAGAGTAGGAAAATTATAAAATATATAGTTGTACAAGTCTAATTAATATCTCTAGTACACTACCTTATATCCATCAGCCGAGATAAGCAAGATTGTACATGCAAAAATAAAGAAATGGTATATGTAAACTTGAAAAGAGACCAAGGCATTTAATGCCAACATCTCTAGTACAAGCAATGAAATCTTCAGCCCCCATTCGTTTGAAATATCCCTGTATTGTGGTACAAAACAAATACAAATATCACTTACATTGTACCAATATTTCATCACCCTGTACAAATATTATTACCAGTAAACTCCATTTCCATCCATCTCAGTTTGTTTATTCAAAGCCAAGTAAAATTAAAGTGAATTATTATCTAAACTCAAACAAATTTAACTGAAAACATCAAATAACAGTTTAAATCAAGGCAATCAGAGAATCAAAGGAAAAAGGGTTCAGATTTGCAAGCCTGTTTCAGAGAAACTCTGTTCTTCTTCTGGAACATTATGAGTAAACTTCTATTTTCAAGTTAACTTGTATCTTTAGCTTGCAAATGGTATTTGCTTTGATATCTGTTTAAACAAGTAGCCCTTAATACTCTCTGTTTCTCTGGTAAAACATGTAGCTGTTCTTCAAAGTTTGGTGTATCTGAACAAGTAAAGCAAGAAATGTGTAAACACTTCTACATATAAATGTTTTAACTTAGGTAGTGTTTCTAATACGAGTTGAAATCTTAAACCAAAGCCCTGCAACCTTGATTTGAGTTCGACAGTATTTTATAAATACTGTTTTATTCAAGTTACCAGTTAAGGTATAGTAAGGATCGAAAATTCGAATAACTGGATTCGTGAATTTGAATTTATTTGTTGAAACAACATACAAAGCTATGATTTTTAAGATGAAAATCATAATTTTTAATCAACTATCTACAGAGCAGTTTGATAATGAACTAAGAACACCTTTTTGTGAATAACTGTTGATTCAATGAATTCTTTTGGATAGAATTTGATGTGAAGCTGGAATGTGGATGTATAATCACCAGAAAAATGTTAGAATTTTTTTGAATGTATAGATTGTGAGTTCGAATCGAAAGTAGGGTTTAAGACCGTGTAAACTGATGTTGTTATTTTTAATTCGTTCTCGTGCCTCGTTGTATCGAGTGTGACCGGACTTAGAGAGGAGGTGCGTGGGTCATAGACGAGGTTATGGACGAAGTGGTGGCGATGTTGGTGGTCGAGATGGCCGTGAACGAGGAGATTTTTGGGTGGGTCTGTACATTCCAGTTTCGACCGGAGTGTTGAATTTTGATTCGAGCAATGAGTTGTTGGTTTGGGTGGTCGATCGCGTAGAGGGTATCGATTTGGAGTTGTCGGCGAACGAGGGGATGGCCAACGTTGATCTGGTGGCGGTGCACTGTGCACGCGTGCACAGTCGAGTATGTGTATAGTGGCTTCGAAGGGAAGCTGGGTTGGGTCTCGTGATATTATCGAGTGAACTCGAAGGAGAAGGAAGAGTGACTCGAGAACTGGGCGCGTGAGTTCTTCGATGGGTTTGTTGACTTAAGAATTAAAACAGAGCAAAGAAAAGAAAGTGGAAGAAGAAGAACAGGGAGCAAGGAAGTGAAGACGCATGAAAACAGAGTGGGTCTCGGGGTTTTTCGAGAATTACTCGAGTAACCACTCGAGTTTGTATAAGGGGAGGCACGAGTTTCAGCTGAAATGTTTTTATTTCAAATAAAGTTAAGTAAAACAAATTTTCTCTAAAACTTGAGCACTATAGATTTTAAATGGTTGGTAGTTAAGTTTAAACTAATTCTCTTTAAACTATTTTAAGATAAGTGATAATTAAATGTTTGACTAAGTTGAGAAAGTATTTTAAGTTTTATTAATTAAGTTAATCCTTATGTTATTTTTGATCTTAATTAAATCACGAAATTAAATATTAAATTAATTAAGATAAGTGTTTCAATTATTAATTTAATTTAAAGTTTTAAGTTAATCAATAGTTCATGATTTATTTGATTTTAAGATTTAATAATTTAAAGATCAATTAATTCATTTAATTAAGAATGATTAGTTAATAATTAAGGGTTAACTAATAAATTTAAAAGAAAGATTTTCAAATAATTTGTAATTAAATTACGATAATTAACCCGGATTAATAAATTGATACATCTGATTTAAATTAATCAGTTGATTTATAAATTCACTTATGGATGTTTGGATTCTATTGAATGTTAAATTATTTGATATCCCTGATATATGATGCTTTGTGATACATCCTGATTTTTGTTGTGATCTGTAATTGATTATCTGTGATATATATCTGTGATCTGTATGTGAAAGATAAGCATTATAGTTTATATCGCTTATCAACTATATTTCTGTATTCTGATCTATGATGATTGTATGATGTTGCACTACTGTGTAAAACCCCTGGACTACACTTTTACACACACAAATATGGATTTCACATGGATATCGGTTAAGTCACAGATAATTTAAATTTAATGTTTTGAAATTGAAATTTTAATTTCAATTGATTTTGAAATTAGAAATTCGGGTTTAAAGTAAAAAGCTTTTGAAATGGAATTTCAAAGATAAAAGTTATTTTGAATAACTTAACCGAGTTTTGAAAATTTAAATAGTTAGATTTAAATTTGGATTCAAGTTTGAAATTAAATCTATGATTTGGAAACTAGGGAGTAAAGATGATATAAATGTGTTTATATGAATTTAAACCATTTTAAAAGTATAAGTTGGGAATTTGGATTTAACCCAAGAACCTTAACTCGTATAAATGAATCAGATTTCCAAAATGAAAACTGTTTGTTTTCAAAGAATAAAAGCTTTTAGATAAGAAATGAAATTCCAATTTAGGTAAAGGAATTTCAAGATTAAATTGAAAAATGGTTTTCCAAGTTATAAATGAATTCTTTTCGAAAGCTATGAATTAAATCTGTTTATTTTTAACAGATTTAAAATGATGTTTTGTTAAACCATTCGAAATGAAATTGTTTTGAAAGCTATTTGTTAAATCTTTGATTTAAAGATTCAACGAATTAATTAAATTGAAATGGAAATCGATTTGGAAAATCTGTGAATGAATCTTTGTGAAATTAAGTGAACTTTGTGAATTAAATCTTTTTGTTTAAAAAAGATTAAAATGGAAATTTGTTTAACCATTTGAAAGAGAAAGTTTGGGTTTAAATTGTGACTTAATTGAAATCCCATTATCCATTTGTTTTTGAATATTGCGCTCACTATTCGGGTTAGCCGGGAAAAGACATCGGTGTCATATAACCCATTCCGAATAGTGATACGTCGTATATGGATAGCATTTGAAGATCGGTGTTGAAGACCGGATATTTTTGAAAATGAAAGGACAACCTATCGAATGTCTCTGCACTGGGTAGCTCCCGGTATAGAGATTTATATCACTCTTTTTGTGATGGGAAGTCTGGACGTGATTTGAAAATTATCCGGATTTGCAAGGGCTTCGTGAGAAGTGCCTTCGGTTCTATTCGAACCCGGAACAGACTTGTATGGTTACATGTCTGACATTACACTTTGAGATATAAAGCCGATTTCTTTCAAATACATTTCTGTTTGGTGGCGGAGAATTTATTCTCTTAGCTTAACACCCTTCTCTGAGACATACGAGCTCAGAGGTTATGTAGTTGAAATTTATCAGCGATATATCCCAATTTGGTAATGTGGCATGCTGAGTGTTGCTGTGTGATGATCAGTGTTTGATCATTTGCGATATGATCATTTGTTTGATCTTATATCTTTGTGATCATAGGTTGATCATTTGTTTGACCCGAAGCATGGATTTGTGACAAAGTGTAGCTTTGTGGACGAGACTTCGTCGAGCCTCACACCCCGGAAATGGTCAAAACAGGAAGGATGCGACAAGGTTCTAGGGAGTAGCGCCCCTTAGTGTATGTCATTCCTTCTGGATAGAGGTGGTATCATGGTATGGAGCCCAGATACTTAACCTATGTTGATACCGCTTATTATGTGGTTTGTTGCGAATCGAGGATCCTCGGGAAGATTGGTTACGATCGGGGGATGGCATATGCGTGTCAGTAGTTACCTATTTTTGCAGAGGTAACCCGGCCTTGTGTTGGCAGAGATCCGGTTAGGTTCTCGGGACGTCATTCCAGAGGCGTTCTGTTCGTGGCATAGGAAGTTCCTTAGCCTGACCATTTGTTGGAAATCCAAACAAAACAATACGAGACTTGTACGGTTTTAGTTGTAGAACCTGCCATTTAATATGGTAGCTATAGTAGGCATACTATAATGGTACCTATGCTGGCTAAGATTGATATTCTACTTTCGAAATTTCTTTCTACACTATGCACTAATAATAATATCAAAATGATTTGATTTTGTGTAGCAAGCATCTTTGACTATCATAAGGAGAAATCTTCTCCAATTCTGCGTTTGCATTGTGTGTGTGGCAGGAGGCCTTATGGTAGTTTCATTTTCCAAAAGCATTGCGAATTTACTTTAAAATTCTCTGCTATTTGTTTTTAAAGATAAACTGTTTTTGTTGCTCACACCAGTCCCATGACTGATCCGGAGTTTATTGTTTCTTTTCTAAACTCTGGGTGCTCAAAAATTTTCTACACGAGCAGTCTAGAGTTTGGTTTTTCAGATATTCAGATTTAGTAGATTATCTGGAGCTAGTTCAGTCTTTGGATATGCACTGCACTTGCTTATCTTTGTGTATCGTTATTGAGAGTTTAAGCTATTTCCGGATTGGCGTTTTGAAGATGGAGACTATCCGCTGCTGATATTATCATTTTTCTTTTCCGCTGCTATTTGTTGTATCATATCTCTGATGTATATAGATATTCATTGTATCATCATTGTATCTGGATATTGTATCAGATGTTGGATGTCTATATTCTTTTTCTTTTCCGCTGTGTTGTTACTTAATGTTGTTATAAGCTCCGGCGACTCGGATTTGAACGGTCGAATCTGCGGCATTCGAGTACGATGTAAAGTATGGATGTCGATTTTCGAACGCGAAAATCTGGGACGTTACAAGTGGTATCAGAGCTAAGGTTGAACTTTAGCTCAGGAGTATAACACGTTAAGTAGCTCATTAGAGATATGGTGAAGTATACCCTAGAATGAGTAATTCTCAGATATCCGTCCGAATGCCTCAGTAAACTCTCTTGCTATCCACTGATAGTAAGTATGAGTGTAAGAAGAGGATGAGATAGGGGACAGAGGAATACCACTACGAATTGGTCAATACCCTGTAACAACAGTGGAAACAATCTTTTCTCTATCAATCTCTTTTGTTCGTCATCTTTTCTCAATTCTTCGATAGTTCCTGGTAGATTCAGGAAAGAAATTCGATATATTAATATGGGACATAAACTCCGGATAGACCAAAATTATTTGTTTGGGTGTATTGGTTGCTTTGATTGCTATGGTTGATAGGTATACTTATAGTTCTAAACTGAAAGTTTTGAAATCGTATCTATATATCTATCTATTCTTTGGGTCAGGAAATATATTCTACGAATGGTTAGTTATCCCTTTGGACTAACCGATGCCACTGCATATTTCGTAGATCTGGATAACCCGAGTATTTTGTGAAGTGTTAAACAGATTCGTTCTTGTATCTGTTATCGATATTCTGATTTGGTAAGCCAAATGCAGAATAAATATTCAGTTTGATTTGATGAAATATTCTCCATCTATCTTTTTGTCTCCTTGGTAATTTCGAGGACGAAATTCTTTTAAGGGGGGAAGTCTGTAACGACCTCGAATTTTAATTTAATTTCATTTAATAATTAATTGTATTTTTGAATAAAAATTGTATAATTTATTATAAACGAAAGCGAGTTTCCCCGAACTCAAAATAAATTTCGTATAAATTATTCAAATTTAAAAATATTGTAAATATATATATATATATATTTTGACTTGAATTTAAATTGTAAATAAATGGTTTTAAAAATTAATATAGAGTTAAATAATAATAGAATGTCTTTACAAATGAATTCTTATTTTTAAATAGGAATTGTCATTTCAAATTACTTATAAATATATATACAAATATGTGTGTTTTGAAAGAAGCTAAGAAACAAAATAAATAAAATATCTAGTCATGAAGTATAAAATAAAGTATAGGAAAAATATGTAGGCAAGAAAGTGTTTGCAGGCTGAAATAATCAAAGCTAAAATAACAATACATCTATGTACATAAGTACAATAGCATAGGTAAACAAAAAAAAAATTCAATTAAAATAAAGGGGCAAGCATGTAAGCTGCAGCCCAAGGTGATGAATACAAATCTCTTTAATCATCAAAAACAAATACATATGGAAAATAAGATACTTGTACACTTGGGAATGAAACAAGTAGATAGACAAATGTATATATATATTCTTGAACACTTGAAAAATAAAGAAATACAAATATACTAGGTATAGAAGCCATCATGTTTCTCAAACATGTAACAGCCGAACTAGAGTAGGAAAATTATAAAATATATAGTTGTACAAGTCTAATTAATATCTCTAGTACACTACCTTATATCCATCAGCCGAGATAAGCAAGATTGTACATGCAAAAATAAAGAAATGGTATATGTAAACTTGAAAAGAGACCAAGGCATTTAATGCCAACATCTCTAGTACAAGCAATGAAATCTTCAGCCCCCATTCGTTTGAAATATCCCTGTATTGTGGTACAAAACAAATACAAATATCACTTACATTGTACCAATATTTCATCACCCTGTACAAATATTATTACCAGTAAACTCCATTTCCATCCATCTCAGTTTGTTTATTCAAAGCCAAGTAAAACTAAAGTGAATTATTATCTAAACTCAAACAAATTTAACTGAAAACATCAAATAACAGTTTAAATCAAGGCAATCAGAGAATCAAAGGAAAAAGGGTTCAGATTTGCAAGCCTGTTTCAGAGAAACTCTGTTCTTCTTCTGGAACATTGTGAGTAAACTTCTATTTTCAAGTTAACTTGTATCTTTAGCTTGCAAATGGTATTTGCTTTGATATCTGTTTAAACAAGTAGCCCTTAATACTCTCTGTTTCTTTGGTAAAACATGTAGTTGTTCTTCAGAGTTTGGTGTATCTGAACAAGTAAAGCAAGAAATGTGTAAACACTTCTGCATATAAATGTTTTAACTTAGGTAGTGTTTCTAATACGAGTTGAAATCTTAAACCAAAGCCCTGCAACCTTGATTTGAGTTCGACAGTATTTTATAAATACTGTTTTATTCAAGTTACCAGTTAAGGTATAGTAAGGATCGAAAATTCGAATAACTGGATTCGTGAATTTGAATTTATTTGTTGAAACAACATACAAAGCTATGATTTTTAAGATGAAAATCATAAATTTTAATCAACTATCTACAGAGCAGTTTGATAATGAACTAAGAACACCTTTTTGTGAATAACTGTTGATTCAATGAATTCTTTTGGATAGAATTTGATGTGAAGCTGGAATGTGGATGTATAATCACCAGAAAAATGTTAGAATTTTTTTTGAATGTATAGATTGTGAGTTCGAATCGAAAGTAGGGTTTAAGACCGTGTAAACTGATGTTGTTATTTTTAATTCGTTCTCGCGCCTCGTTGTATCGAGTGTGACCGGACTTAGAGAGGAGGTGCGTGGGTCATAGACGAGGTTATGGACGAAGTGGTGGCGATGTTGGTGGTCGAGATGGCCGTGAACGAGGAGATTTTTGGGTGGGTCTGTACATTCCAGTTTCGACCGGAGTGTTGAATTTTGATTCGAGCAATGAGTTGTTGGTTTGGGTGGTCGATCGCGTAGAGGGTATCGATTTGGAGTTGTCGGCGAACGAGGGGATGGCCAGCGTTGATCTGGTGGCGGTGCACTGTGCACGCGTGCACAGTCGAGTATGTGTATAGTGGCTTCGAAGGGAAGCTGGGTTGGGTCTCGTGATATTATCGAGTGAACTCGAAGGAGAAGGAAGAGTGACTCGAGAACTGGGCGCGTGAGTTCTTCGATGGGTTTGTTGACTTAAGAATTAAAACAGAGCAAAGAAAAGAAAGTGGAAGAAGAAGAACAGGGAGCAAGGAAGTGAAGACGCATGAAAACAGAGTGGGTCTCGGGGTTTTTCGAGAATTACTCGAGTAACCACTCGAGTTTGTATAAGGGGAGGCACGAGTTTCAGCTGAAATGTTTTTATTTCAAATAAAGTTAAGTAAAACAAATTTTCTCTAAAACTTGAGCACTGTAGATTTTAAATGGTTGGCAGTTAAGTTTAAACTAATTCTCTTTAAACTATTTTAAGATAAGTGATAATTAAATGTTTGACTATAGTTAGTTTTCATACATAATCAAATTGCACTTTTGGTTGAGTAGATGGTTGCGCAGATAAATTGGTTGTATAAGATAAATGCTTAGTGCATGTTACACTGTCCGTCCCTTAGAGACTTCGGGGACGAAATCCTTTTTAGGGAGAGAATGTAACACCGTGTAAAATTAATAAGAAATAATTAATAATAAGGCTAAAATTGAAATTTTTATAGATGTTGAAATTTGACTACGGAAGTTGTGTCGTTGCATTCATTGTGATTTTCTGATCAATTTTTCATATATTAACTTTTGTAATCGAAGCTCCAACAGAAAAATTATTGATGTTTGAAATTTTTGAATTCAAATTAATTCAGATGAAATTCAAATTTAGAATCAATGTTAAAAATTTAAAATTCAAAAATCAAGATTGATTAAAAATTGGGGTTAAAAAACGTTAAAATAAATGGTAAAGTTAAAAGTTAATAAGGAATTAAATAAAAATTAAAATGGCAAAATAAATACATTCCAAATATAGACTACCGGTTGACCGCCTTCCTTAGACCAGTCGATTGTTAATGGTCGACCATTTAAGAAGGGCAGTCGACCGTGGGTGTCGTGGCAGCTGTAGTTTTGTGTTGCACGAGCGACCCGGATTTTATTACTTTAAACCAACTTAAATCCAATGGTCCTGGTGCCCCCTAACCACTATAAATAAGGGGCTAACCACATCATTTTTATTCATAAATTATTTGGAACAAGAACAAAGATTTGTTTGTTTCTTTCCTACAATTCAGAAGACTTTCAAGTAAGGGACTTAAATGTTAGTATTCAATTTCTAATTTTATTCTCCTCCAATCCGTAAAATTCTAAATCCAATTCATATACAATCTAATTATTGTATATTTCAAAAGGAAGAAATCTAAAAAGAAAATAGTAAAACAAGCATGTTCAAATCCAAAGGAGAAAGCTGGGAATTATCTGTAAGTGGAAACCTTAGTTTTTCTCATTTTAATAATTGTATAGTATATGTTGGATTTGATATATGCCTTAGGGAATTTTTTTTACGAATACACTAAACTAAAACACCTAAAATTCCTCCAAAGCGAAATGTCAATTCTTATGTTTTGGAATCTTAGTTATTCTATATATTAAAATAGCAAAATTTGTATAATTATTGCAATTAAATATTTTACATTCTATTTCACTTTTTCCTTTTCTCTTTTTATGTGGTTAAGGGTTCTAAAAAGAAAAAAAGTTAGGGAACAATGTATAAAGTATAGATTCTCCTATTCATAGTTTGCATTGCCTATTTTTGTAATTTAAATATAAACCCCTTTTCCATTGTGTAAGTAAAAGTTGAATAGAGTGTGAAAGAGTTTGAATTGTAAACTTTATTGATCTTGATTCTACTATTTTAATATAAAATATGTTTGGTAATTGATTCCATTTTCTTATACAAGTTTATTGTTGGGCTAAGAATATTAACTAATTTGTATGTTATGGTATGGAGTTAAACTTGTATATACTGGAAGTTTTGATATTTAAACGATTAGTATAGGACGTAATCTTCGCACACTTAGGGATACTTTAGTTACATATTTATATAGATATACAGTTAAATAATGTGTAATTAATAACGTATTAAGAGTGTAGTAAATAGGTTAGTAATTAACATTAAAAAACCCTTAGGAAAGAAGTTGGGATAATTATGGAAAATAATTTAGAATTAAAGGCGAAATAAGGAGATTTCCTTAAAAGGTCTTAATGCGGAATGTGGTGAGGTATATATGGTAGTATGTTAGGAGAGTCAAAATTATGACTAAGTTATAGGGATACGAGGCCAGTCAAAAGCACACAAAAGTCTGTCCAGCTAATTTGGCTACCAACAGTGTGACTTTGGGGTATGCGAGACATCACCTATAATAAGTACCAACCGAGGACGCGAGGTTAGTCCCAAATTCTTTAGGGTAAGTCTGCCCAGTGAATCTAGCTACCGGTGCCTATGAATAGTCGGACTAATGTGAGACATCATAGTTTGGATTAAGGATCATAATACATAGGACCTGCTTCGGGGATTACTGTAGTAAGTGGCTATTGTAGGGTCCACCTCCTCCCTAATTAGGAAGTATTAAATGGTCGGGGTTATCGTTTAGGCATGGTAGTAGGAAATCTTAAGAAGGGTCTGCTTCAGGTTTGAGGTATTAAGTGGCCATTGTAGGGTCCGCTTCTTCCATAGAGAAGTATTAAGTAGCCTGATGAAATTCTGTGCGATGTCAGCTAGATGTTACCAAAGAGGGGTCCGCCTTGGGTTAGGTATTAAATGGCGAGGACCTGCCTAAGATATAGTTATTAAATGGTCAGGGTTTACCTAGTTCCCACTAAAAAGGTATTAAGTGGCCTGGGTACTTTCTCTCACATTATTAGGACATGATTGATAATAGATGCGTGAGATTGAGAATGGCCTTAGGCTTACAGTTGAAAGTAAATTATAGAGTTCGGTTAGAAATTGTAAGCTATAGGATTGGGCTGAGAATGCCTTCGGGCTTATAGTTGGAAGTACATTTAAGAAATATAGTTAGGATGCGTAAGACATATTTTTATCTAAGCTATACTGCCAAATACTATTATGGAAAGACTCGAGATATTTATTCATCAGACATTGTTGTTTTAACTCCCTCCTTATTACAATATAGATAGAGAAGATGATGCAAATTTAGGAGATGAAGGGGGAGATAGAGTCTTGGTGGCAGTCTATCTACTTATGTTTTTAAATGTTTTGATGTACCCATTCCATAAGTGATGTTATTGTATTTGAAGATATTGTACTATAGATATTGGGATGTTATATTTTGTTTTGAGATTTGAATTTTTATAAGATGAGTACTATTTCTGATATTATATATATTTTATTCTTTCCGCTATAAGATTCTGATAGAATTAGTTGATAGCTCTGTGTATTGTTCATTATATCAATTTTACCAACCAACAGCCTCCTTTGGAATGGGCCTAATGTTCTATGGGCCTTTTTTAGATCGAAAACTAGGCCCGTTTCGAGATGGGTTATTACATTGCTTCGGATACATCACTAGGTTTCTTCCCTTTGTTCTTCAATGATTGGTGAATATCATTGAGATATAGAAAATCCTCTATTTTCGCATTCTATAACTCTAATTTCTCCCATAAAGTTTTTCAACACTTATCTTCTCCATAACCAAAGTTTTCTTCAAAAAATTTATGTAGTAGGTTCTGAAACCAACTCAAAGTGATGTTCCTAGGATCCCTACACAGTTATATTTGAGAAAAGATAAGAAGTGGAGAAAAACAATAGACAAAGAAATTCCTCCAAACAAATTCTTTATTAATTCATTCAAAGATTACAAGAAAAAAACCTAAACATTATGAAAATATCTCAATCGCCAAAAATATTCTTTTTCCCACGGCTTACAATGACCCATATACAAGTTTATCAATACTAAGAGATTGTTTGCTGCTCAAATCCTCATTTATATGACAACAAATAAATTATTGCATCGAATTTAAAAGATAAAAGAAATCTTTTCTTTAATTATGATATGCATATCTATATATGCATTATTATTTTGAGCAAGTCATAGTATATTTTTCGCTTTTATTTCTTCTAAATGTGATATTGTAAACAAATCACAGCACTCTCTAACTCTAATGAATATTGTAGCACCAATCCCAACATGGCTGACTTTAAATCGTTTTCAGTCACTTTTCTGAATTTTTGATGTGTTTTTCTAACACATTTTTAGTTGTTTTCTTTTTATTTTATATCGACCAGAACCATGTATAACACATATGATCTACGCTTTTATTACGATAAAATATGCATTTGCTTCGCATTTACTTAATTTTTTTTTATTTCTTCAACATAAAGAAGATGGCATCTATCTATACTTGAAGTTTTATGTTTTTCGAACGACTTTGCAAATTTACTTCATCATAGTTTGCATTTATTCAATATGTAAGTTGTATGTGCCTTCACCGCATAAAAATCCCAAAAACTTTCCATATTTTTGCATATTTTGATAATATTTTGTTTTGTATTTACTTTTGGATTTCCAAACGTGGATATTGATGTGTTTCTGGAGAGGAAAACAAAAGCCTCGATGTCTATGGTTGCCGGTCTAAAAAATAGGTTATTATTGTGAATTTTAATTAGTATGTGTCCTACTTCACAATTTTTGAATACGGGTCCATTTATTGAACTCTTTTGTATAAACTTTGGAATACTTTAAAAAGAGGAAACCACATGATATTCATTGGTTGGTAATTTGAGATGTAGGGGTTTTGAGAATTACGTTTCTATTTTAGAAAGGACAAAATTTCATTTTAGACCTCCAAAAAATTTGTTATGAAAATATATATCGTTCAAAACTTATTATGAAATTAGGCTTCTTTTTTATAATATAGTAATTTTGTACATGCGCATTCTGTAAATGCTAATGCATAATTTTTTAAAAAAAATAAATTTGTACACTTTGAATTTGTCAAATACAAATTAAATTTTTGTTCTTGCATATTTTCAGAATGCGCAAGTAAAAAACGCTGAATAGTGAAAACCCGGCTTATTTTCATATGAAGTTTCGAACGAAGTCTAAATTTGAAATAAGTTTTTTGACGACCTGCTGAGAAAATTTGAAATTATTATTAGAAAATTCTCTATAAAAATTAAATCTGTTCCCTTTTGTAAAAGAATCTAAATCGTAAATAAACTTGAGCTTTTCTAAGCGCAAGTTAGATTGTACTCTATAAAAGCGTTTCAAAAACAGAAGATTGAATTTTAGTATTCCTAGGTTTACATAATCATTACTAAAGTATGTTTTTCTGAACTATTTTTTTTGCACTTTCTAACTTAATTCTAGGCGAAAATCATCTAAAATAAAGTATGTTTTCTTGATGCATGAGATGTAGTTAGAAGAGTCAAGAATCAACATATAAGCGCAAGTTAGATTGTACTCTATAAAAGCGTTTCAAAAACAGAAGATTAAATTTTAGTATTCCTAGGTTTACATAATCATTACTAAAGTATGTTTTTCTGAACTAACTATTTTTTTTTTTTGCACTTTCTAACTTAATTCTAGGCGAAAATCATCTAAAATAAAGTATGTTTTCTTGATGCATGAGATGTAGTTAGAAGAGTCAAGAATCAACATCTGTGGTTTGACTTGATTGAGACTTTCTTATGACGACATCTAAAATAACTACATTCTAAATGTTTTCAAGCAAATCTGTAGGCGAAAATCATCTGTTTTTGTTCTGTTCATGTAACGTCGACCTTTTTTTTTATTTTAAATATTAAAGAACAACATTATTATATACCAAAACAACAATTCAGACAGTAGATTATCAAAGCGTATAACAAAACAGCATTGAATAATCAATCAAAGGAAAAATACACAGGATAATTATCTAGTGCGAAGAAGAATAAATCAAGACCAGCACTTGTACTTTTCAAAGTCATATATCCACTTCCCAGATTCATATTCATTTTCATGGCCACGTCCATATTATATGTTCATGACCCTGTCCAAGATCAACGGAGAGTAAAAATTTATTTCATATTCTCCTTCAGTTGATAACAATGCACAACAAAACATTCAACTGTTAAACAAAAGAAAGGCACAAAATGAAGCGCAAATTTAAATTGCTTTCAAAAACTACCCATACTATGAACATGTTTCACGAGAGACATCTACATTAAGTGAGATTTAACCATGTATACTTGACTATATGCAATTATTTGATCAAACTTAAGAAAAAGAGAATGAAATACAAATGAGTATGATCTTCATTTATACATAGAGTTCATCCTCAACAATATTACTCAGTGTTCTTCTAAACGACCTTCTAATAACAGATTTCACCCAGGAAGACGCGCTTCTTATCGATCTACTCGACTTGTCTCTACTCATGATCACATTCTCTCTAGCAGGAACATTATCCTTATCATCATCAACATTAATCTTTGGCAGCATCGATCCCACCTTCCATGAAAATAACTTCAGTGCATTACTGGCCATAACTGCCATCTCAGCCATTTCGTTGCCGCTCAATACATGGCCAAATTTACTTTTAGGAAGTACGAAATAGATCTGATCATTTTCGAGAAGATCGTGAGGAGCTAGTTTAGGAATAGGAGAGTTGTACGATAGAGAATCCGAGCTGCAAAGGAAGCAAGACAGATGGTCAATGCCCAAAGCTTTGGACACGGTAATAGGAAGGGTATGTTGTGTAGGTGCTCCTTTGATGGAGATTACTATGGCGGAAGAAGTGGAGGATTTTGTTGGTGTGATTATGGTGGTGTTGGTGGTAGAAGAAGAAGAGAAGCAACTACCCATCTAGAAATGTAAGTTATATTGTTGGCTTGAGAGATGTGTTATAATGATATGCTTAGCTTACTAGAAAAGTTATATATGGGTTTGTAATTAAATAGACTATATATACCGTTCGAGTTGGCAAATAATGACATTTTAGATATCCCTGTCTCCCACCCATATGCCATTTAGATTTTTAATGGTAAAGCAAAATAATGTTCAAACATACTTTTCATGAAAATTTGCAATACTGAACCAGGATGTTTAATGACTATCTTTGTTAGCAGTTAAAAGGAAAGCATGCATAGGTTTGAACTTGCAAATTTAAGTTGGATAGTTGGATGACATGCACAAAGTTGTTAAAAGTTTGTGGTTCGGCACTTGGATAGTTGGATGACATGCACAAAGTTGTTAAAAGTTGAACTAGCAAATTTAAGATGGCGTTTAAGAGATTCATGTGACATGTATACGTCAGAATGTGATATGGTTATTCTCTGAAGATTAATCTACAGCTGTTGATTCTTGACTCTTTCTAACTTAATTGATTTGGTCATCGCTACTTGAGGTTTAGTCAACATGTCATGGAAGTCTTGTTTTTCAGCCACGCATCAAGAAAACTACATAGATTTCGTTTGTTCTATTACTTCCAAAAGGAAAATAGGAACCACACATTGCTGAGGTGAACAGCCCGATACAAACACAATTTCAAAATAAATATACCCCGTCAAAAACTGTTTGAGGAACAGGAACAGAAAATTTGAGAAATAGGAATAGAAAAATTCATCCTACACCAAAAATAGAAAATAAATAAAAAACTAGCATCCATTATACAGCTGCTGTCAACTATACTTGATATTTAGCTGCAATTATGATATAATTGAACAATTATAATTTAGAAAATAAGGAACGACTAGTAGAATTATAATTTAAAAAATAAGCAACGGCCGGTAGAATTATAATTGAAAAATAAGCAACCACTAGTAGAATTAAACTATATATAATCATGTACAAAGAGCTTGTAAAATCAGAATTATAAGCAATCAAACTAATTATTCATCATATTCTTTTTTCTCCTCTAAAATTCAATATGGCATCAGAGCAGGTCAAATCATGACTCAAAAATTCCATAACAACATCAACAACCGTTGATATCAAAGAACTGCAGTCAGTTCAACATGTTCTAATCCTACAACACAAAACTCACAAAATATCATACTTAATTGCAATAAAAATTACATTCTTTGAACCAGAACAGTATCAATTGGTCTCGGTAGTAAAGGAAAATTAAGTTTTGTCACTGAAAAAAAGAAAAAGCCCAAAGCAGTAAAACCAAATAAGCCATCTTTACAAGAGAAAGCAAAAATAGAAGAATGTGAGACAACCGACCAATTAATCATGCCATGCCTTCTCAGCACAATGGAACCCTAGATTTCAAACTACTCGTGTACTCCAACACATCACAAGAGGTTTGGGACAAAGCCAAGAGAAGGTATGACCAACAAAAATATTTTGTTCATATCTTTAGTCTTAAACAAGAGTTTGCCCAAATTAAACAGAATACCCAAAGTAATAATGAACTAGTGACCGAAATTATGTCAAAATGGAAAGAGCTTAATATCCATCTCCCACCAAGAACAAACCTCAATTGAAATTCAAAAAGATCTGAACAAGACTTAATCTTCACCTACCTGAGGTCTCTCGATCCAAATTATGAATCGATCGGGTCTTAAGTCTTGGCATCAACTGAGATGCTTTTGATGATGTAATGGTATAAATTGAGCAAGAGCAATCTCGACGGGCCCTCGTGAACCAACGACAGTTAGAAAATCAAGAGAACAAGGCGTTCCAGGTAAAATACTCTAATCCTGGTTTTCACGAACACAACAAGAAGGAAGGGAGCTTCGAGCACTGAGCAATTTGACCACAACAAGAAAGTAGGGCACAACCGCGACGGCTACTGGTTCCTCCATTCCCACCTTCGATCAGTCAGAGAGAAGGTGACGTAGCGGATTAAACAAAAACAAGATAGATCGATGAACGTAGCAATCGGTGGATTGAGAAATACTGAAATGCCCAAATTCGTTGATCAAAAGATACCGAATTCTAGCTATCTCTAACACGTTGATCGCGCACGATACCGTGAAGAGAGATCTACAATTCTTCGAGCGTTGATCAAGCGCAATTGATACCGCGAATTGGCTTCACAATCGTTGAATCGAGCGCACTCGATTGACCGAAGGTGGAGATAGGAGATCACACTCGACTACCAATTGGATGAAAGCACAAAGCCAACAAAGGAAATTTTATTTCAAAATCAACAACCTTCACAAATGATATCACCTCCCTATTTATAGGGTTTACAACACAACACAAATGACTTAAGAAAATTACAACAAAACAGTACACGACTTAACAGCAGCACATGACTAAAAATTTACACCACAAGCGGTTTTCAAACAAACGACTTAAGGAAATACAAGCAACGGCTTAAAACAACTCGGCTGCGATTTATGTAAAAGTATTCTGGAGCTTCGCGACTTAAGAAAGCGGTATTCATCAGCGACCTTACTGAAGCTTCATTCGCGACTTTAAAAATTAACAGCGGCTCACGAAATGGAGAGGCTACGCGGCTTACTGGAATTGGAATTAGGTCGTTTGCGACTTATCCTTGTTCGCGACTTACTGAAATCGATAATAGGTCGTTCGCGACCTAATTCTTGAGTCGCTACATACGATCTCGCGAGTTAAGGGGGTAGGAAATCTCAAGCTTTAGTTTTAGGTCGGAGTTTCTTGGGGCGCGGTTATGGGAAGGAGTTGGGTTGTTAGGTCGCGGTGGAAAATTGGTCATAGGTCGGTGAATTGGTGATGAGTCGTAGGTCGTAGTGGAGATGAGCCGTAAGTCGCGAGGTTGATGAGTCGTGAGTCGCGATGTTGATGAGTCGTGAGTCGTGGCTTGCGATGTTGGAGTTAGGTCGTGGAATATTGGTGATGGCCGATCGCGAGTTAAGGTATGTGTCGATTCCTCCCCTCTCATGCTATCTCGTGCTGCATCAGAAGGGCTATAGAGGAAGTAATTGGGGCGCTGCAAAAAGGAGAAAAAATTCGGTGGTTTCAGTAAAGAAGCAGAGATAGAAGGGGACATATCTCAATCGACTCAATGGACAACCAAATAACACCTCCGATTCAGTAGGATCTTTTGTGACTCAAACAGTGCAATTGAAACAACGGCTAACTTAATTGAACAGTTTGCTACAGCAACAAAATTTAGGTTTTGTACATTCCAACGCTATTTTTAATTCATCCAAAGTCAACAACAATTTTGAAATTGCAAAAATGTGTCAAAATATAAATAGATGGATAATTGACTCAGGTACTACTGATCACGTAACATGGGACAAAAATAAATTAACCATTGTTATATAAAATAAAGATCCTCTATATTTAAATATTGCTAATGAAGATAAAGTCCAAATTGATGGTTTTGATATAATAAAGTTTCTTATAGAAAATGTGAAAAATATTTTATGTTTGCTAGATTTTAATTCAAATTTATTATCAATTAGTAAAATAACTCATGGACTGAATTGCAATGTTATATCCTTATTGTATAAAGTGACCTTTCAAGATCTAGAATCAAAGAAGAAGATTGGCAAGGGATGTCTGAAAAATGGCATTTATTATCATGATGAAAATACCAATAAATGTCATGTGTCATTAAATTTAGTAAATCGTGACAAATTACTGCATTTGTGATTTGGTCATCCATCTAATCAAAATTTAAATAAACTTTTTTGTTATAAATTAGATTCCAAAAATTCCGATGCTTGTAAGCTTTCCTAACAAACTAGATTACCATTTTTTTATCTACTAATAAGTTAGAAGAATGCTTTGATTAAATTCATTCTGATATTTGCGTTCCAGCCCCTGTTGTTTCTTATGATAATTTTAAATATTTTATCACATTTATTGATGATTTTTCTCGCACTACTTGAGTTTACCTTTAAAATAAAAAATGCAGTTTTTTTTATGTTTTTAAGAATTTTATAATTTTATAGAAAACCAATTTAATGCAAAAATTTAAAAAAATTGATCTGATAATGGGAAAAAATACATAAACAAAGATTTCATAGTATTTTTTAAACAAAAACGAATTTTACACCAAACTACTTGTAAATACAACTGAACAAAACAGAGTTTCAGAAAGAAAAAATAGATATTTACTTGAAGTCATTATATCTCTCCTTTTTCAAACCAACGTTCCAAACTTTATTGGTTAGATGTTGTGCTAACTACGACTTACCTCATAAATAGATTGCCAAGTGTCATGCTTAAATAAATGAGTCCTTAGAAATTCTTAAGAATATGAAAATAAATCTTGATCACAAATGAGTTTTTGGATGTACATGTTTCGTACACATAAAAAGACACGATAAGCTAGATAAAAATGCCTGTTAAAGCCATATTTTTAGGATAGTTATCCCCAAAAAGGGTATAAATGTTATGATCCAAAAAATAATAAACTTCATATCTCACGAGATGTAGTATTTTTCAAAAATGAACCATATCATCAAACAAGTGAACAAGGAAATACATAGAGTGAACCAGTCATATTATTTTCAAATAATTTCATATTTCCTGAAGAAATAAATCAAGAACAAGTTGGGCATATAAATGAAGAACATGTTGGAGAAACAAGTCCATTTCCTTCAGAGGGAGACGAAGAGATAAATGAATCAAGTAAAGAACTAACTCATGAAGACCAACTCAAGAAGAAAATGTCATAAGAAGATCTAAAAGTCAAACTCGACCTCCCGTCAAATTAAAGGATTATGTATCCCAACAGGTGATACATCCAATACAAGATTTTATTTCAAATAACTTGGTATACCCTACGTACCGAGCCTACTTGAGTAACATCACTAACCAAATGGAACCAACCAACTTTGGTGAAGTCAATCAAAGCCCAATTTGGCATAAAGCTATGGACGAAGAATTCAAGCCTTAGAAAAAAATGACACATGAGATATTATTAACTTACCAAAAAACAAAAAAACCCGTAGGCTACAAATGGATATAAAAAATCAAATACAATAGTGATGGTGTTATTGAAAGGTACAAAGCTAGGTTAGTGGGCAAGAGATTTACCCAAACTTATGGTATTGACTACCAAGAGACTTTTACACCAGTAGCAAAAATGAATTTGGTTAGAAATTTGTTGTCCGTAGCCGCCAAGTTGGGATGAAATATTTTCCTAATGGATGTAAAAAAATGCATTCCTTCAAGAAAATTTAAAAGAGGAAGTTTATATGACTCTTCCTCCGGGTTACAAAAGTGAGACAAACTCATCATTGATGTGTAAATTAAAAAAGACGACCTATGGTCTAAAACAATCTCCAAGTGCATGGTATGCAAAGCTTAGCTTTTCTCTTTTAAAGATTGATTTTTTTAAAAAGTACCTCTGATTCTTTTATATTCATCAAACACTCACAAAATACCACTACTATTATTTTGGTTTATGTAGATGACATTATCATCACTGGAAACAATAATGAGGAAATTAAAAGAGTTACACAATATTTAAAAAAGGAATTGACATCAAAGACCATGGAAAACTTTCATATTTTCTTGGAATAGAAATAGCCCACTCAAGTAAATGATTATTTCTATCACTACCAAAAAACAATGAATTAAAGACTGCAAATTTAAGTCTCTAGTTAAAGAATTTGGTCTTTAATTAACATTAAAAGATGGACTAAAGACCAAACGATTCAGTTACTAATTTCTAAGTCCCAAAAACATTCAAGACTGAAATTTTTGGTCTTAAAATTTAAAGACCAAAAGTTAGTCTTTAAAATTTATAAAGACTGAATTTTAAAGACTGGCATTTGGTTTTTAATCGGTCTCAAATCACAAAAATAATTTAATTTTAATTTTCCTATTTCATGTATATGTGTATTGTATGTACATATATGCATGTCGACGCGTATGTATGCGTACAAACACATAAGTATATTTGGATAACAATACCAATTCTGAAAAATAATCGAGATCTTACAGTATAATTCCTTTGCAACTTCATATTTTATTAACTTGTAAAAGAATTTACACAGACACATGCTCTACAAATAAATCTAAGTCTCTTAGTAGTCCAAATCAAACATGATACATATACATAATGACAATTTAAAAAAAAGCCTTATTAGGCGAATTACAAATTAGAATAACTCATAGTAAACATGTCAAAATTTTCCTGCACGGTCATCTCCCACAGTTGTCAATAATCTGAATTTGAAGTCATGCAGTTCAAAGTAGAGGAAACTAGCTCCAATGAAATCAAACTATCCACTGTCATCATAAGTTTTAACTGACTCATTGAAATGATAAGAGGACTCTCATCGGTAATGAGATAACCATAGTATTTTAATTTCTTTAACATCATAAAAAATATTAATCTTTTCCATAACTAGCCTACTTGAGATCAGAGTCAAATCGCAAATTATACTTATGGACCATGCTTTCCGAAAAGATCGCTGCCTACATCTAAGAAGATGCTTCACTCAAATACAGATTAAACCCATCAATTAATCAATCATCGGCTGCAGTGTAACATGCTTTGTAACTTAATGTTTTACAGTCCCTGTTCTTGGCTTGGATCTTCATTGTAAACTTTGACCATTTATTCACTAAGGAATTGGGTTGTTCAGAACATTTATTGAAAACATAAAAGAACATGGAAGCAAAACTTGATATAGAGAAAAAGCATAGAGGAGATGTTAATTCAAGCATTGATTCATTGATTTTATGGAGTAATTTGAGGTAATTATTGCAATTTAATTAGGAAGTGGAGAAGTTACACAGGAGTCAAATTCAATTAAATGCCTAATAGCGTGAGAAGGGGGAAGTGGAGAATCTACATGCGTGAGTGGGGATGATATTGCTGCAATTTGTTAGGATATTAACATAATTATTTATTATATTGGGAAATCCAAAGCACCATGACATGGATCGCCAATATGACCGTTAGATTAACATAGTTAAAAAGATTATCATCCATTGATATTAAGTTAACTAAATACCGATTAGAAACCGATGTTAAGACCGAAATTCAGTTTGTAAAAAGGCATAAATTTTACAGACCAACTAAAGACCGATAGATGGTCTCTAAAGTGGTATCAAAGACTGAATTTTTTTAGTCCTTAATCGGTTTTTGATTAGAGACATGAAATTTTTGGTCTTTAATTTTCATTCTTTAGTTCAAAGTTTTTTATAGTGTATTCCAAATAAAATATATTCTTGATCTATTAAAAGAGACTGGTAAATTAGGAGCTAAACCAGCTAATAGTCCTATGGAGACGAATATAAAACTTGGAGTTGAAGATGGTGAGACATTATCTGACATAGGATAATATCTGTAATGACCCACTATTTTGAACCATTCAAATCAATAATAAACCACACATGTCAGACTTGAATTGCTCAAAATAACATATTGTTATTTATATTTGGCAAAACTTAGCATATGCAGTAAATAAATCAATCGCAGACACAGAGTAATACAACAATACACAGTGGAATAGATAAATAGTAGTTCATGAAGCTACTACATAAACAACAGAGTCCAAGACAAAAGACAACATAAGTCCAAATATACAGATGTCTCTAATACATAACCAAATAACAAGTATGAACATAAATAACTAAATGATTGAAATAACAGAATAACTGGAAAGCTGAACAAAAAAGATAGATCTCCAAGACAAGCTCCGAAAGGTGAGTCTCAAATACTGTAATACTCAGGCTGACCCGAGCATAAAGCAAAACACAAAACACTCGAGTCGGGATTAATAATCTTATGCAAGTAAATCAACTCAAGTGAAATGTCCAAATGAAATGCAATATAACTTAAAGGATGTTTAGGATTCCATCCTTTAAGGATCCGTGGAACTATCAACATATATAATACAATACGCTACATAGATAATGTCTATAGTAAAGTAAAATATTAAAGTAGCGTTAAGGCGTTACTCTTATCTCCCTTAACACATTTTTATATAAATGTCGTAGTCTATACAGTACTGTAAATTCCACCAAACCGGTGGGCTATCAGGGAGCACTCTATAGGTACGATACAAACCAAACTCGTAGTGGGCGCGATCAAGATAAATATGATAAGACACGCGATGCAATGCCCAGGGTAGGATACTACCGTTTTGCGGATCCGGACTGGTGGTAACGCATAACAGCTACTACCGCCTACCTTGAAACACACTCCCAAATCAAATCAAAGGGTGGCCACCAAATCAATCACAAAGTAATAAATGTGGCATCGAAGAAATGTGCTCGATAGGGGGAGCGACCTCACTTGGCCCGGCATGGCTCCTGTTTTAGTCATTTTAATTATGACCCAAAGGTCAAGGCTATGATTCATCGTTCTCTTACTTCATTCCAGTAGCGTTCGCCAAACCTTCCTACTTCATTCTGGATTCTCCACCACGTGCATAGTTGTTAAAGGGGTTTTTGGTATTGGCGGAGAGTATGACAATATTGATCCCGGTCTCTTTAACAACCAAACGTTTATTTTACACCAGTTGGTTCTTTTATATTTCCAAAACCGATTCATAATTTATATGAAAATATCATGTTCACTTCAAAATCATATCACTTTCGAAATCATATTCACTTCGAAATCATATTCACTTCCGAAATCATATTCATTTTCAAAATCATAACCACAAAATAGGTTAAACCATCATATCAAAATATTCGCATTTTAAATCAATTAAATTTAAATCATAACAGTTCCAACTTTAAACATTTTGAATATTGAAAGTAGTTTATATATATTGGAATAGTTATACATTAAAAATAGTTTATATTTTAAAAATAGGTTATAGATAGAAATAGTTTATATACTAGAAATAATTTATATATTAAAATAGGTTATAGATTGAAATTGTTTATATATTAGAAATAGTTTATATTTTAAAACAGGTTATATATTAAAATAAATATATTAATTTAAATATTTTAAATATAATATATTTTATTTTTTTGAAATTTTATTAAATTAAATCTTATATTATGAATAAAAAAAGTAAATAAAGTTATAAGTAAAATCTTAAAATTTACATTTTAAAACTTAACTTATAAATTTAGAATTCTTAAACCATATAATTTTAAAATCTAAATTTTACATATATTTTTTGAAATAAAATCTTTATATTAAATTTAAAAATCATTTTCCCTTTTTTTCCAAACACATCTTTCAAAAATTTCAAAAATCACTTTAAAAACAGACCAACGGTGTCCGTATATAGTTTTCTATCCTAGGGTCAAGTGATACAGATAGTTATCGTTTTAATCCGAAATAATTTAAAATTTACGGATATATATATCATTTCAACCGACAATCCCAAATTTCCAAAATCAATAAAATCGCTTGGGTTTATCATTTCAACCCATAACGGTTTTTCTTAATCTAAAAGATCATTCGGGTATGTATCATTTCAACCCATAGTGATTTCCTAAAGCTAAGGGAACTTGCAGCATAATTTACATGAAATAAATAACATAACACATATTCATACATAACATATTACATAAGGTAGCACATAACTTACATAACAAATTGCATAAAATGGCATATAACTTACATAACAAATTACACAAAATAACATGTAACTTACATAACAAATTACACAAAATAGCATGTAACTTACATAATTAATTACAAAGCATAGCATATAACTTGCATAATTAATTACATAACATAGCATTTAACTTACATAATTAATTACACATTTTAGCATGGAATGTGACATAAAATTCCTACCATAACATAACATAATATGCAATCATTTCTAACATAGCACTTTCAGTGATTTCCTATATTACAACATAACACATATATGCATATAAATTTTATTCTTTTTTTTCTTTTCTTTTTTTCCTTCTTTTTCACACATAAATTTTCACATATCATATTATTGATATTTTTCATAACATGGGTAGCAACTTTTAAATCAATATAACATTCCTCTTTTTTTTTAACATAGCAATTTCATATTAACATCATGAAGCATACCAATAACCATATCATCACATCTATTTTTATAAACAAACAACATAATATAAATAACAATCTCATGTAAAAATCATAGGTGAACATAAGTGAACATAGATAATATCAAATCATATACAAACTACGCAAAATCTAAACTATTGCAAAAATTCCAATAATATGTCAATTGATATTCATTCACCTATCATAAGTTTTTAAATCATGAGTGAATGACTCACCTTTCGAGGCTAGGAAAATTGACAACACAAAGCTATGAATTTGAATCACGAATTCCAAAACAAAGCAAACTTGAATTGATGGATTACAAAATATATATATATGAATATATATTTCTCTTTTGATTTGATTTTTTTTATAAAAGAGAAGAAGAGGATCTAAAGGGGGTTCGACCTATGCTTGGATGGAGATAAGGAGGAAGAGATGAACTAGGAGATGGAGGAAAGTGGCGGCTATAGAAGGAGGAAAGAAGAGTTTTGGAAGAGATGAGGAAGGTGTTTTGATTTGGAGAAATTTTGAGTTTTTAGATCTAGAACTCTCTTTAAATTTGGAGAGGAAGAAGAAAGTGTGATGAGAAAGTTTTCTCAAGAGAAAATTATGTACGTACAAGTTAGTCAGAAAGAAATAAAATGGTCATAGGTATAGGAATAGACACAAGACCCTTGGTATGGTTAGAGTCTCTTGGTTAACCAAGGCCCATTAGAACAAACAAAGGATTTAGCCAAATTTCACAACTAAACACTTCAAACTTATGTTAATTTTTCATAGAAATTCAAATATTTAGAGCAATAGAAATTTGATTTTGACGAAACGAAAAGTGGAGAGAAGATCAGAATTCAGTCTAGTATCATATAAAAAGAACGAAATTTTAAATTTCAAATTTAAATTTTTCGACCAAAAGTCAAACTTTGACTAAGTTTGAATTTGAAATTTCCGAAAATTTTCTATTTTATTGAATTTGGAAAAATATATTGCTCAATATTCCAAAATTTGTTCTTTAATTTTAACTTTTAAATTATATTTAAATAATAATATATTTTAAAATTGACTGAATTGAACCTTCATTTTATTAACATTGGTTTGTCTTCATTCAAATATTCATTTTATCCAATTCAACATATGTTGCTTATTCTTGACCGAATCAATTACCATCTGTTTCTCTTTACCTTAATTAAAAGATTTAATTCCAATTAATTCAATATTAAATTTCCAATTGAATGTTGGTTACGCACTAATCGTTGTATTTTCATTAAATAATTCAAACAAAGTTTTATCCTTTTATTTCGATTTACATGTTCTTTATATTACATCAAATTTCTCTTTCAATTAAAACATATGTTTCCTTTTTATTTCCTCAACTTCCTCTTTTATTTTAATTCAAACATACGTTTCTATTATTACATCCATTAATTACAATTAATGTTCTCTTTCCTTTTATTTGAAATATTTCAATTACATTTAATTCCATTAATTACAAAATAAATTCCAAAGCTGATTAATCAATGGGATGAGGAATAAATCAATTGTTACAACTTAGTAATTCATATCTATTAAATTATTATTTACACAAGGAGTATAAGTCTACTTACCAAATAATTGATTTCTTATTGTATGCTAACATATTTAGAATATTGTTTATCCCATTCTTTAGTAACATTTATTGTTACAGTTGATTGAAATTGCATAAGTACAGTTGTCAATTACATTCAATCAATATTATTAAATTATATTCTAATATGCGTTACCTCCTTCCATTTCATTAAAGATTAGTTGTTTTAGAATTTTATCTAAAATCATGTTTTATATTCTAACAAATTTATTATTATTATTATTATAGAAATAATTGAAAATTCTTTATTTCTAACCATATTCTATCTAGTGAACAAAATAAAATATTCATGGCTTTTGAATTGTTTTGAGCCACTTCTCTTTGAACGGTCGTCCATTGAGCAAAATCAGTTGTGGGCTCAGTGTATTCAGTTTGTGTCATATTCCATGTTTCTAAACTAATGGATTGTAAATATATCTTCATTCTACATGCCCAATATGCATAGTTACTGCCATTGAAAAGTGGTGGTCTGGCAGTGGACTGACCCTCTACAAATGAACTAGAAATACCAGTGTTGGTAGCCATTTACTTTTCAAAAATCAGGTTATGAATACTTTGAAAAACTTGCTCTGATACCAAATGAAAGGGACGCGGAAGATGATCTTAAGGCTATTTAACACTAGAGGGGGGGGGTGAATAGTGTTTTAAGAATTTCTTTAAAACTTCTTTGATTTAAATTGAATTAACTAACTTACTGCAAATACACAATCACAGATCAAATCACAGAATCACAAACAAATGCAAATATAAATAAAAAGCAAGTAAAGGAAAGAACACACCAGGAATTTTATACTGGTTCGGTGTTACCCTACATCCAGTCCCGCACAACCCGTACGGCTTTCTATTCAATAATAATCTAGATTACAATCCCTCGATTCCAAGGTAACGAGGTACACCCTCCAGATTCTCAGGTCTCTGGGTAGAACCACTTGATTCACAGGACACAAGTTCACCCGATCGATTTCCAAGGACACGATCACACCTTTATAACCCCACACAAGTTTCTTTGAGTACAAATGTATCTATAACTCTGATAAGCACTGAGATTCTTTGAAGAGAGTGGCAGAGAATCAAACTAGAGATATTCTGGTTTGATTCACTTAAGATTTCGGCAGAATATGGATAGGATGATTAGAAAATAAGATAAGAGAGTAAAGAGGAGAGAAAAATAAAGAAAGTAGTTATTGGAAAACGTCCATAACAGTCTCTATTTATAGAGAATGAATGGATGTGTCCATTCGAAGAGGTTTAAACGAATAGACACTTCTTTTGAAAACAACCTTTGCTGTAACGGGAAGCATGTCGACATGACAAGTAAATAGGATGTCGACATGGTCTAGTAAAAAGTGATGATTTGCTTTACTTTGAAAATGATGATTTAAAACATATGCAACTTTATTCAAATGGACTCTATGTATTTGTAGAAGGTATTTAGAAGTAGAAATACTTATGAATGTATATATGTATATATACTAAAATATATTTAAAATCAAAGTAAATAAACTAAAGTAAATATAATATTAAAATAGATTTTGAGGCTAAAATATCAAGGACAATTTTGAAATCAAAATATAACAAAATGATAAATATGATTTTGAGGCTAAAACATTTTTGGAAATGTGAACGAAGGTTTTTCTTTTGAAAAGGAATATTTGAAAATCATTTTATAAAACAAGAGATAATTTTGAAAATCATTTTGAATCAAAATTAGTGGATAACAAAATAGAGCTACTATCCGTTCCACTAGATATTTCGTGAGTTCCATCTCACTAGGGTTCCATCCCTTTAACAAGAACGAAGTGGATTCCATTCCACGAGTAAATTGGATAAAAAAATGATAGTGCTTTCAAGGAGTTTTAACAAATATCTAACCTAACTATATTATTTGTCTTGAACTCTTGAATATCTTGAATCTCATGAGTCTTCAATCTTGAACTCTTGATCTTTGTCTTCATCAATTTTGTTTTCTTTACTGTACAGTCTTCTTTTGTTGATACCTGCATATAGATTTCCTGCACATATATATTTTATAACACTTCTATAGTTGTTGTCATCAAAACCACTATCCTATGGACTAACATTCTCCCCCTTTTTGATGATGACAACCTTTGTTTATAAAATATTTATATTCTCCTTATAACTCCCCCTAAATCTAATAACTCCCCCTTAATCTATGCCTAACTAACCTATTTTATACTTCTCCCCCTTTGTCATCAACAAAAAAAATGACACTAACTCCCCCTAAATCTATGATATTAATGATAGTGTTATCATTAATAATACTGAAACTAGATATAACAATACTAAATATTGTATACTCAGAATGATATATATGAGTAATATAAGAATGTGAATAATAAGTGTAACCACAAATTATTTTATTCATATCACTATATACATAACTGTTAAATGAAAAGAAAATGCATACAATAAGTAGACAAATCAATCAAACATAAGCATACCTATTTATGTCTTATTACATAATCAATATAGTAAGTTATCATAAATCAACCATGTTTAAAACCAAACCAAATCAAGTATTTCAAATCAAATCAATTTTAAACCAAATCAAACAAGTTAAATGTTACGTGGAACTTCAACCCATCCCTCTTTTCCAAAGATGGGATCCGCTTTGATTACTTCCCAATCTTCATCGTCCTGGAGCAATGTCTTCGGTGGATTTACTTGGAGATCCTCTTTGTTGAGAGCAGAGATCATCCATCGTAGTGCATCGAAATGCCTTTCTTATTCCTTTATCATCTGCATTTGACTCAGTTCTAAGTGCCTCTGATTTCGTAGAATAAAAGTAAGAATATCTTTGAAGGATTTAAGAGTCTCTTCAAGATTATCACTTAGATTTGAAGAGGATGAAGCCATTTTGATGATAAGTAAGAAGGAAATAAGTAGATAAGAGTAGAGAGAAGTTATGAGAAGTTTTCTGGAAGAAAATAGGACTTAAATAGACAGGAAAGTCGTTTGAAATGAATAGACATAAGGAGTTATTTTGAATTTCAAATTGAAATGTCCATTCAGAATATTACCAGTATATGTCGACATGACCTCTATACAGTATGTCGACATACATAGCAGATTTTGCACATCTTATTTTTGAATTTTTAGTGTAAATACATACGATTTATATATATATTACTTGATATAAATAAGAGTAACAGTAAGATAAACAGAGAATAAGCTTCATTTCATACTAGAACAGAGAAGTACATGAATTTCATAAAGAAAACATAAAGATACAACTTTCAATACACCAAATTTCATTGATATACAAAAAGTAAACTCTAGAAACTAGTAGATGTGGATGAAGATGATGAGATATTGAGCTTCTTGCTGATTTTGGAGAAGAACTTGTTCATAGTATTGGACATTTTGTCCAATTTTTTGTTTACGGAGTGTTTGAGAGCTTTTTGATTTTTCACAATCACTCGTTGATTGTGAAGGAGAGTCTTGTTTGATGGTCGTGTGAGAAAATCAATACTCTCTAAGGAAGTTTCTTCACTTTCTTCCTCTTCTTCTTCCTCACCTTCTTCTTCCTCACCTTCTTCTTCCTCCTCTTCCTCTTCTTCTTCTTCCTCCTCATCTTCTTGCATTTCCTCATACCCCAATCGTGCTTCTTTTTCCGTTAGTGTTTCGTATGGTTGAAACACGTGCGGAATTTTCATAAGTGAAATATTGGAATGATTAAAAACTTTTCGTGGAAAGAATTCTTCACCTCTCATATCCACTCCAAAGTAATTAAAAATTCTAGTGAGGTATATTCCATGATATAATGCATTCTCTCCCGAATCCAAGTTTTTGTGTCGAAATTCATCCAAGATAACTTGTGCCCAATTAATATCATAATTTCCAAAAATTGCAAAAAGAGCCTTACACACTTTTTGAGTCGGGTTATTGTAATTTCCCGATCTCGGAGTAATAGTGCGTTGAAGGAGAAGATTAACAATACGAGCTTTTGGTCGAAAAAATTTGTTTTTGAAATCCATTTCTTCCTCAAAAATATTGTGAAAAGTTTCACGATCGGTTTCCTCGATTTCAAAAGAAGAAAGATTAGAACCGGTACTTTTACACTTAAGTATGGTTCCTAAAACATCGGTATCCAAAACAATTTGTGTCCCCTTGACACTACTCCACACTTCATCATCCCTTCCATTATAGAAACCACGATTTAAATTTGCATAAAACATTTTGACAAGGTTTGGATAGCAAACAAAATCATTTTGGTTATTGTCAACCAAGCTTAGAATACCATTGTTTTGAAAGAGAGCATCAATTTCATAAGAAGCGAAGTCATTAAAAATAGCAAAATTACCCGAATGAACTTTTCCATAAGTTGCATAATTAATGTATGCAAGTATGGCATCTCTATTATTGTAGAGATGATCTTTGGTGGCCCTTGACAGCCTCATTCCGGCTACGTTGCTAGTGGATGCCATTTTTGAAGAGATAAGAGTGTTTGAAGATAAAAGTTGTTTTGAATTTGAATTGAAGATGGAGATAAGTGTTGATAGAAGATAGATATAAAGAGGTTGAATAGGTGGATTCTCTGGTCAAAGAGTCATAACTATTCAGAACATAGGAGTTAGTGAAAAGGTGGAGGGAAATTTGAATTTTGAATTCAAATTTAGAAATCTGATTTGCTACAGGTATGTCGACATTACCAATAAGTGCCATGTCGACATGCACATCAGATTTTGCAAAAATGATTTCAAGCATGTACAAGATTTATATATATATATATATATACTTATATATATTATGATTATTGTCTGAATATATTTTGAAAATATATTATACAGAAAATATATAAAAATAATATTTTATAATTTTTTTTAAAAGATATTTAAAAAAATTTAAGTTAATAAAATCAATTATATACTTAACTAATAAACTATTCTAAGCAACCAATTTTCAACCAATTAAAATAGTAAACGTGTACCTTGTTTGAGTTCCATATCATCCTGATTATCTGAATTCTGAGTTGTCATAAAACACATATTTGCCAATTCTGTTTTCTGTTCATCATCACTTGAGGACGTATCTGAATCATCCAATGTTGCTGCAAATGCTTACTTTCTTTTCTTTGAATATTCTTTGTTTGATTGAGGAGTTTGCTTTTCTAGATGTGGACAGTCTCTTTGATAATGACCAAACTCATTGCAATTGAAGCATTTGATGTTGTTGAGTGATTCAGTGTTATTTCCAAAACTTTTTCTCTTGTGATTATTCATTTTTCTATACTTCAAGAATTTTCGAAAGTTTCTTGTCATGAAGGCTATTTCTTCATCATCATCACTAGAGTCTGATTCACCAGTTAGTGTATTGAAGGCAATGGAATTTTTTTTCTGATGACTTATTCTCCCTTCTTCCCTGAATTTGAACTTCATATGACATCAGATTTCCAATTAATTCATCAATCTTCAAGGTACTGATGTTATTTGCTTCTTCAATCGCCAGTGTCTTCAAATCCCATTCTGGAGTGAGTGAATTCAGAATTTTCCTGACTTGATCTTCTTCGGAGATTGCTTTTCCCAGAGATACTAGTGAATGAACAATATCTTGAAAACGACTATACATATCTGGAATAGATTCACTAGGCAACATCTTAAATAATTGAAATTGATTAGTAAGAATAGAAATTTTGGTCTGTTTAACTTTGCTTGTTCCTTCATGAGTAACTTGCAGAGTTTTCCAGATTTCATATGCAGTTTTACAAACAGATACCCTATTAAATTCATTTCTATCTAGTGAACAAAATAAAATATTCATGGCTTTTGAATTGTTTTGAGCCACTTCTCTTTGAACGGTCGTCCATTGAGCAAAATCAGTTGTGGGCTCAGTGTATTCAGTTTGTGTCATATTCCATGTTTCTAAACTAATGGATTGTAAATATATCTTCATTCTACATGCCCAATATGCATAGTTACTGCCATTGAAAAGTGGTGGTCTGGCAGTGGACTGACCCTCTACAAATGAACTAGAAATACCAGTGTTGGTAGCCATTTACTTTTCAAAAATCAGGTTATGAATACTTTGAAAAACTTGCTCTGATACCAAATGAAAGGGACGCGGAAGATGATCTTAAGGCTATTTAACACTAGAGGGGGGGTGAAGAGTGTTTTAAGAATTTCTTTAAAACTTCTTTGATTTAAATTGAATTAACTAACTTAATGCAAATACACAATCACAGATCAAATCACAGAATCACAAACAAATGCAAATATAAATAAAAAGCAAGTAAAGGAAAGAACACACCAGGAATTTTATACTGGTTCGGTGTTACCCTACATCCAGTCCCGCACAACCCGTACGGCTTTCTATTCAATAATAATCTAGATTACAATCCCTCGATTCCAAGGTAACGAGGTACACCCTCCAGATTCTCAGGTCTCTGGGTAGAACCACTTGATTCACAGGACACAAGTTCACCCGATCGATTTCCAAGGACACGATCACACCTTTATAACCCCACACAAGTTTCTTTGAGTACAAATGTATCTATAACTCTGATAAGCACTGAGATTCTTTGAAGAGAGTGGCAGAGAATCAAACTAGAGATATTCTAGTTTGATTCACTTAAGATTTCGGCAGAATATGGATAGGATGATTAGAAAATAAGATAAGAGAGTAAAGAGGAGAGAAAAATAAAGAAAGTAGTTACTGGAAAACGTCCATAACAGTCTCTATTTATAGAGAATGAATGGATGTGTCCATTCGAAGAGGTTTAAACGAATAGACACTTCTTTTGAAAACAACCTTTGCTGTAACGGGAAGCATGTCGACATGACAAGTAAATAGGATGTCGACATGGTCTAGTAAAAAGTGATGATTTGCTTTACTTTGAAAATGATGATTTAAAACATATGCAACTTTATTCAAATGGACTCTATGTATTTGTAGAAGGTATTTAGAAGTAGAAATACTTATGAATGTATATATGTATATATACTAAAATATATTTAAAATCAAAGTAAATAAACTAAAGTAAATATAATATTAAAATAGATTTTGAGGCTAAAATATCAAGGACAATTTTGAAATCAAAATATAACAAAATGATAAATATGATTTTGAGGCTAAAACATTTTTGGAAATGTGAACGAAGGTTTTTCTTTTGAAAAGGAATATTTGAAAATCATTTTATAAAACAAGAGATAATTTTGAAAATCATTTTGAATCAAAATTAGTGGATAACAAAATAGAGCTACTATCCGTTCCACTAGATATTTCGTGAGTTCCATCTCACTAGGGTTCCATCCCTTTAACAAGAACGAAGTGGATTCCATTCCACGAGTAAATTGGATAAAAAAAAATGATAGTGCTTTCAAGGAGTTTTAACAAATATCTAACCTAACTATATTATTTGTCTTGAACTCTTGAATATCTTGAATCTCATGAGTCTTCAATCTTGAACTCTTGATCTTTGTCTTCATCAATTTTGTTTTCTTTACTGTACAGTCTTCTTTTGTTGATACCTGCATATAGATTTCCTGCACATATATATTTTATAACACTTCTATAGTTGTTGTCATCAAAACCACTATCCTATGGACTAACATGTTTACCATATTTATTTACATTCATTTACAATCATATTTGTTGTTCTCTTTTACATTCAAATTTATTTATGATCATTTATTTTATTTCATTCACATGCTATATTTCCTTTAATGTCAATATCACTTAATTAACCATTCTACAAATTTACTTAAGTTTAATATCAACATTCCATATTTTCTTTTGCCTATCCAAAATGTTTAACCACATTCTTTATTTGGTTTTTACTTTCTACTTTCTCAAGTTTCAAGCTATATAGCTTATATATATTCCATATTTCTTACATCTCTACTTAATTAACATTCATTCATAATTTATTTACATTCACCTTATATTTATAACTTAAGTTCATATATATATATATATATATATATATATTCAAAACAAATCCTATTTTATTCAACTCATTTCATTTATTTAATCCATTTGACTTCACTTAAGTTAATTCCACTTCATAATTCTATTTCAACCATTCTTTGTAATTTACTTTTGTATCACAAACAATTTACAAAATATAAATTTATTTATTACTTGTTTAGTTTCTTAAGTTCATATTCATTTACTTAAATAGCATTCTCTTTTTATTATTCAATTTATTTCACTTAACATTTCTTATAACATAGATTAAGTGTATAAACATTCATTATAACAACTCAATTTTTATTTATAACTTTTCTTAACAAATTTCATTTTGGACATCTTATTACTTACATTTTAAATTGTATACTATTTAATTACATGTTCTCATTAACATTCAAACTTTTTCCTGGTAAGTTTTTATTAATGTTTCAGAATGTAATTGAGCACTATACAATTTACCTTTTATTTACAATATTTTTATTAAGCAAAATTTAGTTTGAACATTTTTATTACTTAAATTTCCTCTTATATACCCTTCAATTACATATTCATGTAAACATTTTAACTTTTTAAATATTTCAGGAAAGTTATATATGTTTTAGAATGCAATTTAGTATTATACAAATTAATTTTATCCTAGTTCAACTGTTTCAAGTTGTTTTAATTTCATTTCTCATTTTAGACACTCCAACTATTCATAAATTTTACTTCATTTCAATAATTGAAAATCATTACTTACCATAAACTTAAGAGTTTAATTTCCGGTTTCACTTCAAACCATTTTGAAATAAATATATGCATATTTTTTTTTGTATATCAAATCATACTTAAAAATTCAAATAAAAATCCAGTTTCCAAAACAAAAATGTATCAAAGTTACTAAGTGGTCTCTCCTACTTTGAGACTCGAAAATGAATGTCGATGATGCTGTAGTCATCACCGAAATTATTTTCTAGCGACAAAAGAGGAGAGTACTGACTTGCTTCTTTTAAAGTTATTTTGGAAACAATTTCTACTTGAAAATACCTTCAAATAATATAATATTATTTTTATTTTATTTTTTTCAAACTTTGAAGACCAAATTTTGAAAAGCACCGAAAATTAAATTCTCAAATCCACAATTTAATTTTATTTCATTTGCAAATCAGATTTGTAACCATGTTTATAAAATTTCATCTCCTTATAACATACAACAATAGTTACCGGCTTAGGAATGTTAACAAAACAATAAATGATAATTTAGTATTATCATTTCCAACAACTAAGTCATTTAACTATGTAATTTCAGAAAATTATATTTTTATATATAAAATATAATCATACTTAACAAAATAACAATACGATATAAAACAACTTTTATAACACTAACAAATACGCTCTCTCATAGGATGATTCAAGAATGGATTTTAGAACAAAGATAGAGATTCAAATTTAGAGGAACCCTAATCAAAGAGAATCCTAACTAAGAAGATAGGCTCGAAAGGAAGGATGATTCCGTAATTAATTCTACTCATTCTAGGGTATTGCAACCCTATTTCTAATGAGTTTTTTACTCCATAAGCTAAGTTTTGCCTAAACCAGAGCATTAATACCAGCTATAATGACCCGTTATTTTGAACCATTTAAATCGATAATAAACTACACGTGTCAGACTTGAATTGCTCAAAATAACAGAGTGTTATTTATATTTGGCAAAACTTAGCATATATAGTAAATAAATCAATCATAGAATCACAGACATAGAGTAATACAATAAAACGCAGCGGAATAGATAAATAGTAGTTCATAAAGCTACTACAGAAACAACAGATTCCAAGACAAAAGACAACAGAAGTCCAAATACACAGAAGTCTCTAATACATACAGCAAATAACAAGTCTGAACAGAAATAACTAAATGACCGAAATAACAGAATAACTGGAAAGCTGAATAGATAAGATAGATCTCCAAGCCAAGCTCCAAGCTCGAAAAGGTGAGTCTCAAATGCTGTAATACTTAGGTTGACCCGAGCATAAAGCAAAACACAAAACACTCGAGTCGGGATTAACAATCTTATGCAAGTAAATCAACTCAAGTGAAATATCCAAATGAAATGTAATATAACTTAAAGGATGTTTTGGATTCCAGCCTTTAAGGATCCGTGGAACTATCTACTTACATAATACAATACGCTACATAGATAATGTCTATGGTAAAGTAAAATATTAAAGTAGCGTTAAGGCGTTATCCATATCTCCCTTAACACATTTTTATATAAATGTCGTAGTCTATACAGTATTGTAATCTTCACCAAACCGGTGGGCTATCAGGGAGCACTTCATAGGTATGACACAAACCAAACTCGTAGTGGGCGCGATCAGGATAATATGACAAGACACGCGAGGCAATGCTTAGGGTAGGATACTACCGTTTTGCGGATCCGGACTGGTGGTAACGCATAGCAGCTACTACCGCCCACCTCGAGACACACTCCCAAATCAAATCAAAAGGTGGCCACCAAATCAATCACAAAGTAATAAATATGGTATCGAAGAAATGTGCCCGATAAGGGGAGCGACTCCACTTTTCCCGGCATGGCTCCTGTTTTAATCATTTTATTTATGACCCGAAGGTCAAAGCTATCCATAATCATTCTCTTACTTTATTCCAATAGCGTTCGCCAAACCATCCTACTTCATTCTGGATTCTCCACCACGTGCACAGTTGTTAAAGTGGTTTTTGGTATTGGCAGAAAGTATGACAATATCCGATCTCATTCTCTTTAACAACCAAACGTTTATTTCACACCAGTTGGTTCTTTTACATTTTCAAAACCGATTCATAATTTATATCAAAATATCATATTCACTTCAAAATCATATCACTTTCAAAATTATATTCACTTCGAAATCATATTCACTTCCGAAATCATATTCATTTTCAAAATCATAACCACAAAATAGGTTAAACCATCATATCGAAATATTCGCATTTTAAATCAACTAAATCTAAATTATAACAGTTCCAACTTTAAACATTGTGAATATTGAAAGTAGTTTATATACTGGAATAGCTATACATTTAAAATAGTTTATATTTTAAAAATAGGTTATAGATTGAAATAGTTTATATATTAGAAATAGTTTATATATTAAAATAGGTTATAGATTGAAATAGTTTATATATTAGAAATAGTTTATATATTAAAATAGGTTATATATTAAAATAAATATATTAATTTAAATATTTTAAACATAATATATTTTATTTTTATTAAATTTTATTAGATTAAATCTTATATTATGAATAAAAAAAAGTAAATAAAGTTATAAGTAAAACCTTAAAATTTACATTTTAAAACTTAACTTATAAATTTAGAATTCTAAAAACATATAATTTTAAAATCTAAATTTTACATATATTTTTTAAAATAAAATCTTTATATTAAATTTATAAATCATTTTCCCTTTTTTTTCCAAACACATCTTTCCAAAATTTCAGAAGTCACTTTAAAAACAGACCGTCCATATATAGTTTTCTATCCTAGGGTCAAGTGATACAGATAGTTATCATTTCAATCCGCAATAATTTAAAACTTACGGGCATATATATCATTTCAACCTGCAATCCCAAATTTTCAAAACCAATAAAATCGCTTGGGTTTATCATTTCAACCCATAACGATTTTCCTTAATCTGAAAGATCATTCAGCTATGTATCATTTCAACCTATAGTGATTTCCTAAAGCTAAAGGAACTTGTAGCATGATTTACATGAAATAAATAACATAACACATATTCATACTTAACATATTACATAAGGTAGCACATAACTTACATAACAAATTGCATAAAATAGCATATAACTTACATAAAAAATTACACAAAATAGCATATAACTTACATTCAAATTACATAACATAGAATGTAACTTACATTATTAATTACATTACATAGCATGTAACTTACATAATTAATTACATATCATAGCATGTAACTTGCATGATTAATTACATATTTTAGTATGGAATGTGACATAAAATTCCTACCATAACATAACATAACATGCAATCATTTCTAACATAGCACTTTAGGTGATTTCCTATATTACAACGTAAGACATATATGCATATAACTTTTATTCTTTTTCCTTTTTTTCTTTTTTTTTCTTCTTTTTCACACATAAATTTTCACATATCATATTGGTGATATTTTTCATAACATCGGTGACAAGTTTTAAATCAATATAACATTCCTCTTTTTTTTTCAACATAGCAATTTCATATTAACATCATGAAGCATATCAATTACCATATCATCACATCTATTTTTATAAATAAACAACATAATATAAATAACAATATCATGTAAAAATCATAGGTGAACATAAATGAACATAGATCATATCAAATCATATACAAACTACGAAAAATCTAAACTATTGCAACATTCAAATAACATATCAATTGATATTCATTCACTTATCATAAGATTTTGAATCGTGATTGAATGACTCACCTTTCGAGGCTTGGAAAATTGGAAACACAAAGCTATGAATTTGAATCACGAATTCCAAAGCAAAGCAAACTTGAATTGATGGATTACAAAATATATATAGGAATATATATTTCTCTTTTGATTTGATTTTTTTTATAAAAGAGAAGAAGAGGAACTAAAGGGGGTTCAGCCTATGCTTGGATGGAGATGAGGAGGAGGCGATGACCTTGGAGATGGAGGAGAGTGACGGCTATAGGAGGAGGAAGGAAGAGTTTTGGAAGAGAGGAGGAAGGAGTTTTGATTTGGAGAAATTTTGAGTTTTTAGATTTAGAACTCTCTGTAGATTTGGAGAGGAAGAAGGAAGTGTGATGAGTACGTACAAGTTGGTCAGAAAGAAACAAAATGGTCGTAGGCATAGGAATAGAAACAAGACCCTTGGTATGGTTAGAGTCTCTTGTTTAACTAAGGCCCATTAGACCAAACAAACCCATTAGGACATAGCCAAATTTCACAACTAAACATTTCTAACTTATGTCAATTTTTCATTGAAATTCAAAAATTTAGAGCAATAGAAATTTGATTTTGACGAAACGAAAAGTGGAGAGAAGATTAGAATTCGGTCTAGTATCATATAAAAAGAATGAAATTTTAAAATTCAAATTTAAAATTTTCAACCAAAAGTCAAACTTTGACTAAGTTTGACCAAAATTTGAAAATTTTGAAAATTTTCTATTTTACTGAATTTGGAAAAATATATTATTCAATATTCCAAAAAAATTTCTTTAATTTTAACTTTTAAATTTTATTTAAATTCAAATAATAATATATTTTAAAATTGACTGAATTGAACCTTCATTTTATTAACATTTGTTTGTCTTCATTCAAATGTTTATTTTATTCAATTCAACATATGTTGCTTATTCTTGACTGGATTAATTACCATCTGTTTCTCTTTACCTTAATTATAAGATTTAATTCCAATTAATTCAATATTAAATTTCCAATTGAACGTTGGTTACACACTAATCGTTTTATTTTCATTAAATAATTCAAAAAAAGTTTTATTTTTTATTTCGATTTACATGTTCTTTATATTACATCAAATTTCTCTTTCAATTAAAACACATGTTTCCTATTTATTTCCTAACTTTCTCTTTTATTTTAATTCAAACAAATGTTTCTATTATTACGTCCATTAATTATAATTAATGTTCCCTTTCCTTTTATTTGAAATATTTCAATTACATTTAATTCCACTGATTACAAAATAAATTTCAAAGCGGATTAATCAATGGGATGAGGAATAAATCAATTGTTACAACTTAGTAATTCATATCTATTAATTTATTGTTTACGCAAAGAGTATAAATCTACTTACCAAATAATTAATTTCTTATTGTTTGCTATAACATATTTAGAATATTGTTTATCCCGTTCTTTAGTTACATTTATTGTTACAGTTGATTGAAATTGCATAATACAGTTGTCAATTACATTCAATCAATATTATTAAATTATATTCTAATACGCGTTACCACCTTCCATTTCATTAAAGATTGGTTGTTTTAGAATTTTATCTAAGATCATGTTTTATATATTCTAATAAACTAACAAAATTATTATTATTATTATTTACAGTAGTAATTGAAAATTCTTTATTTCTAACCATATTCTATTCAACAATTAAAATTAATATTTTTAAAATTTGTTTGAATTTAAGAATCGTTACAATATCAGAGGATGGTAGACAAATTAATTTACTTTATAGTAACCAGATCTAAAATTGTCTTTGTAGTTAATGTCATAAACCAATTTATGCATGCTCCATGTACCATGAGTGCAATTCATATAATATTAAGATACCTTAAATGATATCCAAGTCAAGGAATTTGGATGAAAAAAACTACTCCAGTAATGTGATTGGTTTTTCTGATGCAGATTAGGCCGGAAGCTACGATAGAAATTCAATCACTGGGTTTTGTATGTTTGTAGATGGTAACTTGAAAAAGCAAGAAGCAGAATGTTGTGACTAAATCAAGTGCAGAAGTAGAATATCGAGCCATGACATCCACAACAAGTGAGCTTATCTGGATTAAGCAGTTACTCAGTGACATAAAGATATATCTGTGATAATCAAGCTGCACATCATATTGCATCCAATCCAGTCTTTCACCAGAGGACAAAACATGTAGAGGTAGATTGTCACTTTGTTAGAGAAAAAGTGCAATCGGGGGAAATAGAAACTCCATTTTTCAAAAGAAAAGAGCAATTGGCAGATATTTTCATAAAGCACTCGACAAGGCCGATCATCTGAATATATTTGACAAGTTGGGTTCTATAAATTTATTCGAACCCCACTTGAAGGGGAGTGTTGAGAAACATGAATGACAACATCAGAATATTTCATCATAGGCTGAAAACAGAAAATAAATAAAAGGTCGGCATCCATTATACAGCTATCAACTATGCTTAGTACTTATTTGTAACTAGGGTGTAATTAGGCAATTATGATTAGGAAATAAGCAACGGTACTAGAATTATAATTTGGGAAATAAGCAACGACTAGTAAAATTCTAATTTAGGAAATAAACAACAGTTAGTAAAATTAAGCTATATATAATCATGTACAAAGAGCTCGTAAAATCAGAAAAATTAGCAATAAAACTAATTATTCATCACGAGCGTTACAGCATGTGCTTTGCATGTGACGTGCTTCGCGCAGAATTGTCTTCTTACAGATTATATACGATTAACTCATTCAAAAAAAATTGCATAAATGTTTAGCCATGTTTTTACGTTGAAATAATCCGTAGTTAATTTAATTTTTTATTTCTAAGTTTCAACATCTAATTTTTGTTAGTTTGAATTTTATTTATATTATTAATTAATAAACAATAAATTTGCAAATAATGTTTATTTGTTAGATCATATTTTTAAGTGTAGAGGGATATTTTTAATTCGTAATGAAATATAACTGTTAGATGCTATATTGAAGGGACATTAAGATCTATAGCAATGGTGTTTTACTTCGCTATAGTTCCACGTCTCATTTTCAATCATTTGTATTTGTTTGTTGATTCAACGGAGTAGTCGTGTTTATTGTTTAAATTATGGCGTCATCACTGTTATAGCCAGGCGTATATTCACCAATTCTACTTTGATCGACGGAGATGACATTGTTACATAATGCAATTTGTTGACTTGATAATTTGGGAAGTCGACAAAAACCTGGTTTTCAATTTGTTGATTCATACTGATGGTTTAGGAACACAATAGAAATCTGGTTTTATTTAGGCAAATATGTATGACCATCAACAATAATCTATTTGAAGGGATATATTTAATGATATGTTATTACAGTGCAGTGCATTTGTGTGTTAATTTTCCTATCATTTTAATTTTTTTAATCTATTTTTTTAGCTTTAATTAGTGTATAACCTTGCATATTTAGGTGGCATATGTAGCAACAGTTTTTACTGTCATGCCACTTCTGTTTTGTTTTGGACTTTTCAGATCCATGTTTACCCTGTTATTGAGTGGTGATCATGATGTTTCCCGTTTAACTAGTATGAACCCGTGCTTCGCACACAAATATGGCAAAAATATATTTGTTACGGTTAGAAATTAAATTATTTTGATAGATAATCAAAATATACTATTTACATGAAGAAATTAGAAATATTACTACAATGTCAAGTATAAGTATTGAAATTAGTATAGAATCCTTATTAAGTCAACGTAATAATAGATCTGAATGGTCACAAACATATATTTAGGCAAAAGAGTTAAAAGGGCAAAGCAGACTTGTCATTAGTAAAAAAACATCAGATGTGCTATAGTGAAATACAAAAGCAATAAAAAGCATGGTGAAATTAGTAAATTCTTAGCACACGGTAAATACATATCTTTTGGACCTTTATCCTCGGTTTCATTTGGAAATTTTTCTGGTGAGCTTAACAAAATGTTACTTTGAATGTTTGATTCTTTCGAAGGATTTTTTTCAACTCTAAAAGTTACAGTTGTTGAAAATTTTAGCATGTTTTGTGTGAACGCCTGTTTAAAATTATCAGATTTTGCAATCTGCACATCCTTTGGTGCCATCTATTATTAATTAATTTCCAATGCAAATATAAAATTGACAGCATTTGATGGCTGAAGAGCTTTTCATGTGCAAAATGTGTTCATGTGAGGTTTAACAAAAAAATATTGCAATAAAGTTTTTTATTAATCTCTTATCAATATAAATATGTCTACCCAATGGTTTTAATATATTTGTTATGCCAATTTTGATTTCATATTAAAACAACTGTCAGCGTTGCATTTTTACTCGATGTAGTGCATATTGCTGGAAGCAGAGCTACTGGTTAATATAAAGGAACATGTTCTTGTTCCAGAGCATAAGGTACTTACTAGAGAGGAGAAGAAAACTCTCCATATTCAAGTGACGCGGTGGAACAATGCAAGTGATGCAGAGCCTATGTTCAGTGATTGATGTGTAAAAATACTCCATATTATTTTTTGAATAATCAGGACTTTGTTGACATGCTATAAATTTTAATTAATTAATGTTTAAAAACAACCACAATATTAAACAACATCAACATTAACGCCATGGTTAATAAGCATCGGAGAATCCCGAGCTATAAATGTTGCAAATGTCTAGCTATTCAAAATCTATGCATATGGATATTGTTCAATGTCTAAAATAAACCAGTTGGTTAGTTGGGAACAATATATGTGGCTTATAATACACCGGATACCGAATTAAGAGTGAAGGTAATAAAAGATTTGTAATATTTAATGCACATGACGTTATGTTATTAAAATATTATGGATAGTCTAAAACTTTAAAATATTTTATTTGTATGATTCAGTTGTTATGTAAGCATAATTATATCGCTACATCTAATGAAATTAGAGAATATAGTGTTTAATAACAATTGCAGTACCACACAAAAGTTATAAAATAATATCTTAGTAATAAACAATCAAAGTAGAATAAAATAGCTACATAATGTCTGTAGTACTGACAGTTTACCTATAAAACATAGGCATATAACCATAAGGAATGATTGAAAACAATTAAACCATGAATGAAATAAAATAAATCAAAGACAATTGGAGTTCAGCAATAAAAAATTCTTGAGTTGAACATCACCATGAAAACTATACATAATATCTGGGTATACAAAAAGCAACTGTGTCGGAATACCTTCACATCACAAAGTAAGTACGTGATCGGGAAGAAAAAAGTTGAATAATGTAAGCCAAAAGACTAAGTTGCACTTACATTTAGTATTCCTTGTTTTATCATGTATAAAACGAAAGAGCCCACATATGGGGAAATATATATTTCAAAAGGTAAATTAAAATGAACATGAATGTCACACTTATGAATTAAGAAGTGCTGAATTTTACTCTATAGTAACATTATTGTTTTGAATACACGCTAAACCGATCGTGCTCTCAATAAGTGTTACCGAACACCTAGCCAAAATGAGAAAAACACAATATTACAATATGTTTAGTGGAAAATATTTTAAAGAAAAGTGACATATAGCATTTGAAGCAGTTCAAAAAATTGTTTTCATGCTAGAGTTTTGTTGCTTGATAGCCAATTTATGTTGTAAACCATTGAAAAACACTATTTAATATAAGGTTGATAACTGGTAATTTATATTAGATAACAATCAGTTTCCAAATTTTAATTAGTTCTTGAAAATTCATAATTTGTACAAAAACAATGTATAAAGGATAAGGAGTATCCAAAGCTGGCAGCTCTTATTAATACAAATATATTTTTAATTGAACATCAACTTAAGGTTAGAAAAAATTAGAAATTTTAGTAAGTTCAAAGTTTGGTCCAAGAAATTTAATGATTTGGCTAATAGTATAAAAATAAATCGTCCGTACCAACCTAAGAAAATAAAGAGTATATGTAACTAAGCTATTTTTAAAATCCATAAGACAGTTTATTTTTCGATTTGAGGTCATAATAAATAATACTAAACATAAAATTGTTCATGAGATAGTTGATATCTGTTTTTGAAACAAAATAAACCCGGAAACATATGATAACATTAAATTATAATTCGTAGTTCATCGAGATTTGACATGAACCATATTGCTCAAGCTCATGCTAATTTGTTGGAAAAAAGAATCAAATTCATCAGCCAACAAACATAAAATATCATAGTTGGAAGAGATAAAACTGTTGTAACATTGTTAAACTAAGGGAAAACAAATCTCCAAAGAATGATGTATAAATCGCATTGAGTTTGATATGCAAATCATTTTATTTTTTACTATCTCACCATTATCTTAAATGGAAGATCCAGTGAATATTATTTTTCTAATTGAAACTAATATCCATGTTGTTGTATAGAGAAACTAAAACTACTTTTTTCCAAATATGTCTGAAGGAATAACATGGAAAACAAAACTTTTGATTTAACAACTGTTAACAATCATTTAGATATTGGTGAAAGAGTTAAGGACATTGATCCATATATGATATATACCTAATAATAAGATAAACTAAGTGCTTACACAAAACCTAGCATCGCATTCTCAAGGTCATGTATAAAATTTCAGAAATACGCTACTACGTTGCAAATTATTTTTCACTCTCACATTGCATGGTTATATACAGAGCCGGCCACAAGGCAAGGCTACCAAGACTAATGTCTAGGGCAACATATCTCATAGAGGCAACTATATAATGATAGGTACAATGATGTTATAGTATAATTATTTTAAAACAAATTGTCAGTTAGATTAATACCTGAGAAACATATAAAGTTCCATACTCTAACTGTTATGTACTTTGTATGTCTTATAGGGGCAACCTGTAAACCAGTTTTTGATGTACTATGTATACTAATTCAAGAATAGGTTTGTCAGTATTTCATTTAAACAATTTACATGCTAGATAAAAGTAGCTCAATTAATATTTGGCTAGGGAAACCAAAGACTGCGGGCCGGCCCTAGTTATATATACATAAAGTCTAGTATTCAATTAATTTTCATTGTATGGTGATATTTCTTTAATTTCATAGACATCTAAATGACTCGCTTGAATTATGTTTCTAATAACTTTTAGTACATTACATTCTTATATAGTTATTGGTGTATCATGTTATTATTGTTCTTTACTAAATGAAAAATATACATAGAAAGCTGTCAAGTTAAACAAATGGACTTGCTCTTTTCTTCCTTTAACAAAATCAAATCTATTGTTTAAGAATGAATTCCATGTAGATAAATAAATAAATTCAATGGTAAATCATAAATAGTATAGATAATTTGCTTACCATTATTAATAATTGAAGTAACTTAATATCATGTCCATTATTTGAACTGTGCCATGTTACATTATTTGAACTGTGCCATGTTAAAAATTATGCAGGGCTCTTAAGTTAGCTGTGAAGTTTAAATAATAACAAAATCTAAAATAAAAATATAAGAATGAGAAATTTAACAATAGAAGAAGATTGGCTAGGAAAGTTAAATATATAAAGAATGATACACAATAACCATGTAAAGGGAAAAAATAAGTTTACATGAAGTAACAAATATACGAGTGGAGAAAAAACTAAAATTCATCGAGCTGCTCATTACACCTTAACGTACATGGATATCCACCATTTTCATATATGTGCAGTATACCATAGTGTCATAATATAGTTTTTAAAGAGTAAAATCGTAAATTGAAGTAGGTGCTAGATAATAATTAGAAAAATACAAACCTGCACTTCCAATAACTCAAGCCTAAATAATTATATATTTAAGCAATACCATGCCCCATTGAGAAATCTCTACATCAAATTAAAATCACGTAGAAACATCAAAGCATCATGTTGCTTCATGTTACATGTAACTGAAGTAGGAGCAAAAAATTGGTTACAGATTCTGTAAAAATAATGTTATTGAATCTTGCTTGGTATCCTCTTTCAATATTAATACATTGCAAATATCGAGTGGGAATATACATATATTAAATAATATTAGCTTAACCATAATGTTTGTAGAAGTGTTGGAAGTTGGATGTTCAAAAAAAGAAGAGTTGAAATTTGAATTTGCAAAAAAAAAGAAATGAAAAAAAACAAAGGCAAAACATACCAAAATGGAGATAATCAGTGATAACAATTTGAAATTAACGTTCCGAACAAAAGAAAGTTTATTACCTGAATGGAACGATTATTTGAATTTGGCGAGCCAATTTTTCCTTAGAGATCTGCAGAAGAGCACAATTATGAGGGTTACAAAAAGCAAAACAAACCGACTAATGATTTATACTAATCCAGCAATAGATTAAGTGATTTACTTTATAATCAATGGTAACAAATCAAGATAAAAATTAGGGAAAACCACCATATCGAACCTTCAGCTGCAAGGCGTGAAGATGGATAAATCTGGTGAACTCAATAACTTGAGGCTCGATCTAGAAGAATGGAGAGTTTTGAACTTTAGGCATTCGGTTTTTTTTGTTTTAAAAGAATTAGTGAAGATGGTTTATTGTAGAAAGGAGAAGAATTAAAAGAACGTCAGAAAAAAGTTATGAAAGAAAAAAGAAGGGAGTGTGACAGTTTATTTCACAAAATACTCAGGGGGCTTGTGCGCCCTTGAAATGCAACTCAGTAATAATATAATAGTATAGATATTTGGATTCATATTGACCAAATGTATTGTAAAGGAAACTCTATATTATGATGACCTCGCTTAGCTTTGGTAACAGAAACCGCGGAAGGTAAATATTTTTCCAAACTACAGTATTAGTAATAGCTATAACAGTCGGTAGGTAGACCTGTCAAACGGGTTGGGTTGGGTCGAGTTTGACTCAACCCATCTATGATCCATTCTTTTTTAGACCCAACCCATTTATGACCCTAACCATTTAATATGTGGGTTACCCATTTAAAGATTTAAATTTAATTTGACTAATAAAAACAAATAAATATAAACTAATTCTAATTTCAATTTTTACGTTTTGAATTTCGATAAAAATCAAAATTTAAAATTTTAATAATAATTTTCATCAAAATTCAAATATGAGGATGTGGTAGCCGGTTATTTTCTGAGTACAACTGTCAGTCTCTATGGAGAACTACAATGTGCATTAACAATATGAAGTATCTGAGTGTTTCATATTGTCCGTAATTTAGGTGTGAGTTAATCGGTCGATGTCTCGCCCGACTCCGAGTTGATATGAATAAGTTATTGCAGTCTGAACAAAAAAAATAGCGACTTCTGCACTAGGCGGAGTTCAAATATGAAAATATAATTTTAAAGGGAGAAATGTGTTAGCCATTTACAACCTTTTAAAAATGGATCAACCCAATCCATAATTAATTTAATAAAATGAATAAATGGGTTAACCACCTCATTTATAAATAGGGTAAATGAGTTGGGTTAATGGGTTGGGTCATATTTTAACAGGTCTATCGGTAGACAGTAATGCACCAAAATTCTTACATAACAGCTGAAGTATGTCATTTTACCTAAATACTGTCATTGAAGACATTATGTGCTGTACTATACTTATGAAGGGGCTCGAACGCATTGTATTTGTAAAAGTCTTTCAACTTCAGTCTGCATAAAGTAAAATCATAACCAGTTTTCATTATCAAAGTATTTTCCAGTAGAACTGTAAGGTTAGCGAGCAAGGACTTTCTCCTCATGGTTTAGACCTTATTGGAAATGAAAGAGATCGAATACATATCTCAATTGATATTAGGTTTACATACGGGTTGTATAACAAAGGTTATGGGCTGTGTTCTATAAAGTCCAAATAACCAGATATCTTTCTATTTAAATACAATGCTTTTGTACAGAGAATTCTATTCAATTCTGTATCATTCCTTTTACTCTTTAATAAAGTTCAAATCATTTTCATCTCTATTCATAATCTTTACATGGTATCAGAGCAAGAAATCAACCTAACGGTTGTTATCATCTAAAAGTGCCTTGCCTAACCATTATTAGAAAATTTTCATCACCTAACGGTGGCTGCACCAGTGCTCCTCTCAGATCAGTGTCATCATAGAGGAAGCAGTACTCCTCTCAGACCAGTGTCTTCATCGAGGAAGTTGTAATTTTCAACCATCAGCAAATTCTTTTACAGTTCTTGATCAAGAACTGTAAACCTCTCTAAGATGTGATCAGTATTATTGTCTGATTAGCAGCAGTGCCTCGCCTAGAGGTCATCTTCAAAGACTATCTCATCATCAGAATTCTCTGGCTGCACCATTTGTTGATCTCAGAATCTCAAGATTCTTCATCTGATCATCAGTTATTCCCTGTATTCAGATCTTTATCATGGCAGGAGACAACGTTAATGATGTTCAAGAATCTCTTCATACTACAAGAACTACTACTTCTCATCATTCTAATTCACAAGATCTGCTGAAATCAATAATCAAACCAAAGAGCCAGTTAGTATCAACTATTCTTGATGAGTCAAATTATATGTTGTGGAAATTTCAAATTGAGACAGCAATAAGGGGGTATGATGTTGAAGAATATGTTTTTGGAACACTCATTACACCAGCAAAATATATCACAGATAGTGAGGGAAAGCTTGTAATCAACAAAGATTACTCAAATTATCAAAAGCAAGACAGTCTTATCAATTCTTGGCTATTATCTTCTATTGGTCCTACCATTTTACCTCAACTTATTGGTTGTAAAACATCTCATGAAATATGGCATTCAATAGAACATACATTCAATACTCAGTCTGCAGCAAGAGTTCTTTATTATAAAAGACAATTGCAGAACTTGAGAAAAGATGGGTTAAATATGAGAGAATATCTGACCAAGATCAAGAATATGTGTAATCAATTAGCTGCAGCAGGTCATAAAATATCTGATGCAGAACAGGTACTGTCTATTTTAAGTGGTCTAGATGATGAATATGAAGCAGTTATATCAGTAATTTCATCTCAAGAAAAAACACCATCAATTGAATATGTTAGTTCTATTCTACTGTCTCATGAAGGAAGAATAGAACATAAGAAATCTGTTCAAGAGTTCTCTGTTAACTATGTTTCAAAAAATCAAGAGAAGACATACAACAACAAAAATCAAAGAGGTGGGTCATCTAATAGAGGTGGTTCATCCAACAGATCAAGAGGCAGAGGTGGCAGATTTCACAATAACAATAATAACAGACTGAGATGCCAGATATGTGAGAAGTTTGGGCACAGTGCTAACAAATGCTATTTTAGATTTGATGCAAACTATGTATCATCTCAGCAAGGAACATCTCAGCAAGGAAACAGTAATCACAAGAATTATCAAAGTGCAAACATGATCAACATTCAACATGACTCAACTAATCAGAAAGAAAACACTGTCAGCACAGATGATTCACAAGATCAAAGCTGGTTTCCTGATTCTGGGGCAACTAATCATGTAACAAACAATCTTGGGAATTTGAATCTCGGAAACCAAGAATACAAAGGTAAACAATGTATACACATGGGAAATGGTAAGCCCTTAAGCATTACTCACACTGGAAGTACATGTATTAAAGTTGCTAGAAAATTATATCTTAACAATCCTTTGAGAGTACCTTTAATTACAAAAAACTTGCTTAGTGTGTCACAATTTGCTAAAGATAATCAAGTATATTTTGAATTCTTTCCTACTTACTGTCTAATCAAAGACATTAAGACTAATGAAATTCTTTTGCAGGGTAAAGAGTGTAGAGGACTATACAAATTTAGTATTGACAATTCTGAAAGTCAAGCATGTAGAGATAAATGGTGTAACAGTTCAGAAATAACTCAAGCAAGTAATTGTAAGACTTTTGATATGTGGCATAGCAGACCGGGGCATGCCAATGCAAATATTGTAAAGAAAGTATTGAAGAATAATAATATTTCATTTTCTAACATTTCTATGCCTTATATATGCACACACTGTCAAATGGGTAAAAGTCACAAACTTGCTTTTTCTGATTCTGAGACTGTTTACACTAAACCATTAGAGTTGATTGCAACTGATTTATGGGGTCCTACATCTATAAACTCAGATTATGGTTTCAAATATTATATTTCTTTTATAGATGCATTCTCTAGACATGTATGGATATACTTCTTAAAATCTAAATCTGAAACTTACAATGTTGTAGTTCAATTTATTAATTTAGTAGAAAACCAAACCAACTATCAGGTTAAGAATTTTCAAACTGATGGTGGAACAGAATTTTATCCTTTAAAACAATTTTTTCACAAAAAAGGAATCAATCATAGAATTACTTGTCCTTATACTTCTGAACAAAATGGCTTATAGAAAGAAAACATAGACATATTGTTGAAACTGGTTTACCACTTCTTGCTCAGGCTTCTTTACCACAGAAATTTTGGCCTGATGCTTTTGCTACTAGTGTATATCTAATAAATAGACTGCCAACAAAAACTCTGCAGTTTAAAAGTCCTATAGAAGTGCTTTCTGATGTTAAACCAAATTATCATGATCTTAAAGTATTTGGATGTCTATGTTTTCCTTATTTAAGACCATACAATTCACATAAGTTGAATTTCAGGTCATCTCCATGTACTTTTCTAGGTTATGCTACTAATATGAAGGGTTACAAATGTATTGATAGCAATGGTAAGGTGTTTGTATCTAGACATGTTGTATTTAATGAACAAAATTTTCCTTTTAGTCAAATACATATGAAAACTTCTCATAAAATATACAACACAAAAAATGTTGTATCTTTATTACCTGACTTGGTGGAGCAAGTTGCAACAGAAAGTAATCAACATGTAAGTCATCAACAATTCTTATCCAACTCAAGAGAAGATGATGATCAGAGAAGCAGTTCTGAAGACCTACATCAGAGTAGCAGTCACACTAGCAGACAGTCTGATCATTATTAACCAATAGGCAATTTAGAATCCCCTATTGGTCAACAAGATCCTCCAAGTCACAATACTGATCAACAAAGTGCTACAGAAGTTGTTCAACAGATAATTCCAGAAAATACTGGTCATCATATGATCACAAGAGCAAAGAAGGGAATATTCAAGCCAAAAATATACAATGCAACAATTGAAAATGAAGAGCCATGCACTTATCATCAGGCAATTAAATGTGACAAATGGAAAATTGCCATGAATGAAGAGTTTGAAGCATTATAAAGAAACAGAACTTGGGATCTTGTCCCATTACCATGTGACAAAAATATTATTGGATGCAAATAGATATATAGATTAAAGAAAAATTCTGATGGTTCAATTTCTAAGTACAAGGCAAGATTGGTGGCAAAAGGGTATTCACAACAGAATGGTTTTGATTTTAATGAAACATTTTCACCTGTTGTGAAACCTACATCAATCAGAATTATATTTACAATTGCCTTACATAGAAACTGGACCATAAAAAAACTAGATGTAAATAATGCTTTTCTAAATGGTGAATTGCAGGAAGAAGTTTACATGGAGCAACCAATTAGATTCAAAAAGGAAGGAACAGAAAAACTTGTGTGCAAACTGAACAAAGCCATTTATGGTTTGAAGCAAGCACCAAGGGTTTGGTTTGACAAATTAAAGTCAACCTTGGCCAGACTTGGATACAATCCCATAAAATCAGACAATTCTTTATTTACCAAATTTTATAATAATGATGTTACTTATATTCTGATATATGTTGATGATGTTTTAATTACAGAAAACAATGAACAAGAGATCAATTATATTACAAACCAGCTAAACAAAGAGTTCTCAATTAAAGATTTTGGCAATGTCAATTATTTCTTGGGAATAGAAGTCAACAAAATCTCGGCTACAAAAATCCAGTTGAGGCAAAAGAAATATATTACTGAAATTCTTATGAAAGCCAATATGGAAAATGCCAAAGCCCTACCAACTCCTATGATGAGTAATTTACATTTATCAAAGATTAAAGGAGAACCTATACCAAATGTTAGACAATACAGAAGTATAGTAGGAGCTCTACAATATGCTACCATCACTAGGCCAGAAATTTCATATAGTGTCAACAAGGCCAATCAATTCATGCAAAATCCTTTAGATGAGCATTGGAAAGCTGTCAAACGAATTTTGAGATATCTAAATGGCACTCTGGATCATGGTTTAACTTTACAATCAAGAAATGCAATCAATATTATAGCATATGCAGATGCAGACTAGGCAACAGATATTGATGACAGAAAGTCTACTACAGGCTACTGTGTATTTTTGGGTGATAATCCAGTATCGTGGTGTTCAAAAAAAAAACAACTGTATCTAGATCCAACACTGAAGCTGAATTCAGAAGTGTAGCAAGTGTCACAGCTGAAATCATGTGGATAGAATCATTGCTACACGAATTAAAGATCAAAACTCATAATAAAGCTACTGTCTGGTGTGATAACATGAGCACAATAGCACTCACTGCAAATCCAGTATTGCATTCAAGAACAAAGCATATGGAACTAGATTTATACATTGCCAGAGAGCAAGTTATTAAAGGGAAGCTTAATGTTAATCACGTACCTGCAGCTTACCAAAGGGCATATATTCTCACAAAACCCTTGTCGAAGAAAAATTTTCTTCAGCTAAAGCAAGATATTAAAGTTGAAGATTCTGGAAATAAGCATGGTATGAGAGTAGCAGTGACAAACTCTATAACTCCTTTAAAAGCCTCGAACTCTCTTCAAAGGAGCTTAGATCCATGTCTACAATCCAAAATCAAAAGTCTAGATGACTGTTCACAAACTTGAAAGCATATGAACAGTCATATTATCGACTTTTGATCAATTCACAAGCAGCAACTCTACATCCTCTGATTGATCGCCATTTCGAACAACAATCAACCAAAGTTTTTATCTTAGCTTCCTGTCCTCAAAGATCTCATCTTACTTCATGTTCCTCACAACAAAATTTCATCAGATTCGCAAGCGAGAAGAAGAATTTGAAAGTCGCAGCAAACCCTAGCCGTAATAGGGTTTGAGGGGGAATATTGGAAATGAAAGAGATCGAATACATATCTCAACTGATATTAGGTTTACATACGGGTTGTATAACAAAGGTTATGGGCTGTGTTCTATAAAGCCCAAATAACCAGATATCTTTCTATTTAAATACAATGCTTACAGAGAATTCTATTCAATTCTATATCATTCCTTTTACTCTTTAATAAAGTTCAAATCATTTTCATCTCTATTCATAATCTTTACAGACCTTGTTCCTGTTGCGTATTAAAATAGGTATTTATATCATAGTTATCAACTATTTACCATTTACTACTGTCAATAACTGAAAGTAGTAACGTAATTTTTTGAGTTAACATTCTCTAACAAATTGTGCTTTAGGCAAGAATAAATAGACAAATTCAGTCCTGAACTAATTTTAAGTCTGTACTAGACATGCTCATATCGTGAATGCTTATGTTATATTCCGATTTTCGTACCTACGTCTGTTGTTAACTGTCTCTGTTTGTCCGTGTGGATTAATGCCCATTTTTTATTTGGTATTAATTTCTAATTTTTGTAGTCAACACGAGTACTACAGCTGGCGTCTATAATTTTCACAGGAAATTAAAATTTATGTACTTTGAAAATATTCCTGACTGATCAATTGTTATTTTCCAATTCAGTTTTGATGATCCGAAGTTTTTCCAACCATTACATGTTAAAATCTGATATCTGTGGAACGATCTGAATCGGGAATTGAAGTCTTATTTACACATCGTTTGATCAGACTTATCATTGGAGGATCTTGAAGGACTTCAGTTACAAAGAAGGTTAACAGGTACGGTTACTTTGCATGTTTTGTATGTGCACATCTTTGTTGTGCTGAATATACCGTTCCACCTCTGAATTATTCTTTCACTGCAGCCTGTGCCTGCCATAGCAGTATGACTGTGGAGTATGAGTATACCTGTACTACATTTCTGCATGTATTAGTATAAGAATTTTGTACGTATGATAATCTGTACAATGGTTTTGTATATCCCCACGTTAAGTAAAAAAACAAATATAATTATATGTACGCTATCGGTTGTACCTATGATATGAATATGTGTATGTTGCAGTGGTAAAATTGTTTGAAACCGACAGTATTTTAGGTAGATAACCTGCATATATATAAATATATAAGTGTACTATGTCACTGTCTTGAAGACGTTTCGGCATTCTGCTCAAGGGTACAAAGCAGTCAAGCCAACGCCGCTGCCTCTAAGATAAAACACTCTCTTCTTTCTGATTTGATATCAATTCGCTTGCACACACCAAACCAACTTAGTTGCATTCAAAAAACGACTGCTCGTCATATGATTTTAAGACGATAGTTTCGTGGAGAAGAAGATAGTTTTTGCAGAAGTTAAAAAAATGTCGTTATACTTTGGTCTCGTCTAAAAACTATTTAAAACAGACGGAACACCAAATCGAACGTGTTACTGAATAATATGGTGACGTTGGCTCAAAATTCGGACCTGAAATTTTGCCGTCTCAAATAAAATAACGGTCAGAAAATGCAGAACAAATTTCGTCCAAAAATATAAATGCTACACCACAAGAAGCCTGAGCCCGGCCCGGATCGAGTCAAGTCGGTCGGCGCATGCGTGATGGTCATGCATGCACTCCCTCCTCAACGATCAAAAAACGCAGAACAAATTTCGTTCGAAAATATAAATGCTACACCACAAGAAGTCCGAGCCCGGCGCACGCGTGATGGTCATGCCTGTGCTCCCTCCTCCACACAAAATCAATATTTACGTGCCCAAAGGGCCCAATTTAGGAGCTAAGAAACTCATATATATATACATATATATACATATACATATATATATATACATATATACATATATATACATATATGTATGTATATGTATGTATATGTATATACATGTATATACATATATACATACATATACATATACATATACATATACATATACATATACATATACATATACATATATATATATATATATACATATGAGTATCTTTCAATAACCCCTATGGTGTGTGACTCTAGCAATAAATACACTTATTCCAAGATCTTTAATTTTCAAACAATTCATAAACCTATTTTTTTAAACAATTTCCAATACACACACACACACACACATATTGTGACGACCCACATTTCGGAAGGTTTAAATCGACAATAATCCACACATGTCCAATTCAAACAATCCGGAACATATATAATCAATGAGGTTAATTAAGAAAAATAAGAAAAGAAGGAAACAAACACAGAATCTCGCAGCGGAATGAAAAAATATAATATTCAAATAAACAGTCCATAAAGCTGTTTACTATATTTTAATTATAATTTATACAACATTTATCAAAGTTAGATATACAACAGAACAAATAAAATAATGCAGTGGAACAAACAATGATGAAATAATACTAGTAATAATATACCTAATCTTCGTCTTTGTCCTCTAGAGAATAATCTTTGATAAGCTGAAAAACTCAGGACAAACCCGAGCGTAACGAAAAGACAAAACACTCGAGTTAGGACTAAAATATCCTTATGTAAGTCAAATCGATAATTAATATAACATGAGTGTGATAGAGTCAGAAATGTTTACGGGATTTCACATCTCCTGTCCAGTGTATAACGTGCGTGCAATAACTCAAGAGATGTTACAGGATTTTCCATCTCTTAAGGATCCGTCAAAATATTTATATGTAGTAGAATACGCAACATATATAAAGTCTAATCAATAAAATAAATATTTTTCTTAGCGTTAAGGCTTTACATTAATCCCCCTTAATGCGTTTATAAGCATTGTCGTACAGTTTGCATTTGACACCACCAATAGAACGTCAGTAGTTAGGGATGCGCCGTGATACGACAACACTAAACAAAAATCGTATGGGTCTCATATAGGGATAAAAGTATGACAAGGCACGTTAGGCAATGCCCAAGGTAGGATACTAGCAGCTTACCTTCCCGGCTGGTGGTAACGCATCATAGCTATGATCGCCCACCGCGTCCAATACTCCCATAAAATCGAGGAGTGCGCACCAATCAATCACAATGTAAATGATGGTAATACAAAAAAGTGCGTCCTCTCGGGGCAGCTAACCCACTTGGTCGGTACGGCTCCTATTTTAGTCATTTCAAATTGGCACAAGTGCCGGGCTAATCCATCATCGTTCTCTTTCTTCAAATCCAACCACTTCGTTATGGATCATTACTCCACATACACAGTTGTTAAAGTGGTTCCGGTATCGACAAAAGAGTATGCCCATATCCGACCCCGGTCTCTTTAACAACCAGACGTCGTTTTACACACCGGTTGGTATTTTTACATTTAAAAAACAGTTCATACTTGATATCAAAATATCATATTCGCTTCAAAATCAAATTCATATTGAAATCATCATATTTACTCAAATATACCATTTCACTTCAAAAATCATTTTTGCCTTAATATCTCGATTTCAGTTCCAAAATTGTTCTGAATTCCATTTTAGGTTATAACTTCATTTAACCCAATTCGTATTTAAATACATGATTTAAAAATATTCCACCCTTGACCAGTTTAAATTTTTGAAAAATAGTTTGAATAGTTTAAATAATTAAAATAGTTAAAAATAGTTTAAATGGTTAAAATAGTTAAAAATAGTTTAAATGGTTAAAATAGTTTAATATAAAATAGCTTAAGTATTAAAATGGTTTATATAGCAAAATAGTTGGAGAATCAAAATAATTTTAATGTTTAAAAGATAGGTTTTAAATTGTTTATAATAAATAATTTTATTGAAAATAGTTTCAAAGTCAAACTAATTCAATTTTAAAATTTTCCAATTCAAATCACTTTTAAATATCCATTTCGATTTAATCAACTCAATTCCGATTTCAAATCGAATTTTACTTCGATTCCAAATTAATTTTGATGTTAATTTCAAATTGATTTCAATTCCAATTTCAAATTAATTTCAATTACAATTCCAAAATAATTTCAATTTCAAATTTTGAACCATTTCGATTTTTATCAATGCCGAGTTCGATTTTCAAAACATCGATTCAAAACACTTAAATCAATTTACTTTCAATACCCAATTTGAAATCCAAATTCTCAAATATAATTCAATTCCGAGCTCAATTTCGAAATAGTTAGATTTCCATAAATTCGATTTTCATTTTCTTAAAATCAAATCATTTAAATAAATTTCAAATCAAAACTTTTAAAATCATTTAATTTAACCAATCCGGTGTCCGTATATAATTTTCTATCCTATGGCCAAGTGATCAGTTATTTCAATTCAATTTCAGGGATGGATATATATCATTTCAATCCAAAATAAATTTCATAGGTATATATCATTTTAAACTATTTCTTAATTTATTCGAAATAATTCAATTTACATTTTTATATACTGTAAATAATTTACAGGGTGATAACAAGATATATATATATAATAAATAAACATCCAATCATCCAATTATCAATCAATCGGCATCCATCACAATCAATCATACAAATAGACAATATAATTCACAACAATTTCATAGTTATTAATACTGGGTATTTTACTGGCAATTCAGTTCCAATTTCAAATTTACTATCAATTAATTCAAGGACAATTTAGATGACAATTAGTTTATCAAACAACGATCGATAAATTTATATCACTTTATAATTTCAAATTTAACTAGCATAAAAATATTCTAGTACTTGTGAGCTTTATAAAACACTCACCTTGAGTTTTTAATTTTAAATCAAATCGAACGACGTTCGATTTAACCTAAAATTTTAACTAGCTCTAAATGACTCCAAATCAGTTCTGGAATGTGCTCGTCACCACGATTCCATCGTCGCTTGTTTCGTCTCAATCGGACATTGTATGGGCGAGTTATGAATTTTATAAGTTAAAGATCTTAAATTAAAAGACATAAACTATTTTTCAAGTTTTAATTAAATTACAAAACTGCCCCTATCTACCTTCTTCCCCTAAACGTTCAATGCCTGAACATGAACAGAGATGCTCCACCAAACATCGCGTGCACGTTGCAACTGATACGAAGCACCACTCGTCGAAAACAAAATCTGACTTTGCCATCGTCCCTCTCATCGAAATCTCCACCTCCCCATATCAAATTTTTCGAGCTCGGGCCCACTATGGAAATCGCGACGCTCAACTGCTCCGACCCCAAAATGTCACATTGCTCAAATCATAACCGGTCACTCCAAAAACTTGGCCACAGCTCCTCCTCGACAATTTAAACACGTCTACGATCTCCAATCCGCCCAACGACGAACGTAGCTTGAGAAAAGAGGAACCCTAGTTCGTCGTGCATCTCCTGTACGTTGTCCAACTCCATAATTCATGGCCGCACCTGTAACGGCCCGTTTTTCCATACCCTTAGAATCGACATTAAACCACACATGTCCAACTCAAATTGCACGAAAATGCGGATCATTAAGGGTAGAAAGAAAATAAAGACAGAACATAATCTCACACAAATGGAATAACATATATTATTTCAACAATAATCTTTACAGCGGAAAATTTTAAAATACAATATCAGAGTCTAACCTAGATTCAGCCTGGATAGTTATAAACTTCTGTCCTTTCAAATGCTGACAACAACAAAACAAATGCAATATGTAGCGGATAATAGAATACGTATATATGATGATGAAGATCTCCAGCTCTCCTCTGGAAACTCCAACCATCTTCAACTACCTGAAACTACTCGGATCTGACCCGAGTATTAAAAATACCCGGATCAGGCTTGATAAACCAGCGTGAGATACTCGAAATTTAAAATGACTATGTTATCAAAACCTTTGAAAAGAAGGGTATCTCATAAGACCATGCCCACACATAAACACGGACAGGTTTTTACCTTATGATAACCAAAACACTTTTATACCAAAATAATTTGGTATTATCTTTAATGATATTCTTTTGAAAACACTTTTCAAATAAGGTATCAATATGAGGACTAAGTCTAAGGTAATATATCCAGACTAGGTCAACGGAATATACCGAACGAAATATATGATACCAGAAGGGGTAGCTGAAATGTTTGCAAGTCATTACAGCTATTTTGGGAATACAATCAAAACCGTAAATCTTGTATTGGGATTGGATTTCCAACATGATAGGGAACTAGTGACCTTTTCTCCGATCCACGCATACTAAACATAGTTCCCACGGTGCCTTAATCGCTTTTCTCAAACTAGTCACTTGAAACTATACTTGCTATACTACCACTGATAACCGGTAGTTCCCTGCTTTTCACAAGCTAACCACTTTATCAAAATGGGGCAATAAATTCCTAGAGGAACGTATCCCCCAAAGGCCCAACGTATTGGACACCACGATACACACTCACTTATTCCGAATTTGCGTCTGTCAGACCACATAGAATCTCATATCATCTTCCGAGATGTGAGGCTAGTGAGGCTACGCTTAATTTCTTCAAAGCATCGCTTTTCATACAAAACCACGCTTTGATCATAACAGGTTCCACTTTGAATGCCACACTACCATTCCTTTGATCACTATTTGACTCCAACAAGCATACAACCTCTGAGCTCGTATGTCTCAAAGAAGGGTGTTAAGCTAAGAGAAGTTGTCTTCTCTGCCACCAAGCAGATGTACATTTGTAAAAGTCAAATGTTGTGTCTTAGAAATGCAATGTCAGACATTCGTCCATACAAGTTCGTTCTAGGACTGAACGAAACCGAAGGCACTTTCCTCGGCCATTACTAGGCGAGAAGCCCTTGCAATCCGAAAAAATCTCCACAACGAGGAGACTACTACTATAAATAACTTTATAATGGCAGCGATCCAGAGTATGTCAATAAGCAGTCCTCACGCTATGAAGATCCACGGTCTTCAATAATCATCGTCTTCAACATGTCTTCACTTTCGAACGTATACATTGGTTCGAAGTGGTTTTCGGATAGGCATTACCCAAATCCGACCCCGGTAACTTCGAAACCAATTATCGATAAAAAGATGTTTAGTTCATACGTGGATATCAATCATCAATCAATTACTTCATCTTTTATAAAATATCTTTCTTAGATATATTCTTTTCAAGTTATTCCATATTCTTTTCAAGAGTATATGGAATTATTAAGCCTCATTTATCAAATCATTTGGTTTATTTAAAACTTTCTTAAATCTTGAAATAATTCTAAATCGTTTTCTCTTTTACTTAGGAAAACTTTTTCAAATCATTCATTAAATCTTAATCAAAGATTTCTTATATTCAAGTTATAACTTTTAACTTAGGGAAAATATTCCCAAATCATTTATTAAATATAAATCAAAGATTTCTTTCTTAACTTCAAATCATATTTTTGCAAATCGAAGATTTTCAAAACAGAGCACTACTGCCACCTTAAATATGATAAATTTCACCTCCAGGGACTAATGGCAAGTAATCCTACATCATGAAGATCTTTGTCTTCAACGATCTTTATCTTCAATATGTTTTATTTTGAAAATTAGTTTGAAGGGGTTTTCAGATAGAAATCACCCAAATTCGATCCCGGTTCTTCGGATAGGAATCACCCAAATCCGATCTCAGTTCCTTCGTACCAATCATCGATAAAAATATGTTAAGTTCATATGGGGTTTCGAAAATTAGTTTGAAGTGATTTTTGGATAGGAATCACCCAAATCTGATCCTAGTTCTTCGGATATGAATCACCCAAATCTGATTCTGGTTCCTTCGTACCAATCATCGATAAAAAGATGTAAAGTGGTCAATTAACATTCAAAGAATTTGTTTCTTTTCATTTATCTTGGAAAAACTTAAATATGATCTTTTAGAGTATCCGGGCTTTCCTTTCGATCTATTCCACCCCTCGCCTAAAAAGAGAAACCAAATGCCAGGTAAGTTCAGGGCACTGGTCGCTCCATCCCTAACCTTAGTTAAACACCTTGTTTTATCTTTCCAGATCTCACAAGCAGGACAAATGCACTAGTCGTTTCCGCATACTTGGTTTGTTATTACATTCAATATTCTTCACTTTTCACTTGAGTGTTAGAAACAATTTCTCTTAACCATTTATTCAAACTCTTATTAAAACTTCCAAATCATATTTAAATTACTTAATTATTCTTTAAAAATCGTTCACAAAATATTAGAAAAGAATTGTTAAGTTTAAACTCATATTCGAAAGGTTATAGAATTCGTAGCATAAAAGTGCTGCAAAAAGTGCAATATAAGTTTATTTGATTTAAACAACTTTTTAATATTTGAAAATTCATATTTTCCGTTCCAAATCTCTTTTAAACCATTTTAATAGATTTATCAAATTTATTTCTTATTTTTAATCATTTAAAAATATCATTTATAAAGAAATCCCTTTTTGGATTCCCAACTGCAAAACCGCGATGTTTTTAGAAAATTGTTTTGGACATATTTCAAAATCTACTTAATGAAATCTTGATTTTCTTTCTTCGTTGGAAAACTATGGATATAATAGACCGGAAAATTCTTATCTCAAAGCATTCCGAGCTATATTCCACTTTGTACACTCATTCAACTTTTATGGCGCGAAATCGCGAACTACCGTTACGCGACGCGCCTAGTTTTGACTTGTTTTTCAATTTCTTTTCAAACTTCTTGGAAACACTTTTAAATGTTTATATAACATTTCTAAATCATTTTGAATTCATTTTAAATGATATTTTTATATTTCAAACTCATATTTCATTTCATTCCATTTTAAAATATCATTTTCAACTTTCTTTTTAGAATCATTTAGAGGCTAAATAATTTCCATACACATATTTCTATGGATTTAAATTTTTATTAAATTAACTATGCTCAATAACCATTTCTCTTATCATTTATCAAACCAAGTTATCATCCATATCACAAATATATAATCAACCAATTTTGCATCCAAGTTATCAAACATTCAAATAATTTATTCAAGGGTTTTAATGGACATATTAAAATAGTTATAAGGATGATTTAACTTTAAATAGACATTGAGCACTCACACACTCCAACAATATTTTCCATAGATTCCCGAATTGATTTCGACAGCACTTCCTTCTTGATGTGCTCGACCTCCCCTTGATCCTCCCCTTCCTCCATTATTTCTTCAATCCTTAGATGGTAAACCATGTTTTAATGGTATTCTAAGGTCCTTGGCAAAGTTTGGTGGTGTTTGTAGTTGACTTGATATGATTTTAAGAAAAGTTAGTAAGGAATGAGAAGAGAAGAAGCCATTAGAGAGTGGAAGAAAAGCTTGAAAAAGGAAGAAGAAGAAGTGTAAAAAAAAAGAGAAAGTGGATGCTTATTTATAGGAAAAGTTTTGGATTAAAATAATATTTTGTAAAAAGACCAAAATACCCTTTACTTACTTTTTAAGCAACCTTATTTTTTCAACACTTAACATCACATTTCAAATAATTACTTTATGTCATTTTCACTTAAGTATTAAGTAAAGAATATAATAATTATGTTTGGTTTGATTTGATGTTTACCTTTTGCTTTGAAATAACATGTTTGTCTTTTTGGGCTTACTTTTTTTTTAATTTTATTCTAGAATTTTCTAAGTATGTTTAGTAAAAGTAAAGTTAATTAGTGAATTAATTAATACTTATACTATTTGAATATATGTTCCTATATAAGAAAATAATGGTGCGACAACTTTTAATCGACGAAACATTGATTTTCGACAAAATGTTTTACGGTCATATTTTGACGTTTTAGTTAAACTATTTATTTATGTAAACCAAATTTAAAAATAAATTTTTATATTGCTATTTAAAAATATCAACACTCATAAATAAATTAAAATAATTTATTTAACCATTGAAACATACTTTTCTGAAATCAGCATTTTGTCACTTTTGTTGGTATAGGCAAATATTACTATTTTTGTGTATACTTCTCTTTCCAAATCCTATCTAATATTATTTGGATCATATAACCTTACCTATTTTATATTTAAAATCACTTTAAATAGTATATTTTAAAGTGGTTAAATTCTGGGTCGTTACATCACCTCTCAAAACGACTATCAATGGGCAGAGCTCGACAATAGAAGATTTTTAAAACTTGTTTTAGAATTTTCCATTGAGTAATTTATGAGAAATCGATTTTTGAATTTGAATTTTTTTCTTCGTTTTGTTCTACTCGGCTGTGTTAAAAAATGAAGAGGGAAGCTTGATTTAAAAGGGATAAGGTGTTAGGAATTGGAGATAGTGGTTTTGATGACAACACCTTTGTAACTTATTTTATTATAACTTATATACTAACACTATCTTCTAGATATATATGAATGTTATTATGCAGGATATATATAAGGCATGTACTGATTATCGAAGACTGTACAGTATAAAGATCAAGAATGAAGAAATCAAGTTTGAAGACTCATGAGTATCAAGATCAAGATTTCAAGATAAGTGTCTAGTTTATTGTTAAAATTTTATAATAGCACGGAAATCTTCATTCCATATTTCATTTGGGATGAAACCCATTTCTACCTTCTTAGTGGCTTACAAACCCACGACAAGTAGCTTACAAACCTAGGACAGTGGCTTACAAACCCACAAACATTCTAGTTTTGTACAAGTTCTCGAGTCCTGATGTGATGAGATATTCTGCAGGAAGAAGCTTGCAAAACTACTTCAAAATGCTTTTTTCAAAATGGTTTTTCAAAACTACTTTTCAAAATGTTTTAGCCTTAAAATATTCTTTGTCTTTGTTTTTAAATAAACTCTTGTTTTAAACTTCGTTTGTTTTTAAAACTATCTTCTGATTTTTAAATATTCTTTTATAATATATATATACTTGAGATTTAAAATCAAATTTATATATAAATTCTAAAAATATATTTTTCTACTCTTCTTTATTTCAAAACATAGGAAAATTAGTTTATTTTACTCCAGAATCATTTCATCTTGTTTTCCTTTCAATACCATTTTCAAAACATATTTTACTTTTTTTTAACTAAGGGTTGTCGACATCATGGGATACCCCATATCGACATGGTGGCCGTTAAATTCAAAAGTTTCAATTTTCAAAAGAAGTGTCTATTCGTTTAAATCTCTTCACGAATGGTTATGACCGTTACTGGTCTATAAATAGCCTTCACAAACGAATTTTTTAACTAACTACTTTCTTATTTTCTTCACTACTTCTCCATAAATCTATATTCTAAAATATTCATATTTTTAAGATCGTGCCGAAATTCTGCCGAATTCTCAAGTGAATCAAATTAGAATCTCATTCTTGTTTGGTTCTCTACCCTCTCTCGAAGATCAAAGAGCTATTCAGAGTTTGAAATGACCCTCCAGATTTGGCTTAATTTTTTTTACATTCCTATAATTAATATTCTCAGAGTCACTTTCTTTTCAAACTATTTGTCCAGGATTTAAAATTCCTATTAATATAAGTATATTAATTTAATCATAGAAATATACATATACATATGATGATGTATATGTCCCTCTTGTTTAAATCAGAGTATACATATATTTAAATTTTGTAAACAAGAGCATATTCTGTTTGATTTGAATTGAATTTTGAATTTCTCATCCCATTATTAATTTTCATGTCTTTGAAACTTATAATATATGTAGATCCTGCTTATATTTATTTATAGTGATAACTTTAATTATTCAAATTAAGATTTATCAATAATTTATCTTGACAAGATAATCTCTGAATGCTTGAGATTGTATTATTATTTTTGTACAGTTCAGATGTTTGACATCTGATTAAGACCAGAAAATGATATTTACTTATATCATTTTGGCTCATAATCTTTTTCTTTGAGATTCCTCTGTTTTTAACTTATCCCATAAATCAACCCATGTTTTGTTCTCATGCATATTGGTTTCTAAATCTTTTTGAAAGTCTTTTTAAATGGTACAATCCCTGGATTTTTGGTGAGCCGGGTTTGATTGCAGAGTGTTCTCTAGATTGATAGTACAAACCAGTTCCAGAATGCACATATATTTATAGCATTTGAAAGGAAGTTTTGGGTTGAACACTTGCCAAATGGACAAGAGGTTTTGTAATGCATTTCACTGCTTAATTTCAGACCAATATGATCAACCAGGCAAACAGCAACCATGTCTCTTAAAATGTTATTCATATATAAACTACTTGATGCCTTGTTTAAGATATATACATTTCACACAAAAGCTCACAATGGACTTGAATTCTTTTACAAAATTCTCCAATGAAAGGTAACTAAATACTTGAAAGATTATCCCGGGTTAAACCATATTTTACCCCAAACTTTATACTTTTAAATAACACCAGATTGACTAATGCAAAGTATAGAACATGTTAGTTAATTGCTCAAGTATATATATACATTTTCTTTTAGATTTTGGTAGATAGTACTTTAAACTTGTTCCCTTGTTCATAACTCAAATAATCTTTAAATTCTCAAACCTTAATTCATAACAAAATGTAACAGAAAACAACCAGTTTAGACAAACATAGCAAATTCATTACATAACAAGAAATTTAAAAACATAATTTTTCATGAATACATGCAGATAATTCATCCTATGCTCTTATTAAAACTGACAAGCATGCTTTTCCATTTTTCTCATTAGCCATAATCTTCTTTCCTACTTATGTCTTGCATCCCCTGAAAAAGCATTGGTGACTGCCTCAGTTTGAATTGAGACACCCCCATATGCCATGAGCAAATAAGGGTCAGATCAATGATCTGGTATGAGCAACATCAATATATTCATGGTAATAAGCAAATAAATGATACATAAGCACTAACCAGTTGCTTAAACAATTTCTTAAATCAACTATGTTACTATATTTCAGATAAACTGTTATGCAAATGCAATGACTTCATAAATTAACCATTAGCACAAGCATGATTATGCAAGCATTCACATCAATCTGCAGCAATCAGATGCCCTGGAACACTCATGGTTCCAAATCAACAATCTAAGAAATACTCATTTTCTTATTTCATAACTTTTGCATAGCCTTAACAAATATACCATTTTAATCCTAGCCTCATTTGCTATCAAGGAATCACAGGGACACATTGCAATGAAATAATTCACATCATTGCACAAAGATCTCAGGGCTTAAACAAACCATGTGCCAAACTTGCATACTTCAAATATGATAAGCATTCCAGCAGCCTTCTTGGCTCACAGTTCTTAGTTCATTCACTAAATTTATATTTATTTAATCCTATTATCAGATAGGTGAGTGAATATGTCACTTTGTTCATTGAAACACCCCCCTGTAATACTACAAGCATATTTTTCCAAACAAATAATTATTTTCAAGGATACTGCTAACATATAGCTAGATCTTTGAATTAAGTACAAGAATATTTATACTGAGAATAGGAACATGGCATAATGAATTATTATGATCTGCAAATAACTATGATTGAACCAGATTCAAGACCTAGCTGAATCATAATTTTTGTCTTGTAGATTTTTGCTATATTAATCAGGGATTCAGCACATAGAAATCTATATTGCATCCCTATTATCATTTCTAAAGCCTCAGCACTTATACAATGTATATTGCAGCTTATTTTATTTTCTCTGTTGAGATTTAATTGCCATGATTCCATATCAGATATAAGTATTCTTCCCCTGATTTCAAGATCTAATGCCTTAGTTTTTTTTAAATACAATAAAACAGTAGCTTGCACATCCATAATAAAACATCTTATCAGATCAAGGTCATCCAAAGAGCATCCATAACAAAACATTACATCAAATCAAAACCATTCAAAGAATATTAATAAAACTGAGTTTAACAAAAACCAGAAAAATATCAATAGCAACATAAAGATTTTGGCTGCCTCTTATCAGGTCTTAATGCCATGAATCTAGTGAGATTACTCACCTAAATTCTTCCTGCCTTTGCTCAAAAATCCCAATATTTTTCTCCCTCTTCTTTTCTTCTTTTTATTTTTATTTTTTAAGCAACTCGGGTAAAATGATTTTCTAGTTATAACTACCTATTTATAAGCATTTTCACTAGGGTTTTTATCAAGATAAAATTCCATTTCTGTCCTGGCTAGTATCATGCATTTTGTATTCACATTTCCATCCTTAGTACCCCGGCCATACTAGTTAATTAAGGTCAGTACTTTCCTCCTTTTTCTTTTCCAGAAAAGTGGCTATATTTTTTTTTGAATACTTGCTCAAGTCATGTTAAATGTGTGACTTTACTATATTTTATATTCTATTCATTTCTGAAAATCCTCTTTACTATTTTTACCTACATATACTTACTTACTTATATTTTACCTCATACTATTTTAATGTTATTTTTCTTGCTTAGTTTCAATGTATCTCTGCTCAAAGAAAATGTATCTGGGTATAAGCATATGTATACATATATCTATTTAATTCTTCCTTTCTATAAAAATATTCACATTATATGTTTCATTTTTTTAATACTAATATATTTTTAATTTCAGTATGTATACATATCCAATTTTATAAAGAGTATTTAATTTCAATGTTTACAGAAAAATATATTTTAATTGGTTTAATAATTCATATTTCAAAATCATATTTGAAATGCTTCCTTTCTTTGTTTATTTATTTTATTATCATCATTTTTTTCAGAGATCTTAAACCTTTTCCTTGTGCCATTTCCAGTGTGCATGTGCACACATACTTTTGCACATCATTTCATCAAGAAATCCTTCAACATTTTATCTAAATATTTTTAGAACTGAATTATTTTATAAAAATAACTTTCCTCAAAATTTTGGGGCATTACATTCACCCCTTCTTTTAGGAATTGTGTCCTCACAATTTCTTTAATACTTATAACAAGCATTTACTGATTCTAAGGAATCCATCAAACATATGCATAAGCAAACAAATTAAATCATAACAACCATATATATTAGATTTTTCCAGAAATTTTAAAATTACCTTTAATCTGCAAAAAGCTTAGGATAATCTATTCTAATTTTGTATTCTAGCTCCCATGTACAATCATTAGGATCAAGACTCCACTGGATCTTTACCAGTTTCAAAGTTTTACTTCTTAATTTCTTTTCTTCTTTAGCTAAAATCCCCACTGGTTCTTTCTCATAAACCAAATTAGGATTTATTTGAATTTGGGTAGGCCTTTCCAGAATTTCTTCTTTATCATGTACCCACCTTCTAAGTTGTGACACATGAAAAATATTATGCATTGCTTTCATTTCCTCTAGCAGTTCTAATTTGTATGCTAAAGAGCCTAGTCTCTCCAGAATTTTATAGGGTCCAACATACCTTGGTGTGAGTTTTCCATGCTTGCCAAACCTCAGGACCTTTTTAATGGGTGAAACCTTTATGAAAACAAAGTCTCCCACTCCATATTCAACCTGCTTTCTCTTCATGTCTGCAAACTTCTTTTGCCTATCTTGAGCTGCTGCCATCCTTCTTCTTGTTAGCCCAATTTTCTTTGTAGACTCTTTTACATATTCAGGCCCTAAAACAGCCCTCTCTCCTGTCTCTACCCAACATACAGGTGATAAACATGGCTTGCCATATAAGGCTTCAAATGGAGCCATCCCTATGGTGCTTTGATAACTATTATTGTATGTAAACTCAGCTAGATGGAGATGATCCTCCCAGTTGCCTCCAAAATCCAATGCACATGCTCTCAATAAGTCTTCTAGAATTTTGTTCACTACCTCAGTTTGTCCATCTGATTGTGGATGGTAGGCAGTGCTTAAGCATAACTCACTCACCATGGCCTCTTGAAAACTTTTCCAGAATCTTAAGGTGAAGATGGTATCCCTATCACTCACAATGGTTTTGGGAATACCATGTAATCTTACCACCTCTTTCATGAATATCTGAGCCAGTTTTGGTGCATTTCTTTCTGATTTCACTGGGATAAAATGTGCTACTTTAGTTAGCCTATCCACTATTACCCAAATGCTTGTGTTTCCTCTTTTAGATATAAGCAGGCCATCTATGAAATCCATAGCTATATCCTCCCATTTCCACTGTGGTATGCTTAGAGGTTGCAACAGTCCTGATGGTCTTTGTGTCTCTGCTTTAACTTGTTGGCAAGTCGTACATTTTGCAACATGTTTGGCCACATCTGATTTCATTCCCTTCCACCAAAAATTTCTTTTCAAATTTTGATACATTTTTGTACTGCCTGGGTGTATGGAGTACTTACTCCTATGATATTCATTTAAAATTTCCTCCTTTTATTCTGTGTTTTCGGGAACACATATCCTATTCTTGTTTCTCAAATAACCACTTTTATCAATATGGTAATTTGTCACTTCTTCCCCTTTGGATCTGAGAATTTTCTTCTCAACTATAATAGGGTCTTGGTCTTGCATTCTACTTACCTTCAAAATTAATTCAGATTGAAGTGTCATCAAACTCAACTTCCCTCTATTTTCCTGTGCACCATGCATATCCATGTGCACACAGCCATTCTCCCCAATTTCTAACTCAGTAAGCAAAGACTAGTCCTTAAACTCTTCTATCATCATCATAGCTAACTTAGCATGTTGTCTGCTTAGAGCATCAGCAACTTTGTTTGCTTTTCCTGGTGTATAGAGTATATCTAAGTCATAGGCAGCTAGAAAGTCCACCCGCCTATGTTGCCTCATGTTTAAATCTTTCTGTGAGAATAAATATTGTAGTGCCTTATGATCAGTGTACAAAATAAATTTGGCACCTAATAAGTAATGTCTCCAAGCTTTAAGGCATACACTACTGCTGCTAGTTCAAGATCATGGGTTGCATACCTAGTTTCATGTGGCTTTAATTGCCTAGATGCATAGGCTATTACTTGGTCTTGTTGCATCAACACAGCCCCTAGCCCACAGCCACTTGCATCAGTATACACAATTAAGTTTTCATTCCCTTCTGGCACTCTCAGTACTGGTGCATTAACTAAAGCTTCTTTTATTTTGATAAAAGCTTGCTCACATTTTTCAATCCATATAAACACTTGATTCTTTCTAGTTAAATTTGTAAGTGGTGATGACATTTTAGAAAAATCTTTTATAAATCTCCTATAATATCCTGCCATCCCCATGAATGATATAACCTCACTCACTGTACTTGGTCTTTTCCATGCTTGAATTACTACAACCTTATTGGGGTTCACTGAAATTCCTTTTACAGAAATAACATGGCCAAGGAAATGTACTTCTTCTTTCCAAAATGCACATTTTGAAAATTTTGCCTTTAAATCCTTTTCTCTCAATCTAGACAAAACCAGATGCAAATGATTTTTATGCTCTTCTACTGTCTTGGAATAAACCAAAATATCATCAATAAAAATTAGCACAAACTTGTCTAAATAATCTCTGAATATTCTATTCATTAAATCTACAAAATATGAAGGAGCATTTGTTAGCCCAAATGGCATAACTAGAAACTCATACAAACCATATCTAGTGTTAAATGCAGTGTACTTAACACTTGAGTCCTCAACCTTCATCTGATGGAACCCAAATGCCAAGTCCAACCTAGAAAATATTTTAGCTCCACTGAGTTGATCAAAGAGATAATCAATTCTAGGCAATGGGTATTTATTCTTAATAGTAACTTTATTTAGCCCTCTGTAATCTATACACATTCTCAAAGTACCATCATGTTTTCTTACAAACACTACTGGAGCACCCCCAGCATGAATTACTTGGCCTTATAAATCCTTTGATTTCTAATTCTTCTAAATGATTTTTCAATTCTTTTAGTTCACTTGGCCCCATTCTATAAGGTTTCTTTATTATTGGGCTTGCTCCGGGAATAAGATTGATCTGAAACTCTAATGGTCTATGGTGTGGAACACCCTTAACCTCCCCAAACACATCCAAGTATTCATTGACTATGGGAATTTCTTCAATAGTAAGTTCACTGGAATCTCTTTCCAAATCAATTAAATGATATAATTTTCTTTCTTTAGCTACTTCACATAAAATTGTGATTCTCTGGCCTCTAAGATTTTGCAATGATATAGTGGATGATTCTAAGTTAATTATGACTTTAAATTGCCTTAACCATTCTACCCCCAATATAACACCTATATTTGGGTAGTTTAAAACATATAAATTGGAAATGAAAATGTTTCCACCTATGTTTAATTCCACATCCACACAAATCATATCTAGAACACTAGAACTCCCCAGTGGACTTCGTATAAACAATGGAGTTTCAACCAATATGCAATTTAATTTTAGCATTTTAACTAGTTCATAATAAATCAAAGAGTGAGTTTCCCCAGTGTTATATACTACTGCTATGGGTATGGTACAAATAAGTAATGTACCTTCCACTTGGCTATGATTTTCAGCATTAATTTCCACTGTAGATTTTCTTTTGCCTTCCAGATTTGCTAACTTCCCTTGCTGCTTGTAGCTACTCAGGATAGTTCCTGTGACGACCCGCCACTCATCGACCAGAATGACGCATCGCTAATAAGAAAGAAAGGGATAGAAAGAGAAAAGAAGAGAAGAAAGAAAGGAACAACATCAGAATCTAAACAGCGGAACGAATAAATTATATTAATAACATAAACTATTACATAGTTTCATATACAACAACTATCAGAGTTACACAACATATACAACACATACTAGACAGTTATAAACACCTGTCTAGTTTCTACAATACAAGATACAACATAGATAACAATGACTCAGAGATCAACACAGCGGAACTACTATATCTACGAACGCCGAAGCCTCCTGCTCCATTGCTCCTCCAGATAACTCGTCAAAGCAAACCTGACTCCCTTGGCTACTCGTAAAAATTTGAGTACCCAAGAGTTTATATAAAACAGAAATAAACACTTGGGTCAGACATGGGTCTGGTGTGAGTAAACGGGTTAACTTACTTAACTTCAAAACCTTTGAAATCAAAAGGTATCACGTAAGACTTCCCACACATAAACATGGAAAAGTTTTTACCTTACGCTAACCAAAACTTGATAGGAAATCTGGTTATATTATAATAGGTCTAGGGTTTTCAAATAAATATGAAATAGCTGAAATTGTTACATTATTAAATTCCAGCATACATAGGTATACAATCAAGACCGTTATCACTTATTGGAAGTTGGATTTCCATACAATGGCAGGGCTACTGGGGTACCGCCCGTCACAGTACGTGGCCTAGATCACCGTACCGAGGAGTACGCCCGCTCCCCTGCAACACAAAGCCGGAACCATCCCTTACTGGATAATTCCGAATAAAATCACCCCACGGTTGTGTACTGCAACCGTACCACTAAGTCGAAATAGAAAGGGACATCTAGACAGGGATGACCTTACTCTCAGTGGGCGCTACCCACGAAGCCTTGCTGCACCTCCCCTGTTTTAGCCATTCTCGGTTTGTGAGGCTTGAGGTCACAATTACCTTTAATCAGAACACTTCACTTAGATTGCTCATCGTCCACCTGACGATGTTTTGAAAGCATTCAATCCATACAAGTTCGTTCCGGGTTCGAACGAAACCGAAGGCATTATCTCGTTACACTCGTTTTGGAATCACCCTCAAAGTTAACGACAATAACCCTTGCACTCTGAATCTTCATCTTCACTTGAGATTCACGACCTATCGTTAATTTGGATCGATGTGGTATTCGGGTCTCCAGACCTGGAAATCCGGTATACGGAAACCCGATCCCGGTCTCATCGAAATCCAAAACGTATCTTTTAAGGCCAAGTTGTTTAAAGGTTTAAACAATTCAATTCAATTTAATACTTGAATTCACATAGCATTAACATAGATAAATATCGCACATTTATCATAGATATATCCAATATCATATCACAGAATATCATAGTATATCATCCAATAGATATCAACCAAATCAGACATTCTACTCAATCATCATTCATAAGCAACCATTTATTAATCTCTATTATAATCAATTTAATCAATTTAAATTAAATTAATTACTTAAGAATTAATTCCTATCCTTGCTTAATCAACCATTAATTAATTACAACCATTTAATTAATTAACCATTAATTACTCTTGATTAAATTATCCATTAATTACATAAAGTAATTATCCTTTAATTAATTTAACAAATTAATTATCCTTAATCATTTATAGTAATTAACCTTTAATTACTCTCATTAACTACAATAATTAATGATCCTTAATTAATTACATTAATTAATTAATTAACTATAATTAATTACATTATTCCTTAATTAATTACATTAATTAATCATGCATTAATTAATTACTTCCATTAATCAACCTTAAATAATCATTAATAGTAATTAACTATTCTTAATTACTTCAATTTCTTTTATAAATCCTTTTTGATTAATTACACCAATTTCATACAATAATTCATTTATCAATTACTTACACTAAGTAATTACTCTTATCCAATCTTATTAAGTAATTATACTTAATTACCAAGTGACTATCTTTAATTAATTAACAAATTAATTAACTTAAATAAATCACATTCATTCCTAAATCATAACCGAGTAACTCATCCTTAATTACCCTTTAAACAATTTAATTAATCCTTGATTAATTATTCTTTAACTATTAATTAATAAACCTTAATTATTAATCAATATTCTTTAATACAAAGTAATCAATCCTTAATTACTTTTATAATTAATTACTTAAACTTAATTAACTAATTAATTACTTCTTAATTATTAATTAATAAAACTTAATTATTAATTAACAACCTTAATTACCAATTTAATTAATCCTTAATCATTTAATTAATCCTTACAAATAATTAATTAAATAAATAAATTAATCTTAATTTCTTAATTAAATAAATTAATTTTAACTCATTTAAAAAAAATCTTAATTAATCTTAAGATAAAAACATTATCATTAAAAACATTTGATCTTAATAATTAACTTACTTAATTAAAATCATTAATTAAGTTTTAAAATCAATAATCATCCATTACTTATCTCTAATTATTAATCATCAATTAATTTAATAAATTACTCTTTATTTATCTCATTTACTATCAAACTTTAATTAAGTTTTAAAATGAAACTTTTCCTTATTAATTAACCTTATTTTCAAATTAAGTTTGAAAATAACTTAAAATTTAACTTAATATTATTTAAGTTAATCACTATACAAATTAAATCTAGTCAAAACATTTATTACAAAGAAAAGAATTTTCAAAACAATTGTTTTAACTTGATTATTTTAAATTTAAATCTTACCTTTATTTAAATTTAAAAACTGACTTAAACATCTTACTTTGGGTTTTAACCCATGTGTATTTGAATCTAAGCCAATACATCAGCAGCTTTATTTAAAACAGAGATTTAATTTTAGATTTTAAAACTGTTTTGAATTTAACAGTTTACTTTAAAAAAAATCTCTCGCGTACAATCCCGGAAACCAACCCGAGCCAAACCCTTATTTTCACGAGACCTCCTCGAGTAAAATTTTAAAAAAAACTATTTTGTTAAAATTTTAAACTATTAAACTTTAACAGTTTCACTCGAAACTCACGTACTACCTTAAACGACTTCGAGCAGAAACAACATCTACGCGAGATCCTCCCCGAGAACGCTCGAGTATCTTCATCTTCCCCAAACTAGAACCCACTGACACACACCCTTGCTCGTGCACGTGCACAGGTGAACGTTGCCCCTCCGACCATGCTGCCGATCACCATCTAGTCGCACTCCTTCTCCTCGATCACCACGTCAACTCTGATCATCGAGACAATTTGAAAATCAAATAAGAGCCATCTCGACCACTTCCTGGAACAACACTCCGAACAAGAATCACCTCGTCAGACTACTTCTGACCACCAGAACCCCCACGCCTTCGACCAGAGCTTCACCTCCGACCCACGCTTCCATTCCCCCACGTGCGGTAGCCTCCAGTTCACCCACGACGTCAGGAAAAATTGCGATTCCGATCAACCCCAAAACCATCATTAAACCCTAAAACTCCATCGATCGATCACCACGACGAATAATAAATTCATCCACTATTTTTCCCATCATCTACAGCCTTCATCCTACCTCCGACATCAATCACGATGAACCCAGCCCCATCGTTCGTCTGAAAATGACGAAAATGTCATTTCTGTTCATCTTACAATTTCTCTACCATTTCAACCTTAAAATTCTTGAATTCTTTTTCTAAATTCATCATTTGTAATTACTAATCAGATTATAGAGTCAAAGTTTTAAATTAACATTTTCGAAATTTACCCATTTCATTGAGTTCTACTGTAAACTTTATATTTTAGAGTTAAATGTTTATTACATATCATTGAATCTATTTTTACAATCTAAAATATATAGTTAGAAACCTTTTTCATTAACACTACCTAGACTAAAATCAAACAGATGTAAAGATATGAATTTTTCTAATAAAATTTTGAAGCCTGTATTGATATAAAAACAGAGATATATAGTTGTACAGACCTGCATATAATTATACCTACATATTTATAAACATGCAAAACAATTTCACTCAAACATTCAAGTACATCTCATATTATACTACTGGAATCAAGATATATATATAGTTCAAGGTCTTATAAAAGAAGAGATTACTCAAATAGAAGATAACAGAGCAATTAACAATGAACCCAGACATACATACTTCAATCCTCACATACATACAGTATACACACATATAAATGAACATGCAAATATACTTCATTCAGAAATCATTCGAAAGCAATTTAAATTCATTTTAACTTTTGAAAAAGATGTTTACTCACCTATTATGTTGAACAGAGAAACTGGAAGCTCTGGAAAAATTGAAATGCTTGCTTTAAAAACTTGAAAATCTTGGCCTCTAGTTGTAAGCTTTGAAAACTTTACATTTTGATTTCTTTAAAACTGAAAGCTTTTGAAAACTTGCTGTCGCCTCAGATTTTATTGCATGCAAATCTTGAAAATTGATTACAGACTTGGTTTGAAACAGGAAAATGGTCACAGGCTTTTGAACTTAGGCTTTTGAAATGATTCCAGGTTTGAGAAATTTCAGGTTGAAGATTTTTGATTTGGAAATGAATCAATGTTTTGGTTTGTGGAAATGATATTGGTTTTAGAAATAAATTACAGGGTATTGATTTTGATCAGGGGAAGGTTTCAGGTTTGAGATGAATTTCAGTTTGGTTTGAGGATGATTACGGTTTGATATGTTTTCTGGTTTTTAGTTTTGGTCTTTGAAGAAAATGAGATTAGAAAAGAAAAGAGAATGGAAAGGTAGGCTTTTATAACTTAAATTTATGGTTTATTAAAAATCAAAGAAAAATGATAAGAAAATGACACTTGTCTCTACCCTTGCTTAATTACCTTACACATGTATTTAACATGTTTTAAAAATTTAACACTTGTCATTTTTTTATTTTCATTTGTTTTAAAATTATTTAAAAGCCTTTAAAATGAATTTTCCTAATTAAATAAATACATACCTTATTTAATAAATGCTTTCCTATATTATAAATAAATGAAACCTTTAAAAGAAAATAAAATAAAAACTAATTATATTCTAATAAAATTATATACAATATATTTAATTCATTTTTAAGTGTAAATATACCTTTTGTATTTATTTATTATTAAATAAACACTTCCTAAATTTATATAAATAAAATTTCTTTTAAAGAAAATATTTTAAAGCAAATCTTATTTTAAATAAAGCCTTGTTCATATATTTTATACCCAAATATATTAAAATATTTATCTTTAAAGATTCAAATTTAAATCCAGATTCTAATTCAAATTTTACTTTTAAAAATCCAATTTAAAAGTCAACTCAACATTTATATTTTTAAATAAACCTATTATTAACTTTGAAATTGATATTTCATTTAAAAACAACTTAAGGCATATATAAACAATACTTATTAATTTTAGAAATGATAAATCTATTTAAAATCAAATTTATAATCACAACTTAAATAATTTTTCTTATTAAAATCAATCTATACCATAATTAAAATATCACATCATTATTATTTGGTTATTTATATTTGAAAATAACAATTTTATCAATTTAAAATAATTTAAATTTAGAGATTATCACATTTTAAACTTCTCGAAATCCCGGGATATCACATTCCTTCCCCCTTAAAAGAATTTCGTCCTCGAAATTTAAAACAAAAGATAATCCAAATTTTTATTTTATTTCAATCCATTTTAAAACAATTTAAGTATACTTATCAGCCATACACTATCAAACAAACAACCATTCATCCAAACAAACAATTTCATCCAAGCAACAATTCATACAAACAACAATTCTAGTTATCCGAACATAGATCCGGATAAACTACCTAAAATTATCCCGAGTTTCCCCGATACAGATACTGGGTTACTCGCTCTACTAAATCCAAACTGGTAATTCAATACCGAAGCCAAAACACTTATCCTCACAAAAACTCAGAAAGATCTAATATACTCGGAGCTATCTTCCTAGTCTTACCCAATCTTATTTGCTCCCTTTTACTGGAGACATAATAATGAAGTCTCCAACTTCGAATTCCAAATTCTCCATCTCTAGTTCACAGAACTCTTCTGCCGATTCTGGGATGCCTTCATCCTTCCTGATCAGCTTAACCATCGCTGATACTTCTTGAAACAAACCGGATCAAAAACAATCCAATAAACGGATCCTCTCAAGATCTACAGAAATCCAGAACTCAAACTCTATTCCACAATCATCGGTAGATTTCCAAATACTTCTTCTATCTGGACAAGACAAAACAGATTCTCTCACCAATCTGACCTTCAAATCTTGAAAAGCTTCCTGTAGGAACCCTTTAATCCAAACACTACAATTTCCGGTTGCTTCCACTCTAGAACAACTACTACCAAGCTTTCGCTGCTCAACTCTGATCTAGATGTCGTCTATGAACTCGAACACAAACTAGATCAACACTTCCCATAAAATCTCTGACAACTCTATAACTCCTATATCTTCTAGAGATGCCTCAAACTTAAGCAAAAGATTTCCCAAGTGAATACTCAAACTATCGCAAGTCACTTTTGCGATTCTATCCAGTCCAATATCCAAAGATTACTGTTCTTTCTTAACTCATCAGAACAGTCATATTGCTTGACCAATCCATTTGAAAAATGAATCTACTCTGCAGCTTCTAAACTCCACTCTAAGAAACTGCTAAGCCAAAAGATCTTCCAGCAGGAACACAGAACACTTGAGCTACACTGCTGACACAGATGCCTAAGACTCCTTATCCAAAGCTTCTAGAGAAACTCGGACTTCAAACCAAACACAAACATCATGCTGAACTCAGCCACAACACCGAAGCAGCCACACTCCTTAAACTTGTTCCAAAGAAAACATCTTCAGAAACATCCATAGTCACTGCGTTTCATCACACAGCTACAATTTCCTGAGGTATCAAGATACCATCACTTGCTTCTGCTCAACCAACAGATCCAAACTCTCAAAAATCCACTCACACGAGCGCGATCAAACTTATACTTCAATGATGGACTCTGAACCTTAACAAATTTCCTTCAGAGATCAATGAAATCTTGACACCATATCAAAACTCACTCAAGACGATATTGGGTCTACAGTCTCGACAGATATATTTCCAACCTCAAACATCCAAACTCCAACCATTGGTAGTCGTGTTACACACATCACTACCCTATCTACCATTATAACTTATTTGGAAAACCCAAACAGATAATCCAACAAATAGGTAGAATAGATATATATATATATATATATATAGTAAAAATTACAAATACGCTCTCTCAAGATAGACACCACTCCAGAGCCTAGGTATTCACTCAACCTACTGCTCTGATACCAAATGTGACGACCCGCCACTCATCGACCAGAATGACGCATCGCTAATAAGAAAGAAAGGGATAGAAAGAGAAAAGAAGAGAAGAAAGAAAGGAACAACATCAGAATCTAAACAGCGGAACGAATAAATTATATTAATAACATAAACTATTACATAGTTTCATATACAACAACTATCAGAGTTACACAACATATACAACACATACTAGACAGTTATAAACACCTGTCTAGTTTCTACAATACAAGATACAACACAGATAACAATGACTCAGAGATCAACACAGCGGAACTACTATATCTACGAACGCCGAAGCCTCCTGCTCCATTGCTCCTCCAGATAACTCGTCAAAGCAAACCTGACTCCCTTGGCTACTCGTAAAAATTTGAGTACCCAAGAGTTTATATAAAACAGAAATAAACACTTGGGTCAGACATGGGTCTGGTGTGAGTAAACGGGTTAACTTACTTAACTTCAAAACCTTTGAAATCAAAAGGTATCACGTAAGACTTCCCACACATAAACATGGAAAAGTTTTTACCTTACGCTAACCAAAACTTGATAGGAAATCTGGTTATATTATAATAGGTCTAGGGTTTTCAAATAAATATGAAATAGCTGAAATTGTTACATTATTAAATTCCAGCATACATAGGTATACAATCAAGACCGTTATCACTTATTGGAAGTTGGATTTCCATACAATGGCAGGGCTACTGGGGTACCGCCCGTCACAGTACGTGGCCTAGATCACCGTACCGAGGAGTACGCCCGCTCCCCTGCAACACAAAGCCGGAACCATCCCTTACTGGATAATTCCGAATAAAATCACCCCACGGTTGTGTACTGCAACCGTACCACTAAGTCGAAATAGAAAGGGACATCTAGACAGGGATGACCTTACTCTCAGTGGGCGCTACCCACGAAGCCTTGCTGCACCTCCCCTGTTTTAGCCATTCCCGGTTTGTGAGGCTTGAGGTCACAATTACCTTTAATCAGAACACTTCACTTAGAATGCTCATCGTCCACCTGATGATGTTTTGAAAGCATTCAATCCATACAAGTTCGTTCCGGGTTCGAACGAAACCGAAGGCATTATCTCGTTACACTTGTTTTGGAATCACCCTCAGAGTTAACGACAATAACCCTTGCACTCTGAATCTTCATCTTCACTTGAGATTCACGACCTATCGTTAATTTGGATCGATGTGGTATTCGGGTCTCCAGACCTGGAAATCCGGTATACGGAAACCCGATCCCGGTCTCATCGAAATCCAAAACGTATCTTTTAAGGCCAAGTTGTTTAAAGGTTTAAACAATTCAATTCAATTTAATACTTGAATTCACATAGCATTAACATAGATAAATATCGCACATTTATCATAGATATATCCAATATCATATCACAGAATATCATAGTATATCATCCAATAGATATCAACCAAATCAGACATTCTACTCAATCATCATTCATAAGCAACCATTTATTAATCTCTATTATAATCAATTTAATCAATTTAAATTAAATTAATTACTTAAGAATTAATTCCTATCCTTGCTTAATCAACCATTAATTAATTACAACCATTTAATTAATTAACCATTAATTACTCTTGATTAAATTATCCATTAATTACATAAAGTAATTATCCTTTAATTAATTTAACAAATTAATTATCCTTAATCATTTATAGTAATTAACCTTTAATTACTCTCATTAACTACAATAATTAATGATCCTTAATTAATTACATTAATTAATTAATTAACTATAATTAATTACATTATTCCTTAATTAATTACATTAATTAATCATGCATTAATTAATTACTTCCATTAATCAACCTTAAATAATCATTAATAGTAATTAACTATTCTTAATTACTTCAATTTCTTTTATAAATCCTTTTTGATTAATTACACCAATTTCATACAATAATTCATTTATCAATTACTTACACTAAGTAATTACTCTTATCCAATCTTATTAAGTAATTATACTTAATTACCAAGTGACTATCTTTAATTAATTAACAAATTAATTAACTTAAATAAATCACATTCATTCCTAAATCATAACCGAGTAACTCATCCTTAATTACCCTTTAAACAATTTAATTAATCCTTGATTAATTATTCTTTAACTATTAATTAATAAACCTTAATTATTAATCAATATTCTTTAATACAAAGTAATCAATCCTTAATTACTTTTATAATTAATTACTTAAACTTAATTAACTAATTAATTACTTCTTAATTATTAATTAATAAAACTTAATTATTAATTAACAACCTTAATTACCAATTTAATTAATCCTTAATCATTTAATTAATCCTTACAAATAATTAATTAAATAAATAAATTAATCTTAATTTCTTAATTAAATAAATTAATTTTAACTCATTTAAAAAAAATCTTAATTAATCTTAAGATAAAAACATTATCATTAAAAACATTTGATCTTAATAATTAACTTACTTAATTAAAATCATTAATTAAGTTTTAAAATCAATAATCATCCATTACTTATCTCTAATTATTAATCATCAATTAATTTAATAAATTACTCTTTATTTATCTCATTTACTATCAAACTTTAATTAAGTTTTAAAATGAAACTTTTCCTTATTAATTAACCTTATTTTCAAATTAAGTTTGAAAATAACTTAAAATTTAACTTAATATTATTTAAGTTAATCACTATACAAATTAAATCTAGTCAAAACATTTATTACAAAGAAAAGAATTTTCAAAACAATTGTTTTAACTTGATTATTTTAAATTTAAATCTTACCTTTATTTAAATTTAAAAACTGACTTAAACATCTTACTTTGGGTTTTAACCCATGTGTATTTGAATCTAAGCCAATACATCAGCAGCTTTATTTAAAACAGAGATTTAATTTTAGATTTTAAAACTGTTTTGAATTTAACAGTTTACTTTAAAAAAAATCTCTCGCGTACAATCCCGGAAACCAACCCGAGCCAAACCCTTATTTTCACGAGACCTCCTCGAGTAAAATTTTAAAAAAAACTATTTTGTTAAAATTTTAAACTGTTAAACTTTAACAGTTTCACTCGAAACTCACGTACTACCTTAAACGACTTCGAGCAGAAACAACATCTACGCGAGATCCTCCCCGAGAACGCTCGAGTATCTTCATCTTCCCCAAACTAGAACCCACTGACACACACCCTTGCTCGTGCACGTGCACAGGTGAACGTTGCCCCTCCGACCATGCTGCCGATCACCATCTAGTCGCACTCCTTCTCCTCGATCACCACGTCAACTCTGATCATCGAGACAATTTGAAAATCAAATAAGAGCCATCTCGACCACTTCCTGGAACAACACTCCGAACAAGAATCACCTCGTCAGACTACTTCTGACCACCAGAACCCCCACGCCTTCGACCAGAGCTTCACCTCCGACCCACGCTTCCATTCCCCCACGTGCGGTAGCCTCCAGTTCACCCACGACGTCAGGAAAAATTGCGATTCCGATCAACCCCAAAACCATCATTAAACCCTAAAACTCCATCGATCGATCACCACGACGAATAATAAATTCATCCACTATTTTTCCCATCATCTACAGCCTTCATCCTACCTCCGACATCAATCACGATGAACCCAGCCCCATCGTTCGTCTGAAAATGACGAAAATGTCATTTCTGTTCATCTTACAATTTCTCTACCATTTCAACCTTAAAATTCTTGAATTCTTTTTCTAAATTCATCATTTGTAATTACTAATCAGATTATAGAGTCAAAGTTTTAAATTAACATTTTCGAAATTTACCCATTTCATTGAGTTCTACTGTAAACTTTATATTTTAGAGTTAAATGTTTATTACATATCATTGAATCTATTTTTACAATCTAAAATATATAGTTAGAAACCTTTTTCATTAACACTACCAAGACTAAAATCAAACAGATGTAAAGATATGAATTTTTCTAATAAAATTTTGAAGCCTGTATTGATATAAAAACAGAGATATATAGTTGTACAGACCTGCATATAATTATACCTACATATTTATAAACATGCAAAACAATTTCACTCAAACATTCAAGTACATCTCATATTATACTACTGGAATCAAGATATATATATAGTTCAAGGTCTTATAAAAGAAGAGATTACTCAAATAGAAGATAACAGAGCAATTAACAATGAACCCAGACATACATACTTCAATCCTCACATACATACAGTATACACACATATAAATGAACATGCAAATATACTTCATTCAGAAATCATTCGAAAGCAATTTAAATTCATTTTAACTTTTGAAAAAGATGTTTACTCACCTATTATGTTGAACAGAGAAACTGGAAGCTCTGGAAAAATTGAAATGCTTGCTTTAAAAACTTGAAAATCTTGGCCTCTAGTTGTAAGCTTTGAAAACTTTACATTTTGATTTCTTTAAAACTGAAAGCTTTTGAAAACTTGCTGTCGCCTCAGATTTTATTGCATGCAAATCTTGAAAATTGATTACAGACTTGGTTTGAAACAGGAAAATGGTCACAGGCTTTTGAACTTAGGCTTTTGAAATGATTCCAGGTTTGAGAAATTTCAGGTTGAAGATTTTTGATTTGGAAATGAATCAATGTTTTGGTTTGTGGAAATGATATTGGTTTTAGAAATAAATTACAGGGTATTGATTTTGATCAGGGGAAGGTTTCAGGTTTGAGATGAATTTCAGTTTGGTTTGAGGATGATTACGGTTTGATATGTTTTCTGGTTTTTAGTTTTGGTCTTTGAAGAAAATGAGATTAGAAAAGAAAAGAGAATGGAAAGGTAGGCTTTTATAACTTAAATTTATGGTTTATTAAAAATCAAAGAAAAATGATAAGAAAATGACACTTGTCTCTACCCTTGCTTAATTACCTTACACATGTATTTAACATGTTTTAAAAATTTAACACTTGTCATTTTTTTATTTTCATTTGTTTTAAAATTATTTAAAAGCCTTTAAAATGAATTTTCCTAATTAAATAAATACATACCTTATTTAATAAATGCTTTCCTATATTATAAATAAATGAAACCTTTAAAAGAAAATAAAATAAAAACTAATTATATTCTAATAAAATTATATACAATATATTTAATTCATTTTTAAGTGTAAATATACCTTTTGTATTTATTTATTATTAAATAAACACTTCCTAAATTTATATAAATAAAATTTCTTTTAAAGAAAATATTTTAAAGCAAATCTTATTTTAAATAAAGCCTTGTTCATATATTTTATACCCAAATATATTAAAATATTTATCTTTAAAGATTCAAATTTAAATCCAGATTCTAATTCAAATTTTACTTTTAAAAATCCAATTTAAAAGTCAACTCAACATTTATATTTTTAAATAAACCTATTATTAACTTTGAAATTGATATTTCATTTAAAAACAACTTAAGGCATATATAAACAATACTTATTAATTTTAGAAATGATAAATCTATTTAAAATCAAATTTATAATCACAACTTAAATAATTTTTCTTATTAAAATCAATCTATACCATAATTAAAATATCACATCATTATTATTTGGTTATTTATATTTGAAAATAACAATTTTATCAATTTAAAATAATTTAAATTTAGAGATTATCACATTTTAAACTTCTCGAAATCCCGGGATATCACAGTTCCTCTACATATGCCCCTCTTTCCCACATAGGTAGCATTTGAAGGCTCCTCCTTTTAACTCTGGGCACCTTGGTTTAATGTGTCCTTCCTGTCCATAATAATGGCAGACCAATTTCTTCTTAGCATCATTAGCCTTGGTGTCATTGGCCTTCTTGTTGTCTGTCTCCTCCTTCTTTTTATCATAAGGGTGATACCTTCCCTTATTCTTCTTGTTATTTTGGTTCTTAAAATTCCTGTACTTCTCTCTTTCCTTGTCATGCTGTTCCAATTTCAATGCCAGATCTATTACTTGATCAAAAGTCCTATCTGCATATGGTAGCATGGCTCTGCTAAGTCCTGGGTTCAAACCCCTAATGTACCTATCATTTTTGGATGCTTAATCTGCCACTAGCATTGCTCCATATTTGGATAATCCCTCAAACTTTTGAGTATACTCAGTGACATTCAAAGTTCTTTGCCCGAGTCTAATAAATTCTTCAAGTAATGTGGTCTTAGCTGATGCTGGTACAAATCTTGCCTCCAACATCTCCTTGAATTGATTCTAAGTGATTTCATTTTCAATTCTCCCAGTTATGATCACCTCCCACCAGCCTAAAGCTACCCCTTTCAGCTGTCTTGAAGCTACTTGCCTCTTCCTTTGATCATCAAGCTGCATGTCATTGAAAATTCTATCCAGTGTTCTCAACCATGCTTGAATTTCCATCACATTCTCAGTCCCTTCAAAACTTTTACCTCCCATGTTTTTATAAGCCTTTAATAGTTATGAAAGTTCCTCATGTGGACTCAGGCCTATGCCCAATTCCATCCCTTAAAACCCTCACAAACTCTTGCATATCAAGCATTTGTGGTGCACTTGTTCCTGCATGATGTGATCCCCTTCCTACCATGGTTTGCTAACCAAATTATGGGCAAATAGTATTAGTGTACTGTGAGTATTTTCTATGGTTAATATTTTCCTATCTAAATTATTTCATCCGAAACAAACAGATATAATACATTTCTATAGTATTCAACAATCAATGCAACCATTTGCTCTGATACCAACTGAAATGACCCTCCAGATTTGGCTTAATTTTTTTTTTACATTCCTATAATCAATATTCTCAGAGTCAATTTCTTTTCAAACAATTTTTCCAGGATTTAAAATTCCTATTAATATAAGTATATTAATTTAATCATAGAAATATACATATACATATGATGATGTATATGTCCCTCTTGTTTAAATCAGAGTATACATATATTTAAATTTTGTAAACAAGAGCATATTCTGTTTGATTTGAATTGAATTTTGAATTTCTCATCCCATTATTAATTTTCATGTCTTTGAAACTTATAATATATGAGTAGATCCTGCCCATATTTATTTATAGTGATAACATTAATTATTCAAATTAAGATTTATCAATAATTTATCTTGACAAGATAATCTCTGAATGCTTGAGATTGTATTATTATTTTTGTACAGTTCAGATGTTTGACATCTGATTAAGACCAAAAAATGATATTTACTTATATCATTTTGGCTTATAATCTTTTTCTTTGAGATTCCTCAGTTTTTAACTTATCCCATAAATCAACCCATGTTTTGTTCTCATGCATATTGGTTTCTAAATCTTTCTGAAAGTGTTTTTAAATGGTACAATCCCTGGATTTTTGGTGAGCCAGGTTTGATTGCAGAGTGTTCTCTAGATTGATAGTACAAACCAGTTCCAGAATGCACATATATTTATAGCATTTGAAAGGAAGTTTTGGGTTGAACACTTGCCAAATGGACAAGAGGTTTTGTAATGCATTTCACTGCTGAATTTCAGACCAATATGATCAACCAGGCAAACATCAACCATGTCTCTTAAAATGTTATTCATATATAAACTACTTGATGCCTTATTTAAGATATATACATTTCACAAAACAGCTCATAATGGACTTGAATTCTTTTACAAATTTCTCCAATGAAAGGTAACTAAATACTTGAAAGATTACCCCAGGTTAAACCATATTTTACCCCAAACTTTATACTTTTAAATAACACTAGATTGACTAATGCAAAGTATAGAATATGTTAGTTAATTGCTCAAGTATATATATACATTTTCTTTCAGATTTTGGTAGATAGTACTTTAAACTTGTTCCCTTGTTCATAACTCAAATAATCTTTAAATTCTCAAACCTTAATTCATAACAAAATGTAACAGAAAACAACCAGTTCAGACAAACATAGCAAATTCATTACATAACAAGAAATTTAAAAACATAAGTTTTCATGAATACATGTAGATAATTCATCCTATGCTCTTATTAAAACTGACAAGCATGCTTTTCCATTTTTCTCATTAGCCATAATCTTCTTTCCTACTTATGTCTTGCATCCCCTGAAAAAGCATTGGTGACTGCCTCAGTTTGAATTTAGACACCCCCATATGCCATGAGCAAATAAGGGTCAGATCAATGATCTGGTATGAGCAACATCAATATATTCATGGTATTAAGCAAATAAATGATACATAAGCACTAACCAGTTGCTTAAAAAATTTCTTAAATCAACTATGTTACTATATTTCAGATAAACTGTTATGCAAATGCAATGACTTCATATATTAACCATTAGCACAAGCATGATTATGCAAGCATTCACATCAATCAGCAGCAATCAGATGCCCTGGAACACTCATGGTTCCAAATCAACAATCTAAGAAATACTCATTTTCTTATTTCATAACTTTTGCATAGCCTTTACAAATATACCATTTTAATCCTAGCCTCATCTGCTATCAAGGAATCATAGGGACACATTGCAATGAAATAATTCACATCATTGCACAAAGATCTCAGGGCTTAAACAAACCATGTGCCAAACTTGCATACTTCAAATATGACAAGCATTCCAGCAGCCTTCTTGGCTCACAGTTCTTAGTTCATTCACTAAATTTATATTTATTTAATCCTATTATCAGATAAGTGAGTGAATATGTCACTGTGTTCATTGAAACACCCCCCTATAATACTGCAAGCATATTTTTCCAAACAAATAATTATTTTCAAGGATACTGCTAACATATAGCTAGATCTTTGAATTAAGTACAAGAATATTTATACTGAGAATAGGAACATGGCATAATGAATTATTATGATCTGCAAATAACTATGATTGAACTAGATTCAAGATCTAGTTGAATCATAATTTTTGTCTTGTAGATTTTTGCTATTTTAATCAGGGATTCAGCACATAGAAATCTCTATTGCATCCCTATTATTATTTCTAAATCCTCAGCACTTATACAATGTATATTGCGGCTTATTTTATTTTCTCTGTTGAGATTTATTTGCCATGATTCCATATCAGATATAAGTATTCTTCCCCTGATTTCAAGATCTGATGCCTTAGTTTTTTTAAATATAATAAAACAGTAGCTTGCACATCCATAATAAAACATCTTATCAGATCAAGGTCATCCAAAGAGCATCCATAACAAAACATTACATCAAATCAAAACCATTCAAAGAATATTAATAAAACCGAGTTTAACAAAAACTAGAAAAATATCAATAGCAACATAAAGATTTTGGCTGCCTCTTATCAGGTCTTAATGCCATGAATCTAGTGAGATTACTCACCTAAATTCTTCCTGCCTTTGCTCAAAAATCCCAATATGTTTCTCCCTCTTCTTTTCTTCTTTTTATTTTTATTTTTTAAGCAACTCGGGTAAAATGATTTTTTGGTTATAACTACCTATTTATAAGCATTTTCACTAGGGTTTTTATCAAGATAAAATTCCATTTCTGTCCTGGCTAGTATCATGCATTTTGTATTCACATTTCCATCCTTAGTACCCCGGCCATACTAGTTAATTAAGGTCAGTAATTTCCTCCTTTTGCTTTTCCAGAAAAGTGGCTATATTTTTTTTTGAATACTTGCTCAAGTCATGTTAAATGTGTGACTTTACTATATTTTATATTCTATTCATTTCTGAAAATCCTCTTTACTATTTTTACCTACACATACTTACTTACTTATATTTTACCTCATACCATTTTAGTGTTATTTTTCTTGCTTAGTTTCAATGTATCTCTGCTCAAAGAAAATGTATCAGGGTATAAGCATATGTATACATATATCTATTTAATTCTTCCTTTTTGTAAAAATATTCACATTATATGTTTCATATTTTTTAATACTAATATATTTTTAATTTCAGTATATATACATATCCAATTTTATAAAGAGTATTTAATTTCAATGTATACAGAAAAATATATTTTAATTGGTTTAATAATTCATATTTCAAAATCATATTTGAAATGCTTCCTTTCATTGTTTATTTATTTTATTATCATAATTTTTTTTCCAAAGATCTTAAACCTTTTCCTTGTGCCATTTCCAGTGTGCATGTGCACACATACTTTTGCACATCATTTCATCAAGAAATCCTTCAACATTTTATCTAAATATTTTTAGAACTGAATTATTTTATAAAAATAATTTTCCTCAAAATTTTGGGGCATTACAGAGTTATATGATCAATTTGTAATCAAAAGTTTATCGAGTCTCTCTATAAGGTGTGGTTGTGCTTGGAAATCAATTGGGTAACCATGTGGCCCGTAAATCAAGAGAGTTTGCCCCAGACTCGTGAGACAGGAGGGTACCTCAAGGCCTTTAGAAACTGAGGATTGTAATCTCCACTTTGGTATAATAAAAATCTGTATGAGGTGTTCTGCCTTGGTACAGGACTGGATGTAGGGTAACTCCGAACCAGTATAAAATCCGATGTGTTCTTTCCTTTTACTGCTTTTTATTTACTTTCTGCATCTATGTTTGATTCTATGATTGTTCTATGATTAATTTCTTCATTTGTTTGTGTCATAATTTTAATTTAGTCCATATAAGTCTTAGAATCCATTAAACACTATTCACCCCTCCTCTAGTGTTAAATTAGCCTTAAGATCCTTAATCCGCACCCCCTTTCATAAGGTGGTTGACTAGGTAGGGTGGCTGAGAAGATAGGATATACGGCTGAAAGTGAAAGAAAGTAGGCTAGTGGTCCAATCAACAAATATGTATTATTTTAATTACAAATATCTCGTTTAAAAGCAGCTTAAAATTTCAAAATCCTATCGAGGTGTGCCGATAAGCGTTCATAATGTTATACCCCTATTCCGAACGTAATGGAACAAGTCTCGAGTCCTATTTCGATCGTATGTGGAAGAAAGCTTTTTGAACCCAATTAAAATAATTTTTCGATATTAAATTCAACGCGTTTCTATCCCGTACGACCTAACGATAACTCCAAGCGCTACGACATTTGAAATCTAATAATAATACACTATTACGGATCCAATGGAATTGGTTTCGTCGAATTCCGAGATTGTGCACCAAAAGCTATTTTTATATGTTAATTTAAACGAGTTATTTTTAAAATCGAGTAAATCACTTTTGAATTCAATTTAAAAGTTCTATTACCTTCATTCTTATGAATATAAATTTAATAAGCCTTTAAACTATTTTTTTTCCAAATAAAAATCCAAGATTTAAATTATTTTCACGATTTCAATTATTTAATTCAACAATTAAACTATCAATAAATCATTATATTTGAAATTCAACCTATTAAATTGATAAAATTTACTTTCCAATATTTAAAATTGATTAAATAAACAATTTCAAATAACCAAAAATTCTAGATCGTTACATTCCTCCCCTCTTAAAAGAATTTCGTCCCCGAAATTGCCAAGGCAGAGGAATGGCCTAAAACCCATTAACTTTCCCCAAAACAATTTAGTTGAAACAACTTCCCAAAATCAATTTTATTGAAACCACATTATCACTTTACTAATTCCCAAATTCATCCATAGATTCCAAATAACATTATTCATTCAATCATTTCAAGTTATAATAAAAAATCAAATTTTAATTATTAAAAATTTTCTAACTCCTTAAATTTTCGAAAAATTTCACCAGCGTCTCCTTTGCGCGGCTAGATCGAAACGACTACAAAATGCCACTACGGGCCCCAAACCAACAAAAGAAACAAAAGCCAAGTGGCTCAATCATAAAACCATCAAATCAAATGAAAAAATAAACATGTACCTCTTTGTCGGGCAATCCAAATTTTTCTGGATTTTAAATACCATCATCTTATTTACCAATGATATCCAATCATATAATTTAAAATCATTTTATATTTTGCATTTTCAATTTCCAATATTTGCTTTACTTAAGCCCGTACGATGTACATATATCATCCGTACGCAATATCAAATCTGATCGCTTACTCGATCACACAATTTCACTTCCGAACTAGTATCGTTCACATGACTCTCTAGTGCGGACTCAAATCTTGTTCCTTGATAAGAAACCGTAATTCTCCTTGCATAGCCATATACTATGATAGAGAATTCCAGAATCAATCAAAAATCCATATCCAGGGTTCTCCGTCGAGAATCGAGTGAATAATCCTAACTCGGATCGATATAAATTATCTCAAAATTCTGTGCTCGAATCTGGATCAAATCGTTATGCGAATAAAATAATATACGTACAACTTATGTATTTATTTCTATTGATTCTTAGCTATACAAATTCCTTTGTTTACATTTACTTCATTTCCATTCAATTATTCACAATTATCATCCACATTGCATTATTCACATTGCTTAATTTCTCAGTATATTTTTCAATATCAATTATCTCTTAAGAATTTCCTCATCAAATTTTCTTAAGTCAATTATAAACATCTTTATACAAAAGTTATTATGTTTATTACCACTTCACCACTTAAATTTTTATATCCACTTCTATTCAAATTCAATTCCATTTAACTCAATTTATCTCCCAATTTTAAATATTGAATTTTATCAACCATATCCCAAACCATATTTACTCACTAATTAAATTAGTTAGTTCACTTAGCCCATTTCATTAATTATTTCAAATCTCAATAAATTCCATTTCCAAAATTTTATTTTATTTAGCCCCACTTAGGCTAAATTTCCAAATTTCACTTTATTAGTTCAATTCAATTCACTTAATTTATTCTCTTCACTAATTTATTCTACTACCACAATCACTTCATTTAACTTTTCTTAATTTAAATTTAATCTCTTATCTCAATTTCACAACTTTTCTTATCTATATCATTTCTCAAATTTATAAGTTCGAAACTTATCTTTATTCATTTCACAAACATTTAGATAGCAAATTTCAGAATCTAAACACCCGGTTTAATTTCAAATTAATTTGAAATCATATATGTATATACATATCTCACTTTTATATCAAATCAAAATTTTAAATTTTGTAAAATCAAAAACTTATTTATTAAAACAAGACTCCGTTAGAAAATCATTAAAGTAGCAATCCATCACTCAGAAACTCGAAAATGAACACCGATGATGTCGCGATCATCATCGAAATTATTTTCTAGCGACCGAAGTGAGTCCGGTACTTTTATTTCTTTTAAAAACCATTTTTATTTAAAAAAAACACTTCCAAAATAATACTATCATTATTATTTCCAAAACACTTTGGAACACATTTCAAAATCTCCAGGACTTAGATTCAAATCATCTCAATTTAAATCCATTTTAATTTATAAGTCACATTTATAAATTATATATTTCAAAATTTCGCTTCCTTAAAACATTTCACAAATGTTTTAGCATTGTTTATTTTATAGTAAACATCTTTCATTAAGGCACAACAACCAATTAATGATAATAACCAATATTATCATTCCTCACAACCAACACACTATATATACCCTAATAATTTCTGAAAAATTATTTCTTTATATATAAAATATAATCATGGTAAAATTATTTCATTTACCCAATTTCAAAACAATATTATGTCGAATTGTTCTGTTCAAGTGTTTAGAGATCCCTATCAATAACGTTAATTACTCGTATTGACCAGAATCTATAAGCCACACAACAAATCAACCAACATAATATAAAATAATTTTGATATTCACTAACAAATACGCGCTCATATATATACACTCAAACTCATTCTAGGGTACTACTAACCCTATCTCTAATGAGTCAAACCCCACAAAGCTAAAGTTATCGCTAAACCAAAGCTCTGATACCAGTTGTAACGACCCACATTTCGGAAGGTTTAAATCGAAAATAATCCACATATGTCCAATTCAAACAATCCGGAACATAGATAATCAATGGGGTTAGTTAAGAAAAATAAGAAAAGAAGAAGAAAACAAACACAGAATCTCGCAGCGGATTGACAAAATATAATAATCAAATAAACAATTCATGAAGTTGTTTACTATATTTTTTATTATAATTTATACGACATTTATCAGAGTAAGATATACAACAGAACAAATAAAATAATGCAGCGGAACAAACAATGATGGGATAATACTAGTAATAATATACCAAATCTTCATCTTCGTACTCCAGAGAATAATCTTCGATAAGCTGAAAAACTCACGACTGACCCGAGTGTAATGAAAAGACAAAACACTCGAGTTAGGACTAAAATATCCTTATGTAAGTCAAATCGATAATCAATATAATATGAGTGTGATAGCGTCAGAGATGTTTATGGGATTTCACATCTCCTGTCCAGTATATAACGTGCGTGCAATAACTCAAGAGATGTTATGTGATTTTCCATCTCTTAAGAATCCATCAAAATATTTATATGTAGTAGAATACGCTACATATATAATGTCTAATCAATAAAATAAATATTTTTCTTAGCATTAAGGCTTTACATTAATCTCCCTTAACGCGTTTTTAAGCATTGTCATACAGTTTGCATTTGACACCACAAGTAGAACGTCGGTAGTCAGGGATGCGCCGTGGTACGACAACACTAAACCAAAATCGTATGGGTCTCGTATAGGGATAAAAGTGTGACAAGGCACGTTAGGTAATGCCCAAGGTAAGATACTACCAGTTTACCCTTCCCGGCTGGTGGTAACGCATCATAGCCATGATCGTCCACCGTGTCCAACACTCCTATAAAATCGGAGGGTGCGCAACAATCAATCACAATGTAAATGATGGTAATACGAAGAAGTGCGACCTCTCGGGGTAGCTAAGCCACTTGGCCGGTACAGCTGCTGTTTTAGTCATTTCAAATTGGCACAAGTGCCAGGCTAATCCATCATCATTCTCTTTCTCCAAATCCAACAACGTATGCCAAATCCAACCACTTTGTTCTGGATTATTACTCCACGTACATAGTTGTTAAAGTGTTTCTGGTATCGACAGAGAGTATGCCCATATCCATCTTTATTCTTCTCCTCCAACAATTTTAGCCACAGAGATCAAGAATCTCTTTCTCGATTTGGCTATTGGTTCAATTTATATTTTGTTTACTTTTATTTTGTTCGATTGATTGTAAACAAATTTTGGTGAATTAATAAAGAGGGTAGTTGGTTGGAATCTCTTGTGTATTGATTTTTGATTTCATATCCGTTTATTTTCTATTCAAATTTATCTCTTTGTGATTTGGATGACAAAAGATCTATTGGGAAAAGCTTCCGCAAAGCAAAGTTTTCACTACAGATTGGAATCAGAGATAGGTTATCGCAAAGTTTAGAGTAATTTTGGATTTGAAGAATTATTGAGATGTCGGATGTGATTTCTTTTTCAAAGATGGCTATTTTGGATGGAAAAAAATTGGGGTATTTGGAAGCCTAGGATGTAAGATGTTTTATTCCTCAATGATCTTCATAATCCGATTGATGGAGATGGGAAGAAGCCCTCTGATGTAGAGGAGGGAAAATGGAAGAAGATGGATAAGAAGGCAATTGCGTTGATTAGTCAGTATCTTGATGATTCAGTTTTCCATCATGTGGCTAGTTGTGAATCCGCGAAGGCTTTGTGGGACAACTTGGTATCTTTGTATGAGTCAAAGAGTGCTACAAATAAGGATTTCTCTTGTTCGAAAGTTAGTTCAACTGAGATTAGATGGAGAGAAGTATGTTGTAGAGCTTTCAAGATGTAATAAATCAATTGACAAATATGAATGTCAAATTTTATGATGAGTTACATGCTCTTTTATTGATGAGTTCACTTTAAGAAAGTTGAGAAACTTTGGTTGTTTCATTGAGTAATTCCAATGCTAATGGAACTATCTCACTGGAAACTGTTCGAAGTAGTCATTTGAATGAGCTTAGAAGAAAATGTTCCTGTGTGAAATCAGTTCAAGATGAGGCTATGGTAGCAAAGGTGTAGCGACCCGCAGTTCCGTACCCCTTTGAGTCGACAATATTTCACATCAGCTCAACTCAAATTAGATGGAAATACGAATCTTTAGGGTAAAGAAGAAAAGATAGAATAAGAAATAGAACCAACAACACAGAATCCCACAATCATAGCGGAACAAAGTATAATATATATAATAAAAGATTTTATATAAAAGAATCTGTAACTGTTTATACTTACAATCATCAGAGTACAACAATTTATACATCAATCTAGACAGTTATAATAACCTGTCCTCACACAGCGGAATAAAAAAAGTACGTGATATAGGTAAGAAATCCTCCAGCCGTCTCCTGAGCTCCATAGCATCCTAACCTGAATCTGTAATACTCGGTCTGACCCGAGCATTATAATAAAATAACACCCGAGTCAGTCTGGAAAACCAGCGTGAGAAAACACACCCAAATTGAATTATTAGAGTTGTCAAAATCCTTTGAGAAACAAAGGTATCTCGTAAGACCGCGTCACACATAAACACGACGGGTTTTTCCCTTATGATAACCAAAACACTTTATAGAAAATCCAGTGATATTATAATAGTGTCCAAATACAAATATTTATTCAAATAGCCGAAATTGTTACATTAATTAAATTCCAGCATACTAGGTTCTACAAACAAAACCGTAAGCTCATATTGGAGAATGGATTCCAACGAATGGCTGGGCCACTGGGGTACCACCCACCACAGTACACCTCTAGAACAATGTACCGAGGACCACGCCGGGATCCCCTGTTACACAAGACCGGCCTACCGCTGACCTTGATAGACCGAATATGTTATCACCCCGGGTGTTCCCACCCTTACCATCGAGCGCTTCTTCTTTCATGTATACCCATATCAAAGATAAATAAGGTTCCGAGGACATCTAGAAAAGTGATAACATACCCTACTTAGGTGCGACCCACTTAGCCTTGCTGCATTGTAACATTCCCCCTTCTGACCGTCTCCAGTCGGTGATTAAACCAACTAAAAACGTTCAAAAAGACGAATTGTTATTTAGTTTATAAGGTTTAAACAGAATCAGCCACAGAAACACAGAATAATAACAATGAATTAAAACAAATGAATCTTTTTGAATACATCAGAGTTTATACAATTTTTAATACTGATACAGCGGAATATCTTAAAATACAATTTTCTTCTAAAAACTAAAGTGATTCTTTACTCTCCCTCTAACTTCGCTGCTCGAAAATCTTCAAGCTGTAAAAATACTCGGTCCGACCCGAGTATTATATTCAAAAGAAAATAATACACAGGTCAGTCTAATTCAAACCAGTTTATTAGTGCATAGAGGCAATAATAATTTAAGTAGACGACAGTCACAGTAATTCCCGTCTATCCAATCCTTTTAACAAAGAAATCGGATAACGAAAATTTTAACACTAAACAGTGTTAACAATAAATCAGCAGAGATAGATGAAAAGATTTCTAAATGAAGATGATTTAGAAAAGAACAGATTTGCCGAACGGCGATAATCAATAAAAATCATCAAATCAGAACCAAATCAAAATATGATTCAAATTATTGAATTGGCAGCCTAAAACAAAAACTCTTCTTTTTCTTTCAAAAATACAATATCAATTTTAAAACATCAATCTGTTTTTTTTTCTAAATGGAAAACATCCGTTTTTAAAACATCAATTTTTTTTTCTTTTCAAATGATTGGCTGCCGTACACGCACGCGTGTACGGCCTCGCCAATACAGCATAAAAGATCAATGCATCACGACGCAAAGAAATATCAATTCAAAACTGTCGAGTTTGGGTGGCTGCAGTGCACGCACGCGTGCACTGCCTCGCCACCACCGAATATGAAGTCACAAATGATCACAAGGTCAAACTGCAACAAAACTGCAGCCACCCCAATAATTACAAAGGCGAAACTACGCAAAAGAAGGCATAAACAACTGCATAATAAAACTGCAGTTGAAACCAGCGAATAACCGGGGAAATAAACAGTCAAACAATGACAACTCAAGTGTCAAGCTCAACTGGATATCACGAGTAAATGTCTGCACACTACACTACATGAAGTGTATATACAGAGTCAAGACTACATAAAATCAAGTGCAGTCATAAAATGCAGCCCATAGCCAAGTGATACGAAATGCAACAAAATCTCAAGCATCGCCAACAAAAGGATACAGCTACATGAACATCGCATTATGAAGGTGAGGGCACCAAAATGTGGCACCACACACCATCAATAAAAGATACAAGGAAATGGTAACACATAAATTCACAATTCAACATGAGGGCAGCTGAAACATCAAAACAGTAATGCAATAAAGAATTGCACAAGTGAAAGGTAATAAGCCCAGATTCAAGTAATGTCACTGAGAAGCAATGTTTAGCATACATATGAATTAATTTCATATGTACAACAAAACACCAAAGACAACTCAGCAATGCAAAGGCCAACCAAACATTTTCGACCAGAAATACTTGCAACATGAATGGTGCAAAGAAAGCAACAGTGGAAAAACCATATGGATATTGAAACAGGCTATTGAAACTAATGGTATACAAGTGTAGATATACAAGTGCAGTCCATTTCATGCACAGGAGCCACTGAAGGATGCAAATGAATTGAATGCAGACCCAAGAAACAACACTGACAAAGCTACAGGCATGACCAGAGAATGAACTAGCAACAATAACTCAAATGGCTATGGTGAAAACAGAGGCAACAAGACTATATGCAAGCAAAGTCTCTACATGGTGCAGCAGATATCAAGTGAAGGCCAGAAAATCAAGGAGCAGCAAAATGAAACAACCCAGTGTCAACAATGTTTAAAGCTGCAGACATACAAAGGTTCATATATACAACCAACACAAAAGCTACAGACACCAAACAGTAGAGACCAGCAATGCTACTGGATGAACAAACATAGCAGTAGTAATCAAGTACAAGACTCGAGCTTATCATAGCAGAATGTTAATCCAGGACGAGGTGATAACACATATGTTCTACATGAATGCATATGCAAGCGATCAGGATGAACTAAAAATCAAGACCAATGTCAATGCAAGATAGACTACTAGACCAGACACACTTAAATATGAAGATCAAAAGTGTACAACAACTCAGTCCATCTCAGTAAACAAATGGAATCTCAATTGTGCCCACCCCATAAGCAAACTGAAACTGGGTCAGTAAGCTAAACCAAAGCAAAACCGCTGTTTGAAACTACATAGCCGGAAGACCAAAACCAAGTCAAAGATGGTGGAAATCAAGTATCTCAAATTCATGAGATTTTCAAAACAAGTCGACCGAGAAATACCAAATATACTTGCATATGAATCAGACAGTAAAGTCGCAAGCATCCAAGCATAAACGAACGGCCGAGCAACTTAAGTGACAGATTCAACAATTTTATACGAACGAAAAAAAAACAGGGATTCAAACCCAAATGAATTGGAAAAAAAACAGATAACAACTCGAATATCTATCCAAATCAATGGCCGACAAACAAGGGACGAATTCAACAATCAAATACGAACGAAAATTGTAGAATTCGAACACTAATACACTTGAAGTAGGAATTAGATGTGAGTAGGGGGGGCTACTCACCTTAGAACGAATTGGAGCAGATCGAAGGAGGAACGAACGAGGTCACCGAAGCCCTAGTTTCCTCTCGTCGCCATTTTTATTTGCTTTCGATTTTTTTCGTTTTACTAAAGAGAAGGGGGGGCAATGTATATTTGCAGAAATAAGGGTAAGGGGATCGGTATGGGGTGGTATGGGTGAGGTATGGGTTGAGTTACTTTATTTTTTTTATTTTCTTTTTCTTTTTAAAATCTAATTTGTTTTTGTAAATATTTTCTTTAATTTGTTTTGTTTAATCATGTTGCTAAATTTAAACTATGTGTATATATTCATTTCGTACAAATAAAATTTTAAATAAAAGAATTTCAATCGATTTACAAATTCCAAATTCTAACAGAAATTAACAATTCGATATTAAATCGTTAATTGACGAAGATTTTATCGTTATAAAAATTTCAACAATAAACAGCAAATATCTGTCAACTTTAATCAATATGAATTTTCTAAGCCTTTAAATTATTTTTAACCGGCTTAAAATTGAAGATTCAAATTTTATTCAACTTTCAATAGATTAAATTCAAGAATTTAATCGCCAATTCAGATGATAATTTGAAATTCAAGTCAAATCATCGTTCAAATATTTAAAATTAATTAAATATTTTCAATTTAAATTGTTCAAAATTCAGGGTCGTTACAAACTCCCCTCCTTAAAAACTTTTCGTCCACGAAAAGGAAAAGTCGTTAAAATTTCATCGATATTTATACTCTAGTCAATTTTTTTCTAAGCTCGATATTTATTACAAATAGATGAATACAGGATTCATTCCATTTGTTTTAATCTCTCTAGTTCTGTTTATTTTCTCTTTTGTTCATTGATTTTCTAAAATCAAAACCCAAAAGTCTTTTACCAAATTTCTCAATTTATAAACTCAGATTCGAACTTTAAAATTCTTCACGTTAGAGATTTGCATAATATATATCTTCCAAAGATGTGGACTTTCAAAACATTTCAAAAATCCTCTTCCTTAGTTCATTAAGTTGGAATTTCGTAATTTTACTTTCAGATCATTGATTTGCTATTTACAGTTTGAAAATACTTACTAACTCGAAATTTAACAAGTCCATCTTCGTTCTCACAGACATTAGGCATACGCTGGCCAGGCGCAGGTCTAAAAATCTCCAAGTACTAAACATACTTGCTTCAATTCCCAGTGAAAATACTTTTTAAAAATTCTTTTAAAAAATGGATATGGAAAGCACGTTCCCCCATGGATTACAGTTCCACCCGGCAGTTACGCTACTATCCCAGTAGAGTCGCTTGTGGCTGTAGATTTCACATCTCTTAAATTTCGCCATGGTTGTCGCCATAGATTGCAGTACACACGGCGGTTACGCTACTATCCCAATAGAATCGCTCGTGTCTGTAGGCATCACGCCCCTCAAATTTCGCCTGGCATTAGATTGCAGTTTACCCGGCGGTTACGCCACTATCCCAGTGGAATCGCTTGTAACTGTGGGCATCTCGCCCCTCAAATTACGCTAATCATCAATCAATCTAATCTCATCACGATGATCCATCGTGAGGGATTTCCGATTCAAATAGTCACTCTGACTAAATGGAAATTCTACGTAGCTACGAATTTCAAATGGACACTCATCGAGAGTTCCAAAACCTTCTCAAATAATAAATGGAAGGTACTTTTCCATATCCTCAGCTTAGAAAACATATCATATATGTAGTACTTTCATTTCACATTTCGTACATATAACATCTATGTAAACATACATAAGATTTCCATAACAATGTCTTTCTAAACTAACGGTTTCAAATTTACCGCATTCATATATATAAGTTCTAAAAACTTACATATCCCATATTCATAACAAAATATAGGATTTCAAAATTTTCCTCTAAGTCGATTTAGAAATTTAAGGTTATCTCAAACCTAATTCATATTCATAATTCCATTCATTATCGACTTTCACATTCAATTTGGATTTCACGCTTACATCGTCAATTCTCAACACAGAATTGATGTCTATCGATATATAACCTCTGAGCTCGTACGTCTCAGAGAAGGGTGTTAAGCTAAAAGAATAAATTCTCCGCCACCAACAGATATATATTTAATAGAGATCAATTGCTATGTCATCAATTCACAATGTTAGACATACAATCCAAATCATCATCTGAAATTCAAAGCTCAACTTATATTGTCTTTGATGTCGAAGTTAAACTCAATTTTAACTCAACGATTCAATCTTTTTGAAAAATTCCAAATTGAACTAATTGTTCAAATTCTCATTTAACTTTTCAACTTCGACTTCAAAAATGAATTTCAAATCATTTATCCCTTACGGAATATATTCACAACATTTCATATTTGGAAAAAAACATTTCCATACTTATTTAAAAATAAGTAATTCACAAATCCATTTATTTTCAACATTTAAAAATATTCGATATACTTAAATCAAAATTAAGTATATATTTCATCTTTAAGGAAATCATTCTCTTTCACATATTCATTTGAGTCAAAATGAATGTTACGTAAAACGTCGTTACGACAACTCAAAATCACTAGTATAGGAATTCAAAATTTAGATAGATGTATAAATCCCAATACTATACAAAACATTTCCTTTCGGAAATCATTTACTATAACAACAGTGTTATAGTCCACCATTTCCTTATATTCGAAAACGTCTATTTCAACAATGAATGTTGAAATCTATGGTTTCGATATTCAATGTCTTTTAAAACATCTTTAAAACAATTAACTTCGTTTTAAAATATCACTTTCCCAAAACATGTCCATTTTATTCAATGATATATTCACGGTCCAAAATTGTGAATATACATCTTTTAATAAGCTATAAGAATTTACTTATCAAAATAAGTCAGTTTCGAATTTATAAACAATGTTTATAAATTCTATTTCTATTTATAAAGACTTCAATTTATAACAAATCACTTTATTAACCATTCCTTTTATAACTCAATTTTATATCAGAATTTTAATTTACAAGTAAATTACTTATAAATTCTTTTATTTCGCAACTCCGATTCATTTTATAGCTTCACATTATAAAACTTTTAATTCTGTAACTTCCATTCACTTATGAAATCCATTAAATATTTCACTTTTAACACTTATACAATTCCAATATTTTATCAACACTTTCAAATCTTCAATTTAAGCCGTTTATAATAATTCAAAATTTCCAATTTAAACTATTATATAAATTTATCAGTTTTCCATTTCCCAAAATAATCTACTAGTTCTTTAATAATTCATTCATCGACTTGATTTCCAATTTAATCGCATTTGATTCATTCACATTGGATTTTACTAACATTCATTCATATTCAATTAGTTCACATTCACTAATTCATATTCAAGTCAGTTTACTTCAATTCAAATCAAATTTGATTCTATTTAAATTTACCTACCTTTCAATTTAATTCAATTTACATAGCTTCCAATTCCCATTAATACAATTTCATTTATACTTAATGAATTTCCATACGATCAACTAGCAACCAATGCACATTCAACTTAACCAAATTTATTTACTTTGCTTACATTCAATTTGGTTCAACATACTTAATTTCAATTGGTTTATATTCTAATTCACTTTTACAATTAAAGTTGAATTTCCTTTATATAACTCAAATTCATATTCATTACATCACTTTATTAATTCATTTTGATATCAAATTCAACCTCATTCAACATTACTTAAGCTATATTTCATTTTTCCTTCACTTGCATTTTATTTAACTTAACTTAGATTTTTCTTTCAAAAATCATTTTATTTAACTTTCACTAAAGTCGAATTCATATCACTATTCAGAATTCAGATTTTGTTTTACTTAACAAAACTGTTTAACCATTTTAACAACTGGTTTTACTTAAATTTTCTCATTTTATAAGTTAAACAACTTATTAAATTTAAATTCCCAAGTCATATTATACAATCACTTATCCTTCAAGTTTAAACTTTTCTATTTCAATAATTTATCAAATCAAGTTCAATTTATTTAACTTCCTTTAGTTAAATTTCAAATCCATATATATTTATTAATGCTAACTCAATTCAATTTAACTTTTCTTAAGTTAAAAATCTTTATTTTCAAAAACAATTTTATACTTCTTTAGATTTGAAAAACATCTTCTTTTAAAGTGTTTCTAGTAACTATTCATATTAAACGTCATAAACTAAGCTTTGTGTAAACCAAAGCTCTGATACCACTCTATAACATTCCCCCTTTTGACCGTCTCCAGTCGGTGATTAAACCAACTAAAAACGTTCAAAAAGACGAATTGTTATTTAGTTTATAAGGTTTAAACAGAATCAGCCACAGAAACACAGAATAATAACAATGAATTAAAACAAATGAATCTTTTTGAATACATCAGAGTTTATACAATTTTTAATACTGATACAGCGGAATATCTTAAAATACAATTTTCTTCTGAAAACTAAAGTGATTCTTTACTCTCTCTAGCTTCGCTGCTCGAAAATCTTCAAGCTGTAAAAATACTCGGTCTGACCCGAGTATTATATTCAAAAGAAAATAATACACAGGTCAGTCTAATTCAAACCAGTTTATTAGTGCATAGAGGCAATAATAATTTAAGTAGACGACAGTCACAGTAATTCCCGTCTATCCAATCCTTTTAACAAAGAAATCGGATAACGAAAATTTTAACACTAAACAGTGTTAACAATAAATCAGCAAAGATAGATGAAAAGATTTCTAAATGAAGATGATTTAGAAAAGAACAAATTTGCCGAACGGCGATAATCAATAAAAATCATCAAATCAGAACCAAATCAAAATATGATTCAAATTATTGAATTGGCAGCCTAAAACAAAAACTCTTCTTTTTCTTTCAAAAATACAATATCAATTTTAAAACATCAATCTTTTTTTTTCTAAATGGAAAACAACCGTTTTTAAAACATCAATTTTTTTTCTTTTCAAATGATTGGCTGCCGTACACGCACGCGTGTACGGCCTCGCCAATACAGCATAAAAGATCAATGCATCACGACGCAAAGAAATATCAATTCAAAACTGTCGAGTTTGGGTGGCTGCAGTGCACGCACGCGTGCACTGCCTCGCCACCACCGAATATGAAGTCACAAATGATCACAAGGTCAAACTGCAACAAAACTGCAGCCACCCCAATAATTACAAAGGCGAAACTACGCAAAAGAAGGCAGAAACAACTGCATAATAAAACTGCAGTTGAAACAAGCGAATAACCGGGGAAATAAACAGTCAAACAATGACAACTCAAGTGTCAAGCTCAACTGGATATCACGAGTAAATGTCTGCACACTACACTACATGAAGTGTATATACAGAGTCAAGACTATATAAAATCAAGTGCAGTCATAAAATGCAGCCCATAGCCAAGTGATACGAAATGCAACAAAATCTCAAGCATCTCCAACAAAAGGATACAGCTACATGAACATCGCATTATGAAGGTGAGGGCACCAAAATGTGGCACCACACACCATCAATAAAAGATACAAGGAAATGGTAACACATAAATTCACAATTCAACATGAGGGCAGCTGAAACATCAAAACAGTAATGCAATAAAGAATTGCACAAGTGAAAGGTAATAAGCCCGGATTCAAGTAATGTCACTGAGAAGCAATGTTTAGCATACATATGAATTAATTTCATATGTACAACAAAACACCAAAGACAACTCAGCAATGCAAAGGCCAACCAAACATTTTCGACCAGAAATACTTGCAACATGAATGGTGCAAAGAAAGCAACAGTGGAAAAACCATATGGATATTGAAACAGGCTATTGAAACTAATGGTATACAAGTGTAGATATACAAGTGCAGTCCGGTTCATGCACAGGAGCCACTGAAGGATGCAAACGAATTGAATGCAGACCCAAGCAACAACACTGACAAAGCTACAGGCATGACCAGAGAATGAACTAGCAACAATAACTCAAATGGCTATGGTGAAAACAGAGGCAACAAGACTATATGCAAGCAAAGTCTCTACATGGTGCAGCAGATATCAAGTGAAGGCCAGAAAATCAAGGAGCAGCAAAATGAAACAACCCAGTGTCAATAATGTTTAAAGCTGCAGACATACAAAGGTTCATATATACAACCAACACAAAAGCTATAGACACCAAACAGTAGAGACCAGCAATGCTACTGGATGAACAAACATAGCAGTAGTAATCAAGTACAAGACCCGAGCTTATCATAGCAGAATGTTAATCCAGGATGAGGTGATAACACATATGTTCTACATGAATGCATATGCAAGCGATCGGGATGAACTAAAAATCAAGACCAATGTCAATGCAAGATAGACTACTAGACCAGACACACTTAAATATGAAGATCAAAAGTGTACAACAACTCAGTCCATCTCAGTAAACAAATGGAATCTCAATTGTGCCCACCCCATAAGCAAAACTGAAACTGGGTCAGTAAGCTAAACCAAAGCAAAACCGCTGTTTGAAACTACATAGCCGGAAGACCAAAACCAAGTCAAAGATGGTGGAAATCATTTATCTCAAATTCATGAGATTTTCAAAACAAGTCGACCGAGAAATACCAAATATACTTGCATATGAATCAGACAGTAAAGTCGCAAGCATCCAAGCATAAACGAACGGCCGAGCAACTTAAGTGACAGATTCAACAATTTTATACGAACGAAAAAAAAACAGGGATTCAAACCCAAATGAATTGGAAAAAAAACAGATAACAACTCGAATATCTATCCAAATCAATGGCCGACAAACAAGGGACGAATTCAACAATCAAATACGAACGAAAATTGTAGAATTCGAACACTAATACACTTGAAGTAGGAATTAGATGTGAGTAGGGGGGGCTACTCACCTTAGAACGAATTGGAGCAGATCGAAGGAGGAACGAACGAGGTCACCGAAGCCCTAGTTTCCTCTCGTCGCCATTTTTATTTGCTTTCGATTTTTTTCGTTTTACTGAAGAGAAGGGGGGGCAACGTATATTTGCAGAAATAAGGGTAAGGGGATCAGTATGGGGTGGTATGGGTGAGGTATGGGTTGAGTTACTTTATTTTTTTTTATTTTCTTTTTCTTTTTAAAATCTAATTTGATTTTGTAAATATTTTCTTTAATTTGTTTTGTTTAATCATGTTGCTAAATTTAAACTATGTGTATATATTCATTTCGTACAAATAAAAATTTAAATAAAAGAATTTCAATCGATTTACAAATTCCAAATTCTAACAGAAATTAACAATTTGATATTAAATCGTTAATTGACGAAGATTTTATCGTTATAAAAATTTCAACAATAAACAGCAAATATCTGTCAACTTTAATCAATATGAATTTTCTAAGCCTTTAAATTATTTTTAACCGGCTTAAAATTGAAGATTCAAATTTTATTCAACTTTCAATAGATTAAATTCAAAAATTTAATCGCCAATTCAGATGATAATTTGAAATTCAAGTCAAATCATCGTTTAAATATTTAAAATTAATTAAATATTTTCAATTTAAATTGTTCAAAATTCAGGGTCGTTACATGCATCTTCCATGTTTTAGTCATTCCCGGTTGATGAGGTTCGAGGCTAAGCATTCCCTTTCAAGAATTTTTTTACTTAGAATGCCCATCGTCCCCCAATGACGATGTTCTTATAGCATTCGTCCATACAAGTTGTCTTGGGTCTGGACAAACCGAATCACCGTCTTCATCATCTTCACGGTATTCATTCATTACGTTCAAACCGGATCGAAGTTTTCGGATAATTAAATTTGATCCCGGTCTATTCGAAACGATTAACAAAATTGGCAAATATTGATAGTCGGTTATTTATCTATCAATTAACATCCAAAAGCAACACTAGGCCTTATTTTATAAATCTCCAGAATATTTATTTCAAAACATCTTTCCGAAGATATATATATATATATATATATATATATATATATATATATATATATTCAATATTCTATATTTGAAAACAATTTCAACACTTGTATCCATAACAGGATATCTCACCATTTCAATACTTAGAAATATTTACCATTAAAATATTTCCAAAACCTCCCTTTCAATAATTAGAAAAATATTTATATGTATAATTTCCCAAAATCATTTTACTATTTAACTTGGAATATTTCATACTTATCTCATAAGTCTCCGGAATTATTTTTTCATAAATTTTTCTTAGAATTTCCAAACCGATTATACTTATTTATAATCCCAACCAACCATTTTTTACTCCTTTAAATAAATTCACATTCTTCCCGAAGTTATCGCATCTAAGCATTTAAAATTCTCTTAAGTCTCTAGAATTCTGTTTATAAGATTTCTCTTATAAAATCTCCTCCTTAAAATAAAACCTGTCTACACATCTCGAGAGAATTTTATAAATAATATTTCAAACATTTCAAACTATATGTATATATACAAGATCATTTTTAAAGAGTAATAATTTATTTTTATTTTTAAAATATGTTTTAAGTTATTATTTAAAATATTAAACACTTTTTAATAAACTGTCAATAACTCATTTAAATGAAACAAATCAATTTACAAAGCTGATTACAAAAGTTAAAAATTTTATTTCAATAAATATTAGATATTTGAAAATCCATTTTCCCAAGTATTCCAATACTAACTAGTTTAAAATTTCATAGTTTTAAATAATAAAGTTTTCCCTTTGAAAAACAAACTTAACTTCTTAAAAATATATTTTAAAATATTAATAACCAATTTAATTTATAACTTCCTCTCGACTTCACAACACATCGATTTATTTTCGATTCCCTAACCATTCCCACTTCAAAAATAGAATCTGCTATTTTCCTCAACCCTGTTTCCGTATTCTAATATAAATTCACCCTATGAATTTATATTTCCAATTATCCTCTGATATCGAATTCCTTTATTTATAAACATCGTTTATCAATTTTTATAACCCCTTTGGTTTTACCTGTTTATAAAACAAATCTTATTTATAAAATTCCATTATATTTATTTATTTCTTATAAATTCCTTTTATACTTCCAATTTATTTTCAATATTGATTTTAACTCCTTTTTATATTTCTAAAAGATCATTTATAAATTTTTCTTATATAATTCATTTTAAAAAAAATCACCATTTACTAATTCACAATAGTTAACTATAACCAAACTCAAATATATTCTTTTCCAATTCGATTTCTTTAAAATAACTTAAATTCCATTGCATATATTTTGATACCAAATTCCCTTTAATTCCATAAATTTAAAAAAAAATTATAGTATTTGGATTATCAAAATTCAGGCCAGTGCTACAATAGCATCCAATAATTTCAATCACTACAATAATCTATAATAGATTATTCCTCGCAAAACATATATCACTATATATGAAAAATAAACAATAAATTTGAGGAATTCAGTTGGATCCCTCCAACTGTTTTTCCTGCATCCACAGATGTTAATACAACATAAAATAATACCAATCCCACTTCGAGGGGGGTATCGCGGTATATAGGGTCATCCGCTATTATGCGGGGTGCATAGGGTCTCATCCATTATAATGTGCGGGAATATCACTCCAAATACTATATATATAAACTACTATATATATTTATAATATATCATTCAACGGGTAATTAATTCAACCAAACATCCTGAATTAATTTTAACTATTTAATATTAATATGTAGCAATCCATAAAGAGTGAGATTTACTCACCTTGATTTTCGAGTTTGTTAATCGTTTCAAAATAATCCCAGCTTGCATATTTCTCATCTACGAATCCACACCCATCTTGTTTTATTCGTTTTCGACCTCGTATGCAATCATTATTAAATTTATAAGTTATTGAGATTAAATTTGTATTTTAATAAGCTAATTAATAAAAATTTAATTGCACAAAAATAAAATTAATTTATTTACAAAGATTACCTAAGATAACTCTTCTTCCCACACTCATTGCCGGACACGACAGTAGCAGCCGCCGCTTCCATCTTCCCCCCTGCCCTTCGCCACCAAGATCACTTCACAGTCGCCACCACCGACCCACATCACGCCACCTTATCACTGCCGCAACCCTCGTCCATCGGCACACACGAACGCCCTCCCTCACGCCAATGACGTCAACACGACTAAGTCACGGCCACCACGCGCCTCAAATCCAACGGCCTCCTAAAACCACTCACGACTTCTCCTCCACTCGAGCATCACCACCTCCCACCATCGCCTTCGAGCTCAGGCGATTCGTAAGCGACTCCCTCTTCTCTTCGCATGAGCGTGCCCCTTCCAGGAGATCTTCAGGTCACCTCGCGACCACACACACACATATATATATATATATATTTAAGTCGATTGATTTCGTTGATGCTGTATTGAAACAAAAGGAGGAGAGGGATTCACGGTTTACTTCGTTTTTTCTTCTTCTGCGATTTGAAATGAAGGAAAAAGGGGGAAGAAAGACGTGATTTAACGTAGGGATGGAAGCGTGTTTGAAGAGGTAAGGGTATAGTGATTTGAAACGGAGAAAATAAAACTGATGTGAATATTTGACCAGACAATTATTTATTTAAATTTTAAAATGTCTCGATTTACGCAACTCAAAATCTTGAATCCCTATCGAGGCGTGCCTCTAGGCATTTATAATGTTATACCCCTATTCCGAACGCAATGGAAAAGGTTTCGAGTCCTAATTCGATCGTATGAAGAAGATAGCTTTTTGTACCCAATTATTATATTATATTTCGATATTAATTTCAATGCGTTTATATCCCGTATGGCCCAACGATAACTCCAAATGCTACGAAATTTGAAATCCGACAATAAGTCAATATTATGGATCTAATGGAACTGGTTTCATCGAAATCCGAGACTATGTCTCGGAAGGCTATTTTTAAATGTCAATTTAAACAAGCTACTTTAAAATTGAACTGACCACTTTTAAATTCAATTTTAAAACTTTTATTATCTTCATTATTATTAATATAAATTTTACAAGCCTTTAAATTATTTTTATCGAGCTTAAAACTCAAGACACAATAATTTAACCAATATTCAATTATTAATTTGAATAATTAAATTATCTAATAAATCACTATATTTAATTCCGAATTTATTTTATAAATAAACCCAAATTTTCATATTCAAAATCAATCTATAATTCAAATTCAGTATTTAAAACCATTTAAATATTCCAAATCAAACGTCGAAAAAATCCGGGTCGTTACAAAAGGACTCGAAGAAGAATACAAGTCCGAAGAATAAAGTCGCTAATGGTAAAGGTATGTCAAAAAGTATCATTTGTTATTATTGTCATAAAAAAGGTCATATGCGCAATCGGTGTGAAGCGTATAAAAGAGATCAAAAGAAGGCTATACATAGTGACAGTGATAGTGATACATGGATAGACATAGCTGAAGGTAGCGACAGTAATACTTCCATTGGTTGTCCTATAGACATAGTGATACTTCTTATGATGTCTTCATTAGTGAAGAGAAGCCTTGAAAGATGGTTTCGGGAGCCATTTTTCACATTTGTAGAAATGTGAATTGTTTCTCTTCTTTTGAGAAGAGTGTCGGCATGATTAGGACAACCAATGGAGAAGAGCTACCGATTTGTGGTATTGGATCTATCCGGTTTCATATGCATGATGGTGTGGTTAAAGAAGTTTCGGACGTGAGGCATGTTCCTTCTAGTTCACATAATCTTATTTCTCTCGGTCAGTTGGATCACCGTGGTTGCACTTATGAGGAGTTTTAAGAGTGAAGAAGGGTTGTCTTGTAGGGATGAGAGGAGTATTGGAAGAAGGAACCCTTTATAGTTTGGTTGGTCATATAGTCGACTATGGGAAGCGAGTGATGGTTGGAGAGCCTAGTCCACGGTCAGGTGGAGAGGCTAATGTGTTCATTGCTTATAATGATCGTGTTGAGGATCATATCTTAGACATGGGTCTTCATGTTGATGATGATCGAGGAATCGATAGTGATCATGTAATGTGCCCAGATCGAGTGGTAGACGGGTGTCGAGTAGGAAAATCCACAAAGACTGTATGAAGGTCTTTGTGGTATTGCAAACGCTTTTGAGACCGATTGGTGTGGTGCACCTCAAGGCGGTAGATGCATCACTTATAGGTGGTGGTAGAGGTTTTAATTTGGTATGATTGAGATATAGGGAGTTGTGATAGATCTGGAGATGACATGCTTGATATGTTGGAGATATGTGATTTTGCATCAAGGTGGAGTGTTAAATTTTGGTGATACAAAATCACAAATCGAAGGAAATAAATATGAAAAAGAAAGAAAGAGAAGATTTTGTTTCCCCTAATTATTAAGCATATTTGATTATGTTTATTTCTCTCTCTAATTGGCTAACCAATTTATTTTTTGCCATATAATATTAACTTGGGCATTAAGTAATTGATGTTATAAATAGAGACTAGACGAGAGAGTGTAAAATGTGTGGAAATCTATTTGCTAATTCTCACTTCTTCTATTTTGATTTATTTTGTATTTTGTTCGATTAATTGTAAAAAAAAATTGGCGAACCAATAAAGAGGGTGGTTGGGTGGAATCTCTTGTGTATTGATTTCTAATTTCATGTCCGTTTATTTTCTATCCAAATTTATCTCTTTGTGATTTGGATGATAAAAGATCTATTGGGAAAAGCTTCTGCAAAGCAAAGTTTTCACTCGTACCCATTATTTGGATCAGGCTATTCAATGGTGTATTTTAAAGGAATGTAAGTGCAGACTAACTTTAAAAGTTACAGGTACACATAATTTCTTTAGTAACAGTAATTAAGAAGATCAATCGGTTGTCAACCGAGTTTTTTTGTCAAACTGGGCAAGCTGTTTGTGTTGTTAATGATGGTAACTCAAAATAAAGTGTAGTTGATGAGGTGCAGTACTGGCCCTAATGATAAATTTTGAATTTAGTCCAAAGTCTGTCAATGACAGTCTGGAATTGACTACCGAACCTAACTTCAGTGTCATAGATTTCAACAGTATGCTTGGTTGTTGAATTATTATAATAAAACTCCATGAAAAAAGCAACAGTAGAAATGTTATCGTTGTGTTGTATCTTTTCTAATTCTTTCCAGATGGTAATCGCAAGGCAGACTGTGTGTTTGTTTTTTATCTGACCATTCAGAATCATTTCTACCTCCATGCTATGTATGTCTATATGCTTACGTACGAATGTTGGTTTATTGTTTATGTACACGATTGAGAAAATCTAAAAACTTGCGTAATTATATATATACTTACACATAAGGTTGCCCATCATCATTGACCGTTGTCCGTAAATATACGACTATTAACCATAGTTTTTTTATTTATAAGTCCATATATTCTGATGTACATCCTCCTTTTTTGGTAACCAATTTATAGAAAAATGTGTTTTAACAAATTTTGAACATAAATTTTCAAATGTATCCGGTACACATACACATTGTTCTTGAATATTTTTAACAAATTATTTACCAAAAATATTGGTAAAAGGAGAAAATAGTTCAAATTATTTTTGTATACACATGTATAACAAAGCGTAGATAAGCCTACTAAAAAATAAGGAACGTTGAACGATTACTAACATTAATTATCTTGGAAATGTGGGTTATACATATACTTAGTTCACTCCAATTCTAATTTACATTAGTTATAGCTATGAACCTATACATGTGCTGTATAATTTTGTTGTAACAGCTTTAAATTTAACTCCACATGAAAGTTCCAAGTGGCTTCTGGCCTCTATTTCTATATATTAGGCTTACTTCACTTTCACTACAAATATAATCTAAAAATGTACACTATTCTACATTTTCAATACAGAGTTTTAAACAGTATTTTACACTGCATTTTTGCTAGGGTGCAGTTAGTGTAGACATCTCCAAATAGGTTATTTTAGGTTTGTTAACCAAAAAGATATTGGTGCCATTTTAAAACATTTAACTCTAATTAATACTGTTACCGTGAAAAATTATTGCTACCATGGAATTTTTTTAGAAAGGTGACACTTTCCCGGTACATATTGACATAACAAGGAAACCAAATAGTACATATACCATTTCTGTGTTCAACCCATGTGGCATATTTTAGATGAAAAATATTTCAATATAGGACTGTTATCAACGAACAAGATGTACGCTTTAGCTAGGAAATATATCAATAAGCAATGGCTACCACTTTAATTTTTAGAACCAGATGTTGATAAATACCGTAACAACCCGAAATTTAATCACTTTAAATATGAATATTTAATATATTATTTAAATAATTAATAAATGGATATTATTATTCAAAATATCTCTTTTCAAATATTAATTAGTGATGGTGAAATGATTTTTAAAATGTATTTACAAAAATAACTAGTTTAAAGAAAAATAGTAAATGTGACCGGAAATCGTTTTCTGAATTTCCGACTTTTCGGCATCTAAAAGTTGTCGGTGTTAGTCCATGAGATGATGGTTTTCATGACAACAACCTTAGAATAGATTATAAAATATAAATACTAATATTACAAGTTTAGATATATATGTATATGCAGGATCTAACCATGTAGGTATCAAGAATGAAGACTGTACAGTATAGAGATTCAAGATATAGAGATAGAAGACTCATGAGTATCAAGAATTTCAAGAGTTCAAGATTCTAAGATAAGTTATATAGTTAGGAATATTGTTAAAACTCATAGAAAGGCACTGACATCTTAATATCCAATTTATTCGTGGAATGGAATCCACTTCGTGCTCGTTAAAGGGATGGAATCCTAAGTAGGATGGAACCTACGAAAAATCTAGTGGAACATCTTTTTGTATCCACTTACTTTTATTTCAAAATGATTTTACAAAATTATCTTGTTTTCAAAATGATTTCAAAACTTTCCTTTTAAAAGATTCAAAAATCTCTATCCTGATTTTAAATAATTTTAGCCTAAAAAACATCTTTAATTTCAAAGTCAAATTACTCCTGATTTTAAACTATCTTTTCAAATAATATATTTCACATTAAAATTATTTATACTTTGATTTAAATTATAGTTAAATAATATATATATATTGTTCTTTATATTTACTTATGAATTTCAACTATATTCAAGTATATTTAAAAAGTTTTAAATAGTTTTTATATAAGATAAATATTATTTTTATAGAAATTCAAAACATCAATTTTGGCTGAGGAATGTCGACATGCCCATAGGCACTATGTCGACATGGTGACAGTTGAGTTCAAAATTCAAATTTCAAAAGAAGTGTCTATTCGTCATAACTCTTCACGAATGGACATGACTGTTGTTCTTCTATAAATAGGGGTCAGTTTCAATGAATTTTTAATCATTTTTTTCTGATTTAACTTCTCTCTTCTTCTCCACTTTCTTATTTACAAATTACACCATTACTCTGCCGAAATCAATATCGAATCTAACTAGACAATTTCTTGTTTTGATTCTCTCCACTATCTCTACAAGATCCAAGTGCTAATCTGAGTTATAGACTTTTTGTAATCAATCGAGCGAGAGAAGGTGTGATTGTAGCCCTGGAAATCAATTGGGTGAACTTGTTGCCCCGGAAATCAAGTATCTCTACCCAGAGGATTGTTATTCTGGAGGGTGTACCTCGTAGCCTTGAAACCGAGGGTTGTAATTGTTGAATTGATTTTAAAAGGAAATCCGTACTTGATTGTGCGGGACTGGATGTAGGGTAACTCCGAACCAGTATAAAATCCGGTTTTTTCTTTTCTTTACTGCTTTTACTTTATATTTGCATCTGTGTTTGATTCTGTGTTGATATCTGTGTCTGATTAGTATATACATTGTTAACAAAGTAAGATAAACTTAAAAAGATTAACAAATTTCTTTAAACACTATTCACCCCCACTCTAGTGTTAATTCTAGCTTTAAGATCCTTAATCTGCATTTCTCACATTTGGTATCAGAGCTTTGTTTTCAAAAGTTTCATTATCTGAATTTTGAAAAATTTCAAAATGGCTACTAACACTAGTACTGCTATTACCACCAACACTAGTTCATTTGTAGAAGGTTAGTCTACTTCCAGACCACCACTTTTTAATGGCAGTAACTATGCATATTGGGCATGTAGGATGAAAATATATTTACAATCTGTAGGATTAGATACTTGGAATATCACACAAACTGAATATTCTGAACACAGTGGACTACTGAGCAAAAGATTGTTGCACAAAATAATTCTAAAGCAATGAATATTCTGTTTTGTTCACTTGAAAGAAATGAATTTAATAGAGTGTCAGTTTGTAAGTCTACATATGAAATCTGGAAAACTTTGCAAGTGACTCACGAAGGAACAAGCAAAGTTAAACTGACCAAAATTTCCATGCTCACAAATCAGTTTCAGTTATTTAAAATGAATACTAATCAGTTTATGTCAGATATGTATAGTCGATTTCAAGATATTGTGCATTCTTTAATATCTTTGGGAAAAGAATTTTCGAAAGAAGATCAAGTCAGAAAAATATTAAATTCTCTCACTCCAGAATGGGATCAAAAGACACTTGCAATTGATGAGGCAAATGACATCAGTACTTTAAAGATAGAAGAATTGATTGGAAATCTAATGTCGTTTGAAGTTCAAATGATCGGGAGAAGAGAAAGCAAAGCATCTGAAAAGAAATCAATGGCATTCAATTCATTAATCGATGGATCAGACTCAAACAGTGATAATGATAAAGAGATAACATTTATGACCAGGAATTTTTGGAAATTCCTGAAGTACAGAAAATTGAATAGTTCCAAGAGAAACAACTTTAAGAATTCCGGTAATCAGAATACAGTACCAAACTATATCAAATGCTTCAATTGTGACGAACCAGGTCATATCAAAAGAGACTGTCCGCATCCAGATAAGCAAAACTCTCCTACAAACAATGATTCTGCAAAGAAACGGAAACGTGCATTCACTGCTACTCTAGATGACTCCGACTCATCCTCCAGCGATGATGAACAGAAGAAAGATAATTCAAATCTGTGTTTCACAGCAATTCTCGATTTAGTCGATACCAAAGACACGGACTCTGAAAAAGGTACACGTTTACAATACATTGGCTGAAATTGCATGCTTGAATTGATTGATTGATTGGTTGTTTTTTAATTGATTGATTGAGTGATTTTGAATTGATATGTTGTTTGAATTTTAAAATTTATTTTCTATTTTTTACTATTATTTTATTATTATTTTTATTATTTTTGACACATTCTGAAATATATTATAAATACAATAATATTTCAGAAATATGGACATTAATAATAATATTTATATATATGTATATTAGATAACTTATGAAAAATCATGTCATGAAAATTCAAAGCCACATGTCGACATGGCCCCTACCATGATGTCGACATGCCTACCTGAATTTGAATTTCAAATTTTGAATTCAAATGTTTGAATTTTCCCTCCACCTTTTCACTTCATTTATTTCTCTAAAATGATACCTTTTGACCAGAGAATATGTCCTTTGAAAGTCTATTTATTCACTATCTTTTATCATATCTTTTCACTTTCATTTTCAAATTCAAACTCTCTCTTCATATCTTCAAGCTCTCTACTCTCTACTCTCTACTCTAACGGCTTCTTCAAGCAACCCCTCAACCATGAGAATTTCCAGAAAAATCAAAGAGCAATTATTCAATGATCCGGGGGCAATTAAAGCATACATCAATTATGCTAATCATGCCAAAGTCCATTCCGGAAAATTTGCCATTTTTCAAGATTCTTCTTCTTATGAAATTGATTCTCTTTTTGCAAACAATGGTTTTTTAAGTCTTATTGACTCTTCTCAAAATGATTTTGTTTGCTATCCTAATCTTGTCAAAATCTTCTATGCTAATTTAAACCGTGGTTTTTATATTGGAAATGAGAATGAAATTTGGAGTAGTGTCAAAGACACTCAAATTGTTTTGAATTGTGATCTTTTGGGTACCATTCTCAATTGCAAAAGCACGGGAATGGATCTTTCTAGTTTTCAAATCGTTGAACATGATCGTGAGACATTTCATCATATTTTTGAAGGAGATGAAAACTTTGAATTTGAGAATCGAAACTTTCGTCCTAAAGCAAGAATTGTCAATCTTCTTTTACAACATACTTTGACCCCAAGATCGGGAAATTTTAACAATCCTACTTCAAAAGTGTGCAAAGCACTTTTTGCTATTTTCGGAAATTATGATATCAATTGGGCGCAAGTTATTTTGGATGAACTTCATCCTAAAAACTTGGAAATCGGAGAAAAGATTTTATATCATGGAATTTACCTTACTCGGATTTTTAACTATTTTGGAGTAAATTTCAAAGGAGAAGAATTTATTTCAAGAAAAGTTTTTAATATCTCAAACATTTCTCTCATGAAAATCCCATATGTTTTTCAACCTTATGAAACCCTTACCGAAAAGGAAGAGGAAGAAGAAGAAGAAGGGGATGAAATGGAAATAGAAGAAGAAGAAGAAGGTGAAACATCTCTAGAAAGTATTGAATATCCATCCAACCCTTCCAACAAAATCCTTCTCAAGAACCAAAAGATAGTTGTGGAGAATCAACGGATTTTAAAACGATCCGTTAGTAAGAAGTTGGATAACATTTCTTCGAAGATGACCAAGTTCTTTTCAAAAGTCAGCAAGAAACTTGGTCTATCTTCATCATCTTCATCTTCTAACTAGTTTTATCTTTTAGTATCTTATTGTAGTTGTCTTAGTTTGTTTTTCGAATGATTCGTGTAGTTCATTATGCTTAATCTTTGTATTATCGTAATGAAATGAAATTTCCTTTCTGTTATCTATCTTATCTTATCTCTAGAATAAATGTTAGTATATTATACAAATATATACATATACACAATTATTCACAAAAATAAAGTTGTCATAAATTTTCACTAACCCATGTCGGCATCCCCTAGAAGACCATGTCGACATGTACTTGTCAGAAGTGATTATTGATTTTGAATTTGAAATTTGAATAACTACCAAATGTCTATTCATTTCAAACGAATTTCTACACCTATATATACCCTTTTCTTCCAGAAATCTTCTTTGAAATTTATTTCTCATTATCTATATCCTTCATTTCTTTCTCTAATTCAATTATGGCTAATCCTATTCACAATCTATCTGAAAATCTTGAAAAAACGCTCAATTCATTCAAGAATATTCTCTCTTTTATTCTACGAAACCAGCGTCACTTGGAGTTGAGTCAAATGTAGATGATCAAGGAGCAAGAAAGGCATTTCGATGCAATACGATGGATGATCTCCTCTCTACACAAGGATGATAATGAATCACATCCTCCTGTCTCTCTCACCAATGACAATGAAAATTGGGATGCAATTAAAGCAGACCCTATATTTGGAGAAGATGGATGGGTAGATGTTCCTCGTAACGTTTAATTTTCTTTCTTTGTTTGATTTGTTTGAATTGATTTTTTTGATTTGGTTTGAATTGATACTTTGTATCGATTGATTTTATTTGGTTTGAAGTTTGGTGTGTGAAATATATATATATATATACTGAAATGAATATAGTCTTTAATTAAGTTATTATGCTCATAAGTATCATTATTTCTTAATCTATATATTATATACCGCTGTATAGTTTATCAATGCAGGTACTGAAGTCCGAGAATAAGGGGGAGTAAGTTTTTTTGTTGATGACAAAGGGGAAGAAATATAAAATAGGGTAGTTAGGCACAGATTAAGGGGGAGGTGTTAGTTTTAGGGGGAGTTATTAGGATAGAAGGAATATTTTATAAACAAAGGTTGTCATCATCAAAAAGGGGGAGATTGTTAGTCCATGAGATGATGGTTTTGATGACAACAACCTTAGAACAGATTATAAAATATAAATACTAATATTACAAGTTTAGATATATATGTATATGCAGGATCTAACCATGCAGGTATCAAGAATGAAGACTGTACAGTATAGAGATTCAAGATATAGAGATAGAAGACTCATGATTATCAAGAATTTCAAGAGTTCAAGATTCCAAGATAAGTTATATAGTTAGGAATATTGTTAAAACTCATAGAAAGGCACTGACATCTTAATATCCAATTTATTCGTGGAATGGAATCCACTTCGTGCTCGTTAAAGGGATGGAACCCTATGTAGGATGGAACCTACGAAAAATCTAGTGGAACATCTTTTTGTATCCACTTACTTTTATTTCAAAATGATTTTACAAAATTATCTTGTTTTCAAAATGATTTCAAAACTTTCCTTTTAAAAGATTCAAAAATCTCTATCTTGATTTTAAATAATTTTAGCCTCAAAAACATCTTTAATTTCAAAGTCAAATTACTCCTGATTTTAAACTATCTTTTCAAATAATATATTTCACATTTAAATTATTTATACTTTGATTTAATTATAGTTAAATAATATATATATATATATATATTGTTCTTTATATTTACTTATGAATTTCAACTATATTCAAGTATATTTATAAAGTTTTAAATAGTTTTTATAGAAGATAAATATTATTTTTATAGAAATTCAAAACATCAATTTTGGTTGAGGAATGTCGACATGCCCATAGGCACTATGTCAATATGGTGACAGTTGAGTTCAAAATTCAAATTTCAAAAGAAGTGTCTATTCGTCATAACTCTTCACGAATGGACATGACTGTTGTTCTTCTATAAATAGGGGTCAGTTTCAACGAATTTTTAATCATTTTTTTCTGATTTAACTTCTCTTCTTCTTCTCCACTTTCTTATTTACAAATTACACCATTACTCTGCCGAAATCAATATCGAATCTAACTAGACAATTTCTGGTTTTGATTCTCTCCACTATCTCTACAAGATCCAAGTGCTAATCTGAGTTATAGACTTTTTGTAATCAATCGAGCGAGAGAAGGTGTGATTGTAGCCCTGGAAATCAATTGGGTGAACTTGTTGCCCCGGAAATCAAGTATCTCTACCCAGAGGATTGTTATTCTGGAGGGTGTACCTCGTAGCCTTGAAACCGAGGGTTGTAATTGTTGAATTGCTTTTGAAAGGAAATCCGTACTTGATTGTGCGGGACTGGATGTAGGGTAACTCCGAACCAGTATAAAATCTGGTGTGTTCTTTCCTTTACTGCTTTTACTTTATATTTGCATCTGTGTTTGATTCTGTGTTCATATCTGTGTCTGATTAGTATATACATTTTTAACAAAGTAAGATAAACTTAAAAAGATTAACAAATTTCTTTAAACATTATTCACCCCCCCTCTAGTGTTAATTCTAGCCTTAAGATCCTTAATCCACATTTCTCACAGCCGGAAATGTTGTGCACATTTGAGTTAGCACATATACACATTTGCAAATGATATAAGTATGATTAAGGATAATTATAATAAGATAAAATGAATATTTATTTAAATAATAAGGATAAGTAAGGTGAGAAGTGACATTTTCTTAAGTTTAAGGTGAGATAAATAGCAAATGTCACATTTTATGACACATAAGTACAAGGTAGTGTAATATATAGTAGACAAAATCATAAAAAGGGGAAAGAATAGGGGTAACGCAAAATAAGGAATGGGGAGATATAGTGATGATGTGATCAAAAAGTAGTGGAGGGTAGTGGTACTTTAGGGCATTTTTTTAATTTGCCTAATCCATTTTATATAAAAGTGATTTCCATTTTCCCCTCTCTCATTTTTCTTTCGTTCTCATTTGTTTCCTAAGGCTTCATCTTCTTTCTAAGCTTTGAAAAACTCATTAAAGGTTTTCATTTTAAATTTCCAAAGTGTAAAAATCAATACATTTTCCTTTTAATCATTTTCAAACTTGTTTTAAACACCTATTCTTCCTTCTTCACTTCTCATTCTTCAATACAAAACCCAATAGCACCGCCAAAAGCCCCATGGTCGAGCCCACTAGACCTATGGCCGAACCTATTTCCCTTTTTAAGCCTCCAAAAATCCAATTTTTTACCTAAGATAACCAAAGATCTAAGGCCGATCCAAGTTGAAATGGAAGTTTTAGTTGATTTGATTAAGTTTTGGTGAATAAAAAGTCACTTATTTTAAGGAAAGTTTTAGCTTTTATTTATAATGTTTAATATGGTGTTAAATGTTGTTGTTTGATGGATTTTAGTGATGGTTTGGGTTGGTAGATATGTGCTTATGTGTAATGTTGATTTTAGGTTTGAAATGAGATCTAACGTAGTGATTAGTTAATAAGTTATTATCTTGCTTGTCTTTGTTGTGACGGCTTGTAAATATATGTTATGGTGTTGTGTATGCTAAAAGTTAGCTCTTTGACTTAACGACTTGAGATCCTTTGGAAAACAAATATTGTTTTACTAGTTTTTGTTTTACTAAAATGTTTCCCATGTTTCTAATTTTGTTTAGTTTTTCAACAAACTTTAACTTGTGTTTTTATAGTGAGTAAAAGCTAAGAGTAAAGGGTTTGAAAAGTTAACTTAGAGAACTAACTCTAAGTTATGGCATCCATAGCAATTCAGAAAAACTTGATGTTTTCTAAATTTAAAGTGTTTTTTAATGTTTTTGAATTTTTTTTTCAAACCATTAATTAAGTATAAAAGATAATTATCGATTACTTAGTTAAGTATGGGTTAATAATTAATTAATTAAGGATAATTAGTAGTTAATTAATAATTAAGTTAAGTGATCAGTAATTAAGTATTAATTAGGTATGTTAATTTTAATTAATTAATTAAGAAAGTTCTAATTAGTTATTAACTAAGTAAGAGTTAATTAAGTATTTAATTTGCAGTAGCTCAGAAAACGGAAATGTGTACAGGCCTGAAAACCATCTCGGTTCAACTTACAGGCATGAAACAGAGGACTAAGCGACCTCTGATTGAACTGAAAATTGGTATGCACATAGTAGAAAACTTCAACTTTCAAATAAAAGAAGAATCAATGAATTCCGACAGGAAATGAAAAAGATACGCTGTCTCAAACATGGACTCAGCCATGTTTGCAATAGTTCAAAAAAACAAAAATGTGCCCAGGTTGAAAACCATCTTGGGTTCAACTTACAGGCCTGAAACAGAGGACTAAACGACCTCATATTGAGTTGAAAATTGGTATGCACATACTGCAAAACTTCATCTTTCAAACAAAAAAAGAATAAGGTTTAAGTATTCAATTAATTATTAATTAATTTCGGTTAAATAATTAATTTTGGTTTAATTATTAAGCAATTTATAAATATTTAATTAAGGATTAATTAATAATTAATTATGTTTTAATTAAAAGCTAATTATGATTTAATATGTCATTAAGTTAAGATTAAATCTTTATTAATTAAAGGTTTATTTTAAACTCTATAGGTTCCTTTTTAAAACTGCTTTCTTAAAATTAAATTTATTTGTAAATAAGGAATCTCTTGTCTATGCCATTAAGTTAGCCTAGTAAATATGAATGCCTATTTGGTGACATCTATCAGCTATAACTTAATTGAATAAGATTATTTGGACATCTGTTTAGCAGAATAAAACACTTTTTTGCTATTATTTTATTTGATAAAATATAGATGAAACCTGTTTAGCAGAATAAATCCCTATTATGCTATAATTAAATTAAGTAGAGTATTTGGGCATCTATTTAGCAGAATAAACCTCCATTCTGCTATTATATTGATTTGGACATTGAATGGTATGACAGTAAATTAATATTAGATAAGAGATGTTCTCTATATGCGCATAGTTGTTATTTTCTTTTGTATATATGTCCATACTTAGGTTATGTGATGTTTGGATGGAAAATGACTCATGAAAAGTATTTATGATTGCGACTATCGCTATATTGGCAATTTGAAAAATGTTATTCCTTTTGAAATTTTTGTTAAATCTTGTGCATGTGTTTTGCAAAGATAATTAATTATTCAAATAAAGATGTGATTAAAGTTAGTTAATTATTTTAATAATGATATGTTGAAATTTAATTAATCATTTTAAAAATGATGATTAAGGTTAATTAATTATTTAAATAATGATGTGATTAAGATAAATTAATCAATTTTATTAACGATGTTTTAAAATTAATTAATCATTTCAATTAATGATGTTTGAAGATAATTAATTTTTTAATTAGTGATGTATTAAAGTTAGTTAATCATTTTGTTAATGATGTTTTAAGATTAATTAATCACTTTAATAATATTGTTTTAAATTTAATTAATCATTTTGATAACGATGTTTAAACTTAATTAATCATTTTAATAATGATGTTTAAGGGTTGATTAATTATATAGTAATGATGTCTTAAAGATAATTAATCAAATAAATAAGGATGTTTTAAAGTTAATTAATCTTTCTAAATAGTGTTGTTTGATGTAATTAATCAAGATTAAAGCTAATTGGTTATTTTAAATGAATATTTTTGAAGTAGTTAAAGTTAATAATGGTACTAAAGGAATTTATTTGTAACAACCTATACCTTAATGGGCCTAAATTCCAACAAAAATCGAAACCCAAGTCCATCAAAGCACAGATCGTTGGATTTGGTACCTACAAACAAGCATGAGCGCTATCAGAGATTGATAAATATCTAAACTTACAGCAGAAACAATAATAGGATAAGAATACTGATTATGACTACTACCTTGGAATTAATAGTATTCATTGGATAGCAGATTGTCACATCAGCATCGAGCATGAGAGAAAAGAAGACTTCTCCAATAATAAAGCACCTCCAACTCCAATGACCTGTTCCTCTAAAATTCTATCCTATGGATTGTAATGAGGAGGGGGTCAGAACAACATTCTAGTGACTGGAAAATCTATAAACTACCAACAATATAAATGTACACTGATTGGTTTCCATTTAATTGTTATATCTATTAAGGTTGGCAATTCTAACCTAACCTTGCATTGCACACACAATTACTTACCAACCCATTCCCAAGGTACAAAATATTGACGAAGCATTATCAACCACCCAATACTTCCAAATCCATTAGCCACTTGATACTACTAAATATGAAGCAGTCTTCTACTATCGCTACATAACACTTTTAAAAGAGAAATTGGCAGACTTTGCCATTTAAGACCTCAATCGAGCTAGACTTCATCATTTGAGAACTATTCCCAAGGTGGTTTTCTAACAATGTTGTCAATGGTTAGTGGGTCCTAGCTACAAAGACCTCTAACCACTATTCAAGGCTTCCGCCATTTAATACCCAACTGTTACCACGTCTATCGCCAATAAAATCGTAGCCATGTAAGAGACAGTATCCAAACCACTTAATACCTTTAAAAGGACTAGGCAGACTTCTAACCATTTAATACCTATATTCTAGGCATGTCGTACATCACTTAATACATGTCCCCCAGGTGGACTCCTCATTTGTATTATCGTTATTAAGGCCTTGGCAATGCGAGAGACCATACCCAAGCCACTTAATACCTCATTAATAAGAGCTAGGTAGTCCCCTAACCATTTAACACTTATTTATAGGTAGGCCTTTTTCATTTAATACCTAACTTCAAGGCGGACACCTCACTGCTACTATCTAGCTGACATCGCTTGGAATCTCACTAGGTTACTTAATACTTCTTTTTAGGAGAGAGGCAAACCCTTAGATCAGTCACTTAATACCTCAAACCCAAAGAGAACCCCTCCGAAGATATCCACTATCACTCTTAATTATAAATATGGAATCTCATTAGGTTACTTCTTTCGGTAGAGGGGCGACTCCTAAAATAGCCACTTAATACCTCAACATTAGAGAAAACTCTTTTAGAGACATTCTTATCTATTTGGAGTCTCACTAGGTAAATTAATACTTCCTTTTAGGAGAGGTGCAGACCCTACAGCCACTTAATACCTCAAACCAGAAGCGAACCCCTATGGAGATATCACTCACTGCTCATAATTCCAAATTTGGACCATTTAACACTTTTCAATTAAGAAAGCAAGCCCAATCTCTCACATCGTCATGGGTCTCGAGATTAGTGATATCTCACACTAGTAGTAAGTGCATCCAACCGCTGGTAGCCTTAAAGTAAACAGCGGTCTTTTATCAATTGACTCTACTAACCTCGCATCACTAACCTACTAAGTCCAATTAACCATCCTAGGTCTTTAATTATATTATCTTAGGTAGACATTGGACTTAGCTTACTAATTTCCTTTTTATTTAAGGCAATAAGATTTACCTTAAATGCTTATCTACCTATAAATCCCCCAATAATGCTCATAAATATCAATGTGTCCGTAAAATCCTAACGGACTTTTCCTAAGACATTTATGTATGATTCTTAATTTCAAACTAGCAACTTATTTAACTATTCCATATTTATTAATTCAACTCCTTTATTTATCAGTCCCATTAATCCATTTACCCTATCAAATTATTGAAGCTCCCATATTTATTACCATTTATTTCCCATTTATTGGAGTTACAACCTTTTAAATTCCTTTCTCATTAATTAGTTATCCTAACATGACTATTACGTGTAAGCGTTATTATTAGTTAAGTTTTATTTTAATTATTATAAGCGCAGTAAATTACGTACAAATATCTACTTTTTTCAAATATATTCTAGTTATATATCCTCACTAAATTATTCTTTTCCATGTTCAATTGTTGGAATCATATCTAAAAGATTATCCGCTATAATTTCCATAAATTAGTTCAAAACAAAAGATCTAACTTTACAATATAAAAGATCACATCATTTGAAATTACAAGGAATAATCATTTTTTTATTACTGAAATAGATAGTGTAAATTGCAATGAAATCATACTTTGCACATTTCTTTCACTTTTTATTTGCATCTATTCTTTGTTAAATCAAATGCTGTATTTTCTAAAAGGGAAAGCAATCTAGCTAATTTATAAATATTCACTAGATCTAAATTCCAGCAATCCAAATATAGAAAAGTTTATATTCCAACAAGATTAGGGTAATAATCCAAATTCATAAAATTATTATACAACTTATTTTCAGATCTGGAATAAATTTCATTCAAATCAATACTCTACATTCATACTTTTGGGACTGATTTCCCGATCAGGTTGTAAACAATTCTAAATCAATTCATAAACAAGAATATGTAGACGTTATTTATTATATTCAGATTATGTTCAATTTGATGTCTATAACTCATATACAACTATCTAGTTAGGCATAATAATCAAATAAACACCAACGAGATAATTTCGTATTATAATTGTCTATAAAATTTCCCACTCGCCTTTTAAAAGCAATCCAAATATCTGGATCTGAAGTAAAACCTTAAATTCATCTTCAAATCCTTTTTAATCTAAGAAATATGTATAAAAATGGTATATACATACATTAGAATTACAGATCTAAGAAGAGATTTGGGATTGGGAGAGAAAATAGATACAAATATACCAAATATATAAATTACTTCAAATATGCGTATAGTTCATTCTTTTCGCTTCTCTTTTTTATTAGATTTCTATTCTTCTCCAATTTGTATGAATATAGGTATAAATATCTTATTTTTATAATTTACAAAAAAAATGAAAAAGAAGAAATGACAAAGCTTAGCTACTACCTCCAGAAAAATATGAGAAGAGAAGGGAGAGTTAGGCCTGAATTTATAGGCGTAAGAATCAACCTCAATCGTCAGATCGAAATATATTAAATCCGGGCCATTGGGCCTAAGCTAACCCTAGCCGCCACACATGAAGCGGTCGACCACCTCCTTCTTAGAGGTCGGCCACCCCTGGTCGACCGCTCCAACATGCAGGTGTAATGACCCAAGATTTTAGGAATTTATTCTGGAAAATATAAATAAATTTAAAATAAATTTTAAATAAATTTTGAAGGAGGAATTGATATAGCTTGATAGTGTATCAGTGTGTGTACATGTGTGCACAGGAAATGCACATGAATATAAGCTAAAACCCTGAACTCCAAGAATACATACATATTGATGTGTATGGAAATATATATATATATATATATATATATATATGTAGACTAAATTCTTAAGTGTAGTATGCATGAGTAAATGTATATATATATTTTTGAGTGTACATGTGCATGTGTGTGTCAGTATAGAATGATGTATGAATATATATATGTGGGTATACTAATTATTTCAGTAAGACTTATATAAATATATATGTGTTAATGAAATACTAGAGTTTAAACTAGTGAAATAAAATATACAGACATATTTTAATATAAGCAGAAATAAAAAGAATGAAGATATAAAAAGGAATAATCCTCTTATAAATAAATGAAGGAGGTACATACCATTTGCATGAAAGCTAAAAATAGAAAAAAATAAGATAAAACAGGGAAGTTCTTGGTATAGGCAGAATTAGAAAAGAGTATTTAATAAATAACAAAAATCAAGTCACATTTTTAGCATGATTGTAGACAAGGGGAAAAGTATTTTCTGAAAAGCAAATTTCTGAAAAAAATATGTAACCACTTTTCTCTTCACCCAGAATTAAGCCGGGAAGGGTAAAACTTTGGGTTTAAAAAAATGCAGATAACATGATTTTTTTTCTGGTGGGCAAAAATGGACTTAGCCAATACCCAAAACCCTAAGAGAGACCCTGTATATATATACATGTATATGCAGCAGCCTCCTCTCCTCCTCAGAAAAGAATTTTGAAAAAAAAGAAGAAGAAAAACAACACCACAGAAATCATAAGACAAGGGAAGGAAGAGAGCTTGAGGCTAAGGACAGAAGCTCATCAATTAATTAAGGAAACAAAGAAGAAAGCTAGGTGAGAAAACTCACTCAAAAATCTAAGGCAATAAGTCCTAATGTAGGCAGCCAGTTATAAGTATTTTTCTTAAAAGAGTATTTTCATATATGAATGCTTATCTGTGAATTTAAATCTGAAAATGTTTTGATTCTCTTTGGTTGATTGCTTGTTTTATTATAACAAAGTTTTATGTGTTGTTAGTATGCATATCTGTTTTATACACTCAGATTTCTGATATGTTAATGTTTAGGGATATAAACAAATACCCAGAAAATAAAATGTTGAGAATAGGCAAGTAGTATTGGTTTTGGCTCAACCCAGAAAGATGTAAATAATGTTGAGCTGCAATATACTCATGTATAAGTGCTGAGGCTTGAAATAGAAAGGAATTAGGGGTGCAATAGGGTTGCCTATGTGCTGATGCTCCTGATTCAATAAAATGCATAGCAAACAAAATTTTGTGATTCAGTGAAACCAGGTCATCCTGAGTTTAACTCAAGCACAAATGTTTGCAAAAGAAAAACTCTCTCAGAAACCATAAGCCAATGTTAGTTGCCTAAACTCCTTTTAAAATACCAGGATGAATATATTTATATACAGAACCTTATTTTGTAATCACCAATGGTTGTTTGCTTGTTTGCCTCTGTATGGTCATGAAAAATCAAAAGAGCTATTATTAACTTAAACCTGATTAGGAAATTGGGGTCAAGAACACTGCAGGAATGACTTGTGTGCTTAAGTAACACAAGTTGACACATGGCTTGTTTAAGTCCTGAGATCTTTGTGTAATGGAGTGAATTAGTTCATTACAGTGTGTCCATTGATTCATAAATATTGCAGATGAGACCAAGGATAGATAAATATACCCAGGGAATAATACTGGAGATGATGAGAAAACTGGAGTTTTTCCCAGATGTGAAATATGAGAATTGAATAAATGATTTAACTCATATTAGTTATTTTCCTGTTTGGTATGAATGATTGTTTGTCTATGATTGAGTTGTATGCTTGAATGTATGTGCCATATTTATATATGTAGTCTCTGGAAAGAAAATTAAAGTGTGCACATGCACAATGACACAGAGCATGCACACAAGTATTTGCCTGATTCAAAAGGGCTGAACTTTCTGTATATGTACTTAACTTAACTTTAACCTGATTAACTAATTATTTTTGTGAGCTTTCTCATACCAGACATGTGTCTGACCCTAGTGTGCTAATGGCATCTGGGGTGTCTCATTTAAAATGAGGCAGTTTCAAATGCTTTTTCAGGGATTGCAGCAACTAAGTAGGAGTAGGAGCAAAGCTTTGAGAAGAAGATATAGCATGCTAAACTTAGTTAGATAAGAGCCTAAATGTTGAAATCTGCATGTATTGATAATTTAAATTGCTACTTGTATTAAGTGTTGAATATTGAATGGATATTTTGTTAGGTATTTTGTTAAGAGATTGACTTGTATCTGGAATCTATGAACTAAGTTAAATATCTGTTATGTTAAAAAAGAATTTTAATCAAATTTTGTAAGTGGATTTAGCAAGAACACCATGTTAAAATTGAATGATTACATTTTATAAATGTATTAGTCAATCTTGAGGCTTTGGAAAGAATTTAAGTTTTGGAAAATCTGGATAGTTGATTCTCAGAAAATTAAATGGTTTTATTTTCTACTATGGCATATGTATACAAAAGAAAATAGGCATAGGTTGAATGTTTTATATGGCTGCAAGGTTTCCATAATTAAACTTGTTTCATACAAATGTCTCATGTACTATTTTTTTTAAAAAAGAAAGGATTTGTAACAAGGGAAGAGTAAGCCAGATCCATATAGTTGCAGATATATATGCACATAAACATGTTTAGTGCAAATATTACCACACCTTTTCCTTTGTATTTGTGATAAGAATCTGAATTTCACTCAGATTCTAACCAAATGCATTCTTAATTCCAGACAGATTTTGTGAGAAGAAATTCAAACCTGGATAATGATAAACACTTCTATCATTTACAAAACCCAAGCAACAGACCCTTAATTTGCATCAATCATGAAGCCTTCCAGGTTGTAGGAATGGGTTTCAAAAATAATTAAGCAAGAATTATTGTTTTGTATGATAGAATATAGGCAAAAGTAAAGTATATATATGTGCAGATATAGGTAGATAACAGGTTCCAAACTGTACAGAAGAAAAATGAAAGAAAAAAAAAACAAAAATTTTGTTTGAACCAACCAGCATAGTACTCGAACTCGTGACTTCTCATGTATAAGTTAGGCGCGTTTCCATTACGCCTAGATGTTGCTTGTGTTCACTTAGGATCCACTTCTTTTTAGCTTGATTTTGTCACTATCCAGAACTTAACACAAACATCTATATTAAAAGCTTGCTTTCCACTGATTATTACTTGATCACTTCTTAGTTAGGATAAACAAACTAAAGTATATGTTTCCAGTGGATTGTTTGGTCAAATAAAATCAGCAATCCAATATCCTCTTGTTTTCCCGAACTCTGATTCAAACAAGAGAGGCATATACATCCTCACATGTATGTGCTTATCTTTGTGAATGTACTGATATATTTATATTGGTTGATTATTGTGATCCTGGATATATTTTGGTTTATTGAAGAAAGATATTGACCCTGAGAATTATAATTGCAAGGGATGATATATCTATCTATATATATATATCCTCTTTACCTTAAAAAAAAAATCCTTATGAAATTAGAGTAGAAATAGAAGGGTCATTTCAGTTGGTATCAGAGCTATGTTATTTAACATAGTAGAAGTAAGGATCAAGTTCTTAGATAGAAATAAAATTTAAAGGAACTAAATATATATATAACAATGTGTTCAGTGTGGAAAAAAAAAACCCACTGAAACAACCAAATTACCAATCAAACTGACCAGCTATGTAAATTATTATTAGCAAACTATGGTAGGGAGACCACCAAATCAGGGAGCAGGATCTTCCCATGCACCACCAATGGTCAATCTGCAAGACTTGGTGAGAGCATTTAGGGATGGGGCAGGACAAAGGCAAGAAAATCCCTATGAAGAACTCTCAAAATTACTTAAGACATATACTCATTTAGGAGGCAAAAGCTTTGAAGGGACAGAGAGTATCATGGAAATTCAAACATGGTTGAGAACATTGGAAAGAATTTTCAATGACATGCAACTTGATGATCAAAGAAAGAGGCAAGTGGCTTCAAGACAGTTAAAAGGAGTAGCTTTAGGCTAGTGGGAAGTAATCATTGCAGGAAGGAATGAGAATGAAATCACTTGGAATCAATTCAAAGAGATGTTGGAAGCAAGGTTTGTACCAGCATCAGCAAAGACTACCTTGCTAGAAGAATTCATTAGACTTAGACAAGGAACCATGACTGTCACAGAATACACTCAAAAGTTTGAGGGGCTTTCCACATATGGAGCAATGCTTGTGGCAGATGAGGCATCTAAAAATGATAGGTACATAAAAGGTCTGAACCCAGGACTTAGCAGAGCCATGTTACCCTATGCAGACAAGACTTTTGACCATGTGATAGACTTAGCTTTGAGGTTGGAGCAGCATGACAAGGAAAGGGAGAAGTTCAGAAATTTTAAGAGCAATAATACCAAGAAAGGTAAGGGGAGGTATCACCCTTATGATAAGAAGAAAGAAGAGGCTAGTAACAAAAGCACTGGAGATGTCAAAGCTAAGGAAGACAAGAAGAAAATTGTGTGCCATCAGTGTGGAAAGGAAGGGCATATCAAACCAAGATGTCCAGAATTGAAAGGAGGAGCTTTCAAATGTTATCTATGTGGGAAAGAGGGGCATATGAAGAGGAATTGTCCTGAGTATAAACAGCAAGGCAAATTGGCAAATTTGGAAGGGAAAGGCAAAGCCACAGTGGAGAGTAACACTGTAAACCATAGCCAAGTGGAAGGTACATTACTTATTTGTACCATACCCATAACAGTAGTATATGATACTGGGGCAACTCACTCTTTAATTTCTTATGAATTGGTTAAAATGCTAAAACTGAATTGCATATTGATTGAAACCCCATTGCATATACACAGTCCATTGGGGAGTTCTAGTGTTTTAAATATGATTTGTGTGGATGTGGAATTAAACATAGGAGGAAATATTTTTATTTCCAATTTATATGTTTTGAATTACCCAAATATAGGTGTTATATTGGGGGTAGACTGGTTAAGGCAATTTAAAGCCATAATTAATTTAGACTCATCCACCATATCATTGCAAAATTCTAGAGGCCAGAGAATCACAGTTTTATGTGAGGTAGCTAAGGAAGGAAAACTATATCATTTAGTTGACTCAGAAAAAGATTTCAGTGAACTAACCATTGAAGAAATTCCCATAGTCAATAAATATTTGGATGTGTTTGGTGAGGTCAAGGGTATTCCACACCATAGACCAGTAGAATTCCAGATCAATCTAGTTCCAGGAGCAAGCCCAGTGATTAAAAAGCCAACTAGAATGGGGCCAAATGAACTAAAAGAATTAAAGAAACAGTTAGAAGAATTGGAAGAAAAGGGTTTTATAAGACCAAGTAATTCTTGCTGGGGAGCACCAGTGGTATTTGTTAAGAAGCAAGATGGCTCCTTAAGACTCTGCATAGATTATAGAGAATTAAACAAAGTAACTATTAAAAATAAATACCCATTGCCAAGAATAGATGATCTTTTTGATCAATTAGCAGGGGCAAAAGTATTTTCTAGACTAGACTTAGCATCTGGTTTTCATCAAATGAAGGTGGAGGAATCAAGCATCAAGTACACTGCCTTTAACACTAGGTATGGGTTGTATGAATTTTTGGTTATGCCATTTGGCTTGACCAATGCACCATCTTACTTTGTAGATTTAATGAACAGAACCTTTAGAGATTGTTTAGACAAGTTTGTGCTTATTTTTATAGATGACATTTTGATTTATTCCAAGACAGTGGAGTCTTGATCCTAGTGATTGCACATGGGAATTAGAAGACAAAGTTAGGATGGATTATCCTAAGCTATTTTCAGATTAAGGTAATTCTGATTTTTGATTGTTTTCTTTATTTTGGATGAATATATTTTTAGTTAGTATAGAACTAAGAATCTATTTGGTAGAGAATATACTTGTTCTCTGAATTAAGTTTAAAATTTATTTTAAGCTTAGGAAAATTGTGGGACACAATTTCTAAAAGGAGGGGTGTATGTAATGACCCAAGATTTTAGGAATTTATTCTGGAAAATATAAATAAATTTAAAATAAATTTTAAATAAATTTTGAAGGAGGAATTGATATAGCTTGATAGTGTATTAGTGTGTGTACATGTGTGCACAGGAAATGCACATGAATATAAGCTAAAACCCTGAACTCCAAGAATACATACATATTGATGTGTATGGAAATATATCTTATACTATAATAAAAAACCCTTGGTCAAACGGTCAAACTGAAGCCTTTTTTGGACTTTCCGTATTGCCCACCATTCATCATACCAACACATCCGTTTACAAGGACAGTTAAGTCTTTTTCCATTCCCATCCCACGTTGCCGACAGTATTCCTCCCACGTCTCATTTCCACCCTCTTTCTTTTCATCTCCGTCTTCCACTTTCCTCCAAACCGACTTCCCCCTTGAACGAAAAAAATGGCTGCCCTCCTCCAAAAAATTGGCTGCCCCCCTCCTTCAACTTACCACCCGCCCCTCCTTCACCGACCTATATGTCCTTCGACCGTTCCTTCCCCTCCCACCGAACATCTTCGCATCTTCGCCATTCCCCACCGCCGCCGTCAACACTCTTCAGCTTGCAGGAAGATCGACTTCCTCCATCTTCGCCATTCCCCACCGAAGATCTTCGCCATTCACCACTGACGGAAGGAGGAGGATTCCCAAGCACAAAAGGCTGCTCAATGCTCTTAATTTACTAGACGTAAGTGAATTTTTGAAATATTTAATTACCTGTTCGAATTTTTGGTAGCTGATTTAAAACTTTTTTCTTATACATACAGAGAATTGGAAACGGGTTCGCCAAATATCAACACAGAAAGATAGAGGTTAGAATCAAAGTCCAGATGTAGCAGTCTAAATTTAGACTTTCGCAACTATTACCTGTACAATTAATGGATTTTTACATCCCCTAATTTCTGACGTTCATACCATTAGTTTTCACATTTGCATAAAAGAAATTAATTTGCTATTTTTCAATTACTGCAATTTCTGTCTTCATAAAAATTTGTCTGTTTTTAAGTACAAAAAAGGATACGTTTACTAAATCACTTGATTCCACCATGGATAATGGATATGTCAGTTTCCACTCCCCTTCTACATATTTCGTTGTATCTTCTGTTTCAGGCAGATTCATACCATTAGTTCTGACATTTGACCGACATAAATTTAGTTTTTAGTCTCTGCATCGGTTTTAAGCATATACAGTTACAAACTCATGTCATGTTTCTAACCAAATTTAGCCGTACTCAACCATTGTTTCTAACCAAACTCATGTCATGTTTCAGCTGCAATTGCAGCAAATTCCAGTGCTTTTTAATTATACGCATATAAATTATTCTAATTATGTTTGTCAATTCTGTGATCTTTTTAATACAATTGTAATTGAATTAAGTGTTGCATTTTTAGGTTTGAAATTTGAATGCAATAGTGTGAAGCACTTATGCAATTTTGATACCAGCAAGCAGCCTTTAAAGGGAGATAATGCTGACATGAAAATTAATGAGGTTATACTCTTAACCATAATTACTATTGTCTTTAATATGGATTTAAATTGGCCTATCAAGTGAACTTACCAGGGAGCGCTATGAGTTATTTAAGCCCACAAATTAACAGTAACTATGTAGTAACCCTATCACACTTAGATCTTTCATCTTTACACTACATTGTTCAAAATACTTTTGTTTATTGAACCAGCTTTTAGGTAACTTAAAATTTGTTTTATTGTGCAATATGTGGTTGATTCTTTGCCAAGAATCACCGCAATTCATTCTTATATTATACTATAATATAATGGAAGGTTAGATGAGTTAATATTATAAAGGGAATAAATATAGTAATTTTTGAATTGTATTGTCATGAAACAACTATACATATTTTATTGTTTGATCCTTTATCAACGATATGCAAATTATTATTTTTGTTTTGATCTACCAACTTGCTTCAATATGTATAACATCCCACTAGGAACTTTAACATCCACACCATCCGTATTTTTTGGGTACTTACCTTATGTAGATACTAATAGTTGCAAGCATGTGAAAATATAGTAATTTATTATTGTTTATAAATTTAGTTTTCTTGAACTTGAAGTTAACACACAAAATTTTATTCATATTCTTCTGAATTATTGCATTTTTTTGTATTTTTAACTCTTATATTATACTATAATATAATGGAAGGTTAGATGACTTAATATTATAAAGGGAATAAATATTCTTAAATTGTGAATTGTATTGTCATGAAACAACTATACATATTTTATTGTTTGATCCTTTATCAACGATATGCAAATTATTATTTTTGTTTTGATCTACCAACTTGCTTCAATATGTATAACATCCCACTAGGAACTTTAACATCCACACCATCCATATTTTTTGGGTACTTACCTTATGTAGATACTAATAGTTGCAAGCATGTGAAAATATAGTAATTTATTATTGTTTATAAATTTAGTTTTCTTGAACTTGAAGTTAACACACAAAATTTTATTCATATTCTTCTGAATTATTGCATTTATTTTTGTAATTTTAACTTTATAGATATGCATAAGGGTTTATTTTTGACTGCAGAGATATGCATAAAGACACTATAATAAAGAACCCGTGGCTGTGAAATTTTTTCTATAATTTAAACGATAACTTCTCTAGATTACTTTTTTCCTCTTTATATTGAATTGCCTATTTAAAGAACTCTTCTACAAAATTAAAATAAATAAATTCTTCCAGTTTGTCACTTCTAATCATTTTTTTGGAATTTACAGCTTAAGCAGCCTTCTGTAGCCAATGAACAAGAAAATGAAGCATATGCACTTCTGGTCAGATGGCGAAAAGAACAGGTCATATTATGTGGGGTTAGGCATGATGAATCTTGGTGTTGGATGATAAATAGGTACTACAATTTGTAAAAAAATTCAAACAAATAAATGTTAGTTAATTTAAATTTTTAGTTATGTGCCCAATTTTTAGAGCAAACACAGTAGAAATCAAACTGAAAATTGGTCATTCTACCTTAGATTATAGAACATCAATGTATCATGCTACTAAATTAATTGCTTATATATTACGTTACTTGAATGATTTTTTTAATGCTTCTGAGGTAATTAAGAGATATCATGAAGATTACTTAGTACAACTGATGTGGCATTCACTTCATGAAAGTTTTACATTGGAAATTTAAAATTCAATTGCGTTTAATTGGGAACCAAGCAATAATGATGATAATGAATACTTGCATATGTACCGATGGATGTAATTTGAAACATATATCAATTAGGTACCTTTATTTCCAAACATGTTTCAATTGCTTAAATAAACCATTTACTAAATTACTTTCAATTGCTTAAATTCCATTTCAACATGCTCCTCTCATTACATTAAATTAAAAAGTTTCAGCTGTTTGTATAAATTAAATATATTGTCCTCTTCACTATATTAGTAGTTAGTAGTTGTCTGTTTAGTATAAATATTTTAATCTTTCATATGCTACATGCTTTTATGGCTTTATCCAAAAGGGGTTATTGTGTTTGTTAATAAACAAAAGCTGCTAACAATTTAATCTACTACTACTCTATTCATATACTCTATTAACAACGGTTTATCAATTTCTTCACTACCTAATATGAATATATAGTAAGTGTGCATTTATATATAAGTAGGGTACAATTAATGGATTACATCTCTGTTCTGATTTTTTTAAATGATTTAAAAGATTGAGACCACTGGACTGTTAACCTTAGTTTTTACTGTTCAAACACTGAAAAGGCAGAACCAACTGAAGAATCATGCAAATTGAGACATGTACAAGTCTTCAGAACAACGACGAAGGCTGTCAAATTGTCCATTACTGTTGTATGCTCTGTAAGCTGACCTGACTTTGTTTCACACTGTCTTTGATATACTGCTACTCAGTGTTCATTGTATCAGTAAATGGGAATTTAGCATACATTAATTAATAGGCTATTACCATACCTAAACCTACTATAAACTAGCTTCACCTTACCAGTTATTGTGCTTAGACTCTCAATTAATCTTCTTTATTTCTGAAATATATGATATTTTCCTTAACATGTTTTACTGCCCACATCTTGGATTTCACTTTTCACATGCATTTAATACATATTCGTTTTGCAAAGACCATCAAAAATTTATACTTACCAATTACAAGATTGACATAGATACTAAATATGCTATAATTAGCTTCAAAAATATATGTACAATAATCAATGATTCATCTGTTATTTCATCATGAATAATATTGGTATTTCATCATCTTCACCTATATATATTTCACCATGTTAAAAAATATAAGTACGGTACAATTAATGGATTACATCATCAACAATAATTTTTTTTCCATCGTCTTCATTCAATAGTTTCTTTACCTTTTGGGTATATTCACTTTAACTAAATTAAATTTTGCCAACTGTTTTTCCTACTCTTACAAAACTCCACTAACTACATCAACGTTCAATTTTTTGGTATTCAAAAACTATATATTATGTCAATTGGTCTTACTGTACCGCTAAATTCTTTATTTGCACAAGGTCGTTTCTTATTTGGTTTGTTATGCATTATTTAGGGATTTTGAATGCATGACTCATTTATTTGCCAACCAAGAGCATGTATAAGCATTTGCATTATGCGGAAGCACTGTTTTGTATGTTCTCTGTAAAAATATATTTTGTTGTAAATTATCCATCATCTACTCAATCATAGCATGACTGAAACTTCATTCTTTCCTAAAGATTAGGATTTAAGATTTTTTGCACTGCTTATAAAGTCCTAGCAAAAACAAAACTGCAGGTTATTATTACTATCTTTTTAATGAAGATTGTTCGCTTTTATTACTTTTACGGAAATATCATATGTAGCACTTCATTGTGTAATCTTTGCATCCATTGTTTACCCGGTTTATACCGTTGATATATTTTTATCCTAATACCAATAATTTGAGACTGATGGTTATTTTAATACAGAATTTATATAATAATTAGATTATTTTACACGTACTAAGTTAACATGCTCAAATCAATTTCCATATTCGTTATATCTGTTGCTAAATTAATATTATACCATTACTTTATCAGGACAAGGTTGCGATTTTAGTTTCTACAATTTCTTATTTCTCTATGTGATATTGATGAAGAAAACTTGGATCTTTCTTATGTCCCTATAGGATATTGATGGAGAACGCTTAGATCTGTGTTTGCTAACTGTGGTTGGGTTGACGTATGGTGACAGAGTATTTGGGTAAGGTTTCCTCTCTCATTTTTCATTTAACTAGAATTTTCTTTTATTTAAACTACAACTGAAATAAATTTAATTGGGAGAAAACTATACTCTACCTGAATGTCAATGTTTTTTTGTCCTATTTTCCTCCTTTTCCACGAGATATATGTTATGGTTTGGTTGTTGTGTAAAATTATTCCGTAATTTAATTCAGATATGCATCTCCTACTTTCAAATCATTTAGAGTTAAACCAGTTTACTACTGTAGAGTTTATTTTGTTGTCAATATTGTCAACTTTAAAAGTTGGAATTGTTAGGGTAAGTTGAATTTTTTTTTGTGGTACGATAAGACAAATTATTTTTTTCCCTGACGCTTAACTATTCAGATCCACCGTATGGCTAATTACATAGCAACCCCATTCACGGCCGTCTTCTACCATAAAATTTTCATACATAACGCTGCATAGTTACCACTTCCATAAACAGAAAATATTAACAAAGTCTTTCTGAATGTTAACATAAAATAATAATTTAACATGGACTTTTTGTCTGTTCAATTTTCCCCAGGATACTGCTGTAAAGCATCATTTCTCATATTATGGTTTCATCGCTTCTGCTGTAGTCGAAAATCCACGTCTTACTGATAGTACAAACCCAACAAGTTGTAAGAACCTTTCAGCCTGCATAACCTTTGCTACTCTTCAATCTGCTGAAAATGCTTTGGTGATAGCCACACGTCGAGGTGGTCATAATTGACTTTCACCGACTGGAAAAAAGGTACATTTAATGTGCATTTTGTTAAATGACGTAAATTATTGGGTACGCTCTGATAATATCAGTTTTGTAGTTCTATTACATGTGCTTTACATTCTACTCTGAAATTTATGGTTATAAAGTTTTACTTTGACATTCTCAATAAAAATAAGTAGAATATATTCCCATTTGTAATAGGTTGGATTACATAATTAAAGAGGTGAAGCAGCTCAACAATACCACTTTTCTCTTAAGTATAATCAGAGCTTTCAAATACTTTCAACTATTTTTTCTGGAAAGAACTTAGGCTATTCAAAATTTGGTTTATATAACAAAATGATATTTCAAACATATGTTTGAGCTGTAAGACTAAGTTACAGTATGAAGTAAAGGGTTAGGAAATGATTTTTTCATCCTTTTCAAATAATTTCACATATACTTTTTCTTCTTGCAATGGTAATTGAATATGTGGATTTGTTGTCCAATTACCATTGATCCAAAAGTTCATGATGTTATTCCTTTGTACATTCTTTTACTTATATGATATAGGCAAGTACAAAGCTTGGATTTATGTTTATATAGAAGAATGGGTTAAGGAATTATAAGATGAATGACAGTGGAAGAACGTATTTTTGTAGGTTCACTTTTCAAATCTGATAAACTTATTTCCAGCCTAGGTGAACACGTTAGGTGTCTTCACTTCTATTTAGAAGCAATGACCAAGCGTCTACTACCTGCGGATAAGACTTTAAAATATCTTCCAACTGATTTGTTGCCCAAACCGGCTACCCTCCCTTTGACCTGCTACACACTAGCCGTTAACCCCACTGTTTCAGCCACAATTACAGACCTATGACTCCTTCAACATCTTCCACATAATAGTATGTCAGTTGCAAAATATCTAATCTACATGATCGTATAAGTATGCACTTCCCACTATTCACTCACCCCACTTTTAACCTTTACTACTTACGTACTATACCACTTTCATTCCGTTAGCAATATTTTGGCATATGAGTTCCACTTCCCCACCCTCTCCACACCTTTCATCCACCTAACTCAATTTTTTACACATCTTTATGGACCAGCAACAAAGGGAAAGACGGCGTATCACTCAACGTACAAGGCGTCAACAAGCTAGACAGTCCGCCGTCGCAAGTAGAAGGACACCCGTTGCTGCAAACCAACAGCTCGCAAATTCGACAGGTACTTTTCCCCTCCCTGTCAGGCTTACAACTCTTTCACATTTTAACATCTACACTTCACTATAACCAAGTACAGTACACATATATGCACCATTTCTGCAAATACGGCTGTTAACCACTTTTACACAATTATGCTTTCTAGAAACATTTGTTTCTGACTCCCCAACATCAGTTTGCAACCTCAAATTTAAATGTACTATTTACCCTGACTCAGATTCATATACCATGCTTTCGGGTGACAACCATTTTGTTTTACTACGTTCTTATACGTATCCACACTTATAAATTAAGCCCTACGCCAGCGATGAATATCACTGGGACTGACTTTTCAAACAAAAAAACAAAAAAAAGGGTAACAACCTTCAGCTGATAACCTATTCCTCTAAACACAACATGTTTTCCGACATGCAATACTTCCAATTAAACTGCCAGACGTACAAAAACTTGCTGATTTGTTACTTTCACACTTTCATACATCTTTCCTTCTTCATGTTTACTGTTACCTATGTTAATACTATACTACCGCAATTTCCAGCCTGCAGCAATTTTGCCCCTTTTTAAAACAAAAATATTACACACTTACCAACAGTCCACTGTGGAAAGTCTCATGAATTAATTATAATTCCCTTTCTGCCATGATTGCAGTTTTTCTTCCTGTATATGCGTACACTGTACAATTTTTTTTCAAACTGCCGTGAACAATTCGATTCTTTTATTTTTGAAAATTGGTATTCATTAAATTTGAGAATTGCTATTACATATACTACATTCAACAAAATTCTGAAAGCTTAAATTTTGCTTTGGTTATTTTATAGTTAGTTGAGTTTTCAAAGTTTGTGTTTAAATAAAACATTCTTATGGAAATTTAGTTCTGTACACAATTAATTTTGTATACAAATTTTTTTATACAGATTTACATTCACTTTATTGGAACAGAATCATTTCAATTTCGATTTTTTAAATCTTGATTCATATTTATAGGTTTGTAAATCAACAGCAGTGGGTTTCCAAATCAAAAAATTTATAACCAGCTGATAACTTATTCATCTAAACAGAACATGTTTTTCGACATGCAATACTTCCAATTAAACTGCCAGACGTACATTAAGTTGCTGATTTTTTACTTTCAAACTTTCAATAATCATTCCTTCTTCACGTTTACTTTCACCTATGTTAATACTATACTACCGCAATTTTCCAACCTGCAGCAATTTTGTCCCTTTTTAATACAAAAAATTTATACACTTACCAACCGTCCACTATGGAAATTGTACTTAGACTTCCCTTTCTACCACGATTGCAGTTTTTACTCCTGTATATGCATACACTTCACAATTTTTTTTCAAACTGCCGTAAAGACTTCGATTCTTTTATTTTTGAAAAATGATATTCATTATGTTTGAGAATTGCTATTACATATACTACATTCAACAAAATTTTGAAAGCTTAAAGTTTGGTTTGATTGCTTTATAGTTAGTTGAGTTTTCAAAGTTTGTGTTTAATTAAAACATTGTTATGCAAACAGTTAATTTTTTATCCAAATTTTGAACACACATTTACATTCACTATATTGGAACAGAATCATTTCAACTTCCATTTTTTTAATTTTAATTAATATTTATAGGTTTGTAAATCAACAGCAGTGGGTGTCCAAATCAGAAAAAATATAACCACCTGATAACTTATTCCTCTAAACAGAACATGTTTTTCGACATGCAATACTTCCAATTAAACTGCCAGACGTACATTAAGTTGCTGATTTTTTACCTTCACACTGTCAATAATCATTCCTTCTTCATGTTTACTTTCACCTATGTTAATACTATACTACCGCAATTTCCAGCATGCAGCAATTTTGTCCCTTTTTAATTCAAAAAATTTATACACTTACCAACCGTCCACTATGGAAATTGTCATGACTTACTTAGACTTCCCTTTCTGCCACGATTGCGGTTTTTACTCCTGTATATGCGTACACTGCACAATTTTTTTTTAAACTGCCGTGAAGACTTCGATTCTTTTTTTTTTCAAAAAATGATATTCATTATGTTTGAGAATTGCTATTACATATATTCAAGAAAATTCTGAAAGCTTAAAGTTTGCTATGACTGTTTTACAGTTAGCTGAGTTTTCAAAGTTTGTGTTTACATAAAACATTGTTATGGAAATTTAGTTATGTAAACAGTTAATTTTTTATCCAAATTTTTTTATACAGATTTACATTCATTTTATTGGAACAGAATCATTTCAACTTTGATTTTTTTATCTAAATTAATATTTATAGGTTTCTAAATCAACAGTAGTGGGTGTCCAAATCAAAAAAATTATAACCAATTTGGTAACAGCATGCACTTGATAAATTCTTCCTCTAACCAGAACACTGTTTACTACATACAATACTTCCACTAAAACTGTGGAAAGTCTCATGAATTAATTATAATTCCCTTTCTGCCATGATTGCAGTTTTTCTTCCTGTATATGCGTACACCGTACAATTTTTTTTCAAACTGCCGTGAACAATTCGATTCTTTTATTTTTGAAAAATGGTATTCATTAAATTTGAGAATTGCTATTACATATACTACATTCAACAAAATTCTGAAAGCTTAAATTTTGCTTTGGTTATTTTATAGTTAGTTGAGTTTTCAAAGTTTGTGTTTAAATAAAACATTCTTATGGAAATTTAGTTCTGTACACAATTAATTTTGTATACAAATTTTTTTATACAGATTTACATTCACTTTATTGGAACAGAATCATTTCAATTTCGATTTTTTAAATTTTGATTCATATTTATAGGTTTGTAAATCAACAGCAGTGGGTTTCCAAATCAAAAAATTTATAACCAGCTGATAACTTATTCATCTAAACAGAACATGTTTTTCGACATGCAATACTTCCAATTAAACTGCCAGACGTACATTAAGTTGCTGATTTTTTACTTTCAAACTTTCAATAATCATTCCTTCTTCACGTTTACTTTCACCTATGTTAATACTATACTACCGCAATTTTCCAACCTGCAGCAATTTTGTCCCTTTTTAATACAAAAAATTTATACACTTACCAACCGTCCACTATGGAAATTGTACTTAGACTTCCCTTTCTGCCACGATTGCAGTTTTTACTCCTGTATATGCATACACTTCACAATTTTTTTTCAAACTGCCGTAAAGACTTCGATTCTTTTATTTTTGAAAAATGATATTCATTATGTTTGAGAATTGCTATTACATATACTACATTCAACAAAATTTTGAAAGCTTAAAGTTTGGTTTGATTGTTTTATAGTTAGTTGAGTTTTCAAAGTTTGTGTTTAATTAAAACATTGTTATGCAAACAGTTAATTTTTTATCCAAATTTTTAATACACATTTACATTCACTATATTGGAACAGAATCATTTCAACTTCCATTTTTTTAATCTTAATTAATATTTATAGGTTTGTAAATCAACAGCAGTGGGTGTCCAAATCAGAAAAAATATAACCACCTGATAACTTATTCCTCTAAACAGAACATGTTTTTCGACATGCAATACTTCCAATTAAACTGCCAGACGTACATTAAGTTGCTGATTTTTTACCTTCACACTGTCAATAATCATTCCTTCTTCATGTTTACTTTCACCTATGTTAATACTATACTACCGCAATTTCCAGCCTGCAGCAATTTTGTCCCTTTTTAATTCAAAAAATTTATACACTTACCAACCGTCCACTATGGAAATTGTCATGACTTACTTAGACTTCCCTTTCTGCCACGATTGCGGTTTTTACTCCTGTATATGCGTACACTGCACAATTTTTTTTTTAAACTGCCGTGAAGACTTCGATTCTTTTTTTTTCAAAAAATGATATTCATTATGTTTGAGAATTGCTATTACATATATTCAAGAAAATTGTGAAAGCTTAAAGTTTGCTATGACTGTTTTACAGTTAGCTGAGTTTTCAAAGTTTGTGTTTACATAAAACATTGTTATGGAAATTTAGTTATGTAAACAGTTAATTTTTTATCCAATTTTTTTTATACAGATTTACATTCATTTTATTGGAACATAATCATTTCAACTTTGATTTTTTTATCTAAATTAATATTTATAGGTTTCTAAATCAACAGTAGTGGGTGTCCAAATCAATAAAATTATAACCAATTTGGTAACAGCATGCACTTGATAAATTCTTCCTCTAACCAGAACACTGTTTACTACATACAATACTTCCACTAAAACTGTCAGACATAAACTAATTTGCTCATTTTTAACTTTAAACTTTTTACACGTCACTCCTTATCTACTTTTACTATTAAACATATGTTAACACCACACTTTTGCAAATTCTAGCCTCACGAAATTTTCTCCGGTTTTTGTAAACAGTTAATTTACAATTAACTACAAACATTTGTGTTTAATTTTTTTTGACTAATTCATCCACTTTACTTTTTATTTCTGCTCAACCTACCGTTGTTACCCAAGTTTCTGTGCGTATGCAGTACATACATTTTTTAACCTTCACATATATTCGTTCCTACTATAAGACACCTGATGGTAATATTCACTTCTTCCTCTTATACACTTCATTCACCACTTACTTTTCCTATCCAGCATGTTATTACATTACTGCTTCAATTTAGCTGTTAAGCAAATTTATATTCAATTCCCATCCTTTTTAGGTTATAGTTTTTTAGTATTTTGAAACGTCAACTAACCCTACACTGTAAATTCATTACCCATTCAAACATAACAGTTGATACTGCTTCTACTGCACCAACAGCTATATCTCCTCCACAACAACTTCCGCATCAATCTGCTCTTCCTACCCGTTATAACTGTGGTCGAAATTTTGCTGCTCCCCAACCTTTCCTCCGCCATATCCTACCTCAACCAACTCAGTGCCGACACTGTAGTGCAAAATTATTTCCCCGTGAAACAAGTGGGAATTGTTGCTCAAGTGGTAAGTTTACCACTTCCTACCCTCCGCCACCTCCAGAACTTTTAGCTTTATTCACTGATGACAGTGACAGAGGTTTACATTTCCGAACTAACATCAGATCTTACAACAATGCTTTCGCATTCACCTCTATGGGGGCTAACATCGATCAACACTTGGCCTCCGGTCGGAACGGAATATACTCTTACCGTGCACAAGGCTCCATCTATCACAGCATTGGAAGTGTTCTGCCTCTGCCGGGTAGTAGACCTAGATACCTCCAAATGTACATCTACGATACTGATCATGAGCTTGAAAATCGGCAACAGGATAGTGCAATATTAAGACCAGACATCCTGCAAACATTGCAACAAATCTTAGATTTTTACAACCCTTATGTACATGCGCTGCGACAGTTGGGGCAGCGTACTGATATAGAAAATTGCAGGCTGATAATAAAAGAACTTATAGTTAATCATCATTTTCACCAACTACCTACTGCGTCACAAGTGGCGGGTATCATTGTCGGCGACGATTTCTCAGACAGTTCAAACGACAAAGAGATTATAGTCCAAACAAGATCAGGAACCTTGCAACGAGTTGGCGATACAGCTGGATTTTATGACCCACTTCAATATCCGCTTCTCCTCCCACGCGGTGAACAAGGATGGGATCTAAACATCCACAATACCGGTCATAACCAAATCAGCTGTAGAGCCTACTACTCTCACATGTTACAGGTTTGTACTCCCCTATGCTGAACGAAATATACAACTTCTATACTCATACCTCAAATACATTAACTCTCACATATCCCCACGCTTACCACTTCGTACACATCGTAGGTACGACCTACGGAGCAGCCTCTTCTGCTACTTGGTGGTCGCCTACTCCAACAATTTGTGGTTGATACTTTTGTCAAAATTGAAACTATGCGACTACGCTATCTTCGAGATCACCAAGGTACTATTCGAGCCGACTTATATCAGGGATTACAGGACGCTCTAGCCAGTGGGGAGACAACTGCCGGTTCGTACTTCCCAACCCATCCATTTTCCTCCATTCCCAATATACATTACACACTTAAATTTTTGACACAACTATGCTTTTTGTAGGAAATGTTGGGGTTCGAAAAGTACTACCATCCTCCCATACTGGTAGCCCACGAGACATGCATCAACGGTATCAGGACGCAATGGCAATTGTACGAAGGTATGGAAAGCCTGACTTATTTATTACTGTAACATGTAATCCTAATTGGATTGAGATTACACAAGAGCTATTTCCCTTTCAACAACCATATGATCGTCCTGATTTGACAACTCGAGTTTTCCATGCAAAGTTAGAACAACTTAAAGTTGATTTATTTGATAAACATGTCCTAGGTAAAGTAATTGCACATGTTCATGTGATAGAGTTTCAGAAAAGGGGATTACCACATGCTCATATCTTACTTATTCTGACAGACACTGATAAACTAAATACCGCCGACGATTATGATACTATGGTTAGGGCAGAAATTCCAGACATTGAATTAGAACCAGATTTGTACACGTTAGTTATTAAACACATGATTCATCATCCATGCGGCAATTTCAACCCCACTGCCGTATGCATGCGAGATGGGATATGTAAGAAGGGATTTCCTAAACCCTTCGCAGCATCAACTCTACAAGGAGCTGATTCGTATCCCATCTACAGACGTCGTGACAGTGGAATACAGGGTCACACAAGTAATACTGCAGTTGACAATCGTTGGGTCGTTCCTTATAACCCTTATTTGCTTCTAAAATATGACTGTCATATAAACGTTGAAATTTGTTCCAGTATTAAATCTGTCAAATATCTATATAAATACGTTTACAAAGGATCAGATCGCGTATCCATAAGCGTGTCTTCTTCATCATCCGCTATTGATGAAATTTCTCAATTCGTTAATGCCAGATGGATCTGCGCACCAGAGTCCCTATGGCGGATATTTAAGTTCCAACTTAGTAGCATGTCTCCGTCAGTAATAGGACTACAAATACATCTACCTAACAACCAACATATTCAATTTAACTCAAACGAAAGCTTACAATCTATTGTAGCTGATGAACACAGAACAAAAACTATGCTTACCGAATTTTTCTACCAAAACTTAACAGACGAGGACGCACGCCAGTACCTTTACCACGAATTTCCCGAAAAGTATTGGTGGAACAATGAACAAAAACAATGGGTACGTAGACAGATACAACGTAAAGTAATTGGTCGGCTATACACCGTACCACCAACCGAAGGTGATCGCTACTACTTACGACTATTACTGAATCATATTCCAGGACCACTTTCTTTTGAACACTTACGCACGGTCAACGAAACTGTTTACAGTACCTTCAAAGAGGCAGCCGAACACCAAGGATTGCTAGAAAACGATAACAGTATTAAGGATTGTTTAACTGATGCTTCGAACACCCATATGCCTCTTGCTTTAAGACGATTATTTGTTACCATTTTAGTCTACTGCGAACCCTGTGCTGTACGTGACCTATGGAATGAATTTTGGCCGTTTCTAACTGAAGATTACCTATCCACTTCTTCTGCCTCACTTTCTGCTACATATTTAGTTGGTCGATGTCTTTTTGATCTTAACAACCTTCTAAAACAGTATAATAGAACCATCTTTGATTATGATTTACCTCATCACTCCCTGCATTCAACTACCAAATACAACAATTCGACGCTTCTTTTGGAAGAACAGTCAATAGAAATAACATCGTCTGACTTACAAGCAATAAATAAGTTAACCACTGAACAAAAACAAGCTTTTGATGCAATCATGGTTACGGTGGATTCGAATAGCAGCTCAATTTATTTCATCGACGGCCCTGGAGGGACGGGAAAAACTTTTCTATACAAAGCAATTTTAGCTCATCTACGAAACCGAGGTCTTATCGCAATTGCTACAGCTACTTCTGGAATCGCTTCTATTGCGTTACCCGGTGGTAGAACAGCACACTCACGATTTAAAATTCCTATTAACTTACACTCTTCGTCGACCTGTCATATTTCCAAACAGTCTGATACTGCAAAACTTCTATCCGCGGCAACCGTTCTAATATGGGACGAAGCAACCATGGCTCATCGTCACGCGTTCGAAGCTTTAGACAGAACATTACGAGACTTGACCAATGCCGATGCTCCATTTGGAGGTAAAATTATGATATTAGGCGGTGATTTTCGTCAAGTTCTACCGGTTGTTCCAGGGGGTACTAGAGCGCAAACATCTGATGCATGTATAGTTCGTTCATATTTATGGTCAACTGTTAAAGTATTTCAACTAACAAAAAATATGAGGGCACGATCTGACCAAAGTTACGCTGACTTTGTTCTGCGCATAGGAAATGGTACTGAACCCACCGTACACGACGACATGATCAAACTACCATCACATATTGTCGTGCGATGGGACGGTCCAACTTCGTTACACTGTCTGATTAACGAAATCTTCCCCGCATTAATTGATAATTTTAGCAACACAAAGTACATGCTGAGTAGAGCGATACTATCACCAACAAATGAAACTGCGGATGAAGTTAATAATTTGATAATAAATCAATTTCCTAGAGAACAACACATTTACTACTCTTTTGACAAAATAGAAGACGACCCGTCAAACTTATATCAAACTGAGTTCCTAAACTCGCTTAACCCAGGTGGTATGCCACCTCATAAGCTGACTCTTAAGCAAGGATGTCCAATAATGTTACTACGTAACCTTGATCCCCGAATTGGACTATGTAATGGAATGAGACTAATCTGCCGTGTCTTCCATCGAAACCTTATAGACGCTGAAATTTCTTTCGGTCAATTTCGGGGTACACGTGTATTTATTCCCCGTATACCGTTAAAGCCTTCTGAAAACATAAAGCTACCATTCAACCTTACCCGTAAACAGTTCCCAGTAAGGGTTGCCTTTGCATTAACAATAAACAAATCCCAGGGGCAAACCATCCCACATGTTGGAATTTATCTTCCCAACCATGTTTTCAGTCACGGCCAACTTTACGTCGCTTTATCCCGTGGGATTTCAGGTAGCACAACAAAAATTTTGGTTCGAAACGGAGACCTTCGACGGAGTACTGCAACACATACTCGAAATGTTGTTTACCACGATGTCTTGCAAACGTGCTCTCAAATTATGAATGTCCCCTGAGGACATCTTACCGACTCCACTTCTCAACCACCCGTCCATACACTCCTAACCTCACCATCCCCACCTCTTCCAACCCCGCTGCTGCACTTACTACGTCCTTGCTTACAATCCATCTGTTTTTATTTTCCAAACAATAACCTCCACTGTTTACCATGCATTTACATTCCACCAGCAAATAATACACAAACATTGTAATAAAACTGCACATCATTCTTCTCATCATACCCCCTCACACCATTTTTTCGTCCTATAAATACTGTTCTATGACTTTCCAACCGTTGCATTGTTCTGCTTTTCTACCTACTACCAAATTTGGTTTGCTCTTTCCTGCCTACCAACTGCTGCTGATTTACTTGGCAACTGCAATTTCGGTTGAATCTTCGAGCTCGAGCGAGGGGGGTAACTGCTCAACCCAACATATCACCGGGAGTACGGATATATAGACTTCACCAATCAATCCTGCTACACCAACGCTGTTTTCCACCCCCAAATTTCACTCACTCCTCCCAATTGAGCTGCATTACACAAAATGTAAGTGGTCAAACTGTAAGCTTGCAAATTTTACACATTATACACATCGTTCATCTAACACAATGTTCTGTTTTTATTTCCTCTGCAAGCATGATTTAATTGGTCTTCTACAAGGACAAAGCATAAAGATGGTACAAATGTCTTTCCCATCCATGAAAACTAACTGGTATGCATCCACTTATCTACCGTATCGTCCTCCATTTCGCTGATAATTTGCTAATCTCATTTCACTATAATTGTCCACAACAATTAAACACAGCAATAGCAAGCCTTACTTCATTTCTGAATTTATCACTTTCTTTATTTCAGTGCAACATTAAATTTTTATCAATCGCTGTTTCGTATGCTGCAATTGCTGTCAAGTTTTTTTTCCTTCTAACACGGCTTTCTGTCTTTTGTATCTTCTGCAGGAATGACTTACTTTACCCTCTACACGGACAACGGATAAAGCTTATCAACATGTCTTCTACGCCCCAGACAAGATCATGGTATGGATCCATTTAACTACCCCATCTGCACCCAACAGACTGATACTTTATTTGCATTAGTTACCCACTATTCCGCACACTAAGTTAACATAGTAAAACCAACACTTAACACTGATACTTTATTTGCATTATTTACCCACTATTCTGCACACTAAATTAAAACAGTAAAACCAACACTTTCTCAATTTCTGAGATTACCACTTTATTTACTTGCTTGGAACAATAAATTTTGGTTAATCACTATTTCATAAAGTGTTCTTCCATTCAAAATTTCGCGTCCCAAACTGGCACATACATCCTTCTGACTGAACAGTTAAAACATATTGCCTTTTTTTCCTCACATGCCGCCTTCAATTTAATTCCACTTACCTCCTCATATACTTCATGAATATGATTTTCCTACTCACACTGCACACGCTACACTCACTCCACCTGTACGCGTAAATTTTATGTACAACCAGGACAACTACTGAGCCACAAACCCAAGTGTAAGATATTACCCATATTTTTCATTATTTTGCATGCACATGTTCTTTAAGCTGTGTTCTTTATGAAGTTATTTTTTGTAAACTAACACTAAATCAGATTTTGTACACCTACAGAAGTAACGTAATATGTTGAGGACACAGAGCATCTATTATACGAGTTTCCAGATGAAAAACACAGTTTTGACATTTTGAATTCTTAAAATTTTATCCTCGACTTTGATACCAAACTGTTATTTTTTAAAGTTTGCAGTTGAACTTTATGTCTCTATGTTAGATGTGCTTAATTTGCCATCGTCAGGCTCTCATTGCACACATACGTTATCGTAACATAGGTACCTTTAGATCATATACCTATCATAAATTAATGTGTACACATCAGTTCTCTGCACAAAGACGTTTCTACCCATTACGTAATAGGTTCGGCAACTTTACATTATTTTGTCATAGCAATGATTCTAATTTTGAGCTTCCAATTTGTAACTGGAAAATATCATTTGCCAAAATGAGAGCTAATATTGTTGTGCTTTCCATATTGATTGATTAAATAGTGGCTGCGTCCCCTATTTCACATTGTTCTCCATTTTGCCAATACGAAGTTCTGTATAATTATAAGTATAGGAGATGCTACAAGGAGTGTTAAAATTGCATATGTTATTTCAGTTGGACGATGATACAGTAAAGGACCTACTGGGCAGTTTTTTACAACTATCGCCCTTGGAGTGCCCATTTGTGCTGGGATCTAATATCAGGTAAGCCATTTGTAAAATGTTCAATTCCCTGCTTATATATTGTTACGATGAATCATAACATATTACTGTTTTTATGCTTTACACTTCCAAACAGCTCTGATAACTAACAGAGCTGTACAAAGCATTTCATACTATCTTTGAATAGTTGCTAGGATGTCATCTTCGCAGCTAGGGTGGATTAAGATTTCCAGTAAGATAGGTAGGATGCAGGATGTATAAGCCTTTGAATTTAAATATTTATACAACAAAGTTCAGTGATCTAAAATGACTCTAACTGACTGTCTATTTAGGATGTTTAAATCATAAGAATTTTACATATCAAAAGGTATTTGCTGCTTCCTGTATTAAGAATATATATTGTCAGTTATCTATAAACAGTTGTGTTCCGTTACTCTTCCATTAACCTGCTAAAATAAGCAAGTCAACTTGAAATGTTTTTGGCCTCATGCATTCACTCCCACTTTTATCATTAACTGCAACTGTACTATATGTTCGTCAAACATAAGAACGTACCAAAAAACAGTATACTCACATGCAAATGGACAGAGTGGGCATGACTGCCCACTGAAGTTGTGCTGCCTGTGCAAGTTATCGACCTTATTTGTATTTTCACGTTCAATTTTTATGTACTCCCAGCGACAAACTCCTCACCAATATAATCATTAATCACCTTATCTATATTCTTTCAGACATTCATGTGAAAGACCCGCAAGTGCCCAGCTGAATGGAGACCGTATGGAAAGGTGGCACTGTTGGATGATCTGATCACTCCATTTAACATCTACCCGTTTTGATTATATTCCAGCTGTTCAGCCCGATGAAAGCAGATTATCGTTGCCAAGACTTGCCAAGACTGAAGTTGAATTACAGACTACGTCATTTGTACTCGGCAGTTATGTACATGTAAACCTTTTTAATATTTTAACATGCCCATATCCTTCCCACGCTCTGTGCTCTGTTTCGAACCACTTACTGTTTAATGTATCACCTATTACATTAATATATTGCACAGTTCTGTTTGCTTTTTCATTACCATACTGTTGCATTTTTTATTTCAATTTCGCATTCTCAGCTTACTATTTTCTGCAAAATATTCGTAATAACCTGCATTCATATACATGCATATTAAAATAGTTAACAGCAACCGTATTCAAACAAAAAAGCTACATTACTCAATAGTTAACAGTTACCACTTACTGTTTTCCATATTTCTATTACGGGGGAAACTGTCCTCCGACAGCAGTACAGAAAAAAAAATGAAATCAATGGACAGAAGATGGACAACTTAATTTCACTGCAAACGTGTTTACTTCCGTACAGTTACATGTCTTATCCCCAAGTTTTAACTTCTGCAGTACCAAGATAATGCACTACACACACAATGTCTTTTTGTACTACTTCTGCAATTTTCTGACAGCTAGCCAATGTTAACTATTTAACATGCTTTCAAAAAAGTATGTACACATCACCTTGCACGCAGTTACTGCCACGCACATACATACCTGTTCTACAGCAATTTTTCCCCCTACCATACAGCGTTTTCCATTTCCTACCCACTTATGTGTTCTCCTCACATCCATTTCACCATAATCCCAACCCATTTGCAGAATAATACTGATTCAACTTTTCCAGCAACTACCTCATTCCTTAACATGTTCTCCTCCTACACTTACGGCCTCACATCCCCACCAACTTATAAACTCCTCCACTCCCCACATTTTTACTGTCGGTTTAATACAGTCTACTCCTTCAATGACAAAGGTAACACCCGCCTTTTTCAAACACAGCTGTTCAATGTTATGACACTACTTTTTTTCGTATTTCGTTTACTTCTAACTCACTACCGACTTCCTTCAATGCAGACCAAATGTTCAACATCCACTCAAGAGAGTGCAGTAAACCTTTCCACAGAAAGGATTAAACGCAAATGCACCCGTTCAACAAAGCTTCTCCAAACTCTTCCTACTGAAAAAACTGCTTCTTCTACTTCCTTCCCACCGCCTCCTGCTGAACAGCACGATTCAGACAATGGTACCAACGCAAAACGACTACAACATCTTCAACCATACGTACCAACAAAAAAGAGTTTGCAGAAACAAATGGACTTGAAGGAAGCGTCTTCATCTACGAATCAACTACAAAACCCTACCGACCATCATCCCCATGCACCTTACCCGACAGACGTTAATTGGGATGATTTCTTCACTCCCGAAGTGGTATGCTTCACATACTAACCTACACTACAACACAACCGCATATTTGTGCGTACATATATCAATTGTCTAACTTTCATCCCCTTTAACTTCCTACTGCAGATCGAAGAGTGTGATCGAGCCGTTGAGCGCTATCTTGCGGAACGTTCGCAGAACTAATTACTCTATGTATAACTACAGCAGTTAATCAATTTCATGTTATGCTGCATATTTTCTCCATCTGTACTTTGCCAATAAAATAACTTTTACAGCTGCTTTGCCTTATACAGTATACTTATATACATAATTTGATTTCCATCTACACGTTTCTCTACCTGTACGACCCCTAATTTTCTGTTGCACTCACACCAACAAGTAATCTGCTACTACAACAACAAATGTTTTTTCCCTACAACACATCAACATCAACTGCATCTAAACAACAACAAATGTTCTCTCACAGTATCATACCTGTAACACAGACAAAATACGTCACTTCATTCTCCGCACACGTCCAACGGACGTGCCACCATACTTGTATATATATATATATATGTAGACTAAATTCTTAAGTGTAGTATGCATGAGTAAATGTATATATATATTTTTGAGTGTACATGTGCATGTGTGTGTCAGTATAGAATGATGTATGAATATATATATGTGGGTATACTAATTATTTCAGTAAGACTTATATAAATATATATGTGTTAATGAAATACTAGAGTTTAAACTAGTGAAATAAAATATACAGACATATTTTAATATAAGCAGAAATAAAAAGAATGAAGATATAAAAAGGAATAATCCTCTTATAAATAAATGAAGGAGGTACATACCATTTGCATGAAAGCTAAAAATAGAAAAAATAAGATAAAACAGGGAAGTTCTTGGTATAGGCAGAATTAGAAAAGAGTATTTAATAAATAACAAAAATCAAGTCACATTTTTAGCATGATTGTAGACAAGGGGAAAAGTATTTTCTGAAAAGCAAATTTCTGAAAAAAATGTGTAACCACTTTTCTCTTCACCCAGAATTAAGCCGGGAAGGGTAAAACTTTGGGTTTAAAAAAATGCAGATAACATGATTTTTTTTCTGGTGGGCAAAAATGGACTTAGCCAATACCCAAAACCCTAAGAGAGACCCTGTATATATATACATGTATATGCAGCAGCCTCCTCTCCTCCTCAGAAAAGAATTTTGAAAAAAAAAGAAGAAAAACAACACCACAGAAATCATAAGACAAGGGAAGGAAGAGAGCTTGAGGCTAAGGACAGAAGCTCATCAATTAATTAAGGAAACAAAGAAGAAAGCTAGGTGAGAAAACTCACTCAAAAATCTAAGGCAATAAGTCCTAATGTAGGCAGCCAGTTATAAGTATTTTTCTTAAAAGAGTATTTTCATATATGAATGCTTATCTGTGAATTTAAATCTGAAAATGTTTTGATTCTCTTTGGTTGATTGCTTGTTTTATTATAACAAAGTTTTATGTGTTGTTAGTATGCATATCTGTTTTATACACTCAGATTTCTGATATGTTAATGTTTAGGGATATAAACAAATACCCAGAAAATAAAATGTTGAGAATAGGCAAGTAGTATTGGTTTTGGCTCAACCCAGAAAGATGTAAATAATGTTGAGCTGCAATATACTCATGTATAAGTGCTGAGGCTTGAAATAGAAAGGAATTAGGGGTGCAATAGGGTTGCCTATGTGCTGATGCTCCTGATTCAATAAAATGCATAGCAAACAAAATTTTGTGATTCAGTGAAACCAGGTCATCCTGAGTTTAACTCAAGCACAAATGTTTGCAAAAGAAAAACTCTCTCAGAAACCATAAGCCAATGTTAGTTGCCCAAACTCCTTTTAAAATACCAGGATGAATATATTTATATACAGAACCTTATTTTGTAATCACCAATGGTTGTTTGCTTGTTTGCCTCTGTATGGTCATGAAAAATCAAAAGAGCTATTATTAACTTAAACCTGATTAGGAAATTGGGGTCAAGAACACTGCAGGAATGACTTGTGTGCTTGAGTAACACAAGTTGACACATGGCTTGTTTAAGTCCTGAGATCTTTGTGTAATGGAGTGAATTAGTTCATTACAGTGTGTCCATTGATTCATAAATATTGCAGATGAGACCAAGGATAGATAAATATACCCAGGGAATAATACTGGAGATGATGAGAAAACTGGAGTTTTTCCCAGATGTGAAATATGAGAATTGAATAAATGATTTAACTCATATTAGTTATTTTCCTGTTTGGTATGAATGATTGTTTGTCTATGATTGAGTTGTATGCTTGAATGTATGTGCCATATTTATATATGTAGTCTCTGGAAAGAAAATTAAAGTGTGCACATGCACAATGACACAGAGCATGCACACAAGTATTTGCCTGATTCAAAAGGGCTGAACTTTCTGTATATGTACTTAACTTAACTTTAACCTGATTAACTAATTATTTTTGTGAGCTTTCTCATACCAGACATGTGTCTGACCCTAGTGTGCTAATGGCATCTGGGGTGTCTCATTTAAAATGAGGCAGTTTCAAATGCTTTTTCAGGGATTGCAGCAACTAAGTAGGAGTAGGAGCAAAGCTTTGAGAAGAAGATATAGCATGCTAAACTTAGTTAGATAAGAGCCTAAATGTTGAAATCTGCATGTATTGATAATTTAAATTGCTACTTGTATTAAGTGTTGAATATTGAATGGATATTTTGTTAGGTATTTTGTTAAGAGATTGACTTGTATCTGGAATCTATGAACTAAGTTAAATATCTGTTATGTTAAAAAAGAATTTTAATCAAATTTTGTAAGTGGATTTAGCAAGAACACCATGTTAAAATTGAATGATTACATTTTATAAATGTATTAGTCAATCTTGAGGCTTTGGAAAGAATTTAAGTTTTGGAAAATCTGGATAGTTGATTCTCAGAAAATTAAATGGTTTTATTTTCTACTATGGCATATGTATACAAAAGAAAATAGGCATAGGTTGAATGTTTTATATGGCTGCAAGGTTTCCATAATTAAACTTGTTTCATACAAATGTCTCATGTACTATTTTTTTTAAAAAAGAAAGGATTTGTAACAAGGGAAGAGTAAGCCAGATCCATATAGTTGCAGATATATATGCACATAAACATGTTTAGTGCAAATATTACCACACCTTTTCCTTTGTATTTGTGATAAGAATCTGAATTTCACTCAGATTCTAACCAAATGCATTCTTAATTCCAGACAGATTTTGTGAGAAGAAATTCAAACCTGGATAATGATAAACACTTCTATCATTTACAAAACCCAAGCAACAGACCCTTAATTTGCATCAATCATGAAGCCTTCCAGGTTGTAGGAATGGGTTTCAAAAATAATTAAGCAAGAATTATTGTTTTGTATGATAGAATATAGGCAAAAGTAAAGTATATATATGTGCAGATATAGGTAGATAACAGGTTCCAAACTGTACAGAAGAAAAATGAAAGAAAAAAAAAACAAAAATTTTGTTTGAACCAACCAGCATAGTACTCGAACTCGTGACTTCTCATGTATAAGTTAGGCGCGTTTCCATTACGCCTAGATGTTGCTTGTGTTCACTTAGGATCCACTTCTTTTTAGCTTGATTTTGTCACTATCCAGAACTTAACACAAACATCTATATTAAAAGCTTGCTTTCCACTGATTATTACTTGATCACTTCTTAGTTAGGATAAACAAACTAAAGTATATGTTTCCAGTGGATTGTTTGGTCAAATAAAATCAGCAATCCAATATCCTCTTGTTTTCCCGAACTCTGATTCAAACAAGAGAGGCATATACATCCTCACATGTATGTGCTTATCTTTGTGAATGTACTGATATATTTATATTGGTTGATTATTGTGATCCTGGATATATTTTGGTTTATTGAAGAAAGATATTGACCCTGAGAATTATAATTGCAAGGGATGATATATCTATCTATATATATATATCCTCTTTACCTTAAAAAAAAAATCCTTATGAAATTAGAGTAGAAATAGGAGGGTCATTTCAGCAGGTTGACTTGTGGGCCCTAGATAATTAATATTAAAACGTTAATTTTCCTACTCGAATCATTTCCGAACTGAATTCGTTTTTCATCTGTAACTTCTTCGTTTATGCTCCGATCGCGAAACTCCAAATATGAAAATTCCTCAAAATTTTGACATGAACGCAATGGTGTAAGTTTCGTGGTCAAATTCCATTGTTTTGCACAAATTTCATTTTTGGAGCCTAAATAACTAACGTCAAATTACGGATGGTTACATTCTTCCCCACTTAAAATGAATTGTCTTCAAAATTTCACCAATGCCCAAGTCATGGTTTTGGCTCCTAATTATCCTAAATTACAAAACCAATGAGTGTACATCCAATTTTGCAACCAAACATGCATGAGTGCATATTACTGCACCACACAGAAAATATCTATGCAGAATGATTATAAATCGAATTCTCATATATGAATGCATTTTTTTGAAAATATTTTTCGAGACATGATGCAAGCAACCTATATATATATATGCAGCTTTTTAAAAGATCTTTTCAACCAAAAACCACATACTCCTATGAATAGAAGTATGAAGCAACCAATTTTGCATTCAATTCCTACTATCCAAAAATTTAACACGTTGAAAAATTGCTTTCTAAACTTTACTCTTATGCTTACCACTCTATAATCTTCATATTCCCATAGTATAGTGGAAATTTCCTCACTTCCCTGGGTTTACTCCAAATTTTCCACGTACAAAATGCATAAGGAGGCTTATTTCAGGCTTTAAAACGGAGTTAAGTCTAAAAGTAGACTCGTGCGCATCATCGACAAGGTATGGAAATAGAAATTACAAGGCTAAAACAGCTTTTCCCTTTTTACCGCTTGCATTAATCGCAACGTTGATCCCAATGCACCACCAAATCCGCAAATTCTAACTCTATTTGTCTTCCCTACTCTTAACATGCGGCCTTCAAAATCAAAGATAGCGAAAAAATTCTCTCACTTTTCAAATTTGGAAGTTAAAATAAAATCACAAAATATTTAGACGTTCATTTTCCCTTAAAATCAATTTTTTTGGCAAAAATGCAAAAATTTCTGAAAATAATTTAAGAGTCAAATATAACTAAAACACAAAACTTCTTCTTTTCAAATCAAGGGAAAACTTTTCAAAATATTTTCCTTGAAATCAAGCCGCAATTCAGCGTAGTCGAAAGTTGGTTATGCGCCAAACGCATAATCAAATTCTAAAATTCTACAACTAACTTTATCCACAAAACTTGACATTTTACATAAAGAAAAATGTCAACACATCTATTATTCAGAAAATTTAGCTTTTAAGGAATATGAGAAATGACCTGTCATACTAAAACAAGTTTATCATGTCCATCGCTAAAATTTTCTGACTATTCTAAACTTTTAATCTTATATTGCATTTACTATTAATTAACTGTCTTTATCAAATTTCCATATTTATACCGCTTCTTTACCATGTATATATAAGAATGGTTTACATAACTAGAAATAATAATATAGTAAATAAATAGGAACTCGTAATATCATGCGTGCCTTTTACAAGAGACAACTCACAATTACAACCTAAAAAAAGAACAAATGCTGAAAGGAAAAAGATAACAATACCATAATCCTAAAACAATGCCTACATACTACGAGACGTCTTGCTCCAAGACTGGAGCTCAATCCATTGCTGCGACCCTTGAATGGTCGTAGCATGGCAGCTATACATCCAACCTCGTATCGCTGAGACTACTAGTGTTGCTGACAGCTTCAGAATTGCCATTTTCCTAAGGAAGGATCTAATGATGGTAGAAGGAACCTTCTACTAAACTGCCTCTCCATGGAGGTTCGTCCGTATTACCTAAAGACGAGAGTGGATATGTGAAAATACGAAAAGTGGCTCGATGGTGCTAATCCTAGATCAGCAAATTGCATCATAGGGGTGCAGGTCCAATTGACGGTGATGCCGCCAATACTAGCATAGGCGGTCTTCTGCAACATGGGATAAATTCGGTCGTAACTTCCCATCTTAGGATGAAGTTATGCTGAATGATGCGCGTAACCTGACGAGTAGTTAGGCGTGGATTATCTGTCTTCCAAACAACGATATCTTGGGAAATGACCTGTTGCCAAATCTTTGAGTCCATCACTTCAAAATCATCCAAGTTTGCATCCTTCATGGAGGCCTCCAAAATCTCAGCAAGATCATCATTAGTCAGCTCAATCAAGACACCCTTCACCTCCAAAAGAATCAAACTGTTGCCTTTATCGAAATTATACACCAACAGGAGATCGAAAAGGAAGATGCAGCATGCGTTACATTCCCGCTCAAAGGTCTTGAAGCAGAGGATTGGTGCAAATCCTACCGTGATGAAGAGCTCTTCCAGTCCAAAAGCGGCAAAACCTTCTTCTTATTTCGGTCCAACCAAGTTGCCTCTTGATCATTGAGACCATAATGGTGTAAGGAAAAACTGGCAGTGCAGAAAGGTGTTTGGGAGGAGGGAGGAAATAGGGTTTAGATCTGGAGTGGTGGTGGGGCGAGATCTAACGTGCAAAACCAGCACGAGGGGGAGGCGAGGCTGCTGCTCCTAGGGAAAAACAGCATCTCCTAGTGGAGGAATGGAATAGAGAGGCCGATACATGGCGGAGGAGGAGGATGGAGATTGGATTCGGCTTGTTGAGGAAGCAAGAACGAAAGAAGGCAACTGGGAGAAATTCGAACGTGACTTTTATAGTCCCGTTTCAGGTTCAAGTTGTGCCAAAACTCGTTAACTGGTAGAACTCTCTAGGTTTAACGCTAGGTGATCAACCGCTAGACGGGCTTTGTGCGTTAAATGAACCTAGACCAAATTAGGGTCGATTAAATAATAATAATCGTTTTGTGCCGTCTCCTTCGGTTAGACACGATCCGAAAAATTCTTGTCCTCATCATGATAGTGTCAAAGCCTACCACGTAGTCCTGAACCATGCTCCAGTAATTCCAGTAGTCCCAACAAAACTGCTATGACCAACAACAATTCCAAAAACCCAAAAATGTTTTTGGTGCTATTTCCTACCTATTTCGCATGGAAATATTTCTTCCAATAGCCGGTGGATAAAACAACACTTCAAACTACATACCCCAATAAAATTGAACGTCATTCCTATTTTATCTGTATCTTAAAGAGAGAAGATATTAAAAACCTCGATTTTATAAATCGAAAAATCACTGAGCTAAATATATGCTCCTTTATACTTGTTTCTAAATAATGGAAACTATTTCATACCAAAAATTTCCTTAAAAATCAACCTTATATATATTTCAGGATTTTCAAAAATCTTTTTAAAACACAAATTTCCCGAATTGAAAAAACTATTCCTTGCCAAAAAAAATCAAGCCTTTCCTAATATATACATAAATATTTATGGATTTCGAGAATTAATCCTTTATAAACTAAAAATTCCTTAACACGACCAACTTAGTAATATACGTGTTTCTTTGAAAAATTAAAATTTTAAAAACTCTACCAAAACAAATTTTACAAAATAAATCCTTGGGAAAAGAAATCCTTTGAAATCCTTTTTTTCAAAATCTAAGGCATTTCCAAAATATACTTTATAAAATTTCTCTTACAGGTTTTAGAATAAGGAATTAACATTAATTGTTCAAATAAAAATCTGATTTGCCATTAAAGAGATGATCAGTGTATGTACCCTAGCAAAAACTTGCTTCCGGACAATTACGACGTACATACTTTAATTTCCCGCCTATATGGAATAAAGTGTGTCTCCGACTGGAACTCATCATTAAAATCCAAAACCACAAGGTAGCTAGATCTCAACCATCAAGTAAAATACCTCCAGCCTCCGGGATTCAGCCATATATCATACTCATGCTCTTCATCAACCGCACCGTATGCATTGCCAACACTCCGTGGGGTACTTCAGAGTCAGCGTGAAAATCTTAACTCTGAGATATTTCCAACCCATAGTTGCTTTAACCATACCCTCGGAGTGGAACCACAACTACTTCTATAGTCGGAATTCTAAGAATCTAACGTAAAAATGTAATATTAATAGATAGAAAATTACAAATATGTTCTCTCAATTTATCATAATTCCTTTGATATACTAACCTAGCTCTGATACCAAATGTAACAACCCACACCTTAATGGGCCTAAATTCCGACAAAAATCGAAACCCAAGTCCATCAAAGCACAGATCGTTGGATTTGGTAACTGCAAATAAGCATGAGCATTATTAGAGATTGATAGAAATCTAAACTTAAAGCGGAAACAATAATAGGATAAGAATACTGATTATGACTACTACCTTGGAATTAATAGTATTCCTTGGATAGCAGATTGTCACATCAACATCGAGCATGAGAGAAAAGAAGACTTCTCCAACAACAAAGCACATCCAGCTCCAATGATATTTTCCTCTAAAATCTGTCATGTGGGTTGTAATGAGGAGGGGGGCAGAACAATGTTCTAGTGACTGGAAAATATACAAACTATCCATAGCATAAATTTATGCCAACTGGTTTCCATTTAATTGTTATGTATATTAAGGTTAAAAATTCTAATCCAACCTTGCATTGCACACACGATTACTTATCTACCCATTCCCAAGGTAAGAAATACCGACGAAGCCTTATCAACCACCACCTAATACTTCCAAATCCATTAGACACTTGATACTTATAAATATGAAGCGGACTTCTACTATCGCCACATAATACTTTTGAAAGAGAAATATGCAGACTTGCCATTTAAGACCTTAATCGAGGTAGACTCCGTCGTTTAAGATCTATTCCCAAGATGGTTTTCTTACAATGTTGTCAATGGTCAGTGGGTCCTAGCTATAAAGATCTCTAACCATTGTTTAAGGCTTCCGACATTTATTGCCCAACTATTACCGCGTTTATCGTTAATAAAATCGTAGCCATGTAAGAGAAGACACTTAATACCTTTAAAAGGACTAGGCGGACTTCTAAGCATTTAATACCTATATTCTGGGCAGGTCCTACATCACTCAATACCTATCCCTCAAGTGGATTCCTCACCAGTAATATCGTTATTACGGCCTTAACAATGTGAGAGACTGTACATAAATCACTTAATACCTCATTAATAAGGACTAGACAGACCCCTGACCATTTAACACCTATTTATAGGTAGGCCTTTGTCATTTAATACCTAACCTCAAGGAGGACTCCTCACTAGTACTATCTAGTTGACAGCGCTTGGAATCTCACTTGGTTACTTAATACTTCTTTTTAAGAGAGAGACAAACCCTTAGATTAGTCACTTAATACATCAAACCTGAAGCGAACCCCTCCTGAGATATCTACTATCACTCTTAATTATAAATATGGAATCTCATTAGGTTACCTCTTTCGGTAGGGAGACGAGCCCTAAAATAGCTACTTAATACCTCATCACTAAAATAAACTCTATTAGAGACATTCTTATTTATTTGCAATCTCGCTAGGTTACTTAATACTTCCTTTTAGAAGGGAGGCGGACCCTACAGCCACTTAATACCTTAAGCCAGAAGCGAACCCCTATGGAGATATCCCTCACCGCTTCTAATTTCAGATTTGTATTATTTAACACTTTTCAATTAAGAAAGTAGGCCCAATCTCTCACGTTATCACGTGTCCTTGGATTAGTGATATCACACTTCAATAGTAAGTGCACCCGACTGCTGGTAGCCTCAAAGTGAAGGGCAGTCTTTCGTCGAGTGACTCTACTGAGCTCGCATCACTAACCTACTAAGTCCAATTAACCGTCCTAAGTCTTTAATTATATTATCATAGGTAGACATTGGACTTAGCTTACTAATTCCCTTTTTATTCAAGACAATAAGATTTACCTTAAATTCTTATGTACCTATAAATTCCCCTATAATGCTCATAAATATCAATGTGTCCATAAAATCCTAACAGACTTTTCCTAAGACATTTACGTATGATTAATAATTTCAAATTATTAACCTTTTTAACTATCTCATAGTTATTAATTCAACTTCTTTATTTATCAGTCTCATTAATCTATTTACCGTATCAAATTACTACAAATCCCATATTTGTTACCATTTATTTCTCATTTATTGGACTTACAACCTTTTAAATTCCTTTCTCATTAATTAATTATCCTAAACGCGAATATTATGTGTAAGCGTCGTTATTAGCTAAGCTTTATTTTAATTATTTTAAATGCGGTAAATTACATACAAATATCTACATTTATCAAATATATTCTAGTTATATATCTTCACTAAAATATTCTTTTCTATGTTCAATTGTAGGAATCATATCTAAAAAGATTATCCGCTATAATTTCCATAAATTAGTCCAAAACAAAGATTTAACTTTAAAATATAAAAGATTACATCGTTTGAAATTACAAGGAATAATCATTTCTTTTTATTATTGAAATAGATAGTGTAAACTATAATGAATTCATACATTAAACATCCCTTTCTCTTTTTATTTGCATCTATTTCTTGTTAGATCAAACGCTGTATTTTTCTAAAAGGGAAGAAATCAAATTAATTTACAAATATTTAACGATATAAATTCCAACAATCCAAACATAGAAAAGTTTACATTCCAATAAGATTACGGTGATAATCCAAATTCATAACATTATTATACCACTTATTTTTAGATCCGGAATAAATTTCATTCAAATCAATATTCTAAATTCATACTTTTGGGACTGATTTCCCGATCAGGTTGTAAACAATTCTCAATCAATCATAAATAAGAATATGCAGGTGATATTTATTATATTTAGATTATATTGAATATATTACCTACAACTCATATACAATTATCCAGTTAGGCATAATAATCAAATAAACACTAATGGTATAATTTTCATATTATAACAATTTATAAAATTTCCCACCCACCTTTTAAAAGCGATCCAAATCTCCAAATTTGAAGTAGAACCTTAAATTCATCTTCAAATCCTTTTTAATCCAAGAAATATGTATAAAAGGGTATATACGTACATTAGAATTACAGATCGGAGAAGAGATTTTGGGATTGGGATAGAAAATAGATACAAATATACAATATATAAATTACCTCAAATACGCATATAGTTGATTCTCTTCTCCTTTTTATTAGATTTTCATTCTTCTTCAATTTTTATGAATATAGATATATCTTATTTTTATATTTTAGAAAGAAAGTGGAGAAGAAGAAATGTCAGAGCTTTGCTTCTGCCTCCAAAAAAATATGAGAAGAGAAGGGAGGGTAAGGTCTGAATTTATAGGCGTAAGAATCAACCTCAACCGTAAGATTGAAATATATTAAATCCAAACCATTAGGCATAGGTAACCATTGTTAGAAAATTAGTTCTCCATTTTAATGATGACAACTATATACTGCACATATACTATATCATGACGACATGTTATAATTCAAGAAGACAAAAAGCATGGCAGTGAGCTAGAAGAATCATCTACAAGTCAAAAAAGTCAAAACTATGGAGCTTCAAGATCAATAGTATGTATATGGTCTTAGATTGAATTGAAAAATATCCTTAATAGTTCATATTACACACACAAAGACACACACAAACACAGATATCAACATAGCATAGAGGTTGAATTTAAAATGACAAGTGTTTATATATAAAAACTGAACTTACACTGTTCAGTAGATTAAGCCCAATTTCAGTCGATTGAAACTGTGTTGAACTATTTTTTAAAAAAAATTCAAATATTTGTTGTGAAAATTAAAACATTCATACTCAATAGACTGACGTATATGCTCAGTAGACTAAGATGTTATAACGGCTACTTTTTATGAAAGGTCATCTTCATGAGTTGCGAATTTTTGAACAATTTTTTGCAATTCTGAAAAGATTTCTTGAAGATTGACAACTCTTGGTTGCTTCTCTTTAATATATATAAATGACACAACAACTCATACTTAAACATATACCTTTTACTCTAATTTCTTTTTACTCTCTTGTGTTAAGCATTTGTGCTTTCAACTCTATTATAACATTTGCTATCGTTCCATTAATCACTGTGCACTCACTGCGAATCATCAAGGATATTATAGGAACCGTTGTACTATCAAGTCAAAATCAATGTTAGATGAACACAAGATTGTCAAGCAAGAATTGTAATTTTCAAAGGAAAGAATAAATCTGAGAGGTGCTCAGATTGGTTAAGTTGTAAACCTATTCCTCCGGGTCAAGCGAGGGATTTACCAAGAAAATATCTAAGAGGTGCTTAGGGACTGTATGTAGGAGAGGTACTCTGAACCAGTATAAATATTGATGTATACATTTACTTACCGCTTTATTATTTCGTAATAAATTAGTATATATACTCATTTTATTAGCCATACACGATCTACTTGTTCTTTTAGTTAGTATCAAATGATAATGTAAAATTAAGAAAAATTATCAATGATTTGGAAAATCAGATAAAAGTGTTAAACGAAGATGAACAGTCATTAGAAAAGAAAGTAAATGATCTATCTATAAACATTTCTAAATTTAACAAAGAAAAAGAGAATCTATCTCATTTAATTAGTATTTCAAAACCCCTAGCAATAAAAATGGTTTAGGATTGATAAAATCAAAGAAACCAAAAGTTCAATACAAATATGCTACACTTTATTCTAAATTTCATAAACCATTAAGTAGCAAATCAAATTATGATAAAAAAGACTATGCAGATATGGATTCCAAAAACAAATAATAACTTGATTAGACAAAAACATATAGATTTTTGAATGATGTTTATTTTAATAAAGATTTTAGATTCAAAGGTTCTACCAAACCCTCCTAGGTATGGTTACCTTCAGTTTAACCCCCAGGACCCTAACGGAGGAAGTGGGTACCATTTTGTTTTTGTCTTTGTAGGTACCCTAACACAAATTGGAGAAATGGATTCTCGACAGTGGATGCACCAAGCATATGACCTGAATGTTAAAATGCTAATGAATATCTCTTACAAGGATGGCGGAAACGTCACTTTTGGAGATAATTTCAAAGGCTATGTTATAGGACAAGAAGATGTTGCTTCTGTGGGTATATCTAACTCTCCTCTTATTTCAAATGTTTATCTAGTTAAAAATTTAAAACATAATCTCCTTAGTATTAGTCAATTATGTGATAAAGGATTTACTATAACATTTGAACAGGAAATGTAATATCTTTGATAAAAATAAAAATCCAATCTTTACAGGAACAAGAAAACACAATATTTATATTTTAAATATGAAAATAAGGCATGATAAAGATGTTTGCTTAATAGGAGAAATTTTTGAACCATGTATTTGGCATAAACATTTTTTTCATATTAATTTTTAAAATATTCATAAGTTAGCTAAAAATAATTTAGTCCGTGGTTTACCTAAAATAAATTTTAAAGTCAATAATATATGCGATGCATGTCAAAAAGGAAAACTTAAAAAATCCACTTTTAAATCTAAGCAAGAGGTTTCCAGAAAACAACCTTTAGAATTTTTACATTTGGTTTTTTTTGGACTAATGCAAATTAGATCTATTAATCATAATAAATACGTTTTTGTTATAGTTCATGATTATTCACCATGTACGTGGACATTTGTTTTAAAACACAAAAGTGACATGGTGGAGAATTTGAAAAATGAATCGTTTCAAAAAATTTGTAATAAAAAGGTGATAAGTCATAATTTTTCATTTCCTAAAACACCACAACAAAATGGTGTTGTAGAAAGGAAAAATAAAACTCTCCAACAATGTGCAAGAACTCTTCTTTGTAGTAGTAATTTACCATAAAATTTTTAGGCAGAAGCTGTAGCTACTGCATGTTATGTTCTAAATCATGTCTCCGTAAGGCCTTTAACCAAAAATACTCCATACGAACTTCTTTTTGAAAGAAAACCCAAAGTATCTTATTTTAAATATTTGGATTTTAATGTTTTATTTTAAACACTAGCGATCCTGTAGGAAAGTTTGATCTGAAAGTCGACGAAGGAATATTCGTAAGATACTCATATCAAAGTAAAACATATAGAATTTTTAATTAAAAATCTAATAAAATTGAAGTGACGTTACATGTATCGTTTGAAGAAAATTTAATACTATTAAAGAAGATGATGAAAACATGAATCAATCAACATCTATTGTTCAAAATGAACAAATCGAATCAATTAATCCTGATAATGCTAAATTAAAATCACCACCTAGAATATTAAAAGATCATCCAATGGATAATATTATAGGAGACATTAATACTAAGGTTTCAATGTGCAATCACTTAAATCAAATGGGACATGTAGCTTTTATTTTAAATATTGAACCAAAGAATGTTAAAGAAGCTTCTACAGATGATTATTGGATTATCACAATGTAAGAAGAACTAAATCAATTTGAACGTAACAATGTATGTGAACTTGTACCAAGACTCAATAATCAATATTTTATTGGTACTAAATGAATTTTCAAAAATAAAATGGATGAAAATGGTGATATAGTTTCAAATAAAGCAAGACTTGTAGCTCTGGGATATTGTCAGGAAGAAGGAATTGATTATGAAGAGATCTTCGCTCTTTGTAGCATGTCTCGAAGCTATAAGAATTATCCTAGCATTTGTGTGTCATCATAACTTTATATTATATCAAATGGATGTTAAAAGCGCATTTTTAAATGGATACATTAAAGAAAATGTCTATGTTGAACAACCACCATTGTTTGTATATGAACAATTTCCAAATCATGTTTTTAAATTACGAAAAGCATTTTATGGTCTTAAACAAGCTTCTCGTGCTTGGTATGAAAGATTAAAAACATATCTTTTAGAATCTAGTTTTCAAATTGGTGAAGTTAATTCTACTATTTTTATAAAAACGATATTTTAGTAGTTCAAATATATGTAGACGATATTATCTTTGGATCAACTAATAAAAACTTATGTGATAAATTTTCTAAAATTATGAAAAATGAATTTGAAAAGTCGCATATGGGAGAATTAAATTACTTTTTAGGATTACAAATTAAACAATTAAAAGATGGTATATTTATTTATCAAGAAAAATATTGTAAAAGATTTAATTAAACGTTTTGGAATAGATACTGCAAGTAGTAAAGCTACTCTTATGAGCACTAGTATTCACTTAGACAAAGACGAAAATGGAAAAGATGTCGAGCAAAAATTGTATAGAAGTATGATAGGGTCGCTATTATATTTAATTGCCTGTAGACCAGACATTTTAATGAGTGTTTGCTTATGTGCCCATTTTCAAGCTAATCCTAAAGAAACGCACTTACGAGCAGGGAAAAGAATTCTGCGATACTTATCAAATACCAAAGGTTACATACTTTTTTATCCGAAAAACAGTCCATTCAAAATCGTATCATTTAGTGATACTGATTTTGGTAATTGTAGATCGGATCGAAAAAGTACAAGTTTAACTTGTCACTTCATCGGTCAATCTTTGGTATCATTGTTTAGTAAGAAACAAATTTGTGTTTCATTGTCTACGTATGAAGCAGAATATATATCTACAGCACTAGCTTGCACTCAGGTCGTATATATGCAACAAACATTATAGGATTTTGGAGTAAAACTAAAAAAATCTCCTATCTTTTGTGATAACACTGGTGCAATTAATTTATCAAAAAACCCTATTAATCACTTAAGAACTAAACACATAGACATTAGACATAATTTATTGCGTGATAATGTAGAGAAAGAGAAAATATCATTAGAATTTGTTACTACAAACAAATAAATAACAGATATATTTACTAAACCTCTTTGTGAAACTACGTTTTTAAACTTGCACCGTAATCTCGGAGTATGCTCGTTTAAAGATTTAGATATGTAAGGTATAATTTACATAATGTTATATTAAACCAACATCCGAAATTAAAAAAAATGAAAACCAATGGATATTAATTAAATAATAAATATAACTAAATTTTGGAAGGAACAAAAATAATTACTAAATTTAACTAAAGGAAGAAATTAACCCAGAAATTACAATGCTTAAAAAATTGTAAAAGCCAAAGTATATATAAAAAGTCTCGGTAAAAAAGAAAAGAATACATATAAAAGTTAAAATCTATATACTATCAATTGAATAATGTCGGACAATTACGATTCCACTCATTCGTCTCTCGATTTTAGCTCTCCTTCCTCTTATAGTGGATATCCGTCTCCGAATGTTTCGACTCCTCCTTCTATAAAATCACCATCTATCCAAATTGTTCCTTCTTCGACCAACCACACTAGATTCTCGCCCAAGGGAAAGAAGATAAGAAGAGTTTGAAATTTGACACTCATACTAAAATAGATGAAATACATCGCTATAAACAAGAAATAAGGAATATACAAAGGGAGATGTACTACGAATAAAAACGTCAAGTTGCGCATTTGAATATTTTGGAAAGGTGTGTATTTACTATCCGCAGTCATTCCCCGACCAAAAAGAGCATACGTCAATGTAGTTTGCATACTACTGAGTCTCTGATTGTTATGAAAACACTCCACCAAGAACTTCCTGGTAAGCTGGACTATCCACGTCTAATTGGAACAAAACTCCGGTTCAGTATAATAGGTGGTCTCCACTTCGGCAATTAATTGAAAATACTAAGGTGAAACCAAATTCTTGGGATCGTTTTCCTAATAACAAGTTTGACGGTTCGGAAAATAACTAATATGTATTTATAATATTTATTTATAAAGGTATTTGTAATAAATATCCAAAAATGGATGTATACAATAATATATATCATATGTAATAAAATAAGTTTATTTCAAAAATATTCATTCAAAATAACAATTAAAGGCAAGAAAACAATTTCTACACAGGTTCAGTCGACTGAACCAGAATCCTAATCGACTGAACTTGTATCGACTTGATACTAAACTCTCTTCCTCAAAACAACATGGTTTCAGTCGACTGGGGATCTGTTCCAGTCGACTAAACCTGTTCAAAAATGGCCAATGACTCTCTGCCTCTAAAATGTGTACTTTTAGTCGACTGAATTTCTATCTCAGTAAATTGAAATTCAACAAACTTCCAATATAACTATCTTTTCCATCGTGCCTTTTCACCAAATCATTTTATCTCTTTACAGACCCTACCTCCAAACTTCATTTTAATGGCTTCAAGAAAGAAACTTCCAGCTTTTCTCCCTAAACCAACCAAAAACAAAGCTCCGGCTTCTTCTTCATCCACTCCGGCTCATCTCGAATTATCTTCTGATGCTCAAATCTTAGATTGTCATAATGGTAGTGCCAGTCTATGGACCTTCAACAAATTGAATTACAAAAGAATATTCCAAGAAACATTTTACAAGATGGAAGATTTCACCACTTTTGGCATAGAAGAATTAGCAAGACAGTATGGGTTCCTTCCTTTAATTGATGGAAAGCAAAATAAGGTAAAAATTTACCCCTTCTTAGTTAAATTATTGTATGTGAATCTTTGTGGAGATTTCTATGCACCTCTGAATGAAACCGATGAAGGAATTTTATGGAGTAAATTTTTAGGAGTTTATATAGTGCTCAATGTTCAAGACCTAAGAGCTATTTTAAATTGTAATGTCTATGGATCTACCTTAGATAATATCTACCATAATGATTTCGCCTATGATTCAACTAGCTACAAATTCTGTATTGAAAACGCAGAAAATACTTCGGTGAATTTAGGACCTCAAGCCTGATTCATTAATAAAATGCTTTTTCATACTGTTTTTCATCGAACCGGGAGCTATGAAAATATGTATGACTACAACTACAAGACTCTTTATGCCATCTATTTAAATACACAAATTAATTGGGCAAAGATTATTCATGATGAAATAAAAAGCTTTAGTTCCCGTTCCCGCAAAACAATGTTTTTTGGCTCATATCTCATGAAGATATTTATTCATTTTGGAATTAATGTGGAAATTTTACAAGATTACATCTCACCAAAAGTTATGGACCAAAATCTATTTCGCCTATGAAACTACCCTCTTAAATGGAACCCCTACCTCCATATAATGACTATATAGCGAATTTGTTAAAAAATACCTTGGGTCGATCATCTTCCCAACCATCTCAAGCTTAAACTTCTCAAGCTCAACCCGACAGTCAATCAAGTTAAGGAATTGTTGAAGAATTCAATTGATCTTCGGATAGTGAAAATGAAGTTTCGTTGGTTCAACCTTCCAGAACCATCAATGCCACCACAACTATTCTCCGAAACCAAGAAATTTTCTTCAAACAAAATGATGAAGCGTCATAAAACGTTTGGGAGTTTGCTAGGAAAAATTTGGAAGAAAGTTTCTTTGTGCTCAAGCTCATCATCATCCAAGCCTGAATCTTAGGATGTTTCATCTTGTCCTATATATTTGGTAAGTCTATCATATCTCCTTTTGTGATTTCATGGTGTTTGAATTTGTGGACGTTCAAAAACTTTCATGGTGTTTGCTTTTAAAACTTTTATGCTGTTAGGAATATTTTGCGATGTGTTATGTTGTGTTGGTCTGTGAATTGATTTATGGGGTTCAGTGACTTTATGTATAAAATGTGTTATTTCTATGATATGGTATATCTGTGAAAACTTCTTTTTGCTGTTATATATGTAAATGTTAAGTATTGTGAGTATTTATGTTTATTTCATATCATATGCATATTCATTGTGTCTATTATCATTATATCACCTTTTTGTTGATGCTAAAGGAGGAGAAACATATAGACAGGGGAGCATGAATTTAGGGGGAGCAAACTCAAAATTCAAACTTTGATAGTTGTCATCATCAAAAAGGTTGGTAGAACATTAGTTCTCTATTTTAATGATGACAACTATATACTGCATATATACTATATCATGATGATAGACTATCATTCAAGAAGACAAAAAGCATGGCAATGAGCAAGAAGAATCATCTGCAAGTCAAAGAAGTTAGAACTTTGGAGCTTCAAGATTAATATTATGTATATGGTCTTAGATTGAATTGTAAAATCTCCTTGATAGTTCATATAACACACACAAACACAGATATCAACATAGCATAGAGATTGAATTTAAAATGATAAGTGTTTATATATATAAAAACTAAACTTACATTGTTCAGTTGACTGAAATTGCTTTTAGTCGACTGAAATTGTGTTGAACTATTTTTAAAAAAATTCAAATATTTGCCACGAAAATTAATATGTCCATACTCAGTATACTGACGTATTCGCTCAGTAGACTGAGATGTTGTAACAGCTACTTTTTATGAAAGTTCATCTTCAAGAGCTGCGACTTTTTGAATAGTTTTCTGCAATTCTAAAAGGATTTCTTGAAGGTTGACAACTCTTGGTTGCATCTCTTCAATATATATAAATAGCACAACAGCTCATACTTAAACATATACCTTCTACTCTGATTTCTATCTATTTTACTCTCTTGTGCTATTCTAAGCATTTGTGCTTTCAACTATATTATTTCATTTGCTATTGTTTCAATAATCATTATGCACTCACTATGAATCATCAAGGAGATTATTGGAACCATTGTACTATCAAGTCAAAATTATTGTTAGACGAACACAAGATTGTCAAGCAAGAATTGTATTTATCAAAGGAAAGAATAAATCTGAGTGGTGCTCAGATTGGTTAAGTTGTAAACCTATTCCTCTGAGTCATGCGAGGGATTTACCAAGGAAATACCTAAGAGGTGCTTAACGACTGGATGTAGGAGAGGTGCTCCAAACCAGTATAAATCTCAGTGTGTACATTTACTTATTGCTTTATTATTTCGTAATATAAATTAGTATATATACTTATTTTATTAGCCATACACGATCTACTAGTTCTTTCAACCCTAGCCGTTACACATGAAGCGGTCGACCGCCCCTGGTCGACCGCTTCAATATGCAGGTCGACCTGTGGGCTTTAGATAATTAATATAAAAACATTAATTTCCTACTCGAATTATTTCCATACTGAAATCGTTTTTCGTCCGTAACTTCTTCGTTTTGGCTCCGATCGCAAAACTCCAAATATGAATGTTGCTTAAAATTTCGACATGAATGCAATGGTGCAAGTTTCATGGTTAAATTTCATAATTTGCACAAATTCCAATTTTGAAGCCTAACTAACTAACTAATTAATTAAATAACTAACGCCAAATTACAGGGTGTTATATTATTAGTATTTAAAGTTAATAAAGCATTTTGATAAGGTTGTTTAAAGTTAATATTTTTAACATGAAAGCCCAGCAGAAATTTGGTTTTAAAAGTAAAAATTCAATTCGGTTATGGAAAAGTAGTTCTGTAAACAATATCCCTTATATGGAAAGGATTTAGTCATACTTTTAACACAAAACATCGAGGCATGGACTTGTTTCTATCTCAAAGGTTAAAAAGGTCATCAAGGAAATGCATAGAGGTAACACTACCTCAACTTGCCTGCTTCATTTTCAGCCAAGGGATAGCAATTGTTTGGAGTCGACGAGCAGTAGTAAGAATATGAAATTTAATTTCCATATATGATCATTTTTAATTTTGCCTGATAGTTGGTTTATTAACTATCAGGTTAGCTTTCTTCATTGTGTATCGTCAATCTAAGGCGATTTGTTACTCATTTGAGCATTGTTATCCTTTGTTGGAAATGACTAAAACCAAAGTGCAAGTGGAAGCAAAGCTATGTGGGGTTGCTCCATTAGGGTATTTTCACATCTACTCTAGGTCTATTTCGGTTATATGCACAATAAGGTGTGAAATACTCGGATTCTCGATAAACGTTGGTGGGGTCCAGCTTAGTATTGTCCGAGAGCCATCGTAGTTCTCATGTATATTCTAAAGGTACACTTTCGGTGGAGGGGAGCACCCTCCTAGTCATTTGTTGGAAAAAAATTCTTTCTTTTCCTTTGATTCCAAACTTTTAAATTTACCTTTTTCTTAATTACATCAAGAGGTGACTGTAGCCCATCTAGATGTTTAATTATTTGTGCCTATCCTTTAAGTTTGGATATTTATCTTGTTTATGCTCATTTATTATTATTTGGATGGTTGTTTTGATTTGTTTCGTATTTCTTCGTCTATGAATGTTGTTGATGTAAGGTCAAAAACCCGTTCCGCGTTTAGCTTCGTGGTTCAAAGAATTATTATATGTTCACCCAATTACTTGAGTTTCTTATGCCGGTGTTTCCATACTGATCCGGGTGTTATTTTTTTTAACACTCGGGTCATACCGAGCATATTTTTCCAGATTAGCTTCATGTGCTTTGAACTTAAGGAGACGAGCTGGATGCCCAAGACGTATCTATGCATTTCTTTACTTTTCACTATACTGATTGTTGTATTTCTCAGCATTTGTAAGGACAGACTATTATAACTGTCCAAGATGATAATAGGATAGTGTACCCTGATATTGTGTATTAATAAAGATGATTTCTTTTTGTAAAGATTTTGTGTATATTATATATTGCTCGTACAATTTTATGAGATTATGTTCTATCTTTTCTTTCTTCATCCCCAATAACCCGTTTTTCGGACACTTCAATGATCGACATACGAATACCGAGGATGTATGAAGTGTCGTCTTTAGGTGTAAGAAAGGTAGTTCGTTACAAATATTGTACTAAATCTGGAGAAATATAACCCATAAGGGAAAAAAGTACTGAGTCTTTTTCTGCACATATATGCTATCAAATTATGGTTTGGGCAAAAGACTATATACAAAATTTTATTGTTTCTTAGAGTTGTTTAGCACTGCAATTAATTTATTATATTAGTTATTGGATATAACTGGCTAGCCATAATTTCTTTTACTCAACTATGAAAATAATTTGTTTACAGTGCAAACCAATTATATTAAGTGTATCAGTACTACTAACCAAAAGGTATGCAACTTCGAGTAGAAATTACAAATTTTTCATTTTAATAATAGAACATGTATTTGAACACGTACCACTGGTTTCTAAAACAGGATAATAAATTATATCTGCAAACCGATGAAACCGTGGCTCTGGTTTGACATCTTTTCTCCATTTGATTAAACTGTTGTAAACAGATTAAATAGTTCACATTATTTTATAATATACAATGGTAGATAAGACAAAATATACTGCTATTGATTTTTAGAGGAGGAGAGAATATGATGAATAATTAGTTTTATTTTCCGATTCTACAAGCTCTTTGTACATGATTATATATAGCTTAATTCTACTAGCCGTTGTTTATTTCCTCAATTATATTTCTATTAGCCGTTGCTTATTTCCTAAATTATAATTATACTAGCCCTTGCTTATTTTCTATATTATAATTGCCTAGTTACACCTTAATTATAGCTAAGTACCAAGTATAGGTGACAACTGTATAATGGATGCTAGCCTTTTGTTTGTTTCATGTTTTCAGCCTATGATGAAATATTCTGAGGCTGCCATTCCTATTTCAATACTTTCTCTCGAGTGGAATTTGAATAAATTTATTGAACTCAACTTGTCGAGTATGTTCAGATGGCTGGCCTTGTCGAGTGCTTTTGTGAAAATATCTGCCAGTTGCTCTTTGCTTTTGACAAATGGAGTTTCTATTTCCCCCAATTGCACTTTTTCTTTAACAAAGTGACAATCTACCTCTATATGTTTTGTCCTCTCATGGAAGACCGGATTGGATGCAATATGACGTGCAGCTTGATTATCATAGTACATATGTGTTGTTTTTGTGTGCTCTATCTTCATATCATTGAACAATTGCTTAATCCAAATATGGTCACTTGCTGTGAATGTCATGGCTCGATATTATACTTTTGCACTTAATATAGCCACAACATTCTTATTCTTTCTTTTTCAAGTGACCCTGTGGTTGATTTTCCACCGGAGCTTTCGGCCCAATATGCATCAGGAAAATCAACCACATTGCTAGAATTGTTTTTCTTAATCGAAATTCCTTGACCTGGACTGCCTTTTAAGGTATCTCATTATCATATTAATTGCACTCAAGTGGCTGGTACCTGGAGCATGCATAAATTGACTTATGACACTAACTGCAAAGACAATATCAGGTCTGTTTACTGTAAGGTAAATTAATTTGTTTACCATCCTCTAATATTTCCTATGTCAGATAATGTCTCACCATCTTCAACTTCAAGTTTTATATTCGTCTCCATAGGAGTATTAGCAGGTTTAGCTCCTAATTTACCTGTCTCTTTTAACAGATCAAGGACATATTTTCTTTGGAATAAAAATAATCCTTTATTTGAGTGGGCTATTTTTATTCCAAAAAAATATGAAAGTTTTCCAATGTCTTTGATGTTAAATTCCTTTTTTAAATATTATTTAACCCTTTTAATTTCCTCATTATTATTTCCAATGATGATAATGTCATCTACATAAACCAGAATAATAGTAAGGGTATTTTATGAGTGTTTGATGAACATAGAGGAACCGGTGGTACTTTTAAAAATATTAATCTTTAGAAGAAAAAACCTTTGCTTCGCATACCATGGTCTTAGAGATTGCTTTACACCATAGATTGCCTTTTTTTAATTTATATACCAATGATGAGTTCGTCTCTCCATTGTTACTCGAAGAAAGAGTCATACAAACTTCCTCGTCTAAATTTCCTTGAAGGAATGCATTTTTTACATTCATTTGGAACAAATCCCATCCCATGTTGGTGGCTACTAATAACAAAATTCTAACCGTATTCATTTTTGCTTCTGGTGCAAAACTCTCTTAGTAGTCAATACCATAATTTTGGGCAAGTCCCTTGGTCACTAATTTAGCTTTGTACCTTTCAATAACACCATCACCATTGTATTTGATTTTGTATACCCATTTGTGACCTAAGGGTTTTTTGGTAAATTAATAATATCCTATGTGTCATTTTTTCTAAGGGTTAAAGTTCTTCGTTCATAACCATATGCCAAATTGAGCTTTGATTGGCTTGACTAAAGTCGGTTGGTTCCATTTGGTTAGTGATGTTACTCAATTGACTCGGTATGAAGGGGATACCATGCTATATGAAATAAAATCTTGTATTGGATAGATTGCCTGTTGGGATACATAATTCCTTAATTTGACGGGAAGTCGAGTTTATCTTGCGGATCATATTATGGCATTTTCTTCTTGAGTTGGTTCTTCATGAGTTAGTTCTTCACTTCACTCATTTATTCCTTCTTCTTCCCCTAAAGAAATTGGTCTTATTTCTCCGACTTGTTTTTTATTTGTATGCCCAACCTGTTCTTGATTTGTTTCTTCAGGAAACATGAAATTATTTAGAGACAGTATGATTGGTTTAACTTGTGTATTTTCTTGTTCACTTGTTTGATAATATGGTTCATTTTCGAAAAATGATACATCCCGTGAGATATAAGTTTATGATTTTTTATATCATAACATTTATATCCCTTTTTTTGGAATGAGTATCCTAAAAATAAGGCTTTAACAACATTTTATCTAGCTTGTCATGTCATTTTATGTGTACGAAACATGTACATCCAAAAAATCTTATGTGATCAAGGTTTATTTTCCTATTCTTAAGAATTTATAAGGGACTCATATTTTTAAGAGTGACATTTGGCAATCTATTTATGAGGTAAGTCGCAGTTGGTACAACATCCGACCAATAAGATTTTAGAACATTAGTTTGAAAAAGAAGAGATCGAGTGACTTCAAGTAAATGCCTATTTTCTCTTTCTGAAACTTCGTTATGTTCGGGTGTATTAATACAAGTAGTTTGGTGTAAAATTCCTTTTTGTTTAAAAAATTCAATGAAATCTTTGTTTTTGTGTTCTATCCCATTATCAAATTGAAAATTTTTAATTTTTGCATTATATTGATTTATTATTAAACTGTAAAATTCTTGAAATCATGAAAATACCTCATTTTTTTCTTTTAAAAGGTAAACCCAAGTAGTGCGAGAAAAATCATCAATAAATGTGACACATTATTTATAATGATCATAAGAATCAACAAAGGCTGGACCCCAAACAGCAGAATGAATTAAATCAAAGCATTTTTCCGACTTATCAGTAGATAAAGAAAATGGAAATCTTGTTTGTTTTGAAGCTTACAAACATGACAATTTTTGGAATCTAATTTATAACAAAAGAGTTTATTCAAAATTTGATTAGATGGATCACCAAATCTCCAATGCAGAAATTTGTCAAGATCTACTAAATTTAATGACACATGACATTTGTTCGTGTTTTCATCAAGATAATAAAGGCATTTTTCAGATATCCCTCACCAATTTTATTCCCTGATTCTTGATCCCAAAAGGTCATTTTGTACGGTGAGATTATAACATTGCAATTTAGTTCATGGGTTATTTTACTAATTGATAATAATTTTGAAATAAAATCTGGCAAATATAAAATATTTCTCACATCTTTTTTGTAATAAACTTTGTTGTAAAAACCATGAATTTGGACTTTATCTCCATTAGCAATAGTTACATATAGAGGGTTTTTATTTTGTGTAAATTGATTAATTTATTTTTGTCCTATGTCATATGATCGTAACACCTGAATCAATTATACATCTATATGTATTTTGACACATTTTTGCGATTTCCAAATTGTTATTGACTTTGGATGAATTAAAAATAGAATTAATGTACAAAACCTGAATTTTGTTGTTGTAACATACTGTTCAATTGAGTTAGCAGTTGATTCGGTTACACCATTTGAGTCACAAAAGATCCTCCTAAATTAGAAGTATTATATGGTTGAGTCCATTGAGCCAACTGAGATCCGTCCTTTTCTATCTCTGCTCATTTCCTAATACCACCAAAAAATTTCTTCTTTTTTACGCCGCCCCAATACCTCCTCTATAGCCCTTCTTTCTTATCGGTTGGAGGGGAATGGAGGAACCAACATTCGTCGCGGTTGTGCCCTGCTTTCTTGCTGTGGTCACACTACTCGATGCTCGTAGCTCGCTTCCTTTTATTCGTGTTCCTGAAACTAGGGTTTGAGTGTTTTACCTGAAAGACTTTATTCTCTTGATTTTTCAATTGTCATGGGTTCATGAGGGCCCACGTGATTACTCTTGCTCAATTCTTGCCACCACCTCATCAAAACATGGCATCTCGGCTAATGTCGAGACTTGAGACTTGATCGATCCATAGCTTAGATCAAGAGCCCCAGGTAGGTGAAGATTAAGACTTGTTCAAATCGTTTTTGGATTTCAATAGGTCTGTTACTGGTGGAAGACAGACATTGAGCTCTTCCCATTTTGACATAATTTCGATCAGTGGTTCGTTATTACTTTGAGTACTCTGTTTAATTTGGGCAAGCTCTTGTTTATGACTAAAGGTATGAGAATTTTTTTTTTGTTGGTCATACCTTCTCTTGGCTTTGTCCCAAACCTCCTATGATGTGCTGGAGTACATGAGTACATTTGAAATCTGGGGTTCCATTGTGCTAAAAAGCCATGACATGATTAATTGGTTGGTTGTCTCCCAATCTTCTATTTTTGCTTTCTCTTCGGGAGTTAGCTAATTTGGTTTTACTACTTTAGGTTTCTCCTTTTTTCTAGTGACAAAGCATAATTTTCCTTTGCCACCGAGACTAATTGATACCGATCTGGACCAGAGAATATAATTTCTGTTGCCATTGAGTATGATGTTTGTAATTTTAATGTTGTCGGATTGAGACATGTTGAAATGGTTGCAGTTCTTTGATATCTGCGGTTATTGATGTTTTTTGCGGTACTTTTAAGTCAGGATCTGATCTGCTCTGATACCATATTGAATTTAGAGGAAAAGAGAGAATATGATGAATAATTTGTTTTATTGTTAATTTTTTTTATTCTACAAGCTATTTTTACGTTATTATATATAGCTTAATTCTACTAACCGTTGCTTATTTCTTCAATTATAATTCTACTAGCTGTTAGCTTATTTTCCCAAATTATAATTTTATCAACCATTGCTTATTTCCTAAATTATAATTGCCTAATTATAGCTAATTATCAAGTATAGCTGACAGTTGTATAATGGATGCCAGTCTTTTATTTGTTTCTTGTTTTTAGCCTATGATGAAATATTCTAAGGCTGTCATCCTATTTCTCAACACTGAGTTGATTTTCACATGCTATATTATTGACATCACACACAACTGACAAGTAATGTTTAATTTCATTAGGTTCTGTCTATATCCTTATATGAATGAATTTAAATGCATGTTGGTTGTATGTGCAAGAAATTTCTTTTATATTTTAATTAGCTTTGAAGCTGATAAACATTATTTGTCATGAAAAGGTGTTGCATATCTGTTGAACATGGGTGACTTTGAAAATTTTCAGTAAGAAAAAAAGTGTCCTAATGTTTACACAATTGTAGTAAGTTCTACATGGTGCTCTTAATTTCAAGAACTTTTCTCCATTGAAGATCCAAAAAATGTAAGCAGACTGAGTGATATTCAGTCCTCGACATATACGTACCTTGAGATGCGCGATATGGCCATCTTAAAATATCAAATTTTGTTGGTTACTCACTCAAATTAGTAGCTCAATCCACCATCCTGAAACTCAAAGCAGAATTTGATGACAATTCTAATGAGTTTGACTCTGTAGAAGATGTATTGAAACTATTTAAAGGCGGTCTTTCTCTTTCACATACTCCTTTTCTTGATTTTATTCTTTGGAATGGTCCATCCCACTTACCAAAGCATTCCGTAGTAGAAAAGATGGTGAACAATTCTTGAAGCTCCCCTTTCCTGATATTTTGAGAGGTATATACATCTTAATCAAAGCTCATGAAATGCTTTTCTTCCATCCATTTTCATGCATTTTCTCATGGTTTACTATATTTTACCTTGCAGACTATAAGTATGCATGGAGAACAAATGAAAAATTTATAAGAGAAATATTTGTTGGCTAGTGTGAACCCTGTCATGATATGTAAGCTCAAATGCTCAATGTAAAAATTAAAAATCAACAGCATTTCATGAGTTGTATAACTCCAACTGCCCGTCTGCATATTAAACCTTTTACTGAGCCATATTTAAGATTTAACGAATAACACGATTTATATGAAATACGTTGGCAAAACATCATATTTTATCAACTCCAAATTATATACTACTTGACAACTCTAACTTCATATCACACGTTGTTTATCTCCAGGACAATGGACCATTAAAATTTGATGTCATATTCCGAAAATTAATAAGGGTTGAGCCAATGTTCGAGTTCGGGCCTAGCAACTACGAAATAAACAATCTGGATGCATTTCTAACTACAAGAAGAATAATTAAAAAAGGATGAACCTCTGTACATTGGTTTTACTTGATCCGGAATTAACTATTAAAACCTACACATGCTGAACTCATGTAAATTATCTAATTATATTTGCTTACATGTATTTTTTACATAATACCTACTAATTTTATAATGTGTAAATTATTTCCAAATATTCTTGAATAATTAAATCAGACATTTATGACCTTTGATTAAAATAAGTAGTGAATACAAAAAATATCATTTAACCAAATTCATATTGATACGCTTGATAACTATAAAGTATAAATGACCCCGTTGCATTTGAGTCTCAAATGAGAAATGGTTCATCTATTTAAACCTTAAGGAGCCTCGGAAGAGAAATGGTTCATCTATTTAAACCTTAACATGATTTGAATGGCATTTAGTAATACTAAACATTTGTTATTACCATTATGTTCATATTTTTTTAACTATAGGATACTCCACCAACTGAACAAAGTACTGTAAACGTTTGTAAAACGTTTGTAAACTCAAATAAGAAGAAAAGGATAATTCATATTATTCAGCAAAACAAGACGGCTAAGCAAAAAGTGAAGTATATTAGGGTTATAGAGATAGGTTTATATAGATAGAAAGAATAAGTAAGAAAAGGCTAAAAATCCCAAACAGGAAATGGATCAATATGCTAACATCCCCCCTCAAACACGCGATGGTACGGCAAGAAGCATCGAGAGTTTGCCAATGAAAAATCTATAACGTTCGATAGTGTGAGCCTTCGTGAAGAAATCTGCAAGTTGCGTCGATGACGGAGTAAAAGGCAGAGAAATAGTTCCATGCAGTAAGTGATACCGAGTGAAATGACAGTCAATCTCAATATGTTTGGTGCGCTCATGAAAAACAGTATTGTGAGCAATTTGAATAGCGCTCTTATTGTCACAATACATAGGAGTGGGAGAAGAAATAGAAACACTTATATCCTCCAACAACCAACGTAACCAAATAATCTCAGATGTAGTGGAGGCCATAGCACGATATTCTGCCTCAGTGGAAGACCGCGAAACAACATCCTGTTTCTTGCTCTTCCATGAAATAAGGGAATCACCTAAAAATACACAAAAGCCAGTTGTGGATTTTCTTTCCGTTGAATCACCAGCCTAATCTTCATCGGAGAAGGCACGAAGCTCCAAAGATGAGGTCGATGGGAACAAAAGACTCTGATAAAGTGTTCCTTGCAAGTAACGAAGAATGCGCATAACAGTAGCCCAATGAACAGAGGTAGGGGAAGATACGAACTGGCTAACAATGTGAACAGCATAGGCGATATCTGGACGAGTTATGGTCATATATAAAAGGCAACCAACAATAGAACGATATAAAGTGGGATCAGAAAGAGGACTTCCATCGGTCGGAGTATATCGGGCATTTACCTCAAATGGTGAATCAACATGACGTGTATCAGTAAGACCAGCACGATGAATAATGTCAGTAGCATATTTGGACTGGGAAAGAAGATAGCCTTTTTCCGAGGAAGCTAATTCAATGCCTAAAAAGTAACGTAGATGACCCAAATCCTTCATATCAAAACAACGAGACAATGTGGCTTTAATGCTCACAATACCATCACTGTCATCACCTGTAATGATCATATCATCTACATATAGTAGAAGAAGAATACGGCCTGCAGAAGTCAATCTAACAAAAAGTGTTGAATCATGGGGACTAGAGGTAAAACCAAGTGATGTAACAACATTCGAAAATCTCTCATACCAAGCACGTGGTGCTTGCTTAAGACCATATAGAGCTTTCTTAAGCCTACAAACCTGACCTGGAGCATGAGAAACACCAGGTGGAGCAACCATGTAAACTTCTTCCTTAAGATCTCCATTAAGAAAAGCATTTTTAACATCCATTTGAGAGATGTCCCACTGACGACTGGACGCAACAGCAATAAGAACCCGAACAGATGTCATCTTAGCCACAGGAGCAAATGTCTCCTCATAATCCATGCCATACTCTTGGGCAATAGCAACTAAACGAGCTTTATATCGCTCAATAGAACCATCTGACTTGGTTTTAATTTTATATACCCATCGACAACCAATAGTTTTCTTCCCAGTAAGAAGGTATACAAGATCCCAAGTACCGGTTTTGTCTAAAGCAGACATTTCCTCAGACATAGCACGTTGCCACACAGGAGAACGAACAGCCTCCGAGTAAGAAGAAGGCTTATAAAAATTGTCAATGGAAACAAGAAATGAAGCAAAAGCCCGAGAGTAACAAGAGTAAGCAAAATCTGATAATTGAGTAGATTTATGTGTGCGAGTGGGATAGCGAGGTTGAACAGGATCTGTCGTCACAGGAGGTGTTTGAACAGTCGTAGTAGTAGGGGATAAAGTGTCACTTGCAGAAGAAGGAACATAGTGTATGGATGACGGTGTATCAATGGTAAGAGGTGGTGAATCAGAGGAGTTATCAGCAGGAAATGGATCAATGTGAATAAGATCAGACCTAGTCATACTATGAGGACTAGCAAGAATAGAGTAGAAGGGAATATGCTTAATAGAGGAAACATGACAAGAAACATACAGTTTATTTGAAGAAGGATCATAACAGCGATAGCCTTTTTGTCCAATACCATACCCAAGAAAAACACATATAGCAACGCATGAAGATAATTTTGTACGCTCTACGTGTGGACGAAGGACAAAACAGGTGGAACCAAACACTTTTAGGTGAGAGTAATCAGGAGTTTGACCAAACAACTTGGCATGAGGAGAAATACCAGAATTATGAGAAATCGGGATCTTATTAATAAGATAAATGAAAGTAAGAACAGCTTCTCCCCAAAAATCTTTTGGAACGCTAGCCGAAAGAATCATAGAACGGGCAGTCTCAACAATGTGTCTATGTTTTCTTTCAGCAACACCATTTTGTTGCGGGGTATAAGTGCAGGAAGACTGATGCAAAGTACCATCAGCCATGAATATGTTAGAAAGGTCTCCCTTAGTATATTCCCCCCTAAATCAGAACGAAAGCATTTAACAATAGCAGAGTGTTGTGTTTTAACATATGCTTGAAAGGCAGTATAAATATCAATAAACTCAGAACGACGTTTCATCAGAAAAACCCAACAATAACGAGTATAGTCATCGATAAAGAGACATAATATATGCACCCACCTTTTGTGGGGATGGGTGCTGGACCCCAAACATCAAAGTGAACCAAATCAAAAGGTGCAGTGGAAGTAGAAACACTTTGATTAAAGGGTAAAGCAGAAAATTTTCCAAGTTTACAACCACTACAGTCTGAAATATCATGAGAACGTAAATCTCCCAAAACACCAGAATTACACAAGAATTTAAGACGAGAGCTTGAAATATGACCAAGTCTAGAATGCCACAAATAAAACTTAGAAGACAACGAAGTTAAATGAAAAGAAGAAAGGTCAATAGTAGCAGCAGCAGCATGACCTGGGATGTGCAAGTCATCCAAAACATAGAGACCGCCCTGCCTACGGCCTGTCCCAATCAACTTCTTGGAGTTGGGATCCTGCACAGAGCAAGTGGTGGAAGGAAAATGAACAAGATATCCAAGATCACAACGTTGTCCGACCGACACAAGATTCATAGTTAGTTTAGGAATGAAATAAACATTTGGGAGGGAAACGTGTGCGGTTTGAATTGTACCGATTCCTATTAATGGCAAAGGTGTGCCATCAGCAGTCAAAATAGAAGGTGAGCGAGAATCAAAAGACATAGATATAAATGATGAACAATCATGGGACATATGATATGAAGCACCAGAATCCAAAATCCACAAAAGAGAATTCAAACCTGACATGGAGGGAGCTGACATGGCAAAGTGCTGAGACTGAGGAGCAGTCATGTTTTGAGACAAAGACTGGCTAGCAAGGAACTTCTGAAATTGCCCTCTGCAAGAGAGTCCATAGAGGAATCCACAACTGATTCACCAGAAGGATGTACCAATGCAGCAGTCTTGGGCTGGGAACTACCACGTGACTGTCCATGTTCTTGTGCAGTAGAGAAGGACTGTTGTTGGCCACCACGTTGTTGCTGTTGTGATCTATCACCTGGCTTAAAACTTTGATTTTTTTGACGAGCCAATAATTCAGGACATTGATTTTTCCAATGGCCTGGTTGTTTACAATAATTACAATCACGACCATTCTTGATATTTATCTTGTTGCGTTGAGATGGGATTGGTAAAATCCTTGTTGCAAAAACAGATGCAGAAGAGGTCTGTGCAACTTTCTCAGTTTGAGACTTCAAGCGAGTTTCCTCAGCTAATAATTCATGTAGAATAGAATCAACAAAAGGTAAAGGAGTGCGATGTAGGATGGACGCACGACAATGCTCGTACTCTGGTCAAAGAGCCATCAACAATTGAACAAGACGTTGTTCCTCCCTACGAGCGATATATGGAGCAAATGACCTAAGCTCAGCAACCTCAGTCATAGCCAATTGATCCCAAAGAGCAGTAATTTCAGAATAAAAATCTTGAATATTTCGATCATTCTGAGACAATGACCGAATATCAGCCTCCAATTGATATTGAACGGCAAAGTTAAAACGCATAAAAAGTCGCTCCAAATAGTCCCAAACTTGCTTAGCAGTATCATACTTAGCTAATTGCATACCAATTCTATTCTCAACATAATTATTAATCCAAGTGATGATCTTTGAATTGTTGGTATCCCATTTCTCCATCAATTCAACATTAGCAGCTTCAAATGCCACAATAACACCAGAAATATATCCCCACATCTGTTTTCCTTTCAGAAAATTTTTCATGGCATAACTCCAATAAGAATAGTTTTTTCCATCTAAACGAACACTAATGGCCTGTAATGAATCATCACCTCCAGCCATATTTTGAAGCAAGCAACTCGTTTTCGAAGCAGGCTTATTTGTTTCAGGAGCAGAACTCGGGTTCAGATCTTAGGCTGGCAAAGCAGGTCAATATGAGGTTTCGAGGCAGATTGGTCTAGGGTTTCGGTGCAGGTTTCGAGGCAGATTGGGCTAGGGTTTCGGGGCAGGTGAGATTGAAGGCTAGGGTTTCGGTGCAGGTTTCGAGGCAGATTGGGCTAGGATTTCGGGGCAGGTGAGATGGACGGCAGGCAGCACAGGTGAGATCGACGGCAAGCAAGGTCGACGACAGGGAAAGGCACGGTCCACGGCAGAAGCAGGCAAGGTAGACGGCAGGAGAAGCACAGGTCAGGTTTCACGGGGTTAGACGAGGGTTTCAGGAAGACGAGGGTTTCAGGCCAAGACAAGAAGACAAGGCAGAGATTCACGGGGTTAGACGAGGGTTTCAGGAGTGAAGGCGGAGGCAGAGACGAGGTAGAGACAAGGCAGCGGGCAGAAACATGAACGAGGCTCCGATACCATGTAAACGTTTGTAAAACGTTTGTAAACTTATATAAGAAGAAAAAGATAATTCATATTATTCAACAAAACAAGACGGCTGAGCAAAAAGTGAAGTACATTAGGGTTACAGAGATAGGTTTATATAGATAGAAAGCATAAGTAAGAAAAGTCTAAAAAGCCCAAACAGGAAATGGATCAATATGCTAACAAGTACAACCCAACATGATATGCGAACTAATGACACTAAAAAACTACTAACCGTGGACTGCAAAGGGATGACAACAACAATGTTATCATATAAACTTAATACTCGAACTACAGTCACGTTTAGCTATATAAGAGTTGCTCTGTCTAGTTAATGATTAAATGTAATCATTTCTGCCCAATGTGTTCATTGACTCCTAATTTTACTGTCATCAATTGCATTTTGAAACTTTGTGCATTATGAACAAACTAACTTTCCATACAAAACGTACGGTGTTTACAAAAAATTCTTACACACTTATGACATTAATAAGTAACAAAAGAAAAAACAATAAAGGGAGACTACCAATCATAAAACTCAAACTACCAACAAGAAGTTTCCATCAACTAAAGCATGGGTCTTAATTTAGTTTATAGATGTTTTCATAACTTATGGCGTGAGGTCTGTCATTTTAATCTTACATCGTTGAAATAATGTCAATGGATTGAGTATGTTTGATTTTTTTATAAGATAGGGCTAAATATTTTGGTACTTATACCAATTTGAAAAATATTGAAAAAATAACCTACTTTCCAAATTTTGTATTCTTTTAACCATCCTTACTTTAAAACATCACAATCTTTTCAAAAAATATATATATCTTTATTTCATCAAGGAATTAAATTAGTTGCACTAATTGCAATTTGTTTTGTCATCTTAATTTAGTAAAACATGTTTGGAAAAAATATTAGGGATGTACATAAAGTCAAGGGTGAGTCTAGGGAGTAAAAAAAATACAAAGTGGTGTTAAACGCGCTGATTTGCAATTCTGTTTGCCCACGATTTCAATTGACAATGCACTATCGACCACTTTAGAAAACTTATGGCAACATATCGATGACCATAGTATAATTATTACTACTCAATTTTTGCTTGGTAGTTGTTACACCCTAAAATTTCCTCAAATAAAAAAAAGTTAGGCAAAAATGTTGCTATTGAATGTCAAAAGCTATTGCATATTAAGAGACAGAGCTATCACATATTTGAAAGTGAGGGCTATTGTAAGCTAAGAATGACAAACCTATCACAAGCAAAAAAGGCTGGATTATCGCAAGTTGAGAGTGACGAAGTAATCGCAAGTTCAGGTGATGAAAGCAGTTGCAAGTTGGTATGAAATAAGCTACTGCAAGTTGAGAAAACCAAAGCTATCGCAAGTTGATGCGAACAAGCTATTGCATGTTGAGAAAGCTAAAGCTATCGCAAGTAGATATGAATAAGCTATCACACATTGATATGAACAAGCTATTGCAGGTTGAGAAAGTTGAAGCTTTCGCAAGTTGATATGAACAAGCTATCACACGTTGATATGAACAAGCTATCGCAAGTTGATATGAAAAAGCTATCGCATGTTGAGAAAGCTGAAGCTATCACAAGTTGATATGAACAAGTTATCGCATGTTGAGAAAGCCAAAGCGATTGCAAGTTGATGAAGTTAAAGTCGTCTCATTTTGAGAGGAACAAGTTATCGCATATTGAAAATACCAAAGCTACCTCATGTTAAGAAAACTATTAACTAGTCACATGGCAATTCCTGATTTGTCTAGTCACACCATGTCATTATCGAGAATGAGTTATACCACATGTCAAATCAGCAATGTGTCATGTTATTAAAATCTCAAACGTTCATCTAGTATAAGTGTCGGGTGTCAAAGATCTAAAAGCATAATTTCTCTGTAAACATGCATGTACCTCTACTAAGAAGGGGCGAACTCTAAACTTGTCTTCTTCCTCATTTCATTTTGTAACCTCTTATTTGATAGAACGTGATTTTGGAACTTTAGTGGTCGTTTAGTCAAATTGTAATTGGGGTTTGAAATTGAGGACTTTGACATTTGAGTATTAGCATATTTTATTGCTTAACTATTGGACTATGAACATACTTGCCAAGGACTTCCTCTCTTGCCCAAGCAATTTTTAGCCTGCCATCTGGCATAATATTTGAATATAAGTTAGGCCCAGTTTGTGGATTAACATTTTTGGTGCTTTCACCGATAACTAAACTCAGAAAAAATTACCTTGTTTAACATAAATGGAAAGGGTAAAGAAAGTAAATGACCAAGAGAAAGATGTCATGCATTATGCCAATCTTAAGGAAAACTTAACGCCTCAATTTAATGTTGAGAACTTTGATATAATGATCCTTCTTTTCGACCATCAAAAGTAGGTACAAATACATTACGGTATTCCAATGCCAAACATCTAATCGCCGAAAATGCACATTGTTAAGATAAAATAAAATGATCAAACATGGTAAAACAGAATCTCACAGCGGAGTGACAACATATATTGTAACAAAGACAGTAAAAGTTGTCACTATAAAATACGTAGTATATCAGAGTTGTCTACCTCATCAGCCTGGACAAGTATAACTTCCTAAACTTACACTAATAGGTATATATAATAATTAGACGGAAAATAAAAATATTACGGTATGTGAACATCCAGCTCTACTACATGAGCTATATGTCCCACCAACGATAACCTGAAAAATATACTCGGTCTGATCTGAGCATTACAATAAAATAACATCCGGATCAGTCTAGAAAACCAGCATGAGAAAACTCAAGTAATATGATAAACATATAATAACTCAGTGCGACCACGCTGCTAAACGCAGAACAAGTTTTTACCTCACAATAACAACATCCATAGATGAAAGAATGGAAACAATTAGACAAAATCCAACTTGAAAGAATGTGTACAAAAAAAGATCAAAATGCAAACTTAAATAATAGACACAAATAATTAAACATCGAGAAGAGCTCCAGACATTTCTCGATGCAATTAAGAAAAAGATTCAAAGATCTGAATCAAATAACGAAAGAGAAATTTTCCAACAATGACTAGGAGGGTGCACGTCCTTACCGAAAGTATACTTCTACAAATATACTTGAGAACTACGATGGCTCTCGGACACGTCCAATCCTAACCCGCCAACCTTACCGAGAATCTAAATATTTCAATTGTCATTAAAAAGAAAGGCCAAAATCAATTGTCATTAAAACACTGTTTACTCTAAACCCAAAGTAATTTACACTTAGTATTATTTTTGAACATTCCATTTTAAAGGATCTTTTCATTTATAAATAATCTTTTATAAATTTTAAACAATCTTAAATATCCCAAAGGGAAATAAATCAAATTCATAACCTTTTATAAATTTAAAACACCATTAATTATCCAGAAAGAAAATAAATCAAATTTTTAATCTTTTATAAATTTAAACAATTTAATTTATTCCAAAAGTTAATTAATCAAATTTATAGCATCTTTTATAAATTTTAATCAATACTTATCCTTTATTTTCAAAATTCTCAAAATATTTGAAAATATAGTTTAAACAACTTTCAAAGTGCAAAAAAGCAATCAAACATTACTAAAAATACAAGCACAAGTTCAACACACATAAGGCTTTAAGGAGATGATATTTCATAAGTGATGGTATAGCGAAAATCACTATAACGGCACTTACACAATTCATACAATATGTCACAAATATTTCAACCAAACATCAATATACAAGATATAAGAATGTAAGTAAGATGTATATAATAGTAAATTAATAATGGCGAGAAACCCTTTAGAGTCTCTTTACAAAAGTCCACTTTACATCTCATATATATATATATATATATATATATATATATATGCACTTCAAAGTGTCCCGTAGCGACTTATTTGCAACGAAAACACTCCGACTTCTTATTTTTACCCCCTGTAACACAATGGTTATTTATGTCATCTGCTATCAAGCGGGAATTTGAATCCAAACAAACAATCAAACAATAATCCTTTTACTTTGCAAGCACATGATGGTGATTTATTTTGCTTGATAGATGTCCAAAATAATTTATTTAATTTAATTATAGAAGAACGGTGTTATATTCTGCTAAATAGATGTCATAAACAAAATATAACTAATTTGACAACGTTAAATGTGACTAAATCAAATCACTACAATTTTATCATTTATTTATACCTCATTAAAACTTTTAAAACTAGCAACTATAACCCAAGAATTCAACAGTAATCTATAATGACAAAGATATCATATAGTTTATTTAGAGGTGAGTAAACTCATCGAAATTCCAGTTGACGTTTTCGCATTCTGGTTTTGGTTAGTTCAAAATTCTACCAGCTCCAAATTCGAAGAATCCAACTCATATGTGTAGATAACGTTGATATAAGTCCAACGCAAAAGATCGCGTCCAAACCCGACCTCATATGGAGAAGTTATTCAATTCATAAGATTTTAAATAAATTAAACAATTAATCCTTAATTACTTTAATTAATTATTTAATGACCCTCATAACATTCAAATCCTCCTTCTCCCCCTCAAATTCGTGCACGTGAATGCACATATGCACAAACCCTCTACTGCCAATCATCTCTCCTTCCTCTCATGGTTGATACTCAACAAAAATGACCCTCGATTCCTTCGGTACGTTCCACTACAAAAGTGCTTCGCGATGGCACCACAAACTCCAAACACGATCGACGGCTGCAGAAAGAGACATGTAGCTTATCGTTGATCGTATAACAATGTCGTGACTTCCTCTCTAGCACTACATGCCTCGAAAATTACACTGTTGAAGTTCCTCACCATAAGAAAAGCAATGCATGCCTCGCCAAAATCAAATACCACACCAAACCCTAGTTTGATTGAAATTTTTTTATCATCCCTAATCTCAACCGCACGTAACCAAACATGTATAGAATTGAAGACAATGACCACACGAGTTTAAATAATCAAGTTTTATAATTTTTCGTTAAGGGAACGATTTGATTTTGAATTTTAAAGCCGAGGCCATTAATTTCATTCGTTGGATAAAGAGGGAAAGATGAACAAAAGAAAGTAGGAAGAGTCTAAGTATTGAATTTTTAATCTTATAAACAAAAATAAGTTCCTTGCTTAATTCAGAAATAAACTAATACTCTCAAGTAAACTAAGTTTACACTCAAAAAGCAACCATCCTATCAAGTCATTTTCAAATTTTGAATTTTGATTTAAAACGATTTTAAAAAAGAAGGTTTTTGCGGTATTCTGCTACACTTTATCCCGTTCGAGTGCGAATTCAATCGTATACCAAAATGTGACACGATCCCAAATCAACAATAAAATACATAGATTATTTCATTCTATGAATTTCAAAAACACCATCGTTTGCCTTAAAATATGTCAAATGAAAATATAATTATTTTCCAAATTAAAATTTTTGCAAAAATCCAATAAATTAAATTAAGTACGTCACTAAAAATAAAGTCGTTTTATTAACAATTGATTTTCTTATTAATTAATCGAACTATTTATTATTGATAAATTTACAAAATAAGTCCACTATTATTATTTATTTACTAAAAGGAGTTAAATAATGCTATTAAATCCATTTAACTAATATTATATTCACAATTTAATTATTTAAATAACGCCTATATTTTAACATAAGTTATTTTGATTTTTAAACACCAATTATTTAAATATTTAAAATTAATTAAATATTCAAATTAAAACGATAAAATTCTAGGATTTTACATTCTCCCTCCTTAAAAGAATTTCTTCCCCAAAATTCTCAAGGAAGAAAACTCCAAACCCTTAAGGTTTAAAAAATATTAATTAGAATGAGTTATTAAACTCTTAAAGTTCCTTACATTATGGAAAATATCGGAAGTACCTTCTTTGCGAGGCTGATCAAAAAAAACTACAACTCACTACAACTGGCCCAAATCAACAAAAAAACAAAAGCTCAGCGGCCTCCCATATCTGGGGCATAAAATCATCAATCAATAACAAATCTCTAAATCTACTACGTACCTCTTTTGTGTTTATTTTTAGCAAGTAACTGGTAATACTAATGCAACCGTATACAACTCAAGTGCAGAGAATACTCTATAATAACATACTAAACATCCAATCTTTTCAAAAGATAAATTTAGAATCAAATGCCTAGGTTTTTATATTCAAAATATATTTTCAAATTCCTGCAAAGAGAAATAAATCAAAAACAAAATAAATTAGGACAAGGAGCGGCTCCTCCTACCGAAGCATGATATAACTCTAAAAACAAAACAGCGTGGAGCATCTAGTGGTATTATGGTTCCTCCTGAAACAACAACTAAAGTAAACAAATACACCCGCGAGCCTTCCAAATCAAAAAACCCTCAATCGCCTAACTTTAGTCATAACCAAAAATATTTATAAAACCACTTCACAAAAATCCTTTTTAAAAATTTTGAAATAATAATACTTCACCAATGTTTTCAAAATCATAATACTATTATTTCTTTCTCAAATTCTTTCGAAATCACTTTTTTTTTCAAAACCACCAGTAACGACCCAGTTTTTCAATCGTTCGAATTTAGAATATTTAATTAATTTTAAATATTTTAAAGTAAGTTTTATAAGTAAAATCAGTTAAATAATTGAATCTGGAATCTAATGTGAATAGAAATGATTTCTAAAGTTGATTTAAATTCTATTTAAATTAGAATGGAGTTATTAAACTTTTAAAATTGATTTAAAAGTGGAAAATAGAAATTGGAAATTAATTGAATTAATTAACGTGTAAAAATAGTCATTTTGACATTGTCTCAGAATTTGACGAAACCAGTTTCAATGGATCAGTAATAGTATGTTATTGTAGGATTTCAAATTTCGTGTCGATCGGACTTACGGTTTGGTCGTGCGAAGTTGAAACGCATAGAAATTTATTAAAGTAAATTTCATTAAAATAATTCGATTCGAAAACCTATCTTTCAAATACGATGAAATTGGCTCTCGATATATATTCCATTGTGTTCGGAATAGGGGTAAAACATTATAAACGTCAGGCGGCACGCTTCGTTTGGAGTCTGAAAATATTTCATGTGAATAGTGTCGTTTAAGTTGTCTATATAAGGGCCTTCATTTCCAAACCCTAGCTCTAAATTAGGGCAACCGCCACCAACGAATTCAAAGGCCGAAAATCATCAATCTTCCACCTCAAATCTCTCTCAATCCACTAACTATTACGCCTCCGCTCCAACTTGAAAATTGTACAGCACGATGAGATCTTCGTAACCAAGGTCGTGGACGATTTTAGAGTGGTGGATTCGCCAGAATTGGCTCGTGAAGGTTGCATGTTTCAGGGCGATTTTTGAGGCAAAGGAGGAGCTAGGGGTTGCGGTCCTTGGCCGTGAGTCGAGCTAGCCAAGGCGTGCGTAGTGATGGTCTCGATCTTGCTCTGGTGGCTTGTAGGTGGAGCGGCGATCAAAGGAGGAGGCGTGTAGTGGGTTCAAACGCGTGACCCTGTGGGGGGTGGGGGGTGTGGGGGTGGGGGCGGATTAACTTGCATGAGGAAAATAATTAAACGGAGGTTAATTAAGTTAACGATAATAATTAGTTAACATTTATTATTTTGATTTATTCGAATATTTAAAAATGTGTAACTCTTACATACGAGGTCTAATTCAGACGAAACGAGTTGCGTTGGGTTCGTTACTGGAAATACTACGCTATGGAACTGGTTTGGATGGATTTGGAGCTCGCAAGGGCTATGTCAAAATTAAACGCTCGTTTAATTTTGATCAAAATAAAACGCCGCAACGACGACTGCAACCAAAGTGAGTAAAACTCATTGTTTTTGACTCGCTTATATTTTTATATAAGTGATAATATTTTTATTATGTTGTTTTGAAGACTATTGGACGTTATATATATGTATATATGTATATATATATTGGACATTTGGATGTTATGCTATATTATTAGTAGTTGGATATATTCCTGCCTATTGGAGTAGATCAGACCCTATACGTTCCCGTGTAAGAGCGAATGATCCTTTGTACGCGCGTATGCCTCGAAGCAGACATTGTACATATTTTTTCATATGTATATTTGTTGCAAGTGAAGGTCAAGCATTTCGGGACGATTTTCGAGGCAAAGGAGGAGCTAGGGGGTGTGGTCTCTGGCCGTGAGTCGAGTTAGCCAAGGCGTGCATAGTGATGGTCTCCGATCTGGATCTATTGGCTTATAGGCGGAGCGGTGATCATAGGAGGAGGTGTGTAATGGGTTCGAACGCATGAGCCTGTGGGGGCGGGGTTAACGTGTGTGAGGAAGATAATTAAACAGAGGTTAATTAAGTTAATGACAGTAATTAGTTAACATTAATTATTTTAATTTATTCGAATGTTTAAAAATGTGTAACTCTTACATACGAGGTCCGATTCAGAGGAAATGAGTTGCGTTGGGTTTGTTACTGGAAATACTACGCTATGGAGCTGGTTTAGATGGATTTGGAGCTCGCAAGGATTTTGGTTAAAATTAAATGCTCGTTTAATTTTGATCGAAATAAAACGCTTCAATGACGACTGCAACCAAAGTGAGTAAAACTCACTCTTTCTGACCTGCTTATATTTTTATATAAGTGAGAATATTTTTATTATGCTGTTTTAAAGACTGTTGGATGCTATATATATATATATTGGACGTTTGTATGTTATGCTATATTATTAGTAGTTGGATATATTCCTGCCTATCGGAGCAGATGAGATCCTATACGTTCCCGTGTATGAGCGAATGACCCTTTGTACGCGTGTCTGCCTCGAAGCACACATTGTACATATTTTCTCATATGTATGTTTGTTGCAAGTGAAAGGTTGGAGAGATCCAACAAGATTCCTCACTATGGTTGATGTTTATTTACACATATTGATATGTATGCTGCATTTTATGATGTTTGATGTGATGGATGCCATGTTTTCTATTATTGATGTGAATCCCATTATTTAGTACTTTGGCAGAATTGGGCCATATTTTTGGAAATTTAAAATATTAAAATGATCATTTCAATTTAAAAATGATTTCAAAGTGATTTTGAAAATATATATGTTTTAATAATTTTTGAATTGTTAAAGAAATGGATTTATTTTAAATAAATAAAAAGTTATAATTTTTATCTTATAAAAATTATGGTTTTGTGAAATATACTTAAATATGATTTTTGAAATATGAAGTTAACTATTTTTGTATAATAAGTTAAATTGAGAATTTTGAACTTATTATAAATGGTTTATATATAAGATTTATAAAATTGATATTTTGTAAATAAAAGTAATGGAATTGTAGACAATTTTTATAAGTGTTAAAATGAAGTTTATAAAGGAATGCTATTAATAAAGAAATTTAATGAAATAAATTTTTATAAACAATATTTTATGAATATTAGAAATGGAATTGTAATCAAATTTGTATATGGATTTGTAATTAAAATTTAGAAATGAATTTATAATGGACTTTATAAATATTGAGATTACAAAAGAATGAATGTGTATATAAAGAAATTTATAAGTGAATAAACTTATAATGAGATTTTGACATATAAATGAGATAAACAGGAAATTGGTTAATAAAGGAATATTTAAATGGAAGTTTATAAAATAGAAATGTGAATTATAAACACTGTTTTATAAATGTGAAATCAATTTAATTTGATAAGCTAAATATGGATTTTTATAAAAGGAAATATATTCACGTTTTTAAAGTGAAAAATCCTTAAAATGAATGTTTTGGAATGTGATATTTTAAAATGGAGTTTAAATGGTTTGAAAATACAATAAGTTGTGAATTCACTTATTATTAAAATAAGTTTATGAAATGTTTTACAATATTGAAATATAGAATGGTTTTGGAAATATATCTTTCAAAGATAATTTGAAGTAAATAAATTGGAAAGTGAATTGATTTATAAATGATTTAATAAATCAGGCCTAGTGACTACTTTAGTGCTAAATTATATTTTTTGTCATTTTTGTTTCTCGACCTGATGTGGAAACTATTTAGCCGTACACTTAGTACGTAGCCATCTGTGTAGGCTTGATTATCGTTTGGTGTAAAGGATGTTGATTCGAGTAGTGTGGAATGATTACTCCTATCTACCGAGCTTCCTTCTTGGCCGAAGGATAGCAAGTTGAAAGTTGGAAACGTGATAAGTCTACGAGACTTGGTTTCTGTATGAGGTTGAGTAACGCTTTTGCATTGTTGGTGTAACGACCCGACTTTCCAGTCCCGGAAAATCGAACCATTTGTGTTAAAGAAGAAGAGGTAGAAGAAGAAGAAACAGAAAATCAACAATAGAATCTCACATCGCAGCGGAATAAAATATAATATATACAAAACAGATCTTTACTCAAACAGAAAAATATATCTGTTTATACAATATATTTACAGAATACATCATCAGAGTTCATCACATCAATGATATACATCCAAATACACAGCGGAACAATAAACAAATACGGAATTACGTATCGCCATCTAGCTCGTCTCCTGAGCTCCACAGCTACAATCTGAACCTGTTTATCTCGGTCTGACCCGAGCATCATATAAAACAATACCCGAGTCAGTCTGGAATACCAGCGTGAGAAAATCACACTCAATTTGATTATTAAAGTTTCAAAATCCTTTGAAAAACAAAAGCATCTCGTAAGACCACGCCACAAATAAATATGTCGGGTTTTTACCTTACGATAGCTAAAACACTTTTTATAAAATCCTCTGATATTATAATAGTGTCTATTTACAAATACTTATTCAAATAGCTGAAATTGTTACATGATTAAATTCCAGCATACTAGGTATACAAACAAAACACGTACAAGGCACGTAGGGAGAATGGATTTCCAACGAATGACTAAGCACTGGGGTACCACCTGTCACAGTACGTGGCCTAGATCACAGTACCGAGGAGTACGCCCGCTCCCCTGCAACACAAGACCGGAATCACCTATGGGCAATTCCGAATATGATCACCCCACGGTTGGGATCAGCAACCGCACCACTAAGCCGAAAAAAAAGGGACATCTAGACAGGGATGACCATACTCTCCAGTGGGCGCTACCCACGAAGCCTTGCTGCATAACCCCTGATTTTCAGTCATTCCCGGTTGATGAGGCTCGAGCCTAAACGATACCTTTTCAGAACATATCCCTTAGAATGCCCATCGTCCGCTGACGATGTTACGCAAGCATTCGTCCATACAAGTCCGTCCCGGGTCCGAACGGAACCGAAGGCACTATTCCTACTACATCCATTTTGGAAATATCCTCAGGATTAGTAGCGACTAGCCCTTGCACTTCACAGCTCCATCTTCGACTCCGAACACGTTACACGAAACGTACAAACCAGATCGAAGTGGTTTTCGAGAAATTAATCTCGATCCCGGTCTCTTCGAAACGATCAGCGCATTTGGCCAATATTGATAGTCGGTTATTTAACTATCAATTAACATCCATAGCATCCATCAACAATAAATAATTTTCCCATATTATTTATTTACCTCAAAATATCTTTACAAGATATATTTCATTGTTTCAAACCCTTTTTGAAAACAGTTTCAAATATATTCCTTCCACGGAATAATTTCTCAAATAATTATTTCCTCTGAGACACCAAGTACAAAAGCCCTTTTTAGAAATTTGAAATAATTTTAAAAACACTTTATTTCAAATATACTTGAAAATATTGAAATTAAAACTACTTTAATACTCTATTTGAAATATATATATTTAAAACAAATATTTAAAATAAAACCACTTTGTAATTGTAAACTAATTTTTCTTTTTAAAAACATTTTACCAAATCACTTTTATTTATTACAATAATAGATTTGAACAATACTTACTTTAGAAATTTAACATTTTGAAATAATAGATTTTCTAAAATATGATTTTTAAAATATCAATAAATCCTTTAACCAATATTTAAAATTTGCTCAAAAACAAAATGTACTTGGCTACCCAGGAAATACACTTTCTTTCCACATCTTTAAAATAAATCACCATTTATTCTAAACCCAATCCACAATCCTTTATAAATCCCCATCTTGAATTTATATTTAAATATCCACTGATATTTCACCTTACTTTATAAAGCCAGTTTATAAATTCCAAAATCTCATTCCTCTTTTAAATTTCCAATTTCAAACATTTAAATCAATTCTATACTTGATTTCAAATTTGCTTTATCTTGAAATAAAATTCCTTATTTACTTCATTATTCCAAAAACAATAACTTCGGTTTTATTTCTTAATTACGAGTTAAAACCTCTTTCAACTAAAATACCCATTTTCAAATTTCCAAAATTCCTTATTTACTCTTTAATTAGAATTTAATTCTTGAATTAAATGTAATTTCTTTATTCTTTTAAAACGGTATCACTTTGGTTTAAAATTTATTACTCCTCTGTAAATTTAAAATTTCTTTTTCCCATATCTGTTAAAATTCCAAATCACTTTATTTTTATTTCAATTTATTATTAATTCTATTCCAATTCACTTGAATTATTTTACTTAAATTTTTATCCTTTTATTTCTTTCCAAAAATTCAATTCCATAGAATTTATAACTCATTATACTGGGAATTCAAATCAGCCACATTATCCAATATAAAATCATCACAGAATATCAAATATCATAACACAGAATATCTAAACAAATTAAATATTTGAGGAATCCAGTTGGATCCCTCCAACCTGTTTCCCTGCATCCACAGACGTTAGCACAATACCAATTCCACTTCGAGGTGGAATATCGCGGTATATGGGTTTTATAAAATATCATCCGCTATTATGCGGCGCATAGGGTCTCATCCGCTATATAAATGCGGGAATATCAACAACTCCAATATACTCATATGCCAGTATGTGTATATTGCTATATACTACTATATATATATAGCACATCAATCAATGCAATCATCTAATCAATTATTTAAATTTAACCATTTAAATTTAAATTAAAAATCCAACCGAGTGAGATTAACTCACCTTTGATTTTGTTTGCAGTCTATTACCATTTATTTTCACCCTCGCTTGTTTCCTTTCAGATGTCGACCTTGAATAACAATTTAGATGATTTCATTAATATTTGGAATATTCGAATAAATCGAATAATTAAATTCTCATTAGATAGATTTAATTAACTAATTATTTTATCAACCCTAGTAAATTAAATCTTATTATTATTGTTTTCCTCTTCATTCAACTGCATATAAAATAGTCCATATAATTTTCCCAGAAATTTAAATTTATAAATAACTTCAACATTCCCGAAGTCCGACTATATATATCTTAACCTTATGTATATACATATGTGCTAATCTTCCTAGAGATATATATATATATATATATGTGAAATAAGTAAATACGAACAGAACTGCTTAATATTCTACTAAAATTTATCTGAAATATATTTTCTTTTCCAAATTAGAAATATTTACTGAAATTTAAACAAAAGAACTATACCTTACTGTCGCCGAGCACGACATCAAGGTCATTGACCCTTACCAACTCGCGGTTTCTTCCCCAGGTCGCGATGGTTAAACTCGATCGAAGCTCACGGTTCGAGGCAGCTAAACGCCTTCGCGATCGCCACAACCACTATCAAATCGCAGCTCCTCCTAAACAGTCGAGCTCCCTCAGATTCATCCCTTCGAAGCCCTTCGTCGATCCACAACCCAAAATCACCTCCACGACAAAACGTCAACCAACTCCTAGCAAAACTGAATCGACGAAACTGCCGAGTACTTTTGTTGAAGTCGCGACCCATCCTACATGCGACACAGCGCTTCAGGTCGCGAAGCCTTCACGAACGCGAGCTCCGAAGTCGCGATGCCATACCTCCGTTCTTTCGTGATTTAACTGAAGAAGTAAGGGAGAGGGAAGGAGGCTCGGCTCTTTAATTTGAATGTGAACGAGGGATACTAAGTGGGTAAAAGGGAGATGATTTCTTAAGCTCAGCCATTATTTTCTTTCTGATCGAATTTTGACTTGAGAAGATGGAAAGAAAAAGGGAATTGGGTACGAAGGAGACATAACGGTGGCTGGTTGTACGTAATGTTGGGTTATAAGAAAGCAATCATATATATATTATTTTTTTATTTAAATTTGTTCAAAAACAAAATTCAACGCGTTTAAATGTCGTACACTCACACAAATGCTCCAATTACTATGAAAATTGAAATCCGATAATAATACAATATTACGGATCCAATGGAACTGGTTTCGTCGATTTCCGAGACTGTGCCTCGAAAGGCTATTTTTAAATTCAATTTAAACGTTATATTTTCAAAACTGATCAAAACACTTTGAAATTCAATTTTAAAAGTTTCATCACCTTCAATATTAACAATATAAATTCTCTGAACCTTTAAATTATTTTTAACAGGCTCAAAACTCAGGATTCTCTATTTTACCCTATTTTCGATTGTTTAATTCAATAATCTATCATCCAATAAATACTGTATATTTGAAATTAAAGTTAAAATTTAACCTTCGAATATTTAAAATAAATTAAATATTCCCATTTCAAATATACAAAAATTCCGGGTCGTCACATTCCTCCCCCCTTAAAAGAATTTCGTCCCCGAAATTACCAGTTAAGAGAAATGATTCGATACCCGTTCTATTTCCCCAATCCAAATAGTTTTAACAACTTTCCATAACAATTCTTTAAATAAAGACACTATCCCTCTTACTAACATTCCCAACCATGTCCATAAGTCGTATCCCATATCACTTCTTATCAATTCAAATTTAAATTTGAATTCAAGATTTTAAATTATCAAATTTTCTCAAAATTTAACTAACTCTCTAAATTCCCGAAAAATTTTGCCAGCGTCTCCTTTGCGCGGCTAGCTCGGTACTACTACAAAAATGCCTCTACGGGCCCCAGATTTCAAAAGAAAACAAAAAGCCAAGTGGCTGGATCAAAAACCCAATCAAATTTCATACAGAAATTCAAATACATACCTTTTTGTCGGGCCATTAAATTTTATCTTCTAAAATCAAAATCAATTACCTGCATATCCTGCTTAGCACTAATATCAATCACAACTTTCCAAAAACATTTTATTGACTTCTTTACAAATTTCAAATGTTTGCTTTACTTATGCCCGTACAATGCACATATATCATTCGTACGCAATATCAAATTCGATCGCTCACTCGATCACACAATTTCACTTCTGAACTAGTATTGTCCACCCGACATCCTAGTGCAGACTCAGATTTGGTTTCTTGATCGGAAACCGTCATTCTCCTTGCATAGCCACCAACTATGATAGAGAATATCCAGAATCAATCAACAATCCATATCCAGGCTCGCCGTTGAAAATCGAGTGAAAAATCCTGATTCGGATCGATATAACTATCTCGAAATTCTATGCTCGAATTCTGGATCAAATAGTTATGCGAATAAAATAATATACGTACATCTTACGTATAAATTCCAATTGATTACCAATTATATCAATTCCTTTTTTTATTCACATTTATTTTGATTACATTCACTTATCCACAATTTTCTCATTTCACAACTTCAAATTTTAATTGTCATTCAATTATTCATCTAGAATAACTTTCCTCAATACCAAATTACTTAAGAATCTCACCATATTCCTTAAGTTCAATATAAATATTTTACATACTGCTCTTACTTATTTTTACTTCATTATTGAAGTTCATATCCATTTCTATTTACTTTTGTCTTTACAATTCCATTTGATTTCAATTTGGCTTCCACTCGAATATTTAATTAGTTGCACTTACTAATTAATTTAAATTTCGATTAACAGTTTATTCGCAAACTTCACTTATTTAGTTCCTTCGATTTCACTTCACCTTACATTCACATTTGAATTATATTTCAATATCCAGTTTCAATTTCATTTTCTTAACAAATTTAAATCATTTATCGTTAATGAAAATTTTCAAAAATTCCAAAAATTTTCTAACTCCCAAAATTTACGAAAATTTTGATAGAGTCTCCCTTGTACGGAGGGGCTTCTGCGATATCGCAGGATGCAAAAATATATATATACATCGGCCTCAGGCCGGAAATCACAATATATATCAATATATGCAGTTCATATTTCCTATTTTGAATTCTTTTGCGTAGGCGTACCTTTATTTAGCATTTTAAAGCAAGCGGCTTATTAAATTTGCATTTTGCGCGTTCACATCCAGCCAAACGGCTTCCCTGGACCTGTACTTACTCCATTTAAACATGTAAGTGCCAAAAATATGAAGGTTAACATCATTTCACTTACTTGCAATAGTTAAAAACATGAATTCTAAAGGAAATTCACACCAAACATTTTCCGTCAACAACTTATACAAAATTCATACTAATCCCACTGTTCCAATTAGTTTATAACCATTTTCATTCAATTTAAATGGTTTAAAACTCAATTGCTTACATTAAATTTTATTTCTAAGCAAACCGAGCTCATTTTTAATCCAATATTCTCCAAATCAATTTATTTTACTCATATTAGTTCATAGCCTTTATTAAATCTTGGTTCGTCCAACAACAACTTTATTTCTATGCAATTTGACAATACCATGTGCATAAATAAGTACTTGAGTTTTATAATCAATTTAAATTGACTCCGACTCAACTTACATTTAATTCTATTTCATTACAGATTTATTCACAATCCATATGGTTTACAACTGTTTATTTAAGCATTTCATTCAATTCAATATCATCTATAACTTACTGAATTTTATTTCGATTTAAATTTAATTCCACTTGGTTTAAAACTAATTCAACATTATTAACTTAGTTTAAATTGAATGCAATTCAACTCTCCTCCATCCATTTAGCTTAAGTTAATTTTACTTCAATTTATTTAAATTTTTATACTTAAGCTCATTTCATCTTACGAGTAAAATTTTCCTTTCTACTGAACTTATTTAATTTTCTTCAAGGCCGTTTCCAATTTATCCTTACTTGGAATTTATTCGCAACACAACTATTACTATTTTAACCCATTTTCAATTTACCACCCAATTTTATGAACTCATAATTCAAATACAATTACTTCACTAACAATTCAAGTCGACTTGGGTTTATAACTTTGAGTTTTATTTCCAATCTTCATTGTTAGCTTACAATTTAGCTTCCATTTAACTACATTGAACTCCATTTACACATTTCATCAACTAATTTGTTATCTATTTATATTTCAATACTTGATTTTTAATTCCAAATATCACTTCATTTAATTTCCTTAAGTTAAATTTATTTTGGGGTTTCCATCCCACTTTCAGTTTTATATGTCACAACTTATGATTTTAAACATTTCCATGGATTTTTAATTCTTTCACAAGTTATTCTAATTTATTTATTCCAATCCAATTTATTCAGGTAAGAATCCAATTCCATTTAATAACTCAACTGGATTTTTATTTTCTTCCCATTCAACTTAACCCAGATTTATTTAATTCAATTCGATTCAATTTTATTCAAATACAACTGGATATTATTCTCAACCTATTCAATTAATTTCAATCCAGTCAAATTTTTATTTCCCAATCCAAGTTAAGTTCATTTTTAACTTTTCACTTTACAGGTAAATGCTAACATTCAAAGCTTATATTCCCTTCCTGATTTGAAAATCATTTCAAGTTATAAGCTTACAACTTATTTCATCAGGATTTCCCTTTTTAAACACCCGGCTTTAGTTTCAAATCATTTTGGAATCTTCAACATCTCCAAATCACACTTCTCAAAAATTTAAACCAATCTCGGTTTTTATTTCCAACAAATCCTTTGAAAATTTCAAAAACAAAGCAAATTTTTCTAAGTAAATCAATTTGGCAGCAATCCGTCACTCAGAAGTTCGAAAATAAATTCTGAAGATGCGGCCGTCATCCTCCCAATTATTTTCCAGCGACTGAAGTGAATTCATTGCTATACCCCTTTCAAAAATTTATTTGAAACAATTTCCTTTCCGAAATTCTTTTCAGAATAATAATGCTATTATTTATCTTCAAAACACTTTGAAAACACTTCCAAAATCTCCGGGTTTTAAATTTACCAGTTTGATTAAATCAAATTTTTTTAGCTATAATTCATTTGTACAATTTATACTTATGCAAATTCCCATTGATTATGTATATCTTTCTAATTTTATAATCTTACCATATATATTTTTTCCAATTTTATTTGTTAGAATATTTTCATCCAACATCCAAATACTATAATACTTTACAAAAATCTACATTCTTTATATACAAAAATAATTTGGGTAAAATTATTTCATCTACCCATTTAAAACAATATTGTGTCGAACTGTTCTATTCGAGTGTTTAGAAACCCCTTCGATCCAGTTTCGAGGCTGTGCCGACGAAGGTTCATATACCACTCAATAAATCAATCAACACAATATAAAACCATTTTATATTCACTAACAAATACGCACTCATATCTATTATTACACTCAAAATTCCCACCAGAGCCAAGGTTATCGCCAACCTTCGCTCTGATACCACCTGTAACGACCCGACTTTCCAGTCCCGGAAAATCGAACCATTTGTGTTAAAGAAGAAGAGGTAGAAGAAGAAGAAACAGAAAATCAACAATAGAATCTCACATCGCAGCGGAATAAAATATAATATATACAAAACAGATCTTTACTCAAACAGAAAAATATATCTGTTTATACAATATATTTACAGAATACATCATCAGAGTTCATCACATCAATGATATACATCCAAATACACAGCGGAACAATAAACAAATACGGAATTACGTATCGCCATCTAGCTCGTCTCTTGAGCTCCACAGCTACAATCTGAACCTGTTTATCTCGGTCTGACCCGAGCATCATATAAAACAATACCCGAGTCAGTCTGGAATACCAGCGTGAGAAAATCACACTCAATTTGATTATTAAAGTTTCAAAATCCTTTGAAAAACAAAAGCATCTCGTAAGACCACGCCACAAATAAATATGTCGGGTTTTTACCTTACGATAGCTAAAACACTTTTTATAAAATCCTCTGATATTATAATAGTGTCTATTTACAAATACTTATTCAAATAGCTGAAATTGTTACATGATTAAATTCCAGCATACTAGGTATACAAACAAAACACGTACAACGCACGTAGGGAGAATGGATTTCCAACGAATGACTAGGCACTGGGGTACCACCTGTCACAGTACGTGGCCTAGATCACAGTACCGAGGAGTACGCCCGCTCCCCTGCAACACAAGACCGGAATCACCTATGGGCAATTCCGAATATGATCACCCCACGGTTGGGATCAGCAACCGCACCACTAAGCCGAAAAAAAAGGGACATCTAGACAGGGATGACCATACTCTCCAGTGGGCGCTACCCACGAAGCCTTGCTGCATAAGCCCTGATTTTCAGTCATTCCCGGTTGATGAGGCTCGAGCCTAAACGATACCTTTTCAGAACATATCCCTTAGAATGCCCATCGTCCGCTGACGATGTTACGCAAGCATTCGTCCATACAAGTCCGTCCCGGGTCCGAACGGAACCGAAGGCACTATTCCTACTACATCCATTTTGGAAATATCCTCAGGATTAGTAGCGACTAGCCCTTGCACTTCACAGCTCCATCTTCGACTCCGAACACGTTACACGAAACGTACAAACCAGATCGAAGTGGTTTTCGAGAAATTAATCTCGATCCCGGTCTCTTCGAAACGATCAGCGCATTTGGCCAATATTGATAGTCGGTTATTTAACTATCAATTAACATCCATAGCATCCATCAACAATAAATAATTTTCCCATATTATTTATTTACCTCAAAATATCTTTACAAGATATATTTCATTGTTTCAAACCCTTTTTGAAAACAGTTTCAAATATATTCCTTCCACGGAATAATTTCTCAAATAATTATTTCCTCTGAGACACCAAGTACAAAAGCCCTTTTTAGAAATTTGAAATAATTTTAAAAACACTTTATTTCAAATATACTTGAAAATATTGAAATTAAAACTACTTTAATACTCTATTTGAAATATATATATTTAAAACAAATATTTAAAATAAAACCACTTTGTAATTGTAAACTAATTTTTCTTTTTAAAAACATTTTACCAAATCACTTTTATTTATTACAATAATAGATTTGAACAATACTTACTTTAGAAATTTAACATTTTGAAATAATAGATTTTCTAAAATATGATTTTTAAAATATCAATAAATCCTTTAACCAATATTTAAAATTTGCTCAAAAACAAAATGTACTTGGCTACCCAGGAAATACACTTTCTTTCCACATCTTTAAAATAAATCACCATTTATTCTAAACCCAATCCACAATCCTTTATAAATCCCCATCTTGAATTTATATTTAAATATCCACTGATATTTCACCTTACTTTATAAAGCCAGTTTATAAATTCCAAAATCTCATTCCTCTTTTAAATTTCCAATTTCAAACATTTAAATCAATTCTATACTTGATTTCAAATTTTCTTTATCTTGAAATAAAATTTCTTATTTACTTCATTTTTCCAAAAACAATAACTTCGGTTTTATTTCTTAATTACGAGTTAAAACCTCTTTCAACTAAAATACCCATTTTCAAATTTCCAAAATTCCTTATTTACTCTTTAATTAGAATTTAATTCTTGAATTAAATGTAATTTCTTTATTCTTTTAAAACGGTATCACTTTGGTTTAAAATTTATTACTCCTCTGTAAATTTAAAATTTCTTTTTCCCATATCTGTTAAAATTCCAAATCACTTTATTTTTATTTCAATTTATTATTAATTCTATTCCAATTCACTTGAATTATTTTACTTAAATTTTTATCCTTTTATTTCTTTCCAAAAATTCAATTCCATAGAATTTATAACTCATTATACTGGGAATTCAAATCAGCCACATTATCCAATATAAAATCATCACAGAATATCAAATATCATAACACAGAATATCTAAACAAATTAAATATTTGAGGAATCCAGTTGGATCCCTCCAACCTGTTTCCCTGCATCCACAGACGTTAGCACAATACCAATTCCACTTCGAGGTGGAATATCGCGGTATATGGGTTTTATAAAATATCATCCGCTATTATGCGGCGCATAGGGTCTCATCCGCTATATAAATGCGGGAATATCAACAACTCCAATATACTCATATGCCAATATGTGTATATTGCTATATACTACTATATATATATAGCACATCAATCAATGCAATCATCCAATCAATTATTTAAATTTAACCATTTAAATTAAAATTAAAAATCCAACCGAGTGAGATTAACTCACCTTTGATTTTGTTTGCAGTCTATTACCATTTATTTTCACCCTCGCTTGTTTCCTTTCAGATGTCGACCTTGAATAACAATTTAGATGATTTCATTAATATTTGGAATATTCGAATAAATCGAATAATTAAATTCTCATTAGATAGATTTAATTAACTAATTATTTTATCAACCCTAGTAAATTAAATCTTATTATTATTGTTTTCCTCTTCATTCAACTGCATATAAAATAGTCCATATAATTTTCCCAGAAATTTAAATTTATAAATAACTTCAACATTCCCGAAGTCCGACTATATATATCTTAACCTTATGTATATACATATGTGCTAATCTTCCTAGATATATATATATATATATATATATATGTGAAATAAGTAAATACGAACAGAACTGCTTAATATTCTACTAAAATTTATCTGAAATATATTTTCTTTTCCAAATTAGAAATATTTACTGAAATTTAAACAAAAGAACTATACCTTACTGTCGCCGAGCACGACATCAAGGTCATTGACCCTTACCAACTCGCGGTTTCTTCCCCAGGTCGCGATGGTTAAACTCGATCGAAGCTCACGGTTCGAGGCAGCTAAACGCCTTCGCGATCGCCACAACCACTATCAAATCGCAGCTCCTCCTAAACAGTCGAGCTCCCTCAGATTCATCCCTTCGAAGCCCTTCGTCGATCCACAACCCAAAATCACCTCCACGACAAAACTCCAACCAACTCCTAGCAAAACTGAATCGACGAAACTACCGAGTACTTTTGTTGAAGTCGCGACCCATCCTACATGCGACACAGCGCTTCAGGTCGCGAAGCCTTCACGAACGCGAGCTCCGAAGTCGCGATGCCATACCTCCGTTCTTTCGTGATTTAACTGAAGAAGTAAGGGAGAGGGAAGGAGGCTCGGCTCTTTAATTTGAATGTGAACGAGGGATACTAAGTGGGTAAAAGGGAGATGATTTCTTAAGCTCAGCCATTATTTTCTTTCTGATCGAATTTTGACTTGAGAAGATGGAAAGAAAAAGGGAATTGGGTACGAAGGAGACATAACGGTGGCTGGTTGTACGTAATGTTGGGTTATAAGAAAGCAATCATATATATATTATTTTTTTATTTAAATTTGTTCAAAAACAAAATTCAACGCGTTTAAATGTCGTACACTCACACAAATGCTCCAATTACTACGAAAATTGAAATCCGATAATAATACAATATTACGGATCCAATGGAACTGGTTTCGTCGAATTCCGAGACTGTGCCTCGAAAGGCTATTTTTAAATTCAATTTAAACGTTATATTTTCAAAACTGATCAAAACACTTTGAAATTCAATTTTAAAAGTTTCATCACCTTCAATATTAACAATATAAATTCTCTGAACCTTTAAATTATTTTTAACAGGCTCAAAACTCAGGATTCTCTATTTTACCCTATTTTCGATTGTTTAATTCAATAATCTATCATCCAATAAATACTATATATTTGAAATTAAAGTTAAAATTTAACCTTCGAATATTTAAAATAAATTAAATATTCCCATTTCAAATATACAAAAATTCCGGGTCGTCACAGTTGGTCCGAAGAGACCGGGATCGGTTTATCCGAAAACCACTACGGACCAACCTATATGCGTCGATTTTGCGGGTTTGTTCATGATACTTATACTTAGGATTTTCATAGTGAAGGACTGCTTGTTGATCATTTGGGTTAAAATCCTAATATACATATAGTAGCAGTAGTCTCTTCGTTATGAAATATCCAATGCAAGGACTATTTGCTACTAATTTCGACAGGATGTGGTTGGAAAGTACCTTCGGTTTGTCCTGTTCCTAGACAACTTGTATGGATGGATGTCTGACAGTGCATTTTTGAGATTATGTACATTGGTTTTTACAAACATGCATCTGTGTTGGCGGAGATGGCAACTTCTCTTAGCTTAACACCTTCCTTGAGATATACGAGCTCAAGGGATGTATTTTTGTGGAAGGCAATTAGTAGCCAATGGAAATGGCAATGTGGCATTCAAAGATGATGTGATATGTGATATGCGAAAGGTATTCGATACCTCTTTTGGCCTCACACACAGGAAATGACTAAAACAGGGTAGAAGCAGCAAGGCTAAGTGGGTCGCTCCTATTAGGAGATGTCATCATCCTTCTATATTTACTCAACACATGTCTAAGTATGTGGTGAATGTATGACCCAGGTACCCATTAAAGGTCGGTAACGACCGGGGTGATGACATATTCGGTACTATCCAGGAAGGGGTAGGCCGGTCTTGTGTTGGTTTAGGCGGGCAGTATCTGCTCCCAAGGTGCATCCCTCTAGAGGTGTACTGTACGGAAGGTAGTCCCTTACCTAGTCATTTGTATGGAATCCAATATCCACTACTTGCCTGCCATTTTGTTTGTAAACCTATTATGATGGAATTTAATAATGTAATAATTTCAGCTATGATTAATTATTATTTGTGCAATAGACACTATTATAATATAAGAGAATTTGATATGAAATGTTTTGGTTATCATAAGGGAAGAACCCGTCCGTGTTTATGTGTGTGCGTGTCTTACGAGATATGTAACGACCCAGAATTTTGAACAATTTAAATTGAAAATATTTAATTAATTTTAAATATTTGAATGATGGTTTGACTTGAATTTCAAATTATCAGAATAAATTAGCGATTAAATTATAAAAATTTAATCTATTGTAAGTTGAATAAAAATTTGAATCTTCAATTTTAAACTGAAGAAAAATATTTCAAAATCTTTTAAAATTCGTATTGATAATACTGCAGATAATAGAAGCTTCAGAATTGAGTTTGAAAATGATTTGTTCGATTTTGAAATTATATCGTTTGAATCGATATTTAAAAATAGCGTTCCGGGGCGCAGTCTCGGAATTCGACGAAACCAGTTCCATTGGGTCCGTAATATTGAATTATTACTGGATTTCAAATTTCGTATTGATCGGAGTTGTCATGAGAGCGTACAACGTATAAACGCGTTGGAATTCTAAAACGAATTCGATTTAAATTTATAATTGGTCAACTTCAGCATGTTTGTGATAACCCGGATTTCTGAACATCTGTAATTGATATAATAATTGGGTAAATTAATAGAAATACTGAATTATAGATTTGACAAATAAATCTGGTAATGAATATTTATATTTGGGTAAGTATTGCATGATAATATCTTAATATAATCACTTAGAATTTACATTTTTATTATTTTCTTTTAAATCAAATGATAATGTGTTGTTATAAGAATATATATATGAGTAGAAAATAAATTAGAATTTGAACTTGAATTAGGAATTCAAAGAATAAAATATCTTAAAAATAAATTGGGTTTAAAAATGTATATATGATTTGTTTTATAACATTCTCTTTATAAGATTCTATAAAAGATACATTAAACCAGTATGATTATTTCTAAATGCATAATTGGAATTTTTATCTTTTTCTTTTAAATTATATTTTGGTTAATAAAGAGATAGTTCAAATATTTATACACTTAAGATATTTTATAAAACTAAATTAAAATGTAATATTAATATAATATGAATATATATTAAAACCTCTTAATAAAATAAAATTACTTAAGTGACAAGTGTTAATTGATAAACCATTTAATGTGACAAATGTTGAATTATCTAAACAAGTGGCATTTTTAGATTAAATCTTCTTTTATTTTTATTAAATGATTTTCAGCCTAAGTGCATATACTTCTCTCTATCTATTTCTTTGGCAAAATTTAAAAGCAAAGAAAATTTAGTAATCTCAGATCTGAACTAAAATAGAAAAGAAAACTTCAGCCTACAAACCAAAATTCTCAAAATAAAACTCCCTAAACCAATATGATAATCATTCCTCTCTAAAAAAAACAATAAGTAATCGAATTCCTCAAAATCAAAACAAAGACCTGTAATTCAGTTTCCAAAATCAGATGGAAGCCTGTAGCCTTCTTCAAAAGCCTGCAATTTCTGTCTCAAACAAAATCTGGAGTTTGTCTTCTGCAGTATAGAATCTTGGACCTGCATGCAAGTCTAAAACAACAGCATCACAAGTTTATCAAAAGCAAGAAGATTTGACATTATATTTTTCAAGTCTTCAAAACTGTTTTCTAAAAGCTTTTTCAAAATGGAGACTCTGCTCTTCATTTCAAAATAAGGTGAGTAAACTATATTCTTTAAAACTAAATCTGTTATACTATAGTACATGTGATTAATGCTGGAAATAATGTTGTGAAAATGATTGCATGAACGTAAATATGCTTGCATGTATATGATATGAAATTGTTTGAGAATGAATGCCTGTACATATGTATATACTCCTCTGTTCTAAAGTTTACAGACTAAAAACAGAATCAAAAATTAAAATCTCTTCCATCTTTCTCTTATAGGCTTTGAAGTTTAGATGAAATATGTGTGAATAAACCAGATCTTAATGGTAAAAATATTTATAAGATTTAAAAATGAAGGAAATTTGTTTGGGGAAGAAATTTACAGTGAAACTCAAATGCATGTCAAAATCCAAGTATCTTAATCTCTTGAATCGATTATATAATATGACTTGCTTTTGAAATTGATGATTTTTTAAAAAAAAAATAACGATTTTTAGTTTGGTAAATCGTGAGAACTTCAAAGTTGAACGGGAAATGGATTCTTGGCAATTTACGGCGATCGGGGAGGAGGTAGATCTCGAGATCAAAGCTGTAGCTTGCTGGAAGGTCGGGGATTATCAGAAAAATATTTGGTGAAATTGTAATTCACCGTGGTGGCAGTAGATCGTCGATGTAGGGTTTTAAGTGCTGATGGGTAAGTCTGGGTTCGCAAGAAGTTTGCGTCATCACTAGAGCAAAGGAGTTCACCGGTCGTGGGGGAAACAGTGCGTGGGTCTGAGGCAAAGCTTTGGTTGGAGTGGCGTGATTTCTGGTGGCCGGAGGTGGTCAGGCGAAGTAGTTCTTGAATGAACGGTTTTGTTTCAGGTGGAAGTCGATATGCTCGATTCCGTTTTGGTGGATGTTTTGAAGTGAGGGTGGTCGGGATCGATGGCGTAGGTGAACGTCGATGTGCAGGAGGTATCGGCGATGGTCGGAGACGTCTCGATCAACGGTGCACGTGCACGTGATGTTAGAGTTGTATCAGTAGATCGAACTGGGAAGAAGATGAGGAACTCGAAGTCGATCTCGGGAAGATGATTGCGAGGCTCGAAGACGTTCTCGGGCTAGTTTAGTTTGGTACCGGGTTTTAGATCATACCAGGTTTTTAAAATTTAAAAACAAAACCTGTTTCAGGTTTTAAATTTTCAAATAAATCAAGTTTTAAAATTTTAAATAAACCAAGTTTTGAACTATCTCTTAAAATAAATTACTTTTAAATAATTAATGTTGATTTAAAAGGTTTGGATAAATAAGAGTTGAATAATTTATTTTAACTTGAATTAATTAAGTTAATTTTCAAGTTTATTTAAAATAAGTTAATTAAGAAATGTTTTTAAGTTTTTAATTAACTTAAAGGTTTAAGTTAATCTATGGGTTAGTAATAAATTTTATTTTAAAGGTTAAATTTTAAAGATTAATTGTTTTTTAAAATTTATTGATTTGGGTTTAAAATAACTTTTATTTAAAACCCCAAGTGTTTTCAAAGTGTGATAATGAAATTAAGTGATTAATAAAGATAAGTGGTTTACCTTTTTAAATTAATTAAGGTCTTAATTAATAAAAGTAGATTAATTAATTATCTCTTAATCGCTTATTAATAAAAGTAATTAAAGTGAAATTACTTAATAAATTAATTTATGTAATTAATTTAAGATAATTAATTAGTGAAATTAATTAAAAGTTAATTACTGAATGAAATTAATTTAAGGATCATTAACTAGTGATTAAGAAAATTGGTAATTAGAGATTAATTAATTGGTAATTAGAGATTAATTAATGTAAGTAATTAAGGATTAATTTGTTAAGGGTTAATTAATTAGAGGATAATTAATTAATAATTAAAGTTAATTAATTAAGGATAATTAACCAATGGGATAATTACTTAATGAAAGTAATTATGGATAATTAAATTAGATTGATAATTAAAGAATGATTAATTAATGGTTGTAATAAATTAATATTGGGTAAGCAGGATTTAAAAGAAAATAAGTTAATTAGAAATGGTACAATTTATTTATCTTGCTTATAAATGATTAAGATTTATTTAATGACTTAGATTATTTGATATCTCTGATATGTGATTTATGCTGCTTTATGAGATGAATGTTTGATATGAATTATTTATTGTGATATTGTGATTTATCTATCTGTTTATATCATCCTGAATATAAGTTTAAATGTTTAAACCCTTAAACAACTTGGACATTTAAAATGATGACATTTGAATTCGAAGAGACCGGGGTCGGGTATTAATAAATATCCGAAACCACTTCGATTTGAAATCATCTAAAATACTTTATAGATTGATATGTGAAACCAATAGGCTGGTTGGGATAAAATGGACCATTTAAACTAAGTTGGATACTTAGATAATATTTTGTGAAAATAAGTGTTGACTATATAAGTTGTTTACTTGTAATAATGTACGAGTTACCCCGGGTTTTAAATAAGTTCTATAGATTGGAATTTCTTGTTAGATGGGTTTACTCACGCTGGTTTCCAGCCTGACCCGGGTGTTACTTTGATGTAATGCTCGGGTCAGACCGAGTATTACAGATTTTCAGGTAAGGACGTTATGGAGCTCAGGAGGCGAGCTGGATGGCAGGAACGTATGGAGTGTATTCCACTGTGATATATTGTTATTTATTTAGGACAAGTTATTTTAACTGTCCAGTGTTTGTATAAATATGTAACTCTGATGTATTAAAATGTAATCGACAGATATAATATTGTTTTGTAAAACTGTTATCATTTATTATTATATTTTATCCGCTGCGAATGTGAGATGTTGATGTTTCTTCTTCTTCTTCTTCTGTTTCTTTCTTCTATCTCTTTCTTTTTCTTCTAACTATCTGGAAATTTCGGGTTCGAAATTTCCGGGTCGTTACAGTTGGTATCAGAGCTGGAGGTTAAGCGAGAACCTTGGCTCTGGTGGGATTTACTCATTAAGGATAGGGTCAATAGTACCCTAGGATGAGTTGAGTGTATTATATATGAGAGCGTACTTGTTATTTTCTTATATAATGATTTTAAAATGGTTTTAAAAATAAATGATTTTTATGTAAGTTTATCTTTTGATGTATAAAGAAATAATTTCTAATTATTAAATATATTAAAGAAATTGGTTGTTGAATCATTGGAATTAAATAAATAATGAGAATTAAGTGGTAATAGTAATACAACCAAATTGAAATTGAATGAAGATAAGTTTGAAATAGATCCAAACTAAAATTAAAATCTTGAATTTGTAGAAATGTTATCAAGAATAAAGGTAATAATGAATTGGTTTCCAGATATGATAATCTTGGTTATTATCATAAATAGTAATTGTGTTTAATAATGAATGTTGTTAATGATTTAGCAAAATGAAATGTTTAGGGAAGTAAACATTTAAGTGAGTATAACTTATAAATTGGAATTGAAGAGAATTTAAAATTGTGAAATTTTAAACCTAAATCCAGAAAACTTGAAATTGTTTTAAAAGAAGTTGTTTTGAATTAAAACCAAAGGTGGTTTAAAAATTTAAAGTATAACTTGGTGTGTAAAGAAAATGTATATATGAGGAATATATATAATACCAATGATGATTTGAAATAAACACTTAGTGTTGAGTTTTAAATTGGAATGTGATGTAAAACCCAAAGTAAAGTAAGTTTTTAAACTTAAAAAGGGAAAGACTATTAATCGGAAGTTTAAAGTTTGAATGGGAATTCAAATTGTGAAAAGTTGACCGGATTTAGTAAATTTAACTTGAAGGAAGTTAAATAAGTTGAATAAATAACTTGAATTGGAAATTTCAAGATGAAATTTAAATTTAACTTGGAAAGTTAAATGGTTGATTTGAAATGGGAGTTATGAGTGATCTCAAAATGGGTTTGAGATCTAGAAATTGAAAATGGATAATAAATTAGAATCTGAAATTTAATTGTTTTTGAATCCTTATTTGAACTTTATAATAAGTTAAGTAAAGAAAATTTTAAAATGGAATTTTGGAATTTGGATTCAGAATTAAATGGTTTAAAAGACTTAAGTTGTTAAATTAAAAATAAAGGTTGATTTGATTTAAAAATAAGGGTTAAGTTGACTTAAGGGATTAAATGAACATTTAAAATATTTAACTCGAATTTATATAATTCGAGATAGTTTTAAATTGAGATTTGAATTAAATTAGTTCAAATTGAATTTGATTTGAATTAATTAGAATTGTGATTGAAGATGTATAAGTTTTAAAATTCAAATGGTAAATTAGAATTAAAATGATTTGAATTTGGAAATTGAAGCTGGTTCAATTTGAAATAAATCCAAATTGAATTAAAATAATTTGGAATTGTGATTAATGTTAAATAGGTTTAAAATTCAAATGGAATTTGATTTGAATTAGGAAAGAAATAGAGGATTAATTCAACTTGAATTGAGGTTAAATCAATTTCAATGGAAATTGAAGTTATTTAAATTGGAATTGAGTTAATTTAAATGGAGGTGGAAATTTAAATTGGATTGATGAGAATTGAACAGTTTGGCTCTGGATTATTTTCAAAATAAATTGTTTTAATACAAATATATTTTCCAAACTATTTATTATACAATCTTTCTTCTTAAACCCTAAACTATCCTATACTTATTTTACAATTATTTTAGAACTATTTAACTATTTTGAAACTGTCTTATAAACTAATTACTATTTTTCAGATTATTTATATCTAATCACTATTTTTAAAAGACTATTTTGCAATTATCTAACTATTTTATACCTACTTAACTATTTTACAGCTATTTTACAAACTAATAACTATTTTTCAACTGCTTATCTATTTTAAACTTTTTCAAGTTATTTTTAAATTTAAATAGGTCAGAGTTCAAACTGTTTGTAATTGAAGTAATAACTCAATTTGAAATGGAAGCAATTGAGAATAAGTGAATGGAATTAAAGGAAATGTGAATAGAAAAGAGAATTGATTTGGATAATAACCAACAAAGATAAATACGTAGGATATACGTATATTATTCTATTCGCATAGTGATTTGATCCAGATTCGAACACAGAATTTCGAGATAGTATTATCGATCCGAGTTGGGATTTTTCGCTCGATTTTCGACGGCGAACCTGGATATGGATTTTTGATTGGTTCTGGATATTCTCTATCATAGTTGTGACTATGCAAGGAGAATGACGGTTTCTAATCAAGAAACCAGATCTGAGTCCGCACTAGGAAGTCGGGTGGACGATACTAGTTCGGAAGTGAAATTGTGTGATCGATTGAACGATCAGATTGATATTGTGTACGGATGATATGTGTACATCGTACGGATTTGAATGAAATTGATATTGAAGATTTGTGGATAAGAACTGTAAAATGGTTTTTGAAAAGAAATATGGTTAATAACTTTATAAAAGATTTATCAAATGTGAATATTTGATTTGGAATAAAATAAAGTTATATATCCTTGTTGTATAAGGTAAATCTTTGTTGAATCTATTGCTAAAAGAAAAGGGTTTTGAAATATTTGAAGTATAAAAGAGGTTTTATACAAAGTTGAAATGATCCAAAGATTTTAAAAGTTATATATATCTATATCTATATATATATATATAAAGGATCTTATGAGAATGATTTTGAAAAAGGTTTTTGGGAACCTATGAATTTGGAAAAGGCTTTTGATTTTTGGGAAAATCAATTTTGGGAATTTGGAAAGCCTAATTTGGGAATTATCGATTTTGGTAATCGATTTTGTGTAAAGAAGATTTTGATAAATCATAAAGGGTATGATTTGAAGATACTATAAGTATATAGTATAAAGTGTTTTGAGAATAGATCTGGGGAAAAAGGCGCTTCCTTGAAATGAACTTCTCAGGAGTGCCACTGGGTGGTACTGCCTTGAGCCCCAAGGGGGGTTTCTAAAGTTGATCCTGTGAGGAGTCCGGACAAAACTAGTTCCTGAGGATTATTTGTGTAGCGAAAGTCGAGGGGCTGGTGCCCACAGAGGCATTTGAGTTATGCTTTGACAACAATTTAACTCAATGTCACTGCGATCTACTGCAGACCATAGCGGAAGTCATGTGTGCCGCTGAGAGCCAACTGTCTACGTTTGATTTTATATCGGTAGACTGTGACACTATGGTAACATAGCGAAAGTCGTTTGTGCCGCTGAGAGCCAACAGTCTGCGTTTGATTTTATATCGGTAGACTGCGACCTATGTGGGAGAAGTTTCATTTTGACAGCGAAATCGTGTGTGCCGCTGAGAGCCAACAGTTACATGGACTTTTGCTGCGACGGCAACGTAACCCTGGATGTAACTGCAATCTGTTGTGGGTTCCATGCTGTTATCAGTTACATGGACTTTTGCTGCGATGGCAACGTAACCCGTGATGTAACTGAGACCTTGGATGGGGGTGATGATTTCCAGAGCATTCTCACCAAAGATATTTCCTCTATTTTCAAAACTGTTTTCCCTATTTTCAATAAAATTATTTTCTAAGTATTTTCACCAGGTGTTGAAAACGGGTTTACCAAGTACTGATAGATTTTCAGTCTTACGCCTGATCAACGTATGACCGAATTTCTGTGAGAACAAGGATAGACTGGTTGAGACATCGAGTTATAAAAAGAATTTTTATAAAAACTATTTTGATAATATTATGTAAATTTCTAAAAATGTTTTGAAAAATTTAAATAAAAAGAGTTAAGAGTTAAGATGTCTAAGGAATAATTTAACTGTAATAAAATTCTTGCTTCGTTCCTTTTCGAGGACGAAAAGATTTAAAGGGGGGAGGAATGTGATAACCCGGATTTCTGAACATCTGTAATTGATATAATAATTGGGTAAATTAATAGAAATACTGAATTATAGATTTGACAAATAAATCTGGTAATGAATATTTATATTTGGGTAAGTATTGCATGATAATATCTTAATATAATCACTTAGAATTTACATTTTTATTATTTTCTTTTAAATCAAATGATAATGTGTTGTTATAAGAATATATATATGAGTAGAAAATAAATTAGAATTTGAACTTGAATTAGGAATTCAAAGAATAAAATATCTTAAAAATAAATTGGGTTTAAAAATGTATATATGATTTGTTTTATAACATTCTCTTTATAAGATTCTATAAAAGATACATTAAACCAGTATGATTATTTCTAAATGCATAATTGGAATTTTTATCTTTTTCTTTTAAATTATATTTTGGTTAATAAAGAGATAGTTCAAATATTTATACACTTAAGATATTTTATAAAACTAAATTAAAATGTAATATTAATATAATATGAATATATATTAAAACCTCTTAATAAAATAAAATTACTTAAGTGACAAGTGTTAATTGATAAACCATTTAATGTGACAAATGTTGAATTATCTAAACAAGTGGCATTTTTAGATTAAATCTTCTTTTATTTTTATTAAATGATTTTCAGCCTAAGTGCATATACTTCTCTCTATCTATTTCTTTGGCAAAATTTAAAAGCAAAGAAAATTTAGTAATCTCAGATCTGAACTAAAATAGAAAAGAAAACTTCAGCCTACAAACCAAAATTCTCAAAATAAAACTCCCTAAACCAATATGATAATCATTCCTCTCTAAAAAAAACAATAAGTAATCGAATTCCTCAAAATCAAAACAAAGACCTGTAATTCAGTTTCCAAAATCAGATGGAAGCCTGTAGCCTTCTTCAAAAGCCTGCAATTTCTGTCTCAAACATAATCTGGAGTTTGTCTTCTGCAGTATAGAATCTTGGACCTGCATGCAAGTCTAAAACAACAGCATCACAAGTTTATCAAAAGCAAGAAGATTTGACATTATATTTTCAAGTCTTCAAAACTGTTTTCTAAAAGCTTTTTCAAAATGGAGACTCTGCTCTTCATTTCAAAATAAGGTGAGTAAACTATATTCTTTAAAACTAAATCTGTTATACTATAGTACATGTGATTAATGCTGGAAATAATGTTGTGAAAATGATTGCATGAACGTAAATATGCTTGCATGTATATGATATGAAATTGTTTGAGAATGAATGCCTGTACATATGTATATACTCCTCTGTTCTAAAGTTTACAGACTAAAAACAGAATCAAAAATTAAAATCTCTTCCATCTTTCTCTTATAGGCTTTGAAGTTTAGATGAAATATGTGTGAATAAACCAGATCTTAATGGTAAAAATATTTATAAGATTTAAAAATGAAGGAAATTTGTTTGGGGAAGAAATTTACAGTGAAACTCAAATGCATGTCAAAATCCAAGTATCTTAATTTCTTGAATCGATTATATAATATGACTTGCTTTTGAAATTGATGATTTTTTAAAAAAAAATAACGATTTTTAGTTTGGTAAATCGTGAGAACTTCAAAGTTGAACGGGAAATGGATTCTTGGCAATTTACGGCGATCGGGGAGGAGGTAGATCTCGAGATCAAAGCTGTAGCTTGCTGGAAGGTCGGGGATTATCAGAAAAATATTTGGTGAAATTGTAATTCACCGTGGTGGCAGTAGATCGTCGATGTAGGGTTTTAAGTGCTGATGGGTAAGTCTGGGTTCGCAAGAAGTTTGCGTCATCACTAGAGCAAAGGAGTTCACCGGTCGTGGGGGAAACAGTGCGTGGGTCTGAGGCAAAGCTTTGGTCGGAGTGGCGTGATTTCTGGTGGCCGGAGGTGGTCAGGCGAAGTAGTTCTTGAATGAACGGTTTTGTTTCAGGTGGAAGTCGATATGCTCGATTCCGTTTTGGTGGATGTTTTGAAGTGAGGGTGGTCGGGATCGATGGCGTAGGTGAACGTCGATGTGCAGGAGGTATCGGCGATGGTCGGAGACGTCTCGATCAACGGTGCACGTGCACGTGATGTTAGAGTTGTATCAGTAGATCGAACTGGGAAGAAGATGAGGAACTCGAAGTCGATCTCGGGAAGATGATTGCGAGGCTCGAAGACGTTCTCGGGCTAGTTTAGTTTGGTACCGGGTTTTAGATCATACCAGGTTTTTAAAATTTAAAAACAAAACCTGTTTCAGGTTTTAAATTTTCAAATAAATCAAGTTTTAAAATTTTAAATAAACCAAGTTTTGAACTATCTCTTAAAATAAATTACTTTTAAATAATTAATGTTGATTTAAAAGGTTTGGATAAATAAGAGTTGAATAATTTATTTTAACTTGAATTAATTAAGTTAATTTTCAAGTTTATTTAAAATAAGTTAATTAAGAAATGTTTTTAAGTTTTTAATTAACTTAAAGGTTTAAGTTAATCTATGGGTTAGTAATAAATTTTATTTTAAAGGTTAAATTTTAAAGATTAATTGTTTTTAAAATTTATTAATTTGGGTTTAAAATAACTTTTATTTAAAACCCCAAGTGTTTTCAAAGTGTGATAATGAAATTAAGTGATTAATAAAGATAAGTGGTTTACCTTTTTAAATTAATTAAGGTCTTAATTAATAAAAGTAGATTAATTAATTATCTCTTAATCGCTTATTAATAAAAGTAATTAAAGTGAAATTACTTAATAAATTAATTTATGTAATTAATTTAAGATAATTAATTAGTGAAATTAATTAAAAGTTAATTACTGAATGAAATTAATTTAAGGATCATTAACTAGTGATTAAGAAAATTGGTAATTAGAGATTAATTAATTGGTAATTAGAGATTAATTAATGTAAGTAATTAAGGATTAATTTGTTAAGGGTTAATTAATTAGAGGATAATTAATTAATAATTAAAGTTAATTAATTAAGGATAATTAACCAATGGGATAATTACTTAATGAAAGTAATTATGGATAATTAAATTAGATTGATAATTAAAGAATGATTAATTAATGGTTGTAATAAATTAATATTGGGTAAGCAGGATTTAAAAGAAAATAAGTTAATTAGAAATGGTACAATTTATTTATCTTGCTTATAAATGATTAAGATTTATTTAATGACTTAGATTATTTGATATCTCTGATATGTGATTTATGCTGCTTTGTGAGATGAATGTTTGATATGAATTATTTATTGTGATATTGTGATTTATCTATCTGTTTATATCATCCTGAATATAAGTTTAAATGTTTAAACCCTTAAACAACTTGGACATTTAAAATGATGACATTTGAATTCGAAGAGACCGGGGTCGGGTATTAATAAATATCCGAAACCACTTCGATTTGAAATCATCTAAAATACTTTATAGATTGATATGTGAAACCAATAGGCTGGTTGGGATAAAATGGACCATTTAAACTAAGTTGGATACTTAGATAATATTTTGTGAAAATAAGTGTTGACTATATAAGTTGTTTACTTGTAATAATGTACGAGTTACCCCGGGTTTTAAATAAGTTCTATAGATTGGAATTTCTTGTTAGATGGGTTTACTCACGCTGGTTTCCAGCCTGACCCGGGTGTTACTTTGATGTAATGCTCGGGTCAGACCGAGTATTACAGATTTTCAGGTAAGGACGTTATGGAGCTCAGGAGGCGAGCTGGATGGCAGGAACGTATGGAGTGTATTCCACTGTGATATATTGTTATTTATTTAGGACAAGTTATTTTAACTGTCCAGTGTTTGTATAAATATGTAACTCTGATGTATTAAAATGTAATCGACAGATATAATATTGTTTTGTAAAACTGTTATCATTTATTATTATATTTTATCCGCTGCGAATGTGAGATGTTGATGTTTCTTCTTCTTCTTCTTCTGTTTCTTTCTTCTATCTCTTTCTTTTTCTTCTAACTATCTGGAAATTTCGGGTTCGAAATTTCCGGGTCGTTACAATGTTTGGCCTCAAATCAAAACGCTGTTTCAAACACGCAACCCATCCCTCTCCTTTCTTTCAGCCTTAATTCTCGCAACCCATTACGCTCCTCGTTTTTTATAATACACCGTCTCCTTCCATTCATTTCAGAAGACAAACGAAACAAAAAAATGCTATCTCGTTCAAAACAATATTAATGGCCGAGTGCGATTCTTCCTTTCCAACTCTAAACCAAAGCCCACTCTTCTTATTTCTTTTCTCAGATCGAATCAAATTGTTCAAACGAAAAAAAATGGCCGCCTGCCCTTATACTTTCAAATCGAACGAAGGTATCTTGGTGGCGTCAGGCGAATTCGATCGCGCGCCTAGGGTTGGGGCGGCAGGAGGCGCGATTATCTTGTCGACCTTGCAATCAAGAAGGCGGGCTCGTTCCATCGCGAATGACTCGGCGATGGGCATCATCGGCGACCTGGGGATATCGGCGGCGCTCGATGGCGAATGTGGATCAGAAATCGAAGTCGTGGGAGGCGAGCACGCGCGCGAGCCTGGGTCTTCGAGAAATGGTGATGAGGGTGCTCGCGAGGACCGGTGGAGGCTGGCAGCGACGAAGGCAGTGAAGGTATAACTTGCTCTGTTTGTTTAAGTGAAATTTGAGTGTAATTAGAATTTTTTTTTAAGAAATGAATTACTGATTTGATAATCACTCTAATTTAAATTACCGAATTTGGTTTTGTAAACTTCATCAAAGAAAAAGATATATACAGTAAAATATAGATGTAGATTTATATATATATATATAAACAGAAAATTTATTTATATTTGTATAAAGTTGGAAAAACAATGATAATAATATAGGAATTTTTAAATGATAAAGGAAATCCTATATGGTTTATACAAAGGAATTTTAAAATATTAAAGAAATTTATATAAGCAAAATGTTTGAAATATTTATGTAAATGAGATTTTGGCTTAAAGTAAAAGGGAAGTTAGTTTGAAATTGAAAGGTTTAGTTAAATAAATTTATTTAAAAGAAATTGGGTCAAAATAAAATCACCGGTGAATCGCAATTATCAAATGAAAATTTATTATTCGATTTGTTCGAATATTAATGAATTTGTATAATTATTTATACAAGGTTAAAAATGGAGAAATGGTCAAAATGGAAAATGGAATGCAAAATAAAAGCTAAGGTGAGATTTTCTCACTCGAAGGAAAATTTGATTTTACAGTTATTGATTGATGATTGACTGTTTGGATTTGTGATATTAGATATAATAGGATATATCTATATATAGCAATATATACATATTGGCATATGTATATATTGGATTGATTGATTTCCCGCATTGTATAGCGGATGAGACCCTATTGCGCCGTTAGTAAGAGGATGATATATTTATAAATCCTATATACCGCGATATTCCACCTCGAAGTGGAAATGGTATTGTGCTAACATCTGTGGATGCAGGGAAACAGGTTGGAGGGATCCAACTGGATTCCTCACCAGTATTTATTTATTTACAGATATTGTGATGTATTCTGTTATCATATGTTGATATATGATGTTTGGATGTCGTGATTGACTAATTTGTGTGTTGCATCATCGGATCCATTTTTGGAAGTTAAAAATAACGATTTTTAATTTAAAAGGATTTTTAAAGTGATTTTTGAGATTATACGTTTTATTAAAATTTTGGATTGATTCATCCTAAATAAATAAACGTTAAAATTTTAAAGTTATAAAAACTAAGATTTTTGTGAAATATAACCCAAGTGTCATTTTTGAAATAAATAGTTGATTGATTTATAAAATGGTTTAAGTTGGGATTTTTGAATAACTATAAACGATTTGTATAAAAAGATTTATAAAATTGATATTTTATAAATTAAAATATTGGAATTATAAAACGAATTTTTATAAGTGTTAAAAATGAAATATTTATGGAATTCGTAAGTGAATGAAATTTATAGATTTATAAATTGTGAAGTTAAAAATGAATGAAATTGTAGAATAAAAGATTTATAAGAAATTAACTTATAAATTGGATTTTTGCCTTTAAATGGAATATTGATCGAACTTGTTAATAAAGGAGATTTATAAATCAAAGTTGTTATGAAATAAAAAGGTGAATTTATAAACATTGTTTGTAAATTCGAAATCAATTGAATTTGATGAATTAAACGTAGAAGTTATTAAAGGAGATATATTCGTGATTTTGGACAGCGAATTATCCTTTAAGTTAAATGTTGTAAATAATAAGAGTTGGTTGGGAATTTTATTCACGATTTTGTATAGTGGATAGTCCTTTAAATAAAATGTGCAGAAAATAGTGGAATTTGGTTAGTGAAGTATATTCACGATTTTGGACAGTGAATATATTATTAAGTAAAATGGATCTGTTTTGGGAAAGTGATATTGTAATAGAATGAAAATGATTTAACGATGTTTTAAATTGTGTTAAATATCGAAATCATAGATTTCAACATCCATTGTTGAAATAGACGTTTTCGAGGAAGAAGGAAATGGTGGACTATAACATTGTTGTTATAGTAAATGGTTTCCGAAAGGAAATGTTTTATATAGTATTGGGATTTATATATCTATCTAAATTTCGAATCCCTATACTAGTGATTTTGAGTCGTCGTAACGATGTTTTACGTAACATTCGTTTTGACTCAAATAGATGTTGTTATAGTAAATGATTTCCTTAAAGAATGAAATATATACTTAATTTTGATTTAAGTATATCGAATATTTTCAAATGTTGAAAATAAATAAGATTTGTGAATTACTTATTATTAAATAAGTATGGAAATGCTTTTCCAATATGAAATGAAACGTTTTTGAAAATTTATCTTTGTAAAGAAAAATCGAAAGTGAATATTGAAATCGATTTGAAGATCGTATATCAGTAGATATTTGAAAATATAAATTCACTATGGAATTTATAAATGAAATGGGAATTCGTTTTAAAAATAAATATCAATTTATTTTTGAAGTGTGGAAATTATATATCTTGTAAAGATATTTTTGGAAATTAAATAATTTTGAAAATTATTTGGAATCTGATGATGTTGCGCATCTTTATTGATAGTTAAATAACCGACTATCAGTAATTACCTTGAATGGGTATTTGTTGTGAATTGGATGAATTTGAATGCCACACTTATTTTTGAATAAGCGCTCACTATTCGGGTTAGCCGGGAAAGGACCTTGGGGTCGTATAACCCATTCCGAATATGTGATACGTCGTTATGAATTGCATTTGATGACCGGTGTTGAAGACCGGATATTTTTGAAAATGGAAGGATTACCGTCGAGTTACTCTACATCGGCTGATCTTCGATATAGAGGTTTTATCACCCTTAGTGATGGGAAGTCCGGACGTGATTAGAAAATTATCCGGATTTGCAAGGGCTTCGTGAGAAGTGCCTTCGGTTCTGTTCGATCCTGGAACAGACTTGTATGGTTGTGTGTCTGACGTTACAAATTGAGATATAAAGCTGATTTCTTTCAAATACATTTCTGTTGGTGGCGGAGAATTTATTCTCTTAGCTTAACACCCTTCTTTGAGACGTACGAGCTCAGAGGTTATGTAGTTGAAATTTATCAGCGATATACTCCCAATTTGGTAGCGTGGCATGTTGAGTGTTGCTGTGAAATGATCATTGTTTGATCATTTGTGATATGATCATTTGTTTGATCATTTATCTTTGTGATCATTTCTTTGATCATTTGTTTGACCCGAAGCATGGATTTGTGAAAAGCGTAGCTTTGTGGATGAGACTTCGTCGGACCTCACACCCCGGAAATGGTCGAAACAGGAATCGTGGCAGCAAGGTTATTAGGGGGTAGCATCATTTAGTGTATGTCATTTCCTTCTGGATTATGGGTGGTATCATGGTATGGAGCCCAGATACTTACTTTGTGGTTGCTGCAAATTTATTACTTGTGGTTGTTGGAATCGGGGATCCTTGGATAAAGGTCGCAAACGACCGGGGAATGACATATTCGTGTCAGTAGTTACCCAGCTAGGGGTAACCCGGCCTTGTGTAGCAGAGATCCGGTTAAGGATCCGAGAACGTCGCTCCAGAGGCGTTCTATTTTATATGGGAAGTTCCTTTGCCCGACCATTGTTGGAAATCCAAACCCCAATACGCACCTTGTACGGTATTAGTTGTAGAACCTACCATTTACGTACGGTGGTCACCGCTGTTTAGATGGTAGCTATAGTAGGCATACGATACTGGTCGTATGTTGGCTAAGATTAATATTATACTTTCGAAATGTTTCCTACACTATGCACTAATAATAATATCAAAAATGATTTGATTTTGCGTATCAAGCATCTTTGACTATCATAAGAAGAAATCTCCTCCAATTCTGCGTTTGCATTGTGTGTGTGGCGGGAGGTCTTATGGTAGTTTCATTTTCCAAAAGCATTGCGAATCTGTTTTATTTTCTTTGTGAAAAATAACTATTTTACGATCTCACACCAGTCACCATGACTGACTCAGAGTTTATTGTTTCCCTTCTAAACTCTGGGTGCCCATCATTTTCCACACGGGCAGCCTAGAGTTATGTTATCAAGATATTCTGGATATTCTGGAGCTTTGGAAGCAAGCTGGATGGCGAAACGTATCACCTATACTTTGTATTATGCCGCTGTGTATTCTATATGAGGACAAGTTTATATAACTGTCCATTGATGTGTTGTGTTGTATATTGACTCTGATTGATGTATGTATAAACTGATATAGTTCTTTGTTTTAAAAGACTAGTGATTATCTATTATATATTGTTCCGCTGCGAATGTGAGATTCTGATATTGTTTCTGTTTCTGATGTTGTTATGTTGTTATTCTTTCTTTTTCTTCTATCTTTTCTTCTACCTCTTCTTTTAAACCCCAAGAATTCAGTTTTCCGGCATTCGTTTGCTCGGTAGTTGATATAGTGGACGTATCGATGTCGATATTCGGAAGTCGAAGAATCAGGTCCTTACAAAGTGGTATCAGAGCATATGGTTAAGCGACAACCCTGCTCTGTTGGGTGTTACTCATTAGAGATAGAGTCAGTAGTACTCTAGAATGAGTTGAGTGTAATAATAGATATGAGCGCGTATTTGTTATTGAATATAAAAATTGTTTTGTATTGTGTTGACTTATCGGTTGACTGTTTATAGATTCTGGTCGGTGCAGGGTGGCCAACTGTAATCGATAGGGATATCTAAACTCTTAAACAAGATAAACTGACACAGTATTGTTTTTAAATTGGGGTAAATGAAATAATTTTGCCCAAAAATATTTTTGTATGAAAAAGAAATGATTTTCTATGAATTACCATAGTATAGGGATGTTTGGTTGTTAGGAAGTGATAATATTGAATTATTGTCATTATTATATGGGAATTGAATAAGAAATTAAAATAATACCCAAAGATAAGGAAATAAATTCATATACGAATGGGATTTGTTAATATAAGATTGTAATGTGATTTATAAATGAAAATAGAATTCCAGGATGATAATTGAAATAAAATTCATTAAAGGAATGAAATTAGTAATGTGAATGTATAGATGATTTTATAAATCGAAATGTAAATAAGTTGATAACTTATAAAATACTTGAAATCTGATTGGAACAACACTACACCAAAAAGCTGTTTTTGCCACACCTCCTTCCGCCTTATTGGATACGGCTTAAAGCCGTACCAAATTAGATACAGCTAATAACCGTATCTAATGTATTCGACACGGCTATAAGCCGTATCAAATTTGATACGGCTTTAAGCCGCATCTAATTGCGTGCCTATTTCTGGCGCAAACTTTTCCACCCAATACTTACATCTTCCCTCCAAATAATTCGATTTCCCCCCTATTTAGATACGGTTCTTAGCCGTATCAAATTTGATACGTGTTTTAGCCGTATCTAATTCGTGCTAATTTTTGGTGCGAATTTTTTACTGCAAAAAAACGCCCTAGATCTACTCCGTTTCGTTCAATTATTTTCGTTCTTAGCTAATTTTTTACTGCTAATTTTTGGTGCGAATTATTTTCCCCAAATTATTTCGTTCAATTCCTTTCAATTTTTAAAATCCCTCGTTCTTTTCATCATACTGCTCGTGGATCGTCTCCTACCGCGGTCCACTCTAACCATCGTTTTGCTATTGTAGTCCGCTCTCACCATCGTCTCGCGTTAGGGTTCCTCGTCGCCATCCTATTACCCGTTGCTGTCGTCGCAGTTGCTGCTGTCTCGCTAAGGTATGCCTAATTTGTAATTTCGATTCACCATTGACTGTATATTATACTTGTTAAATTTGTTTATGGGATCCCTCATCTCTTCTAATCAATATGCTTTTATTAAAGAAAGGAGCATAGTGGTATTTTATGTGCATATGAATTAGTCAGGGGATTTAATTGAAAGGATAATGTTAATGTTTATCATCTCATTTATGCCAATGCCAATGATATCATTGTATTTGCGAAAGCTGACAAGAAAAGTGCAAGCGCCTTAAAGGTAGTTTTTCAGAAAATTTATGATATAAAACAATGTTATAATATAAAACTCACGTAGACTATATTCCATACCTACAACATAAAAACATGAAAACCTTGGGTTACAGAAATTGCTTGAAATATGAGACCTACGCAAGACACATGAAGTAGCAGATGCAGAGTCTTCAGTCGAAACATATTAAGTTCATAAAATACAACAATTCCCTTGTAGACTGCATGAATCAGTTATCAAACTTTTATCCAATTGTCCTTCTCATTTATTCGACAAATTAAGAGGTGATAACAATGTTTCATTTAACAAAAATGTCAAATGTTTCTTTAAGACATAAGAACAGAACAGAAAACAACACTACTATATTTAGTAAGAAAGAAACAAATAAAGAATATGAAAGTAAATGCTATGATACGTTAATAATTCGTTAAGGATTAAATCAGCTCGATTCCTTCTTAAAACCCTTGACCAATTGTAATTAAATTTGGACATGCAACAGGCCAAATAGTCAACTAGTTAGATAGCAATAAAACCATTTTGTATTTCAAAATTTAGTTGAACAAATATTTAACTTCAAAATTCACCCTGGAAAAGTAAACATGAAGCAAAGAACCAGTCTTTTTGGCAGAGTCAGAGCATTAACTTTGAAATGTCAGTAGCCTTGCCTTGAAGGTTACAACTCAATGAAAATAAATCGACAGTTTTCTTTGGGGGTAGAGTCATCAATTTAGAAGAAATTGCGGAATGTATTAATATAAAACAATGAAGTTTGCCTATTAAATACTAAGGTATCCCTTTATCTGCTATGAATCTGAAGGATAATGACTATTGTTCTTTGGTGGATAAGGTCAAGCAGGTCTGCAATTATAAATCGATGCCAATACAGCAAGAATCCAAATTAAAATGATAAAAGTCAAATTCAAGTAGTCCAAAATAAGCAACCATCATTATGTAATTATGATGCGTTGTGGATAAATTGTGATATGATTTTGGTCATATGCTGCATCGACTAATTAATGTTGCAAGTATACCATGTCTAATACAATAGTCAATCTTATGCTATTTTGTATTATTTTGATCTCCTTGCATAATTTACAGCTTGGTGCTAATGTTGTATATAGTTCTGACATTGTATATGGTTTTGACATTGTTGTATAAGTGGATAAAATTATTGTTAATGGCGCAAGCCAAGTATCAGGAGAGGGGTAATGCATAGACATTACTCCGGTGCTACAAAATAGCGCCGTTGTAATGGCAAATTTTTTAGAAATAGTTTGGTGCTAATGTTGTATATTGTTCTGACATTGTTGTATAAGTGGATAAAATTGTTGTTAATGGCGCAAGCCAAGTATCAAGAGAGGGGTAATGCATAGACATTACTCCGGTGCTACAAAATAGCGCCGTTGTAATGGCAAATTTTTTGAAAACAGTTTGGTGCTAATGTTTAAAATAAACCCTATATTTTGAGTTCCATTTATTGAAATTTAAATAGTCCATATATTTTAACTATTTAAAATTAATTAAATATTTAAAATCATACCACAAAATTAATTCTAGGGTTATTGTCTACTTGTTTGTCTTACATTAGAGTATCATAGTTGAAAAGAATGGTAAAAGTTCAAGATAAATTATAGTTCTGGCATCAAGAAATCAAAACATCCAACAAAAAACAAGCATGATTTCAATTGATCGTTTTTAGATTTGTGCTCTCGATTAACTTGTAAGCTCATTTTATAAAAACAAGCATAATTGTTTATAACAATGAGGCCTTCAAAAATCATTTTTACAAATCCAAAGCAACCAAAAGATTTTGAAAGAAACAGAAGGAAAAGAATTTGTTCTTTAAAGATATGCACTATGTTTACCTGCTTTAGGATGTGGAGAGTAATATCTAATAAAGCTAAAAGAATGTTAGAAGTAAAGATTAGCTATTCTGGAATTACTTGAGACTATCACATATGTAATATGTTTAGCATTATATAATATATAAAATAATAATATACTAAGATAAAAAATAATATCAAACTGTTATTGACTAAAAAAGAATTGATATATCCATATATTTATAAATAACCAACCGAAAAATGATCATCCAACTACCCAAACAAGTTACACTCTGCTACAACCCAACCAATGGTAATCGGTCAATACAATTAATTTTCATCAGTTATTTGCGTTCACGGTTCACTTATTGTTTCATTCACATAAACTCTAATAAGTATAATGAATGAACCTGAATAATATCTTAGGTTTCACCCTAAAATCTCAAACTGTAGAAATGAAATGGTTGTTGATATTGATGTTCACTTTAAAGACATTATGCTTGGGACATCTTGAAAATAGTGGTTATGATATAGGACCCATTGAAGGGCAAGTCTCATGTTCTGTTAAATATGATATAGGAGGGCAGTATGTCTTTCAGCATAGACAAACAATGGATAAATGAATTAGATCTAAGATCTACATACTATATAGACGGGGTGTAGAAGTTCATTAGTTTTGTTGAAGAAAACGGTGGTAAGAAAGGATTGTATTTATGCCCTTGCACCCGGTGCAAAAATATGAAGACGATCAAATTAGATGACATTCATTTTCATTTGCTTAGATGGGGTATTATCCAATCGTATACAGCGTGGTATTTTCATAGGGAAAAAAGGGCGAAGATGGAAAAACTGCAACCAGTTAGTCATGGCAGAACTACTGCTGAGTCTGAACATATTAGGATGGAAGATCTGGTCAATGATGCAGATAGATTTCATTATTTTCATCCTACAAATTCGTTGCCTGATCATGCTAATGTTGGAGAGCAGTCTACTGATTATCCAGATTGGTAGGCCAATGAAAGTAAGAAGTATAAATCGCTTTTTGGTAGCGTAAAAGAGCCACTGTATCCTTCATGTTCAAAAGGGATTACGAAGCTGTATGCCATTGTGAAACTGAATAGCTTGAAGACCCAATACATCTTTTCAGATAATGGTATGACTGCACTTCTCGAACTAATAAAGGAGTTACTCCCCGAAGGTAACACGCTGCCGACAAAGTACTCCGACGTGAAGAAGTTCATTAAGCAAGTTGGGATGAATTACAAAACTTATGATGCATGCATCAATGATTGCATATTGTACTGGAAAGATGATGCGAACAAAGTTTCTTGTACAAATTGCAATGAACCAAGATATATGACATCATTAAACGAAGAGCGAAAATGCACCAAAGTACCTCGAAAGACATTAAGACATTTTCCTTTAATTTCTAGATTAAAGAGACTGTATACTGTACCATGGATGGCAGATGCGATGACCTGGCATGGTCGTGCCAAGTCTGATCCAACTGTAATGCATCATCCATGTGACACTTCTCAATGGAAAGTCGCAGATTCATTTGATCAAACTTTTGCTGCCGAGCCATAAAATGTCACACTTGGAATAGCAATAGATTGTTTCTGTCCACATGCATCTCTCTCTAACCCTTACAGTTGTTGGCCAGTAATTGTAGTACCATATAATCTTCCTCCGTCTATGTGCATGAAAAGGGAGTTCTCAATGTTAACATTGTTGATTTCTGGGCCAAAACAACCAGGAAAGGATATTGATGTTTATTTACAGCCGTTGATAGACGAGCTAAAGCAGTTATGGGAAGGAGTAGTTACATTTGACTCGTTAAATAAATCTGAGTTCACAATGAGAGCTAGGGTGTTGTGGGCAATCCATGATCACCCTGCTTTTGGGACTTTATCGGGATGTACAACTCACGGTTATTTTGCATGTCCTGCTTGTGGGGAAAACACTTGTTCTTATTATCTTCCTGAAAGTAAGAAGATGTGTTACATGGGACATCGAATGTTTCTTCCTAATGAACACAAGTTTCGATACGATAAGACAAATTTCAACAACAAACAAGAACTTCGTCGCCCTAAATGGCCTTTGACTGGTTTTCAAGTTGAAAAGAAAGTAGCGAATATCAAAATGAAAGTTGGTAAACAAAAAGAAGAAATTGGTCGAAAACGGAAAAAGTCAACCAATGAAGATGTTGACAATATTTCTGGATGGTATAGGAGGTCTATCTTTTTTGATTTACCATATTGGAAAGCAAATTTGGTTCGACATAATATTGATGTTATGCATACGGAGAAGAATGTCACGGAGCATCTCATCAGCACCATTATGGACCATAAAGATAAGTCAAAAGATGGCATCAATGCACGCAATGATTTGAAAATCATGGGTATAAAACAAAAGTTGTGGGTGATGGAAGATCCTGAAACAAATAAAACAATCATACCAAAGACAACTTTCGCTTTGAGCAAAGAAGAAAAGATACGGTTTTGCACCGTTTTGAAAAATCTGAAAGTGCCTAACAAATTTTCTTCTAACTTTCACAACAATGTGAGCATCAATCCTCCAGAACTAAGAAATATGAAGTCACATGATTACCATGTCATAATGCAGCATTTGCTTCCGGTATTGCTTCAACATTCTTATCCACAACATAAGGATCTACGAAATGATGTTCATCGTATTAGTTTATTCTTTAACATTTTGTGTTCAAAGGTGATCAATAGGGAACATCTTTTAAAAGCGAAGGCTAGCTTAGTAGAAGCAATGTGTGTATTCGAAAAACATTTTCCACCTGCATTTTTTGATATCAGTGTCCACCTTATGGTTCATTTAGCCGATGAAGCGTTGATTTGTGGCCCTGTCAGATATAGATGGATGTATCCGTTTGAACGGTAAATTTCTAATTTCAGTTATGCACATCATTATTTCATATAAATAGCTACCGTCTACAGTATATAATTGATCACATTTATAGGTTGATGAAAATATATAAAGGATATGTGCGCAACAAAAGATACATTGAAGGGTGTATTGCAGAAGGATATATCGTACAAGAAGCTAGTCTTTACTACATGGAATATATGCCAAACGGAGGTGATGGCAATCATAAACATACCCACGAAGCGTTTTTAGACGAGGACGATGAGTTTGCTTGTGAGATACCTCTGGATAATGGTAAAGACATAACGTTAACCCAAGTGCAGTTTGAACAGGTGCGTAGATTGGTCCTTAATAAGTACGATGGATTGGATGAATGGAAGAAGTAAGTTCACGAACTTGTTTGGAATTTTAATTTTTTTAATTCAATTTATATATACATTTTGATATGTGTTTTTCGTAGGAGGTATAACTCCTATGTGAAAAGTACTAGATTTCAACCTAGAGGCAGGGCTACCACCGTGGAAGTAGTTCAAAGTTTTAATCTATGGTTACGTAATGAGCTGTTAAAGACCATCGATGTTGATCCAACTTTGTGGCGGTTAGTGCACGGGCCGAAGTTCATAACGCGTAGTTATATGAAGTACCAAGTGAATGGATTTTCATTTTCCACGAAAAAGTACGAAGGTCGTATGGTAACACAAAATAGTGGTGTATGTATGAGAGCAATTTCAAAATTTAGAGCGAGTGGCAAAGATAAAAATTATAAGGAAGCAGAAACAACGCATTACGAAGTCATTCAATAGGTACTTGAGTTGGATTACACTGACTTCAAACAAACAGTTTTTTATTGTGATTGGATAAAAGTCGAGGATAAGGTCAATGGTTGCAAAATAGATCCTATTTCAAACCTCATCATGGTAAATTTAGAGAAATTAAAGAACAAAAATAACGTGAATGATGAGCCATTTATTCTTGCATCAGAAGTGAGTCAAGTTTTCTACTCCAAAGATTTAAAAAATAACAGATGGTCTGTGGTCTTGCATACACCAAAATGGTTGACTACAAATGTGGATGACATTGAGTTCCCTACCATCTATCAATCAGCTTTTGAAGACAATGAAAAATTAGAAGACCTTACCAAATCCATATGTTAACTTATTAGTATTCGTACATCACATGATTGTGTGTCTGTATATTTTTAATTGCACGATTGTCTGTATGTATGTTTTGAATATTTTATACATTCCAATGCAATTTCAGGTGTTGTCACTTAATAATTTTGTATGTGCAAGTGTGTTATGTTATGGAGTGTTGACATTGATACATTGATACATCTATAATTATTATCGTGACTTATTAAAATAATTAGTAATATTATATTTTGCAGAAAACTATGTCAGAAAATCCACCATCTTCACATTCGTCATGTTCAGAGGCGAAGAAAGTTGATCAAAACTTACTTGGTATTCCGGTCTCAGATAACGCTGGAAAAATCGCTACTATGCTCGGTAAACTAGTAAGAGCTCATGTGCCGATATCATATATAAGTTGGAATAAAGTACCTGCAATATACAAGGACAACGTTTGGAACGAATTGGTGGTAAGTATCCTTATCTGTTTGACAACAACTATTTCATTCAATAGCCTTATGGTTTCAACTCTTTGCACAACATTTAATTTAATATATTTTTTGCAGAAAATATATGAGCTCGATCCGCTTTCAAAGGAAATGTTTTTAAAGAGAATGGCCGAGGCTTTTAGGAGATACAAGAAAAACTTGAGAGTAGTTTATTATGACTCTTTCAACAATGACGAAGAACGGTTGAAAAATTGTCCACCTACAGTTGCTCAAGAAGATTGGACAGAGTTCGTAAAAAATGAAGCAACGCCTGAAGCGAGCGGAAGAAGGGAGGTAGGCAAAAAGAACAGAGCATTGCTCAGTTATGCTCATCATGCAGGACGTAAAAGTCACGCTAAAATAGAACAAGAAATGGTAAATTATATTCATTTTCATTCAAATGATTTACACATTGTGATTGGATATTCATGTCGTTGCATCAACTTGTATTGCAGATCGTTGCTAGTCCATCAACAAATATCAGTCGTCGTCAAGTATGGGAGAAGACACACAGGAAAAAAGATGGTAGCATATCAGATGCCACTTCTTCATACTTTGTAAGTTAAACAAATATTAACTTGCATATTCTTTAAAATTCCTTATTCATGAAAGTATTATCATATTACAGGATCAAATTGCGAAAGCGAAGGAAAAGATCACTGATAGTGATGAAGAAAAATTGATAGTGGATGAAGACATCTTATCACAAGTGCTTGGTAAGGATGCAAGGGGTAGGAGCCGCGGTGTTGGGACCGTTATACCAAAGACTAAAGTTAAGGCTTGTGCCATTGCACAGAAACGACTCCGACATGTTCGTGGCGAGCAGGATGAGTTGAAAATGAGGGTGGGAAGTTTGGAGAGTACGGTGGGAAATTTGTCTAGGCAAATGGAGGTTTTGATCAACATGGTGGGAAATATTGAACAGGGAATTCGTGCACCGGTCAATTCTTCTGATGGAGGACGCGCCACACAATTCAAAGCTCCTGAATTCATTGCTTCGCAGTTCCAGGATTCGACCAATGTTACGAACAATCAAAAATGTGAAATCCTCAACTCTGATTTAGAATTAATAGGAACAGGTATTTTTAACATTTAAACATTTACGACATAATAAGTAGAAAACTTAAATAATAATAAATATTCCCTTTAATTGCAACAGGTACTATATGCCGAGATTCTACATTGTCCAACATCCATGGGAAATCTGTACCATCCACACACGAAAAAGTGGTGTTGGACAGTATACTGCTACCAGATGAGAGAACCAGCAAAATGAATCATCAATTTGCAGAGACCTTTGTTGATGTTGGAGTGGGTGGATATGTGTGCCATCCAAAGTGTCTTATTTGATATCTCTAGATGATGGAGCAGGTATATATGCAATTTCTTTAATTAATTTTAATTAGTTTTCAAACACTAGTTATAAATTAAATAACAATTTAGATTTTAAGGAGTATCTTAAAAAAACAAAATCTCATATTGTTCAAGCACCCTGTAGTCTGTGATGAAATTTAATGGCGTCTTGTGTTGATGACGCGCATGAATTATTTGTTCAAGCACTTTTAGTTTGTGAGGGAATTAAATTCACTCTACCAAATTGTTTGTACCATTAAACTTAATACACAAAATCTGATTTTAGGAGCGACATGCCTATATTCTGAACCACAATTGCAAATTTTGTAGTCAATGTATCATAATCTATTTGTTTATTGGAATTGGACATTTTATACAATGCAATTCAATTTTCAATAGACAATTTTAGTGTTACATGTCTAATTTTTTATTTGCTTATTTATGTATCAGTGAAAATAAGGCATTCTAATTTTTTATTTACTTATTTTCAATAGACATTGTATCAGTGAAAATAAGGCATTTGTCCTTTTTTTTATTTACTTATTTATGTATTTATTACAATAATTCTTTATAGGAGTTATATTATTGGATTATTGGGTAAACCATAACCTGATTCATATAAAACAACATGGTACATGTCTAACGACTTTGCTTGTTCATTCATTATGTGATGAAAGGTGATCTGTTATTAAATAGTTAACTGATGGATGATTTTAGTTTTTATATAATTATGGTCAATGACTTGATTATATTAGCTTTTATGCTTTGTTATAGCTACAAAGGCATGGAAATTGTGAATTTATTTCTTCTTAAGCTTGGTTAATTTATTTCTTCTTAAGTTCTGAAGAAACTTGTTGATTGTTTTACTTTTGCTAAACTAATTAATGTGATCGGCCATCAATTAGCGTGTCTTAGGATCAGGGACGGGTCCAAAAAACTGAGTCACCCCGTGGTAAATTTTAGAGTGAAGATTTGTACATTTTATTTTTTTATTATATAGTTTAATATAATTCTTTGGTAGTTGAATACTATATAAAATTACTAATATTTACAATTCATTAAAAATTGGATGAACATTTCTTTATGCAAAAATAAATTTCAGTTCAAGCTTCAAACTGCAAATTCACGTAGAATAACTGATAAAGAAATATAAAAGTAAGCTCAACGAAGGATGAACTAGTAAATCAGCTTGTTGTTTTACGGCTGAGTTATAAGAAAAGGTTTGGTTGTAGGTGTATTATTGGTCTGAATCATTATATTTTTTGTTTTAGTTTATTACATTGTTTGAAAAGGGCATTTATTAGAAGGATTCAAAAATGAATAAGTGGAGTTTTGAAAATCAACAAATTTTTCGACAGGATAGCATTCGAACTAAAGTATAACTAAGTTTGTTGGGTGTCTGCCGAACATTTTTGCCCAGGTTTTCACTGTATTTTCTTAATTTTTGTATTTACAAGCTAATAATTTTCTCTACTGAATTCATATCAGTTTATTCTATTAAAATGCTTGAATAGTTTGATGAGTTGATATTATTTGCCTTTCTAAATCAACGTGTTGATTTGTCCTCTTTCTAGTACGTTAATTAATTTTGGAATGTGAATTTAAAAAAAATGAAGAGAAACAAGTTGAAGTTTTATACAAGTTGTCAATTTTTTCAATTTTGTGTGGTCTACAATCATAGTCATAACTTTTAATTTTTGATCACGTTCAATTGATTTTTCTTTCGTGAGAAGGTATATTTATAAGGAATAATTTTGATGTTGATCACTTTTCGAAATTTTGAAGTTTTCTAACACCAAAAATGTGTTTGAAGTTGAACTCAAAATTCCGTCCGTGTGTGAAATTCCTAAGCTAAGACACCAAAGTATTTTAATCATAACTCTCAAACTACTTATCCCATTTTGACGAATTTTTATTCGTCGAAAAGCTATGACAATATGGTGGAACAATTTTGGTTTTAAGTGCAATACAAATTTTTTGAGTTTTCTAATGCTAAAAATTAGATTTAAAATAAACAAATTTCCGTCCAGAGTTTGATTTATTTCACCGTGTCAATGTACATGGTGCAATCAATCTATCCAAAGTTTGTATGCAGGAAACTTATAGCTAGAATGTCTGGTTACAGTAATTATTTTTCCTAAGAAAGATGGTGTTGAAGAACTGAAGGATCTTAGACCTAAGTTTGCTTAATTGTGTGTTTAAAATGATTACAAAAGTGCTGGCAAATAGGATGAAGCAAAAGACGAACATGCTCATAAACAGTGCTCAATCAACTTTTATAAAGAATAGATATATCTCAAAGGGAGTTTCTACTACAAACAAGTTATAACCTACTGGCTTAAAAACAATATTTCCAGTGTAATGTTGAAGTTAGACTTTTCGAAAGCCTTTGACTCTATCGATTGGGACTTTCTCTTAGATTCTGCGAAGGAAAGATGGTTTGGACAGAAATGGTTGAACTGCATATATAGTTTCTCATGTGCTAATTCCTCTGTCAGCACCCTGTACTCGAACAATATTTCATTTGTTCAGTTCTTATTTCAGTTAACTTGCTTACTCTAATACAACAGACACCACAAGTCAACTAAAACTTTAATTGCGATCACAAAGTTGAAGCAATAAAGCATTCACCTGACTAACTAAATGTTGAATATAGTGAAATCATTAGTATTATAATGCAATTTGAGGTTAACTTATTCATGTAAGGTGTAAAAAAGTTTGGATTGATGCACATGAAATGTGTTGGCTGTGAATTATACTGAAATTTCGTCAGACTGCTAGATGAATCACATGTACATATCATATGAATCATATGATGCATCGAGCTGTATATATTAGAAGATAATAGAGTGTGTGGCTAGCTTCCAAAACAAGTGAAAATCATGGCATATGCTTTAAACAAAATCCATTAACATGCTGTCGGATTATATAAATTTGCATGAGATATATCTTAGTTTGCAGTTTTTTTGTCAGTTATATATTTCATTTAGTATCTTATTTATGAAATTCTGCTGGATAAAATCTATCCCTTTAATATATTCAGTCATCAAACAAATTCTAACAAATATGAATGGCTTGATTGGGTATAGAGCATAACGATTTGGTTGCAAAAGTAATGCCCTTCTCATGAGATTAATAGTACACCGGTGTGTTGTACTATTTTTTTGGTACGACACGCTCAAACTGTCTTTTGTACTACTATAATTTATACCCATTTTTATGTTTGCAGGTTGAATCAGGAATGATCTTTATGCAATCTTTGGTGCTAGCTAATTTTATTTGGTTTAGCAAGAAGTGTAGCAAGTGACTTGGAGTAATTCATTTGCAAAAGGTTTAGCCAGAGACACTGTTATAAATGTTATACTCTGGGTTCTATTGAACATCTTAAGGTTTTTTATTGATATTGTAACGACCCAGAATTTTGAACAGATTAAATTGAAAATATTTAATTAATTTTAAATATTTGAACGATGATTTAATTTGAATCCCGAATATAACTTTGAAACTGACGATTAAATTTTAAAATTTAATCTATTGTAAGTTGAATAAAAATTTGTATCTTCAGTTATAAACTGAAGAAAAATATTTCAAAAGCTTGAAAAATTCGTATTGATAATACTGAAGATAATTGAAACTTCAGAATCGAATTTGAAACTGTTCTGTTCAGTTTTGAATTTTATTGTTCGAATCGAATTTAAAAATAGCCGTCCGAGGCACAGTCTCGGAATTCGACGAAACCAGTTCCATTGGGTCTGTAATAGTTTGTTATTATCGGATTTCAAATTTCGTATTTATCGGAGCTGTTATGTGAGCACACGATAGTTAAACGCATTAAAATTTAGTTGAATTCAATTTAGATTTTTAAATTTAAAACTTTGCCGACATACACACGTTTTCTTCCTTAAAACACGCCATTGATCACGGGGAGAAAATCGTGCTGAGCGTGTTCATTCGTTTTTAAATATCTCGTTCTTCCCTCTTTCAATCAGTTCGAAGAAATCATACGAGATAAAAATGGCACCACTCCTCTCCTCTTTCCAAAATAAACGAATTCGAAATCCCCTTCTTCAAATCGAAATAATGGCCGCGTCCATTTCCCTCCCCAAATCAAAACCTGAAAATCGAATTCGTTCGATTTTCGAAAACAAATCGAATTCAATTGTCTTGAGTCGCCGATCGAAGGGACAGGCACGGTGAAGCTCGCAACAGGGTGGTCTCGCGCGACAGCAAATCGTGGTGAGAGGCAGTTCGTCGAGCTCGAGTACGATGTCACGTGATGGTGGTCGCGACTGGGTCGCGATGGCGATCGATGGTGGAAGTCGCGAGTTCAATTCGAAGTGAGGGCGGCTGCGAGTTCGTTCGTGGGTGCGCATTCGTCAGAGGAGGGGCGATCAAAACTGTCGAGGTTAGTGATTGAGGTGGGATTCGAGAGCTCGAAAGGGTAGCGGTGGTTCGCTTAGTGGCCGTAGCTGGATAGCTCGAAGTCGGGGTCGCGACTGCGACTGGAAGAGGTGATGCAGGCGAACATGGTGGCACGCGTGGGTTAGAGTCTGGTGACTCAGATAGTTTGGGTCGCGTTCGAGTATGGGTTCCAGGTTGAGGTCGAAGGTAATTTTGGGTATGGGTTTTCTTTCTGCTCTTTTTAATTTTGAATTTATGAATAAGGAAAACTTGAGAATTTGAATTCTGGAAATTATATAGTAAAACAGAAAAGTTTGAAAGTTAATTTTTGGTTAATATTTTATTTCAAGAAATTAAAACATTAGGTTATATAAGCAGTTGTTTATATAAAAGGAAAAATCAGTTAAAAATATAATTTTTAGTGAAACAAATTATTAAAGAAAAATTTGATTTTGAACTAAATAATTAATTTATTAAAATAAGTTGTTAGTTGAAATTAAAAGGTTAGTTAAATAAGTTTATTTCAAAAGGAAATCAATTTAAAAATTTAAATTTTTGTTTAAAATGAAATCGACGATGAATTGAAATTATCAACTAATCGAAAACTATTAAACGGAAATTAATTATTTGATTGGTTCGAATATTAATAAACTGTATAAATTGTTTATACAAGGTTTAAAACAATGAAGGGAAAACAAACTGGAATGGAAAATGGATGGCAAATTAAAAGCAAAGGTGAGATTTTTCTCACTCAAAATGAATTGCAGTTATTATTGATTTGATTGATTGCTATTGGATGTGATATTAGATATAGTAGGATATATCTATATATATATAGCAATATATACATATTGGCATATGTATATATTGGATTGATGATTTCCTGCCTCGTATAGCGGATGAGACCCTATTGCGCCGTTAGTAAGCGGATGATATTTATAAAACCCATATACCGCGATATTCCACCTCGAAGTGGAATTGGTATTGTGCTAACGTCTGTGGATGCAGGGAAACAGGTTGGAGGGATCCAACTGGATTCCTCACCAGTAGTATTTATTTACAGATATTGATGTATATTCTGTTATCATATTGATATATGATGTTTGTTGTTGTGATTGACTAATTGGTGCTGTTGCATCATCGGATTCAAGTTTTTGAAGTTTTAAAATAACGATTTTAACTTTAAAAGAGATTTTTAAAGTGATTATTTGTAAATATACGTTATCAAATTTTTGAATTAATTTACAAACGTTAAAATTATTAAAGTTATAAAGGTTAAGATTTTGGTGAAATATAACCGAGAGATGATTTTTGAAATAAACAGTTAAGTAATTTATAAAATAGTTTAAATTTGGATTTTCGAATTATTAAAAACGATGTATATAAAAGATGTACAAAATTGATATTTATCAATTAAAATTTTTGGAATTTAAAACGAGTTTTTATAAATTGTGAAGATAGAAAATTTATAAAATTATAAGTTGTAAAGATAGGAAATTTATAGAATTATAAATTGTGAAGATTTGAAGTTTATAGATTTATAAAGTTTGAAGTTTATAGATTTATAAAGTATGAAGTTATAAAATGAATGGAATTGTAGAATAAAAGATTATAAGAAGTTTACTTATAAATTGGGTTTTCGCCTTTAAATGGAATATTGATCGAAGTTAATAAAAAGGAAGATTTATAAATCAAAGTGGTTATAAAATAAAAATAGAAAGAGAATTTATAAACGTTGTTTTATAAATTCGAAATCAATTAAATTTGATAAATTAAATATAGAAGGTTATTAAAGGAAATGTATTCGCGATTTTGGATAGCGAATTATCCTTAAAATAAATGTGTAGAAAAGACTGAAATTTGGTTAGTGAAGTATATTCACGATTTTGGGCAGTGAATATATTATTGAATAAAATGGATTTATTTTTGAAGAAATGATATAAAAAAAAGTTGAAGTTAAACATTTTAAAGAAATGAGATTTAAAATGTATTATGAATCGAAAGCAAAGATTTCAACACTTATTGTTGAAATAGGCGTTTTCGAAAATATAAGGAAATGGTGGACTATAACACTGTTGTTATAGTAAATGATTTCCGAAAGGAAATATTTTTTTTTCTAGTATTGGGATTTATCCATCTATCTTAATTCAGAATCCCTATACTAGTGATTTTGAGTCGTCGTAACGATGTTTTACGTAAGATTCGTTTTGACTCAAATAAATGTTGTTATAGTAAGTGATTTCCTTAAAGAATGAAATTATACTTAATTTTGATTTAAGTATATTGAATATTTTCAAATGTTGAAAATAAATAGATTTGTGAAATACTTATTATTAAATAAGTATGGAATTGCTTTTCCAAAAATGAAATGAAATGTTTTGAGATTTTATCTTTTAAAGATAAATTGAAAAGTGAATATTTGAAAATTTGTTTTCAAACGGTTAAGTGTGGAAATTATATATCTAGTAAAGATATTTTGGAAAATAAATAAATTGGAAAATTTATTTGGAATCTGATGATGTTGCGCATCTTTATTGATAGTTAAATAACCGACTATCAATAATTACCTTGAACGATATTTGTTGTGAATTGGCTGAATTTGAATGCCACACTTATTTTTGAATAATCGCTCACTATTCGGGTTAGCCGGGAAAGGACCATGGGGTCGTATAACCCATTCCGAATATGTGATACGTCGTTATGAATTGCATTCGAAGACCGGTGTTGAAGACCGGATATTTTTGAAAACGGAAGGATTACCGTCGAGTTACTCTACATCGACTGATCTTCGATTTAGAGGTTTTATCACCCTTAGTGACGGGAAATCCGGACGTGATTAGAAAATTATCCGGATATGCAAGGGCTTCGTGAGAAGTGCCTTCGGTTCTGTTCGATCCCGGAACAGACTTGTATGGATTGTGTGTCTGACGTCACAATTTGAGATATAAAGCTGATTTCTTTCAAATACATTTCTGTTGGTGGCGGAGAATTTATTCTCTTAGCTTAACACCCTTCTCTGAGACGTACGAGCTCAGAGGTTATGTAGTTGGAATTTATCAGCGATATATCCCAATTTGGTAACGTGGCATACTGAGTGTTGCTGTGAAATGATCAGTGTTTGATCATTTGCGATATGATCATTTGTTTGATCTTATATCTTTGTGATCATAGGTTGATCATTTGTTTGACCCGAAGCATGGCTTTGTAGAAAGCGTAGCTTTGTGGACGAGACTTCGTCGAGCCTCACACCCCGGAAATGGTCAAAACAGGAAGGATGCAGCAAGGTTCTAGGGAGTAGCGCCCCTTAGTGTATGTCATTCCTTCTGGATAAAGGTGGTATCATGGTATGGAGCCCAGATACTTAACCTCTGTGGTTACTGCATTATTATTATTATGTGGTTTGTTGCGAATCGGGGATCCTCGGGAAGATCGGTGACGATCGGGGGATGACATACGCGTGTCAAGAGTTACCTATTTTTGCAGAGGTAACCCGGCCTTGTGTTGGCAGAGATCTAACCGTAACGTTAGGTTCTCGGGTCGTCTATTCCAGGGACGTACCCATCGTGGAAAAGGAAGTTCCTTAGCCTGACCATTTGTTGGAAATCCAAAGAAACAATACGAGCCTTTACGATTTCAATTGTATAACCTGTCTCCTCAGGAGGCAGCTATAGCAGGCATAATATAATGGTACCTATGCTGGCTAAGATTTATATTCTACTTTCGAAATGTTTTCCACTATGCACTAAAAATAATATCCAAAATGATTTGATTTTGCGTAGTAAGCATCTTTGACTATCATAAGAAGAAATCTCCTCCAAGTCTGCGTTTGCATTGTGTGTGTGGTGGGAGGTCTTATGGTAGTTTCATTTTCCAAAAGCATTGCGAATTGACATTAAAGTTTCCTGTTGTTTATTCTAAAGATAAACTATTTTACGATCTCACACCAGTCACCATGACTGACTCGGAGTTTATTGTTCCCTTCTAAACTCGGGGTGCCCACCAATTTCCACACGGGCAGCCTAGAGTTATGTTATCAGGATATTCTGGAGCTTTGGAAGCAAGCTGGATGGCGAAACGTATCACCCATACTTTATTTTATTCCGCTGTGTATTATGTATGAGGACAAGTTATATAACTGTCCATTGTTGTATATTGACTCTGATGATTGATGATGTATAAACTGATATAGCTCTTTGTTTTAAAAGACTAGTGTTTATCTATTATATATTGTTCCGCTGCGATGTGTAAGATTCTGATATTGTTTTCTGTTTCTATTGTTGTTCTGTTCTTTCTTCTCTTCTCTCTTCTTTCTCTTTTCTTCTGCTTTCTTCTTCTTCCACTTTTTCTTTCTAAAACCATCACTATTGGAGTTTCCGGCACTCGATTGCTCGGCAGTCGATAAAGTGAGTATCGATGTCGAATTTTCGAAAGTCGAAAATTTTGGTATGTGACAAAGTGGTATCAGAGCATATGGTTAAGCGACAACCCTGCTCTGTTGGGTGGTACTCATTAGAGATAGAGTCAGTAGTACTCTAGAATGAGTTGAGTGTGATAATAGATATGAGCGCGTATTTGTTATTGAATATAAAATTGTTTTGTATTGTGATGATTGATTTGTTGAGTGGTATATGGATTCTGGGCAATACGAGTAATTAACGATCATTGATAGGGATCTCTAAACACTTGAATAGAACAATTCGGCACAGTATTGTTTTAAAATAGGGTGAATGAAATAATTTTGCCCAAAACTATTTTTGTATAGAAAAAAAATCATTTTCTATGAATTATTATAGTAGGTGGATGTTTGGTTGTTAGAAAGTGATAATATTGAAATGTTATCATTATTATATGAAATTGAATAAGAAATTGAAATCGTAACTCCAAAGTTAAGAAATGAATTCACATATAAATGAAATGTGAGGATGTAAATTATAAAAGTGATTTGTAATTTAAAATGGAATTCCAGAGAAGTATTTGGAAATGTTTTGAAAAGAATTTGAAAATTTTGGAGATTTGGAAAGTTTAAATCTTTTTGATTTGAAAATGAATTTCAAGGTTTTGAAAAGTATTCTGAAGGGATGAAAAGCTCTAAACTCTTTTTGGTCGCTGGAAAATAACTTCGGTAATGACTGCAGCATCACCGGTGTTCATTTTCGGGTTTCCAGAAGAGGAATTGCTGCCAAATTGTTTTAAATGGAAGTTGTTTGAAAAATTTGGATTTGGTTTTAGAAATTCAAAGGATAAATTGAATTGATTTCAAAATGGTTTTTGAAAGGGTGAAAAGACTCTGGAATACTATATAAAAATCCTATGGAATATTATTAAAGTTGATAACTTATACAAATTGGATTT